>OY293412.1:50188041-51535996 GCA_958502065.1 Chrysolina americana | reverse complement strand
TTAATGGTTTAAGTTTCATTCATACAGAGTGACTTAGAAGTTAATTTTTTTAAATGGGACACCCTCTATTTCATTGCATTATTAAATTCTACGTTGAATTCTGAACAAGTTTAATGAATGGTTTTCTATCAAATAAGTTAATAGTTTTGGACTTATGAACACTTGTAAATAATTATTTCGACTACTTTTGCGCCAGTTCAATGAGAAAATCGTAACAAATGGATCACAATGTATTCCACTTTCCTATCCTAACTTTTTGAAAGCTATCCAATGTTGCAAACTGCTGATGGCACCATGTGTAACTTACCTCGTCGTACCATTTTACAACTGTTAGAGTTGTTGCATCTCACGAAAAACTAGTACAAATGAAGTTGAAACATTTTATTAACAAATGAGGTAGTCCATAAATACAGATCAAGAATCATTAAAAACTGAAGAGATATTTTAAGTTATAACTAAATACGGTGAGATTTATCTATTTCAAAAGATGTTCGACCTGTCCACCATGCATTTATTGACACATAAATAGTCGGGTTGTAAACTCTTCCCTAACATTAATCAAGGTTTGAGGTGTTATTTCTGAACACACTTCAATAATTCGACGGCGCAGTTCATTTAACGACCCACAAACTGTCTTGAAAACTACGGATTTCACATAGCCCCAGAGAAAGAAAGAGGTCCGGTGAGCGAGCTGGCCACTCTGTTGTACCTCGACGTCCAATCCACCTACCTGGATACCTTTCATCTAAGTAATTTCTCACCTCCCGAAAATAGTGTGGTGGCGCTCCATCTTGCTGAAATGTTACATCCAAGTAAAATTCATGTGGGTTTTGCGCAACGATCTCATCGATACTGGGACTTATTGTGTCTTGCAGCATTTGGAGGTATCTGGGACCATTTAAATTTTCTTCCAAGAATATGGGACCTACAATGTTGTTACCTAAAATACCAGCCCAAACATTAATTTTCTGGGGAAATTGAGTATGCCCCTGGGGATTCTCATCACTCCAATATCTACAATTCTGGGTATTCACATTTCCATTTAGGTAAAGAGTGCTTTCATCACTAAAGCAGATGTGTTGCAAATAAAGTCGATTTGCAACAATTCTTTCTGCCATGGTCTCGTAAAATTCAAGTCGCCAGTCTGGATCATCTTCAACCAATTGGTACAAAATTTTTATTTTGTAAGGATGGAATTTATTTTGTTTTAAAACCCTCTTTACTGATGTTTTAGAAACATCACATGTCTCAGCTAGTACTTGAATTTCAACATCTTCCGTAATTATTTTCGGCCTCCCAGATCTCGGAGCATCTTTCACGATGCCAGTTTGGTTAAATTTTGCCACCAATTTCTGCAGATATTTTCGACACATCGGACGTTCTGGAAACCGTTCATTGAAAATGCGAATAGCAGCGTGGTAATTTCGGTTAGCTTCACCAAATATGATAACGGCTTCAACTTTGTCTGCTACTGAACGAGCCATATTAATCAACAAGAGAAATTGAAAACCGTTTGAAACAAAGTTTTGAAAACCTACAAAATGTCGATAACATTTGGCAAAAACAGATAAGAGTTTTTTTTCGTTGTCATGGATAAAATATACGCGCCTAGCGTGCATAGCCTACCTCATTAATTTATTCGTGAACTGGTGCAAAAGTAGTCGAAATAATTATTTACAAGTGTTCATAAGTCCAAAACTATTAACTTTTTTGATAGAAAAATACTTATCAAACTTGTTCAGAATTCAACGTAGAATGTAATAATGCAATGAAATACAGGGTGTCCTATTTAAAAAAATTAACTTCTAAGTCACCGTGCTTTTTTGAGACACTCTGTATGAATGAAACTTGAACCATCAAAGAGATCGAATGAAACCCTACAACTTATGTATTCAACATTTTTTTTTAATATGTAGAATAAAGAAGTTACAGGGGGGGGCGACGGACTTTTGGTCCTCCCTGTATAATATACCGGATGGCTACGGAAGTATTGCCTACGGAATATCTCAGTTATTGTATGAAGTAGGTTTGTGAAATTTGGAGCGTCGATATAATGACATAAGAGCTAGAATTTGAGCATATTGACATGTCGAAGTTAACTTCCGGTCTGACCGGAAGTAACATCAACTTTCTTATTTTAAATGGAAACCCAATTTTTTTTCTTTTCGCTTTATTCAGCATTCAATTCCCTTTCTAATGACATATCACAAGTTGGTATCTAACCAGAAACTAGATCAGAAAAAAATTATTATTGAAATTCACCGAGTAGGCCGTGGAAGCAAAATGAAAGCCAAAAATTGAAAAGTTGGCTATGGAAACCATACGTCACTTGATAACAGTTGCTACTACTGTGATATTTTATTTTCATTCGTCGGCGTTATAAAAAGCCGCCAAAAAAATATTGGAAAAATTGGGAAAAAACAATACTCTGTAGGTCCATAACTTAAATAGGAACATACAACTTTTTCTTGCCTGTACTATTCAGCATAACCATTCCTTTCTAATGATATAATAGAAAGTAATTTTTTGAAATGAAATACCAAAAAATCCAATTATTATTATTCGAATAACAAAAAAACAGATTTATCGAAAAAAAAAAAATTCAAATTGATAGGATTAAAGATAAAATGAATTCAAAACAAATGTTCGAAATGCATTCCCTCAGCGTCAATACATTTATTGACTCTGGTGATATTTTCATGTAAAACGTTTCTCAACATTTGGGGCGTGATATCTTGGAAAGCTCTACGAATTTTTACTACTAGCTCATGTAGAGTTGTAGGCTGTGTGGAATACACCCTATTTTTAAGATGCCCCCATAGAAAAAAGTCGCACGGAGTAAGATCAGGTGACCTTGGTGGCCACCTGACTGGACCATGGGTTGTTATAAGTCTCTCTTGAAAGCGATTTTGAAGATAATTTCTCGCTATTCTTGAATTATGCGGAGGGGCGCCATCTTGCTGGAAGTACATTCTCTCAGTTATTTCCGCTGGTAGGTTGTTAATGAATTCCAAAATTTCATTCGTTAAAAAATTAAAGTATCTCTCTCCGGTTTGGCCTTGAAAAAGAATGGGACCAACAATATGAGTTCCAACTATTCCTGCCCAAACATTCACACCAAATCTCTCCTGGAAGCCACCTTGTCGAAACCGGTGCTCGTTTTCTATCGCCCAGTACCTGAAACAAAAGACCGTTCACACTTTTAGCACTTTACACTTCGACTATCGACAATAATCCAAATAAAATACAGTACCTACCTTGTATTATTCCTGTTAAATAATCTATTGTTGGTAAATCTTGACTCGTCCGTAAACAAGATATAATAGTTAAATAGGTGATTCTCAGCATTTTGTCGAAGAAACCAATTACAATATTCCAGGCGCCTTTCACCGTCATTTTTATACAAATGTTGATGCAACTGATACTTGAAGGATTTAAATCGATGTTTTTTCAAAATTTTCCTAGCAGAGTCCTTACTTATAGCTAACTCGGCGCCAATCTGCCTTGAGGAAATTGTGCTATCATATTGTACTGTAGCTAATACATTAATTTCAGTTTCCTCATTAATAACAAATGCTTCTTGGTCTTCGTGAACATCAGGCTCAGTTCTTAATTTTTCTTCAAGCCACTGGAAATACCTTCTTGACGGTTGCTGCCTCCCTGGATATCGCTCTAAATACAATCGTTCAGCGGCATAAGAATTTTTTAAACATCCACCATAAATGAGAAGCATGTCAATATGTTCGGTTCGTGAATAACGGGGCTTTTTTTGAATATTCCACTAACTGATTTCGATTTCCAAACCCTTTTAAAATGGCAGAATCAAAAACACTACTTCGAACGTCAAAATAATATGGATAGCAGCGTTCGTGAAAGCTCTCGTTTCTTTTTTGTTTCATTCCAAAATACATCTTAATCAGCCTAATTGTTAATATAATATTTTGGTTCGAATGATTATTGCAATGGAATGATTATTCTGAATAGCACAAACATCGTCCATAGGTAGATATTAGAATATCTATGGACGATGGCACAGACCAAGTACGTTTATGTTCCTATTTAACCTAGTACCTACAGGATATAATTTATCATTCCACATTATTTTTAATGTTATTTTTGCGTATGGCGATAATCTGTTTTGTTATTTGAAGAATAATAATTGGATTTTTTGGTATTTCATTTCAAAAAATTACTTTCTATTATATCATTAGAAAGGAATGGTTATGCTGAATAGTACAGGCAAGAAAAAGTTGTATGTTCCTATTTAAGTTATGGACCTACAGAATATTGTTTTTTTCCCAATTTTTCCAATATTATTTTTGGCGGCTTTTTATAACGCCGACGAATGAAAATAAAATATCACAGTAGTAGCAACTGTTATCAAGTGACGTATGGTTTCCATAGCCAACTTTTCAATTTTTGGCTTTCATTTTGCTTCCATGGCCTACTCGGTGAATTTCAATAATAATTTTTTTCTGATCTAGTTTCTGGTTAGATACCAACTTGTGATAAATCATTAGAAAGGGAATTGAATGCTGAATAAAGCGAAAGGAGAAAAAAATAGGGTTTCCATTTAAAATAAGGAAGTTTAAAGGTTGCTGGCGTCCTAACACTTTTGGGCCCCTTTGCGGAGCCTGGTAACTTTGTTTTGAAGTCCCCGGGGTATCGAATTGCTTTATTTGTGGTTTGACGATCTTGAGGTCGTTCACAACTTTTTTCATTGCTTCTTTGGACTTCACCTCTTCGACAAAATTTTTTCCCAGGAGAAACTCATCTCTATTAGTATTTTCCACCAGTTTCTGAGTGTTGTAATTTAAGTATGGTAGGATTTGATATTTTCTGCTGGTGGATAAGGCATGATGAATATTGCATACTAACTGACCTACATCTGCTAATACTGATAGAGTTTCTTCTATTGGTCCCTTTTCTTCTACTCCTAAGATTTTGTTCAGTTGCAGCCCAACAGCAGACAGAGTATGTCCAACTTGAAATTGCAAAGATCTGTAGAGAGATCGGGAATGCTTCATCATTTTCACGAATATTTTCTCGCCAAGAGGCCTTGTTGTAAATGACTTTGTTGATCTGATCTATTAGAGAGATCAGCTAGACGTGAATAATGTTTTATATATATATATATATATATATATATATATATATATATATATATATATATACCGGGTGGCTACGGAAGTATTGCCTACGGAATATCTCAGTTATTGTATGAAGTAGGTTTGTGAAATTTGGAGCGTCGATATAATGACATAAGAGCTAGAATTTGAGCATATTGACATGTCGAAGTTAACTTCCGGTCTGACCGGAAGTAACATCAACTTTCTTATTTTAAATGGAAACCCTATTTTTTTCGCTTTATTCAGCATTCAATTCCCTTTCTAATGACATATCACAAGTTGGTATCTAACCAGAAACTAGATCAGAAAAAAATTATTATTGAAATTCACCGAGTAGGCCGTGGAAGCGAAATGAAAGCCAAAAATTGAAAAGTTGGCTATGGAAACCATACGTCACTTAATAACAGTTGCTACTACTGTGATATTTTATTTTCATTCGTCGGCGTTATAAAAAGCCGCCAAAAAAAATATTGGACAAATTGGGAAAAAAACAATACTCTGTAGGTCCATAACTTAAATTGGAAAATACAACTTTTTCTTGCCTGTACTATTCAGCATAACCATTCCTTTCTAATGATATAATAGAAAGTAATTTTTTGAAATGAAATACCAAAAAATCCAATTATTATTCTTCAAATAACAAAACAGATTATCGCCATACGCAAAAATAACATTAAAAATAATGTGGAATGATAAATTATATCCTGTAGGTTCTAGGTTAAATAGGAACATAAACGTACTTGGTCTGTGCCATCGTCCATAGTCATTCTAATATCTACCTATGGACGATGTTTGTGCTATTCAGAATAATCATTCCATTGCAATAATCATTCGAACCAGAATATTAACAAGTAAGCTGATTAAGATGTATTTTGGAATGAAACAAAAAAGAAACGAGAGCTTTCACGAACGATGCTATCCATATTATTTTGACGTTCGAAGTAGTGTTTTTGATTCTGCCATTTTAAAAGGGTTTGGAAATCGAAATCAGATAGTGGAATATTCAAAAAATGCCCCGTTATTCACGAACCGAACAAATTGACATGCTTCTCATTTATGGTGAATGTTTAAAAAATTCTTATGCCGCTGAACGATTGTATTTAGAGCGATATCCAGGGAGGCAACAACCGTCAAGAAGGTATTTCCAGTGGCTTGAAGAAAAATTAAGAACTGAGCCTGATGTTCACGAAGACCAAGAAGCATTTGTTATTAATGAGGAAACTGAAATTAATGTATTAGCTTTAGTACAATATGATAGCACAATTTCCTCAAGGCAGATTGGCGCCGAATTAGCTATAAGTAAGGACTCTGCTAGGAAAATTTTGAAAAAACATCGATTTAAATCCTTCAAGTATCAATTGCATCAACATTTGTATGAAAATGACGGTGAAAGGCGCCTGGAATATTGTAATTGGTTTCTTCGACAAAATGCTGAGAATCACCTATTTAACTATTATATCTTGTTTACGGACGAGTCAAGATTTACCAACAATGGATTATTTAACAGGAATAATACAAGGTAGGTACTGTACTTTATTTGGATTATTGTCGATAGTCGAAGTGTAAAGTGCTAAAAGTGTGAACGGTCTTTTGTTTCAGGTACTGAGCGATAGAAAACGAGCACCGGTTTCGACAAGGTGGCTTCCAGGAGAGATTTGGTGTGAATGTTTGGGCAGGAATAGTTGGAAGTCATAATGTTGGCCCCATTCTTTTTCAAGGCCAACTAACCGGAGAGAGATACTTCAATTTTTTAACGAATGAAATTTCGGAATTCATTAACAACCTACCAGCGGAAATAACTGAGAGAATGTACTTCCAGCAAGATGGCGCCCCTCCGCATAATTCAAGAATAGCGAGAAATTATCTTCAAAATCGCTTTCAAGAGAGACTCATAACAACCCATGGTCCAGTCAGGTGGCCACCAAGGTCACCTGATCTTACTCCGTGCGACTCTTTTCTATGGGGGCATCTTGAAAATAGGGTGTATTCCACACAGCCTACAACTCTACATGAGCTAGAAGTAAAAATTCGTAGAGCTTTCCAAGATATCACGCCCCAAATGTTGAGAAACGTTTTACATGAAAATATCGCCAGAGTCAATAAATGTATTGACGCTGAGGGAATGCATTTCGAACATTTGTTTTGAATTTATTTCATCTTTAATAATATCAATTTGAATTTTTTTTTTTCGATAAATCTGTTTTTTTGTTATTTGAAGAATAATAAATGGATTTTTTGGTATTACATTTCAAAAAATTAGTTTCTATTATATCATTAGAAAGGAATGGTTATGCTGAATAGTACAGGCAAGAAAAAGTTGTATGTTCCTATTTAAGTTATGGACAGAGTATTGTTTTTTTCCCAATTTTTCCAATATTTTTTTTGGCGGCTTTTTATAACGCCGACGAATGAAAATAAAATATCACAGTAGTAGCAACTGTTATCAAGTGACGTATGGTTTCCATATAAAAATTGTTATTGAAATTCACCGAGTAGGCCGTGGAAGCAAAATGAAAGCCAAAAATTTAAAAGTTGGCTATGGAAACCATACGTCACTTGATAACAGTTGCTACTACTGTGATATTTTATTTTCATTCGTCGGCGTTATAAAAAGCCGCCAAAAAAAATATTGGAAAAATTGGGAAAAAAACAATACTCTGTCCATAACTTAAATAGGAACATACAACTTTTTCTTGCCTGTACTATTCAGCATAACCATTCCTTTCTAATGATATAATAGAAACTAATTTTTTGAAATGTAATACCAAAAAATCCATTTATTATTCTTCAAATAACAAAACAGATTATCGCCATACGCAAAAATAACATTAAAAATAATGTGGAATGATAAATTATATCCTGTAGGTTCTAGGTTAAATAGGAACATAAACGTACTTGGTCTGTATATGTGTGTTCAGATAGGTTTCCGCGGTCAGATATTTGAAAACTAAAAGTTCGGGTTGAACCGCGTCTAGAATTTGTTGAAATTCGACGTTTCGGCTCCGATTTTGGAGCCATTTTCAAGAACTGAAAAAGAAAGAAAATTAATAAATGGTTGAAACGTAATTCTACGCTGAGGTCTCAATCTGCCTACTCCTCAGGTATAATTACGTTCGGTTTTTGTGACTTGACGTCGGGGTCTCAATCTGCCTACTCCCCATGTCTCGTCACTGGTTCTCTCTAAGGTCTCAATCTGCCTACTCCTTCGAGAGAACTGGCTCCAATTTTGGATCCAAAACAACGGAGGTTTGTGAAATTTGGAGCGTCGATATAATGACATAAGAGCTAGAATTTGAGCATATTGACATGTCGAAGTTAACTTCCGGTCTGACCGGAAGTAACATCAACTTTCTTATTTTAAATGGAAATCCTATTTTTTTTTCTTTTCGCTTTATTCAGCATTCAATCCCCTTTCTAATGACATATCACAAGTTGGTATCTACCCAGAAACTAGATCAGAAAAAAATTATTATTGAAATTCACCGAGTAGGCCGTGGAAGCAAAATGAAAGCCAAAAATTGAAAAGTTGGCTATGGAAACCATACGTCACTTGCTAACAGTTGCTACTACTGTGATATTTTATTTTCATTCGTCGGCGTTATAAAAAGTCGCCAAAAAAAATATTGGAAAAATTGGGAAAAAAACAATACTCTGTAGGTCCATAACTTAAATAGGAACATTCAACTTTTTCTTGCCTGTACTATTCAGCATAACCATTCCTTTCTAATGATATAATAGAAAGTAATTTTTTGAAATGAAATACCAAAAAATCCAATTATTATTATTCAAATAACAAAACAGATTATCGCCATACGCAAAAATAACATTAAAAATAATGTGGAATGATAAATTATATCCTGTAGGTTCTAGGTTAAATAGGAACATAAACGTACTTGGTCTGTGCCATCGTCCATAGATATTCTAATATCTACCTATGGACGATGTTTGTGCTATTCAGAATAATCATTCCATTGCAATAATCATTCGAACCAAAATATTAACAAATAGGCTGATTAAGATGTATTTTGGAATGAAACATAAAAGAAACGAGAGCTCTCACGAACGCTGCTATCCATATTATTTTGACGTTCGAAGTAGTGTTTTTGATTCTGCCATTTTAAAAGGGTTTGGAAATCGAAATCAGTTAGTGGAATATTCAAAAAATGCCCCGTTATTCACGAAACGAACAAATTCACATGCTTCTCATTTATGGTGAATGTTTAAAAAATTCTTATGCCGCTGAACGATTGTATTTAGAGCGATATCCAGGGAGGCAGCAACCGTCAAGAAGGTATTTCCAGTGGCTTGAAGAAAAATTAAGTACTGAGCCTGATGTTCACGAAGACCAAGAAGCATTTGTTATTAATGAGGAAACTGAAATTAATGTTTTAGCTTTAGTACAATATGATAGCACAATTTCCTCAAGGCAGATTGGCGCCGAATTAGCTATAAGGAAGGACTCTGCTAGGAAAATTTTGAAAAAACATCGATTTAAATCCTTCAAGTATCAGATGCATCAACATTTGTATGAAAATGACGGTGAAAGGCGCCTGGAATATTGTAATTGGTTTCTTCGACAAAATGCTGAGAATCACCTATTTAACTATTATATCTTGTTTACGGACGAGTCAAGATTTACCAACAATGGATTATTTAACAGGATTGATACAAGGTAGGTACTGTACTTTATTTGGATTATTGTCGATAGTCGAAGTGTAAAGTGCTAAAAGTGTGAACGGTCTTTTGTTTCAGGTACTGGGCGATAGAAAACGAGCACCGGTTTCGACAAGGTGGCTTCCAGGAGAGATTTGGTGTGAATGTTTGGGCAGGAATAGTTGGAACTCATATTGTTGGTCCCATTCTTTTTCAAGGCCAAACCGGAGAGAGATACTTTAATTTTTTAACGAATGAAATTTCGGAATTCATTAACAACCTACCAGCGGAAATAACTGAGAGAATGTACTTCCAGCAAGATGGTGCCCCTCCGCATAATTCAAAATCGCTTTCAAGAGAGACTTATAACTACCCATGGTCCAGTCAGGTGGCCACCAAGGTCACCTGATCTTACTCCGTGCGACTTTTTTCTATGGGGGCATCTTAAAAATAGGGTGTATTCCACACAGCCTACAACTCTACATGAGCTAGAAGTAAAAATTCGTAGAGCTTTCCAAGATATCACGCCCCAAATGTTGAGAAACGTTTTACATGAAAATATCACCAGAGTCAATAAATGTATTGACGCTGAGGGAATGCATTTCGAACATTTGTTTTGAATTTATTTTATCTTTAATCCTATCAATTTGAATTTTTTTTTTCGATAAATCTGTTTTTTTGTTATTTGAATAATAATAATTGGATTTTTTGGTATTTCATTTCAAAAAATCACTTTCTATTATATCATTAGAAAGGAATGGTTATGTTGAATAGTACAGGCAAGAAAAAGTTGTATGTTCCTATTTAAGTTATGGACCTACAGAGTATTGTTTTTTTCCCAATTTTTCCAATATTTTTTTTGGCGGCTTTTTATAACGCCGACGAATGAAAATAAAATATCACAGTAGTAGCAACTGTTATCAAGTGACGTATGGTTTCCATAGCCAACTTTTCAATTTTTGGCTTTCATTTTGCTTCCACGGCCTACTCGGTGAATTTCAATAATAATTTTTTTCTGATCTAGTTTCTGGTTAGATACCAACTTGTGATATGTCATTAGAAAGGGAATTGAATGCTGAATACAGCGAAAAGAATAAAAAATAGGGTTTCCATTTAAAATATGAAAGTTGATGTTACTTCCGGTCAGACCGGAAGTTAACTTTGACATGTTAATATGCTCAAATTCTAGCTCTTATGTCATTATATCGACGCTCCAAATTTCACAAACCTACTTCATACAATAACTGAGATATTCCGTAGGCAATACTTCCGTAGCCAGCCGGTATAGAAATAAGCCATATGTAAAATTGTAAAATTTGTAAAATTTGTTTTTACGAATCACCCAGGTTTTCGGAGAAAACCCCTCAAAAGCAGAGCTTGTGCGAGCAAGGGAGATCCCGGACCCACAGTTTAAATAAAAGTGGAATCCGAACCACTTTAGCTCAGTGGTAGGCTGTCCCGGGGATCGAACCCGGGCCGTCTGGGTGGGAGCAAATACTCTAACACCACGACCAACTTCACTACTCAACTGTATATTCATAATCCAACATTTCCAGTCAAAAGTTTTGATTTCATGCTTTTTTTAAAATCACCTACAGATAAATGTTTCATATTCGCAGGAATAGACTTATAAATTTTTGCTACAGGGAATGAGAAAGAAGATGTGAAAGCCGTTGTTTTATGTTGAGGCAAAGATAAAGAATCTTTCCTACGTATGTTTATATTATGCACATCCGAACGAAAACTCATCAAAGAGATAAGGAGGTTTTTTAGCAATTATTATTTTATGGTAGAAAACACAATGATGAAGTAATCTCCTTTCCGCCAAGCGTTTTGCATCAACTGAATACGCCGGCAGTCAGATTTTAATAGGGCAGGTCCATAAACGCAGTCACCATAATTCAGTTTTGAGAGTACCAACGATTCGCAAAGATTCATTTCACATTGTTTACTGACAGTTTGTCTATGACTATAGATAAGTTTCAAGCTACAGAATGCTTTTTTTATTACAGATGAAACATGCTTGGTGAATTTCATGTCAGTATCTAGCAAAACTCCAAGATTTTCTCGCATTCACTAAGAGACAAATCCACGTTTTCAATTTGAAGTCCAATTTAGTTATGTACCCTATTACGTGTTATTTTCCTACCAAAGAGCATAGATTGGATTTTGAAGGATTGATACTCAGGCAATACTTTTGTAACATTGTCGATATTGACTGCAGATCATTTTGTTTAATCTAGAACATGCATTTTCCACATATAAATATAAAGTAAACAACAATGGTCCCAAAATGGAGCCCTGTGCCATCCCTGAAGTGACATGAAGTGACTGTGATATATCATGATTTGGGTTCTATCATGTAAATAGCTTTTGGTGATACTTATTACATTTGGTGACATCCCTATGTAATGAAGAAGGGCTAACAAAAGAGTATGATTAATCCTGTCAAAAGCTTTCGAATAGTCGAGCAACACTAACAAACATAACTCATTTTTATCAATTGTGTGGTAAATGTCATCTATTACTTTTACCAATGTAGTAGTACAGCTATGTCCTTGACGAAATCCTGACTGGTTTTGTGGGATAATATTGGTGAGTGATAAGTGATTTCTTATTAGTTGCTCATTGATGATTTTCTCGAAGCCTTTCGACAGGGCGCATAATATGCTGATAGGCCTCAGATCTTTGGGGTTCGATATTTTAGGAAGAGGTAGTACATTCGATTTTTTCAATATTGTTGGGAAAACACTGTATTCTATGCAATAATTATAAATATGTGTAACATACGAAATTATCACAGGACAACAATGCAGTAACATTTTTATGTTAATTTGATCGACTCCCACTGCATTCGATTTGATTTCTAGTAATTTTTCGTATACTTTCAGTTCCACCACAGTTAAGAAACTGACTCAAACCCACTAAAGTATTTTTAGAAAATAAATTAATAAGATCAGCATCCGGTATTTGAATGGGACTTTGTGAATTAACAAAATAATTATTGATCAACGATGGATTTTGTAAGTTTTCTTGAATGAAATTCGACTTCTTATTAAGAATACCGAAACTTCTCAACTCTTTCCACATATTATTATTATTATTTATTCTGAATTGCAAGTATGCCTTCTTTTCTCTCTTTATAGCATAGTTCACTTCATTACGGAGGGTTTTGAAATAGTTCCAGTCAGCACTTTCAAGGGTGTTTTTATATTTTGTATGAGCTTTATCTCGCATCTTCATCATCAGCTTCAAATTATTTGTCAACCATGGTGTTCTCTTCTTAGTTATTCTCACTGTTCTGATAGGTGCATGCACATTAAATAATCCTACAATCTTGTTATTGAAAGAAGTTATTTTTTGATTGATATCGTCAGTATTCAGTAGAGGGGAAAAAATCTATTTGTGATAAGTTATTTTCAAAATGTTCTTTTTCAAAAAATCCAAAATCTCTGAATGTGTACATATGAAGGGAATGAGCTTATCTTTCACTTTTCCCAATTCACAAGATACTAAACAATGGTCTGAAATAATAGAGCAATCTTCTACTTGAATGTTACAAATTTTGAAGTTCATGGAACAAATTATCAAGTCGATTAGTTTGGCAGATGTAGGTGAGTACCTTGTAGGCTGGTCAATAAGTTGCTTCAAGTCATTAGTGCCAATGTTGTCACAAAGTTGAATGACGCTACGTTTAACATTATCTAAAATATCTAAATTAAAATCACCTGATGCAATCCATATCAGAAAGTACGTTGAAACAGTATGGTAACGTCTTCAGGAAATGGTGGAAATTCTCATCGAATCGCGTTGAAGATAACCTACAAGCAAGTCTGGAAAAATCGGCCGCAGGTGACTCTATCACCAGCTACCAGTCCCGCAGTACCCAATCCGAGGCCCCTCCTTAGCTCCCACTGGAGGCAGATTTTCAAGTTCTCGCATCCCTCTGTGTGAGTGGGTGTGTGTTGTCGGGGAACATGTGTGTTTTTGACGTTGGTGTACGGTAAGCTAGGGCTAGGTTGCCAATCCCGTTGACTGCAACGCCTCAGCCACCCTTGGGGATATCTTAAGAGTGAAATGCGAGGATTTTGATACGCTCTGGTAATCCTTTTGCGACGTGAAATAAATAATATTAACACTTGAAAAGAAATACTTCGCAGGAATTGATGAAATACCAGCGATTGTATTGAGAGGATGTGTAGATGAAATCTTTATCCAATTATCCCAGATCACTAACATATCCTTCACCTATGGCATATTCCCAAATAAATTAAATATCGCTAAAACCACCCCTGTGTTCAAAAATTTGTCGAAAACTACAGGATGGTATTGTAACGATTTCGACGTGTAGTCCCGATCGTTCGAGAACTGTGAAAAGAATCTGCTTGTCGGTATATAAGACGCTCGACATGAGAGGGCGGGAATAGGTCAAGAGTCTGTCGATTGCCTTCCGACAGAACAGACGTGTGCTTGGAGCTCTGTAAATGGTTGAGTACCGAAAAGCGTATTTCTGATTTTTTCCGCCAGCGTGGCAGAGATAACGACAAAGGGGGAGTGGCCTCACTTTGTTGAATAGAGTACTTATTGATAGAGGTTCCTATAAACAAAACAAAATACGCCATTCACTATATATACTTTGTTGTACAAAAAAAGGCAATCAGAATTATGGCAGGTGTATCCTCTAGACATCATTGCAGGCCATTATTCATACATTTTAATATATTGACAATGCCTAGTGTGTATATTTACCAAACTTTAATATATGTTATATGAAAAAATACAATGGACCTTTATTCCAAATTGCGCAGTTATCTACGCAGTTAATCCCAATGGTGCCAGGATGTCGCCGACTATCAAGGTTATCCTGTAACGCAATTCCAGTTATTTATTGAAGACGTAGATGCCAGAAGACACCCAGTCAGCATCTCCAAGCTTATAAAAGAAACCTCCAAGATCGACGCATCACTATTACTGCTGCAAGCTTTAGTCCGTGCAAGTTCACGTTAAAATTATTGTATTTAAATATTTTGTTGTTTGTAAAATAAAGTAAACTCTTTAAAAACGGGTTTGAGTGGAATCCAATCTAACAAATTGGCGCAGTCGGTAGGATCCCTCAACACCGAAAAAAGAAGAATAATTAGCCGAAGGTAAGGCCCCCTCACACGAAAAAACGAAGAAACAGAAAGAAGACATCCCTACACAACGGTGGTGGTTACCAAACCTTCAAGGGAGAAGAACCAGAAGCAAAGACGAGAAGACGGTCTCTGTGGCTCTGAGAAACACGCGTAAGTCGCTGTACGCTGCTCATCTTGCTGTCCAAGAAGGCATCGAGAAACACGCGGAAGTCGTCCAACGTTGCTCATCCCAGAGTAGCGCTAGCCTCACACAGTAGAAAGGATTTCATCTTCCGTCAACTCAAAGAAACCAACACGAAGAAACCGATTTAGCTGTAAGGAATTAGTGTAAGTAACATTGAATCATCCTAGTCATTAGATTAAATATTTTAAATATTCAAACTACGTGATTTCAAAATTTGAAATTTCTTTTTTTGAATTTTTAATTTTGAAACTGTCCTATTACCAATTTTGACAATCTACCCAATTTTCCGTTAACCATCTTAAGGAAAAACAACTCAAAATGTCATCAACCGAAGAAAATTTGAATAATGAACGAGAACATACTGATGTTCCTCCAGAATTAGAACCTTATAAATTATCTGAAATATTCTCAATCATTCCTGAATATGATGGAGATCAAATCACATTGAATACATTTTTAAATGCTTGCGATGCTGCCCAACAAATGGCAATCGGTCAACAAAAAGTTCTATTGACCATTCATATAAAAAATAAATTGAAATCAAAAGCTTCTCAATTGATAAATTCACGAAATTCAGACACTTATGGTGAAATCAAAACTCTTTAAATGCTCATTTTGGTGACGCTAGAGATTTAACATCACTTATTCAAGATTTACAAAGACTCAAACAATTAAACGGAGAAAGCGCTCTTACATTCTTTTCTAGACTACAAACCCACAACGCAAAAATGCTTTCATGTATTCAGAAATCGAATTTAACCCACTTACAAAAAGCGGCACAATCAACACTTATTGAATCTATGGTGTTGAATACACTTTTAACAGGACTAGAACCCCGACTTGGACATATCATTCGCGCAAGTAACCCAGCGAATATGATCGAAGCATGTTTAAGAATTAAAAGAGAACTACAATTATCATATTTCGAAACTCAGAAATATAACCAAGGAAAAACCCAAAATACTTTTAATAATCAACAAAGAAAAATGCAAACTACTGTACGTCCAAATAATCCACAATTTCAAAGAAACTATCAACAATCTGTAAGTTTCAATCCTAACTTTAACAGAAACCCTCAGAATTTTCAGAATTCTCAACACCCATCAATGCCAACTTCTCAAAACGTTCAATTCAACAAAGACCAACTCATTTTCAAAATTTCCAACACAGGCCAAATCAATTCCAAAGAAATCCAGCACAACATTTCAACAGGTTTCAATCGAGACAACCAGTAATTCAAGAAAATCCCAATTTTCAAAAAACACATCAAACACACCATTTCAATGAAACAAATTATGTTGAACAACCAGTTGAAAACTTTTACTTTCAACATGAACTTAGTGACAACTCTTACTTTCAAAATGAATACAATGAGAACTTTTATCCTTACAATGACGCACCATCTAATAATTATTATACTGCTAATAATTATTATCCAGACTCGCAATACGAAGATTACACTTCCAACAATGAATTTTATTGTGATGATATAAACAATCAGGATTTTCATTCGCGTCTATCTCTAGACAGACCTCCAGCAATTCAATATGCGAACCAAGAAGAAACGACAACAGAGAATTTGAGCAATCTTGCCGAACAGACAAAATTGTTGCAGATTCAGGACAAAACACCGGAACGAGTCAATTGCACGAACTTCATACAAAGCAATCTTCAGAAATTAGTTTAAATTCTGTTAATCCAAACAATTTATACTATATAAAAGACATTACAAACCGATACAAATTTTTAATTGATACAGGAGCAGGAATTTCGATACTAAAACCAAAAGTAGTTGAACAATATAATTTGCGAAACAGAGAAAATTTACCAATTCGTGGAATAACTGATGAGAAAATTATAATCACAGAATCGGTTATGGTACCTTTTAAATATAATGATTTTCACAAAGTATACATACACGATCTTGACATAGAATTTGATGGATTATTAGGAGCAGACTTTTTAGAACACTATGACGGAATCGTCGACATAAAACATAAAATTTTGAAAACAAATTTCAAAACTGTCCCACTATTCAAGGTAGAATTGAAAAAACAAGAACAAATTAGCACAGAACAAAACAAAATTCCCAAATTAAAATTTGAAAATACAATTTCTATTGAGCCCCGAACAGAACAAGTATTTAAATTGAAAACAAATTTAACCAACGTTGATGCTATACTGTTAGCTCAGGAAAAGGACAAAGTTCGCCTGCCTAATGCCCTTGTAAGAATAAATAATGAAGGAGAATTCTTTACAACAGTTGCTAATGTCAACAATATTCCAAAGACAGTAAATTTTTCTGATTTAAGATTAGAACCAATAATTGATACAGAATCAATTATGAATTTCAACCCAGAAAATGATTTTTATTCTGACACACAAGTAGACAGAGAGTACGAAATCAAAAAATAATTGAGAACTGAACATCTTAATGATGAGGAAAAAGAAATGATTACTGAATTATGCCTAAAATTCTCAGATATATTTTATTTAGACGGTGACAAACTAACTTTCACTAATGAGATCAAACATACTATTGATACCAACGATGCTAAACCTATTTTCACAAAATCATACAGATACCCACAGATCCATAAGAATGAAGTTAAAACACAAATTTCAAAAATGTTAGACCAAGGAATTATACGACCATCTATATCCCCATGGTCATCCCCAGTTTGGGTTGTACCTAAAAAATTGGATGCATCAGGTAAACAAAAATGGAGAGTCGTGATTGATTACAGAAAACTCAATGAAGTAACCATTGACGATAAATATACTTTACCTAATATTACTGACTTACTTGACCAGTTAGGACAATGCCAATATTTTACAACACTTGACTTAGCTTCAGGTTTTCACCAGATTGAAATTGATTCTAAAGACATTCCAAAAACTGCATTTTCAGTGGAAAATGGTCATTACGAGTATTGTCGTATGCCATTTGGCTTGAAGAACGCCCCAAGTACTTTCCAACGTGTCATGGACAATATTTTATTAGGAATTCAAAATGAAAGATGTCTAGTCTACATGGACGATATAATAATTTACTCAGCAACCATTCATGAACATATTTCAAGACTAACTGAAATTTTTCAGAGATTACAAAAAGCCAACCTCAAAATTCAACCCGATAAATGTGAATTTCTTAGAAAAGAAGTCGCGTATCTTGGACATTTAATTACAAAAGAAGGAGTTAAACCTAATCCTCAAAAGATTGAATGTGTGAAAGAATTCCCTGAACCAAAAAATCAAAAAGAAATAAAATCATTTTTAGGACTCACGGGTTATTACCGGAGATTTATCCCAAATTTTGCGAAAATTACAAAACCTCTAACACGTTTACTACAAAAAGACATACCATTTAATTTCAACGAAGAATGCAAAGAAGCATTTGAAACTTTAAAAAACTATTTGATACAAAGCCCTATTTTGATATATCCAAACTATAATGAAGTATTTATTTTGACAACAGACTCGAGTAGTTTTGCCATAGGAGCAATACTTTCTCAAGGAACCATCGGAAAAGACCTTCCAATCGCGTATGCCTCAAGAACCTTATGTCCGGCAGAAACACGATATTCTACTATCGAACGAGAACTATTAGCAATCGTATGGGCGGTGAAACATTTTAGACCATACTTATTCGGAAGAAAATTTATTTTAGTAACTGACCATAGACCATTAACGTGGCTATTCTCAATAAAAGATCCCGGTAGCAGACTTGCTAGATGGCGGCTCAAACTTGAGGAATATTCTTATGAAATTATTTACAAACCTGGAAAAATTAATAAAAATGCGGATGCTTTATCACGAATCAAAGTGAATCATTTTAATCAATGCGCAAAATTTTATTCGAAAATTCATATGACAAATGAAGATCAAGAAGAAGTATCAGACACAGAAACAATTGTTGCACCCGAAACAGTTTTAGAAGAACTCAAAAACTTTGTTTAACTTTATAAAACAAACAAAATCTTCAATTGATTAGTCTAAATTTGAATTCTCAAATGCTCAATTATTAGATAAAAACCATAAAAACATCATAATTTTTCCACAAGAACATAAAGCAACCGAGCTACATGAAAAAATTTTAGAAGATATATTAGAGGAAGAATATGATTTATTTTCCTATAACAAAATTAATGTTCTCAACAGTTCATCAGTAAAACACAGAAAATATTATATTATTCCAGTACCTTTCGATCCTACGGAAGCTATTGAATATATGTTCACCTCACTTTATAAAGATAAAAATTTATTCGAATCATCAAAAACTTACCATGTCGAAAATAATCCAGATCTTCCAATTCAAGAAATGCTTTCCTATATATTAGCAGAAGTAGACGAAATTAAATTTCAATTCTGCCAAGATATAGTTCAAACCCCAGATAAGGATCAAATTCCAATAATACTTGAACAGTATCACAGTGGAAAAGCCAAAATGCATAGAGGTATAAATGAAACTATAAGAAGAATAAAACAAAAATATAATTGGCAAGGATTAATAAAAGATGTTGAAAAATATATCAAAGAATGTGAAATTTGCCAGAAAACAAAAATTTGCAGAAAGAATTTAGACAATCCAATGATAGTAACTGAAACTCCAAAGGTTCCATTTGAATGAATAAATGCAGATATTATAGAAATCCCAACGAAAAATTATGCACTAACCATATCTGATGAATTAACAAAATTTGTTCAATCTTATCCACTTGAAGATAAATCTGCAAAATCCGTAATATACACACTGTTAATTTATTTCCAACACTATGGAACACCTCAAAGAATTCACTGCGATAGTGGAAAAGAATTTAATAATCACTTAATGAAAGACCTTTGTAATTTATACGATATCAAACTCACTTTTTCCAGTGTAGACCATCCCCAAAGTAATGGAAGTATAGAACGTTATCATGCTACACTTATGGAAATGATTAGAGCACACGTAGCAGAAAGTCCAAACGACCATCCCTTAGACATTTTACCATTCGCTACTATATGCTACAATATAACAAAAAATAAAACTCACGGATTTACCCCTTACGAATTAATATTCGGACATACCGCAAGTAGAGTTCCATACACTCTGTATAATGAGAAAGACCTTATAGTCTAGTCTACAAGTGCCATTTAGACCAACTTTTTTCAGCAGTCTCCGAAAATTATGATTGAGGTGTCATTCGATTCGGAATGACATCCAGATGATTTTTGAAAAAAATGAAGTTCCGCATGAAAAAATTGTAAAAGTTATTAACAATTAACTAAAAAAAAAAGATGGCTTTAGTATTTTGTAAATATCTCAAAAACTAATTAAAATTTTTTAAATCTAAAAAAAGATTCAAAAAGAGGAGGAAATTTACTAAAAATAAGCTCAATTCCCGGAATTGTAGCATCAATATTTATAATTTTCCGAGAGGGATGAAAATACGGCCGAAAACGGGTACTCTGGCTCGGGCAAGCCACATCCACTTTGGACACTTTAACAATAAAAATTATTTTAAAATACTAAATATGAAAATAAAAAATTGGAAAAATTCAGGCACTAACTGAATAGATTAATGAACAATAATCCGCTTGAAAAAAATTTTTATCACAATTTTTCAATTAGTTAATCAATAGTTAATTAATAATTTTTTTCTGCTTGAACATGAACATTGCAAGTGTGATAATTGTTAAACTATAAATTTAAGATTTTTTTCCTCTTTTGGAGCATTTCTTGAAAGACTTCAGAATAGAACCCCGTTGGAAAAATTAAAAAGTTTTTATTTTTCAGTTTTTTATTAACAATTTTCGTTGTTGCAAAATTAAATACTTAAATTAATCATTGAAAAATTTTTTTTTTTTTAATATTATCAATAATCCGTTTTTATGTTATCAGGAACTACATAGAAATAATTTTTTTAAAATTTTTATCTCTAATTGTTTAAAAAATTGTTATAAACAAATGCGTTGTTTATAAGATAATTGAAAATTTTTTTATGGAATTTAAATATTTGATACAAATAATGATTTTTAAAAGAAAAATTGTTCCTTAAAAAAATTTTTTTATTGCTTGAAAACGCATTTGTTAATTAACAATTATTTTCTCCCGCTTCTAATTAATATTAAGGAACCATTTTTTTTTTAAATCATTATTTGTCTTTCTTTCTGAAATATAGAAAAAAAATTCCATTTTATTTAATTTTTCATTGTTTATGCAATAAACAATTTGTTATAAACAAATAAATTTTTACCTTATATTTTTTTTTCTATTCTAATTTCTGTCACAAAAACAGACATGACATTTAGAGAGTTAGAGAGAACTTATATTTAAAAATTAAATAAAAAATAATAAAAAAAATTAAAAAAAAAATCATGTCTGTTTTTGTGACAGAAATTAGAATAGAAAAAAAAATATAAGGTAAAAATTTATTTGTTTATAACAAATTGTTTATTGCATAAACAATGAAAAATTAAATAAAATGGATTTTTTTTTTATATCAGAAAGAAAGACAAATAATGATTTTAAAAAAAAAATGGTTCCTTAATATTAATTAGAAGCGGGAGAAAATAATTGTTAATTAACAAATGCGTTTTCAAGCAATAAAAAAATTTTTTTAAGGAACAATTTTTCTTTTAAAAATCATTATTTGTATCAAAGATTGAAATTCCATAAAAAAAAATTCAATTATCTTATAAACAACGCATTTGTTTATAACAATTTTTTAAACAATTAGAGATAAAAATTTAAAAAAATTATTTCTATGTAGTTCCTGATAACATAAAAACGGATTATTGATAATATTAGAAAAAAAATTTTTTTTTCAATGATTAATTTAAGTATTTAATTTTGCAACAACGAAAATTGTTAATAAAAAACTGAAAAATAAAAACTTTTTAATTTTTCCAACGGGGTTCTATTCTGAAGCCTTTCAAGAATTGCTCCAAAAGAGGAAAAAAATCTTAAATTTATAGTTTAACAATTATCACACTTGCAATGTTCATGTTCAAGCAGAAAAAAATTATTAATTAACTATTGAATAACTAATTGAAAAATTGTGATAAAATTTTTTTTCAAGCGGATTATTGTTCATTAATCTATTCAGTTAGTGCCTGAATTTTTCCAATTTTTTATTTTCATATTTAGTATTTTAAAATAATTTTTATTGTTAAAGTGTCCAAAGTGGATGTGGCTTGCCCGAGCCAGAGTACCCGTTTTCGGCCGTATTTTCATCCCTCTGGGAAAATTATAAATATTGATGCTACAATTCCGGGAATTGAGCTTTTTTTTAGGAAATTTCCTCCTCTTTTTGAATCTTTTTTTAGATTTAAAAAATTTTAATTAGTTTTTGAGATATTTACAAAATACTAAAGCCATCTTTTTTTTTTTAGTTAATTGTTAATAACTTTTACAATTTTTTCATGCGGAACTTCATTTTTTTCAAAAATCATCTGGATGTCATTCCGAATCGAATGACACCTCAATCATAATTTTCGGAGACTGCTGAAAAAAGTTGGTCTAAATGGCACTTGTAGACTAGACTATTATAACCAAATACGTCAGAGACATGAATAACAGAATTAAGTATTTCTATAAAATTGTCCGCGCTAGAACCGAGCAAAGAAAGGAAAAAGCAAAACAACGCTTTGACAAAGATATCAAACACGAACCCCCTGACTATAAGAAAGGAGATAAAGTTTATGTCAAAGAATCGCAGATAGGTAATAAACTCAAAAATAAGTTCAACGGACCATTTGAAATAATTGAAGTCTACAAAAACTCAACCCTATTGAAAAACCTAAATACAAATCAAGAATCTAAAATTAATAATCATTTCATTGCAATAATCATTCGAACCAAATTAAGATTAAGATGTATTTTGGAATGAAACAAAAATGAAACGAGAGCTCTCACGAACGCTGCTATCCATATTATTTTGACGTTCGAAGTAGTGTTTTTGATTCTGCCATTTTAAAAGGGTTTGGAAATCGAAATCAGATAGTGGAATATTCAAAAAATGCCCCGTTATTCACGAAACGAACAAATTCACATGCTTCTCATTTATGGTGAATGTTTAAAATATTCTTATGCCGCTGAACGATTGTATTTAGAGCGATATCCAGGGAGGCAGCAACCGTCAAGAAGGTATTTCCAGTGGCTTGAAGAAAAATTAAGAACTGAGCCTGATGTTCACGAAGACCAAGAAGCATTTGTTATTAATGAGGAAACTGAAATTAATGTATTAGCTTTAGTACAATATGATAGCACAATTTCCTCAAGGCAGATTGGCGCCGAATTAGCTATAAGTAAGGACTCTGCTAGGAAAATTTTGAAAAAACATCGATTTAAATCCTTCAAGTATCAGTTGCATCAACATTTGTATGAAAATGACGGTGAAAGGCGCCTGGAATATTGTAATTGGTTTCTTCAACAAAATGCTGAGAATCACCTTTTTAACTATTATATCTTGTTTACGGACGAGTCAAGATTTACCAACAATGGATTATTTAACAGGAATAATACAAGGTAGGTACTGTACTTTATTTGGATTATTGTCGATAGTCGAAGTGTAAAGTGCTAAAAGTGTGAACGGTATTTTGTTTCAGGTACTGGGCGATAGAAAACGAGCACCGGTTTCGACAAGGTGGCTTCCAGGAGAGATTTGGTGTGAATGTTTGGGCAGGAATAGTTGGAACTCATATTGTTGGCCCCATTTTTTTTCAAAGCCAACTAACCGGAGAGAGATACTTTAATTTTTGAACGAATGAAATTTCGGAATTCATTAACAACCTACCAGCGGAAATAACTAAGAGAATGTACTTCCAGCAAGATGGTGCCCCTCCGCATAATTCAAGAATAGCGAGAAATTATCTTCAAAATCGCTTTCAAGAGAGACTTATAACAACCCATGGTCCAGTCAGGTGGCCACCAAGGTCACCTGATCTTACTCCGTGCGACTTTTTTCTATGGGGGCATCTTAAAAATAGGGTGTATTCCACACAGCCTACAACTCTACATGAGCTAAAAGTAAAAATTCGTAGAGCTTTCCAAGATATCACGCCCCAAATGTTGAGAAACGTTTTACATGAAAATATCACCAGAGTCAATAAATGTATTGACGCTGAGGGAATGCATTTCGAACATTTGTTTTGAATTTATTTTATCTTTAATCCTATCAATTTGAATTTTTTTTCGATAAATCTGTTTTTTTGTTATTTGAATAATAATAATTGGATTTTTTGGTATTTCATTTCAAAAAATTACTTTCTATTATATCATTAGAAAGGAATGGTTATGCTGAATAGTACAGGCAAGAAAGAGTTGTATGTTCCTATTTGAGTTATGGACCTACAGAGTATTGTTTTTTTCCCAATTTTACCAATATTTTTTTTTGGGGCTTTTTATAACGCCGACGAATGAAAATAAAATATAACAGTAGTAGCAACTGTTATCAAGTGACGTATGGTTTCCATAGCCAACTTTTCAATTTTTGGCTTTCATTTTGCTTCCACGGCCTACTCGGTGAATTTCAATAATAATTTTTTCCTGATCTAGTTTCTGGTTAGATACCAACTTGTGATATGTCATTAGAAAGGGAATTGAATGCTGAATAAAGCGAAAAGAATAAAAAATAGGGTTTCCATTTAAAATAAGAAAGTTGATGTTACTTCCGGTCAGACCGGAAGTTAACTCCGACATGTCAATATGCTCAAAATCTAGGTCTTATGTCATTATATCGACGCTCCAAATTTCACAAACCCACTTCATACAATAACTGATATATTCCGTAGGCAATACTTCCGTAGCCACCCGGTATATATATATATATAAAGCTAGGGAACTTGTTGGGAAAACTAAAAGTTCGGGTTGAACCGCGTCTAGAATTTGTTGAAATTCGACGTTTCGGCTCCGATTTTGGAGCCATTTTCAAGAACTGAAAAAGAAAGAAAATTAATAAATGGTTGAAACGTAATTCTACGCTGAGGTCTCAATCTGCCTACTCCTCAGGTATAATTACGTTCGGTTTTTGTGACTTGACGTCGGGGTCTCAATCTGCCTACTCCCCATGTCTCGTCACTGGTTCTCTCTAAGGTCTCAATCTGCCTACTCCTTCGAGAGTTCTCTCGTACAGAGGATTGAACCCAGATAGCTAATTGGTATTAGCGACAATTTTAGGATATAAATGCTCTCAGTTTTATAATTTTTATTCATTGTTAATTTGTATGCACAGTGCCGATGATAACCAAGAAGTTTGAAACAGCTGTCCACTGTTTACGTTTTTCGGTGAGTATGATTTGTGAAATTGAGAGCATTATATTTTTGTTTTTTCTTCCTATATATATATATATATATATATATATATATATATATATATATATATATATATATATATATATATATATTCATATTCCGATGTTTTACCTGTTGAATGAGCTAGTATTTTGCAATAATATTATATATATATATATTCATATTCCGATGTTTTACCTGTTGAATGAGCTAGTATTTTGCAATAATATTATGATTTTTTTTTCTGATATTTATTGTGAAAAAACACTTATTCAATAAAAGTTTGATTGATTGATACTATATATAGACCACCTAAAAGTGACCTCGCACAGTTCTCAAATATCTTCGAAAGTAGATGCCTTTCCAACTTACAATAAAATAGTTTGCATGGGTGATTTTAATATTAACCTTTTTGACGTAGAGGCAACGGGCACGGAAATGCTCATTGATATTACTCAATCGTTTAACCTAAATCAAATAATAAATGACCCAACCCACTTCTCGAATCAAACAATGATCCTAATTGATCTTATGTTCACAAATTTTCTGGTAAAATCATCTGGCACCTGTCTATAACAAGACATAGGTTGGTATTCTTCTGGCTAGACACACCTATTGAACATACTCACCAGCCAAGAATATGCAGCTACAGAAATTTCGCATCAATTGACCTGAATCTTTTTCAAAATGAGATAGAAAACTTATATTGGAATGATATTTACAATACACAAAACATTGACGAAAAATTAAACTTTTTGAATTCTAATATTACAGAACTAGTTGATCGACATTTGCCCTTGCATAGAAAGAAAATTACTAATCACAGGAATCGAGAACCCTGGATAACATATAATATTAGATTATTACAAAAGTTGAGAGATAAAGCATTCAATAAATATGAAAAAACAAGGCAGCCTCAACATTTTGCATATTATAAAGAGTTACGGAATTATACGGCATCTGCAACTCAACGAGAAAAATAAAGCCTATATACAATTTAAATTAAAAGCCTGCAATACCAGAGCAACTTGGCAGGAACTAAGGAACATAGGTGTAATAAAAAAATCCACACAAGAATTACCAGCATCACTTCAGGACTTACATAGAATAAATGACTTTTTTGTAAACCAATTGAATGATCGTAGGCAATTATCTGACGACATATTGAATTTCTATTATAACAATATAAAAACTAGTGTTACAAGCACGCTATCCTATGAACCGTGCTCTGATGAAGAAATCATAGAAATTTAAAAAAACATTGCAATATGGGACTATGGTCATGCTGGTCTTAATATCCAGCTGATCTTACTTTGCAGCCCTTTTATAACTACCTACATATCACATGTCATCAATGAGTGTATATCGAAATCATACTTCCCTTCGTCCTGGAAGCGAACACTGGTAACTCCTTTGCCAAAAATTTCACATCATACAGAGATAAAACATTTAGGAAGCATCAGTATTTTGCCAACTTTATCAAAAGTTTTCGAAAAAATTATTGAAAAACAAACCTTGAGACAATGTTGATGCAAATAAAATTTTACCAATACATCAGTCGGGATTCAGATCAGGCATCAGTTGCGCATCGGCTTTAGTTTGTGTTACAGATGATATTACTTCATCCCTCGACAGAAATGAAGTCAGTGTCCTAATACTTATAGACTATTCCAGAGCATTCGACACATTAAACCACCGGATTCTGTCAGCTTTATTACACTTCATTGGATTTACTCACTCTGCAATCCTACTCCTGTCATCTTATTTATCTCAAAGATTTCAACAAATCAAACTGAATGACAAGTATTCCAACAGTTTTCAGGGCGTTCCGCAGGGTAGTATTTTGGGTCCATTATTGTATTTATTTTCAAAGAAGAAACGTAGCATTGGGGATATGAGGGATATAAGCTCTATCGACTGCAAGATCCTTCTCAAAAACTATAAGCTATTGTAGGACATATTGAAGTATATCATCAAAAAAATATGAAGAGAAGAAATCAACCACTGATGGGGTGCGTCATTTTTAACGTGCGATACCCAGTATGTGCCAGTTTGACTACGTTTCTTTTTCGGTGATAGGAGATACGAAACACAGATTGACAGACAGGCAGAGTGACAGATAGTCAGTTTGATCGAAGCAGAACGAACTACTGAACTAACCTTATAAAACGTCTATTTTAGTCGCTTTTTGCATGTTTTAGCGTTTCAAATTCAAGCTGTTTTTTCGAACGCAAAAAACGTTTATTGTGGTCGCATTTTTACGTATTTTAGCGTTTTCAAATATCAGTTGTTTTTTCTAACGCGAAAACGTGTATTTCGAGCAATTTTGATATGTCAAATCTCCATAAGAAATACATGTAAACATACAGTTTTTTCAGTTTAATTTTAGGTTGTTTTTTAGAACACGAAAAACATTTATTGTGGTTGCATTTTTGCGTGTTTAAGCGTTACAAATGTCAATTGTTTTTTGGAACACATTAAACGTCTATTTTGATCACATTTTTGCAGGGAATCGCCGCCGCAGTACGTTTCGTTTCGTGTCAGTTTGACTCTGTTTCTTTTTTGGTATTATCAGGTGGGTGGGGAGAGGGTTAGGTAACTTTATTTATGGAAAGTATGTTATTCCCATTGGACAGTTGAAATAATCAGTAATAAAATGGCATCTAAAGAATACAGACAAAAGGTGGAGCAGTTTTGTAGGAGTGTCCAAGAGTTAAAGACAGATATTCAATGTTATGAAGAAAAGGACTCGGGTCAATGAGGAGCAGTTAGCAGTATTTGTCAGTGATGTTCCAAAGAATATGACATTCAAGTATAAGCTGAAGCTGATATTTCAAGATATTCGGGAAATAAACACAAAAATTGAATATTTCGTTCCAGCAGGGCGGGAGAAAATCAAAGCAAAAATGGAATTTCAAATTTACAGAATACTCATCATAGTATCTACGATATTAGCATGTATAGTAATGAGAGTTGTTCAAGAAATTATTGTAGAGGTCAATAAAAAATGGATAATTTGGTTTAAATGAAAATATTCGCAAATTGAATTTTGATTCATTTTTTCCACCTATAAATATATGAAAGAATTGCAACTTTTTGTCAGTTAACGTTGAAACAAACCATTCAACGCTATCAATTATGTAAAAACCGTACAAACAGGAAATTCAGTCATTATGCCGGAAGTAATAATCAGTTGGCATTGAAACGCGTTTATCGAACTAAAGGTCATCGAAAAACCCAGACCAGCAGTTTCGTTATCAAAACCGCATTGTAACGGCTATTTTGTTATCTGCTTTGCGTACATGGGAAAATGTTTTTTATTCTGGAATATTCTCGAATGTTCTTTTCTTATCACACCAGAGTTCTAAGAGTAGTTGGATGCGCGGCGAACGTTAGTTTTCGATTGCCGTTCAGCAGCAGCAGTGATCAGTCAGATATCTTCAGTTATTTTGTGTTAGTGCATCTATCTCTAAATACAAAGTGAGTTTTTCATACATTTTCTATCAGGTGATGAAAGTGTTTTTCAGTAAAATTGGAATAAATGTTTTCATGTTCGGTTTTTGAGTGTTTTTATGGACTTTTCAAATGAATTCAATTGAGTAAATGTTTTTTCAGATGAAGTTATTTTCGGGTTTTTACGCTTGGTTTTAATTTGTAATTGAAAGCGACTTAATTGTTTTCGAATTACAAAAACATTTTTTAAAATTTTTGCATATTTTTATTATAGCAAAAGCTTTTTATTCTGGTGGGTTTTTTTCAGATTGATCTACAAAAATTAAACGTTACTTCAGTTGTGGAGAGGAAGCCAACCACCAAATTAGCAGAGTTGCCAGTGCGGACGCCGCAGAAGATATCGCGTGCAAAAATCGCCAGGGAAATTTAGCGAGGTGATGCTGTTGGATTTGGGGGACCGAGTAACATTGTTACCCCATAGAGAAACGGAGGGATATCGTCCTCACATGGAAGAATTCCCGTAATTTTTTGAGTGATGCATATTTTCTTTTTAAATCAAGAATTTCCAAAATTTTTAAGGAGATGCAATGCCTCAAAGTGAACATGACTTTATTGGGGGATTTCATCAAAGAGTCGAATGACTGTGAAATAGTTGATCAAAAATTTTTCAATACTCCCAATGCAACCATTACGTACATTACGTACGTAAACTGAATTGATCTGTATATCTGTATTACCGACAACCAGAATAGACCACAAGAGCTGGACAAACTGAAATCAGCCTTACTTCAAAATGGTTACAACAATTCCCTAATCGACAAGTCTATCCGCCATCAACTAACCCGTCCTCCAAAAACAAATGATCCACTAGAGAGTATTCAGCCACACAAAGCTTTCCTACCATACATCAAAGGTGCGACAGACAAAATCAGTAATATCTTGAGAAAACACGAGATAAAAACAATATTTACGGCCAACAACCAAATATCCAAATTCCTCAGATCTCCCAAGGACACAATACCAAACGATTCTCAAGGTATATATGAAATACCATGTTCAGACTGCCCGAGAAGTTAAATTGGCCAGACTAACAGACGAGTAACTTCCAGAGTCTACGAACACTAACTTGGTACACTGTACCTGGTACAAATGTCACAACAACAAACATTGACCCGATTTTAATGTAGGCATATCTATTTGATATTTCCATACAGCCTACTATTTGTCTATCTATCTATCTATCTATCGAAGTTTATCGAAAACACGAAATTGAAAACAGAATTGTGGGACAAGTAGAGTACTAGAGTTCTCGTCTCGAAGACATGTAAGATATAAGAAAAAACAAAAATATAATGCTCTCAATTTCACAAATCATACTCACCGAAAAACGTAAACAGTGGACAGCTGTTTCAAACTTCTTGGTTATCATCGGCACTGTGCATACAAATTAACAATGAATAAAAATTATAAAACTGAGAGCATTTATATCCGAAAATTATCGCTAACACCAATTTGCTATCTGGGTTCAATCCTGGGTCAATCTGGTACACTGTACCTGGTACAAATGTCACAACAACAAACATTGACCCGATTTTAATGTAGGCATATCTATTTGATATTTCCATACAGCCTACTATTTGTAGGTACGAAACAATATTCATCGAAGTTTATCGAAAACACGAAATTGAAAACAGAGTTGTGGGACAAGTAGAGTACTAGAGTTCTCGTCTCGAAGACATGTAAGATATAAGAAAAAACAAAAATATAATGCTCTCAATTTCACAAATCATACTCACCGAAAAACGTAAACAGTGGACAGCTGTTTCAAACTTCTTGGTTATCATCGGCACTGTGCATACAAATTACCAATGAATAAAAATTATAAAACTGAGAGCATTTATATCCGAAAATTATCGCTAACACCAATTAGCTATCTGGGTTCAATCCTCTGTACCTGGTACACTGTACCTGGTACAAATGTCACAACAACAAACGTTGACCCGATTTTAATGTAGGCATATCTATTTGATATTTCCATACAGCCTACTATTTGTAGGTACGAAACAATATTCATCGAAGTTTATCGAAAACACGAAATTGAAAACAGAATTGTGGGACAAGTAGAGTACTAGAGTTCTCGTCTCGAAGACATATAAGATATAAGAAAAAACAAAAATATAATGCTCTCAATTTCACAAATCATACTCACCGAAAAACGTAAACAGTGGACAGCTGTTTCAAACTTCTTGGTTATCATCGGCACTGTGCATACAAATTAACAATGAATAAAAATTATAAAACTGAGAGCATTTATATCCGAAAATTATCGCTAACACCAATTAGCTATCTGGGTTCAATCCTCTGTACCTGGTACACTGTACCTGGTACAAATGTCACAACAACAAACATTGACCCGATTTTAATGTAGGCATATCTATTTGATATTTCCATACAGCCTACTATTTGTAGGTACGAAACAATATTCATCGAAGTTTATCGAAAACACGAAATTGAAAACAGAATTGTGGGACAAGTAGAGTACTAGAGTTCTCGTCTCGAAGACATGTAAGATATAAGAAAAAACAAAAATATAATGCTCTCAATTTCACAAATCATACTCACCGAAAAACGTAAACAGTGGACAGCTGTTCCAAACTTCTTGGTTATCATCGGCACTGTGCATACAAATTAACAATGAATAAAAATTATAAAACTGAGAGCATTTATATCCGAAAATTATCGCTAACACCAATTTGCTATCTGGGTTCAATCCTGGGTCAATCTGGTACACTGTACCTGGTACAAATGTCACAACAACAAACATTGACCCGATTTTAATGTAGGCATATCTATTTGATATTTCCATACAGCCTACTATTTGTAGGTACGAAACAATTTTCATCGAAGTTTATCGAAAACACGAAATTGAAAACAGAATTGTGGGACAAGTAGAGTACTAGAGTTCTCGTCTCGAAGACATGTAAGATATAAGAAAAAACAAAAATATAATGCTCTCAATTTCACAAAGCATAATCACCGAAAAACGTAAACAGTGGACAGCTGTTTCAAACTTCTTGGTTATCATCGGCACTGTGCATACAAATTAACAATGAATAAAAGTTATAAAACTGAGAGCATTTATATCCGAAAATTATCGCTAACACCAATTAGCTATCTGGGTTCAATCCTCTGTACCTGGTACACTGTACCTGGTACAAATGTCACAACAACAAACGTTGACCCGATTTTAATGTAGGCATATCTATCTGATATTTCCATACAGCCTACTATTTGTAGGTACGAAACAATATTCATCGAAGTTTATCGAAAACACGAAATTGAAAACAGAATTGTGGGACAAGTAGAGTACTAGAGTTCTCGTCTCGAAGACATGTAAGATATAAGAAAAAACAAAAATATAATGCTCTCAATTTCACAAATCATAGTCACCGAAAAACGTAAACAGTGGACAGCTGTTTCAAACTTCTTGGTTATCATCGGCACTGTGCATACAAATTAACAATGAATAAAATTTATAAAACTGAGAGCATTTATATCCGAAAATTATCGCTAACACCAATTAGCTATCTGGGTTCAATCCTCTGTATCTGGTACACTGTACCTGGTACAAATGTCACAACAACAAACATTGACCCGATTTTAATGTAGGCATATCTATTTGATATTTCCATACAGCCTACTATTTGTAGGTACGAAACAATTTTCATCGAAGTTTATCGAAAACACGAAATTGAAAACAGAATTGTGGGACAAGTAGAGTACTAGAGTTCTCGTCTCGAAGACATGTAAGATATAAGAAAAAACAAAAATATAATGCTCTCAATTTCACAAATCATACTCACCGAAAAACGTAAACAGTGGACAGCTGTTTCAAACTTCTTGGTTATCATCGGCACTGTGCATACAAATTAACAATGAATAAAAATTATAAAACTGAGAGCATTTATATCCGAAAATTATCGCTAACACCAATTAGCTATCTGGGTTCAATCCTCTGTACCTGGTACACTATACCTGGTACACTGTACCTGGTACAAATGTCACAACAATAAACATTGACCCGATTTTAATGTAGGCATATCTATTTGATATTTCCATACAGCCTACTATTTGTAGGTACGAAACAATATTCATCGAAGTTTATCGAAAACACGAAATTGAAAACAGAATTGTGGGACAAGTAGAGTACTAGAGTTCTCGTCTCGAAGACATGTAAGATATAAGAAAAAACAAAAATATAATGCTCTCAATTTCACAAATCATACTCACCGAAAAACGTAAACAGTGGACAGCTGTTTCAAACTTCTTGGTTATCATCGGCACTGTGCATACAAATTAACAATGAATAAAAGTTATAAAACTGAGAGCATTTATATCCGAAAATTATCGCTAACACCAATTAGCTATCTGGGTTCAATCCTCTGTACCTGGTACACTGTACCTGGTACAAATGTCACAACAACAAACGTTGACCCGATTTTAATGTAGGCATATCTATTTGATATTTCCATACAGCCTACTATTTGTAGGTACGAAACAATATTCATCGAAGTTTATCGAAAACACGAAATTGAAAACAGAATTGTGGGACAAGTAGAGTACTAGAGTTCTCGTCTCGAAGACATGTAAGATATAAGAAAAAACAAAAATATAATGCTCTCAATTTCACAAATCATACTCACCGAAAAACGTAAACAGTGGACAGCTGTTTCAAACTTCTTGGTTATCATCGGCACTGTGCATACAAATTAACAATGAATAAAAATTATAAAACTGAGAGCATTTATATCCGAAAATTATCGCTAACACCAATTAGCTATCTGGGTTCAATCCTCTGTATCTGGTACACTGTACCTGGTACAAATGTCACAACATCAAACATTGACCCGATTTTAATGTAGGCATATCTATTTGATATTTCCATACAGCCTACTATTTGTAGGTACGAAACAATATTCATCGAAGTTTATCGAAAACAGAATTGTGGGACAATTAGAGTACTAGAGTTCTCGTCTCGAAGACATGTAAGATATAAGAAAAAACAAAAATATAATTTAATATAACTAAAATTCTACGTCAATATGAAACATGACTCTTGGCATTCAAAAAAATGCAATAAAAAATACAGGTCCGTATTTGAAAATTAAAAGTTGAGAGTGGCCCAATTTATACGATACCCTGTATATAATTTTTATTCAGATATTTGGATAGCCTACAGAAAGTTGCTGTGGCAAAGTGGCAACATTTAAAAAAAATCTTCGTAAAATAAAAAGATATAGGCAAAAGAAGAATTTCAAAATTTTCGATTTTTCCTTTATAACTCAAGAACTAAAGAAGCTAGGTCAGATTTTTTTTATCCATATAATTGACCTCTGAAATATGCTACTTTGTCCCCATGTAACCAACCCTCTATCTCTCACCGTTATCGAAATCCCCATGCATAGACTCGAATTTGAATAGCCCTGTATATATAGTCGATAAAAATCCTTTAGGAAGTGACTATAACTTTGTATAGTATGTATGGCATGTGTCCGATAGACAATAACTACTTCTCTGGCTAATACCGCTACAGATATTGAATTATATCTGTCAGACACATCACTTTGAAGGAACAAATTTGCAAGAGCTCTCTGAACAAACAGCAGGACTTGACTCGATTCAAATGGTGAACCAACTACAGACCGGTTTCGGACTGTTGTCCCTCATCAGTGCAGTCCAGGTTATCACAAATTGTATACACGCGAGGTCTCGCTGCCCGTCACCGTCCGCCGAGATGAATACTGCAATTGCTTACAGGGTCCACCTTGACGACAGATTAGAGAGCACTCCAGATGGACATTTCGGATACGAAATGCTATATGTAAAATACTTGTTTCAAGGAGCAAATAATGTCCAAGTGACTGTAAAACAGTCCATAACAATCCTTTAGGAAGTGACTATAACTTTGTATAGTATGTATGGCATGTGTCCGACAGAAAACAACTACTTCTCTGGCTAATACCGCGACAGATATTGAATTATATCTGTCAGATTTGTGAAATTGAGAGCATATATATATATATATATATATATATATATATATATATATAAAATTCTTTGTTTTATTGATTCGTTGAGAAATATCAATTAAATCCAACGTATGACAAAAAGTAATTTAAATTTTTTTCTAGATAATGGTCGTAGATGCGTAAAATTTACACGAAACGAAAAAAATTTCTAAAGGAAACAAAGAATTAATTTCATGTATTAGAATCCACCAGTGACGCATCACGAAAACGCTTGACCCCTGAAAAGATATCTCCCTGTAGATTCTCACAATTACTCGGCATGTTGGATAATGTAAGCCCTGAAACGTAATCTTTGTTTAACATTTGATCTCAATATCTTAAAAACTGAGAGAGCTATTGAAAGAGAATAAAAAAATTTCAACGCCCTGTAGATCGATAACGAATTGTTTGTGGATACATGTTAACCGTAAAGTCTCATTTTGATCTTGAAAAACCCACTCTCAAAATCTCGTATGGAGTGCAGCCCTCAATCACAATGAAACTTTTAGATTCAGTCCAAAAACAAAAACATTCGTCTTTTCGGTAATGTTTTTTCCACCAGCTCGCTTGTTTTTCTTGAACACTTCGGAAAGGATGGCGATCTGTCTCTGGTTCTGATATGTTCATGGAGACGATGCTCTTCTGAACTAGCATTAATCGTTCCACCGCTGGCCGTCTCATAGACACTGACCCTTCTAATTCAGTATTCACATCCCTTGTTCGTCACTTCAGAGACATGCAAAACATTTCTTTCCCAGTGCTCGTTTTTCCAGCGGACGGCAAAGCTCTGAAACTCAGCCTCTGGAGATGTTGCCTGGGGCTTAAAGCCTGCAGAAGTTTAAGAAGAATACCAAATCCTATCTTCTTTCCATTGGCTCTCACGATGTTCTCTGAACATTATAGTTGAAAATGAATTCGCCACCAAAAATTGACGGGAGCGCCACGTCGAATAATAATGATAGCCGTCATCTACCTACACAGGTTCTTTTGGGTACATTCTACGACTGTTATGATGATGTGACTTTCACTTCGTCGAAAATAATTTTTTGTTTGAATAACCGTTTGAAATTTGTTATTTAAAAAAATTCAAAAAGTTTGGTTATATACAGTTGTTAAATGATTTTTTGTCCAATGAGTTTTTGGCATCATTACAGTACTGACGAAAATCAATTGAAATTAATTTCTATACTAAATGCTTAACGATACATCAATTTTGTACCTTTTCATTACTCAGTAATTGAAAGTTAGTAGCATGATGAAGTTATTAGTGGAACGAAACGCTTTTCTCCAAGTTACATTTTTTATTCAACACAAGCTTCGTAGATATTAAATAAACGCGAAAAACTAATAGAACATTCGAATTCAGGACGTATGTTGAATCTAAATACAAATAACTTTCTTAAATAATTTTTGAAATTGAAGCTTATTTCAAGGGATTATTTTGAAATTTTTTCGAGAGATTGCTTAAGTCACGTGACCCCGTCGGAGTATGCCATTTTACATCTTCTTCAATAAATGTACTGGAGCTTTATTCTATCACCAAACTGCTATCTCATAACCTCGACACGGGTTTCAGTCACCAAGTGAGCGTCTTCCGGTGGAAAATATTCAAACCAAAACACGTGTCAAGTAGTAAAAATGGCGGTTTCGTATATTACTAGACCAAAAAACATTGTTGTGCAAGTACATAATCTTCTTCGAAGCAAAATTTTACGAAAAGGAGAACGATTAAGTCGCCCAAAACAGATCCCTGGAGAACATCAATAGAAGTTGTAGATTCATTAGATTCTTCTATTCCAACTTGATTTTTGTATATACTCGAAAAGTATGTAGCAAAATCATCGTCCCCTTCCTTTTAAATAATTTTCTGCGGGTCATCACCCTTTTTGACTATGTTATTATTCAAGGTTTCAATAATCATTATCCATGTGATTTCATTAGAAGTGTAGTTTATTCTTTTGCTTGAGTGCTGGGATTTTTATTAACCAATGGGAATCTAGTATTCTTTGCTCATAAGTGATTGTATTACTGGGCCCGAAGACCTTCTTTTTACCATTTTATAATAAAAACAAAATACAAATGTTTTGTACATACTGAAAGTATTACCTTATAATTTGAAAATCACTTGTTTGACACACATATCAATATTTGAATTTTGTTGTGTATCGAGTGATCTAAGTGAACAATTTCCATGGATTACTTTTCAGAGTTTTACAGTATTTCATCAAGTATCTAATAATTTACTGACATGAAAACTGGCTTTCTGTTGATTGTTGCATAAAAGTAATAAACTTTTAAGAATGTTTTCTCAAATACCAGTATTCGTTCGAATCTATTAATTCCAAAATACATAAACTGAAAATTGTTCGAATCATATTCTTTTAATTCCAAAATAAATGAACTGAACTATAATGAAACCATTTTTGATAATAGTTCATTGTTTGACTTGTATTAGTAGAAACATATTTCTGAATGAATTGGGCAAAATCTAACAATCTGCTGCTTCTACATATTTCCATCGAACTATGATAGATATCCCCAAAAAATATAAAATCACAATACTTCGACAGTAAGGTTCAAATTCGACGCTGAAACTCCCTTATTACTCAAACAGCGCGGTTGCCAAATCTTGGGTTTGTATTAGTCGGTAAAATGCAATGCATTATATACCATATACACGATCCACAGAAGCGCCCCCTACACGGTCGATGATGGAATTAAATCTGTATAAAAATGGTGATTTTACCGCCTTTTTGGACCCTTCCAAAATTTCGTCCCATGAAACTCCTGACCGCCCTTGACAGTTTAACATAGCTAAACGTTGTCAAGCCCGAAGGCGGGTCTGAGTTGGTGGGATTTGGTCTGGGTTCGTAGGTAGTATGTATAAAAGTTGGAGTGTATAGACGCAAATATCAATATATTATATATATATATATATATATATATATATATATATATATATAGATAGGTTTCCGCGGTCAGATATTTGAAAACTAAAAGTTCGGGTTGAACCGCGTCTGGAATTTGTTGAAATTCGACGTTTCGGCTCCGATTTTGGAGCCATTTTCAAGAACTGAAAAAGAAAGAAAATAAGAAAATTTATAAATGGTTGAAACGTAATTCTACGCTGAGGTCTCAATCTGCCTACTCCTCAGGTTTAATTACGTTCGGTTTTTGTGACTTGACGTCGGGGTCTCAATCTGCCTACTCCCCATGTCTCGTCACTGGTTCTCTCTAAGGTCTCAATCTGCCTACTCCTTCGAGAGAACTGAGGAATTGTGGGTTGAGGAACTGTATTTATAGTGGACGTGGCTGTAATGGCCGTGTGCAATGTATTGGCGCGAGGTGAACTATGGGCGGGAACTGAGTTGGCGCTAGATGAGCTGTGTGCGGGAACTTGGTTGGCGCTAAGTGAGCTATGTACGGGAACTGGGTTGGTGGGAAATGAGTTGATGCGTGCAATGAGAGGCTTCCAGGTATTGGGGTATTTCCACCGAGAAAACTCTGCAAACCAGGATCATCCGAGAAGCCCTCGAGATAGAGAAGCGCCCCAATTGCCTCAACACTCGCGACGATGGACGTAGACTTCCCAATACCTGGAAGCCTCTCATTGCACGCATCAACTCATTTCCCACCAACCCAGTTCCCGTACATAGCTCACTTAGCGCCAACCAAGTTCCCGCACACAGCTCATCTAGCGCCAACTCAGTTCCCGCCCATAGTTCACCTCGCGCCAATACATTGCACACGGCCATTACAGCCACGTCCACTATAAATACAGTTCCTCAACCCACAATTCCTCAGTTCTCTCGAAGGAGTAGGCAGATTGAGACCTTAGAGAGAACCAGTGACGAGACATGGGGAGTAGGCAGATTGAGACCCCGACGTCAAGTCACAAAAACCGAACGTAATTAAACCTGAGGAGTAGGCAGATTGAGACCTCAGCGTAGAATTACGTTTCAACCATTTATAAATTTTCTTATTTTCTTTCTTTTTCAGTTCTTGAAAATGGCTCCAAAATCGGAGCCGAAACGTCGAATTTCAACAAATTCCAGACGCGGTTCAACCCGAACTTTTAGTTTTCAAATATCTGACCGCGGAAACCTATCTATATATATATATATATATATATATATATATATATATATAATATATTGATATTTGCGTCTATACACTCCAACTTTTATACATACTACCTACGAACCCAGACCAAATCCCACCAACTCAGACCCGCCTTCGGGCTTGACAACGTTTAGCTATGTTAAACTGTCAAGGGCGGTCAGGAGTTTCATGGGACGAAATTTTGGAAGGGTCCAAAAAGGCGGTAAAATCACCATTTTTATACAGATTTAATTCCATCATCGACCGTGTAGGGGGCGCTTCTGTGGATCGTGTATATGGTATATAATGCATTGCATTTTACCGACTAATACAAACCCAAGATTTGGCAACCGCGCTGTTTGAGTAATAAGGGAGTTTCAGCGTCGAATTTGAACCTTACTGTCGAAGTATTGTGATTTTATATTTTTTGGGGATATCTATCATAGTTCGATGGAAATATGTAGAAGCAGCAGATTGTTAGATTTTGCCCAATTCATTCAGAAATATGTTTCTACTAATACAAGTCAAACAATGAACTATTATCAAAAATGGTTTCATTATAGTTCAGTTCATTTATTTTGGAATTAAAAGAATATGATTCGAACAATTTTCAGTTTATGTATTTTGGAATTAATAGATTCGAACGAATACTGGTATTTGAGAAAACATTCTTAAAAGTTTATTACTTTTATGCAACAATCAACAGAAAGCCAGTTTTCATGTCAGTAAATTATTAGATACTTGATGAAATACTGTAAAACTCTGAAAAGTAATCCATGGAAATTGTTCACTTAGATCACTCGATACACAACAAAATTCAAATATTGATATGTGTGTCAAACAAGTGATTTTCAAATTATAAGGTAATACTTTCAGTATGTACAAAACATTTGTATTTTGTTTTTATTATAAAATGGTAAAAAGAAGGTCTTCGGGCCCAGTAATACAATCACTTATGAGCAAAGAATACTAGATTCCCATTGGTTAATAAAAATCCCAGCACTCAAGCAAAAGAATAAACTACACTTCTAATGAAATCACATGGATAATGATTATTGAAACCTTGAATAATAACATAGTCAAAAAGGGTGATGACCCGCAGAAAATTATTTAAAAGGAAGGGGACGATGATTTTGCTACATACTTTTCGAGTATATACAAAAATCAAGTTGGAATAGAAGAATCTAATGAATCTACAACTTCTATTGATGTTCTCCAGGGATCTGTTTTGGGCGACTTAATCGTTCTCCTTTTCGTAAAATTTTGCTTCGAAGAAGATTATGTACTTGCACAACAATGTTTTTTGGTCTAGTAATATACGAAACCGCCATTTTTACTACTTGACACGTGTTTTGGTTTGAATATTTTCCACCGGAAGACGCTCACTTGGTGACTGAAACCCGTGTCGAGGTTATGAGATAGCAGTTTGGTGATAGAATAAAGCTCCAGTACATTTATTGAAGAAGATGTAAAATGGCATACTCCGACGGGGTCACGTGACTTAAGCAATCTCTCGAAAAAATTTCAAAATAATCCCTTGAAATAAGCTTCAATTTCAAAAATTATTTAAGAAAGTTATTTGTATTTAGATTCAACATACGTCCTGAATTCGAATGTTCTATTAGTTTTTCGCGTTTATTTAATATCTACGAAGCTTGTGTTGAATAAAAAATGTAACTTGGAGAAAAGCGTTTCGTTCCACTAATAACTTCATCATGCTACTAACTTTCAATTACTGAGTAATGAAAAGGTACAAAATTGATGTATCGTTAAGCATTTAGTATAGAAATTAATTTCAATTGATTTTCGTCAGTACTGTAATGATGCCAAAAACTCATTGGACAAAAAATCATTTAACAACTGTATATAACCAAACTTTTTGAATTTTTTTAAATAACAAATTTCAAACGGTTATTCAAACAAAAAATTATTTTCGACGAAGTGAAAGTCACATCATCATAACAGTCGTAGAATGTACCCAAAAGAACCTGTGTAGGTAGATGACGGCTATCATTATTATTCGACGTGGCGCTCCCGTCAATTTTTGGTGGCGAATTCATTTTCAACTATAATGTTCAGAGAACATCGTGAGAGCCAATGGAAAGAAGATAGGATTTGGTATTCTTCTTAAACTTCTGCAGGCTTTAAGCCCCAGGCAACATCTCCAGAGGCTGAGTTTCAGAGCTTTGCCGTCCGCTGGAAAAACGAGCACTGGGAAAGAAATGTTTTGCATGTCTCTGAAGTGACGAACAAGGGATGTGAATACTGAATTAGAAGGGTCAGTGTCTATGAGACGGCCAGCGGTGGAACGATTAATGCTAGTTCAGAAGAGCATCGTCTCCATGAACATATCAGAACCAGAGACAGATCGCCATCCTTTCCGAAGTGTTCAAGAAAAACAAGCGAGCTGGTGGAAAAAACATTACCGAAAAGACGAATGTTTTTGTTTTTGGACTGAATCTAAAAGTTTCATTGTGATTGAGGGCTGCACTCCATACGAGATTTTGAGAGTGGGTTTTTCAAGATCAAAATGAGACTTTACGGTTAACATGTATCCACAAACAATTCGTTATCGATCTACAGGGCGTTGAAATTTTTTTATTCTCTTTCAATAGCTCTCTCAGTTTTTAAGATATTGAGATCAAATGTTAAACAAAGATTACGTTTCAGGGCTTACATTATCCAACATGCCGAGTAATTGTGAGAATCTACAGGGAGATATCTTTTCAGGGGTCAAGCGTTTTCGTGATGCGTCACTGGTGGATTCTAATACATGAAATTAATTCTTTGTTTCCTTTAGAAATTTTTTTCGTTTCGTGTAAATTTTACGCATCTACGACCATTATCTAGAAAAAAATTTAAATTACTTTTTGTCATACGTTGGATTTAATTGATATTTCTCAACGAATCAATAAAACAAAGAATTTTATATATATATATATATATATGCTCTCAATTTCACAAATCTGACAGATATAATTCAATATCTGTCGCGGTATTAGCCAGAGAAGTAGTTGTTTTCTGTCGGACACATGCCATACATACTATACAAAGTTATAGTCACTTCCTAAAGGATTGTTATGGACTGTTTTACAGTCACTTGGACATTATTTGCTCCTTGAAACAAGTATTTTACATATAGCATTTCGTATCCGAAATGTCCATCTGGAGTGCTCTCTAATCTGTCGTCAAGGTGGACCCTGTAAGCAATTGCAGTATTCATCTCGGCGGACGGTGACGGGCAGCGAGACCTCGCGTGTATACAATTTGTGATAACCTGGACTGCACTGATGAGGGACAACAGTCCGAAACCGGTCTGTAGTTGGTTCACCATTTGAATCGAGTCAAGTCCTGCTGTTTGTTCAGAGAGCTCTTGCAAATTTGTTCCTTCAAAGTGATGTGTCTGACAGATATAATTCAATATCTGTAGCGGTATTAGCCAGAGAAGTAGTTATTGTCTATCGGACACATGCCATACATACTATACAAAGTTATAGTCACTTCCTAAAGGATTTTTATCGACTATATATACAGGGCTATTCAAATTCGAGTCTATGCATGGGGATTTCGATAACGGTGAGAGATAGAGGGTTGGTTACATGGGGACAAAGTAGCATATTTCAGAGGTCAATTATATGGATAAAAAAAATCTGACCTAGCTTCTTTAGTTCTTGAGTTATAAAGGAAAAATCGAAAATTTTGAAATTCTTCTTTTGCCTATATCTTTTTATTTTACGAAGATTTTTTTTAAATGTTGCCACTTTGCCACAGCAACTTTCTGTAGGCTATCCAAATATCTGAATAAAAATTATATACAGGGTATCGTATAAATTGGGCCACTCTCAACTTTTAATATTCAAATACGGACCTGTATTTTTTATTGCATTTTTTTGAATGCCAAGAGTCATGTTTCATATTGACGTAGAATTTTAGTTATATTAAATTATATTTTTGTTTTTTCTTATATCTTACATGTCTTCGAGACGAGAACTCTAGTACTCTAATTGTCCCACAATTCTGTTTTCGATAAACTTCGATGAATATTGTTTCGTACCTACAAATAGTAGGCTGTATGGAAATATCAAATAGATATGCCTACATTAAAATCGGGTCAATGTTTGATGTTGTGACATTTGTACCAGGTACAGTGTACCAGATACAGAGGATTGAACCCAGATAGCTAATTGGTGTTAGCGATAATTTTCGGATATAAATGCTCTCAGTTTTATAATTTTTATTCATTGTTAATTTGTATGCACAGTGCCGATGATAACCAAGAAGTTTGAAACAGCTGTCCACTGTTTACGTTTTTCGGTGAGTATGATTTGTGAAATTGAGAGCATTATATTTTTGTTTTTTCTTATATCTTACATGTCTTCGAGACGAGAACTCTAGTACTCTACTTGTCCCACAATTCTGTTTTCAATTTCGTGTTTTCGATAAACTTCGATGAATATTGTTTCGTACCTACAAATAGTAGGCTGTATGGAAATATCAAATAGATATGCCTACATTAAAATCGGGTCAATGTTTATTGTTGTGACATTTGTACCAGGTACAGTGTACCAGGTATAGTGTACCAGGTACAGAGGATTGAACCCAGATAGCTAATTGGTGTTAGCGATAATTTTCGGATATAAATGCTCTCAGTTTTATAATTTTTATTCATTGTTAATTTGTATGCACAGTGCCGATGATAACCAAGAAGTTTGAAACAGCTGTCCACTGTTTACGTTTTTCGGTGAGTATGATTTGTGAAATTGAGAGCATTATATTTTTGTTTTTTCTTATATCTTACATGTCTTCGAGACGAGAACTCTAGTACTCTACTTGTCCCACAATTCTGTTTTCAATTTCGTGTTTTCGATAAACTTCGATGAAAATTGTTTCGTACCTACAAATAGTAGGCTGTATGGAAATATCAAATAGATATGCCTACATTAAAATCGGGTCAATGTTTGTTGTTGTGACATTTGTACCAGGTACAGTGTACCAGATACAGAGGATTGAACCCAGATAGCTAATTGGTGTTAGCGATAATTTTCGGATATAAATGCTCTCAGTTTTATAAATTTTATTCATTGTTAATTTGTATGCACAGTGCCGATGATAACCAAGAAGTTTGAAACAGCTGTCCACTGTTTACGTTTTTCGGTGACTATGATTTGTGAAATTGAGAGCATTATATTTTTGTTTTTTCTTATATCTTACATGTCTTCGAGACGAGAACTCTAGTACTCTACTTGTCCCACAATTCTGTTTTCAATTTCGTGTTTTCGATAAACTTCGATGAATATTGTTTCGTACCTACAAATAGTAGGCTGTATGGAAATATCAGATAGATATGCCTACATTAAAATCGGGTCAACGTTTGTTGTTGTGACATTTGTACCAGGTACAGTGTACCAGGTACAGAGGATTGAACCCAGATAGCTAATTGGTGTTAGCGATAATTTTCGGATATAAATGCTCTCAGTTTTATAACTTTTATTCATTGTTAATTTGTATGCACAGTGCCGATGATAACCAAGAAGTTTGAAACAGCTGTCCACTGTTTACGTTTTTCGGTGATTATGCTTTGTGAAATTGAGAGCATTATATTTTTGTTTTTTCTTATATCTTACATGTCTTCGAGACGAGAACTCTAGTACTCTACTTGTCCCACAATTCTGTTTTCAATTTCGTGTTTTCGATAAACTTCGATGAAAATTGTTTCGTACCTACAAATAGTAGGCTGTATGGAAATATCAAATAGATATGCCTACATTAAAATCGGGTCAATGTTTGTTGTTGTGACATTTGTACCAGGTACAGTGTACCAGATTGACCCAGGATTGAACCCAGATAGCAAATTGGTGTTAGCGATAATTTTCGGATATAAATGCTCTCAGTTTTATAATTTTTATTCATTGTTAATTTGTATGCACAGTGCCGATGATAACCAAGAAGTTTGGAACAGCTGTCCACTGTTTACGTTTTTCGGTGAGTATGATTTGTGAAATTGAGAGCATTATATTTTTGTTTTTTCTTATATCTTACATGTCTTCGAGACGAGAACTCTAGTACTCTACTTGTCCCACAATTCTGTTTTCAATTTCGTGTTTTCGATAAACTTCGATGAATATTGTTTCGTACCTACAAATAGTAGGCTGTATGGAAATATCAAATAGATATGCCTACATTAAAATCGGGTCAATGTTTGTTGTTGTGACATTTGTACCAGGTACAGTGTACCAGGTACAGAGGATTGAACCCAGATAGCTAATTGGTGTTAGCGATAATTTTCGGATATAAATGCTCTCAGTTTTATAATTTTTATTCATTGTTAATTTGTATGCACAGTGCCGATGATAACCAAGAAGTTTGAAACAGCTGTCCACTGTTTACGTTTTTCGGTGAGTATGATTTGTGAAATTGAGAGCATTATATTTTTGTTTTTTCTTATATCTTATATGTCTTCGAGACGAGAACTCTAGTACTCTACTTGTCCCACAATTCTGTTTTCAATTTCGTGTTTTCGATAAACTTCGATGAATATTGTTTCGTACCTACAAATAGTAGGCTGTATGGAAATATCAAATAGATATGCCTACATTAAAATCGGGTCAACGTTTGTTGTTGTGACATTTGTACCAGGTACAGTGTACCAGGTACAGAGGATTGAACCCAGATAGCTAATTGGTGTTAGCGATAATTTTCGGATATAAATGCTCTCAGTTTTATAATTTTTATTCATTGGTAATTTGTATGCACAGTGCCGATGATAACCAAGAAGTTTGAAACAGCTGTCCACTGTTTACGTTTTTCGGTGAGTATGATTTGTGAAATTGAGAGCATTATATTTTTGTTTTTTCTTATATCTTACATGTCTTCGAGACGAGAACTCTAGTACTCTACTTGTCCCACAACTCTGTTTTCAATTTCGTGTTTTCGATAAACTTCGATGAATATTGTTTCGTACCTACAAATAGTAGGCTGTATGGAAATATCAAATAGATATGCCTACATTAAAATCGGGTCAATGTTTGTTGTTGTGACATTTGTACCAGGTACAGTGTACCAGATTGACCCAGGATTGAACCCAGATAGCAAATTGGTGTTAGCGATAATTTTCGGATATAAATGCTCTCAGTTTTATAATTTTTATTCATTGTTAATTTGTATGCACAGTGCCGATGATAACCAAGAAGTTTGAAACAGCTGTCCACTGTTTACGTTTTTCGGTGAGTATGATTTGTGAAATTGAGAGCATTATATTTTTGTTTTTTCTTATATCTTACATGTCTTCGAGACGAGAACTCTAGTACTCTACTTGTCCCACAATTCTGTTTTCAATTTCGTGTTTTCGATAAACTTCGATAGATAGATAGATAGATAGACAAATAGTAGGCTGTATGGAAATATCAAATAGATATGCCTACATTAAAATCGGGTCAATGTTTGTTGTTGTGACATTTGTACCAGGTACAGTGTACCAAGTTAGTGTTCGTAGACTCTGGAAGTTACTCGTCTGTTAGTCTGGCCAATTTAACTTCTCGGGCAGTCTGAACATGGTATTTCATATATACCTTGAGAATCGTTTGGTATTGTGTCCTTGGGAGATCTGAGGAATTTGGATATTTGGTTGTTGGCCGTGAATATTGTTTTTATCTCGTGTTTTCTCAAGATATTACTGATTTTGTCTGTCGCACCTTTGATGTATGGTAGGAAAGCTTTGTGTGGCTGAATACTCTCTAGTGGATCATTTGTTATATATATATATATATATATATATATATATATATATATATATATATATATATATATATATATATATATATATTTATATATATATCGTATATATATTATTATATATATATTATTATATATATATATATATATATTATAGTAGAGAGGTAGTCTTTGCTGACTAGTTAGGATGCAAAAGGGGAGATTTTTTGGGTAAAAGCAGCAAGCAAAACGTGTACTCTTTTAACACTATAATTCCGATATTTCGACAGTGGTTACTGTCATCTTCAGGGAAGCTACAATTAATAAGCAGGATTGTAAACTAAATGGAATGAAGCCCAATAAAAGCTATACTTACTGTATTATTGAGGTTGAATGCTAAAGATGTAATAAATGAGATATAAACAATATCGAGTGTACAACATGACGTTAGTGATGAAGTACAAGTTGAAAACAATTAAAATTTTAGTCAAAGATTTAAAAACATTTTAAAATTATATGAAATTTGTTTCATAAGTGTGGACCATGTGCACACCATGAACCTACAATTTGGTTAGTAAACCAGACAAATGACAAGTGAAATTTAAAGAAGAAAATATTATTTGACATATGACAGTAAAGCACACGATTTGGCCTGTGCTTAGAGAGTTAGACAGCCAATTTTATCCATTCAAAAGAGCGATCACATTCCTTTAGAAATGTTTTTAATTTTATTTGAACAGTAATTAAATTTGTTATGGGGTTTTTTTATCAAGAAGTAATAGGTATGAATAAATTTCACTTAAATGATTGAGATCTGTTTTTTTATTTAAGCAATTATTAGATTGAGAATTGAAAGCCATTTCCATAAAAAGTCTCTTAGTAGAGTTACACTCCTTTGTCAAAATTTTTGTGTTTATATAATTCATGATGTGTCCTGTACTATTAACATGTTCACTTAATGCACATCTTTCAGGATGACATCTGCAGTCACTTTTATGTGAGGTAATCCTGTCTTAAAGAGTTCTAGAGGTTTGACCTATATATGTTTTATCACAATTGGAGCAAGGAATGCAATATACTAATTGTGCTTGAGAAACTAACTTCATCACTAACGTCATGTTGTACACTCGATATTGTTTATATCTCATTTATTACATCTTTAGCATTCAACCTCAATAACACAGTAAGTATAGCTTTTATTGGGCTTCACTCCATTTAGTTTACAATCCTGCTTATTAATTGTAGCTTCCCTGAAGATGACAGTAACCACTGTCGAAATATCGGAATTATAGTGTTAAAAGAGTACACGTTTTGCTTGCTGCTTTTACCCAAAACATCGTCCATAGGTAGATATTAGAATATCTATGGACGATGGCACAGACCAATTACGTTTATGTTCCTATTTAACCTAGAACCTACAGGATATAATTTATCATTCCACATTATTTTTAATGTTATTTTTGCGTATGGCGATAATCTGTTTTGTTATTTGAATAATAATAATTGGATTTTTTGGTATTTCATTTCAAAAAATTACTTTCTATTATATCATTAGAAAGGAATGGTTATGCTGAATAGTACAGGCAAGAAAAAGTTGTATGTTCCTATTTAAGTTATGGACCTACAGAGTATTGTTTTTTTCCCAATTTTTCCAAAATTTTTTTTGGCGGCTTTTTATAACGCCGACGAATGAAAATAAAATATCACAGTAGTAGCAACTGTTATCAAGTGACGTATGGTTTCCATAGCCAACTTTTCAATTTTTGGCTTTCATTTTGCTTCCACGGCCTACTCGGTGAATTTCAATAATAATTTTTTTCTGATCTAGTTTCTGGTTAGATACCAACTTGTGATGTCATTAGAAAGGGAATTGAATAAGGAAGTTGATGTTACTGATGTTACTGATATACTGATATACTTGGACATTATTTGCTCCTTGAAACAAGTATATTACATATACCATTTCGTGGACTGGACTGATGAGGGACAACAGTCCGAAACCGGTCTGTAGTTGGTTCACCATTTGAATCGAGTCAAGTCCTGCTGTTTGTTCAGAGAGCTCTTGCAAAGTTGTTCCTTCAAAGTAATGTGTCTGACAGATATAATTCAATATCTGTCGCGGTATTAGCCAGAGAAGTAGTTGTTGTCTGTCGGACACATGCCATACATACTATACAAAGTTATAGTCACTTCCTAAAGGATTTTTATCGACTATATATACAGGGCTATTCAAATTCGAGTCTATGCATGGGGATTTCGATAACGGTAAGAGATAGAGGGTTGGTTAAATGGAGGCAAAGTAAGCATATTTCAGAGGTCAATTATATGGATAAAAAAAATCTGACCTAGCTTCTTTAGTTCTGGAGTTATAAAGGAAAAATCGAAAATTTCGAAACTCTTCTTTTTCAGTAGGTATGAAGATCTGTTGTATGTATTCTGCTGAGAACTCACAAACATAATCTGTCACAAACATAACATTGTATTTGATCATATAGCTTTTCATATTTTATAACTAATCACACAAGAACTTCTTTAATTATTATCAAGAATTGGAATAACAGCCATTGCAAGTATTCATAATGGAAATAAATGTTCGAATTGACGACCTTCTCGATCCTTCAAAATTCCAGCCCATACATTTAGACCAAACCGCACTTGAGGTCTCGCTCCTCTAAAATTATTTTCATTGATTTGTGACCAAACATGCTCGTTGTTTCTATTGAAAACACCACACTTTGTGAAACGAGTTTCTTCCGGCCAAATAATACTATTCAAAAAGTTTCTGTCATCGCCCAATTTTTGCAACATCCAATTACAAAAATTTTGCCGTCTTTCGGCGTCTCCTGGATACAATTTATGAGCAATTTTGACTTTATAGCAATTGAATCAGTTTTTTCTCAAAGTACGCCATACTGTAGTTTGTGGCAAAATCAATTCCTCAGCAATTTGAACTGTTGATTTTGATTGATTTGTATTGATCTGAAATATGGAGATGAGCCTAATTAACATTTTTTCAGTATTACCTACTTACCGCTTGAAGTATGTTTTCCTGTAACTCAATAGGAGTCTTGTTCCCATATTTTCTCCTTGGTTTTCTGAAAGATCCATATTCTCGAAGGTTTCTGTCCAAAAGTCTGAAATATGTGGGATGCGGCTGATGTCTTTCTGGGTACAGATCTAAATAATTTTCAGCGGAAAGATGAATGTTCCTATTATTTTTGTAGAAAACTTTAACCATATCTCTTTTCTGGTCTGTGGGGAAACCCATTTTCAGTACTAATAGATTTTTCATCAAATACCAACGATAATTTCCAAGAAACTGTCAAAATATTGACAAGTGAGGTGAACTAAATATTTATTTTCCAAAGCATACTATGGTTTAATCATAATTGTTGTATATAGCAACAGAATGCCCATGAATTTGCTGAAAAATATAGGTAGTTCGAAAAGTGAGTAACAATGAAATATTTCCAAATTGGTGTCTGGAGTATGAATATTGTCATTCGATTTTTATTTTTTTTTTGCAATGATTATATGCACATACACGTACTAGGAAGAATAAATTTTCACATTTTCCCACATTGATCATGGGTTGCGTGAACTGAAATGTGGATGAATTCTTAAAGAAGACATTCTTCGTCGAATAATATTGATTTTCTTCCAAATCCTAGGCACTCTATACCTTATTCTATGATATTTTTTTTAAATTAGAGCTGGAATTTAAAAAAACTAAAGAAGCTAGGTCAGATTTTTTTTATCCTAATAATTGATCTGTGAAATGTGCTAACTGTCAAGGGCGGTCAGGAGTTTCATGGGACGAAATTTTGGAAGGGTCCAAAAAGGCGGTAAAATCACCATTTTTATACAGATTTAATTCCATCATCGACCGTGTAGGGGGCGCTTCTGTGGATCGTGTATATGGTATATAATGCATTGCATTTTACCGACTAATACAAACCCAAGATTTGGCAACCGCGCTGTTTGAGTAATAAGGGAGTTTCAGCGTCGAATTTGAACCTTACTGTCGAAGTATTGTGATTTTATATTTTTTGGGGATATCTATCATAGTTCGATGGAAATATGTAGAAGCAGCAGATTGTTAGATTTTGCCCAATTCATTCAGAAATATGTTTCTACTAATACAAGTCAAACAATGAACTATTATCAAAAATGGTTTCATTATAGTTCAGTTCATTTATTTTGGAATTAAAAGAATATGATTCGAACAATTTTCAGTTTATGTATTTTGGAATTAATAGATTCGAACGAATACTGGTATTTGAGAAAACATTCTTAAAAGTTTATTACTTTTATGCAACAATCAACAGAAAGCCAGTTTTCATGTCAGTAAATTATTAGATACTTGATGAAATACTGTAAAACTCTGAAAAGTAATCCATGGAAATTGTTCACTTAGATCACTCGATACACAACAAAATTCAAATATTGATATGTGTGTCAAACAAGTGATTTTCAAATTATAAGGTAATACTTTCAGTATGTACAAAACATTTGTATTTTGTTTTTATTATAAAATGGTAAAAAGAAGGTCTTCGGGCCCAGTAATACAATCACTTATGAGCAAAGAATACTAGATTCCCATTGGTTAATAAAAATCCCAGCACTCAAGCAAAAGAATAAACTACACTTCTAATGAAATCACATGGATAATGATTATTGAAACCTTGAATAATAACATAGTCAAAAAGGGTGATGACCCGCAGAAAATTATTTAAAAGGAAGGGGACGATGATTTTGCTACATACTTTTCGAGTATATACAAAAATCAAGTTGGAATAGAAGAATCTAATGAATCTACAACTTCTATTGATGTTCTCCAGGGATCTGTTTTGGGCGACTTAATCGTTCTCCTTTTCGTAAAATTTTGCTTCGAAGAAGATTATGTACTTGCACAACAATGTTTTTTGGTGTAGTAATATACGAAACCGCCATTTTTACTACTTGACACGTGTTTTGGTTTGAATATTTTCCACCGGAAGACGCTCACTTGGTGACTGAAACCCGTGTCGAGGTTATGAGATAGCAGTTTGGTGATAGAATAAAGCTCCAGTACATTTATTGAAGAAGATGTAAAATGGCATACTCCGACGGGGTCACGTGACTTAAGCAATCTCTCGAAAAAATTTCAAAATAATCCCTTGAAATAAGCTTCAATTTCAAAAATTATTTAAGAAAGTTATTTGTATTTAGATTCAACATACGTCCTGAATTCGAATGTTCTATTAGTTTTTCGCGTTTATTTAATATCTACGAAGCTTGTGTTAAATAAAAAATGTAACTTGGAGAAAAGCGTTTCGTTCCACTAATAACTTCATCATGCTACTAACTTTCAATTACTGAGTAATGAAAAGGTACAAAATTGATGTATCGTTAAGCATTTAGTATAGAAATTAATTTCAATTGATTTTCGTCAGTACTGTAATGATGCCAAAAACTCATTGGACAAAAAATCATTTAACAACTGTATATAACCAAACTTTTTGAATTTTTTTAAATAACAAATTTCAAACGGTTATTCAAACAAAAAATTATTTTCGACGAAGTGAAAGTCACATCATCATAACAGTCGTAGAATGTACCCAAAAGAACCTGTGTAGGTAGATGACGGCTATCATTATTATTCGACGTGGCGCTCCCGTCAATTTTTGGTGGCGAATTCATTTTCAACTATAATGTTCAGAGAACATCGTGAGAGCCAATGGAAAGAAGATAGGATTTGGTATTCTTCTTAAACTTCTGCAGGCTTTAAGCCCCAGGCAACATCTCCAGAGGCTGAGTTTCAGAGCTTTGCCGTCCGCTGGAAAAACGAGCACTGGGAAAGAAATGTTTTGCATGTCTCTGAAGTGACGAACAAGGGATGTGAATACTGAATTAGAAGGGTCAGTGTCTATGAGACGGCCAGCGGTGGAACGATTAATGCTAGTTCAGAAGAGCATCGTCTCCATGAACATATCAGAACCAGAGACAGATCGCCATCCTTTCCGAAGTGTTCAAGAAAAACAAGCGAGCTGGTGGAAAAAACATTACCGAAAAGACGAATGTTTTTTTTTTTGGACTGAATCTAAAAGTTTCATTGTGATTGAGGGCTGCACTCCATACGAGATTTTGAGAGTGGGTTTTTCAAGATCATAAATGAGACTTTACGGTTAACATGTATCCACAAACAATTCGTTATCGATCTACAGGGCGTTGAAATTTTTTTATTCTCTTTCAATAGCTCTCTCAGTTTTTAAGATATTGAGATCAAATGTTAAACAAAGATTACGTTTCAGGGCTTACATCATCCAACATGCCGAGTAATTGTGAGAATCTACAGGGAGATATCTTTTCAGGGGTCAAGCGTTTTCGTGATGCGTCACTGGTGGATTCTAATATATGAAATTAATTCTTTGTTTCCTTTAGAAATTTTTTTTGTTTCGTGTAAATTTTACGCATCTACGACCATTATCGAGAAAAAAATTTAAATTACTTTTTGTCATACGTTGGATTTAATTGATATTTCTCAACGAATCAATAAAATAAAGATTTAGTGGGCTTTAACTGCTATTTTCATTTTGACGTTGAGATTATTTTGAAGTATTTGACATTATTTGAAAGTTGGTTTGTGTCTGATAGTGTATTTCTTTATTTTATTCAATTTGTTCAACATTGAAATGGAAAATGAAGCATATTCATTTGAAAATGTGGCTAACATCCATTTTGCTTATTGTCTGGCTAATGGTAACGGACTTGAAGCTCAGAGGTTGTACGCGCTAAAATTTCCTAATCGGCGCCGGCTTCCCGACTATAGAACTCTCATAAATTCCCATCATCACGTTCGGGAATACGACAAATTTCAGACTCCAAGACATAATGCTGGCACATTGCCATAAACATGTAACACAGTAAAAGATGAAGAGATTTTAAATGTTATCAAAAATCCTGGTATGACTACTGGACATATTGGGATTTGGATGTTTCCCCTTTAACTGTCTGGAAGTATGTTATACTCATATCGTATCCAGAGAGTCCAAGGTTTGCTTTCTAGAGATTTTATACGACGCTTGCAGTTCTCCGAATGGATAGTACGCAAATGTAGTAGGGTTCCTGAATTGTTATCCTGTATCATTTTTACCGACTACGCTCAATTTACACGCGACGGAGTAGTAGATTGCCACAACGTTAATATTTGGGCACTAGAAAATCCACACATCATCAGATAATCTTGACTCCAAGAACACTTCAGCGTAAATATATGGACAGGAATAGTGGGAGATACCTAAAGATTTTACCGCGAATTTTAAATGGTGACACATATTTAAACTTTTTACAGTACGAATTGCTTGTCCCTCATTTTCGAGTCACCGTCCGCTATTATTCGAATAAAGTATTTCCCAATCGGCGGATTGGCAGAGCAGGTCCAATTGCTTGCCCCCCACGGTCCGCACATTTCAACCCGCTGGACTTTTTTATGGGGACATGTAATGGGCCTAGTTTATGGCGCAGAACCAGTTCTTCCATCGAAGGTCTTACTGAACGATTCATGTGTGCCTTCCAAACCGTAAAAAACACTCTCGGAATATCAGAACGCGTGCGGCAGTCTATGAGAAGAGAGAAAAATAGATAGAAAAGTCAAGGTTCGTTAGGTTTTCTTATTTTTTGGTATTGTTGAAGAAAAATTGTAATTTAGATTAAAAACCAAATAAATAGAGATTTTTATTTTGATATGATAATAATAGGTTTCCACCTTTTGTTTAAAACTTTAATGGAATGTAGCAAATTACAAAAAATATTGAAATTTTTTTCTCGTCAGGTGCAGATGTGTCAAAATTACAAGAGACCAAAAATTTCATGAATAAATCAAAAATTCCATTCCGTATTTATTTCAAAATCCGTCAGCAATGTATCACAAAAAAGTTTATAATATCTCCCTGTAGATCCTCGCAATCACTCACACTTTAAAAAACTCAAGTAAACTAAAAGAAATAAATCGAAATACAACGCTTTTCAAATGTTGGAAGAGTACGAAGCTGATACTAATTCGACAAAGATTTACCTACATGACGTTCCCAATGTTATGGATATATCCATGCAAAAAGCGTGGCAACACTGCCGGGTCTGTAACCGTTGGTTAAATGGTGGGAAATGTATTTGATGGCTTGAATAAGCGGTGAAATGTGACGGGTGTGTGAACGTCTGATGTATAATACCGAATAATTTTTTTCGATTTTCATTACCCCTCTCGGTTGCCCTTGTTTTATTAGGTTGAAATAGATATAGAACACTAAAAATATTGTTGATATCATGAGTATTTCTAGGGGGTCTGAGGTGGTCTGTCATACTGTACTGGTCTGACAACGGCGGTCATATCTGTTTAATATATATATATGGCTTCCTGTTATTTGGCAACACTGAGAACTGAATAAATGGTAGGCAGATGCTAAATCAAATTCAGAATGAGTGCGTACTGTATATTGTTTATAGATCGCGCCCGAAATGACTTCCAGATATTTGAAATACATATCAGTTTTTCTTTCGAGAGAGGAGAATGTAACACTTATTCTAATAATTGACGCTGAACGACAAATACTTTTTGTTGTCTGATTAACTTGGAATTTGGCAAGTGATCGTTATTCCGGTGACATCGCATGATGTTTCTGTTCTGAAAAAATAAAATACTGCTTTAAGATCGTTGACCAAATTTGTAATTAGAATAGAATCAAGTTTATTTTGCCAAAACCATACATGAAATAAAAAATAACGAAGATATGTTCAAAATAAACAACGAAGCTTACACCTGTTTGTGAGAAGAATATTGAATACATTCTTAAGACTAATTTAAATACGATTTTCACATTGGATTACATATAATGAAAGAAACTGTTATACGAATGGCTACGTCACAAATTTGATAAAAATCACATAATAGACTGCTAGACTGCCAGATTTGTAAAATATGAAACATTTCATATTTCAGATTTCATTCCATATTGATGTGTGAGGATTTTTAGGATTAGAGATTATGAATTTTTTGTACTTTAGATAGCGGAATACTTTTTTCGGATACCTGCGATTTTTTTTAAACATAATTTTTATCAAAGTATTTTGAATGACTTGAATATTGTTCAATGTTGTTTTACCTACACTACCCCAAATTATAATACAGTATCTTATTATTGATTCAGCCAAGGCATCATAGATCATAAGTCGAAGTTTTGTATTAGCAATGTTTCTCAGTTGGTAAAATTTGTAAATCAATTTTCTCAGTCTTTTTGCGGTATACTTTACATGCTCAGTCCAACGAATATGTTACAATTTGTATTATTGCATTCTAAATTATGGAGTTTAAGAAATTTGTTAGTTAGCTGATTTCTAGCGGTAGCAGTAAAAGTTATAAATTTCGTTTTGTCAACATTTAAACTCAAAAGGCTTTCATTGAGCCAATTATGATAAATTTTCAGCTCTAATTCTGCAGTTTTATAAACCTCTTCCCAAGAATCATGTATGAAGGTTATAGCTGTATCATCTACATATGAAGTGACAAGACTTGTAACCAATGTTGTTGATATATATTAGTATAATACAGGCCCTAAGACGGTTCCCTGAGGGACTCCTATTGAAATTGGTAACGGATCACTGATAGTTCCATTGAATTTTACTCTCTGCATTCGTTCAGATAAATAATCTCGGATTATACTAAGTGAAGAACCTCTTATTCCAATTTCATTCAAACGGTCGAATAATATTTTGTGGTTGACAATGTCGAATGCCTTGGCTAAATCTATGAATACTGTTAGACACTTTTTATTTGCATTCAAATTGTTCACATTATTTATATGCTGGAATATTGCCGTATCAGTACATTTATTTTCTCTGAAGCCAAACTGATTGTTTGATAGTATATTATGTTTTTCCAGAAAATTCATGACTCATCTTGAGCGATTTTTCAAAAATTTTGGAAAAGTTATTGATAACAGTGATTGGTCTGTAATTTGTAGTAAGGTTTTTATTTCCTGCTATAAAAATTGGAGTGGTTATTGATTCTTTCCATTGATTTGGGATAGAGCCAGAACAAAAACATAAATTCATAATATAACATAGTGGATCTATATAATAATTTGAGAATTTTTTGAGAAAGGAGACTGAGATGCCGTCCGGTCCTGGTGATGAGTTATTTATCAGACTCGATATTATATTCGATAAATCGGTATTTGTTAAATGCTTCAAAAAAAGTGAATCCCTGAGGTAATTCTGGTTTGCAGTAGGTAGTATTGTTTGAACGTCTAATTTTATCTGCCATAACAACATTTTTAATATGTCAATTTTGACATATTGAAACGATTAGCAATAAATACTTTTTATTAAAAACTAGTCAGAAGTTATTGTCTTGTGGATGAGCAATATTTGTCGCGAAAAACGTTTTTATTTAAGATGGTTAACTGACAACAATGCTACATCAAAGAAATGGACACTTTTCAACCTCTACACCCTGTATCTCGAGTCATAGGTTTGGCCCAAAACGATTTAGATCATATTCTACGTTATACAAAAAGTTCATAAAAATCTACAAGTGACAATTTTTCCATAAGTCAGCTGCCTGGTCTCCAGAAAAGGGTCCGAACAATCTCCCATTTTGAACTGTGCACAAATTGAGTCAATTGAAAATTTTTCTTCAAACTTCAAAACGTTGATATTGTAACAGAGCGAAAAACTTGTTTAATTCTGTACTTCAAGTTTTCTGTTGTTGTTTTCTCGCGGTACACCCAAATACTAATAATTCAAGTGAATGAGGTCTTAAGACCATGCTGCCCCTCTAGAACTGTTTTGTTTACGATTCCCTTGTTCTTATGTGAGATTCTCAACAGGTCATGACATCATTGCTAATTTTTGTTCTTTTTCTTTCCCGTTTTGATTTCTTCTCGTTCTCAACCGTTACTGTTTCATCAAACTCCCCGTACAATAATTCTCGGATCATCCATTCTTCGAACTACTATAATATCTAACAGGAATGTTGATAATTTTATCAATTATTATCAAATCACCCTTCGAACATATGAATATTATAGAAATTCTCAAAAAATTTGATATTCAATTGTCGTGGCGAATTGATAGTTTATACCGGATATTCTTTTGCTCTGAAATTAAATTATTCACTGGCAAAATGATAAACGTGATCTACATTTTGGGAAAAATACACTTTATTCAGTGACGGGTTCAAATTCAGAATTAATAGATACAATTGCCGCTCTCGACAGAAAATCCCTATTTGGTCGGAGAAGTTGATAACCAAAACAGATTATCAATGAATATTTGGAGAGACCGTAATTGGAGATCAGGTCATAGAACTACATTTTTGGGATAGAACGTTGAATGAAGAAATTTACAGAAATATTCTTTAAGATGATTCACCAAATTTCTTTGGAGCATGTACCACTTGACACCAGACACAACCAATATCTCTCCACAATCACGAATGGATATGAAGGTTTCTGAACAGATATTCCCAGACCTCAGACCTCTAGATTTCCATTTCTGTGGATATGTTGATGAAGGGGTGTACGGTAAGAAACAACGACACCAGAAGACATAAGGAATTTATTTGAAGTATATTCTCTATCACATCATCAACTTGAATTGAAGTTCGAAGAATAGTTGTAGAAAGACCAACTTTGTGCAAAGCTTAAAATGGAAGATCTGCTGTGAATTCACACGTTTACAAATTATTTAAATTCATTTGTTACCTCCTTCGTAACGCAATGTTATTGATCTTATGACTTTTTCCATATTTCCTTACGAATTAGATATATTTTATATGAAAATCATGTCGACAAATTTTACATTTCTGCAAGGTCATGATGTGGACTATTGTAGTATTGCCTATTTACTGGGTGTTCCTATTGAAAAAACTGAGAGAGACGTGTTTGGTGGGTTATTTGACACTCTATAGTAAGAGCACCATTTGGTAAAATTATAATATTTGGTGTTGAATGAACCCATTTTGTTATATAGATCCCACCGTATAACTTCTGAACCACCTGATATAAATCCATATAAGCCTATATTTCTTAAAAACACTCTTTCAAAATGATAGCAAAATTAAATAGGGTGTTCCGTTTGAAAAACATCTTTGATAAGTCACACATTCACGTTGGTATTTACATTTGGAAATAGTTATAATTGCTCTCAACAACTTTTATTTCAAGACTTTTTTTCCTTATCTCAAATAGGAAAGCAGCTATTTTCCACACACACACAACGTTATTATTTAACGTGCTAGGAATCGCACGCTAAAAGGTAAGACCTCGTTAAACCTTAGCTCGCACAAGTTTCGACTTCTGAGGGCTGTCGTTCGTAGGGGGATGACAGCTGGTTAACGAAAAAAACAATTTTAAACAACAACAACAATATGCCAGAGAGAGTTTTCTCATCTCCATTATCTAAATGAACTTTCGTGTATATCAATATTGCAATTCGACTACTAACAATCCACTTCGTAATCTGAAAAAAAAAATTCGAAAATTTTACAAAGAAAAATGACTATGCTATCTGCTATTATAGTGGAGTATAAAAGTATACCACTCGAAAATTATTGTGAAAACTGAGTGGTAGTTTTGCTTCATCTCATAGTTCATTTCAGATAATTTAATTTATTTTTCCTTCATTTTCAGAAATAAAAAATTCAGATATGCATTTTCTGTCTCGTTTGTTTGATCGTCAACATTATTAATTTTTTATAGCAATACTTTAACTTAGCCTCACAATCTGATTTGAGTAAAGCGTATCGTTTCGTGTGTGCCAAAATATCTGCATACATTTTAGTAATTTCCTCACCTGTTTTCGTTTTCAGCACGAATTTCGAAAAACAATCTATAACGACTAGAATGAGTTTGAAATTACGATTTTGATGGGCGTACGGTCTCATCTCAGCCAAGTTCATTTGCCATAAATCATCTAAGCCTTTAATTTTTTTCTAATTGGTTTGTGCAGTTCACGGAAAAGTTGAATCTTGTCTTTGGAGCCATCACACATATGTGATGACGAAACTACGAAACATACTATTTTATTATGGTGATGCCTACGCTACATTTTGTGTTTTACGGATCTCCTAGACATCAGATTTTACAATCGCTATATCTGAATTCATTTTGATGATTTGCTGTGAAATATCAATTCGAAACTGGTTTAACTCATTCTTGGTTAGCAGCATTTCCTTGTGCTTAATATCCTATTTTAAATTGTGTGAATGAATCGAATCGGTTATTTCGGAATTTTTTTTGAACAAATCTTCACGAATATTTTCAATATCAGTTTTGTTGGTTTTTGTTTGTTGGTTGATTTATTATATTCAATGAAAATATTCAGTAGAGTATTGATTGATTTGAGGTTGAGTGGAAGAGCAGCTAATACGATCAACTGTATAATATATTATTTTTATCTAGGTACTTATACTTTTCAATCTTGTAAGCTCCGCCTATTATGCCGTTATTTTTCATGTTTGTCATTTTCATATTCAATGTTATTTAAAAATAACTGGAATGGACAATAAAGACGCTATTATTATTATTATATGATTGAATACATATTGTTCGTAGCAGAATAAAAAGTGTTTATAGAGTTCGTTGCAACATCTTGAACATTTACCTTTGTGATTTCGAAGACGAGGCGTGGAATATAATTTAAAAATCAAACGAACTTTACTGATGTGAAGTTCGATTTTAATTATATATGTAGCTCCTCGTCGAGAGATCACTGTCCCATCCCTACCCAAGTTAAATACTAACCCCTAATCTAGTTTTAACGCACAGCTTTGAAATAAGTAATGAAGCTGGTAACGTAGAGGATGAGGAGGAATGCCGTACGTAAACAGAGGGGAAGAGCCTGTTCATCTTTAAAATAGTGGCGTCATCTTAACGTAAAGTGGAGGTACTATCTTTGTGATCTCTTGATGAGGCGCTACATATGATCAAAATCGAACTCCACTTCAGGTAAGTTCGTTTGATTTTAAAATTTTCATACCAATCATTATGTGACTTTCAAACCAAATTTACCTAAAAGATAGAACTCACTTCATAAACATGATTCCCATCATCATTCGCATTGATAGAATGCACATAATTATCATTACTCAATGGACAAAAATGAGCAAAATGTCCAAAATTTTTACATTTGTTACGCCTTACAACAGCAGGGCATTTGTTATACCAGTGAACAAATCCACAATGGCGACATTTGGTAGAAGACTGATTTTCATTCCTGCCTCTGAAACTTCTTACTGTTGAATTCATTTTCTTTCTGGTGCTCCAACATCACTCTTCCATTCTGACATCCAATGTTTTAGTTTTATCCGTCAACTCTTTGATGTGTATAGTTCGCTTCGCAGCACGGCAAATACTAATTGTTTTAGTTAAATCTAAGTCAGGTTCTCGCAATACACAACTTCATCTCGTATACCGCTGACAATTTTATCCATTATTAATCTATCCTTCAAGTTGCCAAAATCACAATTGCCTGCAAGTTTCTTTAATTCTCCCCAGAACATATCAAACGATTCACCTATGAGTTGTTTTCGCATGTTGAATTTGTGGACCTCAACGCTGGTATTACGTTTCGGTAAAAAATATTCATCAAATTTAACAATAATTGCTGTCACCTTCTTCCTGTCATCTACTGGCAAGTCTAGTATCTCTAAAATTTCACACATGCTTCCTCTCCAATGCAATGTAAAAAACTGCGGCCTGCACTTCTTCTGACTTTTCTCTACAGCCAGTAGCCACTGAATATAAATCGAAACTACTTTTGAATTTTTTCCAATTGATCGCTTGATCACCACCCATGCACATAGGTTTCGGTTGCTTCGAGAAATCCATTTTATTTTAATTCTCATACTTTGTGGAAACGTGTATTCTGTTCACGACTGTGCCATGTTACATTTATGAATGTATATAAAGACTTGCAAAGATTGCTAATGAACTTTATTCCAAGAAATCATTGACAAGCCTTCCTTCCCGACATGTCTACTCCATTCATAACTTTCTCATTGTATACAGACTGATGTAAGAACTAAACACAAATATCATCACAATAATAACACTAGCAGGGTCGACTCATGTACTGCGGAACGATACGCCATCAAGAACAGATGAAGGTACTGGTCCCAATCTTTCTGGTGGTCAGAGACTAATTTGGACAGGTGGCGATTTATCGTCTTATTCTTATTCCATCTGACTGCGGATGTGGAGCTGTTCTCGTCTTCCGGATGTTCAGCATTTGACACATTTCCTGGAACAGGTATGACTCGAAATTTCTGCCTTGATTCGAATGCAGCTCCAACGAAACGCCAAATCGACAAATCCACTTCTTTACCAAGACGTCGGCAACGGTGATGGCTTCTTGGTTGGGCAGGGCATAGGCTTCGGCCCACTTGCTGAAGTAGTCCATCGCTACAAGGATGTACTTATTCCCGTGATCAGATTGTGGGAACGAGCCAGCGATGTCAATGGCGATCCTTTCAAATGGGTTGCCCACATTGTACTGGCGCATTGGGGTCTTAGGTCTTGTTCGAGGCCCATTGCTGACAGCGCACACAGCACATTTTCTGCACCAGTCCTTGACGTGGGCTTGACAATTGGCCCAGTAAAACCGTTACCTCGCTTCCTGGAGGGTCTTCGTCACTCCCAGATGTCCTCCGGTGACCCCATCATGGATTTTTCGGAGCACGTCCTTTCTTCTGCTCCTGGGAACTACTATCTGACGCCTTTCTTCCCTGCCATCTTCCGACTCCAACACACGTTTCAGGACTCCATTGTCCAGGGTGAGGGAGTTCCATTGGGCCCAGTAGGTAAGATTTAATGACTGGGGAACAACTGGCTATTTCTTGCCATGACGGTCTTCGATTACTCTTCTTCAAGCCGATGACTAAACCAAGATCTGGATCTTTCTCTTGGATCTTTTGTCATTCCAATTATCATCCACCGCCGTAGTTCTGCAGAGTGTCGACTCCTTTTCCTCTGCTCGTCGGCAGTGCGTACAGTCATCTGGGCATGGTCTTCTGCATTCTTATGGCTGGTCCCCGCTCGATGTTCGATCTCAAAGTCGAATTCCTGGAGCCTCTCAATCCAGCATGCCACTTGACCCTCAGGATTTTTGAACTGTAGGAGCCATTTGAGAGCTGCATGGTCAGTTCTCAGTGGGAATTTTCTCCCATGCACGTACTTGTAGAAGAGACACAGTAACTCCGCTCCGGTTTACTGAGGGTTTTGCTAAAGTAACAGATGACCTTTTCCTTCTTGGATGTGAAACAGGACAGCTCCAAGTCCCACGTTACGAGCGTCCGTGTCCAAAATGAATTTCCCGTCCGGAAGGGGATAGCTCAGAATTGGTGCATTGATCAATGCTCCTTTCAGCTTCCTGAACGAGTCTACAGAACACTGGAACTTTGTTTGCCCTCTGTAAGCCTGGTCAGCGGTTTGGCGAATCCCAGCACATATCGGCGATAGTAAGTGCACAGGCCAAGAAAACTTCAAAGTTGGGAAATGTCTTTTGGAATGGGCCATTCCTTAACAGCTTTGATTTTCTGCTCATCTACTGTCACTCCTTTCCCAGAGACAACATGGTCAAGATAACGTACTTTTTTTGAATAGATGACATTTTTTACCTCCTCCAAGTTTTTCAAGTGGTCGTTGAACGATCTGCCGACCACAATAATGTCGTCGAGATACACTAGACACGTCTTCCATGAGAGTCTCTTCAGAACTGTCTCCATCAATCTCTCAAATGTGGCTGTAGCATTGCAGAGTCCGCTGAATGGCCTAACTGTGAACTTCCACAATCCTGAACCGACGAAGAAAGCTGTGTTTTCTCGATCTTCCTGAACCAGTTTTACCTGCCAGTATCCACTCTTCAGATCTAGGGTCGAGAAAATCGTAGATCCCGCCAGCGTGTTTAACGTATCGTCCATTCTCGGAAGAGTGTAACTGTCCTTTTTCGTCACGTTCAGTTGACGATAGTCTATGCAAAAGCGTGTTGATCCATTTTTCTTCTTCACCAACACGACTGGAGAGGACCAGGGACTGTCAGATGGCTTGATAAATCATTCTTTTTTCATGTCAGAGACTATTTTGTCAGCCTCTTCCTTCTTTGCAAGGGGAAGTCTTATGTTGATTGTCGGATCGGTCGAGCATTCCCGGTGTCGATCTTATGCTGCACCACCTTTGATCTACCACCTCTGCCTACTCCTATATCAAAGATGTACTAATACTTCCTGACAAGTTCTCTCAGTTTGGGCTTTTTTGCTGGTCCTATGTCCATGGTCGAGATGGCGATCAATTTCTCTAATTCTGCTGGCAAGCTTTTGGCTTGGCTATCGGTCCCACGTACACTCCTTATCACAGAGGAAATTGACGAACAGTGCCCCAAAATTGTTCCCTTCTTCAAGGTCACCGGGTAATAATTGACATTCATTACCCTTACCGGCACAAATTTGTCAACACGCAACAAGGTCTTCCCTAGTGCGATTCCTCGTCCAATTTTCTCATCATGGAGCTTGGGTTCGAACATTATCACATTTCCGCTGCTTGCACCTCCATCCAGGCGAGCCTTCAAAATGGTTTCAGCCATCTCCGGTACGCTCACATCTTCATCCAGCAGAACACGAATCATTTCTTCACTTCTTCCGTGAAGCACCAACTCTTCTCCATTCACTCGTAGGACGCCGTCTCTGAAATTCAACTCAAACCCTCTGGAGTTCATGATACCCGCTACTAGAGCCCGGTGTTTCACTTTAGTTGCCCGCAATTCTAGCACCTTATTTGTTTTCTCTCAGGCATGACATCCTTTATTAATTTTATCATGACAGCCTCGATATTAGCGGGCTCCTCTATGGATCTTCCTCAATCATCCGGACTGTACTCTGGCTTTTGCAGGATTGCTTTGCTGCTTCGAATTCCAGAGCGGGTGCCAATGTATCTACGAGATGTACAGGGCGAACTAATGTCAATGCTTGCCTCAATTCTTGGTCACGAAGCCCATCCAAAAATGCCTGAACTACTGTCGCTCCATTACATTTTCCGGTGTAGCTGGATATGCAAGGCTAACCAAGCGTGCAATGTCTGATTCGCTTGATTTCTGGCATCGGTTCTTCAGCTGTGAATGATATACGTGTTCAAGGTGGGCTTGGCCATAGTAAAGTACCAGATGTTTTACTAGCTGCTCATAGTCTTCCTGTTTTTGGGCGGTGAGGGTTTGTAAAATGTTTGTTGCTTCGCCACGCAATATGCCAGTGTCAATGCAATAGCTCTTTCCCCAGCATTCCATCCGTTCGCTTTGGCGGCAGCTTTGAATTGTCGGCGGTAGTTTGCCCATGGAGTATTTCCGTCGAATTGAGGCAGTTTCAATGCAAGTTTTCCAGGTTCAGCACTGGCTTTGAAACTTTTTATATCCTTCTGAACTTCCTCCAAGTTCATCATACTCTGATCCAGCATTGAGTTTCTGTTGGAAGTTTCAGGGCTGTGCGCAGAATCAATTTTTCCTTATTCTACCGATTTATGTCTCGATTCCGCCTTTGATTTCGTCGTGGAGCGTTTCCTTATTTTTTTTAATTTCTTCCTCCATTCCATATTTGATTTTCTCCATCTCTGTTTCAACAGATCCCATTCTTTCTTCTAATCGATTTGCCACACAACAAAGTTCTCTTTTCGAACCTTCTTTATGAGTTAGCTAGGAGCTTCTCTTCTACGTTTCTCGAATTTTCGTGGAGTTTTTCTTCCAGGCTCTTCACATTCTTTTAAAGTTCCTCTTTTAGACTATTTGAATTTTCAAGAAATTTCTCTTAGAGTTCCTCTTTCAGACTATTCGAATTTTCTAGAAGTTCTTCTTTCAAGCTGACAGAATTTTCTCAAAGTTTTTTTTCCAGGCTCTTCGAATTTTAAATTAATTTATTTTCCAGCCTCACCGATTTTTGTTGAAGTTCTTTCAGACTCATAGAACTTTGTTGAAGTTCCTCCTTCAAACTATTCAAATTTTCCAGAAATTTGTCTTCCAGACTCACCGAATTTCGTTGAAGTTCTTCTTTCAGAGACTTGGTAGTTTCTTCAAGTTTATTCATAATCGAGCTCAAGTCAATTTCAGGAACTTCGAATTTCGGGGTATTCTCCTTCTTCAATCAGTCTATCTGCAAGTCTTTTCTGGACTATGGCCTTCTTATTTCCAGTTGTCTCTAACTATCGCTCCTCTAATTCTTGCTTCAATTCACTTACCTTTAGGTCAACCAGGTGAACTCTCCTCGAAAACATTTTGTCTTTTATTGTCTTCAATCGAGATATCAGTCTATTAATTTCACACAAAAAGTTTTCACTTTATTGTCCCGCGACGCGCAAAACTGTCCACTTTGCAAACACTTAAATGTTCAACGGGTCACTAGTCCATTATGCGCGTTAAATGTCTATCAGTTTTTAACACGGCGAACACTTGTTTATTTCAAACATCCGACTTATGACACCAATTGTAGTAAAAATGCACTAAACTAATTTTGCTTATTTATTTAAAACACTACTAAAAAAAGTATTCAACTGAAACATTGACTTTACTATTTTATTCCTACTGTGGCTCTGTCTGCAGACTCTGGAACTATATCTGCAACTCTCGGCGACTATCTAAGCGCACTCTCCCGTCGAACGCCTTATATACCCGCAATCAGATTTCTTTCACAATTCTCGATCGATCGGGACTACACGTCGATCCATTCAGATGGCTCTAGAAGCTTCGAAGGCATTCGATTTAATTCATTGGCTAGCTTTCGACGATGAGTCATCGTTGTTGATCCATTAGCCAACACACGTTGTTTGCTTTGGGGTGCATAATTGATTAGGCGAGCAGGACCGGTCTCGAAATCGTTACAATATCTTCCTTTGCTCTTTCCTTTCTTGGACAGTTTTGCTTGAAATGCCCAATTGAACGACACTTCCACCAACAAGGTTTCTTGTTTTTATTAACCTTTGTATACTATTGGTTGGTATACAGTGCTTGTTTCGTAGAGTATCGTTCATTATTCCATTTGGTGTCAAGTAGTAGTTTTGATGAAATATTACTCGTGATGGCAACACCAGAATGTTCAATAGCCATTAATGGGTTCATAACTCTCTGGAAGACCCTGCAGCATCATAGCACCGAGTAATTCATCATCAACTGGTTTGCTGACTGAACTTAACTTCTGAGAGATGTTCATGAACTCCTCGACATAATCTTCCATTTTATGAAAATTCTCAAGCTTGATGGAACAAAGTGATCGAAGTAACGTTATTCGCCTATTGAGACCCTTATCTTCTTAAGCTGATTGCAATTTCGTCGAAGCTTCATGAGCTATACTGCCGTGCTAAGCATAAAGGGCGTATCTGCAGTTTTCATTTTTTGGGGGCAACTTTTGCTGTTATGACAGTTTTCATAAACTTGTAATACCAGCTAATTTTCATTTACGACATTCAATCCTCGTAGGATAAGAGTAAAATGATGCAAAATAAAACAAAACTGACCTAAATTCAATACCCACAAATTTGTCAGATACGCCCTTTATGCTTAGCACGGCAGTATAGCCGTGTTCGTATACATATACGAATAGAAATTTGGTTGGACCATAAGACATATTTTGGTCAAGCCTTTTGGTCTCTTCTTGCTTTTACTGACCCTGCAGTTGTGTCGCCTTCAGGATATTCCACGATACTGCACCACAAATCTTTATGTCTTAAAAACATACTTATGGCAAAATTTCAGTCATTGTAATTATCACCACCTCGAAGCTTTTCAAAATATGGTAGAGAGCTTGATGATTCTTCTGTTGAAGAAGTAGTAGAAGGTGTAACTTTGTTCGGCATTTCAGACAAGCATTTCTTCTCTCCAAATAAAAACTATATGCACCCTTATCTGGGCCCATAACCTGATGGGATTCAAGCAATGGAATGCAAAACATCTCTTCAACTCTGGAGAGAAAATAATGTCAGATTAAACTACACATTTTGTTTCTAAAAAACTAGGGTGTTAGAATATATAATAAAAAAAAATGTATTAAAAAAATAAGAACATTCCAACCATTCGCCAGGTAAGTAACTGATGAATTCTTTGTAGGTCTTGTATCATGCGATCATGCAGCCGATGAACTAGGTCTCGTATTCGACACTGAACGGACGAACCCAAACTCTGTCACTGAGTTGGAACCCGTTCAGCAAAAAGCCCACGTTAAAGCTGCGGAGAGTGAGTCTTCTGCAGCTACATAAGGATAAGCCAATGCATGGGGTCTTCTTCAAGAACATTGAAGACCTTGGCTTATCCAGAAACCTGACCTTTGCATTTCTCAGGTCAAGTGGGCTGAAGTCGGAAACTGGGGGATTCATAAAGGCCTGTCAGGATGGTGTTTTCAACACCCTCGTCTACCGTAGTCGCACACACTAGATGCAGAGCGTGTCGTGGGGCAGCTGACACCATAATGCATTTGCTGTCAGCTTGTCCAGCTTATGCAGTCTCAGGCTATATCCACATGCATAATGCAGCCCTACGAGTGTTGTACTACTATCTATGACACTCATACGATGTAGACGAGACACTGGTGTTGCCTTATGCTCCGGGGGATATTGAGTCCGTTGTGGAGAATGAGAAGTACCGAGTCTATTCCCCACCCTCAGGCAAATACAAGCCAATATGCCTGATGTAGTCCTCCTCGACCATCAAAGTAGGACGATTTTCGTCATTGAGTTTTCAGCTCCTGGCGAAATGAACATCGTCCGAAAAGAGGAGGAAAAACGGACTAAATAACGAGGTCTACTCTGAACTCCGCAGGCTTTACCCAAACCATTCTGTCAAGATGGTGGTTCTGATAGTAGGGGTCCTTGGTGGAATGATGGACACACTGCTCTCAAACTTAAAAATCATACTCTGGAAATGTTGGGGCTCCGGAGACAGGACCTGACTGGAATAGTTTTAACGGATTCAACCTACAAATTATTGAAGAAATTAAAGGTCTCATACTCACGAAAACTTTTGTCAAATTAGATTATTTCAGTAATACGTTTTTGGGATTGTCTACTTTGATGTGAAAATTGAGGGGGGTGTCAAAACTTGATTTTTGAGTTTTCAAGTCATATAGTTATTTCAGTTTTAGGTTATTTCAATTATTATTCCTACTACTTTTTTCATCAAAAATCCCAAAACATGATAGTTTTATCAACTATTTAAATTTAGGCACAGCAGCCGACCTTTGAGCCAGAGCTAGGATCCTTGAGAAAAAGGACCAACTGTTCACCTCAATACATCCCTCAACTATCAAAATTAAACAAATATTATTTTGAGCTAATTGTGAAATACAGCATCAAGATATAATTCAGTAAAAATAAATATACAATATGTGAAAAAATAAAACATTTATTCTTGATGAGGTGAATAAAACTTGGATGATAAAAAAGGCGAAAGTGGATCTCCAAACCTTTCTGTAAATGAATCTTTATGAGCTTTAGACCTTGTCTCAATCACTTTGTCATAAAAACGGGACAATTTTACTGCATTAGATGTTCCTGCAGCCAAATACCTAGCTTGCCTACAGTCCATTACTATTTCATCACATCTCAAATGACTGGCTATAAGATCTATACGGGATTTTCTGTCAGCCTGATCCAATTTTGTACCTATAACGATGTATGGCAAAGACTGGTTTCCAATAAAGCTTTCTTGGTCAAAATCATCGACAATCATATCCGTAATAATAGGAACAGTAGTTGATGAATTGGAGTCTTTTCGCTCCCTATATTTATTGCTTATTTCTCGAACCCATTTGTGTAAATTCTGTTCAGATTTCCGATTGGTTAAATCATGAACCAATATTGCCCCATGGCAAGGGTGATAGAATACTGATCTAGAATTCCTGTGAGCGTGACTTCCTCCAATATCCCAGAATTCAATGAAAAACGTTTGTTGGTCCTTGGTACCTTCTTTGTACTCATGTAACTTAACTTCCACAGAACAACCCACTGTCCAACTTGGTGACCGTAATGGTTCGACGTGAGCAGCCAAATGAACGAAAGATGTTTTTCCAACACCAGAGTCACCCAATACTAGTATCCTAACACGATCTATAACAGACATATTTATTGAAATTTACATCAAAATATCATCTTTTGATTTGACATAACAATTAAACAATTCAACAAATATCAAAACCAAAGCCGCTTTCCAGTTGCCACATGGACTATGGAGTAAATCTGGGCACACTCGGCAGCTCTTGAAGTAATTTGATAGACCATGAAAAATGGTATTTACAAAGTCGGGTTGGATTCCATGTACTATAGAATTCCTTTGTCCATCGAATAAGTGAGATTTAAGCTGTTTTTTTTGACGTACCACTTTTTTTAAATTATTTGGCCCGTTTTTAAAACTGCGTTTTAGCGTTGAAATATTAACGTCATAAGCCGTTTTCGATTGGTGTTTGGTTCTGATAGCGGTTGACATAAAATGACAGCGGTTTACTTTCTGGTACTGTTGATGACGTCATGGTGAATAACGAAACGAATGTGTTGGTTATCGGTTGCCAAAATCAAATACCTTTCGCAAAAGAAACAACTACAAATCAGATAAAGAGAGAGTATACCGCTACATTGAACTTATTCGTAGAGCTGGTTCTGTTCCAGTGTTACTCGTGAAGTCATTAGTGGTGAATCGAAAACGGTTGGTTAGTCTGCGGTTAACCAAAATGTGATACCAGGGCCCCAATTCTCAGATGTCTAGTATCCTTTGTCGCATGCGACAAAATATGTCCATCGCCTTTCTCGAATGTGCATTGGAAAAAGATGGGAATATTTTGTCGCATGCGACAAAGGTTAATAGACATTTGAGAATCGGGCCCCAGAGCGATTCAAAAACGGCTATAGACGGAATGTTTTTAAACCTAATGCAATATTCTGACACATAGTCAAATCTATGACGTAAATTGAAAAAAAATTTAAAACTGAATTCGTTTCAACGCCAAAAAATAGCTTTAATTCGCATTGAATCGATGGGAGAGAAACAGACATTACTGTCGACTATGCAAGAATTCCTTACCACAACACTTCCCGATAGGCAATCCGAATGGACCAATCAAGAATGGCCGTTGCCATGGAACAACGTCTCAAATGACAGTTTGGAGCCTTCTGCGCATTGCGCAGAGGTGCAATTTTCAAACCGTTTCGTATGCGAATTGGATTATTCGTTTCATACCAACACACACGAAATATGTATGTCTGCATGTCTTTATTCGCATGCGAACTAAAACTGAACGATTTGAAATTAGCACTCTAATGATTAGAAATGTTTCATAGCATCGAAATGTGTCGAGAATGTGACGTCATATTTGAACGTTAGAAATGGGAAGCATAGTACCGATATTTCGAATATGACGTCACATTTCGATTCTATAAAACATTTCAAATCATCGGAGTCCAGGGGCAGACACGTTTTCCTAAGTTCAATGGACGAGTTCAGCCCACTATTGCCAACCTTGAAAATGGTCAAAAATAGTCTATCACTGGAAATGAATTTATTTTGTATTCTATTTAGGCCTTTCGGTTCCCTTACTCATTTTACAATCCTAGGAGTGTCCCCAGCTTCAAATTCCAAGTCGTTTGATGAAAAATTGATAATTTTTAAAGTAATGTTGTGGTTATGTCAGATGAAATGTTGGTGGCCTGCGGGGTTCTATAACCCTTTCTATAGTCGACAGTTCTCTCCCATGAATTCGACCATAATGTCATCTCACTAAGGCATCAGGCATACTGAGCAACCATGATCGACCGTCCAACTACGACCAACATTTCCAAAACGTGTATTCTTATCGGATAACTCACACTGAATGATCGTCTTCAACCGGTTTTCGAGGACCATGTTTAAAATTGCAATCTGCTGATTGTATTTCGGCGCTTCGTTCGAAGAGAACACTTTGTTTACTGAGTAGTGCAGCTTTCTGGTACTTGGTTGCGCACAGAATATAAAGAAACCTGTTAATATACAAGTTTGATATCTCCATTGTCCTCTAGATGTCGCCCTCTCTCTGTTAACTTCATTATGTTTTGGGCCGGGATTCCGAAGTCACAATCGAGCATGAATCGTGTCGTTTTCACGAATTTGACGATTCCGAGCCTATACGCCGATCGTATATGTGTTGCAAATAGCCTACATTTTGACGATTAGTTGACGAAAAGTGGATTCCGAAGTGACGATTAGGCCTCAATGTATAATGTATAATGCTAAAAGAACCAGTATTTTCACTCCTACGCAAATCGTGATCGAAGTTTCATTTTTTGCATTTTGGGGCGTGGCATGAGCGCAGTCAGCTCCTCAAAATGCGCAGTAAACCGTTCGGAGTTGCCGGAATTCTGCAATCTCGCCAAAAATAAGAAGTCTACGAACGACAGTGACTGAACCACCAGTTTGCACTTCATCATAAGACAAATCAGTCTGACATTTGGCAACACTAGGTTTGTTTTGGTTCTGAAAATTATCAGTCCTGGGACGTCAGGATCATGCGCAGTTGACGAGAAGTGTGCTCTTAAGGTTCATAGTCGCTCACTTTTTCTCAACTGCGCATAATCCTGACGTCCCAGGACTAATAGTTTTCAGAACCAGAACAAAGCTAGTGTATTGGAAATTATAATTTGAGAAGCTAAAAGCTAACATCGAAGAATGAAGAATCATAATAGCTTTGTTCTAGTTCTGAAAATTATTAGTCCTGGGACGTCAGGATTATGCGCAGTTGAAAAAAATTGAGCGACTATGAACCTTAAGAGCACACTTCTTGTCAACTGCGCATGATCCTGACGTCCCAGGACTGATAATTTTCAGAACCAAAACAAACCTATTAAATAAAACTAACAGTTACCAGCTACTTGGAGTTTGGCGTTATATTATATTGTTAATGTAACCAATTGATTCAAATCAAATAATTTGAGTGATATCGTTTGTGCTGAAGCTGTTTTTATTGTTGTTTTGTGTTGTCTGGTATATTGATTGAATTTGTTCTTTGTGGCGTGGACAGTTATCATTCAAAACGAGCCTCAGGAATCACTTTATGAAAAAGACAATAATCCGATGCCTGTTTTGTGGAAAGAATTCTAAGGACGACTCTTGTAAGTTTCTTCAGATTCCCAAGAGAACAAGAAAGGTAAGTACTTTCACTGATACCATCTGGGGTTCATGAACAGGTTATGTTACATTATTAATATTCCATTTTATTTATACTGGAGTAAATTTTTAAAATATTGTTTAGAACAATCTAAGTACAGATTAACATTTGCTTGGTTCATATAACAAACTTTTACATTGAAAAAGTTTTTGCAATGTGAATCGCTGGAGGTGTGCTTACACAAAATGTGAAAGAAAAAGTGGATGATCACATTTCAACTGATTCATCCGCACCCTTACAATTAATTTACTTCATCCTTTGATTTGTGTGTCCAATAATAATTATCATCGTATGACATACAGATTTCTGTAGATACTTTTATGGAAGAAGTAGGTATTATAATTCAGATATATTTTCATACCTTATTATTTATTTTCAGATTTTCATTATGGAAAGCTAATGTCAATATGGAGAAGTTAGAATCAGTAAGTTCAGAATATTGTTAGAAGTTTCGATTGTGCTGCGAGCATTTCGAAGAGGAAATGTTTTCCAGCATGCAAAAACCCGTTTGAAGAAAGGTGCCATTCCAACAGTTTTCAATTTGACATTTGAGAATATAGTTCTAGTTGAGGGTGAGTTTATATTAAGTACATGAAAAATATTGGCCTATAGTGTTCGAACCATTCATATTTCATTAGACTAAGCTCTGCATGTTATCAAGGGTAATGTTTCATTTTAGATGATTCTATAACTGAAGAACTGAAGCAACCAGCAATTCTGCTATTTCAAACTGGAGTTTTACATACAACTGTGCTTGATCCAAGTACTTCAACGGAAACTTTCAACCTTCCAGGAGATATTCAACTCGGTAAGTTTTCATTTCACACAAAGATCTGAGACAATGTCAGCCTTACAAGTAGAATGTTGATTAGATAGTATTTGCTTTGGGATTGGTATCAAACTATATAATCAGGTTTTATGTTGACAGTACCTATTTATTGCCAAAGAATAATTCTGATACAGTAATATGAGAATTTCGAGTCGCAGTTTTTTTTTGAAATCCTTGACATTAAGATACATTTTTTACAAAAAAATTCCAAGATGTCACAGATAAATAGGGGAGTCTTTCTTTTAAAAAAAATATTTTTTTTTATTTTATAATTTTCCTTATTCAAACACTTCTACGGGTGCGCCCAGATGGCAGAACAGATTGTGTGGGCAAGAGACAATTTCCTGCACAAACATGTTTATTTCTTGTGATAATTCAATATAACTGTCAAATGATTTACACAAACCTTTAGATAGCCTATATTTACATTCATCTAGAGTTATACCTTTATGGAACTTTTGTGTTCATGTTGATGTATTGTACTAGGTAGATACTAGATAAAAACAATATAAAAAAACGTATACAGTACAGTAGCAAAATTACTTTGTGTGTTTATTCAAAGACCATGATCCACCAAAGCAGAGTCGGGCGGAGACGATCGTAAACAACCATAGGATATCATTTGCAGAGAGGGTATGGAAACATAATGAAATCCTATTCGCTGTTTATGACAGTCTTCGATTGATTCACCTTGATGCATTATGAGGCTAACTGTCAGTAGCTTTCTCAGATAGAAATATTTCTGCATGAGAAAGAATTTATGAACAATTCCTCCCTAATCTGTGTCTCATTTATTCATAACAAATTTCAGTTGTTCTTCCACCGCCAGTGATTTATTCGCCTGATAATGAAGCTATTGCCAAACCAGGATATTCGAGTATATCAGCCATGACTACCAGTTTTTCAGACAGTCAGCAGCATATTGGTGAGAACTAATTAGATTAGATTTAGATTGTAGAGGGGGTTGTAGAGGCTGTGCATCACCACTAGCAGCACTAGTTGATGAAAAAAAATGTAAATATGGACATTTCACTCTTTCACAGATAACAATAACTAATTATAAACATCCAGATGATACTCTCAAAATGTCTGATTTCATACTCGGCATGATCTCTTCAAAATCATTTTCTAATTGTGTATGTTGCCCTATTCAAAACCAATTATTATTATTATATTTTCTAGATGCAATGACCCATACATCTCAAAAATTGACGAGCAACACTCCCACAGATTGGTTGGAACCAAACAAGAAGTATATTTTAGGTAATATTATTATTAGTTAAATTTTGGAAGCAAGGTGAGAATTAATGAGAATTGTTATTTTCATTTTATGAACACCCAAAACTCTGATACTAATTGCATGTTGAAATTATTCATTTGTCATATCTCATCTAATAGCATTGAGTAATGTCATAAATACTGTCATTTACATACAGTTGTGATAGGAATCACTTTCTCTACCTTTTTCTTAACCTCCTTCCTGAATGTAATTTTTTTATCCTAATAAAATAAATTTTATATTATAATAAGTGTATATTGTATGTATGTAGTATATTATTATTTTTAAATTGAGTACGATAGCAGGTGGCAATAATCCAAAAATTTCAATAGTAACAATTCTCGTTATCGTAGAATATCTATAGTGTACAACTTCCGAGAATGGAAATCAACATAATGGAATTATCTGTGTTCTTTTGTATGTTTTGTTTCATATGTAGAAGTGATATAACCAATTGTATATAGCAATAAAATATGTCTCAAACTTTCAGTTGTTTAATTTTTAATTGGTCTTTTCCATATAATATCGATGTCAGTCATAGGTATGATTGTATCCTTGAGTATGACGGTGGCTTCTTTTGAACAGGGGTCAATTACCCAAACTGAAAATACTCCTACGACTCGCGTTTCGCTGACGATGCTAATTAAGTCTAGTTTCGCTGACCAAGTTAGTATCTTCAGCGAAATGTGCGTCGAATGCGAACATTTTCAGTGGTGTGTGAATAATTGAGCTCTGAAAGTTTTCATTTCAAGCCACATAAGAGATGAAAATAATACGGTTTAATTTTGGGGCAGAACTTCTCCAAGCTTTTCAACTATTGCCATATTAAATTATTTATTCATTTGCAAATATTAAATGGCTTCTGATTGGAATCATTTAGTCAATGTACCATTTATAAATTATCCGAAATATTTCATATCTGTGGTCTTGAAAGATGTTCATTTTATTTTAAATCAATGATGCTTGAAAGTGAAAAACAGTCTAAATTTTCTGAATCATTCTTTCTCTCAGGTTTTTCAGATTGGTGGGAATAATTATTCATTCCATAAAGTCTAAAATGCATTGCATATGCAATAATTCTGTTTTCCCATTGTGAATAGAACTTGATCACTTTGAGGTCTGTTGAGAATCTTTCAACAGAAGCTAGTTTGAAACGAGACACTAAATCAATGTCTTTTTTTACTGAAAACCAGTGTTGTGGAATTTGAGAACACATGTAATATAACCAATTGAACTATGTAAAACTTTTCTTATAAAATTTCATTGAGTGGGTATAGAGAAATATATTGGCTTTGATTAAAGAAATACGATATGAATTCATGAACTCATGTCACATTCTCTTCATAAAGAAGTGAATAACAAAGAAACTCGTTCATTGAATAATAATAAAATAATAAACAATACAATACAATAATTACAATCCACAAATTGATTCAATAATTCTTGTATCCTCAAAGTTTCCTAAGGTTATTTGGTCATTTATCCATATGATGAAATGTTCCATTGCATTATTATATTTAAAAAAATACAGGCAAACTTCTGAGAGATGTAAAGGTTTCATTTATTGATCATATTCCCTCTGAAATAATAACATAACAAGAAAATATATTCACACTATCACGTTAAAACACCGACTTTAAATATAAATAATATGTAAATATAATCAATATTAAATAATTCTTACTTTTGATGGATAGTAATTTTTAAATTTAAAATACTCATGAATATAAGTAAAACGTTTTGTGTGGAGCAGCGTATGCTAGAATTCATGTGGCGAGCAGTGTATACAACCTAAACGAACGTCGACATAGTTGCGCGTAGTGGGCAGAATCAGGCGGCGCAATGGAAATCCGTACCACCGAGATCAAAGGTGCCGACGACAAGTGAATTTAGCATTATACTGTGATTTAGGTAGTTATTTATAGGAAATTTCCAATCAAACCAAGAGGTCCTGAGTTCGAATCCCGGTTTGTCCACATTTTTTTAATTCACTTCTAATTTTCATCTTTCCGTTTGCTATGCCAAAAACTTATTCTGGATTTTAAATTCAATTACATACGTTAATGCTACTTCATTTTATCATTTATTCTTATTTTCTACGATCATGTTACCTCCATTTTCATCAAGTACCGAGAATACCCGACGATTACTTTGTGTCGTCTGAAGTTCGAATCGTTGATCGTTCGATCGTTCGTAATCGAATCGAAAGTTTGGAATCCCAGGGCAGTCCACTCCGCCCCTAGTCGAAGGATTTAGAGTTAACAATTTTTACTCCACTGTGCGTACCCGAACGCATTTGGAGTGAAAAGCGCACAGAGTGTCAATAGAGTGTGCAAGTCGAACTTACCTAATAAATAATTATGTCTTATGTCACACGTTTTTGACGTTTTACGTTTTGTCATTACAATTACATATTACATATATATGTTACCATTACATTACATTACGGTCAATGATTAAATAAGTAAACGGTTGTAGAAGATTAATTATTAGTTGTTGAATGTTATTTCATTCTTCGCTTGAATCACACCACAGTGAATAAAATTTAAGAATATTGGAGATATGCAAAACCCCATTGGTAAGTTATTTTTATGAAATGAAAGCTGTGAGGTGATAATTTTTTCCATATTTCAGATTCCATCCTGCCTTCCATAGATGATTCATTTCCGAAAACGTCTATCAACAAGTATGTGTACTTTAAACAAAATTTCCTTCCTGCCACTCATGAAAAACGTAATATGGTGTCAAAAGTACTGGTTAATCCACACTTCAATAAGACTGTATTTGTTAATCCAAATTATATACCTACCAATGAACATTTGCCTGTTACATCCAGCAAAATACACATCAATCCAAGAATTCAAAGTATTAAACCATTTGAAACAGCCAGAAGAAAAATACTTGTCAATCCTAAAGTTTTGAGGACAATACCAGATGCTGTACATAAAAATCCAGTTCTCATCAAGTCACTTGAAAATAAATCACAATGTAAGAAGCTACAAAAAGATCAGGTTGAAGCAGAATATCTTATGCCAAAATCACTTGCTGAACCTGTACTTAAAAGGATTAGAAGGTTGTCAGTACGCTCAAAATTCAAAATAATTAGGTCACATTCTAGATGCAAGGAGAATGAAAAGAACCTGGTTGAGGAACCAAAGAAGAAGTATGATTTGCCTCTGAAGAAGTTCCAAGTAGCAAATAAATTCAAACTGGACAACAGGAAAAACAATATTCCAGTTATAGCTAAGAGGGCAAAGTTTGTTTTTGTTAATAAGTTTATGAGCACAAGTGACTTAGCAAAAAGTATTCCAGTTAAAATGAGTAAAATTAACAAAACTAAATCTTCAAACCTGCTCAACATTAGTGGAATCATTTATAAAAATTCGCCCAATTCATTAAGAAGAACTTCAACATCAGTAAAATCAAAACAATTTTCAAAAATTCAGGATAGATCCATTTGTAAATCTAAGTACAAATTCATCAGAAGAATATCGCACCCAAGGCATGTTTCAGTAGATGAAAAAGAGACTCAGATGAAATGTACCAGGAGGTATAATACAAGATTTTCTGCTTAATTATATTGTTAATAATTATTATTTTTTTTTAGATTGCCGAAACAAAAACATATCTTAGTTGAAAAATTGAGGGTATGTAATATTCCATGTCTTCACTATAAAAAATTTGGAAAATGCAAGAGAAAGGATTTTGGAAAATGTCGTAAAAAACATGATCCTGATCAAATTGCCCTGTGTACAAAGTAAGCAATTTTCAAAATGTTCGTAGGTAGTAACCTTGTTTAATATACTCATTTATAGGTTTCTTCAAGGAGCCTGTATTGATAATAATTGTTCACTCTCCCACAACGTGTCTTCTGAAAAAATGCCTACATGCAAATTTTACTTGGAAGGTTCATGTTCAAAAGATCATTGTCCTTATATACATGTTCGCATTAGTCCTAAGGCAGAGATATGCAGAGATTTCTTGGAAGGATTCTGCAGGAAGGCTTTAGAGGTAATGTTATTTTCTTTTAATTCCTTCTTTTGCTATTTGAATCGCTTTTGGAAACATGACTAATGATTCAAGAATTATTGAAAATTTTGCTGAACTCATTATTAGGTAACATATGTGATCTGTGGATAGAAATTGTGTTGAAATGTTTTGAAATTTCTAGATTTGTCTTTTTTGCAATAGTTTTCAAACAAAATTCACCCCTTGCTTAAGGCCTTGATCGAATTATAACTTTTTCCTGTGTACGTGTTAATTGATTGGGGCTCGGGCAGGTCTTGCTCTGGCAGAATGCTAGCTGCAGCTGACGGATTCAGGTTTGTTTAGATTCAGTAGTAATGGTGTGGTAATTCATTTATTCAATTCGAGCATTTCATTATCAGCAGACTACACATTTTCCAGTAGTATTTCAGAAAGCGTCATTTGAATTTCAGAAAAGCCACTTATATTTCAGAAATCAAATTAAATATACTTTATTGTCAAAGATTGATACATCTTGTGGACAAAGCAATGGGGAATGCCACGTTTGATAAAAATTTTTTGGAAATTGAATATATTGGAAGAAGACATTAAAATAATGACACCACTGAATTATTTTCTTCAGGCGATGTTCGATTATATACAATAAACAATTTTTACTGCATGTGACGTCATTTGATCACAAAGTCAATATGGCAACGGTGCCTACTAAATTTGCGGTTCGGGTTCGTTCGTTCGCGCACGCGCCTGTCATAATTAATCTTTTTATTTAGACAGCTGTCAGAGTGAAGTAACACAGACACGTGTGTTAGTGTCACTCGTCAGCGACCACGGAGCAAGAATTATGGTGTCAAAACTGATGGAATACATCTTTTCGGCATGCGACGTTGCCAAATGTGGTTTTACTACATATGACGTCAAAATTTGATTTTTCCCTTTTTTTAACAAAGATCATGAAAAAATTATAAAATACAAAATACCTATCTCTTATTTTTGGAAAAGCTATACATTCATAACGAAATCTAAATATAGTGGCATTGCCCATACTAAGTTCCAAAAGGACAAACAATACAAAAGTAATACAGATTAAAGTCTTGAAATAAAAGTCAAACAATACGAATACACAGAGTATATACATTATATAAAATCAGAAAACATCTCATATTCTTTCCTCAAAATATTCGCAAATCTCATAATATGGTCTACAAAGTAACAATTCTTTAACAGCTTTCCTGAATAGAACATAGGCTCCTATATTTTTCACCGAAAGTGGAAGGTGAATAAACATCTTTCCTCCATTGTAAATGAAAGAACTTTTAACCAATTGTGATCTCGGCAGGGACAAGGGAATTTGACGAAGTCTTGTATTGACCGGACTTTTTTGTCTGTATAGATGATACTGATGTTTATGAATAAGTCACACGGTTTCCAATATACCGGGTGGCTACGGAAGTATTGCCTACGGAATATCTCAGTTATTATATGAAGTAGGTTTGTGAAATTTGGAGCGTCGATATAATGACATAAGAGCTAGAATTTGAGCATATTGACATGTCGAAGTTAACTTCCGGTCTGACCGGAAGTAACATCAACTTTCTTATTTTAAATGGAAACCCTATTTTTTTTCTTTTCGCTTTATTCAGCATTCAATTCCCTTTCTAATGACATATCACAAGTTGGTATCTAACCAGAAACTAGATCAGGAAAAAATTATTATTGAAATTCACCGAGTAGGCCGTGGAAGCAAAATGAAAGCCAAAAATTGAAAAGTTGGCTATGGAAACCATACGTCACTTGATAACAGTTGCTACTACTGTGATATTTTATTTTCATTCGTCGGCGTTATAAAAAGCCGCCAAAAAAAATATTGGAAAAATTGGGAAAAAAACAATACTCTGTAGGTCCATAACTTAAATAGGAACATACAACTTTTTCTTGCCTGTACTATTCAGCATAACCATTCCTTTCTAATGATATAATAGAAAGTAATTTTTTTAAATGAAATACCAAAAAATCCAATTATTATTATTCAAATAACAAAAAAACAGATTTATCGAAAAAAAAAATTCAAATTGATAGGATTAAAGATCCCTCAGCGTCAATACATTTATTGACTCTGGTGATATTTTCATGTAAAACGTTTCTCAACATTTGGGGCGTGATATCTTGGAAAACTCTACGAATTTTTACTTCTAGCTCATGTAGAGTTGTAGGCTGTGTGGAATACACCCTATTTTTAAGATGCCCCCATAGAAAAAAGTCGCACGGAGTAAGATCAGGTGACCTTGGTGGCCACCTGACTGGACCATGCGTTGTTATAAGTCTCTCTTGAAAGCGATTTTGAAGATAATTTCTCACTATTATTGAATTATGCGGAGGGGCGCCATCTTGCTGGAAGTACATTCTCTCAGTTATTTCCGCTGGTAGGTTGTTAATGAATTCCGAAATTTCATTCGTTAAAAAATTAAAGTATCTCTCTCCGGTTAGTTGGCCTTGAAAAAGAATGGGGCCAACAATATGAGTTCCAACTATTCCTGCCCAAACATTCACACCAAATCTCTCCTGGAAGCCACCTTGTCGAAACCGGTGCTCGTTTTCTATCGCCCAGTACCTGAAACAAAAGACCGTTCACACTTTTAGCACTTTACACTTCGACTATCGACAATAATCCAAATAAAGTACAGTACCTACCTTGTATTATTCCTGTTAAATAATCCATTGTTGGTAAATCTTGACTCGTCCGTAAACAAGATATAATAGTTAAATAGGTGATTCCCAGCATTTTGTTGAAGAAACCAATTACAATATTCCAGGCGCCTTTCACCGTCATTTTCATACAAATGTTGATGCAACTGATACTTGAAGGATTTAAATCGATGTTTTTTCAAAATTTTCCTAGCAGAGTCCTTACTTATAGCTAATTCGGCGCCAATCTGCCTTGAGGAAATTGTGCTATCATATTGTACTAAAGCTAATACATTAGTTTCAGTTTCCTCATTAATAACAAATGCTTCTTGGTCTTCGTGAACATCAGGCTCAGTTCTTAATTTTTCTTCAAGCCACTGGAAATACCTTCTTGACGGTTGCTGCCTCCCTGGATATCGCTCTAAATACAATCGTTCAGCGGCATAAGAATTTTTTAAACATTCACCATAAATGAGAAGCATGTCAATTTGTTCGGTTCGTGAATAACGGGGCATTTTTTGAATATCCACTAACTGATTTCGATTTCCAAACCCTTTTAAAATGGCAGAATCAAAAACACTACTTCGAACGTCAAAATAATATGGATAGCAGCGTTCGTGAGAGCTCTCGTTTCTTTTTTGTTTTATTCCAAAATACATCTTAATCAGCCTACTTGTTAATATTTTGGCTCGAATGATTATTGCAATGGAATGATTATTCTGAATAGCACAAACATCGTCCATAGGTAGATATTAGAATATCTATGGACGATGGCACAGACCAAGTACGTTTATGTTCCTATTTAACCTAGAACCTACAGGATATAATTTATCATTCCACATTATTTTTAATGTTATTTTTGCGTATGGCGATAATCTGTTTTGTTATTTGAATAATAATAATTGGAAGTAAACATTTCTAGCTATTTTGAAGCCTAACTCGATGGCGACTACTCTGACTGCAAAACACCCGGATGATATTTTTTTCCTAGTGCTATAATATGAGTGTCGAATTTCAGATTATGGTCAACATTTAAACCTAGAAATTTTTTGTTATCAATTTTATGAATCAAGAAATCATCTATACTAATATTTCCAATGGTATCTTTGAAGTTGATAGATAATAAGTTCAAATCGCACCAGGATTTGATGACTCGTAGATCCGCTTCAATTACCAAAGCATCAATTGTATTTCAGAATAATCAATTTGATTTCAGAAACCATCATTTGAATTTCGGAATAGTAAATTGCATTTCGGAAAGCATGATTTATGAAATACGGAAATCATAAAGTTGAATTTGTGTGGCTTGATTTGGTAAATATTGGAGGTGATTGTGATCGTGCAGTACAACATTCAACCAGACACCATGAGGCTGCAATAGCTATTGGAGATATACCAGTTGGGCGTTAAATTTGCTCGATGTGCCACAAATCATTGGGGATTAGAATCACCGGTATAGAGAAAACCTACTAGCAGATGATATTAAATTTCTAATTGATATGTTATTTTGTTGATATTGTCTAATAAGTAATAAAACTTCAGTTGATGATAGATCTATAAAAATTAATTTTCAATTTCAGAAAGAGAGAATCATTTTTCAGAAAAATGATTTGAATTTCTTAAAAAGTGATAGATATTGATGAATTCCAAAATACATACGATATTTTCTGAAATACAATTCTGAAATTCAAATTATGGTTTCTGAAATCAAATTGATTATTCTCAAATACAATTGATGCTTTCTGAAATCGAACTGACTTTTCTGAAATTCAACTAATACTTTCTGAAAATCAATTGACGCTTTCTGAAATTCAAGTCACTACTCTGAAATATAATTGATACTTTCCGAAATATAAGTAACTATTCTGAAATTCAATTGAAATACAATTGGAAAAGGTGTAGCTGTGCATGTACAGTCAGAGGTGAACGCATTTGATGATTGTCATTTGCGGGCGATCTGGTACTGTGCTCAACCACCAAATATGTCCTCCAAAGCAATCTTAATATGCTGGATGCCGAGTCGCTTTGGTTGATTGCTGAATCCGACAAAATTTATTGTCCTTTCCGTGGTAACGCCGGGACGTGTCAAGATCACGGATCGGTCTATTTTCTCCCTGGTGTGTGTGTGAGAGAGAGACAGAGAGAAAATGCTTTATTGTCCAAAGATATAAAATCTTGTTTTCAAGGTAGGGGCCTAAAATTAACCTTCAATTTAGGTAAAATATACACAAAAAAGTAGATAACGGGAAGAAACGCTAACAACATGGTAAACATCGCAGTTGGCAAAATAGTATTGACTTATCTTATATAATAGGCTAGTAAATGAGAAAAACTACAACATATTGAAAACAAGTTTTGAGTTAAAATTAAAATGCTTTATCATAAAATTCTTGTAAACTATAATAAGATTTATCCAGCAGGAGTGATTTTATTCCCTTTCTAAATTTTTCTAGAGATCTCATTTCTTTAATGTGTTGTGGTAAGTGAATGAACATCTTACAACCTCCATAAATTACTGAATCTTTCCCAAGGGTCAGTGATGGAATCGGAAGTTTGATGTTACCAGCTTGGCGGGTGGCGTAATGTGTAGAGGTAGTGTCAAATTTGTGAAAATGTTTTTTAATTATGCATACTGTTTCCATAACAATAATTGCAAATACTGTTAATATTTGGTGTTTAACAAAAATGGTTTTGCAGGAATCACGAATTCTTGCTTTGCACGTATATCTTACTTACTCTGATTGATCTGTATAACCACAGGCATAAAATTACAAAAAAAAAGAGTGGATAACGTCCACCAAACAGTAGAAGTGAAACAGTGTCTCAGTCAGATGTTTAGGGACGAAGTGATATGACGAGGTTGGGATGATTATTGTCCACCAATATTTCCAGACTTATCTCCAATGAACTTTTTTCTATGGGGTTTTCTAAAACAAAAAGTGTATAAGCATAGACCACTTGCAAACAAAGAACTTTTAGAGAATACCATTCGGGAGTGTTGTGCTAGTAGTAGTATAGGGAGGATGTTGTCACAGCCAAGCTATTAAGGCCTAATGGGCCCTTTTTGCCATCCCCTGCTCTTCTTATGTGTTCTGCCTGCCTATGGATTCTACCTACTCTTCTCAAAGTCTGGTGTGTAGTGTTTAGGTGCTTGTCAAGGGAGCAAGTTCCTTCGATCTTCCTCCTCAAACCCTGGTAGGGCTGGTTTTCAGTAGGGAGGTGCGGCGGCCGTGGGCTATTCATTCACCGGCTGCTAGTCCCGCAGCATCCGATCTAAGGCTCCTCGGCTCCCACCGAAGACGAGGTATTACAGTTCCCGCAGTGAGTTCCTTCGATCCGACTCCTCGTGGAAACCCTGGCAGTGCTGCTTCTCAACCGGACGTAGCGGCGGCCGCGGGTGGTTCATAATGTGTGAGTGGGTATGTTGTTAAGTGTCGGGGGAACATGTGTGTTTTTGACGTCGGTATACGGTAAGCTAGGGCCCTCGGGTCGCTAGTCCCGTTGGCTGCAACACCACAGCCACCATTGTGGTAGTGTTGTGCTAACATGAATGCCCTATTAATTGAAAATAAAACAAATTTTGTGAATGAAAGGACTTTTGTATAGAACAGGAAGAACGGCATACTGAATGATGAATTCGGGTTCTTTATAAGATTATTGAGATAAATCAATCATATGTTTTGTTGTGAATTTGGTTTAATGTTTTTCACACATCTAATGGTGAAAATAAAGAATATGAGATTTATGAAATTGATTCAGAAAATATTGCGGAAAATTATTATTGGCTTAAATACTACATATAACAGTTTCCATCCAATAGTCACACTGTTGGGTGTAAACTTCTTCAAAAAAATTTTCGAACTCATCAGCAGCTTACGGGATACAAATCTGTTGAAAAAAGAAATACGAGTGTAATAAGAATGAAGAGAAATTCGTTTTTCTACTCATTTAAATGAAAATGAATAAACCGAATACCCTACTGAAAGTGGTTTTATTAACGTCCATACATTGAAAATCCGAATCATTTTCACGGTGAAATGAAAAAACCAGATAAACTTTGCAAAAACAAAGACAAATTTCTGGAGGTGCAGTTTTTTATCGTTTTCATCAAAATTATAAAATTTGAATCATGTTTCGTTCGAATCGGTAAAGCGGAAGATTGTAAAAATTAAAACAAAAATTAGAAAAAAGTCAAAGTGATAGTGGAAGAAAACGTACAGAATTGAAAACTGAGCAACTTCTTTCTTTGGTGTTTTTCTAAATAAAGAAGATAACTGATTTTTGTCAAATTTGACAGGTTTAGAGTAACACGCGACAATTTTCAATTTTTCAAGCACAAACTAACTGAAGTCAAATTTTCATTATATCTATTAATAAAAAAACTTCCATATGTTGCGAACTATATATATTACACTGTATATTAACATTCCTTATAAATATAACAATAAATAAATAAGAAATGGTCCCTTTCTCTATAAACCATAGTATAAGGAACTATATTAGATTACAGATAAAATTCGTCTAAACTGTAGCAGTTCTTCTGCAGAAGTAGTTGCTTAGTTGCTAAGTCTTGATTTAAAGATGTATATTTTTGCACTTCCGGGACGAAAGTGCCAACTTTAGTCCCGTATAACAGGGACTAAAATGTATCTTTCAGTCCCTAGGGAGATAAAGTTGCATATCAAATCCCTAGGGACATAAATTAAAAATCAAAGTTTACCGCAGCTTCACTATTAATAACTAGGACAAAAATTAGGAAATATTGCATTATAAACGTTACCTACTGCGTAATCCAAGTACCGTGTTTATATAACTCATCAAAATTATTAATTGTATTGATGTTGAAAGTTATAATACTGGGAAGTGCAAAAAATTGCCTATATGCCTCAGGACTAAAGAGATATTTTATCCCTTGCGTGATTATTGGCCCTCGGGCTCTATGAGCCCTCAGGCAATAATCATCACGTGCGGGATTAAAACATTCACTTTAGTCCCTTGTTATATAATATACTATTTCAGAAATGATCATGTTATCAGGGAGCTTATTGAAAACTTTTGCGACCCTGTTACTCAAAACTTTTTCAACCCTGTTACTTAAAACTTTTTATTGACTAGGTAATAATAAGTGGGCATTCCGGGTAGAGTAATTATGGTAGGCTCTATTAGCAGCTAAGGTATTTTTATTTCGGTAGATATACGTGCAAGCTTCTATACTGTATACTTCTGCTATCGTTAACATTTTCAAATGCTGAAAATTTGGTCAACAGGAATATCTGTATCATTACTTAGCAATTATCCTGATAGCATATTTTTATATATAAAATACACCGCACAGGGAAGAGGATGTGTCCCGGTTGAGGATGCCATATCTAAGATGTGAATTGAAGTTTGCATAATAGAGAGTCAGTAAAAAACTTTGACTACAATGATTGCTCCGTATACACTGCAGGAGGATTTTGCGTTACAACTGCATAGTGAAGGATGTAGGGAACTCTCTGGTTGCGAAGGGTTGGACACTACAATATGAAAAATTGTAATAAACCGACGGTGGGACATTACTAATGTCGACGTTCAAATAGTGTCAGCCAAGGACCACGACGTAGCACATGATACAAAGAAGGCAAAATACCAGGGCGATGCTCGGCTTGAATTTGCCATAAAAAATGGGAGTAGAGCGCCAGTTACACACACAGCTATGGGTTGATCACCATATCTTAAAGAGGAGCCTAGAATATCTGGATGGTCTTGATATAGATACAAACACTATGCGACCTATTTCCACCTTGGTCTTTGAATGTTTTTATCTGAATTGGGCCAGGTGGAGTGGTATGACTAAGGGCGGGTTGTAACTTGACAGGTTAAACTCTGGTTTTCTTGGCCATTGGTTATCTTGGCATATCAGAAGTTCACTAACTGGTTAACCATCGAATTTCTTACCATCCGATTTCGGAAGGTTGACTAAGTTCAGTCCTCAGAACGATGAATATTTCCATGTTTTATGGATTGACGGGAAAATATTGCTAATATCGAATCAAATTAAATCAAAATAATCTTTATTATCAAAGAATAATTTTCTTTTTGACAAAGCGTGTATAAATAAATATGTAAATTAGTAACATTTAGTAAAATAAAATTCGTCACAACCACGTATAATTGAATTGAAGTTGAAACTATGCGCGTCACAATAAGAGTTTCACATAAACATATATGAAGAGTCACATAACAGTATTAAAAAAATGTTGACAATACACACGAACAGACGATATGTAATATCACAGTATAAAATATATGTTTATTTATGATTATTCTATTTTATCCGCATAATATTCTTCCAAGCTATAATATGGGAAACAACTCTTTTAACTGCCTTTCTGAGCAGGGTGTTGGATGATATATACAATTGAATCCTTAACGAGAGTGGAAGATGGTAATGGTAGTTTAAGGTGATTACTTTGACGAGTGGTGTAGTAACTCTCTGTAATGAAATCTTGTTTGTGTTTATTTATAAGACACACCGTTTCAAGTATAAATATTGACACAACTGTGAGTACTTTGTGTATGTTAAAGTGTGCTTTACACGAATCGCGTAATTTCAGTGTACAGAGGTATCTCAAGGCTCATTTTTGTAAAACTGTTATATATTACTCTGAGGCAGAGATGATTGAACATTCAAAGAAAGTTGTAAAAATGTATACCCTGTCACGAATTTATTGACAACCACAATATTTCTAAAAACAACTTTTTATACATGACAAAACTAGCATAGCAACGTTACACAGGATGTATCATAATATACAACAATATCCCCGCAACTAAGCTGAACGATCAGGTGGTTTCAGTGTAGCCCTAGACGTCAACTCGTGACGATTGCTAGGCGGTATTTTATCAACATTATCAGTTACCGTGCTCGAGTTCAAATCTGCAGACTCACTTACTCTACTACTGGAAGAGACAGTACTATTAGACTTATCAGTTACCGGGTCTTCCCTTGTTACATCAGAATCACTATCTGAATCTTTAATTATAGATGGAAAATTGTTCGAATTTGGATTTCTTATAAGTTTATCTGTGTTATCACATTTCAATAACAACTGATCCAAATGACTTTTCCAAACGATTTCCTCATCTAAAACTTTACAAAAATACATATTATTTCCTAAAACTTCATTGATAATACATTTTGTCTATGTTTTCTTATTAGGAGATCGATAATCTCTACAATATACAATTTCTCCTACCGAAAACTTAATATCCCTCAATCTTCCTTTCTCATTCAATATCTCATACTTTCTATTATAACTTTTCAAAAGGTCGAGTCTTGTTTTCGGCTTATTTCTCAAAATCATACTCGCAGATGTCAAACCAGTTGTCATTTGTACACTGGTCCTAGAACTAAAAAGATACCTAAACATCAAAGTTTCCAATTTGAAGCTTTTCACGGAGTTTTCTGCTTGTCCATTGCTAGAAGCATGATAAACAGGAGAGGTCATGTGACGAATACCATTCATGCTCAAGAAGTTAGAAAATTCTTTCGACGTGAATGAGGAACCATTGTCTGTGACTAGCACATCGGGCAGCCCAAATCGAGAGAAACATTCCCTACACTTTTCAATAGTTTCGGCCGTTTCACATTTTTTCATAATAAAAGCTTCCACCCATTTTGAGTAAGCGCCCACAATGATCAGTATCATTTTAATATTGAAAGGGCCGAGAAAGTCACAATGAAATCTTTCATACATTCTGTTGCATTTATGCCACGGACGTGGAATAGATTTTACAGGTTCGGAACGGAACTTAACACAAATTTCACAGTATTTCACCTTATTCTCGATGTCCTCTTCTAATGACGGCCACCAAAAATAAGATCTAGCAGCGGATGTCATTTCAACAACTCCCTCATGATTTGTATGTAATTCTAGAATCTTCATCAAGTTCCAATTGATTATAAGCATTACGAAAATCAAGTTTTGTGAAATATTGACCACCCTATAAAGCCGCAAAAATACATTCGATCCTTGGTAAAGGATGATTAACGTCAACTAAATATTTATTTACAGTGATTGTATAATTTGCACACAAACTAATATCTTTTCCATTTGACGTCAGAGCAACCACCAAAGGTGTACCCCATTTAGAGTTATCTATTTTCTCTATAACTTTTTCTCTTTCTAAACGTCCCAGCTCAATTTTTGCTGAATTCCTATAGGCATATGGAATTGGTCTTGGCTTGTAGAAAATTTGCTTAGCCGATCTATCTAATTCTAATTTAATTTTCAACCCTCTATATAACCCCAATTCGTTTTTGAAAAGTTCATCATACTCCTGTAGCAATTCATGCAATTTGGTTTCGCTATTTACGGAATTAACAAATATGGGTGACAGAACTGACGAAATGTCAATATGAAATTTTTTCAATAAATCACGATCAAAAAGTAATCTGCATCCATCATTCACTACTATAAAATCACAAACCTGGTTCATATTTCTCAAAGATACATTGACCCTTATTTTTCCCACAGGAGTTATCGTGTTTCCATCGTAAGTTCTGAGCTTAACCGGAGTATCAGTCAAAGTCACGTCAGAAAAAAACTTCTCATATAGTTTGAAAGGCATACATGACAAACCTGCTCCTGTGTCCAGCTCCATATTCATAAGATTTCCGTTTAAAAGAGCATCAATATAAATGGGTTCCAACCTAAAACTCGAATTATCATTAGTGTTAAACATCTCTATGAAGTCATTATAATTTTCTACTTCTTCAGAATGATCCTGATCCAGAGAGACAAAATGATTTTTATTTTTCCTACATTCTAAATTTACAAGAACGAAAATCATGATTGGTTCTATTTCAAGCAAAGCAGACCTTTTGAAAAGTTTCATCTGAAAACTTATTCAAAATTCGTTTATTTTCCCTTTCTGATGCAGTGCCATATTTTTTTCAATTTCCTGAAACCTGTTAACTGGAATCGGTTGCCTTCATTCTTCTAAAATTGCCTCCCATGACAATGATATTTCAAATAATTCTTCCATAGATTTCTTCTCTGGAGATTCTTCGCAAAGTCTATCAAGAATCCGACCAACCACAAATTTTTCCTTAACACGGTCATTCAAGGAACTGCCAAATTCACAAACTGCTGCCAGTTTTTTACTCTGACGAACCAATTGCTGATACTCTCATGCTCTTGCTTGAGATTATCAAAAAATACTTTCTGGCGATAAATGCTGACTCTTTTCTTGAATTGACTATGAAGTAAGGCAACAATTTCACTATAGGTCTTGTCTTTTGGAAGTACCGGATCACAAATATTTTTCAAAACTTTGTAAACTGCTTCATCCACCAATGTTAACAATACAGCTGCCTTTCTTTTCTCCTCTATTAGATTTGCCAGAAAATACTGCTCCAACCATTCAGAAAGTATCTCCCAGTCATCACCAGGTCTGAAACTACTGATGGTGCAGACAGAACCATTAACTACCATTACTGTATCAGCCATAGCGTGAGCGTCTAAAGCTGTTCTGAGGCAGAGATGATAAAACATTCAAACAAAAAGTTGTATGAATATATATTCTATCACGAATTTATTGACATCCACAATATTTATAAAAACAACTCAAGATGCGTAGAAACCGTGGTGTGATTACAGATTCCATTTTGTTTCTACCAAAGTTGTTGATACTGTAATTGCATTGATACCGTTAGCTTCATTCGTCGATGGATGGCGCAGAAGTCGAAAATAGCCAAGTTTCCAACGTTCCACGGTGCCTTGATTTGTCATTTGATTGTTTTTGAATGTTGACATGACACTTGTCGCTTATCCAACCGCCAATCGTCAATGACAACATTAATCTGTAATTTTGCCGCCATCTGTGCTAAAGAAGTGAAACGGTACCAATGCAATAAAAATAACATGAATCAAGTAGGACGTACATCAACACTTTTGTATGTCGGTATCACAGGTATAAGTGATCACACCAGGGTTTCTATGCATCTTGAAACAACTCTTTATACATGACAAAACTAGCATAGCAACGTTACACAGGATGTATCATAATATACAACAAAAACACTACCACTGCATACCCCCCAGAATGAGATACCGTATCTCAAATGTGACTTCACTAAGGAGTAGTAAACTGTCTTTGCGATCGAATATCCTAGTTCTTTTGTAGCTATTCTCACAGCATAACAGCCAGATGACAATTTTGTATTCAAGTTTTTTACGTGTTTATTGTATTTAAGACCGTTATCAATGTATAGTCTTAAAAATTTTGAATATATCCTGTTTCCAATGTTCTGATCGTTCAAAAAATATTTTGCATTTGAATTACACTATCTAGGTTTTCAATACTGTAGTAAAACTGCACTAACTAATTGTTCTGATTTATTTAAAACACTATTTACAACAATTATTCACTAAACATTTACTTCTACGGTGTCAGTCTCTATCTGCGAACTCTGGAACTGTAACTAACTCTCCGAATCCTGACTGTCCTCCAGCGGTTATATAGTCGCAAGCAGATTCCATCCACGGCTCTCTCGATTATTCTGTTATTCTGGAGTATAGAACATTTCATCTAGATGGCTCTTCCGAACAGTATCGAAGTGATCGATTCTATTCCAGCTTGTTCTCGGCGATAGGCCAGCAGATATGCTGTTGTAGTTGAACGAGGGTGCATAATCAATTAGATCAGGGCCGGTCCCGAAATCATTACATTGCCCCCTTCTTAAAGACGTTTCGCCCCGAAACGTCATTTTTGGAGTGTGAAGATATCTGAAAGATTCTCCATATCTGCACCTGGACGTTCGATGGAAGTAGCAACTCCACAGTCTTCAAGTTTGGTCGAGGAAGATGGTTGCAGCACACCAGAATGTTGATGCCGCTGGATCTGAATATTGTCTCCAACATGCTTCTTATAACTCTCCAGTCCAGCCCATCAAGCCCACAGGCCAATTTTGGGATTACCAGGTCTACAATATTCTGGTCCAGCATCGTGTCTCTCAATCTCGTAAGGCTCTTCCAAACATCTTCATAAGACGGCTTATCTCGAGAACGCTTCTTGGTAAGCAGATAGTAGATGTTTCTCTGGCCTTTCCTCAGCTTTAACACCCCTCCAACTTCCGGGTTCTGTTTTCTCAGTTCCTGGATTCGACCGAACTTCTTGGAGAAAACTACTGCAATGCCTCTGGACATTTGGAGATCTTCTGCTACACAGTGTGCTAACGCGTAATCGGCAGGCACCTTGAAAAGATCTCGTGACTCCTCTCGGGTTACCCCATATTGAACTTTCTGTCCGTTCGAGAACAGGGACATGAACCTCTGAAACGTCATTTCGTCCTCCGTTGATCTGACGGTGCGGACTTGATCGTGGTTTCCGGCGTAAGGGGACAACCTATTGAAGTGGACTACCCTAGGTTTTCCTCGTGGTGGCTTATATATGCGGTAGACGAGGTCGTTTATTCTTTTCATGATCTTATATGGGCCTTCCCACGATTTCCGGAGCTTCGGTGATAGTCCACGGTGACGTTTAGGGTTGTATAGCCAGACAAGTTCACCTATTTGATATCCACCAGCATCGGCCTTGATGTCGTAGGTCTCCTTCATTCTGTCCTGGCACTCTGGATGTTCAAACGGACCCGTTCATGGATGTCGTCCATTCGCTGTCGTAGTTTACTGACACAGTCATCTCCCGCAGTGTCTTGCCCTGGTGGCGTCCCAAACTTCAGGTCATGGAAGTCGCAGCTCTCGGCCCATAATAACACTAGCAGGGGTTTGGCCGGTTGACTCGTGAACTGCGGAACGATAGGCCATCAGGAACAAATGGAGATACTGGTCCCAATCCTTCTGGTGGTCAGAGACTACCTTGGACAGGTGGCGGTTTATCGTCTTATTCATCCGCTCCACCATTCCATCGGACTGTGGATGTAGAGCTGTGGTCCTCGTTTTCCGGACGTTCAGCATCTGACACATTTCCTGGAACAGGTTTGACTCGAAATTCCTGCCTTGATCCGAATGCAGCTCTAACGGGACACCGAATCGACAAATCCACTCTTTCACCAAGACGTCGGCAACGGTGATGGCTTCTTGGTTGGTCAGGGCATAGGCTTCGGCCCACTTGCTGAAGTAATCCATCGCCACAAGGATGTACTTGTTCCCGTGTTCAGATTGTGGGAACGGGCCAGCGATGTCAGTGGCGATCCTTTCGAATGGGCTGCCCACATTGTACTGGCGCATCGGGGCCTTAGGTCTTGTTCGAGGCCCATTACTGGCAGCGCATACAGCACATTTTCTGCACCAGTCCTTGACGTCAGTTTGTTTACAATTAATTGGCCCAGTAGGACCGTTGCCTAACTTTCTGGAGGGTCTTCGTCACTCCCAGATGTCCTCCGGTGACCCCATCATGGATTTCTCGGAGCACTTCCTGTCTTCTGCTCCTGGGAACTACTACCTGACGTCTTTCTTCCCCGCCATCCTCCGACTCCAACACACGCTTCAAGACTCCATTGTCTAAGGTGAAAGAGTTCCATTGGGCCCAGTAAGTTTCAACGACTGAAGAACAACTTGCTATTTCCTGCCACGACGGTCTTCGCTCACTCTTCTTCCAGCCGATGACTAAACCAAGATCTGGATCTTTCTCTTGGTCTTTCTGGATATTGTGGTCATTCCAGTTATCATCGACCGCCGTGGTTCTGCAGAGTGTCGACTCCTTCTCCTCTGCTCGTCGGCAGTGCGAACAGTCGTCTGGGCATGGTCTTCGCGATAGGGCATCCGCATTCTTATGGCTGGTCCCCGCCCGATGTTCGATCTCAAAGTCGAATTTTTGGAGCCTCTCGATCCAACGTGCCACTTGACCCTCGGGATTCTTGAATTGTAGGAGCCATTTGAGAGCTGCATGATCAGTTCTCAGTAGGAATCTTCTCCCATACACGTACTTGTAGAAGTATTCAACTCCCTTGACAACAGCCAACTGCTCCCGCCTAGTGACACAGTAGTTCCGCTCCGGTTTACTGAGGGTCTCGCTGAAGTAACCGATGACCTTCTCTTGTCCCTCTTTGGATCTGAGACAGGACAGCTCCAAGTCCCACGTTACTGGCGTCGGTGTCCAAAATGAATTTCCCGTCCGGAAGGGGGTAGCTCAGGATTGGTGCGTTGATCAAAGCTCCTTTCAACTTCCTGAACGAATCTTGTCATTCATCTGACCTCTGGAACTTTGTTTGTCCTTCCGTGAGCATGGTCAGTGGTTTTGCGATGTTAGCAAATCCCACAGCTTTGATCTTCTGCTCATCTACTGCCACTCCTTTCCCAGAGACAACGTGGCCGATATAACGTACTTCTTTTTGAAACATATGACATTTCTAAGGGCTCAGTTTCAGCCCGGAGCTTCTCAGTCGCTAAAATACCTCTTCCAAGTTTTTTACATGGTCCTCGAACGATCTGCCAACCTCAATAATGTCGTCGAGATACATCAGACACGTCTTCCATGATAGTCCTTTCAAAACCCTCTCCATCAATCTTTTGAACGTGGCTGGAGCATTGCAGAGGCCGAATGGCATAACTGTAAACTGCCATAATCCGGAGCCGACGGTAAAAGCTCTCTTTTCTCGATCTTCCTGGGCCAGTTCTACCTGCCAGTATCCGCTCTTCAAATCTAAGGTCGAGAAAAACGTTGACCTAGCCAGCGTGTCTAGCGTGTCGTCTATCCTTGGGAGAGGGTAGCTGTCCTTTTTTGTCACGTTGTTTAGTTGACGGTAGTCTACGCAAAACCGTGTTGATCCATCTTTCTTCTTCACCAACACGACTGGAGAGGACCAGGGACTGTCGGATGGCTCGATGACTCCGTCTTTCTCCATGTCGCAGACTATTTTGTCAGTCTCCTCCTTTTTGGCGAGAGGAAGTCTTCTGGCTGATTGCCTGATTGGTCGTTGGTCGGGCATTTCCAGTGTCTATCTTGTGCTGAACCACCTTTGTTCTACCGCCTTTGCCTACTCCGGTATCGAAGATTTCCTGATACTTCCTGACTAGTTCCCTCAATTTGGTCTTTTGTGCTGGCCCCATGTCCTTGGACGAAATAGCAACCAACTTCTCCAATTCTGCTGGCATGTTACTGGCTTGGCTTACAGTGCCGCGTACACTCCTAATCACAGAGGAAACTGACGAGCAGTGCCCCAAAATTATTCCCTTCTTCAAGGTCACCGGGTAATAATTGACATTCATTACCCATACTGGCAGAAATTTATCAGCACGCAACAAGGTTTTTCCTAGTGCAATTCCTCGTCCAATTATCTCATTATGTAGCTTGGGCTCGAACATCACGTTTCCACTGCTCGCACCTCCATCCAGGCGAGCCTCCAAAATGGTTTCAGCCCTCTCCGGTACGCTTACGTCTTCAGCCAGCAGAACTCGAACCATTTCTTCATTTCTCCCATGAAGTACCAGCTCTTCTCCGTTCACACGAAGGACGCCGTCTTTAAAATTCAGCTCGAATCCTCTAGAATTCATGATGTCCATTTCAATTATTACCTCGTCCTCGATATCCGCTACTAGAGATCGGTGTTTCACTGTAGTGCTGCCCAAAGTCAGTTCAATTGGAAGTTCACCATACACAGTTGCCGGCTCTCCTGTTGCTGTGCGAAGCTTCCAATTCGACGATTCGATTCTTGCCGGTGTTTTGGCAAAAGTAGGTCCAAGGATTGTCCTAGACGCACCCATATCAAGGAGCATGGTGCGAGGCTCGTTGTTAATGAGACCGTCTACGAAGACCCCTTTGTCTTGTCTTGGAAGTACAGCGACATATGCATTGTTAACTGGGGCTTGTTGGATACGGGCAGACGATTGCTCCTTCTTGATCTTCATCGTTGATGTCGATTTTTTCAATGTTGGACATTTGCTACGCACGTGCCCAAGTTCTCTACAATTTCGGCATCGTATCAGTCTTCTCTCAGGCACAACTTCCTTCAGCACTTTTTTCGCATCACAGCTTCGATATTAGCGGGCTCCTGTGGCTGTGGATCTTCCTCAATCATCCGGACTCTACTCTGGCTTTTGCAGGATTGCTTTGCTGCTTCGAATTCCAGAGCGCGTGCCAATGCATCCGCAAGATGTGCGGGGCGAGCTAGTGTTAGGGCTTGCCGGGTTTCCTGGTCACGAAGTCCATCCAAAAATGCCTGGACCGCTAGTCGCTCCATTACATTTTCCGGTGTAGCTGGGTACGCAAGACGAACCAAGCGTGCAATATCTGCTTCAAATTCTTGCAACGATTCGCTTGATTTCTGGCATCGGTTCTTCAGCTGTGAGTGATATACGTGTTCAAGGTGGGCTTGGCCATAGCAAAGTTCCAAGTGTTTTACCAGCTGTTCATAGTCCTCCTGTTGTTGGGCGGTGAGGGTCTGTAAAATGTTTGTGGCATCGCCACGCAAAGCCAGTGTCAATGCCAAAGCTTGGCGCGGGCTTTGGAATTTGAGGCTGCAAAACAATCCTGCAAAAGCCAGAGTAGAGTGAGGATGATCGAGGAAAACCCGCAGGATCCTACTAACATGGACGCTGTGATACGAAAAGTGATGAAGGAAGTTATGCCTGAAAAAAGACCGATAAGATGCTGGAATTGCGGAAAAGTTGGGCATGTGCGTAGCAAATGCCCAACAATCAAAGAATCGACGCAGGAAAACTAAAGAAGGTCGATGAGGAGGGGCAGTCGTCGGCCTGTATCCAGCAAGCCCCGATTAACAACGCATATGTTGCTGTCCTTCAACGACAGAATAAAGGTGTATTCGTAGACGGTCGCATTAACAACGAGCCTCACACCATGCTCCTTGATACGGGTGCAACTAGGACAATCCTTGGACCTGCTTTTGCCAAAACACCGGCAAGAATCGAATCGTCGAATTGGAAGCTACGCACAGCAACAGGAGAGCCGGCAACTGTGTATGGTGAACTTCCAATTGAACTGACTTTGGGCAGCACTACAGTGAAACACCGATCTCTAGTAGCGGATATCGAGGACGAGGTAATAATTGGAATGGACATCATGAATTCTAGAGGATTCGAGCTGAATTTTAAAGACGGCGTCCTTCGTGTGAACGGAGAAGAGCTGGTACTTCATGGGAGAAATGAAGAAATGGTTCGAGTTCTGCTGGCTGAAGACGTAAGCGTACCGGAGAGGGCTGAAACCATTTTGGAGGCTCGCCTGGATGGAGGTGCGAGCAGTGGAAACGTGGTGATGTTCGAGCCCAAGCTACATAATGAGATAATTGGACGAGGAATTGCACTAGGAAAAACCTTGTTGCGTGCTGATAAATTTCTGCCAGTAAGGGTAATGAATGTCAATTATTACCCGGTGACCTTGAAGAAGGGAACAATTTTGGGGCACTGCTCGTCAATTTCCTCTGTGATTAGGAGTGTACGCGGCACTGTTAGCCAAGCCAGTAACATGTCAGCAGAATTGGAGAAGTTGGTTGGTATTTCGTCCAAGGACATGGGGCCAGCACAAAAGTCCAAACTGAGGGAACTAGTCAGGAAGTATCAGGAAATCTTCGATACCGGAGTAGGCAAAGGCGGTTGAACAAAGGTGGTTCAGCACAAGATAGACACTGGAAATGCCCGACCAACGACCAATCAGGCAATCAGCCAGAAGACTTCCTCTCGCCAAAAAGGAGGAGGCTGACAAAATAGTCTGCGACATGGAGAAAGGCGGAGTCATCGAGCCATCCGACAGTCCCTGGTCCTCTCCAGTCGTGTTGGTGAAGAAGAAAGATGGATCAACACGGTTTTGCGTAGACTACCGTCAACTAAACAACGTGACGAAAAAGGACAGCTACCCTCTCCCAAGGATAGACGACACGCTAGACACGCTGGCTGGGTCAACGATTTTTTCGACCTAAGATTTGAAGAGCGGATACTGGCAGGTAGAACTGGCCCAGGAAGATCGAGAAAAGACAGCTTTTACCGTCGGCTCCGGATTATGGCAGTTTACAGTTATGCCATTCGGCCTCTGCAATGCTCCAGCCACGTTCTAAAGATTGACTGGGACGGTTTTGAAAGGACTATCATGGAAGACGTGTCTGGTTTATCTCGACGACATTATTGAGGTTGGCAGATCGTTCGAGGACCATGTAAAAAACTTGGAAGAGGTATTTCAGCGACTGAGAAGCTCCGGACTGAAACTGAGCCCTAAGAAATGTCATCTGTTTCAAAAAGAAGTACGTTATCTCGGCCACGTTGTCTCTGGGAAAGGAGTGGCAGTAGATGAGCAGAATATCAAAGCTGTTAAGGAATGGCCCGTTCCGAAAGACATTCACCAGCTTCGAAGTTTTCTTGGCTTGTGCACTTACTATCGCCGATACGTGCTGGGATTTGCTAACATCGCAAAACCACTGACCAGGCTCACGGAAGGACAAACAAAGTTCCAGTGGTCAGATGAATGCCAAGATTCATTCATCCAGACGGGAAATTCGTTCTGGACACGGACGCCAGTAACGTGGGACTTGGAGCTGTCCTGTCTCAGATCCAAGAAGGACAAGACAAGGTCATCGGTTACTTCAGCAAGACCCTCAGTAAACCGGAGCGGAATTACTGTGTCACCAGGCGGGAACTGTTGGCAGTTGTCAAGGGAGTTGAGCACTTCTACCAGTACGTGTATGGACGAAGATTCTTACTAAGAACTGACCATGCAGCTTTTAAATGACTCCTACAGTTTAAGAATTCACAAGATGGAAGCTAATATCAAGTCGGCGAGACAACACGCGTCTCGTATCCAGTGTGTGGCGGACTACGTGGCGGACAATAGGCCCTTCACGCCCGCAGTGTGGTGAATTACCGCAAATTTGAGACGAGCTCACCACACATTAAACCAAGGCGTGCTGTTTACCATCAAACAGCACTGTCTTGATAGGATACGAATGCTGGTGGCTGCAAAAAAGTGACTAGTGAGGCGGGCGAGAAGCATCGCAGAAAACATGAAGTTCCGCGATAAACCTTCTCGCCTATTCCAAGAGCCTCCACGTGTTGTGGATAACCCGCCAGCGGCTGATCGGGTAGAAACCTTCTGGAAGGCCACTTACGAAATTCCGCAACCACTCAACGTAGATACTCCAGCCCTAGCGCAGTTCGAAGCTTTCTGCAGGAGGCTTCGTCAGCCTGAGCTCAATGAAATGCGCAATCCGATAGCCCCGGAAGAAGTTTGACGGGCCCTCAAAGGCTCGAAGAATTTTGCTGCTCCAGGTCCTGATGGCCTGAATAACTATTGGTGGAAAAAATTTCCAAGTACCCACCACCATCTAGCAAAAGTTTTTAACTCATAGCCAGATGGGGAGCAACAGATTCCGGATTGGTTTGTCGAGGGGCGAACCGTGCTAATCCTCAAAAACGGAGATTTGTCTGATCCGAAGAACTACAGACCGATAACATGCTTGAACGCATGTTATAAGATGTTTACCCGCATCTTATACATGCGAATACTCTCCGCAGTTGAGCCGGTGTATGAACGGATATATGAGCAAAGAGAGTCCAAGAAGGGGGTCGCTGGCTGCAAGGAGAACCTGCTGATCGACAGATGCATCACGCAGGACTCCGTGCAGTACAAGCGTAATCTTTCAATGGCCTGGATCGACTATCGCAAGGCATTTGATACAACATCGTATGAACTTATAACATCTGGTCAAGTCAGAGTTCAACCAGAGCAGGTTATCTTTAGAAGGGGCGTGTTTCAGGGAGACTCCCTCAGCCCTCTTCTCTTCTGCATCTCACTACTGCCATTGTCCGTTGCACTACGGAAAACCCGCGGATACAACTGCGGTACCCCCAGCAACCGGAGACATAAGGTCACCCATCTGTTTACATTGATGACCTCAAACTATATGCCTCCGGAGGGAAGGGCCTCCATCAGTCTTTAAGGGTGGTGCAAGAGAATACGCATGCTATCGGAATGGAGCTTGGGATCGACAAATGTGCCACGGTTCATTTCAAAAGAGGACGATGCGAGGAATAAGGAGAGGACGTTCAGCTCGTAGACGGAAGCATCCTACATCATCTGGATGCCGGAGAGACGTATACCTACCTAGGGGTGGAACAACGCCATACCCAAGGGGTAGCTACCGTTAAAAACTCTCTCCGCGGCAAGTATCAGCACAAACTCCGAAAAATCTGGTCTTCAGAACAAAGTTGCTGCAACTAATATGCTTGCCGTTCCGATTCTACTTTACTCCTTTGGAGTAATGAAATGGACTCAGGAAGAGCTGCGACAACTCGACGTAAAAACTCGCAAAATGATGCATCTTTATAGGAGCTCCTAAATCTGTTCCACGGTTATACTTCCCCAGACAACTGGGAGGCCGTGGACTTTTGAGTTTGGAGTGTCTACACAACAGAATGGTACTGGATGGAGCCTGTAAAGTCATCAGGAGTTCAGATCCCCTTCTCTGCTTAGTATGCGATCACGAAAAACCAGGGATTGGGGCATTTCTTTTCAAGGCAGCAACCCGTGCAGCCGATGAACTCGGTCTCCTATTCGACACTGAACAGACAAACCCAAACTCTGTCACCGAGTTGTAACCCGTTCAGCAAAAAGCCCACGTGAAAGCTGCGGAGTGTGACAGGCTCCTACAGCTACATAAGGATAAGCCAATGCAGGGGTCTTCTTCAAGAACATTGAAGACCTTGGCTTATCCAAAAACCTGACTTTCGCTTTTCTCAGGTCAAGTGGGCTGAAGTCGGAATCCGAGGGATTCATAATGGCCTGCCAGGATGGTGTCTTCAACACCCTCGTCTACCGTAGTCGCGTGATAGCTATAGAGGTCCCTGACACTAGATGCAGAGCGTGTCGTGGGGCAGCTGAGACCATAATGCATTTGCTGTCAGCTTGTCCAGCGTATGCGATCTCAGTCTATATCCACAGGCATAACGCAGCCCTACGAGTGTTGTACTACCATCTACGACACTCGTACGGTGTAGACGAGACACCGGTGTTGCCTTATGCTCCGGGGGATATTGAGTCCGTTGTGGAGAATGAGAAGTGCCGAATCTATTGGAACTACTCATTCCCCACCCTCAGGCAAATACAAGCCAATAAGCCTGATGTAGTCCTCCTCGACCATCAAAGTAGGACGATTTTCGTCATTGAGTTTTCAGCACCTGGCGAAACGAACATCGTCCGAAAAGAAGAGAAAAAACGACTAAATATCGAGATCTAATTCTGTCAAAATGGTGGTTCTGATAATAGGGGTCCTTGGTGGAATGATGGACACACTGCTCTCAAACTTAAAAATCATACCGGCTTACCGTGATATGGCAGAAGTCTTAGCCGGACGAATGCAGAAGGCCGTAATTCTTGGTTCACTCCGCCTGCTCAGGGTACATGATTCTCGGACCCAATAGTCACTTACCCCAAGGCGTGGGAAGTGTTTATTGGAATAGTTGATGCAGCGCGCCCTCCGGAAGTATCGAGAGACAGGGCCTGTCTGGGAAATTCCCAACGAAAACAAAAATAAAATAATGACTCTCGGACCCAGTAATCACTCACCCAACGGACGTGGGGAGTGTTTACTGGGGTTAATCACACACCAGCGCGCCCTCCGGTAGTATCGAAGCTTCGGAGACAGGGCCTGACTGGTACATTCCTTATGGAAAATAATAATAATAATAATACTTCCTCATAAACACTCATAGAGTGTGCCCAAAGGCATAGCCTGTGCGGGTAGAGGATGGCTATTATTATTATTTTCCGTGGCGATCCGGGGCGACTGGCCAAATGCGAGCGGAAGTTTAGAAGGCCTGCATCTAACCGCCTCGCTACCAAGCGCCCTAATATGAACTTTTTTTCTTGAAATATTTCTCTTCATTGATTGTTGCTTTATGGCTAACTTTATATTTCAACGGCTTTGTGATATATAGACCTGCTTTGATTACTTATTGTTATCATGTAATAGATTTTCTATCACATCATCTTCTTGAATACAAGCAACAAATACTTAGATATAACTGATGTTGAAAGATTATCTTCTTGTAATACATTCTCAAAAAACTCAATTTGGTTCCGTTTATGTACTGCAGACCTTTCAGGCTTCACGTTAGTTGGTTTTTAGCATTCAAACTTATGTGGAACAATTCTTTTTTCAAGTTGATATTACCTCGAACTAATCTATACTTCACGTAGTTTTCCATGCCACTTTCAATCTGACACAATGAAAAATATATACTTATATGAGAATAAGTAAAACTTCCATTATTTAACCCAATTACCTAAAAAGTGAACTCTCTAAAACACTCACTCTAGCAAACAAACACAATAAAGATAAAATAAATGTTTGACCCAAATAAATTACAAAAAATTCATCCTTAATAGAATATTAGTTAGACCTACGTTTATTACGTGTACTGCAGTAACATATACTTACATCAAACAATGTTGGAAACAATAGACACAACTTTTCGCTCCTCTTCATAATTGCATCCATTTTTTTCGACTTTTATCAAAATAAATTTTCGGGTTCATTAGTAGTTGCATTCAAACACTAATTTGGCACAATACACCTAGTTCTTGGATTAGAGATTTTTATCGATTTTTTCGACGCAGATTTCATAGACACAGGACGGGACTGTTAGAAAGTGACGTTACAGCGGCCGATGACTCCCGTCGTCGCGTCGCACCCCTAGCTAAACAATCCAGTATCTTGGAAGCTATAAGTCGAATAAAAATTAGGGCTAGAGTGTATTGTAAGATATAAATCAAAATTTGGTGATATTATTCTTCTAATTGTCCAACATACAATTTTTGTTTTACATGGCTTATACTCTTAAGATTATACTATTTCATAATGGACAACAATTAAGTTTCATTGCGTTTAATACAAAACGATATTTTTGCAATAATGTTTTTGTGAAACATTAAAATACACCTAGTCATTTAATTTGTTGGTCAATAAACAAATTTGTATTTTTCCATAAATTTTTATGTCATTTATGATGATTCTAATTTTATCGCAGCACTCTATAGATTGAAAAAAAGTTCCTCAAAAATATCAAGCCGTTGTAAAAAAACAATAAATTAGTTTTAATCTTTTCAGAATTTTTTAAGGATTCCGAAAATGCAATAATAAACAGAGTATTCCATTTAAAAATCAAGGATTGATATCATTTCCGGCCAAACCAGAAGTCCGACAAAATCGTCGAAATGTGGCATTTGACATTTATATCGACTGTGTCGAGTTTCATTGTGTCATTCCTACACCCAATCGCTATTTTTAACACCTCGACACATGTTTCAGTCATGAAGTAACCGTCTTCTGGAGGGAACATTAGTTCGTGGAATACATTGTTTTAAAATTGGACCCTGTTTGGACAATGAAATGAGCATTTAGATCAATAGGTTTTAATAATGTTTACTTAGGATTCTCAAATAAATTGATATAATGAAAAAAATCATCTGAAAATTATTCTATTTCTGAAAAAAAATGTGATTATTCTAGTAAGTAGTACTAGGCACTAGATTATTCCTATACATTTTTATATGTCTTATTGGAAAATAAATATTATTATTATCTCGATCAATAGATTTCACTTATGTGACCCTATTAACATTTGAAAACCTTAAATAAAATATTTCGATTTTTGTGATAATTTAAATCACATCTTAGTCATTTCATACCTCAAGATTTTTCTACATTAAAGACTTTTTCGAAAAATTGCTTGCAATTCAACTTTGGATTAATTAATGAATCCCAAATTGAAGACTAAAGTGTAAAAGAACAGATAAAATTATTGCTTGCAATGGACTAGTTTGGTGATGTTAAAAATATTATATTTGACGCGATGGAATTAAAATATAGATCAGAACTAGTAAATCAGCGTTTATTTTTTATTAATCCATCAATAAATGACTGAGATACAGATTATTTAAATTTACGTATTTTAGCGCGGAACGTCGTTGGTCGTCTGTGACGTCACGCCACATGTTTGAGATCGCTACACTATAAATTACGTATTAGATCCCTAGCCGCGCCAAGGCTCTTGCGCCGTTTGTAGTTGTGTTGTAGTGTAGTATTGAGTTTTGATGTCACCATAATGGAAAAAGGCTTCGTGAAAGGACAAAGTGATAATTTGCCTAAAATAGATATATTTACAGTGATGGAGTTTTTTTCTTCAAATCCGTCTTATGTTAGTGCTGAAATAAAAGGAGTTAAACTTTTTAAGTGAGTATCTACATTTAAGTTTGCTTCATCAAGTTCAACTTATAACGATTTATTTAAAAAAACCTTTCATAAACAGTTTGTAGTAAATAAGTACTGGTTGTTAAAATTCATCCATTTTCAATGGCAGAACACGTAAGAAGTAAAAAGAGAAAAAAGAAATTTTTACTACCCGTATAAAATCCGGTATGAATCAAACAGTCTATCCACGTGGACTTGATATTGATGAGCGTCAAATCGTCTTGTTTATGTTCGAAAACGAGAGGGAGATAGTTCACAATGTCAGTGGTGTATTATGTTGTTTTTTGTGTGTGAATTTAAAGATTTCAATACTGTCGGTAAGGGTTCGGAACGAGTTTTGATGAAATTTTGTATGTAGATAGAGTTTTGTTTTTTGAGTTCATCTATATAGGTTTGTTTCTGAGAAAACGCGATTTTACGATTTTATTAGTAATGTAGTATTAGTAATGTATATATTTCGACTATCGGAAACGGCTCTGACGATTTTGATGAAATCTTGTATGAAGATGAAGTTTTGCTTTTTTAGTTGATCTATATAGGTGTCTTTCCTGAGAAAACGCGATTTTATACAAAAAAATAATAATAATGAGACAAGTTGTGTGATTATGGTCCGATTCGATTCAAAATGGGTATGTGGGGGTTTTCGAAGTTGAAGATTATGATATTTTTGTCAAAATTCGTAAATTCAAGATGGCGACGAGTTTGTAATATACACGGTGCTTCAAATTTCATTATCAAGATTTCGGGGGCGTATTTTTAAGGACAAAATAAGACTTTTTTTTCCATAAACATGTGTCCGCAAACGCTTTATTTCTGAGATACAGGGTGTTCCTATCTTATCATCCTATCCTATCCTATCATGTTTACAATACATACGCCTATTGCCCGCCGTACACGATATCAAATGTACCGATATTTTTTCAGGGTCGGTCGAGCATCTTACCGAGATATGTTCAAGTGAATCACGAGGCCTCTAAATGCATAGTAAAATGCAGAGCTTCACCTGAGCATACAGTAAAAAGTAAGCCTTATCATTGCACGTTGGTTTGTGACGAAAACGAAGGAATGGTGGATAGTTTGTCACGATTGTGCTGCTAATCAAGGAGGATGTAAACACACTGTGGCATTTTTGATATGACTCCTTAAAAAAAGTGAGGAACCTGCCACTACGTCAGTAAAGTGTTACTGGACGAAACCGCCACTGTCGAAAGTTGGTAGTCACATTAAATTTATAAAAGCCAAAGACTTCAAAAACAAAACATCTCCAGATTTAAATGTTACAGAAGATACAACCTTTTTCAATAAATTTGTAACTGAAGGTAAAAATCGTAAAGCTAACAACGTGCAAATAAGGACCTATTTTATGGATAGCAACACTGAGATGAAAGTTTCACTCCACTATCTAATCTGCAAATACAAGAGAGAAAAAGACGAATTTAGTGTGAAAGATTTTATAGAATTTTGTAAGCACAATATTACTGAAGAGCAATGTGTTTTGATAGAAAAAGCAACAAAAGATCAATCTGCCACTTCTCTTTGGTTTGAACTACGGTACGGCAGAATCACGGATTCTATAGCTCATGAAGCATCGAAATGCAATACTTTGGATGGTGTACTTGTAGAAAAGATTTTTGGAGCATATCAATTTAAAAAACCGTTTGCTGTACAAAGAGGTATGTAACGTATAAATATTCGCATATTCAAGTACATATTTTCTGTTTGTTTTAGGTAAATTCCTTGAGGATCAAGTCAGAGCACAGGTAGAAATTATCAAAAAAATCAAGATCGGAAAGTGTGGACTCTTCTTGTCAAAGGAACATCCTATGTTCGGTGCCTCTCCAGACGGTGTAACGGACGAACATATCATTGAAATTAAATGTCCGTTTAAAAACAAAAATATGACGAACTACATTAACAAGGCAAAATTGACAGCAAAATGCGAAGCTCAAGTACAACTACAAATGCACTTCGCGAATAAATCAAAAGCATTCAGAAAATTGTAAAAAATTAATAGATGAGTGTACATTGTTCTGGAAGCATATTTTTAATGGAATGATTAAATAAAACCTAATTAGTTTTTATTATACGTTTATTAATTTCTGTTGAACATTTACTATACCTACCACAAGCAATAACAACGATGGAATCTAATAAATAAATTACTTTAGTATCGATACAAGCGTGAGGTGCTACCATTGCAAAATTTCTTAATCTGCCTATTGTTCTTTCAACATTTATACGTAGCGCTGCTATACGTTTTGTTTCTATAACTTCCAGTTTCGAACTAGCTTTGCCTCCGGTTACGCTAGGAGGCCTTATTAGATGACATCTTGCACCTTGTAACAAGTGGGATATGATTTTGAATCCTCTGTCAGCCATTACAGAGCATCTCGGTGATAAATATTGTAAAAAGCCACAATCTTCGAATATTATTGTGTTCGCTAGCCCTGCCCCCATAACCTTCAGAAAAGTTGGTAAGTCCATCAGGTGTAATGGAAATCAAATATTTCATGGTATTGCAATGCTTATACTCGGACCACGTCAAAGACTGTTGCACTGCATTTGAAGGTTTTTCAATTCTTATTTCAAAGCAATCCAAAATACTCACTGTAGCAGAATATCTCTTTCTAAAAGATATCGGTAACTTTTCACGAATTTCTTCGATCGGTGGAAAATATATTAACTGTTCCATTCGGTCGGCTATTAAGGGGACAGTTTTATTGAATATGTTACTAACTGAGCTCTTACATACATCGAAATCTATAGCCAGACGGACATAGGAATCGTCTAAACGAATTTTCTTCAATGACATTAAAATATCTCTTACTGGTCTAGCAATACTTTCGGACAATAGTTTCGTAAAAAAAAAAATTTCTTCTGGCAGCCCCATATAAAAAATAATGTTTTAGTTATTTTGTTTATGGTATCGTTGCAATATTGGGGCTTGATTGTGTTTAATAAGGAACTATCTGAAATTGTGCTGTGCAGTGAAATTATTGACTCGTTTGAAGAACTACTCAGAGAAGATATCGATATTCTTGATGGAAGGCTGTGAGATTTATGAACGTTTTCGGTGGATTTGTTTTCTGTATCTTGAGCTCTGTTCCTTCTTGATAGTTGGCACTGCTTTATTTTTTTGTGAAATTTTTATATTTACTTGAACTCGTTTGTTTCTTTTTTTATTTGCATGAATTACTGAGTCGGTAAAAGTAATGTCCTCTGGTAGCGGATCCTCTGTTTCCAGATCCTCTGTTTCATTTAACTCCATTTTATCACACTCAATAAGCTCAAACGATTGAAATGAAGATGATTGACTTAAAGTCGACGGTACTTCTTTTGTTATTATGTTTTCAACGAATTCAATTCGGCGTCTTTTTTCATATGCTCCTTGCTCTTTTTTAGGTTTCACCGCCTTTTGACAGTCAAATTTATGAGGACATATGTTGGCTTTTAACTTCAATGTTCCTCCAACCAGTCTATATTTAACTAAATTTTCTGTGTCGTTATCAACCTGTAATAAAAGAAATTTAAATTACATGTGGCTTATCAAAGCATCTCACGCATCACTATTTTGAATGAACAAGTAGGTATTTCAATATGATCAGATAGCTACATAGACAATATATATTAAAAAATTGCCGTCATCTTGAATTTACGAATTTGGACAAAAAATTATAATCTCCGACCCCAAAAACCCCCACATACCAATTTTGAATCGAATCGAACCATATAATTACAAAACTCGTCCGCCATCTTGGAGCCGCCATCTTTAATTTGCGAATTTTGACATAAGAATCGTAATCTCCGACCCCGAGAACCCCCACGTACCAATTTTGAATCGAATCCTATCATAATCACAAATTATTATTATTATTATTTGCGTAAAATCGCGTTTTCTTAGGAAAGACATCCATAAAGATAAACTCAAAAAATAAAACCCCATCCTCAGACAAAATTTCATCAAAATCGTTAGAGCCGTTTCCGAGATAGCCGAAATAAATATTACGATTATTATTTTTTTTTGCTTAAAATCGCGTTTTCTCAGGAGATATAAAGATAAACTTAAAACGCAAAACCTTATCTATATACAGTGAATTCATAATCTGCGACCCCAAAAACCCCAGATATCAATTTTGAATGGGATCGGACCATAATCACAAAACTTATCCGCCGTTTCAGAGACGCCTTCTTTACAAAAAAAAAATCATAATGCATTCTAGAATCATGCATACCTGCCACATTTCAAGTTATTCGGACCACTAGACGTGGGTCAAAATTCACTTGCAAGATTGGATCTAATGAAACAAACAGACAATGCAAATTTAATAAAAGCTTGTAAAAATATAGGTTAGGTTAGTTATTTTTACTCAATAACTTTTTCCAAACCTACTCATAGCTCAGTATTTTTATTAATCAGAAATAGGCAGCTAGTACTAATAGGTACTTACATCAAAATGATCTTCACACACATATGTAGTACTTTTAGGTCCAATTAAGTTACGCCTCATTAGTTTGCACCACTTCTTCCTTTTATTTATGTCTTTTGGTACATGAAAAAACAATGTATTTGGGTTTTTAATTGTCGTGCTTTTGCACATAGGCACAATACAATATTTGTAGGATGTTTTTTTAATTTCAGCCATCGTGTAATAAACAATAAACGACACAAACGGCGCAAGTGATTGTACAATGTACACCGATAAATTTGTAAGCACTTTGCGAATACCAGTCGCCGAGTCGCCTCGTTCATGTGGCGTGACGTCACACACTAGAGCGCTGCGGACTATGAAATTATTCTTCCAAGCGCAACTTCAAAGTCCCATAACTTTTTCATTTCTAGGAATATTTCAATGATTCTTTCACATTTTTGTTTCATTTTACTTAAATTTTTAGAATTAATCCTTAATAAAAAAATGAAAACTAGTCCATTGGAGATGGCTAGCATTAAAGTTGCTTGTAATGTAAAATAGTCATTAACTTTGTTCGTGGACACATCCATGATCTGAATCGATTTAATATAATATGACAAAAACACAAGTAATAACACTTTTTTTCTAGTGTGATAAACGCCATCAGTTCTTATGCCCTGATTATGAGAAGAAAGGTTGTGTGAAACCTAGATGTCCGTATCCACATGGAAAAATGGTAAGAAAATATTCGGTATTCAATAAACATAAATTTGCCAAGAAATCTTCGAACAATGTAGAAGAGAAACCATGTGAAACACAAACGAAGTTCGAATTAACAAAGAAAAAAGAAATTACAAAATTCTCTAAAGCTGGTAGTTCTCGCTATTATCTAGATAAGCAAAATATAAGTGAGGGGGAAAGTTCTGAAGAACCACAAAGTTGTGTAATCTCGACGAGTGATAATAAAAATCAAGAAATTGCCTTCAGACTGAGGCCAAAACTTGGAGATCTGCCCTCCTTTATTGCTTTTGAAGAGAAATGAAAATTTCTTGGCAACCGCTTTATTTTAATAAAAATATGAACCAATTGAATACAATAAAATATTTTTACTAAAACTGTGTTTGATTTCAATGATTATTCAACGAATAAACAATATGCATTTCTTCATCAGAAGTCACAAGGGATCAGTCATCCAAATCAAGTTATTTAATGATATTTGACAATGCATAACCAAAGCTACATCTAAAAATTAATCATTAATTTAATTTTTTCCTTTGGTTCAACAATTGGAAAAACCTAGACACTATTCACAGACTTTTAGTTTATTTCAGTGAATATTTTTTCGTAACAAAAACAAATAATTTTAACCAAGTCAAAATACCCTTTTCTCCCCTCATAGCTATTTCCACAAAGTTGATAAAAAATTATGGATCATTTGGTGGTCATAACCAGCCAGTTGATGGATAAGCTCTGCTGTTTTATTTCAAGAAGCACTTGCAATAAAAGGACCTCTTTGAGAAACATCACACAAATATTTATCATGTGTAGTTCAAAAGCCATCGTGGTATTTACCATCTGTTGTATTCGACTCGTGCTCGACCTTGTGAAAATGTGGAGAGAATAGAATGGCCAGGGGTCTAACCTAATGTAGATAGAAAAACCAATAATCATCCAAAATTGGATAAATCTTAAATCTTTCAAAATTTGACACTCTCTGTTCTGATTGGTCCAAGCGGTTGGCCTATATGAAGTCTGGTTGATTCGAATTCTTGCTGTCTAATTTGGAAGATTCATCTAAAGTCGAATTTATATGCCGGCCTAATGTAGTTTAGCTTATAGCGCACTGTTTTCCGATTGGTCACCGAATGACACAGCCAATCAGAAAATAATACGCCATAAGCGTGAGCAAGCATGTGAACCCAGCCTAAATTTGGTGGGGTTAGTCAAGTCAAGATTGGCCAATAATTAACGCAGTTTCAACTAACAATAATTTTAACTTTTCTGCTCGTTCAATGGATGATCTATTCATTTTATGGAAATTCATGTTGAAAATAAGATGAAAATTTAACTTTTGTCTAATTTCCACTAAGACATTATTTATACGACCGCGGTTTCAGGCGCTTCGATACAATTTTTTCCTGTGGGTATACTTTACCTCCTAGAGGGGTACATTATAAATAGGTGTTGGCTAGTATTACGGCTTTCTTTACATGAGAAAGTACAGTTGAGGGGGGTACTATCCCCAAGTACCCCCCTTATCGACGCTGGTGCGCTGATTCGACTTTTACACTATGGTGTTCAATGATGGAAATAGTTAGTGATTCAAATTAGCCACATTTAACCCACCAAACTGTTCTGATTGGTCCATCATATAAAATAAAAACAATAATGATAATACTCCCTCATAAATACTCATAGAGTGTACAAAAAGGCATAGCCTGTGCGGGTAGAGGACGGTTAATATCATTACTTGCCGTATTGCTCTGGAGCCAATGTTTGGTGGTGTATTCACTTCTCAGCTGTGCAAACCCGGAAAACCACAGCACCACCCCGGGTGGTCGGTTCGCACTCCAAGCTAGCACCAGACGTCAATTTGAATTATTGACATGGAATTAGACAAGGTTGCGAATCATGTGCCCTAAGTAAACGAAGTAAACCAAGAATTACGGCCTTCTGCATTTTCCGGCTAAGTTTTCTGCCGCATCACGGCAAGTCGGTATGATTTTCAGATTCGAGAGCAGCGTGTCCATCATTCCACCAAGTACCCCTACTAACAGAACCACCATTTGACAGAATGGTTTGGCTAACGCCTGCAGAGTTCAAAGAGCAAGTCTCGAAATGTTCGGTTCTCGTCCTCTTTTCGTACGGTGTTTATTTTGCCAGGAGCCGAAAACTCTATGACGAAAATCGTCCTACTTTGATGGTCGATAAGGACTACATCAGGCTAGTTGGCTTGTATTTGCCTGAGGGTATGGGGAATGAGTAGTTCCAATAGATTCGGCATTTCTCATTCTCCACAACGGACTCATTATCCCTCGTCTCGTCAATACCGTACGAGTGTCGTAGGTGTTAATACAACACTCGTAGCGCCGCTTTATACCTGTGGATATGGGCTGAGACCGCATAAGCTGGACAGTCTAACACCATATGCATTATGGTCTTAGCTGCCTCAAGACACGCTCTGCATCTAGTATCAGGGACCTCTATACCCATCACACGACTACGGTAGACGAGGGTGTTGAAGACACCATCTTGGCAGGCCATTATGAATTCATTGGTTTCCGACTTCAGCCCACTTGACTGAGAAATATTCTTGAAGAAAACACCATGAACCATGCTTATGCTTATGAAGCTGTAGGAGCCTATCACTCACCGCAGCTTTGATCTGGGCTTTTTGTTGAACGGATTCCAACTCGGTGACAAAGTTTCGGTTCGTCCGTTCAGTGTGCTTTTTCATGATCGCACACTAAGCAGAGAAGGATCTGAACTCCAAACTCAGAAGTCCACGGCCTCCCCTTAGTGTTTCATAAAGAATCTGTAAATTCATCACTTATTTGTTATTATTAAACATCTGCTACATATAGATAGATAGACCTAACCTAATCTAACCTAACCTAGATAGATAGATAGATAGATAGATAGATAGATAGATAGATAGATAGATAGATAGATAGATAGATAGATAGATAGATAGATAGATAGATAGATAGATAGATAGATAGATAGATAGATAGATAGATAGATAGATAGATAGATAGATAGATAGATAGATAGATAGATAGATAGATAGATAGATAGATAGATAGATAGATAGATAGATAGATAGATTAGATTTGGATTGGATTAGATTAGATTAGATAGATAGATAGATATAGATAGATAGATAGATTATGATTAGTGAACCTAACAAAACAATTCTCAGTAGGCCCGGATGGATCGAAGATAACAGGAAAGACTCGGGGGTATTCTGCCGAAATACAAACATTGGTATTACTGGCTCGGCTAAACTCGATGGTGCTGTGAAAATACACTTCAAACACTTAGACATATACTCTTGTTATATATCCCCAAACATCACTATAGAATTCAGAACCGACATCGATAAAATTATGGAAGAAGCAAGGGAGGCCATAATACTAGGAGATTTCAACGCTAAGGCTGTTACATGGGGATCTCCAATCGGAGATAGAAGGGGAGTTTATATTTCTGAATGGGTGTCTGCCCTGGATCACACTGTCATGAATGAAGGGGATACACCAACCTTCATCAGAGGTGACAGCAAATCATACATTGATATAACACTGGCAACGGCAAGAACAGCGGCAAAAATCGGTAAATGGAGGGTATCAGAAGAAGAGTCACTGGAGCTATCACAGGTATATATTTTTCGACGTCAAAATAGAGGATAGTAAGAAATCTCGCATCAGAAGAAATTGCCGTGAACGCCTAGACAACAAGAAACTGAAAGAAGCCCTACGAACGGATTTATTAACAGAACAACGGGGTTCTGATATCAAAACGATCACGAAATACTCAAGAATGCCCAAGAAAAGAGTAAATATAGTATATCGACAAACAACCGACCAACACCTTATTGGTGGAATGCGGATATTGATACGAAAAGAAGAGAATGTAACAGTCTGAGAAGAAGGATGACGAGGGCAAGAAGAAACGGAGGTGCAACGGAAAATTTCAATCAGGAATATCGCATTCTTAGGAAACAAGTCGCTGATCTCGGCATCGAAGTGTAACAGTGGTCACTGTTATATGTTTTCAGCGCACCCTGTATTATAAATCGGTCTTTAAAAATTTAAGGAATCGTATGTGCGTGTCTGGATTCAGTGTGAGTGTGAGATAAGAATTTATACCTACGCTCGAACCGGGGAAAAATTGTTTTTACATATAGAAAGGTCGCTCTGGGTTGATAAATTTAATGGCTTATGACATTAGATAGGGTAGTCTGAGACCTCGTGCCTAGAAACAAAATGTTAGGATTTTCATAAAGGGATTCGGTGTTGTGAAGTGCAAGTGATCGCTTGGGTTTGGGAGGACCACCCACCCGCGAGGGTGTAGGCAAATATGCCACTCTCAAGAATGGCACTAAAACAGGTATGAATTTTTCGTAGGCCGACATGTGCGTTTGTTAACTGCGTATAATTTTTTCTCAAGACAAATAATAAGAGTAATAATAGTTCCGTTAAAAGCTGGGCGTGGTTGGTCCATTAATTTTAAAGCAATGATAGTTTGAATAGAGATATGGGGTGTTCACTGAGTTATTCAATATAAGCTTGAGGCATTTAAATAAGTTCCAGGTAAATGATAATAATTATTACTTAAAACTGGGTGTTCGTCATTTTAAATTGAGGATAGCTTTATTATAATTCTGAGGGAGTTATGAGGGCGAATACTACAGAATAATAATAATAATAGTTTAAATTTGGCCATAATTTTTGTTGAAATTATAATAGTAGTGAGTTAATTTGAAAAGTATAGCTGTTCATTTATTATCGGGAATGTTGTTGAAAGGGTTGTTGGCTTTTTAGAAAAATGCTTGTTTAACTGTAGAGCGATCTTTCATGTTTTGAGAGGGTGACCAATTTTATTCAACTATATATTTTATTTTTCTTGCACTTAGTTGCATATACGGAGTGTATGAATTCTTACAGTTGGTAGATTTTACAAATTTTTACAAATTATACATTTTTATTTTTATATTTTACACATTTTCTTTTATATTTTCGTTACTATTTTCCACAATTATTTTGCTTTGGTGAATAAAGCTGGTTGGTGGAACTTTGCTTCTTAATATTACTTACCCCTTCAACCCCTCATACAAAGTCCACGCATTTGAGAAGCCGTGGCCGAACCTACAAATCTACATCTTTGCCTTCGAGGACGATGATGAACTTACGAAAAACAGTAGAGCTGTGAATTGTAAGGTTGAGCATTCTAGCTTTTGGGGAGGCTATCCCCTTAGCCTAAATCCGGGTGATCCAGAGCGGATTCAAAACTATACTCTGGGTCTGGTGGCAGCAAAAGTATTTAACATCTATACTTTAATTTAATTTTAATAAAAAAATACTTCCTAGGCTGGGCGACTGAGAAGCGGTTCTTTACTTTGGTCAGTTTGAAACTGAATCAAAGATATCGTCGCCTAAACACCCTAGCGATTTATTACAGTGGTGGCAGCGGTGGGATGTTCTTTTTGACGGGGTTGAAGAAGGGTGGGATGTTCTTTTTGACGGGGTACGTTGAAAAAGGGTTGGATGTTTCTTTTTGACGGGGTACGTTGAAAAGGGCTGGAATATTCTTTTTGAGGGGGTTAAACGAAGGAAGTCGAAAAAATTTTAAATTTCTTTCGGTTGAAAATTGAGGAATAAAGTGATGTTGTTTTGAGAGGTTAAAGAAGGAGGTCGAAAAACAAATTATTAATTGAACAATAACTTTTTACGTTGTGAACCAGAGACACAAGGTGTGATACTCTTTTAGAGCGAAACAGAAAGGTTAAAGAAGGAGGTCGGGAAAAATTAGTAAAAATTGGTTGAAAATTGAGAAATGATAAGATGTTCTTTTTGAAACGGTTGAAAAAGTATGTGAGGTGTTCTTTTAGAGGAGGTTAAAGAAGGAGGTAGGAATTATTTATTAGTTTTCAAACGTGTATTGCAATGCGAGATTTTCAAATAATTTTTGATTTATGAATTACTCCTAATGTATTCGAGTGTCTACTGGTAACATTTTTCATAAAAATGGATAAATTTTGATTTTTGAAAATTATTTTGTTCAAATCAAATTAAAATAGTTAGGTAGTTAGCAAATCGATGAGTCGCGATTACAATTTTTTTTAAGCTTCAAGAAGGTTGACTATGAACCTGCTTTCATATATTTTGTTAAAAAATATTGTTGATAAAATAAAACTGGAACTGAGAACTGAGTGCTGGAAAGAATGGGCATTTTGAAATGACTGCTAAACCGATTTTTTTTAATAAAAAGTGATTTGAATGCTTTTTGAAATTTAACGTAGATTTCTTTTTTTTTATTATTTTTTTATTCATTATTTCTTGAAACGAAAACTTCAGTTGAATTTTAATTTTTGAACAAATACTTGAATTCATTTTTAGAATTTGAGATGAAGTTTTTTGGCATTTATACCTAGGGGGTTTCAACTGAGTTCTGAAGGTTTTGCTCGGAAAAATATACGAATTGGATAATAGGGAATATTTTTATATAATGGAAAAACTGATCGATTTGAGAACTGGATTAGGGATTTTCAGATTAGTTTCGTCGGAGATGAAGCCAAAATAAAGGTTGGTAGGTTACACGCTTTATCGCTATATTCTTTTTCTGTGCATGCGAAAAGGTCACCCTCATTACTAACCCAGGAAAATTTACTATGAAAAGTTTTTATGAAATTGATGAATTATATGTTGACGATGCAGTTTTGATATTTGAAATTGAATTTGAATTTATTTTGTTTTTGTGAAATTTTAGACAGGGACGAAGTTTTATCGTCTTTGTTGTGAGAAATTTTGATTTGGGTCATAGGATTTTTGAGTCAGAAGAGCAAGGTGGATACACACGTCGGCCCACACGAAGGGGGCCTGCCATTGAAGGTTGATGGAGAAATAGCAGGAGGAGCCGGAGGCAGGTGGAGGATGAAAGTGGTCCTCACGAAGAGAGGTAGTTAGAAGGAGACTGTGAAGTGACTGCGAAGAATAAATGGAAGAAAGAGTATTTGTCGGCTGTAATTCAATGTTCGTCGGGGTATGTGCCCGGAAAGTAGTTGTTCCTTGTCGAATATGAATTTCTTTCAGTATAGGGGTGTTGATCTGTGGAGGAAGCAGAATGAAGTTTCATTAGACGAGAGGTTCGAGGATGAACCAACAGTGAGAGGTTCCATGTGAGGAGACCCATTATCTGCTTAGAGGGAGCAGATTGTAGTGGTCTGAGGATGGACAGAAGAGAGAGGCTCGATAGGAGAAAGGGCGTTGTCTGTTCAGAATGAACGGATTATTGTGTGTTTTTTTGGTCCGAGAGTAGACCAAAGTGAGAGAGAGAAATATAATGTTAGCCGTTGCATGCTCAGTGAGAGAAAGAGAGAGAGAGGGATAGAGCATATTGTAGCGGTTTTCATGGTCTGAGAATGGACAAAATAGAGAGGCTTGAGAGAAGAAGGAGCGTTGTCTCTTTAGAAGGCGCAGATTTTGGTGTTTTTTTGTTCTGAACAAGAGAGAGAGAGGTTCCAGTGGAGGAGAGCCATTATAGGCTCAGAGAAAGCAGATCGCAGTGGTTTGAGGATAGAGACCGTGAGAGAAGTGATAGAACGGTAGTTTCTACGAGCTATTTACGGGCGATATATGACATGCGGTGTGAATGCGTTTTTTGGCGCCATAGTATGAGTCTTACATGTTTTTAGGCTCAGTAGGGAGGGGCCGCAGAATACTCCTACCAGGGTTGGGCACCAGCTGGTGAGTAAAAGTCTCACAACTTGGGAGCCCGTTTTTTTTAATGTCTTCGTATGATGACTGCAGAAAAGCCAAAGGATCGTTTACCAAAGTGCTGAATGATATTTTCTGAATGTGTTTTGTAGGTGATGCAAAGTGAGATGTTCGATGTGTAAGACAATATATGTTCTCAACGAATGAGTGCTTTGGTCGAGAACTTGAGATTAGTTGGAAGGTTTTCCGGAGCTGAAGATTTAGATTTTCTTTATATTTTGTTTCGAGCAATATTTTTTCGATATTGTTGAAGGGGTTGAAGCACCTTTAAGCTTTTCTAAAAAAAAAATATTTATAACTCTATTGGCTATCTGATAGGACCGCAGATAGGCACTAGATTAGGGATGAATGGAATGGTAGAATGTTGATATTTATGGAAGATTTGTTTCGATACTTATTTTAATATTTCTATTATTTTTTTTAATAAGAGGCACTGACGAGATGTTTTTTGGTAATGATGTATATATGTATATATATATATATATATATATATATATATATATATATATATATATATATATATATATATATATATATATATATATATATATATATATATATATATATATATATATATGTATACACCTTTTTTGAAATTATTTCCAATTTCTTTTATTGTTATTGATGTTATGATATTTTATGTTTTGAATTTTACTGAATTTTATGTATGTATTCTTATTCATGGGTGATTGACGGCTGAATGCTTAGTATTATAGAGGTATTGATTTGTATTTTTTTGTAATTTTTTAATGATATTTTGCTTATTCTTAAATCTAACTATCGATTAGATTTTATATTTTCGGTAATTGGTTATGGACTTGAATTTTTGTTATCATATGGACTAATTTTTGGATAAACAATTGAACCTCAATCGAAGTGTAATTCTAATAGTGCGCGACCTGGGTAATCAATTTTAAGACATTTGCGCAAGTGGAATGGGCAATTGAAGCTGCGACGGAGTTGGCGAATGGAGTTGCAGTGGGGCTTTGAGTAGGTGAATCACTTGTCCGATTTAGTAAGTTTCTCATAAATATAGTTGGCTGAAGTAAATTGATATATAGGAAGCAGTTGAGGAGTTGGTCCAGTTAGGTGCCGATTAGCAGTGAAGCCGATGGATGAACGTAATTGGGTCCTTGTATGAGCTAAAGTTAAAGAGTTCAGAGGAGAATAATGTATGTGTGTTCACAGTCAAAGGTGAACCTTGAAAGCAGTGAATGGCGCCCTGTATGGATATACGAGATTTTGTTCAACCCGTAGTTGGTGATGTTTGCTATACTCCAAAATGTCAATCTGTCAGCCAAATGAGTAGTTATTGTTACAATGTTGGACAATGCCGAACCGATCAGAGCCTCGATCAACATCAGTGAAATTCGGTAGTGAAGGTTGAAGTCATTTTGTTTCAACCGATGTGAACGGGTCCGTACTGAACACTGTGTGCTAGAGTTAGGTTGTAGTAGATATAAGACTTAGTGATAGACATACGAACCTCTAGAAATAAAAAGGGTCAGGACCGGACTTAGTTTTGGGGCCCGAAATATTTTAAATGGGATTTAGTGGGCTATACATTTTGTTTTGGTTTTTTGAATTTGATGGGATTATTTCTTATTTTGATACCGGTCCAGATCGTTATTGGGAAAAAGTTAAGGCTAGATGCAGCCTTGAACTTTTTTCAATGAGGGGAGTATTGTAACAGTGGTCACTGTTATATGTTTTCAGCGCACCCTGTATTATAAATCGGTCTTTAAAAATTTAAGGAATCGTATGTGCGTGTCTGGATTCAGTGTGAGTGTGAGATAAGAATTTATACCTACGCTCGAACCGGGGAAAAATTGTTTTTACATATAAAAAGGTCGCTCTGGGTTGATAAATTTAATGGCTTATGACATTAGATAGGGTAGTCTGAGACGTCGTGCCTAGAAACAAAATGTTAGGATTTTCATAAAGGGATTCGGTGTTGTGAAGTGCAAGTGATCGCTTGGGTTTGGGAGGACCACCCACCCGCGAGGGTGTAGGCAAATATGCCACTCTCAAGAATGGCACTAAAACAGGTATGAATTTTTCGTAGGCCGACATGTGCGTTTGTTAACTGCGTATAATTTTTTCTCAAGACAAATAAGAAGAGTAATAATAGTTCCGTTAAAAGCTGGGCGTGGTTGGTCCATTAATTTTAAAGCAATGATAGTTTGAATAGAGATATGGGGTGTTCACTGAGTTATTCAATATAAGCTTGAGGCATTTAAATAAGTTCCAGGTAAATGATAATAATTATTACTTAAAACTGGGTGTTCGTCATTTTAAATTGAGGATAGCTTTATTATAATTCTGAGGGAGTTATGAGGGCGAATACTACAGAATAATAATAATAATAGTTTAAATTTGGCCATAATTTTTGTTGAAATTATAATAGTAGTGAGTTAATTTGAAAAGTATAGCTGTTCATTTATTATCGGGAATGTTGTTGAAAGGGTTGTTGGCTTTTTAGAAAAATGCTTGTTTAACTGTAGAGCGATCTTTCATGTTTTGAGAGGGTGACCAATTTTATTCAACTATATATTTTATTTTTCTTGCACTTAGTTGCATATACGGAGTGTATGAATTCTTACAGTTGGTAGATTTTACAAATTTTTACAAATTATACATTTAATTTTTATATTTTACACATTTTCTTTTATATTTTCGTTACTATTTTCCACAATTATTTTGCTTTGGTGAATAAAGCTGGTTGGTGGAACTTTGCTTCTTAATATTACTTACCCCTTCAACCCCTCATACAAAGTCCACGCATTTGAGAAGCCGTGGCCGAACCTACAAATCTACATCTTTGCCTTCGAGGACGATGATGAACTTATGAAAAACAGTAGAGCTGTGAATTGTAAGGTTGAGCATTCTAGCTTTTGGGGAGGCTATCCCCTTAGCCTAAATCCGGGTGATCCAGAGCGGATTCAAAACTATACTCTGGGTCTGGTGGCAGCAAAAGTATTTAACATCTATACTTTAATTTAATTTTAATAAAAAAATACTTCCTAGGCTGGGCGACTGAGGAGCGGTTCTTTACTTTGGTCAGTTTGAAACTGAATCAAAGATATCGTCGCCTAAACACCCTAGCGATTTATTACAGAAGAACAGGCACTGGAAAGAATTGTGTGACCAGCTGGACGATGATATCTGAGGTCAGGCTTATAAGATAGTCACAAAACATCTAGAAATTCCACCAACCCCCTATGTAGTGGGAACTGAAAGGAAGTTACAGATAATAAAAGAGCTGTTTTCCTCTGAAATGGGCAACTGGGTTAGAAATAAAAATAGGGAGGAACCAACGCCTTTTACACCGGCATGCAGTAAGGTGAAAACTGGAAAGGCGCCGGGATTAGATGGAATTTTATCGGAAACCGTTAAAAAGGCAGCAGAAGTCGCTCCCACAGCAGTTATACTTAAAGTAATGAACAATCTACTGCTTGGTCAAAGGTTCCCTCCACAATGGAAGCGGGCATGTGTGGTCTTGATACCTAAGACTAAGTACAGTGATACTGATACCGCTTCGTCCTACAGACCTATCTGCCTGTTGGACACTATGGGAAAACTGTACGAGTTACTGCTAAGGGAGAGACTAACGGCGTATCGGATCATCATGCAATCTACATAAAAATTAATATAATTTCTTCAAATGAGACAAACAACAATAATACTGTCTATAGAAGGTTTCATAGTGCTGATAATATAGCAACTTTCAAAACATTCTTGAGCCAGGAAACTTGGGATGATGTATATAGAATAACCTGCCCTGATAACGCTTTCAATTGCTTTCCCTATCTTTCCCTATTAAAAAATGTAATGCCTATCTTCACAAAAATAACAATAGAGAGTTTGATTCTCCAGAACTTACTGAGCTCAGAAATCTGGTTACACTTTATGGTGATTTAACCAAAGATTTTGTGGAATTCAAGGACATCTACAAGTACTATAATCAAACATATAGGGAAAAACTAAGACAAATCCAAATAGCACATTATGATTCTGAAATAGCACAATCCAATAATAAAACTAAAACTACCTGGCAAATTATAAATAAGATACAAAAAAAATCGCACCAAACCCAGGAAATTATCATAACGGAGAATAATGTTGATATTCCAAATCATATTGTAGTAGAAAACTTCAATGCTCACTTCACAGATTGTACTTTACTCTCGGGTGAATGTGACATGAATCTTGCGGATACTAATATACCATTAAATAATGAGTCTCTTTTCATGAATCCGCTTTGTGAAAACGACATTCTGCTCTTAATAGCTACACTCAAAAACACTAACTCTGCTGGTCACGATCATATTTCCAACAAACTGATGAAAGAATGCAGAAATGAGTTATGTAAGCCATTATTGTATCTGTTGAATGCATCACTGGAAACGGGTATATTTCCAAAAAAATTTAAGTTAGCATTAGTAACTCCCATATATAAAAAAGGGGACCGCAATGTATATGGCAACTACCGGGATATCAGTGTTTTGTCAAGTATTTCCAAAATCTACGAACTGAAGATGAAAGAACAAATAGTTTCATTTTTCAATAGTCATTCTTTATTATCACCTTCACAACATGGTTTTACTTGTAACTCCAGCACAGAAACTGCACTATATGAATTTCACAGAAAAGTTGTATCAGCTTTAGATCAAAGACTACATGTAATGGGACTGTTTGTTGATTTTTCGCGGGCCTTTGATTACGTAGATCATGAACTGTTAATCTACAAATTGTCTCGATATGGAACACGAGGCCCTTGTCTGGATTTGTTGAAATCATACCTGGCATGTAGATCTCAAATAGTAAAAATGGAAAATTTGTTGAGTACTGAAAAATGTATTAATAGGGGTGTTCCTCAGGATTCAGTCTTGGGTCCATATCTCTTCATAATATATTCGAATGATTTAATAACTTCTCTGAATAAAATGTCTCCAATTTCCCAAATAGTCTGCTATGCAGATGATACAAATATTCTTGTTGCCAACACAAGTTTAGAACAAGTTAGGATCAATATGTGTAAAATATATCACCATATTAATGAATGGTCGAGAAAAAACAGTTTGATCTTGAATGCAACCAAAACACAAGCAATGTATTTCTCTATGCGAGCATTACAACAGACTCCTGAGCCCCTTTCAACTGATGATTGTGAAATTTCATTTGTTGAAAATACTAAAAACTGTTGGGTATTGTTATAGATTCTAGAAGTCAATGGACACAACATATAGAAACTTTATGTGGAAAGCTACGTTGTGGCTGCTATTCACTTAATTTTATGGCCAAACAGTGTAGTAAACAAATACTTCTTACTATTTATTATGCTAGTTTTCATTGTCACCTACGCTACGGTATACTTAACTGGGGATGTTCAACCAACATAGAAAGAGTATTTATACTACAAAAATATGCCGTTAGAATTATAGCCAAACTTGCACGACGAGATTCATGTAGATTAGTATTCATAAATCTGAAAATACTTACCTTAGCGGAAATATATATCTATGAAATATGCCAATGTACAAACATAGATCATTATTTGTATCCAATCAAAATACTCACGAATATGAAACTAGATGCAAGCATTTATTGGTACCAGATGTGCACAGGTCTTCATTTTATCAAAGAAATTTACAATATATGGGCTGTAAAATCTTCAACTCACTGGCTGAAGATATACAGACATCCCCCAATCTCTTTATTTTCAAACAACGGGTGAAAGCACTACTACTATCGAGAAACTGTTACACATATTGGAGGAATATTTTAATAGTTCTTCGTTTTAAATGTCAATTTTATAGTTTTCTATGATTAATCTTTTATGTAATTTTCCACATTTGGCTTTGACGTTTTCTTTTATTATTGTGCTATGTGTACTGTTCAGTATTATATATGTACTTTTAAATTGAAGAAATAAACATTATTATTATTATTATAATACCAAAGATGGCCTCTCACCAACACAGTATGGATTCCGTAAGGGGTGCTCCACAATACAAGCAGTGATGATGGTGAAAAAAGTTGCTAGGACCTCAGAAAGCAAATGGTGTGTGCTCATAACATTAGACGTGAAAAATGCCTTCAATAACGCCAGGTGGAGTATAATAATAAGAAGACTGAGTGAAATTGGGATCAGCACCTACCTTTTGAATGTGATTGAGGCATATTTATGTGGCAGAACAGTTGAAATAAGAGGCGGGGATTGCATAGGAATGTCCTCTATGATAATGTACTAAGGGTCGAACTACCCCAAGGCTGCAAAACAGTGGCGTATGCAGATAACCTAGGACTATTGGTGGAAGCAAACAACGAAGAGGACCTATGTCTCAAGGCACTGACAATGATTGACAGATATTTCAGATAGATGGAATTCGGGTCACACCAAAGAAAACCGTTAGATACTTGGGTATCTGGATAGATGATAGACTGACGTTCAAGGAACATATTAAGGCGGTAACCAAGAAAGCTGCAGACAGAATCGCAGCATTGCAGAGACTCGTGCCTAACATTGGAGGTCCAGCAGCGGAAAAACGAAAAGTACTGGCAGGAGTAGCGCAATCAATCGTTACAAACGGGGCACCGATATGGGCAGAAGTCTTACGATATGCAAAATATAGAGACATGGTGGAAGCCATCCAACGGAAATGTCTGCTACGGGTCATTTCGGCATACAGAACCACTTCTACCAGGGCCCTGCAGGTCATAGCCGCTGCCCTGCCGATTGATATAATAACAGAAGAAGCAGCGGAAAACTATAATGCCACTATTGAGCAACCAAGAGAATCAAGAGCTATTATAATGGTCAGATCTATTCGAAAATGGCAACAGAGGTGGGATGACACAATAGACGTATCCCAATGGACCAAACAATTAATCCCCAGTTTGGAAGTGTGGATCCAATGCCCACACAAAAAGATAGATTACTACCTGACTCAGTTTCTGACAGGCCACGGCACTTTTGGCACATATTTACACCGGATAGGTAAGGCCCAACATGAGAACTGTGTCTACTGCGGTGAGACTGATACTCCATGTCACACTGTACTTCAGTGTCCGAAATGGGATACAGAGAGAGCGCAAGCACAAATAAATCTTGATATCAATAACTTCATACATGAAATGACGGCAAGTACAGTCAAGTGGAACAAAATCCATAGTCTCATAAAAGATATAATGAGAAAAAAGGAAACAGAGGCGCGTCAGTTGCATATGCGGTAACACACGGAGTACAGGGAAGAACAGAAGGGGACACAGACAATAGCCTGATAGAAAAATGCTCAGTGCTGAAGTCATACTAGAAGTAGTTCCGGCACAGGTCTTAGGTGAATAGAAGGAGTTTTATTGGGGTAGTCTGGACTTGCACATACTCCACCCAGGAGCCCCCATTCATCGGGGAAAGGCAGAACTAGTACTTGATGTCGTAAAAGATTTCTCATTCTAAAAAGAGGTAGGTAGGTAGGTAGGTAGGTAGGTAGGTAGGTAGGTAGGTAGGTAGGTAGGTAGGTAGGTAGGTAGGTAGGTAGGTAGGTAGGTAGGTAGGTAGGTAGGTAGGTAGGTAGGTAGGTAGGTAGGTAGGTAGGTAGGTAGGTAGGTAGGTAGGTAGGTAGGTAGGTAGGTAGGTAGGTAGGTAGGTAGGTAGGTAGGTAGGTAGGTAGGTAGGTAGGTAGGTAGGTAGGTAGGTAGGTAGGTAGGTAGGTAGGTAGGTAGGTAGGTAGGTAGGTAGGTAGGTAGGTAGGTAGGTAGGTAGGTAGGTAGGTAGGTAGGTAGGTAGGTAGGTAGGTAGGTAGGTAGGTAGGTAGGTAGGTAGGTAGGTAGGTAGGTAGGTAGGTAGGTAGGTAGGTAGGTAGGTAGGTAGGTAGGTAGGTAGGTAGGTAGGTAGGTAGGTAGGTAGGTAGGTAGGTAGGTAGGTAGGTAGGTAGGTAGGTAGGTAGGTAGGTAGGTAGGTAGGTAGGTAGGTAGGTAGGTAGGTAGGTAGGTAGGTAGGTAGGTAGGTAGGTAGGTAGGTAGGTAGGTAGGTAGGTAGGTAGGTAGGTAGGTAGGTAGGTAGGTAGGTAGGTAGGTAGGTAGGTAGGTAGGTAGGTAGGTAGGTAGGTAGGTAGGTAGGTAGGTAGGTAGGTAGGTAGGTAGGTAGGTAGGTAGGTAGGTAGGTAGGTAGGTAGGTAGGTAGGTAGGTAGGTAGGTAGGTAGGTAGGTAGGTAGGTAGGTAGGTAGGTAGGTAGGTAGGTAGGTAGGTAGGTAGGTAGGTAGGTAGGTAGGTAGGTAGGTAGGTAGGTAGGTAGGTAGGTAGGTAGGTAGGTAGGTAGGTAGGTAGGTAGGTAGGTAGGTAGGTAGGTAGGTAGGTAGGTAGGTAGGTAGGTAGGTAGGTAGGTAGGTAGGTAGGTAGGTAGGTAGGTAGGTAGGTAGGTAGGTAGGTAGGTAGGTAGGTAGGTAGGTAGGTAGGTAGGTAGGTAGGTAGGTAGGTAGGTAGGTAGGTAGGTAGGTAGGTAGGTAGGTAGGTAGGTAGGTAGGTAGGTAGGTAGGTAGGTAGGTAGGTAGGTAGGTAGGTAGGTAGGTAGGTAGGTAGGTAGGTAGGTAGGTAGGTAGGTAGGTAGGTAGGTAGGTAGGTAGGTAGGTAGGTAGGTAGGTAGGTAGGTAGGTAGGTAGGTAGGTAGGTAGGTAGGTAGGTAGGTAGGTAGGTAGGTAGGTAGGTAGGTAGGTAGGTAGGTAGGTAGGTAGGTAGGTAGGTAGGTAGGTAGGTAGGTAGGTAGGTAGGTAGGTAGGTAGGTAGGTAGGTAGGTAGGTAGGTAGGTAGGTAGGTAGGTAGGTAGGTAGGTAGGTAGGTAGGTAGGTAGGTAGGTAGGTAGGTAGGTAGGTAGGTAGGTAGGTAGGTAGGTAGGTAGGTAGGTAGGTAGGTAGGTAGGTAGGTAGGTAGGTAGGTAGGTAGGTAGGTAGGTAGGTAGGTAGGTAGGTAGGTAGGTAGGTAGGTAGGTAGGTAGGTAGGTAGGTAGGTAGGTAGGTAGGTAGGTAGGTAGGTAGGTAGGTAGGTAGGTAGGTAGGTAGGTAGGTAGGTAGGTAGGTAGGTAGGTAGGTAGGTAGGTAGGTAGGTAGGTAGGTAGGTAGGTAGGTAGGTAGGTAGGTAGGTAGGTAGGTAGGTAGGTAGGTAGGTAGGTAGGTAGGTAGGTAGGTAGGTAGGTAGGTAGGTAGGTAGGTAGGTAGGTAGGTAGGTAGGTAGGTAGGTAGGTAGGTAGGTAGGTAGGTAGGTAGGTAGGTAGGTAGGTAGGTAGGTAGGTAGGTAGGTAGGTAGGTAGGTAGGTAGGTAGGTAGGTAGGTAGGTAGGTAGGTAGGTAGGTAGGTAGGTAGGTAGGTAGGTAGGTAGGTAGGTAGGTAGGTAGGTAGGTAGGTAGGTAGGTAGGTAGGTAGGTAGGTAGGTAGGTAGGTAGGTAGGTAGGTAGGTAGGTAGGTAGGTAGGTAGGTAGGTAGGTAGGTAGGTAGGTAGGTAGGTAGGTAGGTAGGTAGGTAGGTAGGTAGGTAGGTAGGTAGGTAGGTAGGTAGGTAGGTAGGTAGGTAGGTAGGTAGGTAGGTAGGTAGGTAGGTAGGTAGGTAGGTAGGTAGGTAGGTAGGTAGGTAGGTAGGTAGGTAGGTAGGTAGGTAGGTAGGTAGGTAGGTAGGTAGGTAGGTAGGTAGGTAGGTAGGTAGGTAGGTAGGTAGGTAGGTAGGTAGGTAGGTAGGTAGGTAGGTAGGTAGGTAGGTAGGTAGGTACGTACGTACGTACGTACGTACGTACGTACGTACGTACGTACGTACGTACGTACGTACGTACGTACATACATACATACATACATACATACATAGATAGATAGATAGATAGATAGATAGATAGATAGATAGATAGATAGATCCCCAATGGGGAATGAACATAACAGACAGGAGAGGTGAATTACTCACAGAGTGGATTGCCGAGAACGACCTTGTGATAGCCAATGAAGGAAATAAACCAACATTCCAGAGGCGAGACTACTCCTCCATCCTAGACCTCACAATTTCCACTGCGGACATTAAACAGTGCATTCGCAACTGGAATGTCAGCGACGATGAATCAGTGAATGACCATAATTTCATCTCATTTGAAATCACCAACAATGATCGGACTACTGGCAAAAGATCACCAACTCGAAACGGCTGGCAAACAAAGAGGTTAGATAAGGATGAGCTGAAACAGTTCAAATTGGAAAATAGAGAAGAAACAAGTACTCCAATTGCTAAAGATTTTAGTCTAGCATTAACCATGGGCATGGGCCGCAGTGGTCATGATGGTAGAGCGCTAGTCTATCAATCAGAGGGACGTGGGTTCGATTCCCCGCATGGTCACTGGTCTCGTGCTAGGAATCGCACGTTAAAAGGTGAGACCTCGTTAATCCTTAGCTCGCACAAGTTTCGACTTCTGAGGGCTGTCGTTCGTAGGGGGATGACAGCTGGTTAACGGAAAAAATCAAACAAAAACAAAAAAACCCAGATATTTGACCAGACAATGCCCAGAAAAGGTGGTACCCCAAGGAGAAAGCCCATCTATTGGTGGAATGACGAGATTGCCCAGATGCGACAAGAATGTACACGCAAGAGGAGGCTTTATACGAGATCTGCAAGAAGAAATCTACCAGAAGAAGGCGAAAGACTCTGGGAAGAGTATAAAGAACGTAAAAAAAAACTCCAAAACTTGATAAAGAAATCAAAAAGATACTCTTGGAAAACAATCTGTGATAGTATAGACTGTGCAATCCCGCAGCGCCTAGGGACGATCTCCGTAAACAGGCAGGTCCCCCACACCAATAGTAATTTAAGGCCAGATATCGTTATCATCAACGAAAATGAGGCCAAAATTACTATTGTAGACATCACGGTGCCGTTTGAAAACGAGCCGCAAGTCCTCAGCCGAGCCCGCGAACTCAAGCGACTTAAATACGCCGGCTTGGCTGACGAATTAAGAGAACAAGGGTATGAAACGACAGTGGATGCCAATGAGCCAGTGTTGCGCCAGTGCTCTGTATCGCATAGATACGCGAAGTTGATGCGCCTGCTAATGTGCAGTGACGCCATCAGATGGTCGCGCGATATCTACGTGGAGCATCTGTCTGGCATCAGACAATATGAGTGTCCGACTGGGATTTATTTATTTATGACGTATTGTGATTATTGTGACTGTGATATTTTTACCAAATCGTGACTTTAATTTTATTTTAATCTGTATTCTATATATTGACCGTATCTACTCTCTTTTAACTATTTATTTTAAGCTGTGATTCTTTCAAATCAATATTATGAAATATTTGTAATGCCAACACTGCATAACCTGTAAATTTAAATATTTATTAATAAAAGTATCAATCTGGGGGGATGGCTACAAGATCGTGATGAAAAATCTGATTGGCTATCCGCCCAGACTACAAATACCCATGCAAAATGTGGGAGTCGTGGTAGACCACCTATTTCCTGTGCATGAGGATGTGATATTCAACTGTGATAGAACTGTAATATTTTTAGATTTTAGTATAGATGAGTTACGTGAGGCGTGCAAAAAAGTGAAAGAGAAAAAGGCTCCTGGCCCTGGAAATTTCCCGCCAGAAGTACTTAAAACCGTGACGATGAATAATCCTGAGTACACATTAGCTGTGTACAATGATTTAGGTCGCCGCGCAGAATTTCCCAAAATATGGAAACGGGCAAAACTGCTACTATTGAGGAAAGGTGATAAACCCATTGAAAATCCGTCTGCTCACCGACCGATTTGCCTACTCGATGTTGAAGGAAAACTCTACGAACAAATGATTCTCATTAGAGTAAAGAGGGAAATTACGCGCACTGGTGGACTGTCGTCGAAGCAATTCGGGTTTGTTGAGGGAAAACAAACTGTAGATGCCATACAACAAGTTGTTGAAATTGCTAGAAGAGTTACAGAAGAACACTCTCATGCTCACCGGAGGTTGTGCGTGATTATAACCCTGGATATAAGAAATGCCTTCAATAGTGCAAGTTGGCAAGACATTTTAGACGTGTTGAGGAATAGGAAAGTAGACGAGAGCCTCATTAGTATAATAAGATCGTATCTGTCAGAGAGGGAAATAGTATTGGAAGCAGAGAACAGCACCAAAACGAAGTGAGTAAACAGTGGCGTGCCACAAGGGTCGGTGCTAGGACCAACGCTATGGAACCTACTATATGACGGACTACTGAGGGTGGAGCAGCCTGCAGGCGTCACGATGATAGCGTTCGCTGACGACGAAGCTATGAAAGTGGTCGCCAAGGGCGAGGACATCCTGATGAACAAGGCAAATACTGCCTTGCAACGCACAGCAGACTGGTTGGAGACAAAGAGGCTTGAATTAGCTCCGGAGAAAACTGAAGCTGCCCTTCTCACAACTAAGAGAAAAATAGGTCCAATTGAATTCGACGTGCAAGGGGTGACAATAACTCCAAAGAAAGCTGTCAAGTATCTGGGAGATATGCTAGATACTAAGCTCACTTTTGCTGCGCATGTAGATATGGTGTCAAAGAAAGTAGAAAAGACAGTTGCAGCACTGTCAGGACTCATGCCAAATATTAGGGGACCCAGAGCATCAAAGAGGAGGATATTGATGAGTGTAGCCCAATCACAGATCTTGTATGCTGCACCAGCTTGGCATACTGCTACGGACAATAAAATACTGGTAGCAAAACTTGGTAGCATTCAACGGAAAATGTGTATCAGAATTTGTTCTGCATACAGGACGATTTCCACGGATGGAGTTGGTGTAATAGCCGGGGTGCCCCCCATTGATCTCTTGATTCAAGAGAGGAGAGCAAAATATGAAGGAACAGAAGCAGCCACTGCAAGAGCAAACTTAATGACACGGTGGCAAACCAGATGGGACAATGGCAATAAGTATGGGAGATGGACACATCGACTGATACCCACTATAGAGGAGTGGGTATGTCGCCCGTATGGAGAAGCTGATTACTACATCACTCAAGGAATTTCTGGACATGGCTGTTTCAGAGCGTACCTCCATAACCGCATGAGGGCGGAGTCAGAAAACTGTCCGTACTGTGCAAACCGAGATGACGCAGAACATACACTGTTTGTTTGTAATAGGTGGGAGAGAAGCCGCCAAGAATTCCTTGCATCAACGGGAACACCTTTCGAAGAAAGACATGTGATGTCCTCGCTTACCTCAGGAGAGAATGATTGGAAAGAATATTACAAAATCATGAGGTTCATTATTGAAACCAAAGAAAAGAAGGATAGAGAACGAGAATAATAGAGAATGGAAAAACGATAGTTAATGACAGCCTTCACACTGAAGTAATGCGAAAGCGGTTCCGGTGTGAGGTGCGAGAAGAGCAGGAGAGGTTTTAGTCGGAGTTGAATGATAGATAGATCAATCGATGGAAGGATGGAAGGATGTGGAAGGATGTGGAAGGATGTGGAAGGATGTGGAAGGATGTGGAAGGATGTGGAAGGATGTGGAAGGATGGATGGATGGATGGATGGATGGATGGATGGACGGACGGACGGACGGACGGACAGACAGACAGACAGACAGACAGATAGATAGATAGATAGATAGATAGATGCGATAGCTGCAAAAAAGAGCAAAGGAAACAACAGAGGAGAAAATTGCTAACGACAAATGATACCTATGAGTGTTTCAAACTCGTTACCGAAGAAGATTGGAGAGACGGGATCTTCCCCAAAATCAGTATCCAAAATGAAGGCATATGGGAAAGTGACAGTGAGTATGCGTGGGTACTCCCAAGACTCGGCGGAAAAGAAGGCGTTATAAAACAAAACAAGGAGAAAGGCGAAGTGGCAATGATGGTTCACTCATTGGGCTTTCCTGACCAAGACAGAATCCTCACGCATAGCACAAGACTGATACTGTACCCAATAATTTCTGAGAGAGGTGAAGATAAAGATGAGAATATCTTAAACTCAGTCAAATCAGTCAGAGATATCTTGCTTCAACAAGGGAAGCAAAAATAAGCGTTGCCGGAGATGGAAGGGATCACCGGCCTCATTTTTTATAGAGCCTTAGAATTCATATTCGCAGACACGAACATGGAAATCACTTTGATGACAAATCAAGAAGCACTACCCTCACAGAAACTTCAAACAACCTCCCAAACGACAGAAACGAAAGAAATGAGTAGAGTTAGTGTAATGAAAATGAAAAAAGACGCTCTTCTCGTCAAGATGCCCAACAGCAACTATGCTGATGTCCTCAAGACTGTGAAAGGGACAGTAAATGGAGTTGAGATCCGAGATATGAGAAAAACCAGAAATGGGGAACTCCTCCTCACCGTGAATAACGGACCAGGAAAACTCGAAACCCTCAAGGAAATGATCCAGGAGAAAGTACCAGACGTGTTAACCTTCCTCCTAATTAACAAGAAAGTCCTGCATATAAAAGATTTGGACGAAATAATCACCATAGAAGAAATTAAGGATGCTATCTCAAACTCTACAAAGATAAAACCTGATGAAATAGAAGTCAGAGCCCTCAGACCAACACTAGCGAACAAACAGAACGCCACAGTCGTGATGCTCGAAGCCGACGCAATAAAACTGCTGGTACTAGGCAGAATTAACATTGGCTGGACGCAGTGTAGAGTAATGGAGAGAATGAAGGAGCAGAAATGTTTCAAATTTTGGGAATATAGCCATGTCAAGGCACAATGTGAAGGACCAGACAGGGAGTCCCTGTGCCTCAAATGTGCACAGGAAGGACACCAAGCATCAAAATGTTTAAATAATCCCCACTGCATCCATTGTGAAGAGGAAGGTCACCAGTCTGGGAGCACGAGGTGTCCGACCAAGAATAATAGAAAGAAAGATATGGGGAAGAGAAAAAAGAAGGTGGAGTTACCCCAACAGACCGAAGAAGAAATCCAAGATCATGGTCAAGTTCCTCCAGATTAACACTTTTAGGAGAAGACCATGCCACGATCTAGCACTAGCAACGGCCAAAAGCATAGGAGCGGGTATCATTCTCTTAAGCGAACCAAATCGGAACGCTGTGAAAAATAGGAAAGACTGGTTTTGTGATGATAACCTTAATACAGCTATAAAAGTTATTGACGGGGTTCCTATTGAAAAATATGGGAAGGGTCACAGTAGTAACTACCGACTTCACTATATATAGCTGTTATGCGTCACCAAACGAAGGAATATATGACGTCGAGGAAATTCTTTGGGCAATTGGAAGAAGGATAAGGCTCAACAAGGAAAAGGCAGTTATCACAGGTGATTTCAATGCGAAATCTCCCCATTGGGGGAGTGACACAACGGACAGGAGAGGGAGAGTCATCAGCGAATGGATGGCAGAGAACGACCTTGTCGTGGTTAATGAAGGAAACAGACCAACTCTTCAGAGACAAAACTGTTCGTCTATTCTGGATCTCACGATAGCAACCGTTGATGTCAAGCGAAAAATTACAAATTGGCATGTGAGTGACGTGGAGTCATTGAGCGACCACAACTTCATAATTTTTGAAACAGCCAATGGGAATACCAAACCAAAGGAAAGAGATACTGCACGAAGTGGCTGGCTCATCAAAAAACTTGATAAGGAGAAACTGAGTCGAATCATAATGCAAAATTGGGAAGAAACAGTGACAGCGAAAAACTTCACTAACACGCTATGCCAAATATGTGAACAAACGATGCCGAAAACAAAAAGAAGTACGTGAAGAAACACCCAGTTTATTGGCAGAATAGTAAAATTTCAATGGCACGGTAGGAGTGCACACGTAAAAGAAGACTCTACACAAGATCAAGGAGGAGAAATTCAACAGAAATAACTCTGGGAAGACTACAAACAGTGTAAAAAATCACTCAAAAATTCTATAAAAGAATCTAAGAGGAACTCATGGAGAGCCATTTGTGATAACGTAGACTGTGATATCTGGAGGGATGGGTATAAGATTGTTATGAAGAGTCTTATAGGTTATCCGCCCTGACTACAAATGCCGATGCAGAAAGTGGAAGAGGTGGTTGATCACCTTTTTCCTGTGCATCCTAACGTGATATTTAACTGTGATAGAACTGTGATATTTTCTAATTTTAATGTAGACAAGCTGAAGGACAACAAGGCTCCCAGACCTGAAAACATCCCGCCAGAAATAATAAAAAATGTGGCATTGAACAACCCAGAGTAAACCCTGGCTGTGTACAATAGCCTGGCTGGTCGAGCAGAATTTCCCAAAGAATGGAAACGAGCAAAATTACTTCTTTTGAGGAAAAGTGAAAAACCTATTGAAATCCCGTCGGCACATAGACCCATATGCCTTCTGGACGTTGAAGGGAAACTCTATGAGCAATTGATTCTCATAAGGTTGGAAAAAAGAAATAACCCGTACCGGCGGACTTTCGCCAATGCAGTTCGGATTCGTAGAGGGGCGGCAGACGGTAGATGCCATAGAGGAGGTAACAAAAATTGTCCGGGATGTAGAAGGAAACCACACCTGGGCTCATCGAAGATTATGTGCAATCATAACTCTAGATATTAGAAACGCCTTCAATAGCGCCAGCTGGCAAAAAATCCTCGACGAGCTGAGGAGGCGAGAAATAGATGAAAGCCTCATCAGTCTAATGAAGTCCTATTTGTCAGAGAGAGTGATCATTTTAGAGGCAGAAAATGAACTGAAAATAAGAGAAATAAATAGTGGAGTGCCACAGGGTTCTGTCCTGGGTCCTACGTTATGGAACATCCTCTACGATGGTCTTTTGGGGATGGATCAACCTGCAGGTATGACACTAATAGGCTTCGCCGATGATATTGCCATGGTCGTGTGTGCAAAAGGTGAGGATAGTCTGATGTACACAGCAGATAGAGCACTACAAAGAGTATCCAACTGGCTAGAGCAAAAGGGCCTTGATCTTGCGCCCGAAAAAACTGAAGCTGTTCTACTGACAACAAAGAGGAAACTGAACCCAATTCAGTTTGATGTTCAAGGTGTACCAATAAAAGCCCCAAGAAGTCTCTCAAATATCTAGGGGTTTGGCTAGACACGAAGCTCACTTTTGCCGAACATATAGACAGAGTAACAAAAAAAGTTGAAAAATCAGTAGCGACCCTGTCTGGGATCATGCCGAACATTAGAGGACCAAGAGGATCTAAACAAAAAGTACTAATGAGTGTAGCTCACTCTCAAATACTGTATGCAGCACCAGCCTGGCACAGAGTAACGAATAACAAGAAACTGACAAGCAAACTGACGAGCATCCAACGAAAGATGTGCATTAGAACATGCGCTGCATACAGGACTATTTCAGCGGAAGCAGTAGGAGTGATAGCTGGAGTGCCCCCCATAGATCTGATGATCGAAGAAAGAAGGGAAAAATACTAAGGTATAGCTGGACTTGCCGCAAGAACGAACCTAATGTCCCGGTGGCAGATTAAGTGGGATAACAGCAAATATGGAAAATGGACACATAGACTGATACCTAACATAAGAGAGTGGAATAATAGGCCCTAAGGGGCTACTTCCTGACACAGGCACTTTCTGGCCACGGCTGCTTTCGGAAATACCTATACAGCCGCATGAGAGTGGATTCGAATGAACTGTGGGAACGAAGACGATGCCGAACAACGCTATACACAGAAACGGGTGAACCGTTTGATGCCAGGAGAATGATGCTGTCCTTAATTTCAGGCGAAGACGGATGGAGAACGACGTATGGCTTGATTAGGCAAATCATTGAAACAAAAGAACAGTAAGATAGAGGAAGTAGAGATGGGTAATAGAGTTCATGCAGTAGTGACAGCTCCCCTATTGAAGTAATGCGAAAGCAGTTCCAGTAGGATGAGCGATTGAGAGGAGAGGGATGGACGGGATGGACGGGATGGACGGGAAGGACGGGATGGGCGGGATGGACGGGATGGACGGGATAGATAGATAGATAGATAGATAGATAGATAGATAGATAGATAGATAGATAGATAGATAGATAGATAGATAGATAGATAGATAGATAGATAGATAGATAGATAGATAGATAGATAGATAGATAGATAGATAGATAGATAGATAGATAGATAGATAGATAGATAGATAGATAGATAGATAGATAGATAGATAGATAGATAGATAGATAGATAGATAGATAGATAGATAGATAGATAGATAAATAGCTTTATTGATCCTTTGTGCTACACATAATGTAGATGGGACAGGTCATAATTCTTATAGTAAGTATAGTCTATACAATATATAAAATAATTGATGACATAAGAATAAATATACAATAAAAAACACGACATCACAGGATTATAGGTCAGAATAAAAACAACAAACAAAACTAGTAGTAAATAAAATTAATCAATAATTAATGTGTGTATGTAAGTATACATGATTTGACAGGACATCCTTAAAAGGTCACTATGAAATTGACACACACACATATAGGTACATATACACATACAGACATACATACTAGTGTGAGGACGTGAGATATTATGTTGAAGCAATAAAAATATAATCGTCACAATGAAAGTGATCGGACATTACCAACTTCGAGTATAAATTCGTCTAGTGCGTAACAACATTTTTTTCTGAGAGAAATAGTTTCAGCCGCTTCTTGAAAACTTGAGAGGACAATGTTTAATAAAACGAACAAAGTTCGAATGTGTATATAGGAGAGTTCAATTCTATGAAACAAATATTTCGTAAAACCGAAAAATGCCTGTCTCTTCACATAATTCCACACAGTCGAAATTAAGGCAAATATCTGACAGAAAACAACTACTTCCCCCTACGGATATTGAATTATATCTGTCTTCTATTTGTGCAACGTTCCTCACGAACACATTGCAAGTGGTACTTGTTATAAAGCCATATCAACAACCTCATGAACAGATCTGCTGACATTCGGTTGAGATGAACTGTTGTGTCTGTCTGATCCTACAGGCTTCTGCATGGTAGCTGCTATGCGCCAGAAATAATAATGTGCTAAAAAAACTGTGAACATACAAATGATACACTCGAAATATGGCATCTATTTTAATCTCACCCTGTGTTTATTTGTGCTGGCAACATGAACACACAACTTCATTGAATAATTATTGTGCTGCCTCTTCATTCGATCTGTACATTTTCCAAAAAAGAATATCTGGTAACTCAAACGGGTTGCTTGTGCCCCTCAGTATTCTGAGTCGTGGTCGATATTGTCTAAAATAGTTTTATAGATCATTTTTGAACGTTCATATAATAAGTGCTGAGAATATCGTAGTATATCTTCTCTAACTAGATGTACTAGTTGTCTCTGGTTATTCATTTTTTATTGAACAATAATCGCACCAATTTGAAAAATCCCAAAATTTGTACTAACCACTCTTTCTTTCCTCTTTTCAAAAATTAGATTCTAATTCAAATTTCAAATAATCACCTATGCCAATATGTTCTTGAATTAAATCATGTTTCATGTTTGATATCCACCAACGACAATATAAAGATACCTCCATCGACGTCGTATACAAACGATAAATTTTATCGTAGAATAACGATAAAACAATAACAATATTTAGCTACAGAATCGCAAATATCGTTAATTACCGATTATCGTTCACTAACGACATAGTTATGCGTTACAGAATAGGCCTCTGAAGTAGAATCGGAACGGCAAGCCACTTTGTTCTTCCCCGACAGTTCTGATGACCAGATCTGTCGCAATATATGCTGATACGCGGAGAGAGTTTTTTACAGTGGTTACCTCTTGGGTGTCGCGTTGTTCCACCCCTAAATAGGTACACGTTTCTCCGGCTTCCAGATGATGTAAGATACTTATTTCGTCTACGAGCTGAACGTCCTCTCCGTTTCCGTATTTTGAGATGAACCGTGACACATTTGTCGATCCCACACTCTATTCTGATAGCATGTGTGTACTCTTGCACCACCCTTAAGGACTGATGAAGATCCTTTTCTCGGGAGGCATATAGTTTGATGTCATCCATATAAAACAGATAGGTGACCTTATGCCTCCGGTTGCTGGGGGTGCCGCAGTTGTATCCGCTGGTTTTCCGTATTGTAATGGACAATGGCAATAGTCAGATGCAGAATAAAAGATGACTGAGGGAGTCTCCCTGAAACACGCCCCTTCTGAAGATCACCTGCTCTGTTTGGACTCCGACTTGACCAGATGTTATGATGAAGCGAGTCCTCCAGAGTGGCATCAGCTGTTCAATGCGTCCCACTATTTGGTCGGGTACCGCAAGGCATCTGCGGAGAGTATTTACATATATAAGATGCGGGTAAACATCTCATAACATGCGTATACGCATGTTATCGGTCTGTAGTTATTCGGATCATACAAATCACCGTTTTTTGGGGATTAATACGCTTCGCCCCTCGACAAACCATTCCGGAATCTGTCTGTCCCCATCTAGGCATGAGTTTAAAACTCCTGCTTATGGTGGTGGGTACATGGAATTTTTTTCCACCAATTGTTATTGAGACCATCATGGTCTGGAGCAGCGAAGTTCTTCGAGCCTTTGAGGGCCCGTCAAACTTCTTCCGGAGTTATCGGATTGCGCAGTTCATTGAGCTCAGGCTGAAGAAGCCTCCCACAGGAAGCTTCGAACTACGCTAGGGCCGGAGTATATACGTTAAGTAGTTGCGGAACTTGGTAGATGTTCTTCCAGAAGGTTTCCACCGACCAGCCGCCGGCGAATTATCTACAACACGTGGAGGCTCTTGGAATAGGCGGGAAGGTTTATCACGGAACTTCATGTTTTCCGCGATGCTTCTTGTCCGCCTCACTTGTCACTTTTTTGCCACCAGCATTTGTATCCTATCAAGATAGTGCTGTTTGATGATAAACAGCACTCCTTGATTTAGTGTGTGGTGAGCTTGTCCTAATTTTGCGGCAATTCTCCGCACTGCGGGCGTGAAGGGCCTATTAGCCGCCGCGTAGTCTGCCACACACTGGATACGAGACGCGTGTTGTCTCGCCGACTTGATCTCAGCTTCCATCTTGTGAATGCGTCGCTCATGCCTCCCAATCAGAGGGGTGGTATCCCTCCTCTCTGCTTGGGACAGGGCCTGAGCGGCTCATACACGGCATAGTTGATCTGCCATTGTGGCTTTAGGGGTTTGGCGTTATAAAGCGCCCTGCGGGTTTTGATGCCTTCCATTGGAGCTATGATGCGGGCCTTCTCTACAGCCAGACCGAGACGTGGCATATCTGCCACTTCGTTGAGGAGGAGTCGTGACAGCCTCGAGCCCGAAGATGAGATACATAATCCCTTAGGTTTTGTGAAGAAAAGGCAGCATGCTCTGGGTGTGATTCACCTCTTCGGGCGGGCTCACTGCTCTCATAGCAATGCAGAAGACCGTCCCTCAGTTCACTCAAAGCGTCCGTTTTCATTGCGCTCGTTATAAAGTGGCAATCCATTATTATAATTATTTCATCAGAAGTCTCGCTAACCTAATTAGATCAGCCTATTTATATTCAAAGAGAGTATATGATGAATAGCGGAAACGTTAAAGAGCGTCAGCATTATTTCCAAGGGCAGATTCCACTACGTCGTCCGCTCAAATTTATGAAGCCGACAGAATGTGATATTTGACATACCATATTCAACTTATTATATCGGCTTCTTAAATTCAAGTGTTGCGTGTAACCTGTGGAATTGGCCCTGGGTGCTTTCTTGTAAGTCCAAGAGCTGATGCGTCAGCAGCAATTAAACTACTTTGGAATGGCTCTGAATATAGAGGTCAACTTTTCAAATATGTTTGAATGTGGTATGTTTCTTTTCATCAAGCGGAGCTTCATTTGCAACATCTGACATTCGTTTCAATGAGTCATGAGTTCTTCTTAAGAACTTTCAACTGCTGTGCCATAATGAATTTTCAAAGTATTAGTGTACCAAACACATTGAAAAACTAAACAAATTGAGTTAATTATTAATAAAAATTGAGGAATCTTGTGAGTAGGAAAGGCGAATAAATGAAAACCACCCCAAACACTGGCAACTCTCAATCAGTATGTCCAATAAAAAACCCAGATACGTTTAGAGAACGCAAAAAACTTCGTAAGTGTTCACGCTTTCTTCTCTGCTCCCAACGCGATGAATTTTCCATTGAAATTGGACGAGTAGTCTTGGATTTCTTCTTCAAGTTTATTAATGCCCTTACGTTGTGTACTCCTCATGGTGGGCAATACCCTAGTATAGATCATTACTGCTCTCACCAGAGGCTGATAGTTCTGAAGTTAGTTTTTATAAATTATTCTTTTACACTAATCACAACCGCAACCAAGGTATCATTTCTACTATCTTTCAAAGTACAGTCAGTGTTACATTCAAAGGACTTTTACTTAGCATTATGAAGTTTGTTGGTACGTTGGTTATGGTTTTAAACTTGGTACATTGTTTTTTACTCTGAGAAACTTTCATTTCATTCAGATAATTTGCGCTCAGCCTTTGACCTTAGGGTAGCCTCGGCTAAAATTAGTTTTTCCTCTTGTGATAGAGTGGCAGGTCCAAGTATTTTTAGGTACTCTGGCAACAACGCGAGTGGCGCCGATCCATGTTGGAGTTCCTCTGGCGTGAACCCTGTTGACGCACGACGAAATTCATGAACGATTCAAAGAGTTTTATATCCATGGCCCATTTACTATGTTTGTCATGGCAGAAAGTACGCAATATGCGTCCGATCTCACGCATGCACCGTTCAGCAGGATTTCCACCGGCATGTCGTACAGAAATGTAAGTTAATTTTATGCCCATATTATCGGAAAGTGCAGCTTTCCAGTTTTTTGCGGGGAACTGAGTAGCATTGTCGGACAATATCCGTCCCACAGTGCCTTCGGATGGAAAGTAATCTTTCAGCATACGGTTCAGGAGTGATTTTGTAGTGGCTTTTTTCAAAGGATATAATTTTATGTACTTTGTGAATACGTTGAACACGACAAAAATATATTGTAGGCCCGCACGAGACTTTATCAATGGACCCAGAACATCAACAGCAATCAGATCATTTTTTGAGGTAGGGACAATGGGAGTTTGAGGAGGTGAAAGCAAGATAGAAATTTTAGCCCTCTGGCAAATGTCACAGCCTTTAATAACCTTCTTAATGGACCGTTGCATGTTGGTGAAATGGACTTCCTGTTTTAGGACTGCAAAAGTTTTGTAAACGCCAAAATGGACAATGGCCGTGTGATAACCACTAACTACCTGGGGTATCAGTTTTTCAGGGATGCACAAAGTAAACGAATATTCATCAGAACCCCTCTTATAGAGAACATTCTGATGGAGAACATAGCGACTCCTTGATGAATACCCTGTGGCAAGTTTTTGACGAATGTTGTTCAACTTCGCATCTTGTAATTGTGAATTTTTAATATTTTTCAGGTCAGCGATCAGTGGTGTAGGTAACTTCAACGAAAAAATTTTGAAACAGGGGTAGGGAAATGTGCGCAAGCATAACGGGAAAGAGAATCAGCAAGGTGATTCTCTTTGCCGGCAATATGTTCCACACGGAACGAAAACTCCTGCAAAACTAGTGCCCATCATGTGATCCGTAGGGACAAGAGATACGACAAGAATTCAGGTATACCAAGGTACGACTGTCTGTATGTTAAATGAATTATTTTCCTATAGGTACGTCCTCCAGCGTTGGAAGCACCAGAGGGCAGCCAACACTTCCTTCTCATTTGCATGGTAATTCCGTTCTCGATCCAGCAAGAGACGACTAGCCCAGGCTACGATTTGTTTTTGGTCATGGACAACCTGATACAAACAACCTGCTATTCCGTAGTCACTCGCATCTGTGACCACATGCCAAGTCACAGAACAATCTGCCCCCGGACTCCGATGATTAGAAATGTTTTATAGAATCGAAATGTGACGTCATATTCGAAATATCGGTACTATGCTTCCCATTTCTAACGTTCGAATATGACGTCACATTCTCGACACATTTATATGCTATGAAACATTTCGAATCATCGGAGTCCCAGTGCTGGATAGTACAACAAGGTAGCTTTTTTCAAAGCTCCGCGAAGAGATTCAAAAGCAGCTTGCTTTTCCGGGCGCCAGGTCCAGGGAATTTTTTTCTTAGCAATTTTGTCAAAGGCTCAGACATTTCTGCAAACTTGTGTACAAAATGGCGGTCATAGTTGCACAAACCAAGAAATTTCTGCGTTTCCTTGACATTCTTCGGTACCTTATAGTCTGTCAGCGCCTGCACCCTCTCTTCGTCGATCTAGATGCCCTCTGGACCTACGATATAACCTAAAAAAAAGGCATAGTTTGCTGAAAAAAACTACATTTTTCCTCCTTGATGGTGAAACCAGCTTCAAGTAACCTGGAGAAAACCTTGCCCAGGTGGATTAAATGTTGCTCAAAACTCTCACTCATTACTAGCAAATCATCCACGAAGGTAAGTGAAAAATCAGAGACGTCCGGCCCAAAAACAGTATCCATATAGCTCTGGTGAAAGAACTAACCGCTGTTGCCAAACCAAAAGGAAGAACCGTCCATTGGTTACGATGTTCTTTTTTCATGGGAATCTGCCAGTATGAATGGGAAAGATCAATTTTTGAAAGGAATTTTTTTCCACCAAGCCCCCGTACTATATCTTCAATTCGAAGCGAGAATTCCCTATCCAATTCTGACACGGAATTGAATCGACGAGCATCCAAACAAATGCGACTCTGCCCATTTTTCTTCATGGTAGTCATAATAGGTGATAACAAGTGATGGCCCGTTCTATAATCCCCCATTCTCCATCTGGAATATCGAGCTTTGCACAGCTTCCCGATGCGCTACTGGTATGGGGTACGGTTTTACGAAAAATCCTTCTTTTTTAGTTTAATTTTGTGTTCGTATAGGTGCGTTCTCCCAGGGACGTTTGAAAAAATTGTTTTATATTTGACTAATAATTTGAAATTTTCTTTTTCTGCTTCTGAAATTTTACAATAGAACAAAACAATTTAAAAATCGATAGGTTCATCACATGCTCCAAAAACGTTGGGTTCACTAGTATAGGTGAGTTTTTTTATGGAATTATTTACCAAGTGCTGAATTTGTACACTTTGTAACCCTGAATTTTCATGTTTATCTATCTCAGAAATAAAATAATTTCCGGAATTTATTTTCAGATGAATACCCCTTTTTTCTAACTCTACAGTGACACTATACAGGTGGAGCAAATCACATCCTATAATTATGGGAAAAGACAAATTAGGGATAAGTAAAAATTCATGTGAAAATGTTTGATCTGCCACGGTAAGTGTTAATAGTGACGTGAAACCACTTTTTGAAATTTTCCTTTGAAAGCACCGATTACTCTTATTCCAGTACAGGGAAATGTAGGGATATATTCATGAAATTCTGTAATTTGTAGCCAAACACCTTCCGATATGGGTGAAACCGTACTACCATAGCCAGAAATACCTGCCCAAAAATATTTAACGAAATTATTGGTGTAAGAGTTTCCATAGGTGAATTATCGAAATCGCGCCCTTCAGTGAGATCTTCCAGGGGATTATTATTTAGTTCTATTTTAGACTTGGCTCTATATGGGAGTCTCCCAAAATATCATGATTTTCAGAATCGCCCTGTGTGTCCATGAGATATTTTATTTTTTTGAGGAAAATTTCTACTGGTATAATTGTTATGGTTGGTACTTTGCCTTGAAAATTGATGATTTGTATCACCGTAGTTTTTATTTATTTTTTCAGAACAGCCTGTCTCAAACGATCTAGAGCTGATAGCAGATTACCAGTACCCACCAAAGTGGCTGAAATATTCGGAGGAAAATGAAGAGCAATTGTGCTTATTAATTGTGCAGCTGAGTATGGTGGCTGAAGATGTCTTGCCATTGCTACATGTTGATTGAAATATTCCACAAATGAACCATCACTTTTCCTATGACGGGCTGTTTCCAATTTTAATTTAATTTTTTGTTGCCTTGTAGGGCCCCAGAATTGATCAATAAAAGCTGTTCTGAAATCTGCAAACGTGAGAAAATTTTGCATATAAGCTTGGAACCAAATTTTTGCCAATTTTTCGAATAAATTATATGTAAGTAATGCGAATTGCTGCATGTTTATATTATTCACATCAACAGAACTTCATATGTAAATGAGGAAATCCACTGGGTGCAAACGATTTTCATTACTGAAGGGTGGTATAGATGAAAAACAACTTTTTAAATCTAATCTGATGTTTTGATTATTTTGTGCCATATTTCCTGCATTTTGGGTAGCAGTACTCCAACTTGGAAGATTTAATGACGTAGTATGATTTACCAAGATGTTGCCAACGAGAAAAAGAAGTTTTGACTTTTATGGACATTGGCTGTATAACTGTAGTTTTGAACACAAGGTTCAGGTATGCCAGACTTTTGTTGTTGGCTTTCTCCGAGAATTGGATAAGAAGTATGATTTACTTGATTTGCATAATTATCAAAATTACCTGCTCTCATGTTACTAGTACATAAATTTTGAAATGCCTTTGTAACTTCAATTTCAACAACTTTTGTTATGTCTGGTGGACAATCTTGAATGTTTTTGTTTATTTGGCTTATACTCTCATTGTATAACAAACTGCTATTTTTTGATAAATTTTAAGACATTGGAACAAAAGTTGACATGGTTGTTGTATTACTGGTTCGAGGTATAGCTCCCTGAGCTATTGTTGCGGTGATGACTGGCTTCAAATTTTAATTTACAAAAGGCACCTCAGCTTCCTCATTTAGCACAACAAAATTGTGAAAAGTGTTACTTCCGGTCTGTTGAGCCTGGTTTTGTTGCATAATACCAGAGGTGTCGGTTGGAGTTGAGTTGACTTCTCGCGTAGTCCCCTCATGATCTTCTAAGTTTTGAAAAACTCGGTTTCTGAGTGGATATGGTGGAGTCTTAGAAAGTACCATCTTTCCGGAAACCAAGCGGCACTGTTGGGCGTCAAGATGAAGTGGTATTATCAAGGTTTTCGAGGGTGATTACTTGGATCTGCAGAATGAAATGGACACGACTCAGTTTCACAGTATATTTGGCTCGGTAATGGTTTAGGTCGTAGGTTATTCACACGTTGAAAATAAGCTAAAAGGCAAAACAAGAAAATTATGAAAAGCATAATTCCCAACACTAATGAGACACGCAAGTTAATAATTAAATCATATGACAAGATTACATAAACACAACTATACAAATATTAGTTCTCCTAGCACATGAGCAGATAGGCCAAATAAATCATCATTTCGTGAACACATAGATAAATTCCTTAGGGAGTCTGGGTACAAGAGAAATTAAATCAGTACATACCTAAAAAAAAAATATTCGCGTGAGCCCAGGTACAAAATAAAATAATTTCCTATCGAAATCGTATACGCATCGACATCTACACATTAACCTACTGCAAAATGTATAATGTAGATAACTTTTTGCAAAGAGTGAAACCTACTGGTAAATCAGCATGAACATACAGGATAATCTGTTACAGAGTATTGATAATATTTTCAGATATTTTATATCAAATTATAGAATTTTAACCATATTGTTTTAGTTACTCGGAAGTAGGAGGAGCAAATTAAATTAGCTAGTCTAGTTGGCTTAACACACTTCCATAACCTTATCAAGTATTCATCAGATTCACCAAGTGCAGACAGTTTTTTTTTTGTATAACTGACATTCTTACTATCATTTATTTGCTGTTCATCATCAAAAAAAATGAAAAAAGTAAGTCAATTTAAAAGTTTAATTTTGTCATTTTATAAAATTACTTCTTGGGGGATGTTTTTTCTGACTTGCTTTTCTTTGATGGTCTTGGTTTATCACCTCCTTTAGCCATCTTCTTCTTGCCGTACAAGGTACCGTTTCTAGAAGCAGTTTTCCTTAGTGCAAGGAAAGTAGCAGTACGAATATGATTTCTTCTTGAACGTGCTCTGCGTAACTTGAAACGATCAAAGTCTGTGAGAACCAAGCGCTAAAAAAAAAACCTTATTTATAATATTTTTTTTTAATATTTTATTTTTCAGTGAATCACAAAACGTAATCATTAAAAAAAAGTAAACCAAGGGGCATAACAAATGTACATAATTATATAAGTTGACATAATATATCAACAAAAGTGGGTACTGACCCTTAAAACTTTTCACTCAATTCAGTGTGTATTTGTATTTCGTTGTATATATAGTAGAAAAATGGGTAGAGTCAGTCAGGTGTCCTATTTACTTTTGTGTTTTCAGGTACAGACCTGTATTTCGTAATGGTAGTGCAAGAATCACTTTTCATTTTAAACTCGTAGACCGTCTGATAGTGACAGATTAGGTGCCCCATTTTCGCCTACAAGCCTCGAATAGGGTTGAAAAGTATATCAATGTTGAGTAAAATGAAGCGCAATTTACGAGTGGCCCCTGGGGTTGGCATATCAAATATTCGATTTTTCAGAATAAAAATAAAAAGAGTCTGTTGCCGATAGTTTCACACAAGCCGTGTTTACTAAATTACTTATTGAATAACCTGGCTTCGGAATACCAAAGGCTTCATTGTTGCAGGTGACTGAAGGGTTAAAATAAGAGCGTAATCTTTTGAAGAAAAATAAAGATTTTTATTGACACAAACACATCGAAAGTATGAATAAATACATCGTCACCAGACCGAAAAACATAATGGCTCGAGTGTCGCGAATGGAGAAGTACATTTTAGGGCCGAAAATTATAACGGAAATTTTTGTCGATATGTCAGTTATTTTCTCATCAATGTGCGTCCCGAAGCATTTTCATATCCACAAAGAGGCTGCCAAAATATATAGAAATTTTTATTATTTATGCAGGGATATTATTTTCCCAGTCAGGCCCCATCTCCGAGGCTCCTATATTTCCGGAGGGCACACTGGATAATCTGCCCCAATAACCACTCCCAACGCCGTGGAGTAAATGACTTTTGGGTCCAAGAATCACGTGCCCTTAGCAGAAGGAGTGAACCAAGCTTGACGGCCTTCTGTATTCGTGCGACTAAGATTTTTGCCATATTACGACAAGCCAGTATGATCTCTAGGTTCGAGAGCAGTGTGTCCATCATTCTACCAAGGATCCCTATTATCGATACCAACATTTTAACAGAATGGTTTGGGTAAAGCCTGCGGAGTTATAAGAGTAGATCTCAGAATTCAGTCCATTTTTCTTCCTCTTTTCTGACAATGTTCGTTTCGCCAAGAGCTGAAAACTCAATGACGAAAATCGTCCTACTTTGATAATCTAGGAGGACGATATCAGGCTAATAGAGATTTCTAATGGTTTGGACACCCCAATAAAAAGAGACGAAAGTTCTTAATTTTTCCATCCTTGTTGCCAGGGGCGCACTCTGTGATTGGTTACCATAATGGCGGTTAGTTTGGATGACATGACAGCTACAGTTGAAAAAGACATCTATACTCCCTGACCTTATAGTAACCAATCACAGAGTACATTCACTGGCAACAAGGACGGAAAAATTAAGAACTTTCGTCTCTTTTTATTAGGGTGTCCAAAGACATTAGAAATCTCTATTGGCTTTTATGTGCCTGTGGGTAGGGAATGAGTCGGCACTCCTCATTTTCCATAAGTAGAAGGCAACACCGGTGTCTCGTATATACCGTACGAGTGTCGTAGATGATAGTACAACACTCGTAGCGCCACTTTATGCCTGTGTATGTAGGCTGACAGCAATGGAATTATGGTCACAGTTGCCTGACGACACGCTCTGCATCTATTGTCAGGGACCTCTATACTATCACGCGACTACGATAGTCTTGAAAAAGTCCTCATGCATTGACGAATCCTAAGATATGAAGAATTACTTTAATTTACTTAAATCTCCTTGAAATATACCCTCGGTGAATTTTGTTTTTATATTGCTAGGTTGATATATTTCAACTGAACTTGTCTTGTGCATATATTTTGATTAATCCTAGATCTTATTTCTTAATAGTTCTCTGTTATACACTTTCGTTATATCAGGTATTCCTATATTACATATTTCATCTTCTTAGGTTAGATATATACATTGACGTACTCCTTGTTATTGTACTTATGGATACTTTCTCTTTGTACTTTTCAACAAGTGAAATAAACATTATTATTATTATTTAAATAGCTGAAGGAGACCCTTACTCTCCGCAGCTTCGACGTGGGCTTTTTGCTGAACGGGTTACAACTCAGTGACAGAGTTTGGGTTCATCCGTTCAATGTCGGTTGGCTGCCTTGGAAAGAAATGCTCCAATCCTTGCTCTTTCATGGTCGCATACTAAGAAGAAAAGGGGATCTGAACTCTTGATGTCTTTACAGGCTCCATACAGTACCATTCTGTCTTGTAGACATTCCAAACTCAAAAGTCCATGACCTCCCCGTTGTCTGGAGAAGTCTAACCGTGGAACAGGCAATTCAGGAAGCAACCTCATAAGAAGATGCATCATTTTGCGATTTTATACGCTGTGTTGTCGCAGCTCTTCTTCGAGTCCGTTACATCACTACGAAGGAATAAGGTATAATCGGAACGTTAAGCATATTAGTTGTTGCTACTTTGTTTTTCCCAGACAGTTCTGATGACTAGATTTGTCGGTGTTTATTCTGGTAACAGTGATTATCTCTTGGGAGTGGCGTTGTTCTACCCCCTCCGGCATCAAGATAATGTGGGATGCGTCCGCCTACGAGCTGAATGTCATTTCCATATTCCTCGCGTCGTCCTCTTTTGAGATGAACAGTGGCACATTTATCGATCCCAAATTCCATTATGATTGTTTAAAATTGTTTTTTCCGTTAACCAGTTGTCATCCCCTTACGAACGACAGCCCTCAGAAGTAGAAACTTGTGCGAGCTAAGGATTAACGAGGTCTCATCTTTTAACGTGAGATTCCTAGGCCTTAACGGTGAACTCTTCCACCCTCCTGAGGCATATAGTTTCAGGTCATATATGCCGTATGCCCCCGGTTGCTGGGGGTGCCACAGTTGTAACCGCGGGTTTTCTGTAGTGCAATGGACAATGGCAATAGGGAGATGCAGAAGAAAAGAGGGCTGAGGAAGTTTCCCTGAAATACGCACCTTCTGAAGATAACCTGCATTGTTTGAACTTTTGACTGAACTAGATCTGATGGTGAAGCGATTCCTTCAGAACGATATCAGCTGTCTAATGCAAATCACTGTTTGACCGGGTCCATTAGATATCTGAGCAAATGCATGGTCTGTTATATCAATTGCATTGCGGTCGGTCCAGACCATTGAAAGGTTACACTTAATACATCTGTCGATGAGCAGGTTTTCCTTTCAGCCAGCGACACCCTTTGCACAAGTATCCGATCACTTGCTAAAAGTATTCGCATGTATAAGATGTAAGGGAACATCTTATAACATGCATTCAAGCATATTATCGGTCTGTGGTTGTTTAGATTAGACAAATCTTCGTTTTTTCGGATTGAACACTCTTGCAGGATGGAGGTGGGTGCTTGAAAATATTTTCCACCAATAGTTGTTGAGCCAATCAGGGCCTGGAGCAGCGAAGTTCTTCGAGCCTTTGAAGGCCCGTCGGATTGCACAGTTCAATGAGCTTAAGTTGAAGAAGCCAACTGCAGTAAGACTGAAGTATCTACATTGAGTGGAACTTCTTCGCATCCACCAGCATCCACATCCTGGTAATCACCACGCCATCTATTCGAGGTCTGGTGAGATTGTCTGATTTTTCGGCAATTCGCCGCACTGTGGGGAAAAGCCTATTGGCCACCATGTAGTCCACAACACATTGGATACAAGACGTGTGTTGTCTCGTCGACTTGATCTTAGCTCCCATATTGTTAACACGCCGCTCGTGCCTCCCAATCAGAAGGGAGGTACCCCTCCTCACTGTTTGAGATAAAGTCTGAGCGACGTCATATACATCAGAGTTAATTTGTCAGCCACATCAGTGACATCATATAACTCCGCATCCACACGTGTCAGTTGTTGTAGCTTCGGGAGCTTGGTGTTATAAAGTGCGTTCTGATGCTTTCCGTTGGTGGTAATATGCGGGCCTCCTCTACAATCTGATCTGCTACTTCTTCCACTTTATTAACCGGCCAAGGAGGGCCTCGACGCTAAAAATGAGATACATAATTTCTTAGTTTTTTTGGCGCTAAGGGCAGCATGCTCCGGGCGGGATCACTGCAGGAGGAAATGACTCAAGGTAAATAGCCAATATGCATGAAGACTCATTCTGTATCTTTTTGTGAAGTTGTACTGAAGTGGATGGATTCACACGATACAGGAGAAAATAGATAAGGAACTGAAAGTACTCAAAGCAAGCATTTCTGAATTAGAAATGATTGGAGTCACTGCAAAATGTACGCATACTAAATGGACTATACTGTTTCATATTAAATTTGAGAAAGCTGAACTAAAATATCAATGGAAAATATAAAATCTGTGAAAAATATCATGTTTCAAATTTGTTACACGTGTACATTGGTTCGTATTTTTTGATTCCGGTCAGTCGACAGTATCGAAAATTTTTGAGATTTTGGTAAATTTACATCAATACCGAATGGGCTGATTACAGGACCCTTTGTATTAATGAAACTCATGGAACCTGTACTACATCACTTAAGAGAAACCAGGACATCATTTTAGTGAGCTATCTAGATAATAATGAATCAGTGGAAAGGGAAATTCTTTAGTTGATTATTATTATTCCTTAAGCTATTGAGGACTTGAATCACAAAGAATAAATACAGTTTGGAAATATACAGTGCATTCCATTTGAAACGAGCCACCCTGAATATCTGTTGGTACAATGATTTTCAGGAAAGTAAAAAACACGTCATGAATAGTATTCTGTTACGAATCTTCCAGGTTTCCAGAAAGAGGAAACCCTCAGAAGCTCCCAGGAGCTTGTGCGAGCAAGGAAAAGATCCAGGACCGTTAGCCGTGCTGGGATTTGAACCCACGACCTTATGATTGTAAGGCGAGCGCTTACCATCACGACCATCACGGCCACGGTATATAGGGGGACACTTTTGAAATTTTCATATTTGATCCCAAGAGCATATCACCAATTTTTTTAAATGGATCACCCTCTATTGTTTCGCATTATCAGATGCTCCACGATGAGCAGATTTCAACAAAGTATAAAACATATGGCCTGAAGCTTATGGTTCGAGAACTACAAATTATTTGAGTTGTAAACGAGCCGCACTGAATAACTTCTGAAATGATTTGCAGTAAAAATAAAAAACAGGTCAACAATTATACAGGAAGCCACATTTTGAAATATTCGTTCTAGAGACAAATATGGAAGCAATAAATCAGAAAAAGAGATTTTTTTATGGAGTTCTTGAATCAAAATCTGATGACTTGACAATGAGAAGAAACAAATTTTCTATAGTAAATGTTCAAAAACGTTTTCAGCAACTTCCATACAATGGTACAAACGAGCTTTCATTGCCGCCCTCATATGGTTGAGAATCTCGGAAGTTATTTCTCTGCAATGCCTCATGACATTCTCTCTCAAATCTTCTAATGTTGATTCTATTTCATACACTTTAGACTTCAAATGACCCCATAGAAAGAAATCTAAAGGAGTGAGATCCGGAGACCTTGGTGGCCATTCTGTAGGACCTCTTCTGCCAATCCCGCGACCAGAAAAATTATCTTCCAAAAATTGTCGCACTGGAGATGCACCATTCTGCTGAAAAACTATTTCGTTTTCGAATAAATTCATATCCTCCTCAATTACTCTATTGATGCATGGTATTATTCGACTCTCCAACATATCCAAATATTTCTAACCAGTCAAATTATCATTGATAAAAAAAGGTCCTATGATGTTGTCACCTAAAATTCCTGCCCAAACATTCAGTGTTTGAGGTCATTGGGTATGAACTTGACGGTATAAATGAGGCTTCGTATCACTACAATATCGACAATTTTGCCGATTCACCTCTCCATTCAAACTAAACGTACTTTCATCCGAAAAACAAATTTTATACAAGATATTCTGATGCAAGTTGGTCCGTTCAGTGAGACTTTCATAAAACTCGATACGTCTATCGAAATCATCTTCGTTCAATTCATGACTTATATGGATGGAATTTGTACTAATGAAGGGTCCTGAAAACATTTGTACGACTGATTCCTGATTCTCGAGATAACTTGTTAAGAGATTGCGTATTTTCCATTAGTCCAACATGTCCTAAAACTGCAATAGAAATAGCTTCATCGTTGACAACTCCTGAACGGTTATACTTTTTATTGTTAACAGATCCAGTTTCCATAAATTTGTTCAATAATTCCGAAACGTATTTGTGTCGTACAATTTTTAGGTTCCAAACTAAGAGCTTCAGACCATAATGTATTCTACTTTGTTGAAATCTGTTCATCATGGAACATCTGATAATGCAAAACAATATAGGGTGATCCATTAAAAAAAAAATGGTGACATGCTCTGGGGGAGCGATAGGGAAAGAAACATATGTATACTATTGTTGACGAGTTTTCTATTTTTCCTGAAAATCATTGTACCAAAAGTTATTCAGGGTGGCTCGTTTTAAATGGAATGCACTGTACTCTGATTTTTATTTGGAGTGCAGTACGTGATAAAAAAACTCAGGGGTTCAAGAGTCAAGAGCAACAAAAATTACATTAAACTCATTAAGAACTTTTGGCTGCATTCAATTCCCTAAAATTATTTGAAAAACTTGAGTTGACATATTGTTGAGAATTTATAATACCAATACTAGCTATATCAATAGAATGGGAGGTGTGAAATATCTTGTGGTGAGATATGGCGCCCCAGTACATACTAAAGAAATCTTGAAATTTCAACACCCTTTAGATGAGTACCAAAGCGTTTGCGGGCCTTTTTTCAATGAATTTTCAGTCACAAAATGAGCCAAAGAATTACCAAATTACATGACATTGAGGAACACCTGTATATCGGGTGACCACGAGGTAAGGTACGCCCCCCAATTTTTCTATAGTTTTGAAGATACAGGTTTCAAATTTGGCACGTCGATATATTACTCAAATACGCATATTTTGACTCCATAACCGAAAATTCACCACTTCCGGTTTAACCGGAAGTGACCCCAAACTTTTTTTTTCAAATGACACCCTGTACAATTTTTTTCATTATCAGGAAGAACACGCAATTTGTGATAACACTGTTCTCCAAAATTGAAAATCGGTTGAAAAATGGCGGAGATACAGTTGATTGTTCAATCGAACAAAGTTGGCCGTGAACATCAAACTCAAATCATCACAACTGACGAACGGCGTCAGCATTTACGAGAGGAAGGTTCGAGGTAAGATACAGCTGAAAATCGAGCTTCCCATGTAATTGCAGCAACCATATTTCCCATCAATTATCAAACATTTCCTCAAAACGGATTAGTACCCATAAAGAAAGGCTCACAACTGCCATTTCTCAAATAGCAACATACTCTTTTCACATTGTTATGTTGAAAGATGATGAATTATCAGATTACTCGAATGAAAAGATTTGAAGAATTCCGAAAGGAATCGAAGATACGGGATGTTTCATTATGAGTGTTCTCAAAATTGACTATTCTTAAACATAGGCGGCTTGAACCTACGAAAGCTAAACAAAAATTCATATTTAAAAAAAAATAGTGAAAATTTGCGGTACATTCTGAATAATGGAACATTGTGAGTTGTCGAAAAACATTCTACGGCGATGGAGCGAACTTTTTTCTCATTACTCGTATGCTAATCGTAATTGATGGTGGATTCATACAGCAGTTTTAAGATCGTTGTTGGAATAAATATTCCATTAACGAACATTCTTATGACTTCTTACTAGTGACTAAAAACTCATGAATTGGAACTGCTGTATAAATCCACCATAAGAATATACCTGCAGAGTAAAAAAAATGTATTAGATATTTATTCCAATTTCTAACATTTGATACAACTAATTTCTGAACGAAAAAAAAGGTATGAAGTAAATTGTTTATTGGTTCTGGTCACTTACTACACTAACAGAAATCAAAGTAATGAAAAAATGATTTACAAGTACTGTTCAAAATGTTCTCCATTATGTTCTCTGCACAAAATTGCACGTCTCACTATTGCTTCCATAACTCCATTTAACTGAGCTTGAGTAATACTTGCAATTGCTTCTCTAAGGCGATGTTCCAAATCCTCCCTTGATGTAGGACTAGAAGAGTAAACCTTGTTCTTCAGGTAACCCCATATGAAAAAATCCAGTGGCGTGAGGTCCGGTGACCTCGGAGGCCATCTTGTAGGACCATTCGTGCCAATCCATCGATTTGGGAATGTTTCATCTAGGTAACTGGTTACTATTCGGGAATTATGGGGAGGTGCACCATCCTGCTGGAAATACATATTTTGGTAGACGTCGAGAGGTAAATTCTCCATGAATCCTTCTATTTCGTTTCGTAGAAATCCCAAATAGCGTTGCCCATTCAACATACCATCAAATATTATGGGCACAATGATTCGAGTTCCTATCAGACCTATCCACACGTTGAATCCAAAGCGTTCCTGAAAATTCCCTTGTCTTATGAGCCTGGGGTTTTCAGTTGCCCAGTATCTGGTGTTGTTTCTATTGAACATACCAAGATTCGTAAATCTTGATTCGTCGGAAAATATAATGGTTCTCGTCATATTCGGGTTCCTTATGTGGTTCTCAAGTAGCCAATTGCAATATTGGACCCTTCTTTGATGATCATTTTCGTAAAGGCGCTGATGTATCTGATATTTATACGGCTTAAACCCATGTTTTTTTAGAATTTTTCGAGCTGATTCTCGTCCAACTGGTAATTCATGTTTGATTTGTCGAAGTGATATGGTGGGATCTACATAAACAACAGCCAAAACATTAGTTTCCGTCTCTGCATCAATAATAAAACTATCCTGATCATGTACATTGTCATCTGGTTCTATCCTGAATTGCCTTTCCAAACGTGCGAAATAGTTTCTACTTGGTTGGCGTTGTCTGAGAGGGAATCGTTCACTGTAAAGAATGCAAGCCGCAGTTGCATTTTATCTACACTCGCCATAAATTAGCAGTAAATCTACTTTTTCATTTCTAGTAAATTTTCGCTCCATCGGAATGTTTTTCAACAAGTTACAATTCTCTTGTATTGAATGAGTAGAACAAATTGTCACTTTGTTGACAAAATATGCTTTTTTGTTTAGCTTTCTTATGTTCAAAGCCGCCTTCGTTGAAGAACATTCAATTTTGGGAACACTTATATTGTATTTCTGGTTCCTTTCGGAATTCTTCAAATCTTTTCATTCGAGTAATCTGATAATTCATCATCTTTCAACATAACAATGTGAAAAGAGTATGTTGCTATTTGAGAAATGGCAGTTGTGAGCCTTTCTTTATGGGTACTAATCCGTTTTGAGGAAATGTTTGATAATTGATGGGAAATATGGTTGCTGCAATTACATGGGAAGCTCGATTTTCAGCTGTATCTTACCTCGAACCTTCCTCTCGTAAATGCTGACGCCGTTCGTCAGTTGTGATGATTTGAGTTTGATGTTCACGGCCAACTTTGTTCGATTGAACAATCAACTGTATCTCCGCCATTTTTCAACCGATTTTCAATTTTGGAAAACAGTGTTATCACAAATTGCGTGTTCTTCCTGATAATGAAAAAAATTGTACAGGGTGTCATTTGAAAAAAAAAGTTTGGGGTCACTTCCGGTTAAACCGGAAGTGGTGAATTTTCGGTTATGGAGTCAAAATATGCGTATTTGAGTAATATATCGACGTGCCAAATTTGAAACCTGTATCTTCAAAACTATAGAAAAATTGGGGGGCGTACCTCACCTCGTGGTCACCCGATATATATATATACAAGGCGGAAGGACTTCAGTCATTTGCCTTTTGGAAAAGTTGAACATGTATACCTCAGCTAGCCAATAAATAAATTCCTCATTATTATTCGAAATAGAAATAAACACATAAACAATCAAGTACCTTTTCTTTAGCAGCAACTTTTCTTGCCCAAATGGATTCTGACCATTTTTCATTTATTTTGGCATCATTCCATGCTTTACGTACAACTCTTGTGGATGCAGCATAAGGAAATTTGAGACGAAATTTCGTCAAATGCAGCTGGTTGAGTCTTATTTGACCTCTGGGAACGCTGCTTTCTGGACCATCAACCAAAACCTGAAAAAGATAAGAAATTATCACCATTTTCAAAATTATAATGTAATTGATCACCAAAAAGACATCAATCAGTGTACTGACTGGCTTCATTTATGTTTCAGCCGGCAATTCCTATCAAGAATCATGGTTCATCATGGCAGAGTGGGGCGACATTTATTAAACTGTAAATAGCTGATAGCTCAGAAAAACGTGTCCTCTTTGGAAACGTTTGCCAAATTTATTTTGTTGTGGAAATGGACCATTCTTTTATTTATTCAAGTCACATAATGAATAAATATTATTTCTTGGATTGAGTTGGCCGTTATTTGATGGAAATCCATAGTATATGACACTGAGGTAAACACGATTAGATTTCCACAAATTTATTATAATATTTGTTGTAATATGTTTCGCTACACGGTAGCTTTATCAAGCGATAGTACACTTCAAATAAATAAACATAATATATAAACAATTAAATATTATTATATATTGTCTGATGTAATAATAATTACATTGTTATGTTTAACTTTTAAGAATTACTTCTTTAACCTTAGAATTTTTTTTTTCCCACATACTTATGCAAAAAATCATTCTGTCAAATTGTCCAAAATATTTCAATATGTTGATGAACTCGGCCTTCTGAACAGAAGTTATCATGTGTAATAATAATAATAATATGAACGGATATATGAGCAAAGAGGGTCAAAGAAGGGGGTCGCTGGCTGCAAGGAGAACCTGCTGATCGACAGATGCATCACGCAGGACTCAGTGCAGTACAAGCGTAAGCTTTCAATGGCCTGGTTCGACTATCGCAAGGCATTTGATACAACATCGCATGAACTCATAACGTCTGGTCAAGTCAGAGTCCAAACAGAGCAGGTTATCTTTAGAAGGGGCGTGTTTCAGGGAGACTCCCTCATTCTTCTTCTCTTCTGCATCTCACTACTGCCATTGTCCGTTGCACTACGGAAAACTCGCGGATACAACAGCGGCACCCCCAGCAACCGGAGGCTTAAGGTCACCCATTTGTTTTACATGGATGACCTTAAACTTAATGCCTCCGGAGAAAAGGACCTTCATCAGTCTTTAAGGATGGTGCAAGAGTACACGCATGCTATCGGAATGGAGTTTGGGATCGACAAATGTGCCACGGTTCATCTAAAAAGAGGACTATGCGAGGAATAAGAAGAGGACGTTCAGCTCGTAGACGGAAGCATCCTACATCATCTGGATGCCAAGAGGTAGCTACTGTCCGCGGCAAGTATCAGCACAAACTCCGACAGATCTGGTCTTCAAACTGTCGGGGAAGAACAAAGTTGCTGCAACTAATATGCTTGCCGTTCCGATTCTACTTTACTCCTTTGGAGTAATGAAATGATGCATCTTTATAGGAGCTTGCATGCTCAATCGTCTGTTCCACGGTTATACTTCCAATGCCAATGCATGTGGTCTTCTTCAAGAACATTGAAGACCTTGGCTTATCCAGAAATCTGACCTTTGCTTTTCTCAGGTCAAGTGGGCTGAAGTCTGAAATCGAGGGATTCATAACGGCCTGCTAGGATCGTGTCTTCAACACCCTCGTCTACCGCAGTCGCGTGATGGGTATAGAGGTCCCTGACACCAGATGCAGAGCGTGTCGTGGGGCAGCTGAGACCATAATGCATTTGCTGTCAGCTTATGCGGTCTCAGCCTATATCCACAGGCATAACGCGGCCCTACGAGTGTTGTACTACTATCTGCGACACTCGTACAGTGTAGACGAGACACCGGTGTTGCCTTATGCTCCGGGGGATATTGAGTCCATTGTGGAGAATGAGAAGTGCCGAATCTACTGGAACTACTCATTCCCCACCCTCAGGCAAATACAAGCCAATAAGCCTGATGTAGTCCTCCTCGACCATCAAAGTAGGACGATTTTCGTCATTGAGTTTTCAGCTACTGGCGAAACGAACATCGTACGAAAAGAGGAGGAAAAACGGACTAAATACCATTCTTTCAAGATGGTGGTTCTGATAATAGGGGTCCATGGTGATATGATGGAAATACTGCTCTCAAACTTGAAAATCATACCGGCTTGCCATGATGCGGCAGAAAACTTGGCCGGAAGAATGCAGAAGGCCGTAATTCTTGGTTCACTCCGTCTTCTCAGGGCACATGACTCTCGGACCCAGTAATCACTCACCCCACGGACGTGGGGAGTGTTTACTGGGGTTAATCACACACCAGCGCGCCCTCCGGTAGTATCGGAGCTCCGGAGACAGGGCCTGACTGGTACATTGCTTATGGAAAAAAAATAATAATAATACTCCGTCATAAACACTCATAGTGTACCTAAAGGCATAGCCTGTGCGGGTAGAGGACGGCTATTATTATTATTTGTCGTGGCGCTCCGGGGCGACTTACTGATGTTTTCGATTGTGTATTCACTTTTCAACTGTAGGAACACCCGGAAAACCAAAAGCACCACCCCGGATAGTCGGTGCGCACTTTCAGCTAGCACCAGACGTCGGGATTGGCATCCAGGAAACTCACATCACAATTGATTCACACCAAGGCATGTGACCACCTAAATACAGTTAATGCAAATACAAATAATACAGGTAGGTGCCTTATATAAAAATAGGGTATGAGGATGTTTTTAGTGTGATAATTATGCCATTATGATTGAGAACATGAAATTGATTGTTTTATATACAATAGTTGTTTTACTTTGTTCTTGAAAGAACCTATTGGAACATTATAAATGTCTATTCCAGAACACATTTCTTTTACTATTTTACATGTTGTATACAACGGATATTTTACAAGAATGTTGGTGTTGGGTTTAGGTAAGTAAAAGCACGGTTTGTGCCTGCTGTTGCTACGAGGGGCAACAAGCTCTTAAGAATGTTATGGGCAGAAATAAAAATATTGACATTATTACTAGTCTCAACCACTTTTTGTTCGATTATCGAAATGCCATGCACACCACTACAGGCGTATCTCCATCGTTACTAATGTTCAGTCGTGATATAAAAACTCGATTCCACAATCTGAAATCCGAAAACTGTGAGGAAGTTAGAATGAGAGTCAATAAGCAGCAACAAAAACAAATAAAAATTTTCCCGTGGAAGAGACGATAAAAAATTTGAGGTTGGTGAAAAAGTTATAGTAAAAGACTATCGTGAAAAGAACGAATGGAAATGGATTCTCACTACGATACAAAAAAGTAATGGCAAATGTACCCATTTTGTATGCGTACCTGAACTTAACAGAACTTGGCAACGACACACAAACGAAATTAGACGGACTAAAATACAGGGTGCCTTAAAAGACAATGAATATATTGAAAACAACGAAAATATGCAGAAAGGCAATGAATTCATTTCAGAAAATGAAGAAAATGTTCAAGGTTCCATACAAGGTGAGTTTCAAAATGAAGATTGTGTCAGCGACAATGTTAGCTCGCCTTGCACTAATATAGAACTTGCGAAATACCAGACCTACGAGAATTCAAAAACAGCCTGATAGATTAACTTATGAGTAACTCCACTGTACATAAATGTTAATATCTTTGTAAATATGTTTCTGTATTATGAATCTGTATAGGTATACATTTTCGAGTCGTTAATTCCTTAGAAAGTCGGAAATTGTTGGGGAAGAATGTAATATATTTATCTACGACACTGTTTGTTGAATTCCACTTATCAGTTTTCACAGTGGTGTTTTTTGCCTGACCGATTCTTATCTTTCATGGCACAAATACGAGTAGTTAGTTCCATTTTGTACTTGAAGTGATACATATTACTTTTTTAATAAATAATATCGATTAAGGGTACCTGTTTCCATTAACGACCCTTAAGACATAACAGTACCAATATGGTTCCCAAAAAATTGAATTCTACCCAAAAATCGATTACGATGAACTTTATTTGCTCATATAAAACGCAATTCAGTATTTTTAACGGGATTTCGATTTTTCTAGCATTAGACGGGTTAATAGACCTTTACATTTACGGAAAAAAATTGCAAAACTCGAATTAATCCAAAATATCCATTTAACAACGAGTGCTACTCTATTTTATTCATTTAAAAATCACATTTCATAGTTTACCTCTGGCGTTCATCTGAAACACTCCCCTCCATAATCCACGTTCCAAAACAGGCAATATCGTTCTCCCATAAAATATGGCTACAAGCTGATTATAAGTCATAGAGAAATAATTGAAACTTTATCACTGGAACAACTCATCCAAAAATTTTACGTATAAGCAATTTTTTATATTATTTGTATCTTTCAAATTTTCTGAACGAACCTGCATTTTGATCAAATAGTATTGTTTTGTACATTTGTTTGTAGTTATATTTGGGATTTGATTTGAGGTTAATATTTGCTGCAATATTTTCATTTGGAAAATACAGCCTCTAGGACCTATGAAAACTGTGAAAGAAGTTTTGGTTAAAACAATTTTAGGAGCATCTAAACCTCTCTCAACTGATCCAGTGAAGAGAGGACTATTGTTGAAAGAAGCAGTAAGAAAAGAAGTAGAACATTGAAGGTGTCTGAAAATCTCCAAATGTGGATAATATCTCAACAGAAACTATCCTATTTTTGGGACATGGACAGATAGAACAGATTTATATTGCATTGAAATCAAATGTCCAACAAAAGAAAAAAACAGTAATTGTGTTTACGAAAATGATTTGAGAAAATAATATGATATTTAGATACAAATACAAATGTTATTTACGAATAGAACGGAGGCCCTTATTTGTATCGCTTCACCAGATTTTGAAAACACCAAAAAAGTTACTGCTATGGGGTGATTTTCAAGAAAGGGGAAACAAAGATTTCTTTAAAAAGAACGATTTTTCCAAAAGTTGTTGCGTGGCAAAATGAATCATCATATTTCTTTATTGTTAAGAAAAGCAATACAACACTTTTTTCAACACCTTGTATTCATTTTTTATGTTATATTAAAATATTTAGTTACTTTTTTATTGGTGAATGTCAATGTTCACGTGTTATATTTTTCAGTTATAAATATTAAAGAAATTGATTGCATTTCTTCTGGAAATAGTGAATTCAGTGCAATTTTATGAACTATAAACTCAAGTAACTTATGCTCTCGTTTATTGAATTAAAATGATAATTCACCTTTCATTTACAGAATTAATTTATTGAAATAAAAACACAACTTGGTTACCAAAATACAGTGAGTCCAAGATCACGTTGTCCACCATGGGGATATCCGAAACGGTAATACATACAGTTTTGGTTAAATGGGAAAAAAGTTGCGTTACAGAGGGGTCATCTATATGGAAATATGAAATTTCCAAAAATATTTTTGATTATCAAGTTATTTTGGAAAAACTAAATTTTTCAATTTCTTAATTAACTTTTTTCTGATGTTATCGTCACAGTTGGAACATAATAAAAAAATACTTATTCACAGCAACTTTTCATAAGCTTTCTTGAGAAGATATCAGTTTTACTGTCCGACGTTTCTTCATCGAACAACCACCATCACTTCATTGTTTTAAATACGGACCTGTTTCGAAAAATACAGTTTTTTTAAGTATTTCCTTTTCTAAATTCAATGATGTATCACATATGACGATTACATTACGTTTCAGGTCCTTTTCGGCCATCATCACATTTTTTTTATTGAGGAAAATATACTGAAATGGAGTATCGTAGAAGATCAAGAAAATCAAAAGTTTAAGTTGACTTGTTTCAACTAAAAAGAAAAACATGAAATAACAATCACACACTTATGCAAGTACTTAAATAAAAAATACCTGCTATAATTTTTTTTTACGTTTCAGGTAATTTTCGGACATCATCACGATTTTTTTTTATAAACTTTCAGTACGGACCTGAATTGGACGCAATTCACCAAAACTGGGTACCGTAGATCAAGAAAATCAAAAGTTCACGTTGTCTTTGTAATTATTGCTAAAATAAACACACAACGCAGACATTTCAACTAACCAAATTCTCGTATTTCAAAAACCACATTAATTCATAATCTGGTATTTGGAGACATTAGTAACAACGGGGCGCTGAATTGATTGCAATGAAAATAAATAGGGTTTTCCATTTGGAAAAATTGAGTTACCCCAATATCTGAAAAACTTTTGATTTTGCAACATTGCCGATATCACCATTGAATCGGGCATCATCAAAAACCATTTTGTATAAAATTTCACGAATTTTTCTTGACCGTATTGAAAATATTGAACCGTTCCCAGACTTTTGAATGAAAATGCCATGTTGTCGTATTTCAAAAACTACATTTATTTGAAATCTGATGATTGAAGACATAAGTGATGATGGGGCACTGAATTGATTGCAAAGAAAATAAATATGGTTTTCCGTTTGAAAAAACTTTGTTACCCTCAATATCTGAAAAACTGTTGATTTGGCAACGTTGCCGATATCACCATTGAATCAGGCATCATCAAAAACCGTGTATTTATAAAATTTCACGAATTTTTCCTGAACGGTATTGAAAATATTGGAACGTTCCCAAACTTTTGAACGAAAAAGCCATGTTGTCATATTTAGAAAACTGCATTAATTTAAAATGTGATATTTGGAGACATAAGTAATATTTGAAAAAATTGAGTTACCCTGAATATCTGGAAAACTGTTGATTTGGCAACATTGCCGATATCACCAATTGAATCGGGCATCACAAAAACCACCCTGTCAAAATTTTCTCAGGGCCTTTTCTGAAATATGAGACCGTTCCGATACTTTTGAAAGACACTGGATATTATATATTTACTCTAGAATGCGAAATGCATGCCGCATGTGCACCCTGTTTTTGATGAGCGCATCCTCGACATCAGTATATTTCAGATAGAACGTTGCCGAGGTGGAAAATTATTTGTCTTTCCAATTGAAAGTTTTGTGTAATGAGGCAATGGAACCATTTCGTTCAAAAGAGAGATATTTTTCAACGCATTCAAGACTTTTTCAAACTGAACGAACCTTTAATAGAAATTGATTACTCTCAATTTTGGTCGAGAATTAAATTATTTCTATACAACAATGTACCCTAGCTATAAACCTTCACACCCCTACACTGTGGTCTTTCCTGAAAGAGAAGACTGGGTTCAGAATGAAACTGACCTATGTAGGGCAAATGAAAGTTAGTTTACCGATGGTTCCAAAACCCTGGAAGACGTCGGAGCCGGAATATACGGGATGAATCCAGTACTGAAACGCTCATTCAGTATCATTCAATAAACATATTTTCAGATAGTCAAGCAGCACTGAAAGCGTTTGAATCCAACTGCTTTAATTCCAGAGCAGTTTGGAACTGCAGAGAAACCTTAAACCAATTGGCACAATGCAACAATGTTAACCTAGTCTGGATACCAGGACACACGGTCCTAGAAGGGAACGAAATAGCGGACGCCCTAGCAAAAGGGGGGGCCAAAATAATGTTCACTGGGCCAGAACCGGTAAAGCACATAGCTCTGTCAAGAATGTTATAACATCCTGGGCAGACAATGAAAGGCTCGAGTATTGGCTTAGTAAGTCCACTAAAGTATCTACATAATTACAGAGTTCATATATATTATATTCTTAGTAATAGGTATAAAAGTATAAAATATACATAAATCTTAATTGCTTGTATTGGTATTTTCATTCATATTTATAGTTACGGAATCTTTGTTGATTTTTTGATATGTTAAACTCCTGATATTAAAGTGCATTTTTACTTTGACTTGAACAACTTATAAACCATTTCGAATCAGTAATTGAGCTAAAATATGTGGAAAAAAAATAAAGCTACAGAGAGAAAAGTAGTTGATTAGACGTTTGCTTTTACTAATTTAACTAGCAATTCTTTTCTACATAAGACATTTCAAAGTGGTCTTTAATTGTTTATTAGATGTAGAAAAAATATCGATTTGATCATTGTACCTGTTGGTATTGCGAACAATTCGATATAAGGGAGAATTTTGAGACGAATTAGTTCTCCGAAAAGGTATAAATAAAAAAAAGGAATAAATGGTTAGTTTTAAGTGGCCGAATAGGAACGTTAATTTGAATTTGGCATCGTCAACGGAATTTGAAATATGAAATAATTTTGTGTAAAAATAATATATCAGAGATCACTCTTCTACTCGACAGGGATTTAATATTGAAATATTTTCTCGCATTTTCAATTTCGCCGTTGTAATTGAAATTTTGTTTAAAACAAATATATCTGACAAATTTGTTTTGAATGTTTTCCAGGCGGGTTATGTACGTTTTGTATTGAGGACACCATATGATAGAAGCGAAATTTAGCTTACTGCACACAAATGCATTATACACACGAATTGAAGACTTGATGTTTTCGAAATATTTACAAGTTCTCATTACATAGCCTAATATTCGTGAGGCGGAATTTGCAATTGATTCGATATGTAAATCAAAAATAAGTTTAGAATCGAATATAATGCCTAGATCCCTAATCTTACTCACTCTAGTTATTTTATTTGATCATTTTCTAAAGAATAATCGAACTGTACCAAGTTGATGTTTCTTGTAAATGTGATGCAATGACATTTTTGAAAATTCAAAAACAAGTTAGACGTGTTACAATATTCAGTAAGTCTATTGAGGTCTTCTTGGATCTTGTAACAATCGTTCAAATTTCGTACGGTGAGATAAAAGTTTCATATCATCTGCATATAACAAAAAGTTGACGTGTTTAAAACACGACTTTATATTATTTACATATATGATAAAAAATAAAAGCCGTAAGTGTGATCCTTGAGGGACACCTGATGAAGTAATATACTCTTCTGAACGAAATCCTTGAACAGTTTACAGATTGGGATTGGGACCTATTTTTATATATTGCTTAAACAAGGAAAAAACAGGACCCCGACAAACTGCTGGAACTCAGTAGAGCACATCTCAGAGTTATAGTAGGTTTGCTCACTGGCCACTGCAAACTCAAACACCACACGCATAAAATCAGACTTGCACAAGATGCAGAGTGCCGTCTATGCATGGAGGAGGATGAAACGGCTAAACACATTTTATGTACATGCCTCGCAGCGGCCAGAACCAGATTTTCAACATTTGGCAACACAACAGTAAGGCCAGTGAACCTGGTAAATTGTTCTTCCAATGCACTCCTTAATTTCGTTAAGAGATTGGATATACTGGAAAAAATATAACCATAGGGTGAGCCACAATAGGCCATTGGCCGCAGTGGAGGGCCTGATATGGACCCACTCACGTTCAAACCTAACCTAAACTAATCCTAGCTATAATTTAAGTGATCGTGCAAAAGTGCTTTGTCCTCAACACGAAGTCTTGCCAGAGACAAGGGTTGGTTTGCTCATTTCTACAGACTACGAGACTACCGGCTACAGGCATTTATTGTACATATTTGTGTTCAGTTTTTGTTTCGTTAATGTTGACATGTAAACATTTCTATAAAATTTTTCACCAATAACTCCCAGACTAATGAAATTCAGTCCACTGCGTTTTTGGTAATTTTTCTATTAGTAAAGACAATTATTGATTTTTTTAACTATTCTGAAAGTGCAAATTTGTCCTTATGCATGTCTTTGTTTAGATTTACTAACGTGCTGATGGCATTCACACTAAAAAACTAATAATTTTCATTTCCACTGGTGAACAAACCTAGAAATGCTGGTACAGTGTCCGCCAAAAACTTGGAACCATATGGAAAACTTTTTAACTAATGGTTTTTCAAAAAATTTAATTCTACATAGAAGTTGGTGCATTCAATTAGACTAAATATGCGTATAGCCGTTTCGCTATAAAGTGTCATTACTATATAAAATATCGAAAAATGTTATTGGAAAAATCTTTTTTGCTGGGGCCGACAGCAGGGTTTTCATCTATGAACTATCTTTAAAAGACAATACAGGTTATTTGCGTCTTTATTTAAGTGTGAAAAAGAGCTTCTATTTTTAACTATCGCTCATTAAGTAATTATTGAAATCAGTAATTGCCTGATTAAACTGAATAACTGAAAATATCTTTTAATTGCAAACAACTGTTTTTAATAACATTTTTCGATATTTTGTATAGTAATGCCACTTTACCATATTTAGTCCAATTGAATGCACCAACTTTTATGTAGAATGAAATTTTTTGAGAAACCATTAGTTGAAAAGTTTTCCATATGGTTCCAAGTTTTTGGCAGACACTGTAACTGAACCAAATTTGTCACTGCTATAAATCTAATTCATTAAAAAACTGTCATAAAAATAATGCGCTTGAAAGTATGAAATTTCTAAGAATATTAATCACAACATTCAACATCAAATTATTTAGATGAGAAACTATAGAATTCCAAATTTTTCGTGAACATACTGATCCATTAATCAGGATTAACGCAAGTATATTAAGATCTATATTCCATAGAGAATAAATTACTAAAGTTTGTTTACTTCGTTTTAAATGAAAAGAAATAATTCTGACTATGGTCGAAAATACCTCTCCCTACAAACTAGATGAACTCATTTTCCACAATCTTATTACATTATGGCACTGACTCCAGAATTACAGATATAATTCAAATCAGTTTTTGTGACTCACTCTAAACATAACAAAAAAACGGAGTTCCATCACTGACCGTCTTGAATCATGAATATGTGAAAACATTTATTCAAATCGGCTGATTAGTAGGTAAATAGAGTTTTCCGATCTTATTTTCAACCACTTTGAATTATATAAAAAATTAAATATTAAGAACATGCTGACAATCGTTTTCAATCTCAACTATGTATCTTGTGGTGTGCTGTTGTCATATCCGTTTTGATTTTATTTTATTTATACACATGATCGTTATTAAGTTTACTTTATGTATACTCAATGACCAACCATATGTACACACTGTACCTAAATGGCTGGTACCAAATTTTGCTGAAACCGGGTCTGTTAGAAACTATACTGATGACGCGCATGCTCACTGCTAAAGACTCAACATTTTACAACACCTATGGTATTAGGATTCAAGATAAGTATATCGTCGGTCCAATGCCAAAGTCACGAATGTGCATATTTGATATTTTGAGAAAAATGCGTTTCAAAAATGCAAGACGTTGCTAAAAATAAAGATATCAAAGATATCATTATTCACTGTTTTACAACAGAAAACCTTCCAATAGTAGTTCAGTAACCCAAAATGATATCTTTATTTTTAGCAATGTCTTGAATTTTTGAAACGCATTTTTCTCGAAACATCAAATATGCACATTCGTGACTTTGGCATTGGACCGACGATATAATATATATTTATATGCATAGAACACAATTCATGTAATGAGAATTTTAGACTCCATGGTGCACAACTCCTACTACATTGCCAAGTTTAATTTTGATGAACGTGACGTCACGCAACCACTTTTTTTCAAATTATAAACAAGCAGTCAAAAAAATAAATAAAAAATCTGGAGGGGTATAAGTATACACACTTTCTTACAGTGTTTTCTCTTAGCTTGTGAGAAGGTCCATTGGAATAAATCGTTACCATCATGGCACACTTAAATGGAAAACTAAAAAATAAATTATCAAAAATGTTGACATTTGAAATATATTTTATGTAGTATCATTGGATTCAGAAAATAATGCAGATTCCAGAAATTTAATAATATACAAGGTGTCCCATTTAAAAATCGCAAGTTGGTATCACTTCCGGCGAAACTGAAAGTGTTAAAAAAATCATTTGTAGGTCAAAAAGTGCGGCTTATTATGTATTTGGGATATCCCAAATTTCAATCAATTACCTTTAAAACTAACGGAGATACGTGGGATGTACCATGATCCTGTTACACACGGTATAGGAACTCAAGTTTATACAAATACAGGCTGCCAAGCATTTGTAAAAATAAAAATATTTCTTACATTATCCAGTTTTTTACCACAAAACAATAGAGTTGATATTTTTGGAATATACTTTGATGGTATTTTTGTTAAAAATTATATCATTTCAGATATTATTCAACCAGAATATGAATTTGTAAGTAATTGAATATATAAAATAAAACAAGAACAAATGTTTCACCTGACAACAGCGTGATACCCGTTTCATATTACTAACGTATAGAATTAGAAATTACTTTCAATGACAATTATTCATTGTTACAGTTGGATAATTGGGTAAATATTCATAAATAACTGGTGGTTGCTTTGAAGGATTAGTCTGTCAAGCCTGAAAGGGATTAACTATTCATATAACATTGTTACTTCAATATTGCATAGCAAAATTTGTTTTAATAATTATTATTACAGAACAAAAGGACATTAGCAAGAACTTCAAGTCTATCGATTTTTAAATGGATTCAAAATATCAAAATCAGTCACATTGTATTAAATCTGACAAATGATGCAGACTTTTTACTGTGGACACTGTATATCCAACTGGAATAGCAGAGTTTATTGGTGGTAGTATCTTTATTTCTTGATTGTGAGAACTGGTTTTGTTTTTTCAGATTTCAAATTATTAAAATTTATACTTTCTGATGAAAGTTTGATTCATTTTGCTTGAGTACCTATTCCTCTATTGATAAAATGAAAAGGACAAGATAAAGGGTATGACCATGAAAAGTAATTAAGTAACATCAGTATGTTTTAGATGTGTCATTAGTATAGTTTAGCTAATTGCAATGATGAGCAATGCCTATTCAGGATTGGATTTAAATGATTTCTGGTGGTTTCCCCTTCATGTTTTACATTTACCTTCAGTTATGATAATTGCTACTTCTTCTGAAAATTGGTCTTTAGCAAGGTTACTCATGATGAATCATACTTTCAATATATAACTTGAAAAATATTAGTATCACAAAACACTACTATAATTATTTCACAAGCATTGTTGATTACTCAGATAACCGTTAGCGAGAGGTTTATTCATATAAAATTACAGAAATTAATCTCAAGTACATACAAAAAAGTGTTTAGCTTAAATATTTATTACCTTAAAAAAGTGGGAACATAATATTAGTATAGATCCTGATGAAAAAAATACGATTTTGGTTACTACAAAATAACTGGGGTGTCAGGGGTAGGAAATTTTCAAAACCGTTGAATCACAGATCCTCATTCTGACTACTTGTACTTCATAATCCCACAAGAAACTACATTTTACCACGTATCATACCTACTACTTGACACTTACCCTTGTTTGGTCAATAACATCTACAATGCTCACAAGTTTACCCTTGTTAGGGCCATCTGACACTACCGCTACGCGGCCAGTTTCCACAAACCTTTGGAAAGGCTGAAATGAAAAAAAAAATATCAAGCCAGAAATCAATTTAACCTAGAATAACATCGAAGCTAGCCTTTATTCGAGTTGGATAGGATTTATATTCAGTTAATAATAATAACGAAAACTAATTGAAATTTGTTAAATAAACGTGGACCTTACCATGCTTATACAATCTGAAATATTAGAAAGAGTGACAGATCGTCTTTTCCGGAAACGACTCTAATTTGACATTGACGTTTGACAATGACAGTAGCAGCGTTTTTCGTCATTCTAGGCGCGTTTACTTCGCCTCTACTCTGCCTTCGGTAAGGATATGTTCCGTATATCACCTTGATTGTTTTGGTTGCTGAATTTGCGTCCCGTAAATGTCTTTTATTAGGTTGGTAACTGAAAAAAAGGTTATTTACAGGACTTGGTTCCTGAAAAAGCGGTCGATTGTCTGTCACCAGAACGACCGACGATTTTCTTTGGTTGATCTGGGATGTGTTCCGTAATAAACATGTTACCAAAGGATATGTTCCGTTAATAAACTTGGTCGTTATGGTTGCACATTTTCTGTCCCGTATATAAAATATTCCTGAAAGATTGGCGAGTTACGGGACATGATTCCTGAAATTCTGGTGACTTTTAGTAGTACCAAAACGACCGGGGTGTGCACGTAGGTGAGCGGTTAATGCGATCTGTCAGTTGTAGGAAAACTTTGCCAGGCGTTGAATAGACGTGATTCGGCGGTCGTATGGGGCTTTTGAATTATTTCTGTTCGACGTTTGCCGACAATCCTATTGTATAGGAAAATTTGCGAAAGGCTGGGTTATTTATATAATCAAATTTTGTTTTTGTCATTAGAATATATTTTAAATTTAGTATTGGATGAACTTGTGGAGGTATTTGAATGAAAATTTACTACGTACAAATCATATATGAGATGCCTTATATACCTAAAGGACCCCGAACAACAAAATTATCATCACTGCTGGAACTTTCAGAAAGAATATCATCATGGAAAAATGAGCAGCTGCTTCATGCATTATTATAAGTATTGAATAATATAATTGTAAAACACAAAAGATTGAAGATTCTCAAACAACAAAATTCGCAGAGAAAATAACACAACAATAACAAATAATAATGACAAATGACAGTAAATACCCAAATGGAAGTGTCCCGTATTACGCACTAACCAGAGTCTAGCTGTCTCGAAACCAGAATTATTTTCAGTTAACCACTTTTGGTAACATGTTTATTATCGGAACAAATCCAAAAAGTGGTTAACTGAAAATAGTTCTGGTTTCGTGACAGCTACACTCTCCTTAGTGCGTAATACGGGACACTTCCATTTGGGTATTTATTTACTGTCATTTGTCATTATTATTTGTTATTGTTGTGTTTAGTTTCTCTGCGAATTTTGTTCTTTGAGAATCTTCAATCTTTTGTGTTTTACAATTATATTATTCAATAGTTATAATAATGCATGAAGCAGCTTCTCATTTTTTATTGATGATATTCTTTCTGAAAGTTCCAGCAGTGATGATAATTTTGTTGTTCGGGGTCCTTCAGGTATATAAGGCATCTCATGATTTGTACGTAGTAAATATACATTCAAATACCTCTACAAGTTTATCCAATACTAAATTTGAAATATATTCTAATGAAATATGACAGATCGCATTAACCGCTCACCTACGTGCAAATCCCGGTCGTTTTGGTACTACTAAAAGTCACCAGAATTTCAGGAATCATATGTCCCGTAACTCGCCAATCTTTCAGGAATATTTTATATACGGGACACAAAATGTGCAACCATAACGACCAAGTTTATTAACGGAACATATCCATAGTTATTCTGATTTCAATACTTTTTATTATTTGAGTTTAAATAACTTTGATTTGTTCTATATGATTTATGAATTCAATTGAAGTGATTGAACAGATCGAAGAGGTAACAAATGTATTCATAATTTGATTTTTAATTACTTATAGATGATAAAATTTTGGAAGAGCACGCATGCTTCAGGAATTGCGACAATTTTTTAATCCATTACGAAAACTTGAAAATATTTCATGCAAATCGAGAATCACGCGCATCTATTCATTCCGGTATTGAGAAACCGATATTATCTCCCAAGGAGACTTCTACATCAGTCAGTAATGTAGAGACATGGACTAACGAAATGGTGAAGCTGTTGATTTCAATCTACAAAGATCACAAACAAATTTGATTCTCCAAACTTCACCAAAAAGAAGGTGTGGGAAACAATCAGCTCAAATCTGAATACGTTTGGATACAATAAAAGCGCCTCAAAATGTGATGAGAAGTGGAGAAATTTGAAGAAGAGCTACTATAAGGTTATGGGGGAAAAGAATAAAACGGGTAACTCAAAGTTACCTGGAAGTTTTTAGATGATTTCTAGGCAATAAATAAAGAACCGCTGTTCATACCTATGATTCGTAACAATATATTACAATCAAAAACATAATAGCCAGCTATCGCTAATTGAAACAATAAATGATTAAACATAACCACACTGAAAGATAAATGACAGTGACAAATGTCCCGAAAATAAGGATATGTTCCGTTAATAAACTTGGTCGTTATGGTTGCACATTTTGTGTCCCTTACATAAAATATTCCTGAAATATTGGCGAGTTACGGGACATGATTCCTGAAATTCTGGTGACTTTTAGTAGTACCAAAACGACCGGGGTTTGCACGTAGGTGAGCGGTTAATGCGATCTGTCGTATGTCATTAGAATATATTTGAAATTTAGGATATGTTCCAAAACTCTCCGAAAATGCGGTTTGGTGTTCCGAAAATCACCGCTAGTTCGGTGATCCTGAAAAAGTGGTGACCTTTGTAACAAGGTTACCTGAAAGCTGGTGAACCAAACTTCAATTTACTAACCAACGCTTCTGTTACGGTAGGATTGACAAGTGGCAAGTGGAAAACTGTTTTTGATGGTTATTTTATAATTTATTTGAGACTACGTGTGGATTCATGCAGCACCAATTAAGAATTATCAAGTATCAATTATCAATTAACAATTATCAATTAGCAAGTATTGAAAATGCTGCATTCATGCACCCAAATTAACAATTACCAAGGAACAAGTGAGCATGCGCACAAAGCCCGTGCCATTTGAGTTAACCTCACTTTGTCGTAGAAACTGTTTAAACATTCAGATTCTATTCGTTTTCCAAATGTTTATAATCAATTTTGTGCATTCACGATTATCATTGAAATGGAAGCTACTCAAACATTTTTTTTGCTATTTTCGATGCTTTCCGTCATTATACTGACCAATCAACGATCATCTGCGTACTAGTTGCGCACTAGAAGAAAATCTCGTTCAATTAGAGTAGAAAGATAAAAGTTGGCCAACTTCTACTTGTTACTTGATAATTGTTAATTGTCTGCATGAATGCATTCATTGTAATACAAGGAGTTCAACTTGTACTTGGTAATTGTTAATTGATAATTGCTACTTGATAATTGTTAATTCGTGCTGCATGAATCCACACTACATTGTGATTGCGGATTGTCTAATCTTTGTACAATATTGCTGTTGGAGTATTTCACTATGGTACTTTTTCTGTTAGTGGTATATACATTTCACATTAATTGCGAATTTTCTTTAATAGGATCTTGAACTGACTGAAGATATGTGTTTTTGTGGTTATTGTCAGGAAGAATTGGGGACGCTGGCAAATCTGATGGCGGCCTCATGTATTTCTCACGGATGTTTAAAAGCGTATGATAATTTAATTTGAATGTAGACATGGAAACACACAAAATTTGGGGAAGTTCTACGAAACCTTTGTCAGGAAGAAATAAAACTGATAGAGAGAACAATGCTGGTAGCAGCCGAAGTTTTACCAAGTCTCTCACTGGTTCAAAAGATGCGACTAATATTTGGTCAGACCAGGAGACCAAGCTTCTGATAAACCTCTATACCGAGCATAAAGATAAATTTTTATCTCCAATGTACAACAAAAAGAATGTATGGAACATCATTAGTGAAAGATTAAAAGAGTTGGGAATAAATAAATCTTCATCAAAATGTGACGAAAAATGGAGGAATATGAAAAAAACTTACGATAAGGTTCTTAAAGATAAGAAATTAACAGGAAATTCTAATTCGTATTGGAGATATTTTGACGATTTCCATGAAATATATTTTCATGACCCACATTTCAATCCACTATGTACAGGGTCAATAAAAACCGGTATAGCTCCAAAATTATCTGAAGATACTCCAATAGAATCCAGTTCAGAAGAACAACTTGCTAAGAAACGCAAGGTAGAGACAGCTAGAGAAAGTAAAACCTTAACTTTGGCCCAAATTGAAGATATAAACGTCATGAAGAAAAAATGAAAATGAAGGCCGAAATGTTCAGTTGGTTTAAAGAAAATTTTGGGTCAAATAAGCCAAAAGGAAACAACTAAAATACTACCTACATTGCCTTGAAAAAGTCACCTGAGGAACATAATATATCTAATTTGTTACCAGATATTTGTTTTAGTTTCAGTAAGAAAATAGTTATTGTTTCAAGGATTATTTTTGTTATTGATTTCATGTTCTACGAAACATGTTTCAGTTAGTTTTTAGACCATGATATTTGTCCCCGACTATTCTGTTTATTTGTTTCTTGAAGACTAGTCTGTTATGTTCTCAAGCAGGTTTGAAATAAAAGTGTTTTGTTATTTGATTGGGTATTTATTAAATCATCACATTCGATATATATTCTCGTTTTCTGACTCCTATTCTCTGTAAAGCTACATATACTGCCTCATCTATTATAGGATTATTATCGTCATCTATATCTATTTCAACATTATTTACATTAATTATGTCATTTTGATAAATACAAATATTGTGGAGACTACAACAAGCCATTATATACTTGCAGGTCCATTCCACACATTTTATTTCAAAATGTATTAATCGTCAAAATCTTTTTTTGAGTAAAGCAAAAGCTCTTTCTATTGTGGATCTTGTTTTTGAAAGATTATAGTTGAATCTTCTTTGGGCCTCTGTGAGATGACCATTATCTTTGAAAGGCACCATCAAGGTTTGTAGACACGGATACGCTTTATCCCCAAGTAGATGAGAGTCATTTGGAAATTTTTCTTCTCTCAAAGTAGTTAAATACTCAAACACTTCGCTTCTCTTCAAAACAGTGGAATCATGAGTTGAACCAACTTCTCCCACATAACAATGTGTGAATAACATTCTATGGTCACATACAGCCTGAAATATTCGAGTAAAATACTTAACTCAAATTAACTGTAAGCTTTCTTGCCTGGAGAATCAATGCTGGAAAGTTTTTCCTTGTTATATAAGACATTCCATTTTGTTTGGGTTGACTTATAGGAATATAGCAGCCATCAATAACCCCCACTGTTCTGGGAAAACCCATATCATTAAAATGGGTTTGAACCATCTGAGCGTATTCTCCACTTGGCCATTTGATATAACTTGGTGTCAGCTCTAGAATTGCCATTGTTACTTTCCTCACTGCTCGTAAACCAGTGGCTCTACCTACATTAAAGCTCCGAGATATTGATCTGAAAATAAACTGACTTTTGAAAATTCTGCAAGTTTCTTAGCATACAGTTTGACGAGATAGGATCTGGGAAATGATTTTCTCAAGATACAAATGAATGAATGATACCTGTAACTTTCTGGAGTTGAAAAATAGGTGAGAGCAAGTAAAAGCTGTTCTTTCGCTGAAAGTGGGTGTCTGCCAGTTATATTATCACCCGATATTTTATTTTCTAGAACAGAGAGCAGATGGTTGAATGTGGATCTGTACATTCTAAAGTGTTCTCTGAACTCTCCCTCCGTATAGGAATCTACAACCTCTTCCACAAAATTTCTAATTTTTTGCTTGAGAACAAGGGGTCCTCTATGATTTTCGTCGTCCTCTGACGACTCATCGGATGTCAAAAGTAATTCTTCATTATTCATTTTAGGAAATTTTTCAATTTCAAATTATATCATTTCCATTTATTTATTCTTTATTCTTCTTCTAGCATAATTCTTGGCGTTGAGACTTGGGTTGTTTAATTGATAATATTAGCCCCTTTTTTTGTTATGACAGTCACGGACAGCACGGACTGTCACCAACTCACCAAAGTGTTCCGAAAATAACCAACAATAACTTTTTCTGATAACCGCTGTCAAATTTTTGGTTAGTAGTGGTTAACAGCTGGTTACTTTTGGAACATATCCTTAGTATTGGATGAACTTGTGGAGGTATTTGAATGAAAATTTACTACGTACAAATCATGAGATGCCTTATATATCTGAATATATATAGGAGAGATTTTATGTATTCAATTCTTTTTCATTTTATTTGTTCCTGTTCTACAATACAATCAACATATAGTACACTAATTGCATGTTTCTAAATATTGACTAATATAATTGTACAACACAAAAGACTGAAGATTCTCAAACAACAAAATTCGCAAAGAGAAAATAACACAACAATAACAAATAATAATGACAAATGACAGTAAATAAATACCCAAATGGAAGTGTCCCGTATTACGCACTAACCAGAGTGTAGCTGTCGCGAAACCAGAATTATTTTCAGTTAACCACTTTCGGTAACATGTTTATTAACGGAACACATCCTTAATGGCAACCACAAGTACCAGACAAAAACCAAGGTCAAAACTTATGTCACCGGTCCGGTAAGCAGTGGTAACTTTTGTCTATTTACGGAACATATCCTAAATAGACGAGTTCAGCCCACTATTGCCAACCTTGAAAATGGCCAAAAATAATCTACCACTGGAAACGCATTTATTTTGTATTCTATTTACGCCTTTCGGTTCCCTTACTCATTTTACAATCCTAGTTTCAAATTCCAAGTCGTTTAATGAAAAATTGATATGAAGTAATGTGGTTATGTGAGATGAAATGTTGGCGGCCTGCAGGGTTCTTTAAAGCCGTAGACACAATGGAAGTTTTATGTAATAAGTTTTAAGTTTTGGGATTTTGGATATCAATTTTACAAATAAAACAAGATGCAAAACAGAATTGAAGAATGAAGCTTGAATTTTACCAACAAGATTGTTTATGAGGCGTGATCAGAATAATAATGGCAATGACAGTTTCGTTTTAAAAAAATATCCAAAATCATGAAAATTAAAACTAAAAACATAAAACTTCCATTGTGTTTCAGCCTTAACCCTTTCTATAGTCGACAGTTATGTCTCGTTCTCTCCCATGAATTCGACTATAATGTCATCTCACCTATTGTGTCGACTATAGAAATTTATAGTACACGCGGAATCCCACCCGCAGCCTGATAAATTTTCGCATTAGCTTATTTGTTCTGGTTCTGAAAATTAGTAGTCCTGGGACACTTCTCGTCAACTGCGCATGATCCTGACGTCCCAAGACTGATACTTTCAGAACTAAAACAATGTATAAAAGGAAGAAGTAGAATAACTTTCCAAGTGTAAAATAAAGTATAAATAAAAGATATAAATTTAATAATCAGTATCCGTTGATTAGTTCCATCAAGTTGTTTGTTGTTTAAGTATAATCCTTTTTAACACCTCTTAAACTTTCCAAAAAAATACCACACACAATTTTCCACGTCTTTTACGCTCTATACTATTCATTAAATTCCCATTCATGATTTAATATAGGTCCTTGAAATCACCTCATTAAATAGATTCAAAACATTTTAGAGAGCACAGGGTGATTCTTTAAAAGAAAACATGTTTTATCACCCTGTTTATTTCAATTTTAGTTCGAGTGACGTCACATTGAAAACATCTTTCACACATTTTTTTCGGATATTGTCTGAAATAATTATATTCCATATATGTGGTTTCTAAGCTTTATAATGAAACCAGAATGATATATGAAAAAAAAATCGAGAATAGACACAAAATATAAAAAATTAAATCAACCCAAGAATTTATATATTAAAATAAAATGTAGAGGTATCATCCTCACATATATGGAATAAATTTTATTACGTTTCTATCACAAGAACATATTTTATTTGGTTCTGTAATGCTTGAAGATAGATAGAACTATACAATGCTATAATTTATCACTATAGTGTGGCTTTTAGGTCGCTTTATTTGGTATTCCGTGTGACTTTATGAAAGTCTCGCTTTCACATCGCTTCGCGCTCGGGAAAGATTGTACGATCAAACGAACTTACCTGTGAGGTTCGATCGTAATTATATTAAGCGCCTCGTCCGAAGAGATCAGTGTTCATACACTATGTAGTACCGCTTATTGCCGTTAGTTGGTGCACAATAGTTCAAAGATGTTTTACTTGTATCTTCGTGTTCTATGCCAACCCACGCCGTCCTCATTACGTTTTGGCGTCCGCAATACTTCGAAAATGGGCGGGACGGGTTTTTGTATAAATTCTATTTTTTGGGATAGGGAGTGATCTCTTCGGACGAGGCGCTTAATATAATTACGATCGAACCTCACAGGTAAGTTCGTTTGATCGTATAATTATATTACAGCGCCTCGTCCTCGAGATCACTGTTCATACACTATGTAGTTGTTTAAAGATACCGAAGTATTGCGGGAATAATTTTGGGTTGGCTTTGGCTCAGATTGAACACGAGCTTCCAACTCATTGATGAAATAAGAAAAGATGGGAATAATCTTTTATTTGTGATGGAAACCTACTTTGTCACATCAAATTATTGATTGAATCTATCAAAAACTGTTTTGGTATAGCTTGGTTTGGTTTCTAAAGGTCGTAGGTAAAATCTAGCAAAACTTGTGGATTTTTCAGTCCATCCTGCAGTTTTCCGAATAATGTTCCATGACACACCACCACGCATAGCTGCGGAAGTTGAAGCGTGTCGTGTAGAGTAGGGCGAGAATTTTTTAATATCAATTCCGGATAGGTTCAAAATTTGCTTGATCACTAAGTGTCGATGTAGTCGCATGCACATAAGGTTCTCTGGATGTTAGAAATAGATAGCACTGGTCTTCTGATCTGATGCTGGCTGTCTTCTCAATATATGCCATGATGGCTGAGGAAACACCAAGATTGGGATTCTGGAAGAAACGGAATTCCATATATGGTTGATCAGGGTTCACCATTGAAGTTTTTATTTGATCAGTAATGAATATATGAGCTCCTTCAATGTCAAATATAATGTTTTCAATTTTAATCAAATGAAAGGTCTGTAGCCTATGGCCTGTAGCGAAAGCCAATAGAGCGACCAACTTTCTAGACAAGTCATGAAGGCTCAGCTGCTCATTGTTGCCCAGTGAATTTATATATTTGAGCACCTCTCCTGGGTTCCAAGTAACATTGTAACGTGGTTTTGAGGGCCTTGCTCTTCTTATGCCCCTTAGAAATCTTCTCACTTGCATGTTGTTGCCTATATCCCCTGGAAGGATCAGTGATAAAGCAGATCTATGTTGATTAAACGTTCCATATTTTGTTGTGGGTGAATTATTAAGTTTTTCTTGTAAAAATGATAGTGCTTCAGGTATTCCTGCCTCAAATGGCTTGATGTTATTTTTTGAACAAAACGACCACCATGCTTTGAAGGAAGAGTTATATTGTTTTTGTGTTGTCGTTGCCAGTGACTGAATAGCTGTTTTTATGGAATTCTCCGGATAACCTTTCATCCTAAATGCTTTGCAGATAACCTGCCGGCTACCACAGGGTAAGTGTCTTCCCCAATGGGTGAGGTTCCCTGAAAGGTGAAGTCAATATATAATTTAGAATTCGGTTGCAATATTATAGGATTGCCATTCAATAATTTATTAAATATAGGATACCATGCTTCGGAAGGCCAATTAGGAACAACAAGAATTCCTTCTGCCTTGTCTGTTATTATTTTATTGATGGTTCTTAAAATCATTGAAAATGGAGGGAACGCATAAAAATAGAAATGATTCCAGGGCACAGTGAAAGCGTCAATTGCTATAAGGAATCGGGGTCTCGTCCCCAAGAAATATATTTCTCACATTTTGAATTTGATCGTGTTTGATCGGTTTCTGGTGAAATTTTTCTAGAACTTTCATCAGCCTTGTTATGCTGTGATTGTATGTAGGATGCGTGTAGCCAAATATTTCTGTTTTCACACCATTGCCAGATGCAAGAGAATTTAGTTCTGGGAACTGAACACTTCCCATTCTGTTAATATATGACAATGCTCCCAGACGGCACAATCATATTGCATGAATATCCTAGGCATATTTCACCGGAATATTGGCAAATTTCAGAGATATGCCATATCCTCCAAAACATGTGCTATGCATATTCCATGGATATTCAAGGTCACCATGAAATATGTTCCAGGAATATGCCATAATCTTCCACTGCATATGCCAGGAATATTCCATATCCTGCAAAGCACGTGATATGCATATTCCAGGAATATCCTAAAACATATTCATGGCACATGCTATATATATGTTTTCTTACCATAAAAGTATGCCCGAAATATATTTTTGTATGCTTCTTGAAGATGAATGCAGAACATATCCAGGGTGTCTAGTTTATATATGGAATAAACTACCCTTGATATATCGAATATGAGGTCCAATGTATTATTTTTTTGAGTAAGAATGAAAAATTAAATACAAAAAAAAATATTTATTGCCAAAACGACAAATACAACATACATATGTATTCTGATACACTATCTTGGCAATTATCAAGACCTTTGGAAATTCAGATCTGCATTGACACTAACACAAATTACTCAAATCGGTCTCATTACACTTTTCAGTTCTTCAGAATCTTTGTTTTTCTTAATCCTAAAAAAAACATTCAGGAGAAAATGAACCTCGTTGTACAATAATTTACTTAGTCTCTCAGTAACTTACTTAGATCAGGAAAATGGTATGTTCTTCTTGGACTTCTTAGTAAATTGCTATTTGAGTGGGATATACATACATACCCCTAAAAATACTATTAATATAGTGTAGAAAAGTATTGACGAATTATATTTATTTTGATAATTAAGCATGTTGATTGATATTTGCAACATATATATTGAATAGAAGTGATATTTCATAAAGGGGCAATAGTTGAAAATGATGTAAGTGAATAGATAATGAATTTGACATTTAAATATTGTTGAAACACTATCTGTAATGGTGTCTATTCTGAGAAGAATGATACAAGATCTAAGCTCTTTAGTGAAACACTTCAATGCATAAAAGGCAGCTAAAAGTTCTAAAAAATTTATGTGTTTTGATGTATCCTCTGGTTTCCACCATCCATACGCAATCTGTCCCTGACAACTCCCCCCCCCCCAAACCAGTCTTTGACGAATCAGAGTAAATTTCGAGTTCATAATTGTCTTGTTTTATATCATTGAATGTTGTGAAAATTTGGTTTTTCCACCAGTTTAAATCAGATTTAATTGAAGTTGTGATTTTCATATATTTATTATAGTCCTGCTCAGTTTCTCTCAAAGATAAAAAAATTTCCCTCTCTAAAAGTTTTGTGTAAAGTCTTCCATATTTTACTGCAGGACATGCTGAAACAAGTAACCCAATCAGTTGAGCAAACTGTCTAATTTTTACCAGTTTCTTAGAACCTATATTCATGATTGAGTGGAATATTCTTTCTCTCTTTTCCTTTGTCAGTTCAATCGTTAACTTTTTGGTATTGAAAATGAATCCCAAAAATTTACTGGTTTGAGACGAGTCTAAACTACTTTTATCATGATTGATTATAAAACCCAAACACTCCAGCAGCCTCACTGTATAACTCACGGAATCATCACATTTTTCTTTTGTGTCAGCCATGAGCCAAAAATCATCAAGGTGAGATACACAAATTATACCTTCTTTTCTTAGAAAAGCCAAGACTGGTTTTATAATTGTACTGAAATCAAAATTTAGGGCAGAGGAAAAGTCCATTTGGTAGGCAAGTAAACTGAAAATATTTTTCTCGAACTCTAAATCTTAAGTACTTTTTGTAATTTTTATTTATTGGTACAAGGAAATATGCATCTTTTAAGTCAATAGTTGCCATAAAAGCATTTTTTCTGACAAGTTTTATAACTGTTCTTGTATCCTCCATTTTAAAATGGCAAGTTCTAATGAAAGTATTTAATTTCTTCAAATTTAAAATGAAGCGATCTTCACCATTTGATTTTTTAACCAAAAAATAAGAGGACGCAAAACTGTCCTTTTAAAGGTGAACATTCCTCAATAACACCCTTCGACATCATGTCACAGAGAGCCTTCCTCAGTTTTCCTTTTTGTTTTATATTCATACTGGGCTCTGGACCACTTTGTATGGAAATTGTATGGAATGGTGTATTGTACAACCATCAACAAAATCTATAACCATATTTGTCACTGGTAATATTTTCCAGTTTTCTATAAAGAGTCTTAGTCTTCCTGCTAATTTGCTTACCTTTATGTCCGGTTCCGGTTTCTGTATATCTTCTTTTGAGGGTGTTGGCCTTTTGGTCGAACCTCCCTCTTGTGTTTCGAATGGTCCCTGTAGTTTAAATGCTGTGCATCACTATATCTACTATCAGTGAACTAATTTCTAGTCTTATTGTAACCGACAACTGATGTTGTTTGTGAGAAATCTTTGCTGGATCTTTCTAGAATCTTTGCAGTCTTAATTTTTTCCCCCAGATTTGTGTCAAAGAGAAATTCTGGGGAACTGGTGAGGGTTTTAACTGTTGTATTTAGCTGAGATGTTATAATTGCTCTTCTTGTTAGATAAATTCGATAGTGTAGGTCTGTGAGTATTTTATCACTCAGGCATGATATCAAGTTTCGTCTGGTATCCATAGATGACTGTCTATATAGGTTGTCGTTTTTTAATAAAATATTTGAAGCAGAACCCACTGCACCTAAACCTTTTGCCAATTGTTTTTGGCGAGCAATGTGGAAATTGTCCTTTTTGATTGCAGTACCTGGCACTGCAGAAACAATTTCTTCATTTACCCTTGGGACCTCAAGCATTTTTATTTTAATTGGAATACTGAATTTTCCCAATAAGGCTGACCTCTCCTCTTTTTTTAAACCAGTACTTAGTATGTCTTGCCATCTTTTTTCAATGACCTGGTGTAATTTAAAGTCATTTGACGTTTCTCCATCCTCACCCAAAAGGTGTAGAATGTCCTGTTCTAATGTTTCATCATTCAGGGCCAACATTTTATCCACATTTTCTTGATGAACTTGTGATTGAACCGGCACTTGGTTTTTCTCCTTCAAAACAGTTGGTATTGGAGATATCGACCTAGGACTCCGAATAGGAGTGGAACCCCTCGAAAGTATCGAGTCTATAGGGATGGCACGGAGCCTTTCAACTGATCCCCTGGCAGGCCTGCTGCTGCTGCCTTCTTGCGGTGAGGAGCTATGCTCGCTGTTTCTACTAGTATGGGAAACACTACTTTGTCGATAATATGATGGCGATCGGGTACGGTACCTTCGACTTCTCGAATGTTCAGAAGTGCGAGAATGGTGACGGCCATGATGCCGGACGCCGACCCGATCCTTTACCATGCTTCTGAGACGCTCAATTTCGTCTTGCAGTTCGCGACGTGACTTTTTTGCATCTCTAGAAGAGTCTTCCGAGCGTCTTCGTTTTTTGTGACACATCTTCCTAAAAAAAAACTGAGCTTAATATATTGAAAATTAGAAGATTTGGAAGCCTGAATAAAGACGCGACTACCATTTAACGCACAAAAAACGTAATGAGGACGGCGTGGGTTGCATAGAACACGAAGATACAAGTAAAACATCTTTTAACTATTGTGCACCACCTAACGGCAAAAAGCGGTACTACATAGTGTATGAACACTGATCTCGAGGACGAGGCGTTGTAATATAATCGTAGTTATTGATCACATTCTATAAACATCGAAGAATTTGTAACATTTTTTCTGTATTTTATAACCATGAAATTTAAGTCAATATTTTTTCTAAAAAATATTGATGAAAACAGTATAATATGGTATAAATGGAAGACATAAAAGAAATCTTCAGTGAACGTCGAATCTCTGGAACTTGTTTGCTCACAACCTTCAGATGGATATATTAAAGAATATCATTTTCATACCCCTTTATTACTTTGATGAAGTTTGCAACCTACAACCAAATTCATTAAAAGATGAGCCACTGTAATTGACAGTATGTATCACAGGATAATATTGTCCAAGAATGATTCAGTATCATTATCAAAAATACCCAATATAGGATAGATATATTATACAATCCTACCTGCAGACCCCGGACCTCTATACCTACTAATTTCATAATAGATCTTGTCGCAGTAACAAGTGAAAAGAGAACATCAGAACATACCAGTTTAGGATTTAGTTTATCAAAGAAAGTTTTTTTAGCGTAACTATATGAACTTTTGCAAGGGTGGCTCTTATTGGAACCGATTTAAAAAAAGTGTTCGATACAGGTTCATAAAACTAGGTGAACATCAGTTTGTAATGTATAAAAAAAAAATTAACTTTGCACGTAATATTGTTTTAATGAAGATACTACAAATGGAATATTGTTATTTGTAGAGAGTTCAACTTCATATTAGGTTTTTATTATATTCATAAGAATGTAGATTTGCAAAATCTCTCACGATTGAGAAAAACTAGGTAGGCACCTATATATTAACCTGCTACTAAACACTAGATAATTTTTATCTAGTTTCGATCCCTTGTCCAGATAGGTATTTATTATAATTTTCAGGCTCATCTGAAAGCAGTATAATGATCAAGGAGTCGGGTGCTTGGCTGAATGCTTTACCTGTTGCATCTCTTGGAACGCTATTATGGATATGTTTCGTTAATAGACAAAAGTAACCACTGCTTACCGGACCGGTGACATAAGTTTTGACATTAGTTTTTGTCTGGTAATTGTGGTTGCAATATTATTTTCGGGACATTTGTCACTGTCATTTGTCTCTTCAGTCTTTCAGTGTGGTTATGTTTGATTGTTTATTGTTTCAATTGGCGATATAATATATGTTAAATCAGTCTTCTTTGGTTTGAGTTTTTAAAAACAGACTTTATTCACATTTATTACAATATGGAAATATTGAACTTTACATGCGAAATTATAATGTTGATGCGGTGCTGCAACTTTCACATCAAGCTAATGATTTATTGGAGTTCAATTTCTTCTTCTCTTTCATCTAAGTGGATACTTGGTCTTCTTTTTGAAGGTAACAATCTTCGAAGGGATGTTCTTGGAGGTGGTGGAGGTGGATCATCTCTTGATGTCATAATTCCAATTTTCACTGAACGTCTATTTTTGCATTTACAAAATATGTAAAGTAAAATTTCAAAGACAATTATTACAATTATGAGAATCGTAAACCATGAAACATGTTTCCTCACAAAGGGTTCATTAATAATTTGATCAAGTTGGTCAGAATATTGATTTAATTTATGTTGAGCAATGTTTAAATTATCAATATTTAATTTGCTCAATTTCAAAGGCTTTAATTTTGGAAGATTTTCTTTATTTGGTACATCACTGTAACATTGATATGGAATCAAAATTGGATAACTTTTATAAGTAATATTCTTTGCTTGAGTAACAAAGTATTTTGCATATACTCTTGTATTTCCAATAAATGAATTACAATTAGGTTCCAGTTTCAAAATTGAATTCGTTTTAATTATTTTTGTGACAATATCTTTTTTTTGACAATTAATTGTAACAGCCAAAGGATCTGATACAGTTATTAACCAAGTATTCTGTTGAATTTCAAAAACATTATAATCTTTTGCAAAAAGTAAGGAAGTTGAACACATTCTAGGAAGTTCTAGTAATGGTCTCAAAATTTGAGCTTCACAAATTGCATTGCTATCAATTGGATAAGAAATAACATTATCACATATATGAAAATTATAAAAAAGTAACTTACACTGATCTAAATTTTGAAAAGCAGTGTACATCATAGAATCATCATCTTTTGCAATATAATTTTTATTTGTTGGTAAAATATGATGTAACCCTGTTCTGTTATCTAGGATAGGAATGGGGTACAATCGGTAAACAGTATAGATTTCAGGTTCAACTAAGGGAATTTTCAATACAAAAATTATCCTTGAATCTGCTTGAAAAGCTTGTAATTCAATAATATCTAAGTATTTAGATACTGATGAAAGTTTCGCGGATAAAGGTAAATAATTCTTTTGAATTGTTTGTGTTATTTCTTGAAGAGATGATACTAAGTCATTGGGTTTAATTATTGAAGTATGGATAATATGTAGTCTAGCAAACGTAATTCCATTGAGAATGTCATTCAAATAATTATCCAAAAATGTATAACTTTCCAATAGTTGTTCACAGATTTCGATGGTTTTCAACTTTGCATCAACCATTGCTAAATGGTCTGAAAGATCATAAATTGAAGTTTCAATTTGTTTTATATCTTCATTAAATGTTTCTTCATCTACTTGCAATTGTTGAATGGTACTATTAAATTCTTTTATTACAGAAGTTGTAACTGAAATTTGGTTTTTGAGTAAATTTTCAATTTGGTGTTCATCCCTGTATATTTTGTTAATACAATCATTAAAGTATTCACTGCCACTGGCATCTAAATTTCCGGTAAGGGCTTTCCAAATTGATCCAGCGCCATTTATTAAACCTCTTTTATATCTTTTGTTATAATCATTCGAATCAACTTGAGATTCGTAATACTTTTCCTCAACTTGATGAGCAATTTTATTCAACAGACTAATATGCGTACTGATTTCTCCATTAAAATATTTCATTCTCGGGTTGTTGGTTTCTATAAGTTCAATCAAGTCATTTAATATTCTTGCATTATGATCAATAGCTTCTTTTACTTGTGCCATATCTTTTACTACTAATAAAGTCCATTTTTCATTTGAAATTTTAATATCACCTTGTTCATGGTAATATACTCCTACTGAGTTATTAATAGGTGTTAACTTATACTGAGCGTTAACAATGTGGATGACTGCTAACAGGAGAAGAATCATTCTTGATCTGAATTTTCTTTTTCTAGATTTTCCTGATCTGAAACAAAACATAGTTTCAGTCTATCAAAATTTACTTTTGAATTTTGATTTGTTTCAGGATTCTTAAGCATGGCTGAATTTTGAAACACTTCGATAATTTCGTAAGGTCCATTAAATTTATTTTCTAATTTATTCTTTATTTGAGATTCTTTAACAATGACTTTATCTCCAATTTTAAAAGATCGAGTTTCGTGATGGATATTTTCGTCAAATCGTTTTTTCGCATTTTGTTTTCTCCTTTCAGTATTTTCACGAGCTACTTTATAATAATATTCCATTCTATTATTAAGATCTCGTATATATTTGGTTAAAAGATCTTTTTGATTATATGTAGTTTCAGGGGGTCTACCTGAAGTGTGTCCAAATATCAACTCATAAGGACTGAATCCATGAGTTTTATGTTTACTGTTGTTATAAGCAATAACAGCAAGGGGTAAGATTGACAGGGGATGTTCATTAGGATTTTCTATCTTATGAACTCGTAACATTTCGACAAGGGTGGCATGAAATCTCTCTAGTGAACCATTTGATTGTGGATGGTCTACACTAGAAATTGTAATCTTTATGTCGTATAGTGTACAAAGGTCTTTTACGATGTGATTATTAAACTCTTTACCTGAATCTACGTGGATTCTAAGTGGAGTTCCATAATGTTGGAAAAATACAAGTAAAGTACTAGCGACTGATTTTGCGGTTTTGTCAGGTATTGGATATGCTTGGGTGAATTTAGTTAATTCGCATCTCAGTGTGAGAATATAATTTTGTACTGGAATTTCTAAAATATCAAAATTTACCCATTCAAAAGCTGTTTTGGGAGTTTCTGTTATAACAAGAGGATTCTGTAAATTTTGTCGACATATTTTTGCTTTTTGACAAATTTCACAAGCTTTTATGAAATTTTCAACATCTTTTGTGATGCCTGTCCAATTATATTTTTCTCTTATTCTTTTCAAAGTTTCATTTATTCCACGATGCAAATTCTTTTTACCATTGTGGTATTGATCTAATATTATTGGTATTTCATTTTCGTTGGGGGTTCGAACTACGTCTTGACATATTTCGAATTTAATATTCTCTTTATCTGCTAAGATATATGAAAGCATTTCTTGGATAGGTAGATCGACATTATTTTCGACATAATACGTTTTTGAGGGTTGACATGTGTCTTGGCATCGAGAGAAAAGAGTCACAAAACCTCCAGCTCCATGGCTGAAATATAATATAAAAAAGATAGTCTCGCTTAAAAATCGGGCGTTTGATAAATTTAAAAAAACTCGCTCAAATATTGACTGGAGTTATTACAAGGAACTGAGAAATTTCAATACTGGTGCAATACGTCGGGGAAAAAAAGGCATATTTACATCATGTAATTTCACGTAAAAACTCAAAATCTACTTGGAACGCTCTTCGATCGCTTGAGCTGCTACGGAAAACAAACTTGTCTGAAATACCATTCAACTTGAAAGATAAAGATCTTATAAACAACCATTTCATAAATATTCCACAGTTTGAACCATCGGAATCACAGCTGTTACTTCTCGAAAATTATAAAAAAGATCCTATCACAGATTTTTCCTTCACATTCTGACCTGTTTCTGCAGAGACGGTGAGAAAGTACACTTATGGTATCAAAAGCAATGCTACAGGTACATATAAGATTTCCCTCCGTATGCTTTGTTTGGTAGGTGACCACGTTCTCAAACATATCACACATATAATAAATACCATTTTAACTGCTGGAGTATTTCCCAAGGCCTGGAAAGATGCCTTGGTCATTCCCCTGCCCAAATGTAACTCACCATTAGACCTGTCAGATCTGCGTCCCATTAGCATTCTACCTTCCCTATCCAAGATCGCCGAAAAAGCTATGAAAGAACCGATGACAGACTTCGCTTATGGAAATAACATCAACTTCAGTACAGTCCGGCTTCAGACAACAGCACAGTACCACTACCGCTCTACTCCATATTTCGGACGATATTTTCAGAGCTACTGATGAAGGAAAATTGTTCTGTTTAGTATTACTGGACTACAGTAAGGCCTTCGATAATTTAGATCACGATATACTCTGCAAAAAACTTGTTTATTTTGGTTTCAGCGATACAGCAAAATGTCTAATTTCGGATTATTTAAGCGATCGTAGTCAAAGTGTTATTCTAGACGAAGATGTGTCCAGTCCAGTACGGGTGTCTAAGGGGGTACCCCAGGGATCTATTCTGGGACCTTTACTATTTTCTTTGTATATTTCGGACTTTTATAAATCGGTCACAACATGTACAATACATCACTACGCAGACGATACACAGATATACTTCTCCTTCCACGGCCATTGTTTACAAGAGGCTCAACGCAATATCAATAGCGATCTTAAATCTATACTAGACATCTCTTCTGCGCATAAATTGAAACTGAACGCAAAAAAATCGGTAGTATTGCTTTTTGGATCTAAAAAATTTAAGGAAAACTGCACTAGAAACTTTCGAAGAAAAAATCGGAAATGACAAATTGCCATTATTGGAGGAAAATAAGAATCTCGGAGTTTTCTTTGATTCAGAATTAAGATTCAGTAGACATGTAAGCTATCTGTGTCAAAGCTCATATAACACTTTGAGGCAATTATACCCAAATCGCGATATTCTTTCTACAGAATTGAAAATGAAATTGTGCGAATCGCTGATTTTTTCAAAAATTTCATACTGTGATAGTATTTACGAACCTGCTCTCTTGCAGTCTGACGCTCTTCGCCTACAACGTATACAAAACTCATGCCTGAGACTTTGTTATGGCATTCGCAAATACGATCATATCTCAATTCAAATGAAAAAGTCAGGTTGGCTTAGGCTTGAGACCCTCAGAAAGCTGCACCTCTTAACACTCACACATAAAATTCTAATTTCCAAAAAACCAGATTACCTTTTCAACAAACTTTCTACTTTCTCTCTGAATAGGTTTGAGACTCGTAATAAAAATCTACTTGTTATTCCCAAACACAGCTCTTCCCTTTTCACCCGTAGTTTTTCATATAATGCTCCAAAGTTATATAATCAACTGCCCAGTGACTTTAGATCTTACACTCTCTCGAACTTTAAAAAAAGGTTGAAGGTCCAATTAAGTATGAAATAATAAGCATAAAAATAAACTATGACCTCAGCTATTTACATGGTAATAACGCATTTCGAACCAAGCTCATTTGTGTACCTTCATATTAACTTTTGGAATGAATAACATTTATGTTAAGGTTGAGTTGAAAAACAGCACCTGCTGATACTCCGCCTGTTCATCATCTTTTCTTTTTTTCACGTATTTTAATAGGTATTTTTGTTTTTCTTTTTTATATTGGATTTGATGATGAATAAAGTCGATTTATTATTATTATTATTATTATTATGATATAAGGAACTGAACATGTATTCAATTTCATCTTCAGGTTCAAAAGGTACTAATATCAAATAATATTTCCGATCTTTTACAGTTCTACTGGAAACAATATTTATTTTATTTGGATAAAAATCTATATCTTCTTCAAATATATCGTCAAGTATTTTATCATGTAATGGTGTTAATTTTCTGTGTTGTGGAAAAATAACAATGTGTTTATGACTTTTGTCTAGTAATTGATCATTGATGAATTTAAATTTTGAGTAATCAATTAATGATTTGATTTCAAAAAGTCTAGAAAAGTTTGTTAATTCTTCTAATACAGTTTCTTGAGCTACTTCAGTCTCTGTATCTGAAATATCATGTTCTTCAAGATTATCATTTGCCATTAAAATATTTGATAAGACTTTGCTACAATCATCAAAATGATTCATTCTGATTCTAGATAAAGCGTCTGCGTTCTTTTTCCGGGACGATAAATAACTTCGAATTGGTATTCCTCTAATTTTAAACGCCATCTGGCTAATCTACTACCAGGGTCTTTAATTGAAAATAACCGTGTTAGTGGTCGATGGTCTACTATAAATTTAAATTTTCTACCATAAAGATAGGGTCTAAAATGTTTAACTGACCATACCATGGATAAAAGTTCTCGTTCAATAGTTGAATATTTTGTTTCAGCGGGACATAATGTTCTAGATGCATAGGCAATAGGTAAGTCTTTTCCTATTGGTCCTTGGGATAATACGGATCCAATTGCAAATGAGCTTGCATCGGTTGTCAAGATAAAAGGTTCTTCAAAATTTGGATAAATCAAAATAGGGGTTGAAGTCAAGGCTTTTTTCAATTCTTGGAAGGATTTTTTACATTCTTCATCAAAATGGAAAGATACATCTTTCTGTAATAATCTTGTAATGGGTTTAGAAATTTTTGAAAAATTTGGAATAAATTTTCTATAATAACCTGCTAGTCCTAGAAATTGTTTAATTTCTCTTGGGTTTACTGGTTCTGGAAAATTAATTATACAATCGACTTTCGCGGGGTTTGGTTTTACTCCATCTTTAGTAATAACGTGTCCTAGATAGGCGACTTCTTGTCTCAAAAATTCACATTTGTCAGGTTGTATTTTCAAATTTGCATTTCTTAATCGTTTGAAAACTAGTTTTAAGTCAGATATGTGTTCGTCTATAGTCGGGGAATAAATAATTATATCATCCATATACCGGGTGTCCCACATTTTATGTGACAGGCAATATCTGATTTGTTGGAGAAGATATACAAAAATGTTTCATACAAAAGTTTTATGAGTTCATGATAGCTATATTTTGATACAATTTTAAAATATACAGGGTGTTTGGTGTAGGTGCTACAGACCAAAATGCCATTTTTTAAAATAGAACGCACTGTATATCATTACATATTCAGATTCTACGTTTAATTCTGATATCATTTCATGTCTAGTTTTTGAAATTCGGTTACGGCGTTGTTGAGTTATTGCTCTTAAAATAAGGTTTAATATAAGGTATCAAAAAAACTTTAACGCGTACACGAATCCTGTCTATATCTTTTATCCTACTGAATAATAATATTAATGTAACGAGATTATTATGCGATTTATGATAATCGAGGACGTGCAACTTCCGAGATTTATTCAAATTGCATAATAATCAAGTTACATTCACAGCTTTATCATATCATTGGCAACGATGATGTGAAAATAAAAACAACAACTTTGGTTATTGTCACATTATTGTAATTTTAGCGTGCCATTTGGTATGATTTGATCCAGTTGATGAAAGATATTCCCATAGCAGAACGACAAGGAATTTGGTGGCAACAAGATGGTGCTTCTCCTCACAATTCACAAGTTGTTACTGAATATCTGGATAGAACGTACCCAAATAGATGGATTGGTAATAAGGGTCCAATTCGGTGGACGGCTCGTTCCCCAGATTTATCACCTCTTGAAATTTTCCTATGGGGTTATTTAAAAGATATTATTGTCACCACTTCCCCTTTGAATGTGGATGATCTGAAAATGAAAATTCGACTAGCGTGCAGTGATATTACGCCTGATATAAGAGCGACTTGTTCGAGAGAAGTGATTCGACGTTTCGAAGCCTGCATAATATCTAATGGGCCTCACTTTGAACATTTTTTATTACATATCTAGGTACTATTCTTATGAAATGATTCATCAAGCTATATTACATTGTTATTGACGATTTGTTCCTGAATACACCTCTTTCAATTTCGAAATTGTTTCATATCCAAAATGATTCCTGACTGAATTCCACAACTCAAAATTGAAACCATAGCTACGAACACCCATAATTTTGACTAATTTTCATGTGATCTGATGCAGAGAGAATAGTTATTGTATGGGATATTTTTAAACATATTAGTCGTTCTCAAGACTTTACATTTTAAGCAATAACTCAACAACGCCGTAATCGAATTTCAAAAACTAAACATGATGATATCAGAATTAAGCGTAGAATCTGAATATGTAATGATATACAGTGCATTCTATTTTAAAAAATTGCATTTTGGTCTGTAGCACCTACACCAAACACCCTGTATATTTGAAAATTATATCAAAATATAGCTCTCATGAACTCATAAAACTTTTGTATGAAATATTTTTCTATATCTCCTCCGACAAACCAGATATTGCCTGTCACATAAAATGTGGGACACCCGGTATACCAAACATCTCTCGTTTCTAAGTCCGGTTAGAATATGATCTAAAATTCTTTGGAGAGTACTAGGAGAGTTCTTCATTCCGAAAGGCATTCTGAGAAATTCGTATAAACCATTTTCAACAGAAAAAGCGTTTTTTTCTATGTCGTTAGGATGCATTTCAATTTGATGAAAACCTGAGGCTAGATCAAGGGTGGTAAAATATTGACATTTTCCGAGTTGGTCTAATAAATCTGATATATTGGGCAAAGGATATTTATCATCAATAGTTAGTTCATTTAATTTCCGATAGTCAATTACTACACGCCATTTTTGTTTTCCTGATGCGTCAAGTTTTTTCGGTACGACCCAAACTGGGGCTGACCATGGTGAAATTGAGGGTCTAATTATATTTTGTTCTAATAACTTTGAAATTTGTGACTTCACTTCTTCTTTATGTACTATAAGATTTTGTTGAAACGGGTTGTGCACCATCTTTCAGTTTCACTGTATGTTTAATTTCACTTGTGAAAGTTAAAGGATCACCTTCTAAATAAAATATGTCTGTGAATTCTAAACATAAGGTCTCAATTAGTTCTTTCTCTTCTTCATTAAGATGTTTTAAACGAAGTAAATTCTTTATTTTCTCTGGACGACTTGTTTGTATGTTTTCTGTTTCAATGTCAACTTCATTTCCATAATATTTTTCAAATTGTAAGTCATTAAAATCAATAGATTTTTCAATTGCATTTACATTTACAACGGTTACTAAAAATTCTCCTTTTTCGTTAATTTTGACTAGGGCATTTGGAAGTTTAACTTTCTCTTTTTCAGTAGCTTCTGTATTTCTTAATTTGGATTTTAATTTAAAAACTTTTTCAACTCTTGGTTCGATTGTTATTTTATTTTCGGGATTTTATGTACTGAACTTTTCCTGTAAGTTTCCTTGAATTTTTTGTTCATTATTTATTCTTACTGATGTTCCAGCAAGTGTTTTCCGGGCTGAATATAAAGGATAGGTTTTATAATTCAAAATTAAAACTTGATTACCAATATCTACTACTCCATCAAATCTTTTCAAAAAATCGGTACCTAAAATTCCGTCAAATTCGATATCTAAATCGTGTACGTAAACTTTATGCCAAACTGGTTTTTCTTCTGTGCCAAATGGTATTAAAACTGACTCTTTTACCATTACTTTTCCATCTGTAACTCCTGTAACTGGTATATTTTCTGTAAATCTTTTTGTATAATTTTCAGCTGTTTTCCTTTTAAAAATCGAGATACCTGCACATGTGTCAATTAATATTTTAAAATTAGCTGGGCTGATTAAATAATGCAAATCGCTACAATTGGATGTTATAGAAATTGCTGATCTGTCTTGAGGTCGCTCATAGTTGGTATTGTTTTCTCTGGCTTGAATTCGCGAGTTTTGATTAGCGCTGCGAGATTCGCTTTCATTTCGATTGCAGGAGGAATCTGTTGAGTTGGACATTGTTGTTCTATAATTAGATTGTCTGCCTATAGGGTTTGTCGATATTAATTGTGTCGTACATGGATTGGTAGTTGTACTGATAGGTGGGTTGTCTAGTGACAGAAAATGGTGAAAATCCGTTTGAAGTTGTTCTACTTCATAGTCAAAATTTTCATTTGGTATTTGTTCATATTGCTGTTGTTCAAAATCTTGTTGTTCCGGGAAATAATCTTTCTCATCATAAAATGACTCGTTTCCTTGGTCTGAATATTCATAAATATTTTCGTTTTGATACTCAAAATCTGTATTTGAGCATAATGAATCGTACTCATGATCTAATAAATGGGTTTTATTCGCATTTAAATTCCATTGAGGGTTATTCTTGATTACTGTGGGTCTATTTGTTTGAAAATATTGTCCGCGTTGTTGCATTTGAGGATTTGCTTGTCTTTGAAAATTTTGATTTCGGAAATTTCGATTTGGATTTTGATTTTGGAACATATTTGGTCTCATTTGAGGTTGACTCATATGGGGTTGACTCGTTTGAGGTTGATACATTTGGGGTTGATTCATTTGGGGTTGGAAATAATTTCTTTGGAAATTATTTGGTCGACTTATTTGTGATCTTGTATTATGATTTGTTATTGAACTTTGAGGTTGTGATGAACGATTGATTGATTTTTGATTTTCAAAGTATGAGAGCTGTATCTCACGCTTTATTCTAACTGAAGCTTCTAGCATACTATTTGGATTGCTAGCTCGAATAATTTGACCGATTTTGGGTTCGAGGCCTGTTAATAAGGTATTTAAAACCATATTTTCAATTAGTTGAGACTGTGCGTTTTTCTGTGCGTTTGTTAACATAGATCTTTGTATACACGAATACATTTTCGCGCTATGACTTTGAAGTCTTGAGAAAAACGTCAGTGCATTTTCTCCATTTGCTTGCCTTATTCTTTGTAAATCCTGTATCAAAGATGTTAAGTCACGGGAATCACCAAAGTGAGAATTTAATAAAATTTTGATTTCTTGATAATTTTCTGGATTTCTGGAATTTATCAATTGAGCAGCTTTTCCTCTGACTTTGTTTCTAATGTGAATAGTTAAAAGCAATTTTTGTTGGTCTACTGCCATAGCTTGCGCATGGTCACAGGCGTTAAGAAAATTTCCAAGCGAAATTGAATCACCATCATATTCTGGAATTATCGAGAATATTTCGGAAAGTTTATACGGTTCTAATGGTACTTCGCGTTCATTATGTGAGCTTTCATTTGAACTATGATGTGACATTTTGGGTAAATTTTGGGATAACAAGGTTAAATCAAATTTAGAAAAATATTAAAATACAACAAAATGATTAATGATTCGATGTGGTACTTACAATGAGTTTCCTACGTCTAAATGCTGGTTGGTTGTGCTTCCTAAGCTCTGGGTGGCTTGCTTCTTCTTTCTTTCTTCTTTTTCTTGTTGTCTCCGGGGGTTGTGGAAAGATGAAGTCCTACTTCATAAAGCTCTAGCTCCAACAGGATGAGCAGCGTTCGACGACTTACGCGGGTTCCAAGAGGTGATTTCTTCACGACGAGGTGAGCAACGTTCGACGACTTATGCGGGTTTCTTGTTGTTGAAGAGACCGTCTTGTTCACTGGGTTCTGCTTTGCGGTTCTTGGACTCGTTGGAAGTCTGGAGACTACCGCTGTTTCTTCGTTGGATCACAGCGTTTTCGAGATCCGCACGACTGCGCCAATTTGTTAAATCAGTCTTCTTTGGTTTGAGTTTTTAAAAACAGACTTTATTCACATTTATTACAATATGGAAATATTGAACTTTACATGCGAAATTATAATGGTTTAAAACTCGTTTTGATTCAAATCTACTAAAGTACTTGGTTTGAAGACTGGGAAGACTTGAACGACTTGAATCCGGTCTCCTCGACTTTTATAGGTTCGGGAATGCTGACTGGATACTGCGTAGTTTCTATTATTCCACGAAGACCTTCAAATGTGCTGAGGAATATCCTCTATTTTCTGCGTAGTAGATGATGCAATGTTTATAGTGTATGACGCAATTCCGGGACAAAGGGCTCATTCAGGAATCGGATATAACATATATATAATATTTTTGGTGTTTTCGATTATTTTATTATAATAATATCAATATATTGTTACGAATCATAGATAATGAACCAGAGTTTTTTTATTTGATGCCTGTTAATCATCAAAAAATTCCAGGTAACCTTGAGTTACTCGTTTTATTCCTTTCCCCCCTAACTTGATCGTAGCTTTTCTTCAAATTTCTATACTTGTCATTACAATTTAAAGCGCTTTTGTTGTATACAAATGTATTCAGATTTGGGCTGATTTTGTTTCCCACACCTTTTTTTTGGTGAAGTTTGGAGAATCAAATTTGTTTGTGATCTTTGTAGATTGGAATCAACAGCTTCATCATTTCGTCAGTCCATGTCTACTGACTGTAGAAGTCTCCTTGAGAGATAATATCGGTTTCTCATTACCGGAATGAATAGATGCGCCAGATTCTCCATTTGCATGAAATATTCAAGTTTTTGTAATCTACTGAAAAATTGTCGCAATTCCTGAAACATGCGTGCTCTATCAAAATTTTATCATCTATAAACTTATTAAAAATCAAATTATTAATACATTTGTTACCTCTTCGATCTGTTCAATCACTTCAATTGAATTCATATATCATATAAAACAAATTAAGATTTTTAACCCCAAAAAATGAAAAGTATTCAAACCAGAATAACCAGATCAACCAAAGAAAATCGTCGGTCGTTCTGGTGACAGACAATCGACCGCTTTTTCAGGAACCAAGTCCCGTAAATAACCTTTTTTTCAGTTACCAACCTAATAATAGACATTTACGGCACGCAAATTCAGCAACCAAAACAACCAAGGTGATATACGGAACATATCCTATATAGACGATGAATCTTTTAGAATAGCAGTGGGACAAGGGATGGGTTCATCTATTTGTGTGCTTCATACTTGTGTTTGTGGTGGTGTAGTTGATGAGAAAGGTGTGCACGGTTCAAGTTGTAGGAGAAGTGCAGGGCGTACTTCTCGACATTAACAGGTGAACGACATTTTGAAACGGGCCATGGTGTCAGCGGATGTTCCTGCAATTTTGGAACCCTTAGGTACAAGTCGAGATGATGGTAAACGACCAGATGGTATGTCTCTTATACCCTGGAAATACGGTAAACCTGTGGTATGGGACTTCACTTGTGTTGACACGGTCGCGGCTTCCCATCTAGCCGGAAGTTCGATGTGTGCTGGAACTGCAGCTTTATCTGGCGAGAAATTTAAACGAAAAAAAATACCAAAATCTTAGTATCAATTATTTGTTTCATCCAGTAGCGTTTGAAACTTTTGGTGTTTATGGCCCGGAATCTCTGATATTTATTCATGAACTCGGAAGGAGATTGGGCCAAGCAACGAAAGATAACCGTTCTACCACTTTTTTGATAGAAAGAATTAGTATTGCTATTCAACGTGGTAATGCTGCTTCGGTTCTTGGAACTATTCCTCCATCGCATAATTTTGATGAGATCATGCATGGCCCTCATTTCAGTACGGAACTAAAATCTCTTCGAGAAAAGCCAAGAGCTGTGCATTGTCATCACTCTCCTATCAAGGTTAATTCGCAAATGATTAATCCACCTTCTTCTGTTTCAGTACGGTCAATGGAGATTGGTCATTCCTGAGTTACATTCCTCGTGGTTCTGGTTCCCTTTCAGCGGAAGAACTTCATCGAGCAAGAGCCGAATCGATCCCTCTACGAATCCCTTCTTCACTTGGAAGAATTGATTGCAGCTTGCGAGATGGATACGATGCAGAATCTAACAAACTTCCTTACGAATCAGTAGAGAGTTGTCCTGAAAATTTTGTGAAGAAAATTAGATTAGATAATTTGAGAAACACTTGCTACATGAATAGCATTTTACAAGTGTTATTCATGATGGATAATTTCAGGAACGAGATTTTAAAAATGAACGAGAACGTTTCCTACTTATTCACCAATCTAAAATCCTTGTTAGTGAAATTGCAGTTTTGCAAGAATTCAGCATCTTTCCCACCAATCAATTTCCTGGAGTCTTTGAAGTCTACTAGATACTCGTTATGACAACAAGAGAATTGGTCCGAATTCTTAGGATTCTTATTGAATACTCTTCGTGAGCAGGAAAATAAAAAAATCAATAGTCTTGACCGTTCTGGATCAAATAATTCCGTACAGCTTATCTCGTCTTGTATTCCTTGATCCTTCGCTGAAAAAATCCTCACTAGTATGTGACTTTCTGGAACTTCAACTAGCATTTCCTGAAATGTCTGATAACCAGTCCGTGCAAAGCTTATACTATTTCATCATCTGGAAACAGAACTTTTAACTGATGATGATCAACTGCTGTATTGTCCAATATGCGCCAATCTAACTATTAATTATAAGACAATGAGTATAGCCGAGGCAACAGTCAATCTAATAATAACACTGATGCTCTTCAAACATGACTCAACCTCTGGCAGAAGCACCAAACTCATACGAAGATTCGAAACAATTGAACACCTCAATCTAGCAGACCACAATTATAATCTTTATGCGGTTATTGTTCACTGTGGTTCCGGCGTTGAATGTGGCCATTATTACGCATTGGCAAAAGATAAAACGGACTGGTTCAAGTTTGACGATAGTTGTATTACCAAATACTCAGACGATATCTTGGGTTTATTGGATCCTCTGGAGACACCCTACATTTTATTTTATGAGAGAGAGGACATTGGCAGATCAAGATCTTCAGATGATGTGGTGCTACAGGTTTTTCCGGGTTTTCCTGCAGCTGAAAAAGCAAATGCGCCACTGGAATCAATCAAGTCGCCCGGAGCGCCAATTAATTTTTGATGTTTTTTATTTATTGATTACTTTTCTGTTACTTTACATTGTAATTTTGGCATCAAGTAATATAACACAAATTTTCATATTGGAATGGAGAATGCATAAGATGGATCGATGAATTCTTGGTTATAATTTCTCTAGTATTTATTTTACCCTTCCTCATGACCATGACCAATTATTCTTGCTGTTTCGTAACAACTAGAAAAATGAGACTGGCCAATAGTTATTATATTTACTGAAATAGTTCATAATACATGAATAAACTTAATTCCTTGATTGCTTGATCAATTGGTAATTTTAGTGTTGATTGAATTCATGTTATAAGTCATCGTTGATTCAAGCTTGAATGTTTCATCTGCTGTGATAATTTTTCATTTTTGAAAGTAGGTAATTGTTCATGTAGGTAGGTATTTAGTTTGGGCAATTCTTTTAGATACGAGTTTGTATTAATTGAAAGTTTTACGGAAAAACTTTTACCGTTAACTAAATTGAATAAAAACAAATACCTAAATGGAAAAATTTATCGAATCACTTCGAATAAGCATATATTATTATTTGCTTCAATGTTTTTCATCAAAAATCAATTTCGCTTTATAAAAAGTTAGCAGACACTTATCAACGTCAGTCAATCGAATTTCGAAATTTTCGGGATAAACCACATAAAATATCATTCTCTCCCTTTCTAAACGATAATTTCCTTGTCTTCTCGACACCTCTTCAGCCCCTGGACCGATGATTAGAAATGTTTTATAGAATCGAAAAGTGACGTCATATTCGAAATATCGGTACTATGCTTCCCATTTCTAATGTTCGAATATGACGTCACATTCTCGACACATTTCGATGCTATGAAACATTTCTAATCATCGGAGTCCCAGTGCAGGCCGGATTTTCATGCATCCGTTTATCCGACGGTACGATATCCGAAATGACGTTAAATTTCGTATGAAATATTTTGCAATTTTCATGAGTAATCAAATCGTCCGAAATTTGACAGTTAATATTCGATTTGATGATGTATTGTATAATGTGTTAATAATTGTTTATGTTTGTACTTCTGCAGTGAGTGGTACATTTTACGAATATATAAATAATCAATAATTCTTGAAATATTTCGCTGGACATCCTGATTGAAATACTTTTCGGAATCAGCCAATTTCATCTCTTGGAGCAGGTTGTGACAGGCACCTTGTCTTTTTCTACTCTGAAAAATATCTCTTACCTATCTAAAATCTTTTTTTTGCCTATTTTGTTTATTTCTCATTTGTAGTAAAAAAAGATAAGACAAAATTAGAACATTATTTGTTTTCCAAATATAAAAAATTAATTTGTTTCTATTGCATTCATTTTATACATTATTTGGAATAACAACACAAAAACGAAAAGATTGAGGTTAAAAACCATACGATTTTCGGAAAAGTTAAAAATTTCAACCCGTACGACAGTCGGTTGAAAGTTGAAATGTTTCGGATGAAAATTGGCGCGAAAAAAATTCAACCAATCAAAACATTTTCGTACCATCGGATCGTCGGATAACGGATGCATGAAAATCCGGCTTAGGTGTGAAAAAGTACACACAGAATACCACTTTCGTCAATTGTAGCTATTAATTGTAGAATTGTATTGTAAGTAAAAGAGTCAAGATGCCGGTCCAAATGCTGTCAAATATCAATTTGTCGCCAGCAAAACTAGGGCCGGGATTCCGAAGTCATGATCGAGCATGAATCGTGTCGTTTTCACGAATTTGACGATTCCGAGCCTGTACGCCGATCGTATATGTGTTGCAAATAGCCTACATTTTGACGATTAGTTGACGAAAAGTGGATTCCGAAGTGACGATTAGGCCTCAATGGTGTCGTCTAGACGATTTTGTTAATCCCGAGGCTATATGACGATTGTAAATGTGTTGCAAATTGCTTACATTTTACGATTAGTTGACGATAACTATTTTCTTGTCGTCAGTATATGTATCTTGGTCTGATATATGTGTTGCTCTTTTTATTAGTGGTCATTATTGCTTGTGTATTTGTTTCCTATGATCCATACTTCTGCAGTAGGGATTTTTTATTCAGAATGGCTTTCAGAGCAACCCAAAAGTTTACTGGGAGTTGATAATGAATTTCATGGGGAAAAGGGCATAGCTAAGTGGCGAATAGATCACCCTGTTGAAAAAAATGTGGAATTCTTTCGAATTTTTCTGAGGGTTGTGCTAGTAAAGGTACAGCCGGTTGACGGAAACATTAACAATTTTTTTATTATTATTTCAAGGTACCATTACAACTGTTGCAATATTTTTTGGGAATATTAATATTATTAACGAGTTCAAGGAATAGGATGTAGGTACCTATAATGATATACAAATAAGTAGGTAGGTATGCACCAAATGTACACGTATTCCTTTGAATTAAATTTCAACAGAAAAAGCAACAGAACTACCAGAACCTACACTATGCGAGAATGGATTCCTAACAAAGATATACATTAACAATTAAAAGATACATCTTATAATGATAATAATAGGAGTAGTGTGAACATAACTGCAGTACAATAATTATTAATATTATTATAGAGTATTATACACCTATCTATAGTTAGATATAGATACCTATCCCGGTTTAATGCAATATCAAATTTTATGTACCTACCTATACAAGGCGTAGAATTAAGCGCACAAACATTCAAAAAATGAATTTCCTTCACAGAATAAAATGTTAAATCAATACTCTGGACTCCTTCAATTAATAATGTAAATTTAAAATCACAAAAAACTAGCAGATTGAATAAAATATATTGAGAATATCGAGAATATGTCAATTATCAATTCAGAATTTTATGTTTAATGCGGTTTAATTCATCATCTTACCGTTCCATGTTGATTTTATTGTGTTGACTGATCGAGTACCGAAATCACCCGACGATTTTATTGGGAATCAATTATCACAGTCGAATGTCCAAGAATTTCATTTAGGTAGGTATTTACAGGAAATTTCCAATCAAACCAAGAGGTCCTGAGTTCGAATCCCGGTTTGTCCACATTTTTTTAATTCACTTCTAATTTTCATCTTTCCGTTTGCTATTCTGGATTTTAAATTCAATTACATACGTTAATGCTACTTAATTTTTTTATTTATTCTTTTTTTCTACGATCTACGATCATGTTTCCAGCATTTTTATCAAGTACCGAGAATACCCGACGATTACTTCTTGTCGTCTGAAGTTCGAATCGTTGATCGTTCGTTCGTGATCGAATCGAAAGTTCGGAATCCCAGGGCTGTAGCTATAACTATACACACGGAATACCGTTTACGTCAAATCGTAGCGATATGTAGAATACTATGGTACACGGAATCCCACTGCAGTACCACTAACCACTAGTACCAGACACCAGTTGATTAGTTCAATCAAGTTGTTTGTTGTTTGTACTTTGTAGTGATGTACGATACAGTTATAGTTCATTTGGTTTCACTATGCACCGTTTCAAAATCTAATCTAGATTAGTTGATCCCGCTTAGGCGACGTCTGGTTATTTTGTTTGAGTAGGTAAAGGGTCGTTTGAAACAGGGCTCCACCCTCCATAATGGGGCCCACTATGGGGTCCGTAGGGCGTCGCCCCTTGTCTTTTGGGGCCTTTCATCAAACCCCCTAAAAATTGGGGCCCAACGACGAGTCTGTAGGGCGTTGCCCCGTTCTTATTTGGTCCCCTTTCCCCCTTGAAAATAGGGGCCTATATCCGAAGAATAACTGGTAGTATATCCGTGACATAACCTTCAAAAGGGGGAATCTTCCATATATTGAAGCGGGCCCCCATGGTTAGGTTCGAAATATTGAATCACAATATCCATAACCTCCAAATAAAACTGAAACTCGCATCAGTGGGGGCCCATATTCAGAAGTCTCGAAGATTACTGAAACTAAACCCACGGTTCTTGGTCGCTTCTTATAGAAACTAAGGCCCCCATTTCGAGATTGATCAAGTAAGTTTGGGTGTCCCTTGTACCGAAGTAGGGCTACATTAGTCTGATGTTTAAGGTTATGTTATCTTTCAATTGTCACTTAATAATCTTTGCAGACTAAGAACGGCATAGAGCTTTTTATCGATTTTAGGACCCGTTTCGAAAGGGGCTTTGTATGGAAGTAGTACTGATAATAGTTCTACTTATTAGAACAAAGCTATCAAATGTCACTTGAAAGGTCTGTAGACTTTCAGGTAATGACGATATGACAAATGACATTTGATAAGAATGTTTGGAAACATCATGATTGAAAGAAAGTGAATTATTTATCTCAATGACAAGTGACAGCATTTAGAATTGACACTTGGTAAGCGTGCTACTTCAAAATGGCTTTCTTCATGGCGCATAAAAATAAAAAACATAAAAATATTTTCATTTATTATTTCATACTACATATTATGTTGAACAGAGCAATTAGAAAATTTTCAAAAATATTAATTGTACATATTGAAGTTTCATTAAATGTAGTAGAGCAGTATTTAATCTTTTTTCTGTATCTTGAAGCCATAAGGAAGAGAGCTGTAGTCTAATGAAAACTTTCTCTTTGTTGAATTGGGCCTATAAGTTTTCATCTCTTCTTTGGTCACTATACGATGATCGGTAGTCCTTCTAATGTTTGTGGAGATTATGTGGACGGGTTCAGATTCATGAAGGACCATTTCTTTCATTGATTTGAAATTAACTTTCTGTGATGCGTTGAAATTCAAACTGATACCCTTGACTTTACAAACAATAACTTCTGATTGATTTTCAGTCGAAAATTACAGAATATGCATAGTTTTTAGGGCCACCAGAAACAAATTCAGTGATGTATGAACCAGGCCCGTAGGTAGCCAGTTCATTGGTCATATCACCTATGAATTCTCCAGTAGGAATATCAACATCTCCATCTTTCGAAATGTAGATGACTGAATCAGTATCGTAGTATATGGTACGCCTTCCTAGTTGTTCCAAAAAAATGTATAACTTCAGCCGAGCTTGAGCAGTAACGTAGGAAGCTATAGCAACATTAACAGTGTTGAGAGGTTCATAGGTATCTTCTTTATGTACATAATTGACTATGAGTGTTGTTTCATTCACCAGTATCACTCCATTGACAACAAGTGTTGGATTCATCAACATGCTGAAAAACTTTCAGGAGTCATTGATTATTTGAGTCTTTTGTTGATTCTTCCGCTGACCAAACTTTCCCCAGAATGAATTCAATATCAGTTTGGCGAAAGAGCGTAAACCAGGATTGTTTATTATCTCTGAAAAATCCAGCTTGACGCCCTCAATTTCAAAAAACTTCTCTATGTAATCATCCTTCTGTTCTTTTGTTGTGCACATTGCAGGCCATCCAGAAGCTTCCTGTTTTATTTTAATGAGTCGATTCATCATTTCGGTAAACAGACCTGCTGTCCTTGTAGTCTTGTCAAATTGAATGGTTTTGTATGCCCAAACTTCATAAATTTCAAAAAGTTCATAATTCATACTGATGGCCTTGTTGATTTCTTCTAAAGTCCAGGTACCCGTCTGTGATCTTTCTTCCTGATTATGCGTGCAGTCTTTAACGTTCATAGACTCTCCACAAATTTGACATAGAACAAACATGAGTTTATTGTTCATTTTCATTGGAAGAACTAGGTGGTAGAGATTCTGTGGAGGAAGGATTCTACATTTGATAAATCCATCTGTTTCGGCTAGATTCAAACTATTACAATCCGTACCAACGTAAACTATAGGGTGTCCAATAGGAAATTTGTCTACTTTGCATACCCAAGGATACAGACTACAAACGTCTACATAGTTAATTTTTTCATCATCTTTCACTTTGTAATATGTTCTTGTGTTTCCACAACGGCCTCCAAAAAATGCATCACGAGGATTAAGGGCAGTACGATCGAGTAATGGATGATTTTCAGTAAATGAACGAATTTCATTGTTCAGCCCCCTTCGGAACTGACATTCCCACATTTCAATTATTTCATAACCAAATGCTTCGAGTCTTTCAACTTTATTCTTTGGATATTCTAGACGTGAGTTCAGAGTTTCGAAGGGGTTGTTATGTAAAGGTTCATCTCTTTTGTGTGTAAAGCAACTATGACAGCCATGGTAGTAGCATCCATTGAATTCAAATGCTTGTCTTATTTCTGTGCTGTACCCGTCCACTTTCATACCATGTATTTTAACTTCATTCTGTTTGGCAGCATGCAAAATATTAATGCCACGCACCTTCTCTTCCCACAGAAGCCATTTGATAGCGACTTTACTCTGGTTATCACGCCATCTATAGCCATTTCGGGGGATAATTCCTATTACATTTGGTTCTGAAAAATTCCTCCGATATACCGTATTGCAAGTTGAAGCAATAGTAGGTACATGCTTCCGTGAAGGGGCATACATTTCCAACATCCAGTAATTATTTTCGGAATTTCAAACAGGCTTGTGTTAAAATCTCAACGTCAGATATGCAGTATTCTATCAATTCTTTGTTAATATCAGTAAGAGATTTGAGCCGGTTCTGGGCCCCCCCCCACTACTTTACCCCCCTACTACTATGACGTCATCAGTGACTGACGTCATCAGTGACCTTCAAGTATATGTCTGGTACATGGGCGCCACTGTCGGCCTCCCTCCACCACTATGATGATGATGTATCATTGACCTTGAGATGGACTTCAAGGATGACCTTGATGCATTGATACCTTTGTGTGGGTCTTTGACCTTGGCACGCCCTTGAGATGACTTTGAAATTTTGTGTTTGATCTTGAAGTATATTATTGGGAGGTGTTCAGGGTTTGTGTTTGACCTTGAGATGACATTGTGATGACTCAGATTTTTTTTCATACACGGACAAATACTTTATCCAAGTACATATATGTTTTTAACTCCATGTCTCTGCTTCTGTGTATGATCCTTATGTGCAGAGTACACATAAAATTTTATATCGAAGTATAGAGCTGGTACACGTCTGCACACCACGGAGATCCAGCCAGATATGTGAACTTCGATTCATCTCCCGTGATGTATACCTTGAGATGGTGGAGGGGGGAGAGGTCGCGTGACGTCAACGCTATGCGCATCACGATCTAGTGATGTGTGCCAGGCCCTTGCTTTCGACACGGTGCGGTGAGTCCGCTGACACGTCACATACCATACGCTGCATGATGCAGAGACTACTATTTACTCTCCGTCTTTTATCGATGCGGTACAAACTCGCGCATGGTGGGGGCTTCGCATCACACATGTGGTGCATAAGTCTGTGGTGGGGGTGGTTCATTATCTGTTATAAAAGAATTGGGTATGGTGATATGAAATCAGAAGTTGTATACCTAACAGTCGAGCAGTCAGCAAGAGTAGAGAAGTTAATCCGTGCCTATACTTCATCTTCATGTGTGACTTTCGTGTGTAGTCACTGTAAACTGTTCAGTTTGTAAGAGTACATGGGAAAACCATGTGTCTTTTATCGATATTTGCAGAGAGGATTCACGTCTGTAGGCCGCAGAAATCCAGCGACGAATTTAAGCCCTTATCTCTGTTTGGCTTAAGATCTCTCTTTTGACAATGTGGGTGGGTGATAGAAGGGTGTCTACTGGGTATACTGATCAAAGTTTCCTTTACTTGTAAACCTATCGAAGATTGATTATCAACAAATGTCGGCTTTTATTTAACCACTTTTTCAACGTTTCGAGTGGTGGTGTCCTTGATATTTCCTTGAGATTACTTTGTAATTTGGTAGTTGTTTGACCTTGATGTAGATTTTCTGTAGTATTCAGGGTTTGAGTTTGACCTTGGCGTGACATTGGGATGGTGATGATGACGAGGCATGTTTCAAGTACTCATTTTTTTTTACCTCCAAGTATTGCTACTTCGTATGACTTGTGTACGGTAATGGTGATCGAGTACTTGGCATGTTTCAAGTACTCAGTTTTTTTACCTCCAAGTATTGCTACTTCGTCGTATGATCTGTGTATTGTAATGGTGATCGAGTACTTGAGTACTTATTACCTTCATGTCTTGCAACTGGTGTATGACCGTCATGTGTACGCACAACTAAACATGAAAATCTGAAGTAGAAAATCCGAGAATGCGCACACGTCTGCACACCACAGAGCACCAGTCAGTTATGCAAACTCTCATCTGTTCACGCTGCTCAGCCCTCTCTGTATCGATGCGGTGTTGGTGCGAACTGGGCATACAACCGGTTCTGGACCTCACCTCCCCCACTAGTATGACGTCATCAGTGAACTTGGTGCATAGGTACGGTACGTTTGTGTCAATGGCACGCGAGATGACTTTGAAATTTTGTGTTTGACCTTGACTTCTTGTGTACTCTCAAACTACAAACTACTCATTACGATATTTCTAGAGAGGTCCCTTGGCCTCGAGGTTGCATGTTTTCAGGGTAGTAGTTTTTTTAGGTGTTCATTCATGAGTCATTATCATGATGTGTGACTTTCATATGTACTCACTACCAACATCTAGTTTGTAAAGAGTATTTATATAGAATCTCAACAAACTTACAAACTTTCTTCGTCTGAACACCATGGAGATGCAGCAGCGACCTAATGCAAGTTTTTTTATGGAATTGTATTTATTGTACCTACCCCCGTCATTGCGAGTGGTGGGGATGTCTGTTATGTCACACGACTCACATGGGGATGAACTTGGCATGCGTACAGGGTTTGTGTTTGATTTGTGTCTGACCTTTTGGGATGACAATGGAAATGTTTGTTTACACGATGGTTGAATCATGATTGATTTTCCCAAACCATTGGTGTTTCTTGAGAGTCGAGATGCGGCTGCGGCGACTATTGCAATTACTCTCTTTCTCCTTCGGCATTGTCATTGTAGCCGGAGCCGGTCTCACGTCATTGCGAGTGGTGGGGGTTTGCATATATAGTTGTTAATCATGGTTGACCTTCATTCTTGTGTTTGACCGTCATGTCTTCGTCTCAGAGAACATATGCACACCATACACACCATAGAGACACACATAGAGATGCAGCAACCCTTTGCTTCGTCATTGCTACATCACCACGACTCGCTCACAGCTACATCGTGTTGTTGTTTACCTTGAGATTTGACCTTTTTGACCTTGAAATGGTATTGGCCAACCCACGTTTCTCTTAATAACGTTACTTTTAATACTCCACGAAAATGTAAGTACTATTCCTATCACCAACCCAACTGCCATGCTACTGACGTATCATCATATCATCAGTCCGCGCCGAGTATAATGTGTTCAAGAAAAAAGGGCATTAATTTATAGCTGAATGAAGGTCAGGTCAATGGCGGCGCAATGGCGCTTGCGTATGGTGTTATTTATTGAGGAAAGGGGGTTTATTGTCAGTTTTCAATCCTTATTGATTCTAGTTTCATCGAAACTTTTCTTTGTAAATCTGGTACATTTTGACATTTTTCAAGCACTGGACCCTTGACTGCTTAGCTGCTTTCCAATAGAGATTTCTAATAGATTTGGAAACCCAAATAAAAAGAGACGAAAGTTTTTAATTTTTCCATCCTTGTTGCCAGGGGCGCGCTCTGTGATTGGTTATGGGCGGTTAGTTTGGAGCTACAGTTGAAAATGACATTTATACTCCCTGACCAATCAGAGTACCCTTCCCTGGCAACAAGGACGGAAAAAGTAAAAACTTTCGTCTCTTTTTATTTGGGTTTTAGAAATCTCTATTGAATTGTCAGGGGTAGAAGCACTCAGTGGGTAGAAGATGCACCAGTGGAGCTTGTTACCCTGACCTGAAGTAAAGTAAGTGACCTCACCTGACTTCATAAATAGGGTTAAACTCTAAGGGAGCAGCACACCCAGAGCCCTGAACTGAACTCTACCTGATTTTATGAGTGGAATTTAATTATTTTAATTAGAAGTTGTTTCTCGGAGTTACTAGGATTACTCGGAGCTTCTCATCGAAAATCAAACTTCAAACCTAAAAATATAATATGTCATTAGTTCGTGAAAGTCATTTATGATAGACAATGGTTATTATTGATGGTTATTTGAGGTATCCACATATCCCAATCTACCACCTACATTATGTTTGGATTGATAATATGGAATTGAGAAGATGCTTTAGTAGGGCCACGCTAAAACCCAAACGAGTCGAGCACAGTTACGCCATCCTATGACAGACTGTAGCAACTATACATTCATAGAACACATTACGATCCGTTTATCACCCGAGGAGGACGGAAGGGTGCGCCACCTATAATTATTTGTTTGAACCTATGAATCAAGTATTTCTTGCCATAAGTGGTAGTGTATCTGTTCTGTTTGAATGGTTTTCTCTATTATTCATAGTTTCAGAATCAAATAGAAGCAGAAGTCAAAAATCCATTACTAGGAGTATTTATTTGCTCAGTGCCCCAATGCTAAATACATAATCAACATTAGATGCCAGCGCCAAAGTGCCGTGAATTGAACCACATTCTTGTTCATTCTGTCAATAGAAGAACATAATTTTCACCATATATACCTATTTACTAGGATTTCATCACCTCTATGAATAATCATTATAGATTCAATAGAATTTACATAAGCAACGGCTAATATCACAGGAATTTTGAATAAAACAATAAATACGATGTACTTATAAATAGTTCCAAAACTCTACACCAGAGAAAGTATACCCCTTTTGTCGAATTCCCAATTGTACTAATACTAAAAGTTATTTTACATTATTTTTCTATTAGAAACAAGAAAGGAGTAGGGCAAGAAGTGACACCCTCAACAATTCATTCAAATTTGTATATGAATAAAATTAAGCACTAAAGCACAGAACACCTTATTAAAGTCTCTTATAGAATTTGGCAGCTGATCACAGCCATGAATTCCGAGTACCATCTAGCGGGAACTATATATTCTGAGTGGAAGAAGACGAATATTCATTTTAGAGTGTGGTGTGGATTGTTATTTGTCAGTTGTCACTTATTTTGTTACCCCCAACCCCCAAGGGCCCTAATTCTAATGATTCTAATAAAAATAAAAACTAATACCTGTTTTGGCCCTGTTGCTTCAATCCAATCTCAGATTTAAGAATCTCTTGATATTGCCTACTGAGAATATCAAGAATTGTCCAGCTGAAAATCTTCAACAAAATGGACAAGAATTCAGAACTCTCCCAACAGGTGGTTTGTTGTTAACATTTGAAAGATAAAGATCTTTTTGGTAAAAATCAGAAAATGACCACTATTTTGGGACAGTAGACTATTGAAAGTGAGTATTAAATAGTTCTCATCATTTGGAATATCATAGTAAATAGAGTTTTATAGGAATACAGAATGGAACAGGATGATATTCGAATGAATCAAGAATTTTATACTCCTAGTGAAGTCAGTCGTCCAGCTGAAAATGTTCCACAAAGTGCATATATGTCAAACCGTATTAGCACTAGTAAAATATATAGGAAGCTAGGAAGCGTTTCTGAAAACAGATCTGGTACAGACATAGAATGAAATTAGACGAACCCAGGTATACGCATATAAATTCACACACACACACACACAAAATGTACTTATTCCACAATATTCATTGAATTTCAACCAAGCACAATGTAGATCGATGTGACTGAAATGAATTTGTGAGATGGTCGATCAAAAATCTTTGGTAATTATTAGCATTTCTTCGAAATGAAGGAACTCAGATGGCAGGTATTGAAGGGTACTGATTTTTAGTGTTAGCAACATCAATCAAATTAATTGTATCATTCTGCTGATTTGCTTGACTTCATTTGGTAACTCAATTTTAGCAAATGATAGCATTTTAATGAGAGGAGATTTTATAATTTGTCATTTAGTGTTGTGGAATTTGCAGGATATCACCATTTCTTGTATTATGATTAGATTCTGAAGCAGACTCCCCACATAATTTGGGGGAATATTGCAATTTTTTAATTCTCCCAAACATTTTGGAAGTATGAATCCAACCAAATGAAATGGGAGAAAAAACAGTGAACAGGGTTCTATGCTGATTGCGAGGAAATGTTAATTCAAGGAAATGTATACAAGTGTAGAAGGGCAAATGAATCAATTTGCCATGATAAGTTACATTGTTTAAAAGATTGAAACTAATAAAATTATTTAAATTTTTCAGTACCTTATCATATTCTGAAATTTGTTCTTCTGGGAAAAGTTACTTCGAATTTACTGAAAAATACCTCAAATTTTTAAAATACTTAGACGTCTCAGAGACTACTACATCAATCTCCGTTACCAAAACTTGCTGAAAACTCTAATTGTATCATGTTATGACATAATAAGATCTGATTTTGACAAAGTCAAATGAAACATAATTTTCCTGACAAATAATTAATTAATTGATGATACCAGAGAGGTGTCTTGTTTCTATTTTGAGAGGAGATAATATACTGCAAAACTCTTTCTTCAATAAAATGTAAAATATTGGCATGATGTCAAATTGGGAAATTTATATTTCAAGTTTTCATTAATGAGAGGGCTTTCATACAAACTCTCCATTTGATTGTAATAAACATGGGATTTGAATAAAAACTGTAATATATATTTTTTTCATAGGTTTGAGAGTTGTATCAAATGAATTACGTGTTTTCAGTTTACGAACCTATGAGTTACTTTTGAGATATTGAACAGCAATTTGAAAAGTTCCCTGTAGATATAATTTGCAGACTCTTCTAATTTTACGATGTGTTTTGCGATATTTATGCAAACATTTTTAATTCTCACAATTCTGAAACATGAATCAAGCAGTTACGCACAAATTTTTGCTATTTATCTTTTCCAAAACAACCATTCTATAATTTCAGATGCATAATACTCTTTACTGATGAAGAAGTCATTTCTAGAGAATTCGGGCTGGAGTGGCAGAGATGAAGAGAGGCCCTTGACGTAATAAAGGGTGCTCAGTAGTGAGGCGGTTAGATGCCAGCCTTCTAAACTTCCGCTTACATTTGGCCAGGTTCGAATTCTGGAAAACGAGAAAATATTTCTCAATTTGATATGATACAGTGATACTTGAATGAAAATTAAATATACAACCCTATTAAGGGGTGGGATTGAATAGACGAACTAGAAATCTCAGTCACTTCTTGTTTTTCCATCCAACCTTGACATAATATTAGATGACAACAGAATGATAGTTAAATAAATTTAAATATGATGTGAATTCAAAATAGAGAAAAAAAAGACACTTGCACATAAAAATATTCACTCGATTAAACACACTTCATATAAGAACAAAAAGTTTTTTTTCTCTTCACTAGGTACACCAGTTTAGTAAATCCTACTGATGAAGATAACATGGTCATCGAAATGCGCATCCAGGAATTAGATTACTTGTGTGGTGAAGGGAAAAAATACTTTTTGTTCTCATTGAGTGACACCACAGGCGTCCCCTATCCCAATTTTGACACTTTTTATAAGCATGTTCGATAGGTGATGGCCTATGGCAGGGAGCTCATGCTGAAAAATCATGAAAGATAACTCAGAAGCTGTGGTAATTCGTTGTCCAGAAGAAGAGGCTTCATTTTCATTACTTTACCAGACAGTTGTTTAAAAGAAACTGGGAGTATGTTTCACAGCCAATAGTCGTAGTACTTGAATGAATGAGCTATCTCAAATTCATGCACGTTTGTCCTGAAAGTAACTTTGTGATATAAGTAGACAGACCGTTGTGAACCTATTATTTTATAAAAAAACTCTAGAGGAATACAAGAGAACGACTTGAAAATTGCATATGAAGGGTACAGGGGAAAAACAAGCTAAGTCACAAATAATGATGTCAGAGTTATTGGCATTTTTAGGTGAAAATTCATTATAAGTTTGTACCAAATCAGCAACCTAAGTTAGGAATTTGACAATATAAAACTCGTGACTTGTCATGTTATTCTCCTGACCGCTTGATCCTTCAGAGAAACTAGAACATTTTCCACCAAATAGTGAAGCTACCGCAATTTAAAATGGAGCTGGTTTTTTCCCTGTACCCTTCATATGCAACCCACCGTGATTTCATGATCACAGCGGGTTGCCCAAAAACAGCCATAGGTTGATTATGTCTTTTGTAAGTAGTAAGTTCGCAGCTGTGCTTTAGATGGCGTAAGTGTAGTCAGACGTTCATAATGGAACTATATGCTTTGTTATAGGCATCTGAGGTCCTCGTAAGGATGTAATGTATGTTGACTTACGAGCTAGTCAGGAAAGTGCTAGCCTTCGATATACAATCTTTTAGATTGTGTAGGTCGATTCATTTACTTGGTTTGGCGGCTTGATTCCCTTAGTTATGGGTAATCGCACTTACTGCTCAGCTCAGAGTTACATACTTTGGATTTAAATCGCTATTTATTATTCTGCTGGCTGTGTGGCATGTATTATATTGGTACTGGTTTGGTAGTGGCATGCATTTTAGTGTATTGTAGTTGTAGAGTAATGTAATAATTGTTGAATATTAATTAATGGTTATTCAATTAACCATAACCTGTATCATTTACTTATTTAGGTGCTTCCGAGGAGTTGAGATGTTTAAGGTCTATATTGAATATCAATGGCAGTTTCTGTGTGGAGAGTTTTAACGATTTTTATGCCATCTAATTTTTGAGACCTACTATTTGCATGAGTGTACGCAAACTTTCAAAGATCACATGGCTTACCTATCTAACTTTCCAAAATGTTACTAAGTAAATGTACATTTTTCCAAAAATATTAAGAAATATTTAGTTAGAGAATAGTGCTGCTATACCTGTACAACAAAATTGCATTTTTTGAAATTAATAATTCTTCTTATGTCGCATTAATAATTGATTTTTGTACAACCAATTGAAAAAAGGAGTGCACTGCACTGTACTATTTATTTGATGCCTTTGATTTAGTATTGAGTAATGAATATACTGGAGTTTTATTCCTACACTAAACCGCTATTCTCAATACCGTGACTATTGTTTCAGTTACCAAATCACTACATTTAATTGTACCACAAACAAATTTTCTTTACGTTATTTTCCAATCAAAACGAGTAAGCACAGCTATTCCATATTTATTCCAGTGTGATTTTTATCAAAGAGAAATAAGATAAGTTAGTCAATGTCTATGGAATCAGTATTAGAGGAAAACGCTAGTGCCATCTAGGAAAACTTCAAAAAACTATAAAGGTTTCTACTTGACTATAATACAAAATATTTCATGAAGTTTTCTTCGCAATTTCAACATATTTCACAAACTGAATAATTTCGATTCCCGAATCTCATCACCAAATATAATTTTTATCTAAAAACTATCCCGTTTTTTGCACCAAAACAACCAACAGATTCCTAATAGATAATTTCATTCCCTTTTCCAGTGTTATTTATAGAAGGTATCGAAATTTGAAATTTCTGGCTTCATGTTGAAGTCGACACGTAGTCGGAGTGCATTTTAAACTGGAACCCAGAGATGGCGCTGAATTCATACCTCAGTGTTTGTCTCAGGGATTTACAATTAGGATGAAAGCATTTTTCTATTCAATAGGGTCGAACTAGCCTTCGCTGATGATTGGCAATGACCATGAAACCGGTACGGAGGTGTTTCCCCAATTAAATCGAAAAATAATTTCAGCTTTGTTATTTGAAATGCATTGCAAAGTGGTTCTTGTAGAAAACTTTGCCAAGTATTAAACAAATATAATTCAATGGTCGTAGGGGGCAGTAGTTGTTTTTTGTTGAATACTTGCCGACGACTTACCTATTGTATAGGTTTTATTGCGGAAGATTGGATTACGTAATCCACCATATTTCATTACTAGTATTAGTTATACAATGTTTGTGGGTATGTCATCTAAAATTAAAATAGACATGTTACAACTTATGGACTTGGCGCGATATGTCGCATATGGCAAGATATCCCGCATATACTCATAGTACAATATAAGATGTAAGTAATCTCCGGAAGGTACTAACAGTTCAATTACGACCATCTGACCATAGATGTGCCATCTGTGGGCAAAGTGACGAACAGACTACTAACAGGAGACACAGTTCCACCAAGTAATTTTAGATGACATACCCACAAACATTGTATAAGAGTAATAAGATATTAAGACAATCATATGAGACAAGAATTGAATCCGATGGGAGACGACTTGGTCTCCCAGTCAGGTCGTAGGTCATTGTTTGAGGAAGGATGTCCGTTAGTCGCAACTAATTGTGATGAAACTACCAACTAATAGGTGGCGATTAAATTTCAAATTTCGATACCTTCTATAAATAACACTGGAAAAGGGAATGAAGTTATCTATTAGGAATCTGTTGTTTGTTTTGGTGCAAAAAACGGGATAGTTTTTAGATACAAATTATATTTGGTGATGAGATTCGGGAATCGAAATTATTCAGTTTGTGAAATATGTTGAAATTGCGAAGAAAACTTCATGAAATATTTTGTATTATAGTCAAGTAGAAACCTTTATAGTTTTTTGAAGTTTTCGTAGATGGCACTAGCGTTTTCCTCTAATACTGATTCCATAGACATTGACTAACTTATCTTATTTCTCTTTGATAAAAATCACACTGGAATAAATATGGAATAGCTGTGCTTACTCGTTTTGATTGGAAAATAACGTAAAGAAAATTTGTTTGTGGTACAATTAAATGTAGTGATTTGGTAACTGAAACAATAGTCACGGTATTGAGAATAGCGGTTTAGTGTAGGAATAAAACTCCAGTATATTCATTACTCAATACTAAATCAAAGGCATCAAATAAATAGTACAGTGCAGTGCACTCCTTTTTTCAATTGGTTGTACAAAAATCAATTATTAATGCGACATAAGAAGAATTATTAATTTCAAAAAATGCAATTTTGTTGTACAGGTATAGCAGCACTATTCTCTAACTAAATATTTCTTAATATTTTTGGAAAAATGTACATTTACTTAGTAACATTTTGGAAAGTTAGAAAGGTAAGCCATGTGATCTTTGAAAGTTTGCGTACACTCATGCAAATAGTAGGTCTCAAAAATTAGGTGGCATAAAAATCGTTAAAACTCTCCACACAGAAACTGCCATTGATATTCAATATAGACCTTAAACATCTCAACTCCTCGGAAGCACCTAAATAAGTAAATGATACAGGTTATGGTTAATTGAATAACCATTAATTAATATTCAACAATTATTACATTACTCTACAACTACAATACACTAAAATGCATGCCACTACCAAACCAGTACCAATATAATACATGCCACACAGCCAGCAGAATAATAAATAGCGATTTAAATCCAAAGTATGTAACTCTGAGCTGAGCAGTAAGTGCGATTACCCATAACTAAGGGAATCAAGCCGCCAAACCAAGTAAATGAATCGACCTACACAATCTAAAAGATTGTATATCGAAGGCTAGCACTTTCCTGACTAGCTCGTAAGTCAACATACATTACATCCTTACGAGGACCTCAGATGCCTATAACAAAGCATATAGTTCCATTATGAACGTCTGACTACACTTACGCCATCTAAAGCACAGCTGCGAACTTACTACTTACAAAAGACATAATCAACCTATGGCTGTTTTTGGGCAACCCGCTGTGATCATGAAATCACGGTGGGTTGCATATGAAGGGTACAGGGAAAAAACCAGCTCCATTTTAAATTGCGGTAGCTTCACTATTTGGTGGAAAATGTTCTAGTTTCTCTGAAGGATCAAGCGGTCAGGAGAATAACATGACAAGTCACGAGTTTTATATTGTCAAATTCCTAACTTAGGTTGCTGATTTGGTACAAACTTATAATGAATTTTCACCTAAAAATGCCAATAACTCTGACATCATTATTTGTGACTTAGCTTGTTTTTCCCCTGTACCCTTCATATGCAATTTTCAAGTCGTTCTCTTGTATTCCTCTAGAGTTTTTTTTATAAAATAATAGGTTCACAACGGTCTGTCTACTTATATCACAAAGTTACTTTCAGGACAAACGTGCATGAATTTGAGATAGCTCATTCATTCAAGTACTACGACTATTGGCTGTGAAACATACTCCCAGTTTCTTTTAAACAACTGTCTGGTAAAGTAATGAAAATGAAGCCTCTTCTTCTGGACAACGAATTACCACAGCTTCTGAGTTATCTTTCATGATTTTTCAGCATGAGCTCCCTGCCATAGGCCATCACCTATCGAACATGCTTATAAAAAGTGTCAAAATTGGGATAGGGGACGCCTGTGGTGTCACTCAATGAGAACAAAAAGTATTTTTTCCCTTCACCACACAAGTAATCTAATTCCTGGATGCGCATTTCGATGACCATGTTATCTTCATCAGTAGGATTTACTAAACTGGTGTACCTAGTGAAGGGAAAAAAAACTTTTTGTTCTTATATGAAGTGTGTTTAATCGAGTGAATATTTTTATGTGCAAGTGTCTTTTTTTTCTCTATTTTGAATTCACATCATATTTAAATTTATTTAACTATCATTCTGTTGTCATCTAATATTATGTCAAGGTTGGATGGAAAAACAAGAAGTGACTGAGATTTCTAGTTCGTCTATTCAATCCCACCCCTTAATAGGGTTGTATATTTAATTTTCATTCAAGTATCACTGTATCATATCAAATTGAGAAATATTTTCTCGTTTTCCAGAATTCGAACCTGGCCAAATGTAAGCGGAAGTTCAGAAGGCTGGCATCTAACCGCCTCACTACCGAGCACCCTTTATTACGTCAAGGGCCTCTCTTCATCTCTGCCACTCCAGCCCGAATTCTCTAGAAATGACTTCTTCATCAGTAAAGAGTATTATGCATCTGAAATTATAGAATGGTTGTTTTGGAAAAGATAAATAGCAAAAATTTGTGCGTAACTGCTTGATTCATGTTTCAGAATTGTGAGAATTAAAAATGTTTGCATAAATATCGCAAAACACATCGTAAAATTAGAAGAGTCTGCAAATTATATCTACAGGGAACTTTTCAAATTGCTGTTCAATATCTCAAAAGTAACTCATAGGTTCGTAAACTGAAAACACGTAATTCATTTGATACAACTCTCAAACCTATGAAAAAAATATATATTACAGTTTTTATTCAAATCCCATGTTTATTACAATCAAATGGAGAGTTTGTATGAAAGCCCTCTCATTAATGAAAACTTGAAATATAAATTTCCCAATTTGACATCATGCCAATATTTTACATTTTATTGAAGAAAGAGTTTTGCAGTATATTATCTCCTCTCAAAATAGAAACAAGACACCTCTCTGGTATCATCAATTAATTAATTATTTGTCAGGAAAATTATGTTTCATTTGACTTTGTCAAAATCAGATCTTATTATGTCATAACATGATACAATTAGAGTTTTCAGCAAGTTTTGGTAACGGAGATTGATGTAGTAGTCTCTGAGACGTCTAAGTATTTTAAAAATTTGAGGTATTTTTCAGTAAATTCGAAGTAACTTTTCCCAGAAGAACAAATTTCAGAATATGATAAGGTACTGAAAAATTTAAATAATTTTATTAGTTTCAATCTTTTAAACAATGTAACTTATCATGGCAAATTGATTCATTTGCCCTTCTACACTTGTATACATTTCCTTGAATTAACATTTCCTCGCAATCAGCATAGAACCCTGTTCACTGTTTTTTCTCCCATTTCATTTGGTTGGATTCATACTTCCAAAATGTTTGGGAGAATTAAAAAATTGCAATATTCCCCCAAATTATGTGGGGAGTCTGCTTCAGAATCTAATCATAATACAAGAAATGGTGATATCCTGCAAATTCCACAACACTAAATGACAAATTATAAAATCTCCTCTCATTAAAATGCTATTATTTGCTAAAATTGAGTTACCAAATGAAGTCAAGCAAATCAGCAGAATGATACAATTAATTTGATTGATGTTGCTAACACTAAAAATCAGTACCCTTCAATACCTGCCATCTGAGTTCCTTCATTTCGAAGAAATGCTAATAATTACCAAAGATTTTTGATCGACCATCTCACAAATTCATTTCAGTCACATCGATCTACATTGTGCTTGGTTGAAATTCAATGAATATTGTGGAATAAGTACATTTTGTGTGTGTGTGTGTGTGAATTTATATGCGTATACCTGGGTTCGTCTAATTTCATTCTATGTCTGTACCAGATCTGTTTTCAGAAACGCTTCCTAGCTTCCTATATATTTTACTAGTGCTAATACGGTTTGACATATATGCACTTTGTGGAACATTTTCAGCTGGACGACTGACTTCACTAGGAGTATAAAATTCTTGATTCATTCGAATATCATCCTGTTCCATTCTGTATTCCTATAAAACTCTATTTACTATGATATTCCAAATGATGAGAACTATTTAATACTCACTTTCAATAGTCTACTGTCCCAAAATAGTGGTCATTTTCTGATTTTTACCAAAAAGATCTTTATCTTTCAAATGTTAACAACAAACCACCTGTTGGGAGAGTTCTGAATTCTTGTCCATTTTGTTGAAGATTTTCAGCTGGACAATTCTTGATATTCTCAGTAGGCAATATCAAGAGATTCTTAAATCTGAGATTGGATTGAAGCAACAGGGCCAAAACAGGTATTAGTTTTTATTTTTATTAGAATCATTAGAATTAGGGCCCTTGGGGGTTGGGGGTAACAAAATAAGTGACAACTGACAAATAACAATCCACACCACACTCTAAAATGAATATTCGTCTTCTTCCACTCAGAATATATAGTTCCCGCTAGATGGTACTCGGAATTCATGGCTGTGATCAGCTGCCAAATTCTATAAGAGACTTTAATAAGGTGTTCTGTGCTTTAGTGCTTAATTTTATTCATATACAAATTTGAATGAATTGTTGAGGGTGTCACTTCTTGCCCTACTCCTTTCTTGTTTCTAATAGAAAAATAATGTAAAATAACTTTTAGTATTAGTACAATTGGGAATTCGACAAAAGGGGTATACTTTCTCTGGTGTAGAGTTTTGGAACTATTTATAAGTACATCGTATTTATTGTTTTATTCAAAATTCCTGTGATATTAGCCGTTGCTTATGTAAATTCTATTGAATCTATAATGATTATTCATAGAGGTGATGAAATCCTAGTAAATAGGTATATATGGTGAAAATTATGTTCTTCTATTGACAGAATGAACAAGAATGTGGTTCAATTCACGGCACTTTGGCGCTGGCATCTAATGTTGATTATGTATTTAGCATTGGGGCACTGAGCAAATAAATACTCCTAGTAATGGATTTTTGACTTCTGCTTCTATTTGATTCTGAAACTATGAATAATAGAGAAAACCATTCAAACAGAACAGATACACTACCACTTATGGCAAGAAATACTTGATTCATAGGTTCAAACAAATAATTATAGGTGGCGCACCCTTCCGTCCTCCTCGGGTGATAAACGGATCGTAATGTGTTCTATGAATGTATAGTTGCTACAGTCTGTCATAGGATGGCGTAACTGTGCTCGACTCGTTTGGGTTTTAGCGTGGCCCTACTAAAGCATCTTCTCAATTCCATATTATCAATCCAAACATAATGTAGGTGGTAGATTGGGATATGTGGATACCTCAAATAACCATCAATAATAACCATTGTCTATCATAAATGACTTTCACGAACTAATGACATATTATATTTTTAGGTTTGAAGTTTGATTTTCGATGAGAAGCTCCGAGTAATCCTAGTAACTCCGAGAAACAACTTCTAATTAAAATAATTAAATTCCACTCATAAAATCAGGTAGAGTTCAGTTCAGGGCTCTGGGTGTGCTGCTCCCTTAGAGTTTAACCCTATTTATGAAGTCAGGTGAGGTCACTTACTTTACTTCAGGTCAGGGTAACAAGCTCCACTGGTGCATCTTCTACCCACTGAGTGCTTCTACCCCTGACAATTCAATAGAGATTTCTAAAACCCAAATAAAAAGAGACGAAAGTTTTTACTTTTTCCGTCCTTGTTGCCAGGGAAGGGTACTCTGATTGGTCAGGGAGTATAAATGTCATTTTCAACTGTAGCTCCAAACTAACCGCCCATAACCAATCACAGAGCGCGCCCCTGGCAACAAGGATGGAAAAATTAAAAACTTTCGTCTCTTTTTATTTGGGTTTCCAAATCTATTAGGAATCTCTATTGGAAAGCAGCTAAGCAGTCAAGGGTCCAGTGCTTGAAAAATATCAAAATGTACCAGATTTACAAAGAAAAGTTTCGATGAAACTAGGATCAATAAGGATTGAAAACTGACAATAAACCCCTTTCCTCAATAAATAACACCATACGCAAGCGCCATTGCGCCGCCATTGACCTGACCTTCATTCAGCTATAAATTAATGCCCTTTTTTCTTGAACACATTATACTCGGTGCGGACTGATGATATGATGATACGTCAGTAGCATGGCAGTTGGGTTGGTGATAGGAATAGTACTTACATTTTCGTGGAGTATTAAAAGTAACGTTATTAAGAGTAACGTGGGTTGGCCAATACCATTTCAAGGTCAAAAAGGTCAAATCTCAAGGTAAACAACAACACGATGTAGCTGTGAGCGAGTCGTGGTGATGTAGCAATGACGAAACAAAGGGTTGCTGCATCTCTATGTGTGTCTCTATGGTGTGTATGGTGTGCATATGTTCTCTGAGACGAAGACATGACGGTCAAACACAAGAATGAAGGTCAACCATGATTAACAACTATATATGCAAACCCCCACCACTCGCAATGACGTGAGACCGGCTCCGGCTACAATGACAATGCCGAAGGAGAAGGAGAGTAATTGCAATAGTCGCCGCAGCCGCATCTCGACTCTCAAGAAACACCAATGGTTTGGGAAAATCAATCATGATTCAACCATCGTGTAAACAAACATTTCCATTGTCATCCCAAAAGGTCAGACACAAATCAAACACAAACCCTGTACGCATGCCAAGTTCATCCCCATGTGAGTCGTGTGACATAACAGACATCCCCACCACTCGCAATGACGGGGGTAGGTACAATAAATACAATTCCATAAAAAAACTTGCATTAGGTCGCTGCTGCATCTCCATGGTGTTCAGACGAAGAAAGTTTGTAAGTTTGTGAGATTCTATATAAATACTCTTTACAAACTAGATGTTGGTAGTGAGTACATATGAAAGTCACACATCATGATAATGACTCATGAATGAACACCTAAAAAAACTACTACCCTGAAAACATGCAACCTCGAGGCCAAGGGACCTCTCTAGAAATATCGTAATGAGTAGTTTGTAGTTTGAGAGTACACAAGAAGTCAAGGTCAAACACAAAATTTCAAAGTCATCTCGCGTGCCATAGACACAAACGTACCGTACCTATGCACCAAGTTCACTGATGACGTCATAGCATGACGTCATACTAGTGGGGGAGGTGAGGTCCATAACCGGTTGTATGCCCAGTTCGCACCAACACCGCATCGATACAGAGAGGGCTGAGCAGCGTGAACAGATGAGAGTTTGCATAACTGACTGGTGCTCTGTGGTGTGCAGACGTGTGCGCATTCTCGGATTTTCTACTTCAGATTTTCATGTTTAGTTGTGCGTACACATGACGGTCATACACCAGTTGCAAGACATGAAGGTAATAAGTACTCAAGTACTCGATCACCATTACAGTACACAGATCATACGACGAAGTAGCAATACTTGGAGGTAAAAAAACTGAGTACTTGAAACATGCCTCGTCATCATCACCATCCCAATGTCACGCCAAGGTCAAACTCAAACCCTGAATACTACAGAAAATCTACATCAAGGTCAAACAACTACCAAATTACAAAGTAATCTCAAGGAAATCTCAAGGACACCACCACTCGAAACGTTGAAAAAGTGGTTAAATAAAAGCCGACATTTGTTGATAATCAATCTTCGATAGGTTTACAAGTAAAGGAAACTTTGATCAGTATACCCAGTAGACACCCTTCTATCACCCACCCACATTGTCAAAAGAGAGATCTTAAGCCAAACAGAGATAAGGGCTTAAATTCGTCGCTGGATTTCTGCGGCCTACAGACGTGAATCCTCTCTGCAAATATCGATAAAAGACACATGGTTTTCCCATGTACTCTTACAAACTGAACAGTTTACAGTGACTACACACGAAAGTCACACATGAAGATGAAGTATAGGCACGGATTAACTTCTCTACTCTTGCTGACTGCTCGACTGTTAGGTATACAACTTCTGATTTCATATCACCATACCCAATTCTTTTATAACAGATAATGAACCACCCCCACCACAGACTTATGCACCACATGTGTGATGCGAAGCCCCCACCATGCGCGAGTTTGTACCGCATCGATAAAAGACGGAGAGTAAATAGTAGTCTCTGCATCATGCAGCGTATGGTATGTGACGTGTCAGCGGACTCACCGCACCGTGTCGAAAGCGAGGGCCTGGCACACATCACTAGATCGTGATGCGCATAGCGTTGACGTCACGCGACCTCTCCCCCCTCCACCATCTCAAGGTATACATCACGGGAGATGAATCGAAGTTCACATATCTGGCTGGATCTCCGTGGTGTGCAGACGTGTACCAGCTCTATACTTCGATATAAAATTTTATGTTTTCTCTGCACATAAGGATCATACACAGAAGCAGAGACATGGAGTTAAAAAAATATATGTACTTGGATAAAGTATTTGTCCGTGTATGAAAAAAAATCTGAGTCATCACAATGTCATCTCAAGGTCAAACACAAACCCTGAACACCTCCCAATAATATACTTCAAGATCAAACACAAAATTTCAAAGTCATCTCAAGGGCGTGCCAAGGTCAAAGACCCACACAAAGGTATCAATGCATCAAGGTCATCCTTGAAGTCCATCTCAAGGTCAATGATACATCATCATCATAGTGGTGGAGGGAGGCCGACAGTGGCGCCCATGTACCAGACATATACTTGAAGGTCACTGATGACGTCAGTCACTGATGACGTCAGTCACTGATGACGTCATAGTAGTAGGGGGGTAAAGTAGTGGGGGAAGGCCCAGAACCGGCTCAAATCTCTTACTAATATCGAAATCTTTTTGTTTTTCTCGTACCACTGGAAAAAAACCTGTCTATCTTCTTTTTTCATCATAACGGGACTGTAGAACTCAACAGGAGGTAAGGTTCCAATATAATTTTCGTTGGAAATTTTGTTGAAAAGATGGGGAAAATTTCCATTTTTCAAAGAAAGTGGAAGCCCAAAAGCCCGAGGGAGCTCAGATAGTTTCATTGGAAAGTAATTGAGAGAATCCAAAAATCTGACATTTTGTACCTCCATACAAATTATTTTAGTACCTCTCATTATAAGTTGGGGTTTAATATCAATTTGTGTCAGAATGTAGTTCAGTATAAACTGATGATCAAATGCTACATCTACATTTTTGAATTTTTTTCTCAATTCCAGAATAAAATGAGTGAAAGCTGATACAGGATCTTCACATTTGATGATTTGTAATCGTAGGCCACATCTTCCACAAACACGAACATCGTTGTTCAAACAATGATGACAAACCTGTTTGAAAATGCAGAGATTGGGTTCATGAAGATGGCTGCCGTCATCCAAAACCAGTTCCTGTCTTGTTTTCAGATCATAAAATATGAAAATGAAATTATCCAGCTTCGGTTTTCCTTTATCTGCCTGAATATAACACAAGTGTGGTTCGGGGACTCGTGTAAAACAAATTTTGCAGAAAATATCACCACAGACATGTTTTATGTTACTCTTCGCCACCTTCATACATTGATCGCAGCGAGTTATTTGTTCACAAACAGTACTTTTTCCTAACGAGTGGGACTTCTTGTGATTTTCATAACATCTTTGACCCCTGAACTCTCGATGGCAGTTACTGCAATTGACTTTTATATCATATTTGCAAGCAGGTGTTTGTTGGTAGGCTGGACATGTTCCACCACATCTGTGATTGTTCTTATTATTGTATGGAATATGACAAATTTCGCAGTAATAAATGCATCCAAATGCTGCCGTTAATGAGGTGATCACGTTATAATGTCCTGTGTGATAAAGAAAATTCAGTTTCTTATTGCTCTCACATGCTCCTTCGAATATTACATTGCGGCCTTTGAAACCATACTCGTATACAACAATTCTGTAATTGCATAGATATTGTTGGAATTGAACTAATTCAGTTATTCCAGCCCCTTCAGCGGGGATTACAATTTCCACCTTCTTAATGAGGTCCAACGCCTGCTGATTTTGAATTTCTCCTGTGTCTCTACGAATTTTATTGTAATTGATTAATTTGTCAACATGAGCTATAGCCACAACAAGTGCTCTAGGTAAACATAAATTATCCATATTACTAATCGTTGCTATTCCTCTACGCTTTCCACATTCTTCATTGAAACTGTTATACTTTCCTCTGTTATTTCCCCTTCCGACGGGTAGGCGAACTGATGTCACACCCAAACAAAAGGATTCTGAGCTCAAGCTAATTGAGTTGGATTGATAAACGCTGCCAATAACTTCCCATAAATCATCTAAGTTACTTCTTTCAATGGTCTGAAGCGAATCCATCCATCACCCCGCTTGAAATCGTTACTGCAAAAACTAAAGCCCACTTGATAATTTTCTTGAAGACCTTCCATTGCATGCTTCACAACATCTTCAATAGCATCCTTAACTCATTTAAGTGGTTCTTCTTCATTCACTGGAATTGGCTTGACGTTAAAGTGTAAAGTACGCCCTTGCACCCCAAATCGACGAATATTTTTTACAACATCCTTAGTAACAATGAATTTTGACATTTTCTGGAGGTAATGTTCGCACAACCGTCTTGTTCGAAAGCTGAATTCACAATGAGCTTCTAACTGTCTTCTTTATCACCTGCGAACAAAAAAAAAACCTATAGGTAAATCATTCATTGAGCGTATATTCGAGAATAGACCGTTTGATCGATTGCTACATTCTACATGGAGTTAGCGCTCATTTATTGACAAATTGGAAAATTGAGCAAAAAAAAAAAAAAATAATAAAAACATAAAATTGTTGATTAGTATGTATGACAAAGAATGATATTTTTGACACATTCAAAATGACTAGAATACAACCATAATGTAGATAGTGTCTACTTATTGTGTATAGAATTAGATTTGGAAAGTTTGATTAATGTTAGTGTACGCAGCTTCTAGATATCAGATTCACAAAGAAATTCTTCATTAAGAGAATAACCCGACGAGAGTTATCACTTTTGATCAAATTTGAAAAAGAAAAAGAAATATTTATGAGTTGAAACAAACACTGGAAGTAATAGATATCTTAGACACCATTCTTCATTCAGTTTTAATTTTTGTTTTTGTAGGCCAGCAAAAAACCCACAATTTTTTAAGTCAGATCTTATTCTTGAAGAGAAATAACCATAACATAGTTAATAATAAGGTATGAACAGAACATATATAATTTTCCTGAGTATCGGTCAGAAGGTGGTTTCAATGCTATTTCAACCTTTTTTATCATGAGATGTCAATCATCCTTCAAAACATTGTCTATATACGAATCATGATGTGTTCTGATGTTCTAGATTTGGAAGAATAATAAAAAGCTTGTAATTTTTCAGATGTTTCAAAAAGGTTACTTAGCTGGCATTGAATGAATGCCATTCTAAATTCACGTGGAATATATCTATTCGACGACCTAATGTTTTCACTAGTATTTGATTAGGATCATATTGATGAGCGTTCTTGACTATACAGCCCATCCGGAGTCGCAATTTTGGTAGACCCCCTCCCAGAAGATGAAAAAAAAATTGTTTATCACATTTAGTTCCATTTTTAATGCAGACAGCATGGTTGGTAAGAGGTATTACAAAAAAAACTACAAGATTCAAATCACTTATTTTGCGAGACCCTATATAGTATTCAGTTATGCATACTATTGAAGCTTTAGTAGTAGAAGTTGAATATTATTTCAACTCACCTAATGGGGAATGAATGATTCTCAATAATGAGGTAAGTTCATAAAATATATACTATATATTTCTTTGAAAGAGCCATGTGACATTACTTACCAAAGATGAAAGTACACTGATTCAATCAATATTCTCATGAAGATCAAACTTTTATATTGGCCCCATATATTAGATGTGGAAGCGGATACAGAATTTTTGAGAAAATTCTAGTTGCCTGGCTATGCTGGATGAGACGTACAAAAGTGCAACCGATGTATTTCTCTTCGAAAACTGAAAAGAAGTAGATGTGTAGTTTTTATAGCATGAAATGGAGAAAAATGGCATGATTAACAGTTTTATAACCTTTTTCAGTTCAGGAACTCTTTATATACCTAAAAACTCTCAAGTAGAAGTAAATACATTGCAGGAAATATTTTTAGGAATTTTCAACGATAACAGCTAACCAGTACTTATGCTCATTCCAAATTGTTTCTTCTATATTATACGTTCCCATAAGAAAACTCTGAGAAAAGTGAATAGTGGAGTGTTATTTTCTCTCATCAACAGGTTGAAATAATGCATACGAAATAAAAAGCATTGGAACAGGCTATTCCGGTGCTTTAACGCATACATAAAGAGGATTTATAACAAAAATCCCCTTCAAGAGGGTATAAGAAAAAGCCATCAGTGAAATTTACTTATCTTACTTTTCCAGTTGACGAACGCCCAAAATAGCAAATTTTTATGATGTAACTAAAGTTATCAACAAAAACACCTCAACATAAGAAAATCTCCAAACATAAGACCAACCTGTGATAGATATGAGCGTGTGAGAATTTTTTTTTGTAAAATTTGTTATTACGAATCACCCAGGTTCGCGAAAAAAAAAAACCTCAAAAGCAGAGTTTGTCTAACCAAGGGATATCCAGGGCCTACAGCTTACGTACAAGTGGATTCCGAACCACTCATTTCAGCAAAGCGGTCGGCGGTGGATATCACTTTCAATTTATGTTGTCAAAGAATCCAGTTACGTGAAACATGTATTCAAAATCATTACACCGTAGGCAAGTTGTTATGTTGAACAAATATTTTCAACCACAGTTCTTTATTTTCATTTTATATACCCTTTGTAGAATCTCTATACCTATATTGCGTTGTATTGAAAAAACAACTTTTGTTTAATTAAATAAAATTCCATGTTGCTTGAAATGAAAAATAAAAATGTATATTGTTATAATTCCTGGTTTCTCACATTAAAAGCTAACTTTTCTAACAAAACTCTTTATCTCGAGCCAAAACTAATACCTTAGAATAAAATACTTTTTTCATCGATAGTTCGCATGATAATGATACAATCAGACATTCATACTCTACTGAACCTAACCCCATAACATAATAATGATATAATAATAATAATATTCCCTCACAAACACTCATCATAGAATGTACCCCAAAAGCATAGCCTGTGCAGGCAGAGGACGGCTATCATTATTATTTACCGTGGCGCTGCGGGGCTACCCAGTGATGTTTGGTGGTGTATTTACCTACAGCACAACCCCGGGGGTGATCGGTGCTACACGTCGAGATTGGCATCTAGGCAACTCAAATCAAACTTGCTTTGCAACAAGAGACCGATGCACTTGAAAAAAAAAAAAAATCTCGCGTACAGAGTCTTCGAACATCTGTACGATGCGGGCTCGAAGCACCACGGCCAGATATACCTTAGCTTCTGGGCTCAATAAACTACCTAAAAATTGAGTCCGCATTATCGAAGTTATAGCGTACTTAAATAATACTTAACGTTTCTACAAAAACTAAATAGCGATATCATGATATTAATTCGTATGCAACATACGAGATGTCTATATTGAACATAAATTCCTGAAAAAAGCTTAATTTCGTGATCTCTTATTATAGGGTTAATTTATGCAACTTTGTCGTTGTCATAGTCCTAATCACAATCACTGTCTTAATCATAAAATGAAATGGAAACTGGACATTCCAGTAGTAGCATTTATGCAATTTCCTGAGTTTTAGTCTTAAAAAACAACAATTGAGATTAAAACTGTGATAATGATTGTGACTATGATAATGACAAGTTGCATAAATTGGCCCTTAAATTTATTGAGAAATGTACTTACTGAATGTGAGGATCTCACAGTAACTTTTACTCTGAGCCCATATTCATTCACTTACTATAATATTCATATAAAATAAGAAAAGAAGAAATTAATCATTATTCGATCATTTAAAGAAAGTTGTATTCCATCACAAATCTGGAATTAGAATCTGCCTGAAATGAATGAGTACACTTCTGAAACACAATCTGAGGTGTGTTGCCATTCATAAACCATTATAACAATCAGAATAATATGCACAAGTTGGATGCATTTATGATTATCGCACTTTCGAGATGATTACATTTTTATTCTGCTATTCATAAAACGAATATTGATACTACTCATTCAACCAATGATAAACCTGTAGAGAATTCTGGAATTTTTCAGATCGTTTAAAAACATGGAGAAGAATAATAATACTGTCGGGAGATTTCATAGCCTATGGCAGAATATACTACTCGGTTGTAGACATTATTCATGGTGCACGAGCCAGACTTTACTTTTTTTTTTTTTACTTTGACAACAAACTTATTGGCATTTTTTCAAAGTATATCTTTCAATTTGAATGAATTTTCTAGAAAACTGTAATAACTGTGAATACTCCTAGGACTTTGTATATTTCCAGGACACGAACACTTACAAACTGTGTCATCGATGTGTAAAACACACTTACAAGCCTCAGTACATAAATAACTATTGTATAGCTGTTACATCTGCAATGGTACTCATGAAACACTTATCATCAAATATTTTTAAAACATCTCTTACCTATCGTTTAGCAAATATCTTTTTTTTTTATTCGCAACAAACATGTCTATACAATATTTTCTATTTGTTTTGATCCTTCATGAAATCTCAAAAATATCGATTTGCCGCAAATGTATATTAATTAGATACGATTATTTTAAACTAATGCGATAATTCTTATCAATTTCTATCAAACTACAATCTCACGCAGTATTTTTTTCAGGTAGAAAGAGTAATCGAGAAAGTGAAATACCAAAAAATCCAATTATTATTCTTCAAATAACAAAACAGATTATCGCCATACGGAAAAATAACATTAAAAATAATGGTATTTCATTTCAAAAAATTACTTTCTATTATATCATTAGAAAGGAATGGTTATGCTGAATAGTACAGGCAAGAAAAAGTTGCATGTTCCTATTTAAGTTATGGACCTACAGAGTATTGTTTTTTTCCCAATTTTTCCAATATTTTTTTTTGCGGCTTTTTATAACGCCGACGAATGAAAATAAAATATCACAGTAGTAGCAACTGTTATCAAGTGACGTATGGTTTCCATAGCCAACTTTTCAATTTTTGGCTTTCATTTTGCTTCCACGGCCTACTGACGTCCCAGGACTGATAATTTCCAGAACCAAAACAAACCTAAATATGTTTTTCAGACCGAGTGTCGTGTGTGAATAAAGAATCAGTCCTAGGTAATTATATCTGTTCATTCGTGCTCTTTTGACATAATATAGGTATGTATATAATATATGAATGTTAGGTCGAGTTTTTATACATAACCGGACTTTTCCCAAAATCCACTGATAAACGAAATTAAGTATTGCTCTTTTCAAAAATTTGCTAGGTTCGTTCATACTTGCGTGGAATATACAGGTTCATTCTCATACTTTCTGGTATGGTATTAATAACAATGCAGTCACAGGTTATTGATATAGATGTACAGTTTTCATAACTGGCAACAAAATTCTAATTCCAATTAGCAATAGACTTCAGACATCACCGGAGGGGCATGTGATCAGACTCAAAGATTGCTCATAAATGACAGATGTTAGAGCGGCTTTACATTATGCAATTTTCATGCAATTTTTGTGCAATGCAAGACTAAATTTTACATTGCGCTTGCGCCCATGCAAGTTTCGTGCAAGCCCAAAAAATTTCGACTGGTTGAAATTTTCACGCAATTCGTGAGGAATTCTAGTGAGTTTTCTGGTGAGAAATTCAATGCCAATAGCACACTAAAGTACCTGTAGATATTGTTTTTCGAATGTCTCCTAACCTTTAACTCCAACTTAAAAAAGAACTAGAAAATTTGTCATAAGCGTTAGTGATAGGTGGAACGTCATTTTTCGAATTTCAGTAAAGTACAAACCAACAAAATATCAAAATATTTTAATGAGGTTAGATTTTCTCGAAATACCGGGTGGCTACGGAAGTATTGCCTACGGAATATCTCAGTTATTGTATGAAGTAGGTTTGTGAAATTTGGAGCGTCGATATAATGACATAAGAGCTAGAATTTGAGCATAGTGACATGTCGAAGTTAAATTCCGGTCTGACCGGAAGTAACATCAACTTTCTTATTTTAAATGGAAACCCTATTTTTTTTCTTTTCGCTTTATTCAGCATTCAATTCCCTTTCTAATGACATATCACAAGTTGGTATCTAACCAGAAACTAGATCAGAAAAAAATTATTATTGAAATTCACCGAGTAGGCCGTGGAAGCAAAATGAAAGCCAAAAATTGAAAAGTTGGCAATGGAAACCATACGTCACTTGATAACAGTTGCTACTACTGTGATATTTTATTTTCATTCGTCGGCGTTATAAAAAGCCGCCAAAAAAAATATTGGAAAAATTGGGAAAAAAACAATACTCTGTAGGTCCATAACTTAAATAGGAACATACAACTTTCTCTTGCCTGTACTATTCAGCATAACCATTCCTTTCTAATGATATAATAGAAAGTAATTTTTTGAAATGAAATACCAAAAAATCCAATTATTATTCTTCAAATAACAAAACAGATTATCGCCATACGCAAAAATAACATTAAAAATAATGGTATTTCATTTCAAAAAATTACTTTCTATTATATCATTAGAAAGGAATGGTTATGCTGAATAGTACAGGCAAGAAAAAGTTGCATGTTCCTATTTAAGTTATGGACCTACAGAGTATTGTTTTTTTCCCAATTTTTCCAATATTTTTTTTTGCGGCTTTTTATAACGCCGACGAATGAAAATAAAATATCACAGTAGTAGCAACTGTTATCAAGTGACGTATGGTTTCCATAGCCAACTTTTCAATTTTTGGCTTTCATTTTGCTTCCACGGCCTACTCGGTGAATTTCAATAATAATTTTTTTCTGATCTAGTTTCTGGTTAGATACCAACTTGTGATATGTCATTAGAAAGGGAATTGAATGCTGAATAAAGTGAAAAGAAAAAAAAATAGGGTTTCCATTTAAAATAAGAAAGTTGATGTTACTTCCGGTCAGACCGGAAGTTAACTTCGACATGTCAATATGCTCAAATTCTAGCTCTTATGTCATTATATCGACGCTCCAAATTTCACAAACCTACTTCATACAATAACTGAGATATTCCGTAGGCAATACTTCCGTAGCCACCCGGTATATTATGTTGGTATAAACTGCTGGCAACACAACAATAATTGCATAAATGTAAGACACAATTTCTACATTGCCTTGCAATACCTGTCTTGCATTGCAAATGCATTGCATAAATGTAAAGCCGCTCTTATCAATAACAACAGTGGGTATTTTGAATTCATTTAAAAAATCATGTTATCTATGAAAATTGAATATTTTGTAGAAGCCGAAGTTTATTAGCTTTTTTCTGCATACTATAGGATAAAATACAGTCATTTCCATCGATAAATATTATCATTTGGACTCTTGTTAAAATAAAAGAACTTTCTCGATTACTCTTTCTACCTGAAAAAAAAATACTGCGTAAGATTGTAGTGTGATAGAAATTGATAAGAATTATCGCATTAGTTTGAAATAATCGTATCTAATTATTATAGATTTGCGGCAAATCGATATTTTTGAGATTTCATGAAGGATCAAAACAAATAGAAAATATTGTATAGACATGTTTGTTGCGATTAAAAAAAAGAAATTTGCTAAACGATAGGTAAGATATGTTTTAAAAATATTTGATGATAAGTGTTTCATGAGTACCATTGCAGATGTAACAGCTATACAATAGTTATTTATGTACTGAGGCTTGTAAGTGTGTTTTACACATCGATGACACAGTTTGTAAGTGTTCTTGTCCTGGAAATATACAAAGTCCTAGGAGTATTCACAGTTATTACAGTTTTCTAGAAAATTCATTCAAATTGAAAGATATACTTTGAAAATATGCCAATAAGTTTGTTGTCAAAGTAAAAAAAAAAAGTAAAGTCTGGCTCGTGCACCATGAATAATGTCTACAACCGAGTAATATATTCTGCCATAGGCTATGAAATCTCCCGACAGTATTATTATTCTTCTCCATATTTTTTAACGATCTGAAAAATTCCAGAATTCTCTACAGGTTTATCATTGGTTGAATGAGTAGTATCAATATTCGTTTTATGAATAGCAGAATGAAAATGTAATCATCTCGAAAGTGCGATAATCATAAATGCATCCAACTTGTGCATATTATTCTGATTGTTATAATGGTTTATGAATGGCAACACACCTCAGATTGTGTTTCAGAAGTGTACTCATTCATTTCAGGCAGATTCTAATTCCAGATTTGTGATGGAATACAACTTTCTTTAAATGATCGAATAATGATTAATTTCTTCTTTTCTTATTTTATACGAATATTATAGTAAGTGAATGAATATGGGCTCAGAGTAAAAGTTACTGTGAGATCCTCACATTCAGTAAGTACATTTCTCAATAAATTTAAGGGCCAATTTATGCAACTTGTCATTATCATAGTCACAATCATTATCACAGTTTTAATCTCAATTGTTGTTTTTTAAGACTAAAACTCAGAAAATTGCATAAATACTACTACTGGAATGTACAGTTTCAATTTCATTTTATGATTAAGACACTGATTGTGATTAGGACTATGACAACTACAAAGTTGCATAAATTGACCCTAAAATAAGAGATCACGAAATTTAGCTTTTTTCAGGAATTTATGTTCAATATAGACATCTCGTATGTTGCATACGAATTAATATCATGATATCGCTATTTAGTTTTTGTAGAAACGTTAAGTATTATTTAAGTACGCTATAACTTCGATAATGCGGACTCAATTTTTAGGTAGTTTATTGAGCCCAGAAGCTAAGGTATATCTGGCCGTGGTGCTTCGAGCCCGCATCGTACAGATGTTCGAAGACTCTGTACGCGAGAATTTTTTTTTTGTTCAAGTGCATCGGTCTCTTGTTGCAAAGCAAGTTTGATTTGAGTTGCCTAGATGCCAATCTCGACGTGTAGCACCGATCACCCCCGGGGTTGTGCTGTAGGTAAATACACCACCAAACATCACTGGGTAGCCCCGCAGCGCCACGGTAAATAATAATGATAGCCGTCCTCTGCCTGCACAGGCTATGCTTTTGGGGTACATTCTATGATGAGTGTTTGTGAGGGAATATTATTATTATTATATCATTATTATGTTATGGGGTTAGGTTCAGTAGAGTATGAATGTCTGATTGTATCATTATCATGCGAACTATCGATGAAAAAAGTATTTTATTCTAAGGTGTTAGTTTTGGCTCCAGACAAAGAGTTTTGTTAGAAAAGTTAGCTTTTAATGTGAGAAACCAGGAATTATAACAATATACATGTTTTTTTCATTTCAAGCAACATGGAATTTTATTTAATTAAACAAAAGTTGTTTTATTCAATACAACGCAATAAAGGTATAGAGATTCTACAAAGGGTATATAAATTGAAAATAAGGAACTGTGGTTGAAAATATTTGTTCAACATAACAAACTTGCCTACGGTGTAATGATTTTGAATACATGTTTCACGTAACTGGATTCTTTGACAACATAAATTGAAAGTGACATCGAATAATTCAATAGGTAACGAAAGAAGATCGTTTATTTTCAATGAATCAGTAAACATCCACCATTCCAGATATTACCATCAGACATCAAGAAAATTATACACAATGAAATCGAAGGCTGAATAATGAAATTGCGTTGAATGAGAGTTTAGTTTTTGGATTCCAACCTTTCATAGTCTAAAAAAAATAAAAAAATATTAATTCAAGATAATCTTTACAAAGTGTGAAAGGCAATGAACCAATTTGAACCAATTTTTTTTTCAAATAGTATTAAGTATAAGTAACTTGTCGGTGCCAATTGAGTCATTTTCCCTTCTAAATTTTGCATATAATTTCTTGGATTAACATATTTACATGATCAGGCTGTGGAGAGTTAAACTACCCCAAAAAACATGTTCAGAAATGAAACAGCGTTTATCAATGTTATGTACAAGTGTCCAAACTCTACATCTCCAAGATTATTATATATAATGAAGCGAAGTGGTCGTAGTGTTAGAGTTTTTTTTTCGCGAACCTGGGTGATTCGTAATAACAAATTTTACAAGAAAAAAAATTCTCACACGCTCATATCTATCACAGGTTGGTCTTATGTTTGGAAATTTTCTTATGTTGAGGTGTTTTTGTTAATAACTTAAGTAACATCATAGAAATTTGCTATTTTGGGCGTTCGTCAACTGGAAAAGTAAGATAAGTAAATTTCACTGATGGCTTTTTCTTATACCCTCTTGAAGGGGATTTTTGTTATAAATTCTCTTTATGTATGCGTTAAAGCACCGAAATAGCCTGTTCCAATGGTTTTTATTTCGTATGCATTATTTCAACCTGTTGATGAGAGGAAATAACACTACACTATTCACTTTTCTCAGAGTTTTCTAATGGGAACGTATAATATAGAAGATACAATTCGGAATGAGCATAAGTACTGGTTAGCCGTTATCGTTGAAAATTCTTAAAAATATTTCCTGCAATGTATTTACTTCTACTTGAGAGTTTTTAGGTATATAAAGAGTTCCTGAACTGAAAAAGGTTATAAAACTGTTAATCATGCCATTTTCCTCCATTTCATGCTATAAAAACTACACATCTTTTCGAAGAGAAGTACATCGGTTGCACTTTTGTACGTCTCATCCAGCATAGCCAGGCAACTAGAATTTTCTCAAAAATTCTGAATCCGCTTCCACATCTAATATATGGGGCCAATATAAAAGTTTGATCTTCATGAGAATATTGATTGAATCAGTGTACTTTCATCTTTGGTAAGTAATGTCACATGGCTCTTTCAAAGAAATATATAGTATATGTTTTATGAACTTACCTCATTATTGAGAATCATTCATTCCCCATTAGGAAAGTTGAAATAATATTCAACTTCTACTACTAAAGCTTCAATAGTATGCATAACTGGATACTGAATAGGGTCTCGCAAAATAAGTGATTTGAATCTTGTAGTTTTTTTTTGTGATACCTCTTACCAACCATGCTGTCTGCATTAAAAATGGAACTAAATGTGATAAACGATTTTTTTTTCATCTTCTGGAAGGGGGTCTACCAAAATTGCGACTCCGGATGGGCTGTATAGTCAAGAACGCTCATCAATATGATCCTAATCAAATACTAGTGAAAACATTAGGTCGTCGAATAGATATATTCCACGTGAATTTAGAATGACATTCATTCAATGTCAGCTAAGTAACCTTTTTGAAACATCTGAAAAATTACAAGCTTTTTATTATTCTTCCAAATCTGGATCATCAGAACACATCATGATTCGTATATAGACAATGTTTTGAAGGATGATTGACATCAGTAGATAAACAAGGTTACTTCTGCCTCATCAAAGTGAGGCAGAAGTAACTTTGCTCCACACGGTGAATCTGTCGATGGCCGCGTCCATCGAGTTCTTGCCGTTGGTGGAGGGTTGGTGCTGAAGAAGATGACGTGTTCGCCGAAGAGTTTCGGGTGTGGGGGGGTTCAAAACGTTTCACCCTAAGTGGCGCGCGTCTTTTCTGCAAAAAAACATGGTGGCGATGGAGCGGAAGGCAAAAAAACATGGCGGCGATGGCGGAAGTTATGAAAAAACGTCCCTGCAAAAAAAACATGGTGGCGATGGAGCGGAAGGCAAAAAAACATGGCGGCGATGGCGGAAGTTATGAAAAAACGTCCCTGCAAAAAAAAACATGGCGGCGATGGAGCGGATGGCAAAAAATATGGCGGCGATGGCGGAAGTTATGAAAAAAACGTCCCTGCAAAAAAAAACATGGCGGTGATGGAGCGGAAGGCGAAAAAACATGGTGGCGATGGTGGAAGTTATGAAAAAACCTTCCCTCACGTGATTCGCTGAGAGCAATTGGCTGGAAGAGAAAAAAACGTCACGTGATTCGTTGAGAGTAATTGGCTGGAAGAGAAAAAAAAAATGTCTACTGTCTCAGAACACACACACACAGAACAGAAAATTATGATGGACTTATTATTAATTCACTCGCTCTCGAATGAAATTCCAAAAGAAAAAAAATACGTCTCTGCCGCCGTGAAATAGCGATAAGGCACGTTTCTTGAATGTTTACTGTCTGCTCTCAAGTCGAACGAAATTCTCAGTAAACACGATGATCCATTTTTGACCTTGAATTTGTTTTTCAGATTTAATCGCAGAGTTTTATCTCACACATCCGGTGTTTTGTTTACGCTGCTCGAGCTAAATTGACCTTGGAGTTGTTTACTGTCTCAGATGTTTGTTTTCAAGAAAAATGATAAGTTAGCAGAGATAAGAGAGTCGAGTTTGAAGCCAAATTGATCAATTCAAGGCAATTTAAGTGTCTCACTCTAACCCATGGCATTGTATGTCTGTCTTTGTCTGTTTGCATTTATTGAAATGAATAACGTCAGTTCGAGGAATACATTTATTTTTCACATAAAAAATTACACTTCAGTGCCAGTGGCGTAGTATGCAGATGCATTATCATTATCGATTAAAAAATATTTTTGATGCATGGATTGACATGAAAAACATAAACCAATCGTGCAGTGTCGGCGGCAGCTCGCATTTGGAATCCTTACTTTCTCGATCAGCAGCAGCAGCAGGGGCTTGCATCTTGACGTCCACGGGTTGGGTAGTTGGGTGGAACGATGACGATGACGACGATGGTCTCGAAGTGTTGCTGCTAGAGGGGCAAGACATCTTCAGCGGAAACCACTGCGTATCGCTATAGGTGTGATTTGTATAAATCTTCCGCAGTCTGTACGATGAGGTGTTCATCGGGATTTCAGCTCTCAACACAGGCAAATATCCATCATTGGCTAGAGCCTGAGTCATTTTCGTCCAATTCGAAGTACTCGAATCATCGTCGTGCAAATACGATACCAATACCTCGCCGTATTTATATGGCGGGCTAATATACAGTACGTTCGACAGAACGGCTGCTAGAATCATATAATTTGTTGTTATCGTGATGACAGCTCGATGGACACTGAGAAACAGCGTATATGTCACTCAAATATATACACTGAGAGGAACACACACACATACATCATTGCTTAATGTACATGACTCGTATTTCTTTCAGTCTCTCTCTCATTCATTCGATCCACAAAATAAATCTAGAAAAATTGGTTTCATACATCTATTAATACATAATAATAATAATAATACAATATGAATAATAATACAATATGAATAATAATATTTGGTGTGTTTTCGGCTAGTCTTGGTGTAGCTGACGTCATGGACTTGGTACTGGCAGCGACGGCGGCGGAACGTGGTGGATCGGTGAATGCTGCTGCTGCTGCTGCCCCATCCATTTACCATCGTTAATTTGCATATTTTGGAAGCGTTTGAAAATACACAGCTTGTGCTCGTCTCTGCTATGTGCGCCTTGAGCTCGCGCAAATTTTGCAAGTGCCGATTGATTTAGGAGTGTCATGGTCGTCGTGATCGCTGTGGATCCTCACCATATCAGGTGTGACGATATCCATTGCCAGATATCGAAACAGTGTCTCACGGCACAATGCACTTCTATTTCTCCGGATGCTATATGATTCAAACAGAGCGGGCTTTGCTTGTCGAGTATCGGTGGAGGCGTTGTGACGACTGTACTTGTAGTAGCCGCAATATCGACGATGTGTGGTCTCTTAGGCAGATCGAGCACACACTTCAGCAAAAAATCGAATTTTTGATTACCCTTCACTTATACCACATCAGCCTCGATGATGGGGCGCAGCACTTCCTGGATCTCGTTGAATTCGACATAGCCATCAGAGTATGGAATGCCGTGGATATTTCTCTCTAAATATCGTATTTGCCGTTTATCTGCTTCGCTCAGGTCATGGAATGGCACTACGGCTTTGAATAAATAGTGGTTTGTGCGATGCCCGTCGGTGATGGCAAGCTCTTTGGGTTGGAATTCACCGCCCACAGTGAAACCCTGAAAGTCACAGGCTACGAGTTTCATCTTGTTGTTTTTTGTTTGTTTGATGATTGTTGAACTGATTAACTGAGAGACACACACTCAGAGAGAGAGCGAGATTAAATACCGACTGAACAACTGAACGTTTGGCTTACAACTGACGCTCTCGACCTGTCGATGCCTGCATTACATACATACACACAAACAAAGAGTGGATTCCCCCACTACTTACTGTTACTACTGTATGTCACTATTTTTTATATGACAGATGGCGTACAATCTCGCTCAAGGGCAAGTATCATGTGGGTAAGTATCGCTGTTCATGGTTAGGCGTATGTCGCTGAAGTCGATGTGACCGAAATAGTACGCATCTCGAGCCGCATTGCCAATCCGATTTATTTGGAAGGCCACAATGACGAATCGGGGACTCTCCATGGCCGTGCAAGATTTCACAGCCAACCAGAAAGTTTTTTTTGGTGGAACCCTGCACTTGCGATACAAAATCACTACAGGAGCATCTATTTTGATGGACTGCAGCAATTTCAGACGAATGTCGTCATTGGGCACCACATGTTTGACTCTGAGTACAACGCTCGTGATCGTCAGTGTGGCTGTGGTGGCTTCGACTACTGGATTCGCCACCTCCTCTATCAGCATGCAATTGTTATTATTTCTACTTCTCACCAAGCGAATGCACTGTCGTCCAATGGTGGCATATCTATAGTCATGGAATATGCCCAACAAATGCTTAAGCGGGATCCACATGGCGAACGAACCGTCGGAGGCGTTGTGAACCGTTCCGCCAGGATAGGTCCAGCCGGCTGTGCTCAAGTGCCGCACATCATTTTCCTCGTAACAAGTATAGCCACGAAGGGTGCTCACTATACCCGGTAATCGAACAGAGTCCACCTCTTTGCCATTGATTTCATAGTAGATGGCCTCGAAAAGGTATGCGCCGGCATTATTGATAAATCTAACATTGCCCGTTCCTGCGGTACGAGTCAGAGAGCCCTCTATGCACACAAGGGCATCGTTCATCAGTATCCACACATCGCTCTGCTGAATGAAAATTTCGATGATGTCATTATTTTGAAAGGACTTGACGTACGGGTGATGCGTTCGAGTCTCAACTCTGTTGATGGATTCGTCGAACTTTGGATGATTGTACACGTCGAACACTTGTCTTGATAACATGATGTCCTTGCGATTGGAGAAAGTGTATGCTGGAGTGAGACAGAGTGTGTGCGTCTGCTCTCTTCGATTGCGTCTGCGTGAATGAATTGATGCCAGCACCCTCTGCACTTTTATGCCCAAAGGCATCATGATCATCATTCTGATCAAATACCAACCCCATTTTTATGACAGCTTGCGCAGCACAAGTCGTATAATGATGGTCTGTCTCTCCACGGAAATTCACACTGCAACAGTCCTGATCGAGAATATTCAAGGTTATGTTGTGTATTTCCGTCTTGTTGACAGGCAGGTAAATCAAATTCGAGGGCGTTTCGTCGATGGCAAAGCCGGGGTCTTCTCGAACGGCAAACTCGTATATGGTGTGAGCCGGGCGATTGTTGAAGAAGGCACCTGATGTGATGTTACTATCGATGTGAACAGTTCGAACTTTGATAATGATCACAGGTAGGTCGGATGAGTGAACGCTTCCAGCCTCCAATAGTCTCGGGGAAAAACCCAGTAATCGTCCTATGGAATCCTTGGGACAAAAATCGATGTTATAGAGCTTGCTATATATCTCACACTGCAGCGTATTGGTGTTGGGTTTGAGAAAGAACAAAGCCTTGCTTTTGTTGGTATCGTCGTCGACGTCGCCAACGTCACTAGACACTACGGCTCTCTTCTTCTTCTTTGCTTCTTTCGGTCTCTCGATGTGTTTGTGTATAAACTTGGCAATGTCGCTTATTTCGTAACACCCAGTCAGTATTTGGATGATGCTAACAGATGGCGCTCCTTTGACAGAATAATAGAATCGACCACTCGATATGTTCGGTATGCTGTTGTATGAATGAAAACCAATCAATGCCAAGCCGTAAGTGCTATCTTCGTCCAATTGAAGCGGCGGAGAAAAGTCTGCGGTTAACGTCGACGTTTGACCTGTCACTGTCAACAGCAAAGACATGACTGACACTGGATGGGGTTATGTACTTCTATTTAAACCATTCCATATGCGCGCTCTGTGCTCAGAGTCTAGTATGGGATTCAAGACGCGTGAGGCTCGCGCTATTCATCTAGCGAAACGTATCCTGTCCATGGCCACTTGCATCCAATACGATTTGCGCGAAGTTTTGTATGCAAAACGCCACGTCACCATAAAATGAACCTCATTGCGCTCGTCATTAAAGCTCACCACTTTTCTATTCATTTTCGCGCGCGCGCGCTCGCACACTCAGAGTGTGTTCTCGTATAGAAAATTCAAACACAAATGACCGAAATTAACTTGGTTGAATGTCTGATAGCGATCGTTGTTGTAGAAGATTTTCACTTTTTTACCCAGATATCGCACCAATTCCACCAGCGGCTTCAAATTGCCGAAACTATCAAAGTATTTCACCACAGGTCCGCGTTTCACGTAAGCTACCCAATGCGTTCCGCGATTCCTGCTCGAGTCCAGATTGATGATTGCGCATTCTCTGTACTTGGGAAGTTTCGATGATGATGAGGATCGAGGTAAGTTGTCTCGCATGAAAACACCAATGAAATGAGTTATTTTCAGACGTTTCACATATTTGAGTAATTCCTCATCGTACAACGCTCTATTGGACAGCTTCAGCGAGAGTTTTTTAAAATTTCTTCTTGAGAAACAAACCGTAGCCGCCTTTAGCGGTCTTGCGCAGAAAAAAACCGGAACCTCCTACATTTTTGTTGTCACCGCCGCCACCAATGCTCTCCATTGTGGTATTATGACGCTTGTCTTCCTCCAATTTCTTTTTGGCATTGGCCGAGGAAATGATGGTCCTGGCTGTGGTGCTGGCACCGCCTGCCAACGAGCCCAGCGCCCCCTGAGCGGCGAATATCGGAAGCAGAGGCAGCACACCACCGCTCTTCGCTTCGAACGGGGTACTCTGATTTTTTTGCGGCCACCCAACTTTTTCACTTGAGCACGGGCAGCACGCAGTGCCACCAAGGAGGATTTTCGCAGAGCCTTCGCACTCAAATCTTTCAGCTGATCAGGTTTCAGTGTTTCTCGCAGAGTCTCGGTAATTTTCTTAACCACATCTCGACGGAAAGACTTTGGCTTTGCAGCAGCAGTCTTCTTCTTCTTCAGACCCATTCCCAAATCACGTTTTGCCTTCATGGTTGTGGTGACCAGCCAAGCAGCAGCTTTCTCACCAAATTTGGCGTCTTTTGATTTGACACGTTCCCAAGCTCGATTTTCCAGCGCCCAGTCGGCCTTGTGTCTCTCCTTCAAAGACTTGTTTTGCGAGTATGCAATATCGTGAGTCTTACAAGCCGAATCCAAAGGGTTCACACCAGGGTCTCCACGTGCCAATCTCTTCTGTAGTTTGGTACCCGGTCCACAGTACTGGTATCCAGGCAAATGAAGCTCGAATGGCAGATGAATAATTAGAGAGTTCACCACTCCACGACCTTCGTGCTCGACAGTCAGCATGACACTGACGCGAATGATGTTGCACACCTACTTACATAGCTGTACTCCACTCAAAATGTCATTCGAATGTCAGATGTGGGCGTGGTCACACACACACACACACTTAAGCGAAAAATCAATCAACTCAAACATGAAAGTGGTGCAACAAGAGCCGGCTCTGGAAATAGTCAATTTAGATACCATAGGTGGAGGAGGTATTGGCGGTGACGACGACGGTATACGTAAACACGGCTCCCTGCTACCAAATTCATTCCGAGCGATATTTTGTGGCCCCAGCGGATGTGGCAAGACCAACGCTGTACTCAGTCTGCTGTTCAGACTAAACGGAGCACGCTTCGAGAATGTTTACGTTTATTCAAAGTCGCTCTACCAACCTAAATATCAGCTACTGCACGATGTACTCAAACAAGTCAAGGGCGTAGAATATTTTCCATACAGGGACAACAACGAGGTAATCGATCTGTCAAAGGCGAAAGAAAACTCAATTTTCATATTTGACGATGTGGCGTGTGACAAACAGAATAAAATCAGAGAGTTCTATGCCATGGCACGCCACAAGGGCATTGACCCAACCTACTTGTGTCAAACCTACTCGAAAATACCCAAACAGCTGATCAGGGACAATTGCAACATTATAGTGCTTTTTCGGCATGACGATATGAATTTGAAGCACGCCTTCGACGAGCACGTCTCTCCGGATTACACCTTTGAGGAAGTTTGCCGCATGTGTGCCACCTGTTGGAAGGAAAAATTCGGAACTTTGGTCATTGTCAAAGACTTTGATGTGAACAAAGGGCGCTACCGCCTGGGCTTTGACAAATATATACAAATGTGATGCGAGGTGGCACGGCATTCGTACTGAAGCCATGGCGCTGACCACATCACCTCGCATCGAGACGGAGATTGCTAAAGCTGAACACAAACGTCAAGTCAGTCAGTTGTCGAAAATTGTGCGAAAAAAGTATCTGAGTCTGAAACTCGGAAAATCCGAGCATGATGAAGCACTGAGTAAATTATTCAAACCCATTATGGTACCGCTGAAAAGATTGAGTGCGGCAGTGCTGCCACTCACCAAGTGATCACGACTGACAGTGAAAAAAGAAGAGAAACAGGACCTGCACCATCGACTCCAGACTTTATGAAAAAGGAAGAAGACGAAGAAAGCTACCTCACAGATGATGGTGATTATGACGATGATGATGATGAGGATGACTACTTGGAAGTTTATCCCGAAGTAGCAACTGAATTCGTGAATGAACATCTCGCCAAATCTGGCAAAATAGATGTGAATTACGGCCCCATTTATGACAAACCAAGAGCGCAATGGTTGCTCGGTAGAAAGCTGGTGGACTTCGACAAAGATACGGGAGACATTGATGGTGTAACTTATGAGGGCACTCCGGGACTATATAGTTTAATTTTCTACAAAAATTCCAAATACGCTAAAGCCGATTTGCTGGCATACAAGCAAATTTTGACAGCTACAGGTGCGCATGTAGATGCGCGAGATAGGTTGAATCCATCTCAGACTACCAAATACGAACAGTTGACTCGACCAATGTTGAAAGATCCTCAATCAAAAATAGGTGGTGGTGGTTGAGGTCGAGGTCGTTTCACCGACGGCAGTGGTATCCCAGATCAGTTGACACACAACACGAAACCCATAGAATACGTGTACTGGGATGATGTGATCGAGCTCGTTGACAGGTATAGGCTTCTGGTAGCCGCCAAAAATGCCGGCAGCACCCCTACCGACAACGAGATCGTGGCCATCACCAATGAGCTGAGAGAAGCAGGCTATATTCGATAAATAAAAGCGTAGACGTTTTTTTGCATGCCACAGTCGCATCATGAGCATCAACAAGTTCGGTCAAACTTCGTCAGCTCGCCGTGCACGGCAGCAGCAGCCCTACCATCTTCCTGGCGTTATACTCAACTATACGACAAATGGGGACATTGATGCAGAACATGTGAAAATATGTAATGTGGAAACGCCAAGTGCACTCAATGATGTTGCCAACAAAAAATACGTTGATACGTCATACAGAAGCTCAAAGATGACGTCATACACAAACTCAAAGACGAGCTGGACACCATCAAAAACAATTCAACAGCCTTGGATATTCGAGTGATGAAATTCATGTCACTTTCGATGAAAAAGCATGAAAATACCAAGAAACGCTTGGATAAATTGGCACTGGATATTGTTGATATTCCAGCCTCTTAAGTAGAAGGTGTAACGCCCAGTGCAGTTAGTGTATTGGCTCCGCCATTAGTAAAATGACGTCATCATCATCTGAGAAAAAACAATTGGTTGATGAGTTCCATGCTCCAGCCAGAAGGAACTTTCCTCGCAGACGTACCATTATCAAAGGACTCGACGATCTGTGGCAGATGGAATTGGCTGATCTTCAAAAATACTCCAAAGCCAATAAAAACTTCAATTATATTCTCGTGGTGATTGACACCTTTTCCAAGTACCTATGGGTGCGCCCCTTGAAGACCAAAACTGGTCGAGACGTCACCGAAGCGATGAGTGACATCCTGTCGAAAGCGAAAAGATGTCCCAAGCTCCTCCAATCAGATCTCGGAACTGAATTTTACAATTCCAGCTTTCAGACTCTCCTGAAAAAGTACAACATCAAACACTACAGCACGTATACCGTGAAGAAAGCCGCGATCGCAGAGAGGGTTATACGTACTCTCAAGGAGAATCTCTTCAAGTATTTCAGTTAGAACGGTACCTACAAATGGCTGGACATTTTGTCGTACATTGCCAAAAACTACAACCAGCGCAAACATCGAACGATCGGCATGAAACCGTGTGACGTCACCAAAGACAATGAAAAACAGGTGTATAAGTCAACGTATGATTATGCCGAACGTGCTGGTCAAAAAAAATTCAAAATTGGCGATTTCGTGAGAATTAGCAAGGCCAAGCATGTTTTCGGAAAAGGAAAAATGATATACGCCTAATTGGACTACGGAACTATTCATAGTTGTCAAAGTGAAAATCACCCAACCAATCACGTATTTGCTGGAGGACTTGGAAAGGCGACCAATCAGCGGCGCTTTCTCCGAACAAGAACTACAAAAAACAAAAAATCCCGTACCTAGTGGAAAAAATCATCAGGCGTAAGGGTCGTAAAGTACTTGTGAAATGGCTGGGGTTCGATAGTACGCACAATAGTTGGATTGATGTGACAAATCGCATGTAATTTAATGGAAAATTGGCACAATCTCAACTGGAAGAGGGGGCCTTTCATCGTCGTCGTCTCTCAGCTCTCGACGACGTCTCTCAGCTCTCGACGACGTAGAAACTCGAGCCGGTGTATGGGGTGGGGGGTGATGGCGGCGGCGGCAGCGGAGAAATAAACCGATGCCAAACGGTGCAGAGAGATTAGTCAGTCAACATGTTTGGTGCAGTGAACAACGTCGTTGTCGAGTCTTCTGAAGAGTCCTCTGGTTACGAGTCGGCGTCGGTGGCGTCGGCGGCGTCAGCTTCATCATCATCATTATCATCATCATCATCATCGGATCGAGAGTGTGCTGATCGAATGGCAGATTTAGATCGAATATGTGACATGTACAAGGAGGCCATCAAAGCGGAACGTTTCTTCGCGTGCAACGCCACCTACGAGTTTCGCAACACCGACGTTTTGAGCTTGCAATGCGGCATAAGTTTTGCTCGGAGTTTCGTGCCTGCAGTGAAACTCGCTTGCAAGGTCCAACACACCATATGCTCCAGCCTGTCCTTCAGCATGTTTGAATGGGGCCAATTCGAGGGGGCCATTAATCAGCTGCTTCACACTAGCCGAAATGACCCGAATGCAGCAGCCAAGACTAGCCGAATCAAACTCGACTGGGACGATGTTATGTATTTGAAATTACACACGTATGCAGAGAGTCAACAAGTGCGAGTTTCCAAGAATGACACCTACTTCTACCTGACGGAAGCGGATGTTCAAAAAATCCTACATCTAGATGCTACTGTGATGTCGACAAGATTTGAATATCTATTGAATATGAACTTCAGTCAATATTATCACGAATTATTAAGCAGTGCAAAAACTCTAGCTAATAACAATGGTTTGTCATTTGATGAGTCTATACACTTGTGTACTATATCATCAAAAGATGATAAACATCTATGTTTTCGTGAATACCTATGCTATTTGCCGGATAAAGTAATGTTTGATTACGAAACGAAATAAATGTATATATTGAGAGCAGAGTTGGCGTTTCAATTCAGTATGCAGTGTGCAGTGTGTCTGTGTGTATACCAAGAGAGAGAGAGAGAGAGATGCAGCAGTACGAAACAAGACTCGACTCGTTTCGAAGCTGGACTTCGACATTTCCTGCAAGTAAGTTAGCCGAAGCAGGCTTTACGTATACCGGTTCGGAAGATGTAGTTGCATGTCTTTCGTGCCAAGTAGAAGGGTTCAGATGGCTGCCCAATGACGATCCTATGGCTGACCATCGTCGATGGAGCCCCCATTGTGATTTCGTTCGTATTTATTACTCTGAGCACAGACACAGACCGACGACAGATGGCGCTGATGTCCCTCCAGAACCAAGAGTGTCAGATGTCATTAGCAGAGTGACAGATGACACATGGATGACACAGCCGCCACCACCACCACCACCACAGACAGATGGGGCTGATGTTGTTCCAGAAGAACGACAAGTGAAAGGTGACATGAGCAGCAAAGTGACCACAGATGTCATAAACATAGACTCACAGAACACGGTGACGATGTGTCGTGTATGTCTTGTGAATGAACTAAATGTATTGTTTCTGCCATGTAGACACTTGGCGTGCTGCTCACAGTGCGCCATCTGGTGCGACACATGCGTAGATTGTAGATCACCCATCAATACGTTTATGAAAATATATATATCTTAGACTATTTTTGATTTTAACTTTGCTACTCGAAAATACCCTTCCCCATTTTTTTTTGCTTCAAAAAACATGTCAATTTTTATGCAAAAAAGTATCACATTTTCGATTGAATTATTCATCATATTTTGGGTGGTGAGGGTATGATGATGTTCTAGCACAATTTTTACCCGATTCAACAGGTTACAAGGCCGAAACGACGGCCAAAGCGAAACACGCATCATCTTTATTTTTCAAATTAATGCAAGCTTGCTTTCTGGCAATAGATTTTGGCAGCTCGATGAAAGACGAACCGTTTCCCACGTCCGATTTATTTGTATTGATTTCCAAACTAACAATTTTCTGAAGACTTCAGCCACTTTCTTTGTCCGCAAATTCCGACAGTTTGTTTTGAATTTGATCGATGACATTTTCTATGAACCACTTTTTCAAAGTATCGATAACAACGTTTTTAGTGTTGAAATATTCAAAGTCGCTTATTATTTGTTCTTGGTTCAAGGAATTTTTCACGAATTTACCACAAAATGTCGTATTGACTTTGATGCTTGGATGTTTTTTCAATAAATTTTGAATTCTGCTTCTGTATAAAATGAATGCATCACCAAAAAATTGCCCAATATCTTTGTTTCAAATTTATGATTATATCGGTACGTAAACGCGAAGAAAATGCCGATTTCAAGTCCTCCCACTTTACCCGAGATGTTAATTTGATTTGACTCCCTCTCCCACCACCACGTCGACGCCTAGCTGTTGTTGTTGTTGACCTGACTTTTTGATTGAATTTCGGATAATTTTCAAGTGTCCGCATAAAGTTTGTAATTTTCTCAGAGAGCCTATGCAATCCACTGCCGCGATCGCACTATTGATTAGGTGGGCGTCTTCAGGCCTTAGCGATCTCAAACAGCTGCTGCGGATGATTTTGATTGGCAATTTTCTGCTCGCCCCTGTAGATGAGCATATGCTGGGACTTGGTTAATTTGTCGAGGATGGGTTTGAATGTACCAGTCACTCGATTTGGCAGGAATACTTTACACTCCTCCAACTCCACTAGGATAGACTCTGCAAATTTGGTTGTTTTAGCTTCAGCGCCGAGGATCAGATGGGGTTCGTCCTTCGGTAGCTCAGACAACTTCCGCAGGTTCTTCCTGCAAGCCAACGAAATCTTGTTAATTTCGTCGATAAGATGAGACATCTGCGAAATCATTTGAAAAATTAAAAAAAATTCATATACGTTGTATAACTCTCACTCACTCACTCAAAATGAGAAATGATGTTTATGATTCACCCCGTGTATGAGAAATAAATATGATAAAAATGAAATATTCCAATCACACTGTATATAGCAAATGGAACTTTGTGAGAGACACCCTGTATGAGAAGGAATTATAATAAAAAATGCAATCCATACACACTGTATGAAAAACAAAAAAATATGACGTTTTGTGAGAGAGACACTCTGTATGAGACGAAAAACAAATATGACAAATGAACTTTTCTGAATTTTTTTGAAAAAGAAACACAACAAAAAGTGAATCGAAAGAAATAGGCACACTTGAAACAATCGCGAAAAATAAAAAAAAGAATAACTACTACTACTGACCTTTGCAAATCACGAATTAAATGGCACTCACAATAAAATCAATGCACTTGTATAGAAAAAAAGCGAGAGGCAGATGAGCGGCAGAGAGGCACTTGTTGTTGCTTCGAACGCAGATAATGAAATGACGCAGGCTCGCTGTGAACGTACATATTAACTCTCTGTGTCACGTGACCCACGCCGTCCACCTCCACGCCGAGTTCGCGTAACCCACGCTGCAAATGTATGCAACGGTCGATCTGGGGAGAACCCAAATTGCGCAATAACAAAAAACAACTCCAAGGTCAATTTAGCTCGAGCAGCGTAAACAAACACCGGATGTGTGAGATGAAACTCTGCGATTAAATCTGAAAAACAAATTCAAGGTCAAAAATGGATCATCGTGTTTACTGAGAATTTCGTTCAACTTGAGAGCAGACAGTAAACATTCAAGCACGAAACGTCCCTTATCGCTATTTCACGGCGGCGGAGACGTATTTTTTTTTCTTATGGAATTTCATTCGAGAGCGAGTGAATTAATAATAAGTCCATCATAATTTTTTGTTGTGTGTGTGTGTTCTAAGGCAGTAGACATTTTTCATATTTAATATATTCGTTTTGTCAATTAAGGTGGCGTCCATTTTTTTTCTCTTCCAGCCAATTGCTCTCAACGAATCACGTGACGTTTTTTACTCTCCCAGCCAATTGCTCTCAGCGAATCACGTGAAGGAAGGTTTTTTCATAACTTCCGCCATCGCCGCCATGTTTTTTCGCCTTCCGCTCCATCGCCGCCATGTTTTTTTGCAGAAAAGACGCGCGCCACTTAGGGTGAAACGTTTTGAACCCCCCCCACCCCCGAAACTCTTCAGCGGACACGTCATCTTCTTCAGAACCAACCCTCCACCAACGGCAAGAACTCGATGGACGCGGCCATCGAGAGATTCACCGTGTGGAGCTAAGTTACTTCTGCCTCACTTTGATGAGGCAGAAGTAACCTTGTTTATCTACTGACATCTCATGATAAAAAAGGTTGAAATAGCATTGAAACCACCTTCTGGCCGATACTCAGGAAAATTATATATGTTAATAAAAAATTGTAGTTTTTTTGCTGGCCTACAGAAAAAAAAATTAAAACTGAATGAAGTATGGTGTCTAAGATATCTATTACTTCCAGTGTTTGTTTCAACTCATAAACTAATACTATCTACATTGTGGTTGTATTCTAGTCATTTTGAATGTGTCATAAATATCATTCTTTGTCATACATACTTATAAACAATTTTATGTTTTTATTATTATTTTTTTTGCTCCTTTTTTTCCAATTTGTCAAAAAATGAGCGCTAACTCCATGTAGAATGTAACAATCGATCAAACGGTCTATTCTCGAATATACGCTTAATCTGGTGCCTTGAATGATTTACCTATAGATTTTTTTTTGTTCGCAGGTGATAAAGAAGACAGTTAAAAGCTCATTGTGAATTGAGCTTTCGAACAAGACGGTTGTGAACATTACCTCAAGAAAATGTCAAAATTCATTGTTACTAAGGATGTAAAAAATATTCGTCGATTTGGGGTGCAAGGGCGTATTTTACACTTTAACGTCAAGCCAATTCCAGTGAATGAAGAAGAACCACTTAAATGGGTTAAGGATGCTATTGAAGATGTTGTGAAGCATGCAACGGAAGGTCTTCAAGAAAATTATCAAGTGGGCTTTAGTTTTTGCAGTAACGATTTCAAGCGGGGTGAAGGATGAATTCGCTTCAGACCATTGAAAGAAGTAACATTAGATGATTTATGGGAAGTTATTGGCAGCGTTTATCAATCCAAATCAAGTAGCTTGAGCTTAGAATCCTTTTGTTTGGGTGTGACATCAGTTCGCCTACCCGTCGGAAGGGGAAATAACAGAGGAAAGTATAACAGTTTCAATGAAGAATGTGGAAAGCGTAGAGGAATAGCAACGATTAGTAATATGGATAATTTATGTTTACCTAGAGCACTTGTTGTGGCTATAGCTCATGTTGACAAATTAATCAATTACAATAAAATTCGTAGAGACACAGGAGAAATTCAAAATCAGCAGGCGTTGGACCTCATTTAGAAGGTGGAAATTGTAATCCCCGCTGAAGGGGCTGGAATAACTGAATTAGTTCAATTCCAACAATATCTATGCAATTACAGAATTGTTGTATACGAGTATGGTTTCGAAGGCCGCAATGTAATATTCGAAGGAGCATGTGAGAGCAATAAGAAACTGAATTTACTTTATCTCACAGGACATTATAACGTGATCACCTCATTAACGGCAGCATTTGGATGCATTTATTACTGCGAAATTTGTCATATTCCATACAATAATAAGAACAATCACAGATGTGGTGGAACATGTCCAGCCTACCAACAAACACCTGCTTGCAAATATGATATAAAAGTCAATTGCAGTAACTGCCATCGAGAGTTCAGGGGTCAAAGATGTTATGAAAATCACAAGAAGTCCCACTCGTTAGGAAAAAGTACTGTTTGTGAACAAATAACTCGCTGCAATCAATGTATGAAGGTGACGAAGAGTAACATAAAACATGTCTGTGGTGAAATTTTCTGCAAAATTTGTTTTACACGAGTCCCCGAACCACACTTGTGTTATATTCAGGCAGATAAAGGAAAACCGAAGCTGGATAATTTCATTTTCATATTTTATGATCTGAAAACAAGACAGGAACTGGTTTTGGATGACGGCAGCCATCTTCATGAACCCAATCTCTACATTTTCAAGACAGGTTTGTGATCATTGTTTGAACAACGATGTTCGTGTTTGTGGAAGATGTGTCCTACGATTACAAATCATCAAAAAATGTGAAGATCCTGTATCAGCTTTCAATCATTTTATTCTGGAATTGAGAAAAAATAAAAAAAAATGTAGATGTTTTGGCACACAATGGCCAAGCAATTGATCATCAGTTTATACTGAACTACATTCTGACACAAATTGATATTAAACCCCAACTTATAATGAGAGGTACTAAAATAATTTGTATGGAGGTACAAAATGTCAGATTTTTGGACTCTCTCAATTACTTTCCAATGAAACCATCTGAGCTCCCTCGTGCTTTTGGGCTTCCACTTTCATTGAAAAAGGGATATTTTCCCCATCTTTTCAAAAAAAATTCCAACAAAAATTATATTGGAACCTTACCTCCTGTTGAGTTCTACAGTCCCGTTATGATGAAAGAAGAAGATAGACAGATTTTCTTCCAGTGGTACGAGAAAAACAAAAATAAAGATTTCGATATTAACAAAGAATTGATAGAATACTGCATATCTGACGTTGAGATTTTAACACAAGCCTGTTTGAAATTCCGAAAACAATTACTGGATGTTGGAAATGTATGCCCCTTCACGGAAGCATGTACTATTGCTTCAACTTGCAATAAGGTATATCGGAGGAATTTTTTAGAACCAAATGTAATAGGAATTATCCCTCGAAATGGCTATAGATGGCGTGATAACCAGAGTAAAGTCGCTATCAAATGACTTCTGTGGGAGAAGAAGGTGCGTGGCATTAATATTTTGCATGCTGCCAAACAGAATGAAGTTAAAATACATGGTATGAAAGTGGACGGGTACAGCACAGTAACAAGACAAGTATTTGAATTCAATGGATGCTACTACCATGGCTGTCCTAGTTGCTTTACACACAAAAGAGATGAACCTTTACATAACAACCCCTTCGAAACTCTGAACTCACGTCTAGAATCTTCAAAGATTAAAGTTGAAAGACTCAAGGCATTTGGTTATGAAATAATTGAAATGAGGGAATGTCAGTTCCGAAGGGGGCTGAACAATGAAATTCGTTCATTTACTGAAAATCATCCACTACTCGATTGTACTGCCCTTAATCCTCGTGATGCATTTTTTGGAGGCCGTTGTGGAAACACAAGAACATATTACAAAGTGAAAGATGAAAAAATTAACTATGTAAACGTTTGTAGTCTGTATCCTTGGGTATGCAAATTAGGCTAATTTCCTATTGGACACCCTATAGTTTACGTTGGTACGGATTGTAATAGTTTGAATCTAGCCGAAACAGATGGATTTATCAAATGTAGAATCCTTCCTCCACAGAATCTCTACCACCCAGTTCTTCCAATGAAAATGAACAATAAACTCATGTTTGTTCTATGTCAAATTTATGGAGAGTCTATGAACGTTAAAGACTGCACGCATAATCAGGAAGAAAGATCACTGACGGGTACCTGGACTTTAGAAGAAATCAACAAGGCCATCAGTATGAATTATGAACTTTTAGAAATTTACGAAGTTTGGGCATACAAAACCATTCAATTTGACAAGACTACAAGGACAGCAGGTCTGTTTACCGAAATGATGAATCGATTCATTAAAATCAAACAGGAAGCTTCTGGATGGCCTGAAATGTGCACAACAAAAGAACAGAAGGATGATTATACATAGAGAAGTTTTTTGAAATTGAGGGCGTCAAGCTGGATTTTTCAGAGATAATAAACAATCCTGGTTTACGCCCTTTCGCCAAACTGATATTGAATTCATTCTGGGGAAAGTATGATCAGTGGAAGAATCAACAAAAGACTCAAATAATCAATGACTCCGCAGAGTTTTTCAGCATGTTGATGAATCCAACACTTGTTGCCAATGGAGTGATACCGGTGAATGAAACAACACTCATAGTCAATTATGTACATAAAGAAGATACCTATGAACCTCTCAACACTGTTAATGTTGCTATAGCTTCCTACGTTACTGCTCAAGCTCGGCTGAAGTTATACATTTTTTTGGAACAACTAGGAAGGCGTACCATATACTACGATACTGCCCCTGGACTCCGATGATTAGAAATGTTTTATAGAATCTAAATGTGACGTCATATTCGAAATATCGGTATTATGCTTCCCATTTCTAACGTTCGAATATGACGTCACATATTCGACACATTTCGATGCAATGAAACATTTCTAATCATCGGAGTCCCAGTGCTGATTCAGTCATCTACATTTCGAAAGATGGAGATGTTGATATTCCTACTGGAGAATTCATAGGTGATATGACCAATGAACTGGCTACCTACGGGCCTGGTTCATACATCACTGAATTTGTTTCTGGTGGCCCTAAAAACTATGGATATTCTGTATTTTCGACTAAAAATCAATCAGAAGTTATTGTTTGTAAAGTCAAGTTTGAATTTCAACGCATCACAGAAAGTTAATTTCAAATCAATGAAAGAAATGGTCCTTCATGAATCTGAACCCGTCCACATTATCTCCAAAAACATCAGAAGGACTACCGATCATCGTATAGTGACCAAAGAAGAGATGAAAACTTATAGGCCCAATTCAACAAAGAGAAAGTTTTCATTAGACTACAGCTCTCTTCCTTATGGCTTCAATAAGATACAGAATAAAGATTAAAAACTGCTTTACTACATGTAATGAAATTTCAATATGTACAATTAATATTTTTGAAAATTTTCTAATTGCTCTGTTCAACATAATATGTAGTATGAAATAATAAATGAAAATATTTTTATTTTTTTTATTTTTATGCGCCATGAAGAAAGCCATTTTAAAGTAGCACGCTTACCAAGTGTCAATTCTAAATGCTGTCACTTGTCATTGAGATAAATAATTCACTTTCTTTCAATCATGAGGTTTCCAAACATTCTTATCAAATGTCATTTGTCATATCGTCAATACCTGAAAGTCTACAGACCTTTCAAGTGACATTTTATTGCTTTGTTTTAATAAGTAGAACTATTATCAGTACTACTTCCATACAAAGCAGCTTTCGAAACGGGGCTGTTCTTGGTCTGCAAAGGTTATTAAGTGACAATTGAAAGATAACATAACCTTAAACATCAGACTAATGTAGCCCTACTTATTGGTACAAGGGACACCCAAACTTACTTGATCAATCTCGAAATGGGGGCCTTAGTTTCTATAAGAAGCGACTAAGAACCGTGGGTTTGGTTTCAGTAATCTTCGAGACTTCTGAATATGGGCCCCCATTGATGCGAGTTTCAGTTTTATTTGGAGGTTATGTATATTGTGATTCAATATTTCGAACCTAACCATTGGGGCCCGCTTTAATATATGGAAGATTCCCCCCTTTTGAAGGTTATGTCACGGACATGCTACCAGTTATTCTTCGGATATAGGCCCCTATTTTCAAGGAGTTTGCAAAGGGGACCATAGAAGAACGGGGCAACGCCCTACAGACTCGTCGTTGGGCCCCCATGGGCTCCAATTTTTAGGGGGTTTGATGAAAGGCCCCAAAAGACAAGGGGCGACGCCCTACTGACCCCATAGTGGGCTCCATTATGGGGGGCGGAGCCCTGTTTCAAACGACCCTTTACCTACTTGTTTGCACCGACAGTAACATCATTAACATCAATAATGGATGTGTTCCGTTAATAAACATGTTAGCAAAAGTGGTTAACGAAAATAACTCTGGTTTCGTGACAGCTACACTATGGTTAGTGCGTTATACGGGACACTTCCATTTGAGAATTTACTGTCAATAATCATTATTATTTGTTTTTGTTGTGTTATTTGATATTTTCTCCTGGAATTTTGTTTTTTGAGCATAGCTTTAATCTTTTGTGTATTACAATTATATTATTAATGCATGAAGCAGCTGTTCGTTTTTTCCTGATGATATATATTCTTTCTGAAAGTTCCAGCAGTGATGATGATTTTGTTTTTCGGGGTCCTTTAGGTATATAAGGCATCTCATGATTTGTATGTAGTAAATTTCCATTCAAATATCTCCACAAGTTCATCCAATTCTGAATTAGAAATTTGAATTATATTCTAATGGCATACGACAGATCGCATTAACCGCTCACCTACGTGCAAACCCCGGTCGGTTTGGTACTACTAAAAGTCACCAGAATTTCAGGAATCATGTCCCGTAACTCGCCAATCTTTCAGGATTATTTTATATACGGACACAAAATCTGAAACCACAACGACCAAGTTTATTAACGGAACACATCCAAAATCAACATGTCTGTCAGCAGGGGGACAAAGAATTTGTGTATGAAAAGAAATTTGTTTTTTTGTTGTTAGTGGTTAATTGCGGGTTTTTTAAACTTTACAGATATTCAGGGATCCTACTTATTTTTGATAATATATCGTAATAGTCCCTTTTTTATAAGAGAATGCGATCAATTTTACTGAAATATCATTTTATTCTTGTCCCCTTGGAAATTTTGGCTATATTTGGCACTGAAATGGCGAGTAAAAACCTTATACTTTACATGTTTTTAATAATCCAAAATTCCTGTTGTAGAAATGGCCTGATTACATCATAAAATTGGATTTGATGTACATAAATCTTGAAATCATCTGTTTTAGATATAGCATTGGACAAAATTTCAAGGATTTCAATTAAATATGATTCTACATTACTTTCTCTTCAGTATGAACCTTTCAACATATTTTCAAATTGAAGCATAAGAGGTGGAACGCCTTATTCGCACATTTGGCATGCAAATGGTACAAATGAACAAGAAACTTTGTTATTATTGGAAAAATAAATATGATTTTAGTTGTGTCTGAGACTAAACTTATGGGTTTGCCATTCCCAAAGACATTACTGGTCTTCGTAATTGTGTAGCTGCGTTGAAAGTATGTATGTACACATATGTTCCTCTGATACTTTTTTCATTGAGGTTTGCTGGTTCCAGAAATGATGAAAAATCAATAGCAGTTTTGTTGAAAATTTTTCCTTTTCGTTAAGCAGCTGCATCCTCACGAACAACCCTCAGAAGTCTTCGGGAGACTTGTGTGAACTAGGGAAAATATTAGGGCCTTACTTTTCAATATCATCTCACACTTTAGTGTGTGTGGTGTTTTAGGCCCAAAGTTGAAGACATTTTTTAATAATTTCAATGAGTAAATATAACACAAATTGCAGAAGTCAAAACTGATACATTTTTATGTCGTTTATATTGAACAGACTTTGATGAGTTTTAAATTTTGGGATATATAATTTCACAAATATAACAGGATGCAAAACAGAATTAAAAAATAAAGCTGAATATGATACCTACAACATTTTTAATTTCGTGTAAAAGGAAATCTAAAATCATAAAAACTAAAACCAAAAACTTCTTAACCAATATGAAATAAAATAAAAATAAAATAAGGTTAGGAAAACTCGATTAAGCAACTTGATCCGTCGATATTCACCGATTAGTTTAAAGCTGGCTTAACCTGAGTTTTAGCCCAGTCAACCAGCGAAGTCGCAGTAAGTGGCAGGGAATTCAATTTAATGTCTCTATATGGATCAACAATGCGATTTTACAGATAAGTACCAGCGATTTCGCTTTGTGGGTAATGATATGCAATAAATAGGTATTAACCTTGTGGTTTCGCAAAAAAAACATTCAAAAGAAGTTCAAATCAATGCGTTCTAGAGGAGTCCTTACGACTTTTACAATGTTACCACCATGCCACATATCTTTGACTGTTTAATATTAACGTTCATTTCGTGATATTTATTGAATTTTCAATAATATATTAGTCGAGAAGTTCCATGGATTATGATCGGGCGACTTTTTTTAAGAAGTGAACAGCGCCTCTTTCGACATTAGCGGCAGAGGACATCGACCGGCCAAGGCCAAGCCATTGGCAGACATTTTGGCTTTGTCATTTGATGTTGATGAACTTGTAGCTTGTAGCGCTATTGTTTGTTTAGATTTAGAATTGTACGTTGCTATAACAAAACTTAATTATTGTATCGGTACTTCATAACGTTGTGTATTTTGTAGGTATTCGTGCTTAGTTCAGTTCCTTAGTGTAGAAAAGTTGCAGATTTTCTAAAGGTAAGTGAAACTTTTTGACTTCATGGCAGCAACTTATCCCCAACTTTTCATTTCAGGTTAGAGGAGGCTGCATATGCAATGAAGAAAGTTCATTTTTAATTGCGTCGATTTCTGCGATTAGACATTGAGAATTTTGTTCCTTTTCGTTATTATATATATTTCTTTGAAGACTGTTATTTTTTTGTTGTTTTATGCTATTTTATATTGGTTACTATTAATAAATATGTTGATAGTCACACATTTTTTTTTTCGCCGTACCCAGTAAAAATTAATTTATCTTGACCATAAACAAATTAACAAATGGTAAAACTTTTGTGACATACGTAATTCAAGATAGTTGCGGGATCATATCGTCGGCGTTCTGGCAAATCGTTAAGTCCAAATTTGAAGTTTTAAGAAAAAATGTGATTTCTGCCTGGCAACAAAATAACTGTTTGCGACTTTTGCGAGTTTTTACATTCTGCAACCAGGTATACAATTAGTGCTGGACTTATATGAATTTTTGCCAGTTCAAAAATGCAAAAATGTTTACACGGTTTATGTACTTTACTAAAAATTAACAAATATGGACTTAATGACCTTTGCCAGAACGCCGACGATATAAGGCCAGCAGGTATGGTCCCTCTCTTCAGTGAAAAATTCAAAAGGATGTTAAAAATGATATCAAATTGCTTTCCATTTAATCATTCCAGAGAAAATCCCAAACCTACATTCATTTCATCAATTTGGTAAATATAAAAGGAATGCTTTCAAAAGTTCAATGCAGTCATCAAAAATGTATAGATATAGGTATACATTCTAAAAATTTTAAAGGACTTGTGGAAAACCTAAAGTAGAAAAAATACGCTTTCGCACTAGTCAATGAAACAGTTTATTTGGACACAGGATGTTACTTTTTATTTCATCGATCATATTATTCAAAATGTTTCTCTCCATTACATATGTTTGCTATAACTTTTCCTTAAATATTGGGTGAACATTTTCACATTATTGTTCGTACCTACTGAAAAGTGAGAAAAATTGAGTCTTTTAAAACAAAAAAAATAAAAAATTTCACATAAAGACATATTTGGGTACACACTCTGTATATAGTGTGCTGTTCACAAGTGCATGTCACCCTGTATATTTGAATTGTAGTTCAAGTAACGTCACATCAAAAACAAAAATTGAGATGTTCCGCATGTCCGAGCATTTCTCATATTTTTTTCGGGTAGGACTACCTATCACCCGAGATAATTATACCTATTCCATAAGTTGTTTCCACAATATATTATAGAATGTTATGGAATGAAATGTATGATCTCAAATCATATTTGACTCATCAGAAACAGCTATCCCAGATAGCACTAGATATTCCATTAATAATCCTAGAACATTTTTTTTGGCATATTGAAATATTCTAGGAATATACTAGGATATTCTAGGGATATTGGAGGAATATTCCTTGAATATGCTTATGGGAATCCCTCATATAATCGTAGAACATTCCCAAGATAATATTATATGAATATCTAGAATACTTCTGGAATATTCGTGGAATATCCCATACAAAATATTCCTATAATATTACCAATGAATATTCTCAGAATATTTGGAATATGCCAAGATTATCCAAGGAATATAAATGAAGAATAATCATAGAATATTCTTATTGAATATTCAATGAGTAATCTTTGAATATATGGTATGATCCAGGAATATTACTGTAATATTTCCAGGGTATAATCCTCAAATTGTAGAGCAACCATAGACACATGTTCAAGACTGTTGGTCATTAGTACAGTGAAGCCAAGTGCGAAGATGTGCAACACTTCTGACTTCGTAAAAAGTGTTATACATCATTGCACTTGGCTACACCGTACACATGATTACCAACAGTCTGAAACACGTGTCTACAGTTGCTCTACAATTGGAGGGTTATATATAATTCAGGAAGAAAAGTTCATCTCTACAAAGGTACAATTGCTTTATTTTTAAATTTCAACAGGGTCTGATATCTAATTTTAAAATAAGAAAAAAATCGAATCCTATTAAATCCGTCCATTTCTGGGACATCCGTTATGGCTGCTGAATTCAGAACCTGAAAAAAAAAATAATTGTGCGATTTGATATTTGGTATGTTTGTAAATAAAATATATGTGCATTTGTATACGTTTAATGTGTAGAATTCGAAACTGTAAACAATGCCTCTCAAATCTCAAAATGAATGGGAGGTTGTTCATTAATAAAGGTTTTGAATTAACTCTTAAAATGAGTCTTCAGTAAAAATATTGTAACTGAAAAATATGAGGCAAATATATATTGTAACTTCTATACATACTTACTAATTTCTTTTCAATAGGTCGGAGGCTTTTGCGAGGTAATAGATCCTTCAGATATGTTCTATTTTGGTAGCGTTGAATTGCATCTAGAAATTAAAAATTCATTGATAGTGTGTGATTCACCCTAAGATTGTAATATTTTCTTGATAATATAATTCAGTGTGAACATTTCAAATACATTAAAAACTTGTAGAGTTTATACTGTATTTATAAAACTACTTCTATTTATATGTGAATAATGGTACGAATAAGCAGAACCTAAAATGGTCTGAATGGTCTTCGTCAGAGTCTTCTGAATCATTATGACACACGAGTTTCCGAAAATTAAATGAGAATGATACCATTAACAGCTACAGTGTTAGGCCAGAACGATGAGACATGACCTAAAAATTATAGCGTAATTGTTGTTCCCAATATCAATTATCTTTAGATTGTAATGAACGCTTTCAGATGGTTTCTATCATCGAAGAGATGATAGGTATGTATGGCTCACCTACCCGTGGCCATTTCATTCTGAAGAAAAGTATTATTCAAAAACTTCTTAGTTTACTTACGTTTTATATGATAACACTACACAAACCACTAAATAAAAAAAACAGTTCAAAAACTCAATAGAACAAATTGAAATGAAAAATGAAACCTAAAACTGCTCAGACGACAGACGATGTCAGACGACACTTGTTGAAATTCACGAAATAACTTACACCGAATGAGCGCTGTGTGATTGGTCACTGTAATGGCGGGAAGTTTAAATAACAAGGCAGCTGCATGCAAAATGAGTTGAAATGTATAAATCATTAGTCATCCTCTGTCAAATGTGAAGTTTGCTAAGTACTTATCAGAATAGAGATTAGGCCATAGAGAAACGAAAATCATTTATGAATCAAGCATCAGCGCGCTAGTATGGAAACATGAATAATCTTTGGTCCAAATATGGAAACGTCTTGTATAGAATAATCCACGAATATTCCATACATAACATTCCCTGAATGTACTATAAAGAATATTCAATAAATAATATTCCAGAAATATTTAACTCAGAATATTCACATTGAAATATTCCTGGTATTTTCTTTCAAGAATGTTCTTGAAATATCCTACTTTGTATATTCCTTGAATGTGCCCGGGTATATAGATATTCCAGGAATATTCCGTGATTATTCGGAATATATTTATCCTATCTGAGACATCCGAGGAATATTCCAAGAATATACCATGCTATCTGGGATCTACTACATTTCTGGCAGCATGAATAAGATGAGGCTCAATATTTACTTTATTAAAAGTAAAGGTTAATTGGCTATCTATACCTACTGCCAACTGCCAAACTTTTTATCACCCTTGTCATGTTAAAGCTTCGAAATTGCTCTCTTTTCTCACGCAAGTAAAATGTTTACACGCAGCATTTCTGTCAGGTGTGTTAACATCAATTTATAGCTAATTGATTTTAGCTATAACCCAGACAGCACATAATATTCCATGAATATTCTGACAACGTTCCAATATACTTTATTTTAGAATATTCTGATGAAATGTTCTCTGAATATTCTTGGAATATCTTCATTCTGTAGCAAATATTCTATGAATATTGCATTCCATTATTCTAATAACATCCCGTTCTAATATTCTGAGGATAATATACTGAATCGTATTTTTGATGTTATTCTTCATTCTCAGATAGGTAAAATATAATATTACTTATATATTTCCCCTGTCCTGACCGTCCTATCTATAAAGGTATATACTTACCTTATTTTCTTATTGAAATTACTTAAACTACATAGTTGTATTATAATTGTTAAAGAAATAAGTTGGAATTTGAAATATAGCAGCACATGCGGTGATGCCAGACATGAAGAAATTTCCTCACATATCTTGTATACAAAATATGGAATGACTCAGCACAGTAGCCATTCGTTTTTCAAAACTATGAAATATGATCAGTTTATTTAACGTAATCAATAATAATTTGGATGACTTTTTGATGACATAATTGTCATTTAAGATATAATAAGCATTGTGCATTTACTTTTGTTAAGATTAAAGCGTAAGCGGCAACTGTGCAAAATCAGTTATTTCAGCTCGCAAAGTATCTGACAATTGACATTGACAAGTGACCTTTGTATGTGATTTCGTGGGTTTTGTCATGAGTGTCTGTCATGTGTTTCGATCTTTGTCAAAAAGTATTTTATCAATAATTGGATACAACAGTGAAAAATCAACATGAAAAATAATTAACCTGCGCTCCGGGGCGACTTGAATGAATACGATGGCCGCCGTATTTGCTTTTGCAGCTGTAGGGAAACCCGGAAAAACGTGTAACACCACATCTGCAGAGTTGGAGTTGGCAGAAAAACTTCTGCAGATGTTCGTCGAATCAGGATTATCTTCTTTCCTGCAAAATAGGATGCATGGTGTCTCATCCAGATGCAAATATTTATATCAACCTAACAACAAAGTTCAGTGTATTTTCAATTCGAATTAATTTTCATTAACTATATTAATCATTCCTAGTGATCGTGAATAAGCTTGTCGTTTTTGGTCAACTGTGTGAATTCCAAATTTACACAATAAACAGAGGAATCAACAGTAAGTTTCAAATCAAAACATCTTTCTAGCTAGTTATTAGCTCATGCAGACATGTTGTTTCCATTTTTTCCCGTACGATCCTTAAATGTTTTTGAAAAGAAAACTGTGTTTTGAAAAAAATAAATTATTTTTGAATTGAAGGAGTTTTTATTGTTGCAGTACCAGTAGATGAACAATGCCGGAGCTGTGACCGATGAGTGTCACAGAACCGGCATTGCTCCACACGGTGAATCTCTCGATGGCCGCGTCCATCGAGTTCTTGCCGTTGGTGGAGGGTTGGTGCTGAAGAAGATGACGTGTTCGCCGAAGAGTTTCGGGGTGGGGGGGTTCAAAACGTTTCACCCTAAGTGGCGCGCGTCTTTTCTGCAAAAAAACATGGTGGCGATGCAGCGGAAGGCAAAAAAAACATGGCGGCGATGGAGCGGAAGGGGTGGCGATGGAGCGGAAGGCAAAAAAACATGGCGGCGATGCAGCGGAAGGAAAAAAAACATGGCGGCGAGGGAGCGGAAGGGGCGGCGATGGAGCGGAAGGCAAAAAAACATGGCGGCGATGCAGCGGAAGGCAAAAAAACATGGCGGCGATGGAGCGGAACGCAAAAAACATGGTGGCGATGGAGCGGAAGGCAAAAAACATGGTGGCGATGGAGCGGAAGGCAAAAAACATGGCGGCGATGGAGCGGAAGGCGAAAAAACATGGCGGCGATGGAGCGGAAGTTATGAAAAAAACGTCCCTCACGTGATTCGCTGAGAGCAATTGGCTGGAAGAGAAAAAAACGTCACGTGATTCGTTGAGAGCAATTGGCTGGAAGAGAAAAAAAATGGCCGCCGCCACCTTAATTGACAAAACGGAAAAATTAAATATGAAAAAATGTCTACTGTCTTAGAACACACAACAGAAAATTATGATGGACTTATTATTAACTTATTCTCTCTCGAATATAATGCCAAGACTGATACGTCTCCGCGCGCTGTAGTCGTAAACAGCGATAAGCCACATCTGGTGTTTACTCTCTCTCCAATGAAACTCTAAGAAATACGATTTGGCCTTGGACTTGTTTACTGTCTCAGATGTTGTTTTTCTAGGAAAATGATGAGTCAGCAGAGATAAGAGAGTTTAGTTTGAAGCCAAATTGATCGATTCAAGGCATTTTAAGTGTCTCACTCTAACCCATGGCATTGTATATCTGTCTTTGTTTGTTTGCATTTATTGAAATGAATAACGTCAGTTCGAGCAAAATACGTTTATTTTTTCAAATAAAAAATTATACTTCAGTGCCATGGTAATATTCACCATCTTTGTTCGAATTGTTGAATATGTATCTTTGTCGAATTGATTGCAACAGCTTGTACAATGATTATAGAGATATAAAAAACATAAATCCATCGTAGGCGTCTGTAGGGCATCTTGACGTCGTCGTCGTTACTCGGGGCACTGCAGGCATCGTGCGAGGGGTTACCTCCTCCACCACCTGAGATGCTGGCGGTTGCAGCAAAAACCAGTCAGTTTCTTGGTAAGTTTCGTTGCGAAACACTTTCCTCAGTGGGTGGTGGAGACATGTTTGTTAAGTCGTAAAAAGCAACGTTTGGTCGTCCTACCTCCACCACACTCATGCGATACGATTATTTAGCGAAATTACCGGGAATTTTTTGGCGTGTGCGAAAAATCTAAATTCCAAGCCCAAGTGTTTGAGAGAATGCATGTTTCTCACAAGTGTTTATTTCGACTGTCAGTTGTTTATATTAGCATATTCGAATGATTGATATATTGAAATCCGTCAGTTCTCGTGAGTACACCCTGTATAAATAGTCTCAAATCGCTTCATGAGAGCTCGGTAGGTAATAATCGAACTTTCAGACATTTCATTCATATAGGTACCACGGTATATACATTTTATTATCAAAATACTATGTGAATTTTTTCCAAAGAATCAAACAAACTTCAAGTATTTATTCGCATATAATTTGAGTTAATTTACCATCTCGATATTCATATCTATGCATGGTCAACGATTTCAAGCAGGTAGGTATTGCTGACACAACAAATTAATAATCTCAGTGGCTTGGACGTTTTGAATGCTCGAGTTCATATATATTTGTCATTGCTGTTTCCTCAATACGCCATTATTTGTTTGCCAAAATCGGAAGTTGAAATATATAGCGAATTTCTTGAGTGTTTGTGAATAAATTTGGTACAGAAATTTGTTTATTACCATATTTGCGTTCCAAAGAATTCTCGATCATATGATGATGCAATTGAACACCTGAATAAACAAAACCAATCGGATTTTGAGACCAAAACACTCGATTCTAGGTCTGTATATCACCTCACTTTATACCATTGGATTTTATGTTTATCTCCCTTTGCTTTCATCATTTGAATAGAGTTTGAAACCGAATAGCTCGGAATGTTCTGGAAATTAGAGTCTGATCACGTCATACCTGGATTGGAGGATGATACAGCAGCACCCATTAGGTAAAAGCTAAACTAACATCACGGTAATAATTTCCACTTGCCGATTGCTTTTGCGAATTCATACAAAGTTGAATACTGAATAGTTGAAATAGACATGAGTGAGAGATGGCGTGGAAAGACCTTTGGGAAATCACCAAACATTTTTGAGTAAAATTCATGCTTTTTTTAAATTTAATTGAGTTCGTGAACAAGATTTCCGTTTGAAAAAAAAAGAAAATAACTTCGAGCGAACACAGTATCGAGGTGACTTGGAATAATTTTGAGTGAAGTCCATGTTAATTCAAATAGGCAAAAATGGTCTCGTAGCGACATGGACTTCGAAACGTTCACAGTGGGTGGTGCTACGCATCTTCAACAACATTATGCTCATTCGAATTTACAGGCGGGTTTCAAACTTGATCGATAGTATATTTTCAGTTCGAAAGATTCATACTAGATGGCGCTACGCTTCTGTCGCAATATTATACCCAGTTGTGTTCATACGACAGCTTGAAATGTGACTGGATTAGTTATTATTTGCTGAAAATGAGCTGTGGCAGATGATCTACCACCTCAGACGTTGTACATTCAATACTTGGAAACGGGAGATGAAATTTGGTGAAGTTGAATTGAAACCCAGCTCAGAGCATACCAGACCCGCAGCATACTATACCTTTATAAACAATAGACGAGTAGCCTACTGAATCCAAGCCAGCTGTCTACCATCGGAAGGGTAAGTTTCGATTTTCATTTTTCACACACACTCTGTATCAGTTTCTTCATTCAGTGAACAAATATGAATTCTGAAGACATCACTACTACTTACGCAAACATGGTTGAACTATGTAGGGAAATTAACGAAAGTTTGAAACAATTGGAATTCAAGCAACTTGATACTTTGAGTGAAAATATGCCTGCAAATATGAGTTCTGAAGACATCACTACTATTTACGCAGACATGGTTGAACTATGTAGGAAAATTCACGAAAGTTTGAAACAATTGGAATTCAAGCAACTTGATACTTTGAGTGAAAATATGCCTGCAAATTTGTGTAGAGCTATGAAACTCATCAGAAGCAAACTAAAATTCGATGATGTTTTATCTACTGTATGCGTAAACATAATCAAAAATTTGGAAGAAGCGGTGTCAATTCTCAAAATGGACATCTCAAAGAGAAAATGCAATATTTGGTGTGCACATTGTAAAAGAACTGCTCGTATGCTAAATAAAGCTATATCATCAATCAACGAAGAGCAGTCAATAGGGACTTTACGCAGACTTCAAACTTTGGCGGGAAATTTGAAAATTGTAAGAAATTCAATTAAAAATGCAGGAGTGGTTGGAGGAGGGGCAACATCAAAGTTATCATCACGAGTGAAGTGGGAAGATATGAAATCCGCATTTTCGTCAGGTCTGTGTACAGGAATAATAATGAATTTGACACATAAGGATATTGGACAATTTTTTCAAGACGCTTATACCTTATCCAAACGCAGAATAAAGAAATTGCTGAAAAAACATCCAATGATTGAGGTTAATAATAAATTTTATGCTGAATTTGTCAAAGATAGCTTGAATATGGAATATAATGTTATAGAATATTTCAGTACTAAAAACAATATCATTGACAGGGGTACAAACTTGAAAGGGTGGTTCCAAGAGAACGTCATTGACCATATTCGATATAAATTGTCGAAATCATTGGAACAGGAAAGAGATTCCACACTTAAAAAAATTGTTAGTTTGGAAGTATATATTAGTGAATATATCATTGAACACGGTTCATCTTTCATCGAGCTTCCAAAGTCCATAGCCAGAAAGCAAGCCTGCATTAATATAAAAAATAATGATGAAGCATGCTTTGCTTGGTCGGTTGTTTCAGCTCTGCATCCAGCACGAAAGCATTGTGACAGGACAAAATCATATCCACATTACACACAAATCTTGAATTTGGACGGTATTCAATTTCCGATGAAATTGGAGCAAATTACCAAATTTGAGCACCTGAACAACATATCGATCAATTTGTATACCTTGGAATTAACTCAGCCACAGGCGGACTGAGAGGCATTTTTCGTAACTGTTCCGAGTCGACTCACCAAACGGAGATTGAACCGACATATTAATTTACTTTTAATTCAGAATGAATAACATTCAAAATTGAAGGGTTTTAGAGGACCGCCAGAAACAGTTGATGATACCAAAATTCGATACCACTACTGCTTCATCAAATATTTATCCCGACTGTTCAGTACACAAATAAGTAGAAACAGGCATAAAGTGTATTTTTGTGATGGATGTTCAAGATACTTTACGAGCCACGGAAAACTCATGAGTCATACTATTGAGTGTCAAAAACAGGCTGAAATGCAAACAAACTAGATATATCACCCTATTGAATGAAAAATATTGATTTGTTCAGAACCCGCATGATGATGAATTTCTTACAGAATATATATATATATATATATATATATATATATATATATATATATATATATAACAAGAAGGAACATTTTATTGGACTAAGCCCTCTAGTGAAAATGCAACCGTAGACACGTGTTTCGATCTTAAGGATCTCATCAGTACGGTGAAAGCAAGTGTAAGGATGTGCAACACTTGATTGCAGGTGAAACAACAAACGAACGGAGTCAACAAACAGGAAGCCAACCGCACATTTGTGGCTTCAGTCGGAACACCTCGTGTTTACAAGGCAAGAAACGACGTCGCCACGGAGGCAGCTATAGCTACCTGCGTGACATCCGAGTCCAGGAATATAAATGAAACAGGGATATGATCTCGAGGGAAATTGTGAATAACAAGAAGGAACATTTTATTGGACTAAGCCCTCTAGTGAAAATGCAACCGTAGATACGTGTTTCGATCTTAAGGATCTCATCAGTACGGTGAAAGCAAGTGTAAGAATGTGCAACACTTGATTGCAGGTGAAACAACAAACGAACGGAGTCAACAAACAGGAAGCCAACCGCACATTTGTGGCTTCAGTCGGAACACCTCGTGTTTACAAGGCAAGAAACGACGTCGCCACGGAGGCAGCTATAGCTACCTGCGTGACATCCGAGTCCAGGAATATAAATGAAACAGGGATATGATCTCGAGGGAAATTGTGAATAACAAGAAGGAACATTTTATTGGACTAAGCCCTCGAGATCATATCCCTGTTTCATTTATATTCCTGGACTCGGATGTCACGCAGGTAGCTATAGCTGCCTCCGTGGCGACGTCGTTTCTTGCCTTGTAAACACGAGGTGTTCCGACTGAAGCCACAAATGTGCGGTTGGCTTCCTGTTTGTTGACTCCGTTCGTTTGTTGTTTCACCTGCAATCAAGTGTTGCACATCCTTACACTTGCTTTCACCGTACTGATGAGATCCTTAAGATCGAAACACGTGTCTACGGTTGCATTTTCACTAGAGGGCTTAGTCCAATAAAATGTTCCTTCTTGTTATTCACAATTTCCCTCGAGATCATATCCCTGTTTCATTTATATTCCTGGACTCGGATGTCACGCAGGTAGCTATAGCTGCCTCCGTGGCGACGTCGTTTCTTGCCTTGTAAACACGAGGTGTTCCGACTGAAGCCACAAATGTGCGGTTGGCTTCCTGTTTGTTGACTCCGTTCGTTTGTTGTTTCACCTGCAATCAAGTGTTGCACATCCTTACACTTGCTTTCACCGTACTGATGAGATCCTTAAGATCGAAACACGTGTCTACGGTTGCATTTTCACTAGAGGGCTTAGTCCAATAAAATGTTCCTTCTTGTTATTCACAATTTCCCTCGAGATCATATCCCTGTTTCATATATATATATATATATATATATATATATATATTATATATATATATATATATATATATATATATATATATATATATATATATATATATATATATATATATATATATATATATATATATATATATATATATATATATATAGAAAAGGGTAGTCTTGTTTGCTGACTAGTTAGGAAATGAGTTTTTTAATAAGGCCAATAAGGGTACTCTTATACGCTTGTTCCAAGCTTTCAATAACTTTTCTTTATCATCTTCAGGGAAACTACAAATATGTACAGACAACTATGAGAATTACGCCAACGAAAGACGTGGAATAACTTACACTGTTTCGAGGTTACATGGCGTATATGTTAAAAATAATCATGAAATAAGGACAGAACTGGGAGTAAAACATCATTAATAACAACCAAGAGTAACGTGGATGCACACTCATTACTGATGATACATTATGACATGGATTTAAAATTGTTGAAATTATATAAAAGCACGTGTTGTCCTTGAAGAGGCAAACAACCACGCCGAGTAATTATGTTAGACTGACGAGCCAAGACAAATGACATGAGACAATCGATAAATGACAGGTCACATGAACCACACGGAATCTTAATCATGGGGAGTGACAGATGACACTACAACCTAATGATACAGATCTGTGATGGAGCTACATGGAACAATAATTATGAAATGTGAATTTTGGAATATGAGAACAATTTATTTGAATGGTGTAAGTGACAGATGAGCTGAACCAACAAAGGAAACATATCCTGAAACCATGAACACTCGAACTAATGCTAACAATAATACATTACTGGAATATATGGAACAAAGATTGTATGAACAGTATTTTGACAGAGGAATTGAATTATATTGAATTAATTTGTGAAGTCAATATTTATTGAAATAATCCGTTGATTGTCTCCAAACCTTGTATTATCTGTAAAAATTAAATAAAAGTAAATTTCACTCAAGTGATTTACGTCTGTTTTTTTATTCAGCGCATTATCCGCTTGTGCAATGTGAACCATTTCTAAAAAAAGCGTTTTGGCTGTGTTTTTTTCTGTAGATAAAATTTTTACCGAATTATAATCCATACAATGCCCTTCCTTAGGGACATGTTCACTCAGTGCACATCTCTCCGGGTGTAGTCTACTGTCGCTCTTGTGTGACACAATGCGGTCCTTAAGTGGTCTGTACGTTTGTCCAATGTATTGTTTTTCACAATTTTGACACTGTATACAATAAACTACATCCGAACAGTTTATGCATGGAGTCTTGTCTTTTAATTTGGAAAAAATTCTCTTGATAGGCAAAACATTTTTATTGGATATTTTTATATTTTCTGAAAAAGATTTGAAAATTCTGGATAGTCCAGGGGTGATGTCTTTAATAAACGGTGAAGAAGCATAAAAGGAATGAGTCCCAGTGACTTCAGCAACTTGCGCATTGACTGGAGATGGAGAAAGTTTATTATTAATATTATTACTATGTAAGTTTATGTCATCAAGAAGAAGAAACTTCACAAAATCAGCTGGGGACTTCTCGGGTTTGCGGTCTGTTTACCAATAAAACTCATTCGTTCTATATCTCAATATTTCGCGAATCTTTATTAGCTTCTTCAGGAGAGAAAAGCTGCAAAAACATGTTAGGAATTTTGAAAAATCAAACCAAAAATTATACAACTGTTCCACTTACAATCATAGAGTCGGTAATCCTATTGTGTTCATTAGTGTTCTGGGGAGCTGCGAAATATTCATCAACACCAACTAGTTAATATCCATTACTAACTGAAACTTTAGCTCTGGGGCACCGGCTTATATATCACGCAGGTAACCAAAAATCTAATGACCAGTAGGTAACAATGAAAAAAAAAAAAAAGTAAATATATAAAAAAAATTCTTAGAAACTATCATAGGTACACCACATGTTTACCAACAACAAAAATTAAATTGTGTTTAAAATGTTACTGTATATGTTGTTTAACTGATTCGTGTCGGTCTTGTAATTTACTGTTTTGGGTTTTTTGTTTACATGGTACATCTCAAGGAAGAGTCTAGTTTTTTGATTGTTAATTTTTTCCAGGATTTTGACATTAGAGTAGTCAAATTGGTGGCCGGCTTTTTGTGAGTGATCAACAGCTGCACACGAGTTTTTGCCTAACCGGACATCGCTCTTGTGTAAAGCTATTCTTTGTTTCAGCCATTGCGAAGTCTGACCCACATAACACTGGTCACATGCACCACACGGAATTTCGTATATTACGTTGCTGTTAAGCGAAGTTGGAGTCCTATCCTTGACTTTTGAAAAAATATTTGCAATTTTTGTGTTATTATATTTAGCTATTTTTATCTTTGGGAACTCCTTGAAAATATTAGTAATTTGGTAGGATAATTTGTCAACAAAAGGAATTGATTTGTACTTAAACTGTATGTTGCATTCTTCAGTGGGACCGTCATAGAAATTAGAGTTGTATATTAGTTTTTTTAAGATGTGCCTGGGGTAACCGTTCATAGTGAAGATATCAAAGAGTTCGTTTAGATTCTGTTGTAAAAGAGTTTCATGGCAAATGTGAGTGATTCTGTTTTTCATGGCAATGACGGTGATATACTTTTGGTTTTTGGGGTGATCAGATGAGAAATTGATGAACCTACCGGATGCCGTTTCTTTTTGGTACCAGTCCAAAATTATCTGATTGTCATCAGTTCTTATTAATCTGGTATCTAAGAAAGGGACGCTGTTCTCTTTTTCCTGTTCAACTGTGAATTGCAAGTGGCTGTTGAAATAATTGAACGTGTCTAAAGTTATTCCTACACTGTCGGACGGCACTGCACAAATAATATCGTCAACGTATTTGAATAGAAATGGAAGTTTGAAAGGTAATTTTGGAATAACGGTATCCAAAAGGTGGTCTAGGACTATTTGTGCTAAGATGGGGCTGATTGGTGAACCCATGGGGGTTCCAAATATTTGTTTGTAGAATTTGTTGTTGAAGCTGAAATATGTGCTTTCAAAAATGAAGTTTATTAGAGTAATGAAGTTGTCTTGTGAGATGGTGGTATGTTTTTTGATTTTTTGCCATTTTTGTTTCAGAATCATCACTGTTAATTCTAAAGGGATATTAGTGAAGAGGGATATTACGTCTAGATAAATTAATGTATAGTTTTTTGGTAAAATAAAGTTTGAAATCTGATTGACGAAAGTGAAGGTATCTTTTATGTTATATTCACAGTTGTCTTCGAAGACGGATTTGAGGATGTTGGCTAGATATTTTGATATATTGTAAGTGGTGGCATTGATCGAGCTAACTATTGGGCGTAGTGGTACGATGAGTTGTTTCAGAATCATCACTGTTAATTCTAAAGGGATATTAGTGAAGAGGGATATTACGTCTAGATAAATTAATGTATAGTTTTTTGGTAAAATAAAGTTTGAAATCTGATTGACGAAAGTGAAGGTATCTTTTATGTTATATTCACAGTTGTCTTCGCAGACGGATTTGATGATGTTGACTAGATATTTTGATATATTGTAAGTGGTGGCATTGATCGAGCTAACTATTGGGCGTAGTGGTACGATGAGTTTGTATATTTTAGGTAGGCAATAAAGTTTAGGGAAAGCTGAATTATATATTGTAAGATGTTTTGCATCCTTTTCGGTTATTTCGTTGTTGATTTTTAGTTTTTTGATTAAATTGTTGTGCTTGTTTTGAATGGTGATAGTTGGATCTCGTTTTAGTTCATTGTAGGTGAGGTTATCCTGGAGGAGGATAACAGTTTTTTCTATGTATTCATTTTTATCTATTGCAACGGTACAGTTTCCCTTATCAGATTGAAGAATATAGAGGTCTGGGTGATCTTTTCAGGAAGTGTTTAGTTTTATTGAACATTTTGTTGGTATAAGTGGATTTGTTTGTGTGGGAGGAATGCATGAAGTTAGTGATTGCATTACCTAACATGTTTTTGCAGCTTTTCTCTCCTGAAGAAGCTAATAAAGATTAGCGAAATAGTGAGATATAGAACGAATGAGTTTTATTGGTAAACAGACCACAGCTGATTTTATATATATATACAGTGTGGTCCAACGAAAATTTAACACCTCGATTTTCCGGCTTTAAAATGAAAATGTGGAAAATCGCTCGGACCCGTCAATTTCTAATACGGGAGGAACAACTTTTCCGCTGTTTTCATCCCCGTAACTTCAACCCCCTAACGGGGGTGAGCACAACCCCTTGATTTTGAATAGGGATGCGGGGTGTTGCGATACCTCATTTTGAAGATCTCATCGTGTACTATCTGACCGTAAAATTTCACTTCAAAATATCCATCGATAATGAAATAACAGCAAGAGGCAATATGGAATTTATCTCGAGAATAGTATTCGTATCCGACGCATTTCAAAGGTATTGAGTCGTTAATTTTTTGTCCAAAAAAGTAGACGGACCTTGTTTTTGTACCTTAGTCTATCGTGAATGTTTAAGAACGGTACAAGTATGTCAAAGCGATTGTAAATTGGTAGTGGAATTAAAATGGTGTATTCCGTAGAAGAAAGGGTGGAAATGATAAAATTATTTTTCCGAAATAACGACTCTGCGCGCACAACAGCGGCTTTATTTAACGAACGACATCCTGGAAAAAATGTATCCGCTGCTTACGTTGTGCAACTGGTTGCCAAATTTGACGCTACTGGTTCAGTTGGAAACAAAAAGAGGGTGCATGAAAGAGACGAAGCGAGGGACGTGGCTGTCTTAGGTCATATAGCAATGGATCCGACCGTTAGTACTAGGAAATTGTCCGATGTATCTGGTGTTTCACGCACAACAATCATGAGAATCCTGAAACAACATAAATTCCATCCTTATAAGATACGAGTGGTTCAGGAACTGAATGAGGATGATCCCGATCGCCGACTCCAGTTCTGTGAAGTGATCAGTGAAATAATTAACGGCAATCAAAACTACATGTTCGATATCTGTTTTTCGGACGAGTGTTCATTTTACCTTAACGGCATTGTAAACCGGCATAACTGTCGGTATTGGTCAGATGAAAATCCAAGATTATTTCGTGAGGTGTATACACAGCGCCCCCAAAAATTAAATGTTTGGGCGGGTATATATGGAAATCACATAATCGGCCCTTTTTTTATACCCGGTAATCTCAAAGGCCAAATTTATCTCGATCTATTGGAGAATGCTATTTATCCAGCCCTCGTGCAAGTATTGGAGAATGCAGAAGACCATCAAACGATCATTTTCCAACAAGATGGCGCACCACCTCACTTTGTTCAACCGGTGCGTCAGTTCTTAAATGACAATTTTCCTCACGCCTGGATTGGAAGAAGGGGACATATTGAGTGGCCACCCAGATCACCTGATCTGGCTCCACTGGACTTTTTTCTATGGGGTCACCTGAAATCCAAGATTTACGCTACCCAGCCTGGGTCACTGGATGATTTGCGAACTCGGATCATTATTGAATGCCGTCAAATTACACCAGAAATCTTGAGTAATGTACGTGAACGTTTTCAGCAAAACTTATATTACTGCATGGAAGTGGATGGTGCCCATTTCGAGCATTCAATAAAGTAATCACAAAAGTACGTACTCTTCCACTACTTTACCTGTCCTTTCGTTATCGATGGATATTTTGGAGCTAAATTTCACGGTCAGATAGTACACGATGAGATCTTCAAAATGAGGTATCGCAACACCCCGCATCCCTATTCAAAATCAAGGGGTTGTGCTCACCCCCGTTAGGGGGTTGAAGTTACGGGGATGAAAACAGCGGATAAGTTGTTCCCCCTTGTATTAGAAATTGACGGGTCCGAGCGATTTTCCACATTTTCATTTTAAAGCCGGAAAATCGAGGTGTTAAGTTTTCGTTGGGCCACACTGTATATATATATATATCTATATATATATATATATATCTATATATATATATATATCTATATATATATATATATATATATATATATATATATATATATATATATATATATATATATATATATATATCTAACTATATGTATATATATATAGATAGGTTTCCGCGGTCAGATAATTGAAAACTAAAAGTTCGAGTTGAACCGCGTCTAGAATTTGTTGAAATTCGACGTTTCGGCTCCGATTTTGGAGCCATTTTCAAGAACTGAAAAAGAAAGAAAATTAATAAATGGTTGAAACGTAATTCTACGCTGAGGTCTCAATCTGCCTACTCCTCAGGTATAATTACGTTAGGTTTTTATGACTTGACGTCGGGGTCTCAATCTGCCTACTCCCCATGTCTCGTCACTGGTTCTCTCTAAGGTCTCAATCTGCCTACTCCTTCGAGAGAACTGAGGAATTGTGGGTTGAGGAACTGTATTTATAGTGGACGTGGCTGTAATGGCCGTGTGCAATGTATTGGCGCGAGGTGAACTATGGGCGGGAACTGAGTTGGCGCTAAGTGAGCTGTGTGCGGGAACTGGGTTGGTGGGAAATGAGTTGATTCGTGCAATGAGAGGCTTCCAGGTATTGGGAAGTCTACGTCCGTCGTCGCGAGTGTTGAGGCAATTGGGGCGCTTCTCTATCTCAAGGGCTTCTCGGATGATCCTGGTTTGCAGAGTTTTCTCGGTGGAAATTGTTTTTATGTTTCTGAAGTCTATTTTGTGACCTGTGTCTTCTCGATGTTTATAAAGTGCAGAAGTGGAAGATGCCTGACGCACAGCAAGTTCGTGTTGACTGCATATTCTTGAAGTCTTTATGCCAATGTCAGTGTTTTCTATAATATAAAATTCACTCATGATTACACTCATTACAAATTCTGCTTATCTACAACAGAGCGAATCAAGTAGAAAATGGATTGATATCCATTGGATTATCGGTCGAACTCCACCTTATCCACAAATACGTTTTAGTCGTTATAACATGATCTTCATCGGAGTACATTTCTCCAGTTTGAAATACCTATAAAAATGTGGTCAGGTCCTTCTAACCCTTATGGTCTATTCATTAAATATTTGTTTAGGTTCAAGCAAACTCCCATGAATATTTCTGCTATTAGGTATAATGACATTTGTAAAAAAAATCCCTGTTGAAATTAGCACGTGCTTATTTCATACTTGCTACAAGTCTTGACACCTCTTGTTTTTTGCATGGTATATGCACAACCATGCCTTTGAAATAATTCTCTACGCAGGTATAATGTAAATGAACAAACATTTTCATGGCGAAATTAGAAGAGAAAACAAAACCAACATAATGGTTGTAGTGATAAAATGGATAGTGAAAAGTATAACTAAAAATGCTCTCTCCGTATAACCAACGCATAGCACCTTTAATATAGTTATAAATATAACTATATCTTATGAAAAATCAATGATTTATTTGTTTCTTAAATAATGTCAAATTGTAGCCGTTATGTTTATAGCTGCGTTTTATTGGCGCCATTCTGATACCGGTTTGGGAATGAATTGTCATATATCTGTCAGTTCTGACATTTTTATCATTGTATTCGTGTCATATGTCAGTTGATTCTATCAAACCGGTATCGGAATGAGGTCCAATAAAACGCAGCTTTATGTAACCCACAATCTACAATTTCTTTTTCTTCTTCTGATTCTCTAACTCTGACGTCGATGTCACATGACCTGCCAACCAGGCTCGTGATTGGTGACACCAGAATCCAACCAGATTTTGAATTTTATGAATGAAATTAAAAGTACAGTGGTTTCAAGGATTTCAAATCGATTTTACTCCTCCATTCATAAATAGGTCATGTGATCTCTCTTGTTCTGTATAGAACCTCTACTCTTTGGTTATATCCCCATAAACAGAGTGGGAACTGGCAGATTTTGCATTTAGAAAAATTGTTAGGCATTTGGGCCAACCCGATATAGACTTGTTCGCGTCCAGTGCGAATAAAAAACTCGATAAATATGTCTCTTGGCACAGGGACCCAGAATCAGTAGCGATTGACTCGTTCACCATATCTTGGAGAGACATATATTTTTATGCCTTTCCACCATTCGCACTCATTTTGAGAATACTAAACAAAATCATAAATGATAAAGCAGAAGGCATACTAGTGGTACCAAATTGGCCCTCACAGCCATCGTACCCTCTGTTTAAAAGCTTAGTGATGCCTGATTCAGTAACTGTCATACTTGATCCTAATGAAAAATTACTTTTCTCACCTTTCAGGAACACACATCCGTTACATGCCACACTTTCTTTGGTGGCAGGAAAACTCTCTGGCAAGCCTTCTTAAGAAAAGGTCACTCAGAGGAGACAATCAATACCCTAATGGAATCGATATCGGAATCAACACTTAAACAATACAGCTCATCCTATGAAGCATGGTGGTCTTTCTGTAGGATGAAAAAGTTTAACCCATTCAAAGCAGAAGTATCTACTGTACTAGCTTTTATGCAACACGAGATGAATCATACAAAAGCTAAGTATGGAACATTTAACCAGCATAGATCAGCGCTCTCTCTGCTATTTCAAAACGAAATAGGAAAGGACATTCTTATAAGAAGATTCCTCAAAGGTATACTGAGACTGAGACCTCCAGCCCCCAAATACGGTATCACATGGGACCCGCAAGCAGTCCTTAACCATTTAGTGTCGTTAGGAGCCATTGAGAACCTTACCATGCTCAATTTAACAAGAAAACTGGCGATGTTGTTAGCCCTTGCAACAGGCCAAAGGTTACAAACGTTGCATTTGATAATAGTAACAAATGTAATCTTTCATGAAGAAGGGGCACGCATACTCATTCCATACAGAATTAAAACTACAAGGGTGAATGCACCCCCACCTTGCCTAGAACTTCCTTTATTTGAAGAGGATAAGTTATGTGTTGCCTCAACCCTCTTATCTTATATTGAAAGATCCGCAAATATGAGACCAGAATCAGAACCATTCTTATTTTTATCCACAAGAGAGCCTTTCAAGCGAGCTTCAAATGAGACAATATCCAGGTGGATAAAGCAGGAAATGATGGCAGCAGGAATCAATACCAAGATGTTTTCGGCACACTCCACACGCCATGCCGCTACTTCTGCCGCTAAGCGATTTGGTATTTCCTGGGATACAATCAGAAGAACGGCAGGATGGTCAAAAAATTCTACCACTTTCGCCAGGTTCTACAATCGTCCCCTCAAAGAGGATGGTCAGGCTTTCGTTAAAGCAATCTTCAAAAAGACTATTAAATAAAATAACTTGTTGAAGAATTCATCGGATGTGAACGTTCTAATGTATTTGAAAAAAAAAAAAAAAACGCCTCACAATATTTTTGTTCCTTTCTTTGAACATCTACATAGGTAATTTCAAGTGATCTCGAGGACGAGGTGCTGTTATATAATTTAACGATCAAACGAACTTACCTGTGAAGTTTGATCGAAATTATATTAAGCACCTCGTCCCTCCCAAGCTTTATTGTTTTGTTTTAAACATAAATAAACCTGACCCTTAAAAAATATTGTGAGATACTTTAAAATGGTAATGTCGTCATCAAAGCCGGTCGGTAAAGTAGACTACTGATGGACCAAAAACTCTTCTTCTTTATATATTGTGGCATCAACAAGTATCTAAAGGCGGTACTACATAGGTAATTTCAAGTGATCTCTTCGGACGAGGTGCTTAATATTATTTCGATCGAACTTCACAAGTAAGTTCGTTTGATCGTTAAATTGTCCAAGACAGCACTGATCTGTTGAAAAAAAATAAATAACCAAAGAGACTGATAGACACATAAAATCCGCCAAAATCTTAAAACATACAAACATCCGCTGAAAAATTATCCGCAATCCGCCGTTGTGAAAACTCTGCCTAACGGCGTAGACAGAATACTTTATTTTTATGAGGAATAAGGCCGGAATCTCATGCATCCGTTTATCCGACGGTACGATGGTACGAAAGTGTTCATATTGGTCGAAATTCGAAATTTATCTGTCCATATTTAAATTTCGACAAATAGAAACACTTTCGCATCATCGTACCGTCGGATAAACGGATGCATGGGACTCCGGCCTAAGGTTTCTGTCTACATTGGGTTAGTTAGAGTTGGGATAGAATAGCTAATAATTTATATTCGCATTTTCAACCAACAATTGTTAATTTTCTGCCCCTAGAAGTTTCCCAGGGGAATTTGCACTTCTTTCATCTATTTACAAGATTTATTTTCGATAGTAGAGCCTGAGCCGCTTTCCAATTGCCACAGGCAGTAGCTCCGAGGAGCTCCGGGTAGATGTTGTTTTTCCAGGAAAATGATGAGTCAGCAGAGATAAGAGAGTTTAGTTTGAAGCCAAATTGATCGATTCAAGGCATTTTAAGTGTCTCACTCTAACCCATGGCATTGTATATCTCTCTTGGTTTGTTCGCATTTATTGAAATGAATAACGTCAGTTCGAGAAAAATATGTTTATTTTTTCAAATAAAAAATTATACTTCAGTGCCATGGTAATATTCACCATCTTTGTTCGAATTGTTGAATATGTATCTTTGTCGAATTGATTGCAACAGCTTGTACAATGATTATAAAGATATAAAAAACATAAATCCATCGTAGGCGTCTGTAGGGCACCTTGACGTCGTCGTCGTTACTCGGGGCACTGCAGGCATCGTGCGAGGGGTTACCTCCTTCACCACCCGAGATGCTGGCGGTTGCAGCAAAAACCAGTCAGTTTCTTGGCAAGTTTCGTTGCGAAAGACTTTCCTCAGTGGGTGGTGGAGACATGTTTGTTAAGTCGTAAAAAGCAACGTTTGGTCGTCCTACCTCCACCACACTCATGCGATATGATTATTTAGCGAAATTACCGGGAATTTTTTGGCGGGTGCAAAATATCTAAATTCCAAGCCCAAGTGTTTGACAGAATGCATGTTTCTCACGAGTGTTTATTTCGACTGTCAGTTGTTTATATTAGCATATTCGAATTATTGATATATTGAAATCCGTCAGTTCTCGTGAGTACACCCTGTATAAATAGTCTCAAATCGCTTCATGAGAGCTCGGTAGGTAATAATCGAACTTTCAGACATTTCATTCATATAGGTACCACGGTATATACATTTTATTATCAAAATACTATGTGAATTTTTTCCAAAGAATCAAACAAACTTCAAGTAGGTATTTATTCGCATATAATTTGAGTTAATTTACCATCTCGATATTCATATCTATGCATGGTCAACGATTTCAAGCAGGTAGGTATGCTGACACAACAAATTAATAATCTCAGTGGCTTGGACGTTTTGAATGCTCGAGTTCATACATATTTGTCATTGCTGTTTCCTCAATACGCCATTATCGATGATATTTAAGAGTTTCGTATTCCGAGAATTTGTTTGCAAATATCGGAAGTTGAAAGATGTAGCGAATTTCTCGAGTGTTTGTGAATAAATTTGGTACAGAAATTTGTTTATTACCATATTTGCGTTCCAAAGAATTCTCGATCATATGATGATGCAATCGAACACCTGAATAAACAAAACCAATCGGATTTTGAGACCAAAGCACTCGATTCTAGGTCTGTATATCACCTCACTTTATACCATTGGATTTTATGTCTATCGCCCTTTGCATTCATCATTTGAATAGAGTTTGAAACCGAATAGCTCGGAATGTTCTGGAAATTATAGTCTGATTACGTCATACCTGGATTGGAGGATGATACAGCAGCACCCATTAGGTAAAAGCTAAACTAACATCACGGTAATAATTGCCACTTGCCGATTGCTTTTGCGAATTCATACAAAGTTGAATACTGAATAGTTGAAATAGACATGAGTGAAAGATGGCGTGGAAAGACCTTTGGGAAATCACCAAACATTTTTGAGTAAAATTCATGCTTTTTTTAAATTTAATTGAGTTCGTGAACAAGATTTCCGTTTTTGAAAAAAAAGAGAATAACTTCGAGCGAACACAATATCGAGATGACTTGGAATATTTTTGAGTGAAATTCATGTTAATTCAAATGGGCTACGATGGTCTCGTAGCGACGAAGTTCGCATAAAAAATAATGCGGTACTGGACTTGGAGTATTTCTTCAAACTTTGGCGGGAAATTTGAAAATTGTAAGAAATTCAATTAAAAATGCAGGAGTGGTTGGAGGAGGGGCAACATCCAAGATATCATCACGAGTGAAGTGGGAAGATATGAAATCCGCATTTTCGTCAGGTCTGCGTACAGGAATAATAATGAATTTGACACATAAGGATATTGGACAATTTTTCGAAGACGCTTATACCTTATCCAAACGCAGAATAAAGAAATTGCTGCAAAAACATCCAATGATTGAGATTAATAATAAATTTTGTGCTGAATTTGTCAAAGATAGATTGAATATGGAATATAATGATATAGAATCTTTCAGTACTAAAAACAATATCATTGACAGGGGTACAAACTAGAAAGGGTGGTTCCAAGAGAACGTCATTGATCATATTCGATATAAATTGTCGAAATCATTGGAACAGGAAAGAGATTCCACACTTAAAAAAATTGTTAGTTTGGAAGTATATATTAGTGAATATAACATTGAACACGGTTCATCTTTCATCGAGCTTCCAAAGTCCATAACAAGAAAGCAAGCGTGCATTAATATAAAAAATAATGATGAAGCATGCTTCGCTTGGTCGGTTGTTTCAGCTCTGCATCCAGCACGAAAGCATAGTGACAGGACAAAATCATATCCACATTACACACAAATCTTGAATTTGGACGGTATTAAATTTCCAATGAAATTGGAGCAAATTACCAAATTTGAGCACCTGAACAACATATCGATCAATTTGTACACCTTGGAATTAACTCAGCAGCAGGCGGACAGAGAGGCATTTTTCGTAACTGTTCCGAGTCGACTCACCAAACGGAGATTGAACTGACATGTTAATTTACTTTTAATTCAGAATGAATATCATTCAAAATTGAAGGGTTATAGAGGACCGCCAGAAACAGTTGATGATACCAAAATTCGATACCACAACTGCTTCTTAAAATATTTATCCCGACTGCTCAGTACACAAATAAGTAGAAACAGGCATAAAGTATATTTTTGTGATGGATGTTCAAGATACTTCACGAGCCACGGAAAACTCATGAGTCATACTATTGAGTGTCAAAAACAGGCTGAAATGCAAACAAACTAGATACATCACCCTATTGAATGAAAAATATTGATTTGTTCAGAACCCGCATGATGATGAATTTTTAACAGAATATGTGTGAAAATGGAATAGAAACTGTGCTCCAGGCGGGACGTCTATATCCACCATATTATGTTAAGTATATATATACATGTAATTAGTAAACATTATATGCTGAATAAAACAACTATGCTAACAATATTTAAGACTATTTTTCCCTATTTTCCCTACGCAACCATTATCCATCAGTTCCCAAAAATTCACCATTTAATACCACAGTTTTCTGTCGGAAATTGTTACATTTTTGACAAGAAATTGATCGCTTTCTAGAGTAAAAAATACCCTTGTGGGGATGAAGAAGTACCTTATTTGAGGTAAAGATATGTTCATTTTTGGAAACGTCAGTGCCATCTATCGTTCTGTATGGATATCACTCTAATAGGTCAATCTACCAGCTTCATTGAAAAAATTAAAATTTTTTGTGCAAGAAAGTGCCTTTTTTTTGAGGTGAAAAAGTACCACTTTTTTATTTTAAAAAGTGTATTTTTTTTAATGCAAATACTGTCATTTTTTTATGCAAAAACTGTCACCTTTTTTATGCAAAAACTGTAACTTTTTTAATGAAAAAAAGTGTCACTTTTTTATGCAGTAGTTGTTTTTTGTTGAATACTTGCCGACGACTTTACCTATTGTATAGGTTTTATTGCGGAAGATTGGATTACGTAATCCACCATATTTCATTATTAGTTTTACGGTCTTCCGTCAAGTGGTGTCGCCCCTCTTTCATGATGTTTCTGGCTTCATGTTGAAGTCGACACGTAGTCGGAGTGCATTTTAAACTGGAACCCAGAGATGGCGCTGAATTCATACCTCAGTGTTTGTCTCAGGGATTTCCAATTAGGATGAAAGGGATTTTTCGATTCAATTGGGTCGAACTAGCCTTCGCTGATGATTGGCAATGACCATGAATCCGGTACGGAGGTGTTCCCCCAATTAAATCGAAAAATAATTTCAGCTTTGATATTTGAAATGCATTGCAAAGTGGTTCTTGTAGAAAACTTTGCCAAGTATTAAACAAATATAATTCAATGGTCGTAGGGGGCAGTAGTTGTTTTTTGTTGAATACTTGCAGACGACTTTACCTATTGTATAGGTTTTATTGCGGAAGATTGGATTACGTAATCCACCATATTTCATTATTAATTTTGTTACTCGAAAATACCCTTCTCCATTTATTTTGCTTCAAAAAAACATGTAAATTTTTATGCAAAAAAGTATCACATTTTTTATTGAATTATTCATCATATTTTGCTTTAAAAAACATGCTCATTTTTTATGCAAAAAAGCAGCACATTTTTGATTGAGTCATTCTTCCAATTTTGGTGCAAAAACGTGCTCTTTTTTTAAGCAAAAAAGTGACACTTTTTTCGATCAAAAATAACACCCAAATTTGACATGGTGGAAGGATTTCAGTGAAGCATTTTCAGTGAATTTTGAGTCACTCAGTATTCACTCAGCTTTTTCCACCATGTCAATTTTCGGTAATTTTTTTGATAAAAAAATTGCCATTTTCCCATAAGAATACATGTATTTTTGAATGAAAAAAAAGTGACACCTTTATTGACATGGTGGTAAAAGCTGAGTGAAGCATTTTCAGTGAAAGCTGAGTGGCTGAGTGAGTCACTCAGCTTTCACTCAGCTTTTTCCACAATAAAAGTGTCACTTTTTTGGGCAAAAAACAGGCACTTTTTTGGCTCAAAAACGATACTTTTTTTGCATCAAAAATTGCATTTTCACGTTTTTGATGCAAAAGTGCCTCTTTTGAGGCAAAAAAGAGGCACTTTTTTCAATAAAAAAACCACCCAAAATTTACATGGTTGAAGGATTTCAGTGAAGCATTTTCAGTGAATTTTGAGTCACTCAGCATTCACTCAGCTTTCACTCAGCTTTCACTCAGCTTTTTCCACCATGTCAATAAAAGTGTTACTTTTTAGGGAAAAAAACAGGAACTTTTTTTGCATAAAAAAGTGACACTTTTTTCATTAAAAAAGTTACAGTTTTTGCATAAAAAAGTGACAGTATTTGCATAAAAAAGTGACAGAATTTGCATAAAAAAATTACACTTTTTTAAATAAAAAAGTGGTACTTTTTCACCTCAAAAAAGAGGCACTTTCTTGCACAAAAAATTTAGATTTTTTTAATGAAGCTGGTAGATTGACCTATTAGAGTGATATCCATACAGAACGATAGGTGGCACTGATGTTTCCAAAAAGAAACATATCTTTACCTCAAATAAGGTACTTCTTCATCCCCACAAGGGTATTTTTTACTCTAGAAAGCGATCAATTTCTTGTCAAAAATGTAACAATTTTTGACAGAAAACTGTGGTATTAAATGGTGAATTTTTGGGAACTGATGGATAATGGTTGCGTAGGGAAAATAGGGAAAAATACTCTTAAATATTGTTAGCATAGTTGTTTTATTCAGCATATAATGTTTACTAATTACATGTATATATATACTTAACATAATATGGTGGATATAGACGTCCCGCCTGGAGCACAGTTTCTATTCCATTTTCACACATATTCTGTTAAAAATTCATCATCATGCGGGTTCTGAACAAATCAATATTTTTCATTCAATAGGGTGATGTATCTAGTTTGTTTGCATTTCAGCCTGTTTTTGACACTCAATAGTATGACTCATGAGTTTTCCGTGGCTCGTGAAGTATCTTGAACATCCATCACAAAAATATACTTTATGCCTGTTTCTACTTATTTGTGTACTGAGCAGTCGGGATAAATATTTTAAGAAGCAGTTGTGGTATCGAATTTTGGTATCATCAACTGTTTCTGGCGGTCCTCTATAACCCTTCAATTTTGAATGATATTCATTCTGAATTAAAAGTGAATTAACATGTCAGTTCAATCTCCGTTTGGTGAGTCGACTCGGAACAGTTATGAAAAATGCCTCTCTGTCCGCCTGCGGCTGAGTTAATTCCAAGGTGTACAAATTGATCGATATGTTGTTCAGGTGCTCAAATTTGGTAATTTGCTCCAATTTCTTTGGAAATTTAATACCGTCCAAATTCAAGATTTGTGTGTAATGTGGATATGATTTTGTCCTGTCACTATGCTTTCGTGCTGGATGTAGAGCTGAAACAACCGACCAAGCGAAGCATGCTTCATCATTATTTTTTATATTAATGCACGCTTGTTTTCTTGTTATGGACTTTGGAAGCTCGATGAAAGATGAACCGTGTTCAATGTTATATTCACTAATATATACTTCCAAACTAACAATTTTTTTAAGTGTGGAATCTCTTTCCTGTTCCAATGATTTCGACAATTTATATCGAATATGATCAATGACGTTCTCTTGGAACCACCCTTTCAAGTTTGTACCCCTGTCAATGATATTGTTTTTAGTACTGAAATATTCTATATCATTATATTCCATATTCAAGCTATCTTTGACAAATTCAGCACAAAATTTATTATTAATCTCAATCATTGGATGTTTTTGCAGCAATTTCTTTATTCTGCGTTTGGATAAGGTATAAGCGTCTTCGAAAAATTGTCCAATATCCTTATGTGTCAAATTCATTATTATTCCTGTACGCAGACCTGACGAAAATGCGGATTTCATATCTTCCCACTTCACTCGTGATGATATCTTTGATGTTGCCCCTCCTCCAACCACTCCTGCATTTTTAATTGAATTTCTTACAATTTTTAAATTTCCCGCCAAAGTTTGAAGAAATACTCCAAGTCCAGTACCGCATTATTTTTTATGCGAACTTCGTCGCTACGAGACCATCGTAGCCCATTTGAATTAACATGGATTTCACTCAAAAATATTCCAAGTCATCTCGATACTGTGTTCGCTCGAAGTTATTCTCTTTTTTTTCAAAAACGGAAATCTTGTTCACGAACTCAATTAAATTTAAAAAAAGCATGAATTCTACTCAAAAATGTTTGGTGATTTCCCAAAGGTCTTTCCACGCCATCTTTCACTCATGTCTATTTCAACTATTCAGTATTCAACTTTGTATGAATTCGCAAAAGCAATCGGCAAGTGGCAATTATTACCGTGATGTTAGTTTAGCTTTTACCTAATGGGTGCTGCTGTATCATCCTCCAATCCAGGTATGACGTAATCAGACTCTAATTTCCAGAACATTCCGAGCTATTCGGTTTCAAATTCTATTCAAATGATGAATGCAAAGGGAGATAGACATAAAATCCAATGGTATAAAGTGAGGTGATATACAGACCTAGAATCGAGTGCTTTGGTCTCAAAATCCGATTGGTTTTGTTTATTCAGGTGTTCGATTGCATCATCATATGATCGAGAATTCTTTGGAACGCAAATATGGTAATAAACAAATTTCTGTACCAAATTTATTCACAAACACTCAAGAAATTCGCTACATCTTTCAACGTCCGATATTTGCAAACAAATTCTCGGAATACGAAACTCTTAAATATCATCGATAATGGCGTATTGAGGAAACAGCAATGACAAATATGTATGAACTCGAGCATTCAAAACGTCCAAGCCACTGAGATTATTAATTTGTTGTGTCAGCATACCTACCTGCTTGAAATCGTTGACCATGCATAGATATGAATATCGAGATGGTAAATTAACTCAAATTATATGCGAATAAATACCTACTTGAAGTTTGTTTGATTCTTTGGAAAAAATTCACATAGTATTTTGATAATAAAATGTATATACCGTGGTACCTATATGAATGAAATGTCTGAAAGTTCGATTATTACCTACCGAGCTCTCATGAAGCGATTTGAGACTATTTATACAGGGTGTACTCACGAGAACTGACGGATTTCAATATATCAATAATTCGAATATGCTAATATAAACAACTGACAGTCGAAATAAACACTCGTGAGAAACATGCATTCTGTCAAACACTTGGGCTTGGAATTTAGATATTTTGCACCCGCCAAAAATTCCCGGTAATTTCGCTAAATAATCGTATCGCATGAGTGTGGTAGAGGTAGGACGACCAAACGTTGCTTTTTACGATTTAACAAGCATGTCTCCACCACCCACTGAGGAAAGTCTTTCGCAACGAAACTTGCCAAGAAACTGACTGGTTTTTGCTGCAACCGCCAGCATCTCGGGTGGTGGAGGAGGTAACCCCTCGCACGATGCCTGCAGTGCCCCGAGTAACGACGACGACGTCAAGGTGCCCTACAGACGCCTACGATGGATTTATGTTTTTTATATCTTCATAATCATTGTACAAGCTGTTGCAATCAATTCGACAAAGATACATATTCAACAATTCGAACAAAGATGGTGAATATTACCATGGCACTGAAGTATAATTTTTTATTTGAAAAAATAAACATATTTTTCTCGAACTGACGTTATTCATTTCAATAAATGCGAACAAACCAAGAGAGATATACAATGCCATGGGTTAGAGTGAGACACTTAAAATGCCTTGAATCGATCAATTTGGCTTCAAACTAAACTCTCTTATCTCTGCTGACACATCATTTTCCTGGAAAAACAACATCTACCCGGAGCTCCTCGGAGCTACTGCCTGTGGCAATTGGAAAGCGGCTCAGGCTCTACTATCGAAAATAAATCTTGTAAATAGATGAAAGAAGTGCAAATTCCCCTGGGAAACTTCTAGGGGCAGAAAATTAACAATTGTTGGTTGAAAATGCGAATATAAATTATTAGCTATTCTATCCCAACTCTAACTAACCCAATGTAGACAGAAACCTTAGGCCGGAGTCCCATGCATCCGTTTATCCGACGGTACGATGATGCGAAAGTGTTTCTATTTGTCGAAATTTAAATATGGACAGATAAATTTCGAATTTCGACCAATATGAACACTTTCGTACCATCGTACCGTCGGATAAACGGATGCATGAGATTCCGGCCTTATTCCTCATAAAAATAAAGTATTCTGTCTACGCCGTTAGGCAGAGTTTTCACAACGGCGGATTGCGGATAATTTTTCAGCGGATGTTTGTATGTTTTAAGATTTTGGCGGATTTTATGTGTCTATCAGTCTCTTTGGTTATTTATTTTTCTTCAACAGATCAGTGCTGTCTTGGACAATTTAACGATCAAACGAACTTACTTGTGAAGTTCGATCGAAATAATATTAAGCACCTCGTCCGAAGAGATCACTTGAAATTACCTATGTAGTACCGCCTTTAGATACTTGTTGATGCCACAATATATAAAGAAGAAGAGTTTTTGGTCCATCAGTAGTCTACTTTACCGACCGGCTTTGATGACGACATTACCATTTTAAAGTATCTCACAATATTTTTTAAGGGTCAGGTTTATTTATGTTTAAAACAAAACAATAAAGCTTGGGAGGTTGATTCCGATATCGATTCCATTAGGGTATTGATTGTCTCCTCTGAGTGACCTTTTCTTAAGAAGGCTTGCCAGAGAGTTTTCCTGCCACCAAAGAAAGTGTGGCATGTAACGGATGTGTGTTCCTGAAAGGTGAGAAAAGTAATTTTTCATTAGGATCAAGTATGACAGTTACTGAATCAGGCATCACTAAGCTTTTAAACAGAGGGTACGATGGCTGTGAGGGCCAATTTGGTACCACTAGTATGCCTTCTGCTTTATCATTTATGATTTTGTTTAGTATTCTCAAAATGAGTGCGAATGGTGGAAAGGCATAAAAATATATGTCTCTCCAAGATATGGTGAACGAGTCAATCGCTACTGATTCTGGGTCCCTGTGCCAAGAGACATATTTATCGAGTTTTTTATTCGCACTGGACGCGAACAAGTCTATATCGGGTTGGCCCAAATGCCTAACAATTTTTCTAAATGCAAAATCTGCCAGTTCCCACTCTGTTTCTGGGGATATAACCAAAGAGTAGAGGTTCTATACAGAACAAGAGAGATCACATGACCTATTTATGAATGGAGGAGTAAAATCGATTTGAAATCCTTGAAACCACTGTACTTTTAATTTCATTCATAAAATTCAAAATCTGGTTGGATTCTGGTGTCACCAATCACGAGCCTGGTTGGCAGGTCATGTGACATCGACGTCAGAGTTAGAGAATCAGAAGAAGAAAAAGAAATTGTAGATTGTGGGTTACATAAAGCTGCGTTTTATTGGACCTCATTCCGATACCGGTTTGATAGAATCAACTGACATATGACACGAATACAATGATAAAAATGTCAGAACTGACAGATATATGACAATTCATTCCCAAACCGGTATCAGAATGGCGCCAATAAAACGCAGCTATAAACATAACGGCTACAATTTGACATTATTTAAGAAACAAATAAATCATTGATTTTTCATAAGATATAGTTATATTTATAACTATATTAAAGGTGCTATGCGTTGGTTATACGGAGAGAGCATTTTTAGTTATACTTTTCACTATCCATTTTATCACTACAACCATTATGTTGGTTTTGTTTTCTCTTCTAATTTCGCCATGAAAATGTTTGTTCATTTACATTATACCTGCGTAGAGAATTATTTCAAAGGCATGGTTGTGCATATACCATGCAAAAAACAAGAGGTGTCAAGACTTGTAGCAAGTATGAAATAAGCACGTGCTAATTTCAACAGGGATTTTTTTTACAAATGTCATTATACCTAATAGCAGAAATATTCATGGGAGTTTGCTTGAACCTAAACAAATATTTAATGAATAGACCATAAGGGTTAGAAGGACCTGACCACATTTTTATAGGTATTTCAAACTGGAGAAATGTACTCCGATGAAGATCATGTTATAACGACTAAAACGTATTTGTGGATAAGGTGGAGTTCGACCGATAACCCAATGGATATCAATCCATTTTCTACTTGATTCGCTCTGTTGTAGATAAGCAGAATTTGTAATGAGTGTAATCATGAGTGAATTTTATATTATAGAAAACACTGACATTGGCATAAAGACTTCAAGAATATGCAGTCCTGTCTGAAGAAAAACATATTTTTTTCAAAAATTTTATTAAAATTACAACCATCCTTGTGTTACATAACTAGTATCAACCATATAATTATAATTGTTTTAAAAATAATATTTCCATTACAACAGTAAAAAATTATCTAAAATTACACTTAATATTTTACGAGCCCTGGTGATGATATGCAAACTCTGAAAAAGAAAGAAAAATATCAGATTTTTGTATTCAAAAGAGGATATTTCTTACCTTTATTATGAACAAAGAAAACATTTTTCCTTGATAGCATGGATTAATTCATTTATAATTGAATATGAATCCTTAGATAACGTTGGTGTGGCTAATTTTATCTCCTCATAAACATGAACATATTTTTGAGAGCAGTAGGTACATGAAACATAAAAACATAGGGTGGAACAAAATAATACGCTATTATAGATAGGTACTCACAGTGGGACCTTATGTCCCTGGACATTCTAACAATCTATCAATAATCCCAAATTCATAACTGCTATTTACTAAAAATGTATGGATTCATGAGAAACATTTTGGTTTGAATATATACCAAAAAATGTATGTTCCTTTACAACTCACATCATATTCATTTGTGCTGTAATATTTGTAACTTTCTCAATTTCTTGACTCTTCGATTGTTAGTTTCTTCCCATTTGAAATTACGGTTGGCATATTTTGCAATATACAATATCCTCATTCGTATAAACAACTGCAATAAATAAACATATTGAAATTCTTCACAAGGGTGTACAAATGGAATTTCTTTCAATTTATCATAAAGTTGTTCTCCTGTTTTTCCAGTAGCTACAGTTCTGATATTTTCCATAAGAATTTTTTCCATCATCGACACATAGTCCACAAATGAATCTTCTGGCATTAACAATTTTCCAAAGGCTCCTTTTCTGCTTCCATATTTGTCAGTATCACCTAAAAATACACTTCAAAAAGGAATAAACTGCTGATAAAATTAATTCACTATACCTACCTTTGAAGTGGCAGAATAGTTTAGTAGAACCTAGACTATCCGTTGACTGGCCATAATCCTGACATACTTTACAAGAATGTTTTCTTAAACATTTTCTCAAAAGATATAAAGATATCCACTCATATATTGTTCTACATTTCTGGTTGGTAAATCATTTCTTCTGAAGTCTGCATTTGTAATCTAAAAAAACATTTAACTCTAGAAACTATGTATATTTATGGAGATATAGAAACACTCACCCATCATATTTCTATAATACTTTCAGAATACTGCCAAAAATATTCTAAATCTATATATAGGAATTATCCATTCAAAATGTTGATAGAAGTCATTCATAGATTAAAATAGATGGAGTTTTCAATGAAGCATTCAAATAGAAAAAAAAAACTGCAAAAAGGAAAAACAAAAAAAATACTGAAAATAGGAAAAACAAAAAAAATAAGCAAGGTGCCATATCTGCTTTCCATTTTCAATAACCCTGTACCTTAAAAGTATTTTATTTTTATAATCTTTTCAAGTTCTACAGGAAATGGTTTTTCTGGCACTCCACTCATCAACAGTACATCAACATCAGCAGCACAATTGAAGGTATCAACACAAGTCAGTAAATCCATGCAAGACAGTTTTTGAAAGCATTCATAAACTGAATTGGTGTTGGATTTACCGAGTTGCCTCCTTGCTGCCGTATTTTCCCAAAGAAGTTTTCGATGCAATCTTGATTTAAACGTCTTGTTTTCATTTGCATTAATCCATCTTTCTTCAAATCATTCCATAAATTCATCACACTCTTGATGGTAATCTGAAAACAAGTGATGCTTGAAAATGATTCTGTTATATCTTTCTTACCTGTGTGTGTATGCTTAAAAACTTTCATATCTTTCAAATCAGTCAGCATAGATTTTAAAAATATTTCTTCTTGCTCAGTTCCTTTATAAGGTTTCTTATATTGATTTTTAGTTTTGGTTGAACTGGAGTTAAGGATGTCAAATAAATGATCAAATTTTTCCAAGAAATTAGCTGTAGCAGCTGCGGAAGCACTCATTTCACCATTAGCAATATAGGTATACATAGCTGAAAAAAAATTAGGTTTATTTGATACTTATTATGATCAACAATACTGCTCCTAAAATAAATCTCACCAGAAACAACAGTTGCAATAAACACCTGGGTAGCATACTTCCCCTTCATTTTCTGAAAACTATTAGTATATATATGAGCATCAGTAAGTTTGGTTGCCATTTTCAAATCCATTTCCTTCTCTAAGTTGTAAAGCTCTTCAATATGATCCCATTTTGCTATCTTCTTCTCGAACTGTACTTCATATTTCATCAGCATATTCCTCATACACTTTAGTAAATGAGGTGTATCGAATACATAGAATATTTTCTTCTCATTTACCTGAAATGTTAAGTTATTTATATTCACACCTATATTGCTTGAAAACCGAACAAAGTTTGAGCCCATGTCAGATACAAGAGCTCTAACATCAAGTCCTGTCTCCATCATTTTGGTGATACACTCAAATACAATGGGTTTGAAATCTGAAGCACCACATGTTGAACTCAAGAAGAAATAACCCAATGGTTGTTTCCAATTATCATGGATTCCTCTTGCCATCAAAACTAATGCATTTTTTGCCGGAACAAATTTATTTCCCTTTCCTTAAAAAATATTAAACAAAAAATAACTTTCTTCCACAGACTATTTTCAGGAGTTCTCACCCAAATCATGAAATCCAATTATTTCATCATTTTTTGAATCATACTGAATACCTGCTTTCAAAGAAACTTCATCCATAGAGAGAATACATATTTCCTCTAGTTCACTTTTTCCTTGTAGTCTCAATTTAAGGCTCCTAAAAACAAAATCATTCAGTCCAGGTTTTTTCTGAATATTTTCAGTCATTTTCCTCAAAGTTGACACTGAGGGAAATTGATAATTTTTGGCCATTTGTCGATATGCTTTTGGTCCGCTATAAAAAAGAGAAAGTGCATGCTGTTTCAACTCCTTTGTATATTTCCTGCCCTTTGGTTTCCTATCCTTCAGTTCACTAACAATCTTAGCAGTATTTGCGAAAATCTGTGGAAGGTGACTATCACATGCTCTCTTAAATATTTCTTTGGAAATATCTTCTTCCTTCATTTTCATTTCCTCTATTAAGTGTTCCAGTTTAGCTTTTTTGATCTCAATCTTTTTTATTTCAATAGATTTAGACTGAAGAATATAATAAGTATCTGACAAAGATTCTGGATATTTTTTATGCATTACCTTCACTAAATCCCTCAACTTCCTTTTCCTTGGTGTCTGTGAAGAAAGATCCTTCGATGTTTGGGTTTGACACTCCGAAGCTGTTGAAAAATAGGTTTGAGTTTGTTGATCCACTTTTGTAGTTACTTCTGTTTGTGTCTCTTTGTCAAACCTTGACTTCTGAAACAAATTCAAGGTAGGAACTGCAGTTCGATTTAAATTATGATTAATGATGTATCGCTATTCAAAATGTGTGCTGCAAATCCTATTATTTGAATATAACGTGTTTGCTTCTTTCTTCATTATATCTTCATCATTAAAAGCCAGTTTCTTTTGAAGAACTCGGTCAATATCTTTCGGGTTGGAAAATTTAAAAAATCGTATCTTCTCCAAAGTACGCGAGCTAGAATAAAATCTGTTAGGACACTCTTTAACAGAGCACATAGAGCCAGTTCCAGTATTTCTACCTTCCATGATGACATGCAAAAATTTATATGATATTGGTAAATACTATTCTACTAGACTCTAGACTACTGACTAATTCACTACTTCAAACTAAACAAAAAATTAATAGATCAATTCGACAAATTTAGTCAATTCGCTTTGAAAAAAACGTTATTTTTCGTGAAAAGTAAGACTTCAAGAAAAATCGAGCAGTCAATCATTAGATATTAGAATTGATTAGATTCTGATATTTGACAGACAAATGTAAAATGTAAAAAACATCGTCGTAAAATTCAAGGCCATTAGTCCATTTTCGCGCCATATCTAAAGATATATTCTGTATAGAACCTCTACTCTTTGATATAACCCTGGAATCCTTATCAGCTAAATTATCTTTAGTATTAACATAACTTGCATGAGGCCATAGATCTCGACTGTCGCACCACTGCCATATTTCTTTTGATAGTAAGCAAAGCTCTAAGTGTTGTACGCTTCCCATTCGGTTAATGTAGGACAAGGCTGTGGTGTTGTTCACTCGAATGAGGATGTTACATGATTTTTGATCCCTTGCGAAACATTTGAGTCCAAACAGTATGGCTCTCAGTTCTAGGTAATTAATATGTTTTTCTTTCTCTTTTGTGCTCCTCCACCTATGAGTAGATTTGTTATTCGCGTAAATGCCCCACCCTGTATTTGAAGCGTCTGAATATATTTCTAGGGCAAAAATATCCTGCCTAATTTCATTTATTCCACAGATAATTTGTTGTTCCCACCAGTCGAGGTCACTGTTTATACGTTCTGATAGAACCATAATTTTGTTATAATTTTGTTTGGCTGTTTTAAGTGCCAAGAATTTTTCTCTTTCAAACATTTTTCTATATAGTTTTCCATACTTGATAGCTGGGCAAACAGATACCAAGGAACCCAAGAATTGGGCAAAGTATCTTATTCTACATTTTTTTGTTTTCCTAATCTCCTAATTTTTTTATGAATTTTCAATCGCTTCTCTTGAGGTACTTCTATTGTCATTGTTTGACTGTCAAAAATGAATCCTAAGAACGTGCATCTTCTGCTCGGGGCAAAGTTGCTTTTCTCAAGGTTTATAGTGAAACCTAATGAAGTTAATAAAGTTATTGATTTTTGCACATGTTCTATACATTTTTGTTCAGTATCGCCCATTATGAGAAAGTCATCGAGGTATGCAACACAAACAACGCCTTGTTCTCTCAAATGCCTTATGATAGGTTTTGTCAGCTTAGTAAAAATATAAGGGGCTATTGATAGCCCAAACGCTAAACAGGTGAATTCAAATAACTGACTTTAAAACGTAAATACTTTCTAAATTTTTGATATACTGGGATTTGCAAATAGGCATCCTTGAGGTCTAAGGTAGCCATAAAGTAATCTTTTTTAATCAGTTTCATTACTGTTCTACTGTCCTCCATTTTGAAATGAGGAGGTTCCAGATATTTGTTTAGCTTCTTCAGGTTGAGGATAAATCTTCTTTTTCCATTAGGTTTTTTAATCAGGAAACATGGTGAAACAAACTGGGAGACTGAAGACTTGCATTTTACAACTGCTCCTATCTTGAGAAGATGATTGACTTCTATCATTAATTCTTTGCATTCGATTTTGGAATGATTATTATTGAGCAACAAGGAGCTCGGTTTTTTGTTGAAAGGAATTTTGAAGCTAGTTATCCAGTTCAAGATGTCTGAATGTGGTGGTCTTTCCATTATTTATGAAAATACTTGAGGCTGCCTGCAAAAATACTTACATGTTTACTTATTTCCGGTTGGACGGTTGAAATGGCTTCTTGTTTTGATGAAGATATCGCCCTTTCTGTCTGTGGTCTCTCCTGTACACTGACGGGCTCCTCCAGTTTAAAGAAGGATATGTTTTGTTTTCATTGCTTCTTGTACCTGAAGTACTGGGTTGAGGATTCGGTTTCTTGAAATTAACCCCAGTCCTGGGTTTCAGGTCTATCACTGACCTCTCACCAGCCTTTGCTGTTTTGATTCTTTCGCCAAGATTTGAACCGAATAACAATTCCTCAATAGGTGCTGCATTGGTCAGCTTCTTTACAGTTGCACTTAATGACGGAGTGATGAGCGCTCGTCGAGTGAGAGACATGTTATAGTGAACATCTGTTAACAACTTGCCCGATTCACTAAGGAGGCTTAGGACAGTGTTTTTGTTTTATTTATTATCTTCTTCTTTCAAGAGGATGTTGATGCCAGCACCTAGGGCAGCAAGGCCTTTTCCCAATTGGTTTTGGCTTGATTGCTGAAATTTGTCATTTTTATGTATGACAGAAGGTATTGCCTTCAGGATTTCTGGATTTATATCTGGGCCTCTCAACATTGTCAAATTGCTAGGATACAAATGTTGATCCAGTAGTTTTGCTCTTTCTTCTTTGTCCAGGCCTTCAATGAGAATGGTTTTCCATCTATTCTGGACCACAGAATGTAGTGCATAAGTTTTCTTGTGATTATTCTGAGAGTCTTCCCCCAGAGCCTGTAGAGTATCATCATCCAGATTTACATCATTGTGTATAATGATTGCATCTTCAGGAGACTCATCGGAGTGTGGTATTCCACCTCTTATTTGTGGAGGTGGTGTTCCACCAGTAGAAGTAGGCGACGGCGGTGATCCCTCACTAGTAGTAGGCGAAGGTGGTGTTCCACCTCTAGTTGATTCATTAAGCCGTACAGGGCTTTTGAATGAACTATATTTCGATGATCTACTTCTAGATGATCTACTAGTAGTTCTTGTTTTACTACTGCGATTACGAGCGGTGTTCCGCTCTAGTTCTGCCTTTATTAAGGCCAGCTCTTTGGAGATGCGTTTTATATCCATATCCCTGTCCGTTCTTGATGAAGATCGTGAGTGTTTTCGCTTCCGGTCATTTCTGGAATTTGATCTAGACCTACTATGTTTCCCCATCTGAAAAAACAAGTTGGATTAGTATGTTATTGATGTTAAATCGATCAAAAAAGGGTTGAAGGAAATTTTTTGTGATTTCTTTCTTCTAAAGTCTAGTTCATACCTTCGCGAATTTCGCAATTTTTCTGCGAATAAATGGCTCCCAGTCATGCCGGACCAATCGTTGATGAATGGCCGGGATTCCGAAGTCACGATCGAGCATGAATCGTGTCGTTTTCACGAATTTGACGATTCCGAGCCTATACGCCGATCGTATATGTGTTGCAAATAGCCTACATTTTGACGATTAGTTGACGAAAAGTGGATTCCGATTCCGAAGTGACGATTAGGCCTCAATGGTGTCGTCTAGACGATTTTGATGATTCCGAAGCTATATGACGATCGTAAATGTGTTGCAAATTGCCTACATTTTACGATTAGTTGACGACAACTATTTTCTTGTCGTCAGTATATCTATCTTGGTCTGAAATATGTGTTTCTCTTTTTTTCAGTGGTCATTATTGCTTGGGTATTTGTTTTCATCCCGTTATTTACCTATGATCCATACTTCTGCAGTAGCGATTTTTTATTCAGAATGGCTTTCAGAGCAACCTAAATGTTTACTGGGAGTTGATAATGAATTTCATGGGGAAAAGGGCATAGCTAAGTGGCGAATAGATTACCCTGTTGAAAAAAATAGGGAATTCTTTCGAAGATTTCTGAGGGTTGTGCTCGTAAAGGTACAGCCGGTTGACGGAAACATTAACAATTTTTTTATCATTATTCCAAGGTATCATTACAACTGATGCAATATTTTTTGGGAATATTAATATTATAAACGAGTTCAAGGAATAGGATGTAGGTTACCTAGGTATAATGATATACAAATAAGTATGCCCCAAATGTACCTACGTATTCCTTTGAATTAAATTTCAACAGAAAAAGCAACAGAATTACTGGAACCTACACTATGCGAGAATGGATTCCTAACAAAGATATACATTAACAATTAAAGATACATCGTATAATGATAATAATAGGAGTAGTGTGTAATATTATTATAGAGTATTATACCTATACATACATATATATATATATATATATATATATATATATATATATATATATATATATATATATATATATATATATATACGCATCTGTCGGATGAAACCAAGCCCGCTATATACCACAGGCTAGTTGAAGCCCCGGTTGAGGGGGACCCTTGCGAGCATATATAATATATACATTTTGAAAACTTATACGAACGATATTACGAGTCCCCCGATATTCAACAGATTATTCAAAGCCCAGTTGCATGGAAATATATGTTCTAGCGCTCTAACCAAGCCACTGCGTAGTCGCCAAGTTTATCTTCGATACATTTTAATTGGGATTGTGCTGATTATACCTCGTATGAGTATTTATGTACTTTGAAGTGGAAACGCATCCGTCAATCTATTCACATGTGGTGAGCTCACACTCACCATGTATTACAGAAACAGATATCCTCAATTCAAGTTATTGAAAAGTCAAAAATTCTAAGTGGCGAATCCCGACGAATATTCATTAGCAGCCGCTCCGCCCTGTATAACCCGGAAGCAATGGCAAGAGCTTCCATGAGATCTGCTACCCCGCGATGTCAACGAATCATGTAAGAGGCACGCAGAGAAGTGCCACGAGGCATAAATCAGTCCGGCCCGATTAATTAATAGCGCCGAATGACCAGATAAGGGCAATTCCTTCCCCGCGAGGTCACCAGAGCAATAACTCTTAGTTACAAAAAGCACCGACAAAGAGACCGCAGATCGTAAAGATGTCATGCGTGACTAAATTAATGGCCATCAAATGCCACGTGTGAATCTTATCCCCGTTTTGCCGGCGTTATAAGAACCCGCGACGCTCGACCGCGGAGGCAGATTCTTTCTTTCATTCATTTACTCCACCTAATTCACCCACAAGTTCACGTTCAATTCACGATCTCTTCAAATTTTAATTCAGAATGTTATTTTGTCCGAAGTCGGATTTATGTTTAATATTCAGTCAGTGTCAAGATGTAGTAATAAAAGCCAGTGGTAATATTCGCGAGTTTTCATCCGAAAATAAGATAGGAGTCAAATTGAGTGCCGCTTAGTTTTCAGTTCAGATTTATTCTAAAAATTCGACGAAAACATGAAGCCGATTACATTGAGAGCTGCTTCAAGGAACCACAGATGTACCGTAAACTTCGTCCACTTTCTGTGCAGTAAGTAAAATCCAAATGCGAGATTTGAAACATGAATGAACTTGAGATTTTAACTGGTGTATTATATGAACCGATAACAGAGACCCTCGAATAAAAAGAATGTTTCTTGCGCATAAAGTATTGAAATTTAGTACAATAAGTTTTACTATGTTGAACCATTTTGATAATTGAGACCAAGTTGTGTCTACAGGGTGATTAACTAGTTCAGTCCTTGAACCATGTATTTTATTGAGTTTTGTTTTGTGTTTAAACTCTATTCGAAGGGAAGTTTTTTTATGTATACACTATGTTTATGGATGCTTCGATAAATGTATCTGATTGACCTACCGGTAAATTATGAGCTTGTACAGTTAAGAAGGTTTATGAAATGGATTATGTGAAGGTAATTTCTTTCCAAGCTTCGTGACTTGACCCTTATCTGAACTGGATGAATATTTATAAATAAGCTGCGCAGCCAGATGCTAAATAATAAGTATATTATGCTTTTCGAATATACAGAGTATGAGGTTTCATGAGCGTTTTATGTATTTTATATATAAGTATTTTATATATAAGTATTAAAAATGACTTGTGCCTTTTTTTTCGTGATTTAACTGATAGCTGCTTTTTTACAACTGCGATAGAAAAAGCTTAGTGCAAAACCCATACCAGGTCTCATCCGGCAACCGCTCGAGGGAGAGACCTATTTATATGTCGCGTTCCGACGTTTCGAACCACTCATCCATCCTTGAGGCTCAGGTCCCTGCTCTCGAACCTTCGAGCGAGTGAGGAGGAATCGAGGAAAGTGTTAATGGCGACTGAGATTAGTCTAGAACGCTAGGATTTCTTCCTGGGTTTGGAGATGAACTCTTGGTTGAAAACCGAGCTGAGTGGAAACGTGTGTACCGCGTGTTCACGAAGCCCAGCCATTCACATATTTGGTGTCAGGTGTGGGGTTGGCTATTCCCTTGGCTATCGCCCCCGCCAGCTATTGGAAAATCCGAACAAATCAGAAAAACGGCCTAAAAACCTGTGGAAAGTGCTCCAAAGTGTGCAGGAAGGTGAATAATCGTAATAGAAATATTTGAGGGGTTACTATCCTGGCCATCGCCCCGACAGCTATTGGAAAATCTGAACAAACCAGAAAGAAGGCAAAAAAACCTGCAATAAGTGCGCCAAACTGTACAGGAAGGTGAATAATCGTAATAGAAATTTATGTGTCAAGTTACTATCCTGGCTATCGCCCCGTTCAGCTGCTGAAAGCGTTTTAAAATTGAAAAGAAGCCCCTGAAATTTGCAAAAAGGTGTAAAGTCTTAAAGGACGAGAAAAAGGAAGAATCATAGGTATGGCTACCCGAACAACTACTCCGCAGCTTCAAGGCGTCGCTGCTGATTCAGGAGCGCCCATAAACCTGAGTTTGGAGAACTTGCCCATTTTTAGTGGGAATACGAATGTCTCAGATTTCGTAAGGGCCATCGCTGATACTACGGCATTAGCGAACTGGAGCGACAACCGCATAACTGCTTTGGTACGGCTGAGGTTAAGAGGAATCGTGAAACAGCTGATCGAAGCCGACGAGGAATTGAAAACCACTGGAGACTGGGATATATTAAAGAAAGGTTTGCTAGATCAGTTTGAAGTCTTGACAAGACCAGCGAAAGTTTTTCGAGTGTAGACAATTCAGAGGCGAAGCATGCCGCCAATTTTTGGCGCGACTAAAAGTATGCGCGGCTAGACTAATGGCTCTTACAGGAGTTCCAGCGGTAGACGATGTCCTGAAGGGAAGACAGGATTGCAGGACCCTATTAGAAAGAAGGTAATGTTCACTAGCCCGACTACCTTACAGCAAGCTCTTGAAACGGCCGAAAAAGCTGAACTGATAGATTACGGGGAAAAGCGGATGAACGGTAATGAATCGTATACGCGTCCCGACCGCTCCGGGAGCGGACGCCGACAGTTCAGCGCGGCGACGCACAGGTACGCAAGGGAGGCACGACAACCAGAGGTGCACCGCCAAGATGAGAGTAAAGGCAATGCCGGTTTTGATAGAAATGTGCGGAAAGAGTGTAGCTTTTGTAAGAGGCCCGGACATCATATCAGTAGTTGTATGAAGAGGCGCGGATTATGTTTCCGATGCAAGAAGGAGGGCCACATGATACGGAACTGCCCGGAGAAACCAGAAGATTACGGACATACTGAAAATGACTCCGGAAGAAGTTATTTAAACGAAAGAACGGCTTCTCGCAAATCCCGAGCAGAAGCCGATCAAGAAGCAAGGAATTAAGTATGAAGGATTGGGCTACTGTATTGGCGTGTTCCAGTATAGCAGCCCAGAAAAATACCATGACTCTGGAAGTCGATGGTGAAATGAAGCGAATTTTAATAGACACAGGAGCGCAGTGCAGTTTGATTTCGGCAAGCGCTGCCGAAGGTAAGAAAATAATACGAGGGAAGGAATATGCTTTACAAGAAGTGCAAGGGAACTTGATTCCATATAAGGGTTCAACTGTATTGAATATAAGACTCGATAGGGATCAGATAATTAAGTATGAGTGTATAGTTATAGAAGTAGATGTCTTCTCTGCAGATATTTTGCTAGGGATGAATTTTTTACAAGAGTTCCAAGTTAAGCTAGATTGAAAGGAAAATAAGATGTTTTTGTCAGGTCACGAGGAGAGGCTGGACGAAATGGAAGCTAAGTTGGGAAAAGTAATGAATAAGTTAGATACATTGGTGGAGAAGCTGGAAGAAAGGTTCCAGGTGAATTCAGAGTCACTACCTCTGGGTTCATCCGGTCAAGAAGGAAGTAGTGAGCCTTCGCGACCTCATGGAGTTGGATCTTTCTCAGCTGTCTCGTGCTCGAGCGAGAGAAAAGCAGAATCATGTACATGTGTTCATATGACGAGGGGGCAAGACATCCCCTGTCATGAAGTCAGTTGTGAAGAAACAGTGAAGTCAGGATCGTGTATTTATATGACGAGTGGGCAAAGCAGCCCCTGTCTGGATCCAGTTGCGAAGAAAATGTGAAGTCAGAATCATGTGTTTGTATGACGAGGAGGCAGGACCTTCCCTGTCATGAATTAGTTCGTACAGGAACTACCAGAAGTCACGTAAAGAACCTAGAGTGTTATGAAAGATGTAATGGTAAAGCACGATTTCTAGAAGAGCGAGTTGAATCGAAGAATGGAGGACCCCTCCCAGAATCCAAGGAGCGAGATAAAGAGCCGCTGTTTTCTCCGTATGCGGAGCGTTGTCCTTTTTCAAGCGAGTATGGCAAACGGAGGAACCTTCAGAGAGAGCTGGATCGGAGGAATTGTCCAAAAGTGGAGCCCCATCACTCTCGAAGTAGATTGAACCACGTAGCTAGAATCGAACACCCTGTATATGAAGAAGCAAAGGAAATCTTTAAAAAGTTTGCTGACACAAAGGTGTCGAGAAGTAGTAAAAGAATGACAGAATCCCCTCGTAAGTATCAGAGCGCCACTGGTACGCAGAATTTGTTTAGTACAGAGGAAAGTACCCCTTGGGTAAAGTTGAACGAAAATGGAACGTTCGAAAAGTGTAGAGAGATGACAAGTGAGTCTCCCTGTATTAATTATGAACCCGAGACAAGAGATGTAGATGAAATATGCGCAAAAAGAAGTAAGAAGCAAGTAAGGTTTGAACCTGAAAATTGTAGGAACCTGTGTGAAATTTTGGAAATTAGCACGAGTTTGCCGAAATATGACTACGAAATTAGGAGAGCAAATATTTTGAAAGGAACAGAAAAGAAGGAAGGCTCAGCGGAACGTGAAAATGATAAATTGAGAACAGAGACAAAAGCAGAGGAAAATTCCCGGTGTGCGAAAATTTCGTGAGAAAAAATTTTATGACGCGGACAACAGACAGCGAGCGTATTTGAAAGAACCGATTGAGAAGAATTGGCAGATAAATGGAAGACCACCGGAATTACCTAAATGTCACCCGGAAGAATTGAATGAATGGCTACAAGAAAATTTACCTATACCGAAAAATTTGGTGACTGGTCAGCGGAAGATTCATTTTTAAATACAGAAAGAAGTTTAGGCGTGGTTAACAAGGACAGAACCATCACAGACTAATTCGCTTGGGTACAGGAGGATATGGTCATTCCACCCAGAACTAGAGTGGCATGTATGGTACATACGGTTAATAAGCAAGATGCAGAATATGTTCTCATAAAGGACGAAGAAAGAATAGCTGGACTCTTGATAGCACGGTCAGTGGGCCGAAATTATCCTGATATCCCTATAATAATGATGAACTTACTGTATAAGGAAAAAGGATCCCTCGAAAGCACAGAATTGCTAGAATTCATGCTGTGGACACAGAAGAGTATGAGAATAAGATTGAGGAAAGCTTGGTGGTAAGGCAGGTGAAGACGACACAAGCGATAGAAATTTTGGAGTTGCTAGGGTTGACGAAAATCTGGATAGGGAAAAATTGCGAAATTTAATTAACGAATATTTGTATGTGTTCCATCCCCCGTCCCAGCGATTAACTTGTACCAAGTTAGTAACACACCGTATTGTAACTGACGATGTGCCTCCAATATTCAAAAGGCTATATCGGATTCCTTATCAGAGAAAGGAAATAATGGATAAGGAGATATCCGACCTTCTAGTTTTAGTGGAAAAGAAGACACAGCCGGGCCAGGAAGCACAATATAGGTTATGCGTGGATTTTAGAGGACTAAATGCCGTTACCAAGACCGATTATTACCCGTTGCCTCATTTACAGGACACTCTGGACGAATTAAATGGCACCAGTATATACAGTGTAATGGATTTAGCTCAGGGTTATTATCAAATCGCGATGCACGACGATGACATAGAAAAAACAGCTTTTTCAACGCCGTATGGAAATTCATCATCAACATGGTCCCGTTTGATGAACACAGTGTTAACCGGGTTAACCGGAACAGAATGCCTAGTATATTTGGATGATATCATTATATTTAGTGGTGATAATGTGAATGAACATTTAGAACGTTTGAAGCATGTATTTGATAGAATGAGAGCTAGCAATTTAAAATTTAAACCAGCGAAGTATAAGTTCATGCAGTCGGAAGTTAAATATTTAGGCCATATTATCTCGGCAAAAGGGTGCCGCGCCGATCCGGAAAAAACCTAGCCCATTGAAAAATATCCCCAGCCTAGGAACGTTAAGGAAATACGATCTTTCCTAGGGTTATGTGGTTTTTATAGGAGATTTGTTCCAGAATACGCGAAAATATCCCTGCCATTGACCCGTTTGACGAAAAAGGATGTCAAGTTCGATTGGGGGAGCGACCAGGAGATGGCGTTTAAGAAGTTGAAGGAATCTCTGATAAGCCACCTATTTTGAAATATCCAGATTTCAGCAGACCATTTATATTGGTCACCGATGCGTCCGGGACGGCCATTAGTGGGATATTATGTCAGGAATATGATAAATTTGAGAACCCCATATGCTATGCAAGTCGCACCTTGAACGATGCGGAAACCAAGTACTCCACAAATGAGGGGGAGTGTTTGGGTGTGGTCTGGAGTATTAAGAAGTTCCAGGTGTACTCAATCGGTTCTCATTTCAAAATTATCACGGACCATCGCCCCTTGTTATACCTATTGTCTATAAAAGACCCGAGTTCTCGACTCGCGAAATAGAGTATGGCCTTATTGGAATACTCTTTCACCATCCAGCATCGTCCTGGCAAAATATACACGAATGCCGATGCGTTGTCAAGAATTGCAATTCCTCGCGAAAACTCAACCACTGAATCCGACAAAGAGAGAAACGCGCAAGACGCCCTTGAACTAGTAAATAAGCCCGCAGCGACAAATCATATAAGGCAAGTGAATCAGGGTAACCCTGGCGAAGAAGAGCCATCTGTGATAGCCGAAAGTGTGTACAACTTGGACGAGGGAACTACAAGAAACAGATGTTCAATCAGCTGAGTTGAGACGGCAGATCGAAGTCGACCCAGATAATTCGGAATATTACCTATGCGACGGCGTATTATATTTAAAAAGGAGGAATGATGAGCGGAAGGACAGGATATTCGCACCGCTAGCTATCAGAAGGAACATTGTGAAATTGTATCATGAAAACCCTTTCTTCGGACACACCGGTCAAGGCAAGACGTTAACAGCGATTCAGCGCGATTTTGTGTGGCCTAAAATGAAAAAGGATGTTGCTTTAGTATGTGATGATTGCCATAATTGTCATCTGTTTGAGACACCGGTACAGCGACCCTTACAAATGCAGAAAGTATTTGTTCCCAAATATGTATACGAATTGACCGCGATTGATATAGTAGGGCCTTTAAACGTCACTAGCGAAGGAAATAAATATATATTAACTGTAATTGATCATACACGGTACCCAGAAGCTATACCGATGAAGGATGCGACGGCCGAAACGGTAGCGAAATTGTTTGTGGAAAATATAATTTTACGATATGGAACACCACGATATTTATTAGCTGATAGAGGCGTACAATTCCTGTCTGACCTGTTCAAAGGGTTATGCAAACTGTTGAATATTAAAAGGCTAAATACGACGGCGTATCACCCTGCGTCTAACGGAGTGATAGAGAGGATGCACAGAAGTCTTCAGGAAACATTGTCACAGTTAGTGTCCGAACAACGGATGGACTGGGATGAGCAACTGAAATACGCTTTAGTAGCTATTCGAAATCAAGTGCATAGCGCTACTAAGGAAACACCGCACTATTTGATGTATGGCCGTGATATGGTAATGCCATTCCAGTTGACACTTCAACCGACGCAGCTGAAGTATGATTTAGATGAAAATTAAATATCCGAATTCACCATGCGAATGCAGACTGCGCACGAACGAGCGAGAGAGGCTTTGGAAAAGTCTGGCGAATTGAGGAGAGTTAAATATAATAGAAAGGCTAAGCTAAGAGAGTACCCGATAGGGTTGAAAATGCCACCGGTAACCAAACCGAGGCATATGCTGGCCCGCAAGTTGTCGCCCCGATGGACGGGCCCATACCGAGTGTTGAGAAGAGTGTCGCCAGTAAATTACGAAATCCAGTTGATAGGCAAAAACAAGAAGCAGGTAGTACATGCCGCAAGATTAAAGATGTTTAGGGGAAGTACGATAATACCTGATGACAGCAAGGAGAAAGAAGTAAAACGGAAAGCCATGGCGGATGAGCATGAAGGAGCTGAGAAGGGCAATATGGACGAAACAGAGGAAGAGAGGTTTATTGACCAAATTCCTATCTTGATAGAGAATCGGCGCGGAAACATACGTATCCCAGTAGAAAGAGAAGAAATCGAGAACGAAGACAGAAATGAAGAAATTCCGGTAGCCCGATATCAGACAAGGTCGAGGGGCCCTGTTGCGGAGCTACCTTGGGTTCTAGATAGGAAGATATAATTTGAGAATATTATGAATAAGAGTAAGAGAGTTGCGTATGAGTGTTCGAAGCGATAAGTAATTACGAGAGAGTGCAAGGGATATGGACTGACTATAATATGAATTAAGTAACAGAACAAGGGAGCTAACTTGACCCGTTTTTGCAGTGCTCCTATGGATAAGGACGGGAGGATATATGGCTACAGCGAGAATAATAGCATATGATTGCAAGAACCCGGAGGCTAATATAACGACTTTATCAATGAGAAGTGTACCGGATTGTCTAGCGGTACCAGATGCGTATGAGACGAGAGAAATCAGGGTCTACGTACTAGGAAGGCAACGGTACGAATATGTGCAGGTGAAGTCCTGTTTGATAGAAGTAAAACAGATAATGATGACATGTGGGATGTTCTCGCACAATTCTATGCTGCCCGATAGCATAATGACTTATATGCATACGATAGGGAAAGAAGAATGTTTGAAGTTACATGAAGTATCAGAATATAGGGGTTTGCATCAACAGTGATAATAATAATAATAATAATATTTTTATTCCATTGAGATCATTTACACGATATTGGAAAAGTCAGTGGAGAAAATAGTATACATAAAATATGAATTGTTACATAAGTAAACATATGTATAGATAGGTACAAGGTATTAAAAGCTAAATTCCATAAATTCATTCAGACTATAGAATGAGTATTGCAACAGGAGATCTTTGAGAGATTTTTTAAATAAATTCAGATTTTGGATTTCTCTTATAGCGATTGGTAGTTTATTGAACAACTGTATACCTGTATACGATGGACTCTTTTCATAGAAAGTTGTCCGATGAGGAGGTATTCGAAGAAGATTACCATGCCTTGTCTTATAGCTATGCTTTGTCAGCACTTTTAATGAAGTCCTTCAAATTATTTTTAACGAATAGGATATTTTTATAAATATAAATACAGGGAAGAGTTAAATAGCGGTACAGCCAAACATCACGCAAACCACGTCGATAATGTTGGCAGGATAATGGAGCATGTACAGGGACCAGTTATTATTTCCGGGGGAGAACTTATGATAATGTGGTAGTAACTTCGACCGTTAGGATTACCCTGCGTGATTTTTCGGCTCTAGCTCGGCTAGATGTTAACCTAATCAACCTGTTGAACGATCTTAAATGCTACTATATGAAGGGGTACTGTTTGGACTCTTTCTCTGGGGAGATGTCTTGGCAGCCAGAGCAAAGCAACAAATGCCGAAAATATAGCAAATTATACGAAGGGCACGCGACGCTGGTTACCGAACAATCATCCCCCCAAACCGAACAAACGTTCGTAGTAATCGAAGATAGGGCGCGGATTTTTGCAGTACAATTAATGAAGCCAGTGGAAATATGTAATTTTCAAATGTGGAACACCGAGCACCCTCGTATAGTAGTCCTAGAAATTAAAAATGATGTGTCGGTTGCTTACATCGATTGGATCATAACCCGAGGTACGCCCGTGGCAGATATCATAACATACGTAGTTTTAATTCCATGCTTGCGGAAGCGATACACAAGAGGTGTTTACTCAAAAATGAAATACTTAAAAACCGTCTGGCGTTGGCTCGACAATCAGGAGACGCTGTTGCATTATTGTTAATAAATAAGCCAGGGTATATCGCGAAAGTTTGCGGAGAAGTTATCTATTTGTTGCAATGTTTACCGGTAATGGTAGATATTAGACGAGATGAGTGGTGTTACCAAGAATTACCAGTAACTTATAATAATCAATCATTATTCATGGCCCCAGTTACCAGGGTTTTACAAAGGTACGCCCAGCAAGTCGAATGCTGCCCTGTGATTCCCCCTACGTTTTATGTCAACGGTGGGTGTTATTCGTATGATCCGTTTCCCAGCCCCGCTAGCGAACCTAAAAGCATAGGTATTGATGCCGAGAATGAAGTGCAATTTAGTAAAATCAAGAATGTGGCCCAAAACGGGATCTATACAAATCAAGAAATGAGACAAGCGCAAGAGTATCTGTTATTCGCCTCGGAGAAACAAGCCATAAATAATATCCTGCTAAGTAGAGTAGCAGGAAAAGTGGTTTCAAGCCAAGGTATTCAATCTATGAATTTGTTTACAGAAGTCGATTTGAAGAAATTAGCAGATTCAGCCATCCTTAGACTGTACGGACGGTTCGTAATTTTAGGAGATATTACTAGCGGGTTTTTAGGGTTATATTTCATGTTAAGAATTGCAAAGTTTGTCATAGAAAGGTTCATAAACGCGGTAGCATTACACCGAATAAAAGGATGTTCCGCTTATTTGTTTGTGTCATGTTGGGATACATTATCGTTTTTTGTGTTAAACCAACACAAGCGAAATGTTTACAAGGAAGAAGAAAATTCAGATAAACCCGTGAATCGCAGCCGCAGTTGCCAGCCGAGGAGCCATTAAACGTCGAACAAAGCCTTACTTCAAGTGTAGTGCCGAAAGAAATTGAGAAAGGGAGCGTTTCTCACAACCCTTTCTTGAATGTTTACTGGAAGAACGACGATACAGTTTAGAATTAAGGCAAGCGATCATTGTCGCTTTGCGATATGTAAACTGTTAGGAAATAGAAAAGACACTTTTATGAAGAAATGCTCTTAATGAAGTCAAATTTTGTTTTTTTTGGTTTCGATGACTTTGATGTGACTAGGGAATATTGATGTAACAGTTAGGAATAAGGAAGACATTTTTATGAGAAAATGCTTTTAGTGAAGTAAAATTTTGTTCTTTTTTTGCTGAATTTGATATGACTAGGTACTATTGATGTAAACAGTTAGAAATAAGAAAGATATTTTTATAAGAAAATGCTTTCAATGAAGTAGAGATTGTGTTTTCTTTATGGCTTTTATGTAACTAGGTACTGATGTGAACCGAAAAACTCCCAGGTTAGGAGCCCCAGAATGTTTCATATAATGGTTCGGAAAAGCGGAGTGACATCAGTTGCCCTACGGGCGTATGAATCGAAAGATTAATCAGTGCTAAGTGGGAACGGTCCGTTCAGTGAAACGACGCGTACAGTGCAAGAACTAAACCAAGTGTGCAAACTTAAAAAAAAACGATATTTTTTTTGCTATGGAAGCGTTATTGAATGAATTGCAATTTGTGAACGATCCCGCCTGCAGGAGGGATATATTGCGCATCGTGTTAAGGTATTTGGTTCGTGAGGTGGATCACATTCCAGTGGTCCCTGACCGGGAGGAAATCCGGATAAGGCGAGGCTATCTTATAGCCTACATTTTGGTATTTCACCTGTCCTATACCAGGACGCTGGACGAGTTGAGGATCAACAGATGCGACTGTGATTGGTGCCCTCCTCCAATGACAAGGTTTACCATGCCCCTGGGAGCCCAGTCGCCCCCCCCGACCCTGTCCAACCATACTTGCCGCCACCATGGCAGGAACTAGGAAATATGAAGCTGGTAATGAACTGCCAGTTGCCGTGCTGCAGTGCAAATCCTGCGGACTTCTTTACTGGAGGTGGTGCCGCCTCCGCAGATCCTTTGGTAGTATTACCCAACACGATGGAGAGACCATACCAGGAGACCGAAGAATGCGAATGCCGCACTGATGTCCAGCAGTGGCTACCCCAAGCCAAGAGGTAGAAAGCGAAAAAAGTCTCCTAGAACGCCGCCCCCGTCATCCGCTTCCGAGGAGAGAGGTCCTATTTGGCCCGAACGGAAGAATGATGGTTGTATGCAGACGCCCCAGCAGTTCGAGCAGCGAGAATTGAAGATGAGGTAGCACAGCTAAGCCGTCTCCTAAGAATCAGAGCCCCATCGGAAAGGTAGTGAATAAGACAATTTTTTAGGTATGTGTTAAAAATAAGATGATATTAAATACAGTTTAAAATTATTGAAAATAATATATGAATAAAAAAAAAGAGGGAGAGAAAGGACTTAAGAATAGATCCATCTGGTTGCCGGCGTATATTAGGTAATAAGTCTAACTGTTGTAGTATCGCTAGAGAAACATTTTTTTAAATTTTTTTTTGGTACAAGAAAACGTAATATTTTAACGAAACGTGAACGACGACGAACACACATTGAATCAGTTCGTGTCTTTGAAAGAATGGAGGTTTGTGGTGAGCTCACACTCACCATGTATTACAGAAACAGATATCCTCAATTCAAGTTATTGAAAAGTCAAAAATTCTAAGTGGCAAATCCCGACGAATATTCATTAGCAGCCGCTCCGCCCTGTATAATCCAGAAGCAATGCCAAGAGCTTCCATGAGATCTGCTACCCCGCGATGTCAACGAATCATGTAAGAGGCACGCAGAGGCCGCGTGAACAGATGTTGCCAGGTGCAACGCGTGACCCTGGATACATGCCTACAAAGAAGTGCCGCGAGGCATAAATCAGTCCGGCCCGATTAATTAATAGCGCCGAATGACCAGATAAGGGCAATTCCTGCCCCGCGAGGTCACCAGAGCAATAACTCTTAGTTACAAAAAGCACCGACAAAGAGACCGCAGATCGTAAAGATGTCATGCGTGACTAAATTAATGGCCATCAAATGCCACGTGTGAATCTTATCCCCGTTTTGCCGGCGTTATAAGAACCCGCGACGCTCGACCGCGGAGGCAGATTCTTTCTTTCATTCATTCACTCCAACTAATTCACCCACAAGTTCACGTTCAATTCACGATCTCTTCAAATTTTAATTCAGAATGTTATTTTGTCCGAAGTCGGATTTATGTTTAATATTCTCATAGAGTCAGTGTCAAGATGTAGTCATAAAAGCCAGTCGTAATATTCGCGAGTTTTCATCCGAAAATTAGATATAAGCCAAATTCAGTGCCGCTTAGATTCAGTTCAGATTTATTCTAAAAATTCGACGAAAACATGAAGCCGATTACGTTGAGAGCTGCTTCAAGAAACCACAGATGTACCGTAAACTTCGTCCACTTTCTGTGCAGTAAGTAAAATCCAAATGCGAGATTTGAAACATGAATGAACTTGAGATTTTAACTGGTGCATTATATGAACCGATATGTCGGTCGTCAACAGAGACCCTTGAATAAAAAGAATGTTTCTTGCGCATAAAGTATTGAAATTTAGTACGATAAGTTTTACTATGTTGAACCATTTTGATAATTTTGTAATGCTGTTTATCTTATATTGTGTTTGCGATGTGTTTTATAATCTTATGTCTTGTTAAAGGACCAATGTAGTGTCTACAGGGTGATTAACTAGGTCAATCCTTGAGCCATGTATTTTATTTGAGTTGTTTTGTGTTTAAACTGTATTCGAAGGAAAGTTTTTTTATGTATACACTGTGTTTATGGATGCTTCGATAAATGTATCTGATTGACCTACCGGTAAATTATGAGCTTGTACAGTTAAGAATGTTTTTGAAATGGATTATGTGAAGGTAATTTCTTCGCAATCTTCGTGACTTGACCCTTATCTGAACTGGATGAATATTTAGAAATAAGAGTTAGCTGCGCAGCCAGATGCTAAATAACAAGTATATTATGCTTTTCGAATATAAAGAGTATGAGGTTTCATCACTCAAACACGTTGATTTGACAAACACATTTAAACAAACCGAATCTAGATAAAATCACTCTTCCTAAAGGACTATCAATCGATTTGTTTTCATATTTTTTCCAGAGTTGACATGAAGAAGAAAAAAATTTAGAAAAAATTTTAAGTTAGATTGTTAAAATTGTTATTGTTAAAATTGTTATTTCCGTCAACCAGCTGCACACCCTTAAGAGTACAACCCTCAAAAGTCTTCGAAAGACTTGTCCGAGCTAGGGAAGACGCACCCCTTACCTTTTAACGTGTGATGCCATGCACGAGACCGATGACCATGCTGGGAATCAAACCCATGACCCTCAGGTTGAGAAACAAGCGCTCTACCATCATGACCATCACGGCCCATCATGACCATCACGACCCATTGTGCTCGTGGTATTACCTTTGATAAAATATAAAAAATACGTTAACATCTAGGGTACTTTTATCTTGAAAATCTTTACTGAGCAATCTGAAAAATGTGGTGCGCTTTTAGGTTAAAATCACAAAATTAGTGGCATCCTCAATTTCCCACTGACTTCTCCATAAAAAATGTTATACCGACCTAAATTATACCAATGTTGCTTACCTTCAACAGGATCCCTATTCAAAATCATTCAACCTTGTTTCACCTCTGGTTGAGGACATATTCAAAATGAAATTTCACACAACCACCCTCAACGCGTAGCGAAACGAATTATAAAGCTCGCCTGACTGTTTCCCTTTGAATATTAAAAAAACATCATGCCTTCCACAAACTGCCTTACTGCCAATAACGGGCTTCGAATAATACGCGGAACTGTACAGGACTCCCGTAAACTGTATGATATCTACAAATCATATGTGGCCTTCCACAGACTGCCTTACTATCAATAACGGGCTTCGAATAATACGTGGAACTCTACAGGACTCCCGTAAACTGTATGATATCTACAAATCATATGTGGCCTTCCACAGACTGCCTTACTATCAATAACGGGCTTCGAATAATACGCGGAACTCTACGGGACTCCCGTAAACTGTGTGATATCTACAAATCATATGTGGCCATCCACAGACTGCCTTACTGTCAATAACGGGCTTCGAATAATACGTGGAACTCTACGGGACTCCCGTAAACTGTGTGATATCTACAAATCATATGTGGCCATCCACAGACTGCCTTACTGTCAATAACGGGCTTCGAATAATACGCGAAACTCTATTGGACTCCCGTAAACCGTATGACATCTACAAATCATCTGTGGTTACACATATTCAATAATTTTGACATGCCAATGGAAGTAAACAGTTTTTGTTTTTACTAACTTTTTTGTTTTTGTTCTTATGAATCACCCAGCTTGCGCAGATACTCCTCAGAGCTTGTTCGAGCAAGGGTGATTCGGAATCTACAGTTTATCAGAGTGTATTTCGAACCACCCCAGCTCCGTGGCAGACCGTCGGGGCCCAGGATTTGAACCGGATACTCCTTGGGAAATCCGAGTGAATCGCCGATGCTTTAACACTACGACCACGTGTTACAAATAATTTTTCAAAGCACTATTTGCACAAGGAGTAAATTGAATGTCATTACTAGCGCGTTATGTTTCGAAAAAATTTGGACAATAGTATTAGACATGAAAAACACAAGTAAGAAGGATGTATCGATGTATGCGCGATTCAGTTAGGTACATAAGAACCTGAAATGCTGATGAATGTAGCCTAAAAATGGATAATAAATAATAAAATTATCGTTTGATGATACGTAACCCACTATTGCTGAAATTTAACTAGAATGCGAGTTGGCTTCTGCTTGAAGTAGAAGCGGAAATAAACGGTAACATTTCGTTTTATACCAAGGAAAATTACATTTCAAACGGATGATAGATAAACATTTTGATGTAATTATAACTTGGACCCATCGAATTTTAATAGGATCAATCAAAAATTACAACACTCAAATTGCGAACTGAACTAAATATGGAATAGACGACGATATACACTTTTGAGACTTCTGTTGGTCAACGAGAAATTACTTCAAACTGAACTTCTTTACTTCAGCGAATCATAAGACACTGTTGGCAGAAACTAACCAATGCATCTGCATTTGTCAAGATGGCAGAGGTTCATGAATATAACGAACTAGTGGATATGATCCTAATTTATCGTGAAATCAAAAGACTGAAGCAGCATCCTGCCTTCATGCAGGACCCTAAAAAATATTAGGTTAATATATTCAGACCTAATTTTCAGTAGCAAACAACGTTTCCTAATGAACTTTTCTTTCGAAACAGTAAAACTTCAATGTCAAGATTTTCCAATTTTTGTATACGCTGTATATCGAATATATATTTTGCCTTCCCAAATATTTAGTAATCTCTCTCTTCAAATACCCTTCGCGTAAAAATTCACTCACATAATACTCGCCCACTAGTTTGTTTATGTTTTTGATGAAATTTTTCACTATTCTTTGAACCAAACAATGAATAACAGAATGGTTTGGTTGGAGATACTGCCAAAGAACTTCTGCCTAAGGAGTTGGGGAATGGTGTTTCAAGTCACCCTGAACACTTTGGAAATAAAGTTGTTCTTAAAAATTTGGGAAACACATGTTTCATAAACAGTGTTTTACAAGCGCTATTTTTTATTAATTTTATTTAAGTGGTGAAACTATTTCCCAGTTATATTCGAACTGAGAAATTTTCAAGTATCTTCGATTCTCACCAACCTTGAGTGTTTGAGGCAATCCAACTTTTCATCCGAACGGCAAGAGGATAGTTCAGAGTTTTTTTGTTACCTATCAAAGAAGGAGAATATCTTCATAAGTATTCATAACCGCTCTGAAAGAGATGTTTACTTACAATCTTTCACTTTCTCAGTACATACATATTTTGGTTGATAAATCTCAACTGTTTTATGTTACGGCGAATGTGGCAACAAAAGCAGAAACGTCGATGACTTACTGGAATTGCAGCTCATCTGTTCAAAACCTAGTCCGTGCAGAGCTTGCTTTAGCACCATCTTAGAACGAAGCATTCAACTATTGATATAGGTACGAACCCTCTGCCTAAATGACTGCTATAAAATAACCATTATTTTGTTAAAGCTCCTGCATATTTAGTAATGTCTCTAAAGTTCTCCAAGCATGACCCAGCCTCTGTCCAATACACTAGACTTATACAGAAAATCAGGTTGGATGAATACCCCACTTTTTGCGACTTCCATTATCAACTTTACGCAGTCTTTGTTCATTGTGATAGCCACGTTACAAGAACATCGACAGCTGTTTTGGATGCTTCGGAGCCAATGAAGACACCCTATATCCTCATCATCACAAGACTGGTATCAACAGATCGAAGAACCTGATAATCAGTTCACGTGAAGATGATTCCAAAATAGCCAATAATTACCAGTCAGATTATCTTTTCAACTTTAATTGGAATTGGTAGAGGTACACCTACCTTTCATGAAAACTTGCCCCTATAATATAACTTGCTGATGTTTTCTGAATAGAACATTTACTTTATAGTATCCTACATCGCAGGTATGCGCAGTGATTACAAATTTCTTACAGCAAACTTGCAGAGTAGGTATATGAAAGTTGTAACAAACTTGCACTTTAATACATTTGCAATTTCAGTACAATACCTCTCATGTTGTTACTGTTGTTTAGATTCAAGGAAACCTTAGGCAAAAAATATATGCAGATATTCTTTGCCTAAGGTACAAGGTAGAATTAAGCGCAAAAACAAACTTCAAGAAATTAATTTCCTTCACAGAATAAAATGTTCAATCAATACTCTGGACTCTTTCAACTAATAATGTAAATTTAAAATCACAAGAAACTAGCAGATTGAATAAAATATATTGAGAATATCGAGAATATGTCAATTATCAATTCAGAATTTTATGTTTAATGCGGTTTAATTCATCATCTTACCGTTCCATGTTGATTTTATTGTGTTGACTGATCGAGTACTGAAATCACCCGACGATTTTATTGGGAATCAATTATTACAGTCGAATCGTCCAAGAATGTCATTTAGGTAGGTATTTACAGGAAATTTACAATCAAACCAAGAGGTCCTGAGTTCGAATCCCGGTTTGTCCACATTTTTTAAATTCACTTTTAATTTTCATCTTTCCGTTTGCTATGCCAAAAACTTATTCCGGATTTTAAATTCAATTATATACGTTAATGCTACTTCATTTTTTCATTTATTCCTATTTTCTACGATCTACGATCATGTTACCTCCATTTTCATCAAGTACCGCGAGAATACCCGACGATTACTTCTTGTCGTCTGAAGTTCGAATCCCAGGGCAGAACCATGTCGGCAGCCATTTTACGAGTTACTTTTTTCATCGCTTTTGAAAACGTACTCCGCCGCTTTCCAATAGAGGACTTCGGATAAGGATTCAGTCATGCCACCACACAACTTTTGGCTTTAAGAGGCCTATTCTGTAACTCATAACTATGTCGCTGGTGAACGATAATCGGTAATTAACGATATTTGTGATTCTGTAGCTAAATATCGTTATCGTTTTATCGATAAAATTTATCGTTTGTATACGATGTCGATGGAGGTGTCTTTATATTGTCGTTGGTGGATATCAAATATGAAACATGATTCAATTCACAGAACATATATGGTTTGGGTGATTATTTGAAATTTGAATAAGAATCTAAATATTTGGAAAGAGGAAAGAAAGAGTGGTCGTTAGCACAAATTTTGGGATATTTCAAAGTGGTGCGATCATTGTTCAATAAAAAATGAAAAACCAGAGACAACTAATACAGCTAGTTCTTCTTTCTTTTTCGGCGAATGTACAGATCGAATAAAGAGGCAGCACAATAATTATTCGAAAAAGTTGTAATGTTCATGTTCCCAGCACAAAGAAACACAGGAACACCTCCAGTTATCAGGGTGAGATGAAAATAGATGCCATATTTCGAGTGTGTCATTTGTATGTTCACAGTTTTTTTAGCACATTATTATTTCTGGCGCATGACAGCTACCAGAAGCCGGTTGGATCCACAACAATACGATCATCTCAAGTAAATAGGCTAGGGGTCTTCTAGGACAAAATCCCATGTATTTTCTTATGGTGGTTCGTTTTGCAATTTTTGCTCTTTTCAAGGTCACGCGTCACTGCTTCGCGTTCATTGTGTCACCTGTCATTTGTCTCTTCTTCGTCACGGAACATCAGTAACCTAACCTAACCTCTCATCTGTCACTTAACCTGTAATTTTTCTGTTCGTTTTCTTTGTCACAGAACATCAGTAACCTAACCTAACCTCTCATCTGTCACCTAACCTGTCATTTGTCTCTTCTTTGTCACGGAACATCAGTTACCTAACCTAAACTCTCATCTGTCACCTAACCTGTCATTTGTCTGTTCGTTTTCTTTGTCACGGAACATCAGTAACCTAACCTAACCTGTCATCTGTCACCTAACCCACCAAACCTACATTTGTCATGTGTCACCACGTTGCCAGCTGTCAAACGTCATATCGTCTTCCTCGTCATCTGTCAGTTGTACACCTAACCAGTGTTGTGAGCGACTCCAAGATGGCGTGGTGACGTCATCATCATGGAGCTCGTCGTCGTCGCGGAACATCAAGTTCTTTTTCTTTCCACCAGATGGCGTAACTCGGGTATGGTCCTGTGAGCGGGAGATTTGAATTGGTTGTGTGATCAGTATCTGAAAAGAAAAAAAGATTTACGCTGAGATTTGAACTCGCGCCGGCTGGGTTGGCAGGCGAAGACCTAAACCACTACACCACGGAGGATATTGATTAAAGAAGGTGAATAGTATGTAGTTGTGATAGCGGATGGCGGCAGGAGGGTCATGAAATATGTGTTAAACATCATTCCAAAAAAAATATGATGTTTCAACAGGAGTTTAGCGTTTCAACAAGCAATGTGTATAGGGTGTCTCAAAACATATTCAAGAGAAAAAAAAAAAACATGGAGGGTGCTTGTCTTATTTAGTATACAGGGTGTCTCAAAACGCAAAGTTTATGGAAAAATCATATCGTTTGATAGAAAAAGAGACATGGCTGCTTGGAGCAGAGAAAAAGGTATCATTGGGAACATGGGGATTTAAAATACGAATCATCGAAAAATAAGCACTTCCGTTTTGAAAAAATTGAGGTAGAAGAAAAGTAATAGTGAATTCGGATTATCCACATCGAGGAGAGTTCAAATATGCAATTAAAAGGCCACTTCCGGTTTTCACTTCCGGTTGTCCGATTTCGATAATTTTGGCATCAATGGATTCGTTTCGATGTCAAGAAACATTTTTAAGCATTTTCCAATGCCAAAAGGGCATAGGAGGCTATCTTCGTTATTAGTAAAGATACAGGCGGGTACTCTAATAAGACAACTTTTATGGGGGATCAAGAATATGATAGAATTTCCTTCCGTCAACTGCCATAAGTGCCATAAACCTCACATTTTAATGCGTTATGTACTCATCGCTCAAATGTTAGAAGTCGGTTCGTTAGAACGTCGCTCAATATATCGGCGGCGCCTCACACTCGATATCTATCCGTTGTCATTGGTAATATCGTTGAAGAAAAAAAAAATATGTGACAAATAAACATGGTTGTACAGGTACATAAAAACATGGCTGCTACATGTATGTGTCGGATGAAAATGGGTCATTGGGAGTAGCAAAGTATTCAGCAATAGTATATACAGGGCGTATCACACGATATTTAAGAGAAAAAAACATGGCTGATGCAAGTGTCAAATGTCATGTGGAAAATGGGACGCAGAAAATACGTATCATTGGGGATATGGGGACCCAATAGAAAAATATGGTGATATTCGACCTCTCGAATACGTCATAAATAAATGCATGGAATTAGGAGTTTGGCCTTCTGCCCTAAAAGACACAATAGTTATTCCTATATTTAAAAAGGGCGATAAAAGCATTGTAACTAACTCTAGACCAATCTCATTGATAACACACATATGCAAGATATTTGAAAAAATCATTAAAAATCGTTTGAATTTATATATCACCAAATATAAGATACTCTCTGAGAAGCAATTTGGTTTCCGAGAGGATGTGTCGACACAGGATGCTCTAATGGATCTCACAGATGAAATAAATAATGCTCTAGACCATAATATACCGTGTCTGACATTATTCTTAGATTTATCAAAGGCCTTTGACACAGTAAGCCATGAGCTACTCCTACAATCTTTGGAAGATATTGGAGTACGAGGTAACTGTCTTCAGTTGTTTGAGAACTATCTCACGAACCGAAAACAAACCGTGAAGTTGAATAATGTCATTAGTAAACCCAAAGAAATAGAATATGGAGTACCCCAAGGTACAGTATTAGGACCCATATTATTCAACATTTACATTAACGGATTATTTTCCTTGCAAAGTCAAGCAAAAATCATTGGTTTTGCAGACGACACGGCATTATTCTACAAAGCAACTAACTGGCTTGACCTCAAAATCAAAGTGGAACATGACTTCGTCCTCATTGAAAACTGGTTAGAATATAAACTACTGACAATAAATTATGAGAAAACCAACTACATACCGTTTTATACCAATAACAAAGGTCTCCCACCATTCGACAGAATCGAAGTCACCTTACAAAATGAGGTAATAACCATCTTACCTGAAACTAAAATCAAATATTTGGGTGTAATAATTGACCCTTGCTTGAGATGGGATTTGCATATAAATTATGTAGTTAGAAAACTGCAGACAATTATTTTGTTCAAATTCAAATTTCTGAAAAAAGTAATACCTGTCAAACACATGAAAATACTCTATCATGCCCTAGTCGAAAGCCATCTGCGGTACGGTATAATAGCTTGGGGCGTTCAGAGAAGATTTCTAAAACTGATTCTCTCTAAAGAACCAAAATACCCATCAGATCGACTTTATAAGGATGCAATGGTCTTTAATCTGAAACAACTACACTTTTACAATGTTGCTATTAAATATCACCAGACGAAGCACTCCGCTCAACTGCCATCACATACGTATAATACACGCCACAAAAATCAATTTGTATTACCACATATGTCGAAATGCCTTGGCCAAAGATCATATTCTTACATTGGACCAAAATTATACAATACACTTCCCGAGACAATACAAAATATCACAAGTCTGTCCCTGTTTAAAAGAAGATTGAAATCACACCTCAAAAAAATTAATTGAAACAATGAATTCCGAATCTGATTACATCTGTATATTGATCTATGAAAATCTTCCTTAAGCACCACATGATTGTGCGTGTATTTAGATGTGTGTATATGTAGTATATCCGTTAATATATATATATATGCATAGATATCCATGTAGATAAATACTCACCTATTACTTTGTTGAATTCCAATGCATATTGAATAAGTTATTTTTATTATTATTTTACATACCTAAGATTGCTAGTCGTATGATGCTTCTACCATGTCACATATGACAATTACATTTTAGTTATTACATTTCATATTTTAATATTTAAATTTAACATTTCAAATTGTACTCCTTAAATGTTTTGTACATTTTATATCTCACATTTTACGGTTTGACATCCTTTTTTTTAAACATATGTGTACTGAATATTTTTGATATTTTTAATATTTTTACTATTTTGCGAAACAAGTGCTTGCACTTATCGCTAAACTGCTTTATTCACTTCCACCATGTGTAGTCACTCAACTCTTTGTATTCGTATTTATTTATTGTATGTGAATAAAGTTATTATTATTATTATTATATTTAATACTGAGTATTCCAAAAATTTGTTAGACATACACAGAGTGTTCAAAAACTATTCAAGATATGAAAAAAACCGCTCATAGGACGTTTCAATCCTAATCAAGAAGGTATACAGAGCATCTCATTTATAGAAAAAAAATATGATGTTTTAACAGGAGTTAAATCCCAATCGGAAATGTATTACATGTCATCGAGATCGAATACATTAGCGCTCTCTATCATCAGGAAGGTGCCCAATCATTAAAAATTGAGATAGAGCATTGATAAGGGTCCAAATTTAGTTACTATCGGTCGTACGATTTCAATAATTTCGACACCAATGAACATGAGAAACATTGTTGAGCATTTTCCAATGCCAAATAGGCTAGGAGGCTATCTTCGTTATTAGTAAAGGTATAGAAACATGCGGGTACTCAAAAACTATTCAAGATATGAAAAAACCGCTCATAGGACGTTTCAATCCTAATCAAGAAGGTATACAGTTTAGCGTTTCAACGTGCGATCCCAATCCCAATGTATTACATGTCATCGAGACCGAATACGTCAGCGCTCTCTATCATCAGGAAGGTGCCCAATCATTAAAAATTGAGATAGAGCATAATAAGACAACTTTTATGGGAGATCAAGTTTGATCAAAGCAGAACGAACTAACCTTATAAAAAACGCTTTTTGGGGTCGCCTTTTTACGTGTTTTAGTGTTTAAAATTTTAGTTGTTTTTTAGAACGCGAAAAACGCTTATTGTAGTCACATTTTTGCGTGTTTTAGCGTTATGAATTTTAGCTGTTTTTTCGAACGCGAAAAACGTCTATTTTGATTGGATTTTTGAGGGGAGGCAGACCAACTTAGGTTATAAAGTAAAAATAAAAGAAAATAGTTTGAATACAAATTTATTGAGTATTTTTATTTTGGTAACATATCACATAACCATTTGAATAGAATATATACGTTTCGGAGACTGCAATTATAGTGGGGTTGCTTATCAATGTGATGCATACAGGGTGATATACCATCATTGTCGCCGAATGTGGGAACCATCCATGACGTATTATCATAGTCCTCCAAATTCACAACACGTGTAGGTAGGTTCAATTGATGAAATTTCTCTGTAAGATAGTCACGTTTTTGGAGTCCTCGTACATAAATGATATCAATTCTGTAAATTTTTCTTGAGGATGGAATCTAATTGATGATATTCCACAAAGCCAGAGGAATACCTCAATCCATGAACGTTTCGCTCCAAGAAACAGGCAGTACGTTTATCTGCTCTACTCAAAGAGGAAAATGGTATACTACATTGAATTCCAATCCTAATGGCAATCTCCTTAGGATGGAATTGTTGCTCGATGGTAAAGCCTTGAATATCTACAACAGCTATTCTCATGTTGACTCTGTGATTGACACTGAAGTGACAAGCATATGTTCAGTTTAATTTGTTAATGATTTCGCTGAGTGGGAGGTGCTCAATAACAGTGTCGTGCACAATGATGCAATAGGCTTTAGTATTTTGGGGAAATCCTTCAGATGCCTCGATTTCGAGTTTCACATCAACAGTGGAACTTTTTATGCTCTCATCCATTCTGGAACAATCGATGACAAAAAGAGTCTTGCCAACAAATTCGGTGGAGCTCCATAGAGGATTATGTTTATTAGTAATTTTGTAGCTGAGACCGAATTGTGCATAGTTGAAATAGGCTTGCAGAAAATTCCCCTTTGCAAAATTCAGATGCATATTCTCTTTGGGATAATTCTCACCGTTCAGAGTGAGCGTTATATTGGTGATATTCGAATGAGCGAATATTGTTGGATCATTGTTGAATTTGGTGTAATCACGGTCTTTTTGGAAACATACAATCACATAGCGAGGACTTTCGAGAAACGAGGAAGTCTTGACGGCCCATATTTCACTTTTTTGCACCTTGGGTGAGAGCAGGCAACATATGAAGTTCCCATTTTCTGAACGGCATGAGAATAGGAGTATCAGCTTGGATGGCCGTCAAGAGTTCCAATTCAATTTGATCATGTGGAAAGATTCTCTTAAATTTGAGTTCAATATTTTCAATTTCCAACTTGACTGCTGTCGTACCAGCCGGCGATCCAGCGGTCTCCTCTATTTCGAAACAGTTGCTATCATCTGCAGCTCGTACTAATCGGATGGTATGTTTGCCATAGGAAACACATTGATAATCGTTGAAAATATTCAAAAAATGCTTGATGGGTATGAGCATGTTGAATGTTAGATGGTGCTGATAACCCCAGCGTTGCTGGGAAAAGTCCAACTTGAATTGGCCAAGTGCTTGATATCTTCGTTAGTGTAGGTGAGAAAGCCTCTGACAGTACTAACAATTCCAACTTCACGGACCGTCTCCAACTCCTTACCGCTTTGTTCATAACTAACAGATTGAAATATGAAAGCACTAGCATTGTTTACGAATGTTACACGACCATCTCCTTTGGTTTTCACAACTTTTCCATTGATGAATAACAGGCTATCATACAAAGCATCGTAAGCGTCAGATTGATTGATGTTGATTTCAATGACATCATTGTTGCGAAAGGACTTGACATATGGGTAGTAAGTCCGCCATTCCACCTTTCGTATGGATCTTTTTCAGGTAAAGACCGCGTCCTTTGCGTTGATGTTGTTTTTTCAGGAACAGCCCAAATCCTCGAGGGGTTTTCCGCAGGTACAAACCCGAACCCAAATGCTCCATGGATTTATTGTGACGTTGATCTACTTCAAGTTTCTTTTTAGCATTTTTTTTGTCTATTACGGTTGTTGCTATGGAGCTCGCTCCACCTGCCAACGCACCCAAAGCCGAAAGTGCAGCAAATATAGGTATAAGTGGTAAAATTCCTCCAGACTTTGCATCGAATGGAATTATTCTAGGCACTCGTATTTTCTTACGTCCTCCAGCTTGACTCAATGCCATTTTAGCAGCTCGCAAAGCCGAAGCACTAGATTTCTTAATATTAGCAGGATTGTGTTTCCAATTTTTAATAATTTTTTAAAGCATGTTACGGCGAAAGGACACGCCCATACCTAGCTTACGTTTGGCTTTCATGGTGGAAGTAACAAGCCAAGCTGCAGCCCGTTCCTCAAATTTAGCGTCTTTAGATTTAACTCGTTCCCAAGCTCTATTTTCCAATACTTGATCTGCTTTATGACGGTCTTCTAGAGAGTCGGATTGAGAATATGCAATATCGTGCTCTCTGCAGCATTCGTCCAAAGGATTCACGCCAGTTTCTCCGCGTTGTAATCTCTGCCTCAATTTGGTGCCAGGCCCGCAAAACGAATAACCTGGTAGATGCAATTCGAACGGGAGCTTATTGATGATTGAATTGACAACACCTGCACCAGAGTAAATCAACATTGATAATGATGAAAGATACCTTTAATGCGTTTATTTATAACCGTGGCGCACTCATGTTTTTTCATCACATCATGGAGGTCGTTCAACAAGACAAGACAATGCCTATTGAAAATTTAGATTTTTTGAATGGAGACCTCGATAGCAGTATGGTTGGGAAGCATATTCAAAATCTTTGTACCAACCCAAATATCAGGTGGTTCAAGAAATTTTGGGGAAAGTCAAGGAGTAAAGGAGCTACAAGAGTTCGACAATCAATTTGATCATTTTTACATGTTAATTGCCATAAGGATTTTTAAGATCCATTCTGGCAATTTTGGTTTCTTTCAAGGTCACGCGTCACTGCTTCGCGTTCATCGTGTGACGTAGTCGAGAGAGATCCAGTTGATTGATAACATTTTGCCAATAGAGCGCGGCGCACACATATTTTGAATTGGATTTTAAAGAAAAAAAGATTTCCGAGAACGAGGTTTGAACCAGCGGTTTAAGTTTGGTAGCGAGTGACGCTAGCCTTGTCTCCACGGAGACTTCGTACAAGTTGATGTACAAATGTGGGATATATATTTCTGCAGACGCTGTTAAATAATATACGAAAAATAATGATTGTGAGTCTGATAATAATAATGATGTTTGGAATAAATATGAAAAAATTGTGGTTCAACGGTGGTCTAGCGTTTCAACAAGCTATGTGTATAGGGTGTCTCAAAACATATCATTTAAGAGAGAAAAATATGGCGGCTGCTCGTTTGATTTAGTATACCTGGTGTACCAACATATTATTTAAGAGAAAATAACATCGTGGGTGCTTGTCTTATTTAGTATACAGGGTGTCTCAAAACGTATAATTTAAGAGAAAAAAAATGGCGGCTGCTCGTTAGATTTAGTATACAGGGTGTCTCAAAACTTATCATTTAAGAGAAAAAAAATATGGCGGCTGCTCATTAGATTTAGTATACCAGGTGTACCAACATATTATTTAAGAGAAAATAACATGTTGGGTGCTTGTCTCATTTAGTATACAGGGTGTCTCAAAACGTATAATTTCAAGAGAAAAAAAAATGGCGGCTGCTCGTTAGATTTAGTATACCTGGTGTACCAACATATTATTTAAGAGAAAATAACATGGTGGGTGCTTGTCTTATTTAGTATACAGGGTGTCTCAAAACGTATAATTTAAGAGAAAAAAATGGCGGCTGCTCGTTAGAATTAGTATACAGGGTGTCTCAAAACGCAAAGTTTATGAAAATTCATATAATTTGAGAGAAAAAAAACATGGCTGCTTAGGGCAGAGAAAAAGGTATCATTGGGGACATGGGGATTTAAAATAAGAATCATCAAAAAATAAGCACTTCCGATTTGAAAATATTGAGGTAGAAGAAAAGTAATAGTGAATTCGGATTATCCACATCGAGGAGAGTTCAAATATGCAATAAAATGGTCACTTCCGGTTTTCACTTCCGGTTGTCCGATTTCGATGATTTTGGCCTCAATGGATTCGTTTCGATGTCAAGAAACATTTTTAAGCATTATCCAATGCCAAAAGGGCATAGGAGGCTATCTTCGTTATTAGTAAAGATACAGAAACGTGCGGGTACTCTAATAAGACAACTTTTAGGGGGGATCAAGAAAATGACAGAATTTTCTTCCGTCAACTGCCATAATTGCCATAAACCTCACATTTTAAATGCGTTATGTACTCATCGCTCAAATGTTAGAAGTCGGTTCGTTAACGTTTGACATTTTTTGTATAGAACGTTGCTCAATATATCGGCGGCGCCTCACTTGATATCTGTCAGTTGTCATTGGTAATATCGTTGAAGAAAAAAAAAAATGTGACAAATAAACATGGTTGTACAGGTACATAAAAACATGGTGTTCAAAAACTATTCAAGATAGGAAAAAAACGCTCATAAGACGTTTCAATCCTAATCAAGAAGGTATACAGAGCATCTCATTTATAGAAAAAAAAGTATGATGTTTTAACAGGAGTTTAGCGTTTCACCGTGCGATCCCAATCGGAAATGTATTACATGTCATTGAGACCGAATACGTCAGCGCTATCTATCATCAGGAAGGTGCCCAATATGTGAATTACCAACCTTTTTGGATCTTTACGAATCATCCGAAAATAAACACTTCCTATGATTAAAAATAGAGCATTGAGAAGGGTCCAAATTTAGTTACTATCGGTCGTGCGATTTCAATAATTTCGACACCAATGGGTTTGTTTCGATGTCAAGAAACATTTTCAAGCATTTTCCAATGCCAAATGGGCATAGGAACTAACTTCGTTATTAGCGAAGGTACAACGACGTTCTCTAACAAGACAACTTTCATTGGATTTTGAGGAAATAATGTAACTTCGCCAGTAGAAGCAGATAAACGTTTTTTTTTTTAGTGATGATTATTCCCGATAACGTGCGTTTTACATGCATTTCGAGTTTTTGTGTGGATGTTTCAAATGGTTTTGCGTGCGTTTCAAGCGTGCAACCGTTTTCGTGCAAACGTTTTGTGCAACCATTTTTGTGCAACCGTTCTCATGCAACCGTTTTAGTATGCAACCGTTTTCGTGCAACCGTTTTCGTGTAACCGTTTCCGTGCGCAACCGTTTCGTGCAACCGCTTTTTGTGAATATAAAGACCTAATGGAATGTAGAAAATTCACTTGTATTTGATGCAGAAAAAATATGCAATATTTCGTGATAGAACCAGTTTTGAATAAGAAGAGAGCTCACAGCAACAGAAAAAATAATCGAGTCTGATACTCATAGATTCCGTTTTGAAACAGCATTTGAGAAAAAAACAATTGAAGGTTCAACGTACACATCGTTTAAAGATGTTATTATTGATATGAATTGCAATAAAACAAATAGAATAATAATATTTCAAGCATCATTAGATACCAGAAATATAAAAGTTGTTGAATAAGTTATATTTTGATGCAAAATCAGCATGAAAAAAAATCAGAGAATCAAAAAATGATAATAATTTGAAGCAGATTCAAAATACTTTAAAATTTAGCGTTGGTTGAATATTGCTATCAGTCCGTTTCCACATCACCCAGGAGGTAGGACTGCCAATGCGTTACCCTTTTTTTATTGTGGAAGACTCCCCCAGTAGGCATAGCATAACCACCAATCATGAGAAAATAGTCATCAAATAATACTTTTTATTTTAGCATATATATATATATATATATATATATATATATATATATATATATATATATATATATATATATATATATATATATATATATATATATATATATATATATATATATACATGGGGAGTAGGCAGATTGAGACCCCGACGTTAAGTCACAAAAACCGAACGTAATTATACCCGAGGAGTAGGCAGATTGAGACCTCAGCGTAGAATTACGTTTCAACCATTTATTAATTTTCTTTCTTTTTCAGTTCTTGAAAATGGCTCCAAAATCGGAGCCGAAACGTCGAATTTCAACAAATTCTAGACGCGGTTCAACCCGAACTTTTAGTTTTCATATATATATATATATATATATATATATATATATATATATGTATATATATATATATATATATATATATATATATATATATATGAAAACTAAAAGTTCGGGTTGAACCGCGTCTAGAATTTGTTGAAATTCGACGTTTCGGCTCCGATTTTGGAGCCATTTTCAAGAACTGAAAAAGAAAGAAAATTAATAAATGGTTGAAACGTAATTCTACGCTGAGGTCTCAATCTGCCTACTCCTCAGGTATAATTACGTTCGGTTTTTGTGACTTGACGTCGGGGTCTCAATCTGCCTACTCCCCATGTCTCGTCACTGGTTCTCTCTAAGGTCTCAATCTGCCTACTCCTTCGAGAGAACTGAGGAATTGTGGGTTGAGGAACTGTATTTATAGTGGACGTGGCTGTAATGGCCGTGTGCAATGTATTGGCGCGAGGTGAACTATGGGCGGGAACTGAGTTGGCGCTAGATGAGCTGTGTGCGGGAACTTGGTTGGCGCTAAGTGAGCTATGTGCGGGAACTGGGTTGGTGGGAAATGAGTTGATGCGTGCAATGAGAGGCTTCCAGGTATTGGGAAGTCTACGTCCGTCGTCGCGAGTGTTGAGGCAATTGGGGCGCTTCTCTATCTCGAGGGCTTCTCGGATGATCCTGGTTTGCAGAGTTTTCTCGGTGGAAATTGTTTTTGTGTTTTTGAAGTCTATTTTGTGACCTGTGTCTTCTCGATGTTTATAAAGTGCGGAAGTGGAAGATGCCTGACGCACAGCAAGTTCGTGTTCGTACACTCTGGAAGTTACTCGTCTGTTAGTCTGGCCAATATAACTTCTCGGGCAGTCTGAACATGGTATTTCATATATACCTTGAGAATCGTTTGGTATTGTGTCCTTGGGAGATCTGAGAAATTTGGATATTTGGTTGTTGGCCGTGAATATTGTTTTTATCTCGTGTTTTCTCAAGATATTACTGATTTTGTCTGTCACACCTTTGATGTATGGTAGGAAAGCTTTGTGTGGCTGGATACTCTCTAGTGGATCATTTGTTTTTGGAGGACGGGTCAGTTGATGGCGGATAGACTTGTCGATTAGCGAATTGTTGTAACCATTCTGAAGTAAGGCTGATTTCAGTTTGTCCAGCTCTTGTGGTCTATTCTGGTTGTCGGTAAGCTGAATTGATCTGTATATCAGGGAGTTCAATACGGAGTTTGTTTGTGCTGGATGGTGATGAGAGTTTGCGTGTAGGTATCGGTTGGTGTGGGTCTGTTTCCTGTGTACTGTGTGGGTGAAAGAGTTATTGGATTTCGTAATGAGAACGTCCAGGAAAGCTAGGGAATTGTTCATTTCGGTCTCCATTGTAAATTTCATGTTGGGATGGATATCGTTTAGGTGATCTAAGAACGTGTTTAAGATTTCGTAACCATGAGGCCATATGACGAAAATGTCGTCAACGTATCTGAACCAGCAAGTAGGCTTGTGGTCAAATGCTTCTACAGCCCTGGTTTCGAAGTCTTCCATGAAAAGGTTTGCAAGGACTGGAGAAAGGGGGGAACCCATGGGAGCACCTTTCACTTGTTTGTAGTAATTTCCTTGGAAGAGGAAGTACGTGTTGTTCATACAGTGACTGATGAGGTCCAGGGTGTCTTTTGGAATTCTGTGTTTCGTTTTAAGGATTTCTAGCGTGTCCGTTAGGGGAATATTTGTGAAGAGGGAGACAACATCGAAGCTCACTAGGATATCTGTGTTCTGGATTCTATAGGATTTGAGAAGGTCTAAGAAGTGGAATGAATTTTTCACGTAGGATGAAGCTTCTTCTGCTCGTGGCTGAAGAGTACTCGCTAGATACTTGGCGAGGTTCTGGGTTGGTGATCCGAGTACTCTTCAGCCACGAGCAGAAGAAGCTTCATCCTACGTGAAAAATTCATTCCACTTCTTAGACCTTCTCAAATCCTATAGAATCCAGAACACAGATATCCTAGTGAGCTTCGATGTTGTCTCCCTCTTCACAAATATTCCCCTAACGGACACGCTAGAAATCCTTAAAACGAAACACAGAATTCCAAAAGACACCCTGGACCTCATCAGTCACTGTATGAACAACACGTACTTCCTCTTCCAAGGAAATTACTACAAACAAGTGAAAGGTGCTCCCATGGGTTCCCCCCTTTCTCCAGTCCTTGCAAACCTTTTCATGGAAGACTTCGAAACCAGGGCTGTAGAAGCATTTGACCACAAGCCTACTTGCTGGTTCAGATACGTTGACGACATTTTCGTCATATGGCCTCATGGTTACGAAATCTTAAACACGTTCTTAGATCACCTAAACGATATCCATCCCAACATGAAATTTACAATGGAGACCGAAATGAACAATTCCCTAGCTTTCCTGGACGTTCTCATTACGAAATCCAATAACTCTTTCACCCACACAGTACACAGGAAACAGACCCACACCAACCGATACCTACACGCAAACTCTCATCACCATCCAGCACAAACAAACTCCGTATTGAACTCCCTGATATACAGATCAATTCAGCTTACCGACAACCAGAATAGACCACAAGAGCTGGACAAACTGAAATCAGCCTTACTTCAGAATGGTTACAACAATTCGCTAATCGACAAGTCTATCCGCCATCAACTGACCCGTCCTCCAAAAACAAATGATCCACTAGAGAGTATCCAGCCACACAAAGCTTTCCTACCATACATCAAAGGTGTGACAGACAAAATCAGTAATATCTTGAGAAAACACGAGATAAAAACAATATTCACGGCCAACAACCAAATATCCAAATTTCTCAGATCTCCCAAGGACACAATACCAAACGATTCTCAAGGTATATATGAAATACCATGTTCAAACTGCCCGAGAAGTTATATTGGCCAGACTAACAGACGAGTAACTTCCAGAGTGTACGAACACGAACTTGCTGTGCGTCAGGCATCTTCCACTTCCGCACTTTATAAACATCGAGAAGACACAGGTCACAAAATAGACTTCAAAAACACAAAAACAATTTCCACCGAGAAAACTCTGCAAACCAGGATCATCCGAGAAGCCCTCGAGATAGAGAAGCGCCCCAATTGCCTCAACACTCGCGACGACGGACGTAGACTTCCCAATACCTGGAAGCCTCTCATTGCACGCATCAACTCATTTCCCACCAACCCAGTTCCCGCACATAGCTCACTTAGCGCCAACCAAGTTCCCGCACACAGCTCATCTAGCGCCAACTCAGTTCCCGCCCATAGTTCACCTCGCGCCAATACATTGCACACGGCCATTACAGCCACGTCCACTATAAATACAGTTCCTCAACCCACAATTCCTCAGTTCTCTCGAAGGAGTAGGCAGATTGAGACCTTAGAGAGAACCAGTGACGAGACATGGGGAGTAGGCAGATTGAGACCCCGACGTCAAGTCACAAAAACCGAACGTAATTATACCTGAGGAGTAGGCAGATTGAGACCTCAGCGTAGAATTACGTTTCAACCATTTATTAATTTTCTTTCTTTTTCAGTTCTTGAAAATGGCTCCAAAATCGGAGCCGAAACGTCGAATTTCAACAAATTCTAGACGCGGTTCAACCCGAACTTTTAGTTTTCAAATATCTGACCGCGGAAACCTATCTGAACATATATATATATATATATATATATATATATATATATATATATATATATATATATATATATATATATATATATATATATATATATATATATATATATATATATATATATATACATAGTTACTCTGAATTATCCATCAAATTTTCTTTTATTGAATAATGTCCCCAAGGTAAAGTTTCATCTGAGTTTGGTATCAGGTAGCGTTTGTCGTCATGTGGGTTGAGCGTAATTTTGTCCTGTACAATTGAGTGTACTTGATGTTTCTCAGAGCGGATTAGTCTCTGGGTTACAGTCATACATTTCCAACTGTTCAGACATTTCACATAATCATCGAGTGTAATCTTAGTTCTGACCACAGACGATTTCACGCCCTTAGCCTTCTTGGTTGTTCCAAAATTCATCAATATCTCATTGATTTCATCCTCATCATACTCAGCTTCTTCCATTTCCCTTCTTTTATCAATAATGTCAGCATCTGATGTCAACACTTTCGTAGCATACAATTTGGAGCGAAGTCCTACATAATCAGTCATCAGCACGCCACTATTTTCGTCTTTCATCATACCCAATACTTTCTTGTTGACCTGAGGAATTCCATAAATGTTGTCGGAGGGATAGTCTGAAGTGTCAAAATGTTTATGGCAGTCCTCCTTCATAACTACATAGGGGTCCTGATGCAGCTCATATACGAAAGAATCTGTATCAGTGTACATAACGATACAGTCCTCTCCAAAACGTTCAGCCATATAACCATAGTGGAAATCATAGATGGTAGTTTTCGCTAAATCCAATATAGCCTGCCCCACATATATAGGCTTGTTCAGGAAAATCTGCAGCTTGTTAAGCTCAACAGCCACCAAGGTTTCACTGAAGATGGTGCAATTTTTAAACTCTGGTTTTGAGATATAGGCTTCTGCACCATATCTTCCACTCCACTCAGTTAGAAGGTGGATGTTGACCCTTTTCCGGACGTTCTCCATAGTTTTACCAAAGACTGCGTTGTTCATCAATTTAAAAAGATTTTTTTCAAAGTCATTTGTTGCCTTCTTACGGAGCTCCGTATTGAGATCGATATATGACTTCAACCAGGGACTTTGTTTAAATTTAAGAACACGGTGGATTTTCGTCAACACCAGTCCATTTGCTAGAGCCTGCTTCAGTGTCCTGTAGTGTATGATATATTTCTCCTTCGAGTGTAAAGTGGCCATTAATTTAGTTACATCTCGCACATTCTCAGGAGGCATCATCGTTTTTGAATTTATGTGTTGTGGGCAGAACGGTATATCTTTATGCTTATCATGTAAGTGTTCAGGATATTCCAAATCTACTTCCAACATGTATCCTTCATCGGCATCATCTGCCACAGTTGTGACATCAATATTTGTATCTGCCCATTCGAACCCGCCATAAGGAAGGTACTGTGACATAGCCCATCCATACTGATTGTTGACATCGAAGTACATCAGGAAAGTTGAGGGTTTGGATGGGTTATAGCTGTTGGGCATATATTTATTGTTTGCGTGAGCTCGGCGTTTGGAGCAAACTTGACTCAGACCTCCTCGAATACCTCGCTCGACAAATAGAAACATGTCGACATCAGTGAGAAGTTCAAACTCAATTCCGGTATACTTCATCATGGCATCCCACGTATAGCCCGGTAGTGTGAAATAGTGGGCAGGATCGAGTTTATGTGATTTGAGGATGCAGGTTCTGAACATCTCAAAGACATCAGCCAACAAGAGAATATCAGTTTTCATGTATAAGTCCACATAATCACCGAGATTCTGGCAGTTGAATGTGGTTCATACATCCTGAGCTCGTCGATACAAACGTCGGGGGCAGGGTTTATTTTCCAGCTGGTTATAAAATTCATCTTGAGATGGTAGAGCTGTTTCATCGAATCGACTAAACGAATCAATATAATCATAAGGCATAACTCCTTTCTTCGTCAACAATTTGAACTTATCTTTAGCTACATCGGGAAACTGTGACTTCAAATTGGGAAACTCGGGAAGATATGATGCTAGTTTATCCAATGAACAAGCCATGAAACGAAACGAGTCAATAAACCTAAATTGAATTGGGGTATCATCAACGTGCTTAGTGAAGGATATATATTTCTCTTTGGTAATTGGGAGTAGATCAACCTTTCCAGTCATTCTTGTAGCAATGTCTCTAACGATAAAGTGTGCATCATATCCACTTAAATTATGAAAAACAACCGGAACAGTGTGAGTGTCCTTGTAGTTGATATTGCACCCTTCATGAGCAGCTCCCCGATAGTTATTTCCGGAAATAAGGTGGTTGTGATCTCGAACTTTCTTACATTCCGGAGTGAAAGGTTGCTCGCAAATATGGCAGTGTGAAGCAAGTTTGAATTGTGCTTCCTGCACCCAAGTCATATTGATATCATAAGGACACCAAAAAACTGTTGCCATATCCTCAGCCAATTGAGACATTTCATCAGCAAACCACGCCATACAGTCCTGCCCACGATGAGACTTATAAAATGAAAGTGTATCATCATATGAACATTTCACGTAGTATCCTATGGTAGCTGGAACGTGATGCTGAGGTTTCTTGGGATCTTCAACTGGTGTCAAGGCCGATTCCAAGTCAGCATAAACCATGAAAGGTGCCTTCTCCTTGTTTTTGAAATTTTTAAACTTCAAAATATTTTTTCCCGGCTCTGGCATCCTTATTGCAGTTTTATTTAATTTTTGACAATCCTCAGTATGTTTATTCAGTTTCCCTTCAGAGCGAAAGTAGTGGAGGCAACGGTCACAGAAGAATTTTTGACACTTATGTTTACTCAGCTGTTTGGAAAGAAGCCTCGACATGTTTATAATCCATACAAAATGGTATTTGGTAGAAGCATCGGAATGTTCACCAGAATAACGGTCTTGCACCAAGAGAAGATTAACGTGTCTATCCTTCTTATCCTTAGTCAGATAAGATGGGAATGTTTGGAGTGATTTTTTAATCTGTTGTAGCATATATACGTTAATGGAAATGTCGTTTTGTTTTTCAAAGTTGGGGATCTGCCGCATTGTCATTGGCCATCGAATTCCTTTCAGCTTAAGAACCTCCGAATAGTGAGGGTATGATGAAGTTCTACCAATATTTATTTGCGCTGGATGTAAAGCAGAAGTAACGGCCCAGGCAAAGCATGCTTGATCATTATTTCTGACATTAACGCAAGCTTCTTTTTTCTTGATTTGAGGTGGCAACTCGATGTAGGAAGATCCAAGCTGGGGAGTAAACTTGTTGATATTTACGCCTAGATTAACCACTTTCTTTAACGCCCAGCCGCTATCTCTCTCTTGAAATTCTTCAAGATCTTTCATGATTGGAGCAATAACTTTATCTTGGAACCATTCCTCCAGATTGGTGTCCCGGTAAATTGGTGAGTTTGTAGTAGTGAAGTATTTATACTCCTTTACTACACTAGCTCCCTTCACTATCTCGAATTCTCCACAGAAAACAGAGTTCACCTTGACTGACGTTTCCTTCTTGAGAGCGTCATGAATGCGGCGTTTGAAGATTGCTCTAGAGTCAATCAGGAAAGAGCCGGGGTCCTTGTGTTTGAGGTTGGAAATAACACCAGTCCTGATTCGGCTATTGAAAGCTGAGTCGGAGTCATTCCATTTCACACGTTCCCTCGCTCCTTCAGGTCGAGAAGAATGCCCTGCCCCTTTTTTCTGCTCGGCCTTAAACTGATTCCTCATCGTCAGGATATTTCTTAAACACGCTTCGAGATGCTGCTTCTCTCCCATAGAAGTTGCATTCTTCATCGCTTTCCGAATCCTTCTCATCCCCTTGGTACACTCCTCAAGGCCCTCTCGTGCAACTTCATCATTATAATTTGGGATGATGACTCCCAGTATGGTGGCAATATACCGCACAAGATCAGTAAATATTGACATTGTGATAACTGTAATTATTAAAAATTCTACTGTTAAACGTTCAACGTTCTAAAGTAGACTTATATGAGTGAAGTTGAGAAAAGTACCCATATTTATAATGTCGCAGGGCAGGCTCGCCGCGCTCCTACGATGATTTTTTTTTGTGTATGGTCACCTTAAGTGAGCCATTTTTACACTTAATAACTCTCAATTTTCACCTAGAAGCCAGTCGAATAATATTAGATTTTTGCATTATATTCAGGTCACTAGTCTAGTCTCACCCTGTATGATGTAAAGTCCCAATCTCCACCCAGTGGAACTCCACTGTACGTAGTTTTACCGATTTACCGGAAATTCCTGACTAGTTTTCAATTTTATTAATTTGTGGCCCCAAACAGTCGAGCACCCGGTATACAGAACACTTAGAGCAAGGTTTCGACACGCTAGTCTCTTGTTGGGTGGAAAGATTCCGTGGCTCCATTTGTTTTCACAAGTTATTTTATTTCAATTCGATTTCTCATCAGGTTGGCCAAATCGGAAAACGGGTATAGATTCCTCGGCGAAGGAATACGTGTATTTCTTCGGCGTTCAAGAATCACGTTGGTTTATGGTTTTTCTCGGGGCTCTCCGAATATCGGACCGCCCTAGGAATCGAGATATCTGAAATTCTGACTTTCAATATTTCCCTAGATCTGGGGAGTATTTAGTGACTTTTGTCAAATACTCCCTAGAAAACGCAGGTAACGGGACTTTAACGGTCATTTGCCCAAATCCCGCGCGTTTTCGCGAGCTAGGGTTTTGTTCAGCCAGGGGCGACGCCCACTTTGGCCCTCTAGGCCAATGGGTGTCGCGGATTTAGCAGTCAGGATTGCATAAATATGCAAGCAGCGAAGCAGCAGACAGCCACTCTTTCTTGTCGAATTGCAGTGTAATAATCAATTTCGTGTTTCCGTTAAATAACTTACGTTTGTTTGGCTTTGCCTTTTGTCTCTGCAATTCATCGTTTTGGCTAGCAGTCAGAGTCAGGTTCTCGGTAATAATAATTCAGTCCACAGTAGATTCATAACGTTTTGTTTCTATCTTAAAAGGGGTTAGACTCACTTGTACGGATTACAGGTGTTTTATTCGCGCTACGAAAGTACGTTGATAGGTAGTTTAACTCTCGAGCAATAATCAGTGTAAAGTGATCTTTTGCAACGGACACTTAGGGATTTAACTTCATCAAAGTTATTTCCCGACTTAATACCTGTACGCGACGTTGACGGAAATTCCCCATCGTATGAAAAGGGGTCAGGCACCAAAACGAGATCTCACCTGATACAATCGGCTCGATCGTAGAGTTCCACGAAGATTGTATCGTTCGAGCTTAAATTCCTCGGCCTGTCAAGACATCATTAGCTGCGACTTTGTCGTTGGCGAGCCACATTTCCTGTGGTACCTAGGGGTTTCGCGTCCTTCCCATACCTATTTCCTGCGGCTGTTCTCGGCTTTTCCACCTGAGACAGTCTGGTTAGGCTCCGTGATCCTTTTACCCAAATCTCTGTCTTGGTTTTTGTCACATCCAGTTGTAATTTTTGAAGTAAAAATTTTTCAAGTTTAATTTTTCCCTTTTGGTGCTTCACACAATTTTGAAGTTAGGAAATCTTATTTAGATAGTTTTTCTAAACCGTGAATCCTTCCTCCCTCGTCCATTTCCCGGCGAGGTCTTGTTAGGTGTTAGGTTAGTTAGCTATAGGGTGACCCTTCTCATCGTCACACTTGAGTTGGGTCGACGCGAGGTCGATTTTAGTGCACTTCTCTTTTGCCACACACTTGCATACGCAAGTAGCCCGACAATACATTACAGCCGTAATTGTTGTCCTTTAGAGCAATGACGAATATGAGATTGAGATCTCATATGCTCGCGGAGGAGAATACCCAAGCCGTGTTCGCCGGCGCTGGGCTTTCTCGGACACCTCCGCCGTCGGGTGACTTAGACGCCAGGCGTCTATTCCCCGAAGCGTCGCGACGCCTCGACGGAGACGTCCCCCAGGTACGTACTACCGGGGAAAATCGTGAGTTGACGATGTCAACTACCTTGTCCCCGAGAAGTGTGCTGGACCAAGGTACTTTAGAGTCGAGCTTAGACGGAGGGAGGCAGCCTTCCCCGTCGGCTCAGGTAGGGTTAGTAATCGATTCCGCGGGAGTTGTCACAACTCCACCTTTGGAAGCCCGTTTGGAGCAATTTAGAATAACGAGAAATGTTTCTGTTTGTAGGTCGGAGGGCTACTCAGGAGTCCATGCTGGCGAAGCTCGTGAGGTACGCCCCTTTGGAATGCGCCGAAGCGCTCCGAGGTCATTGGGTGTGCCTCACGCACCACAGCGGAGGCCACAGGATACAGATGTGCATACCCTAAGGGAACCGGGTGATGCTGAGGCCCTAGTGGAAGAACTAGGGGGTGGTGGAAGGCTCTCGGAGGGAGTTGGGAATGCTCGCATTCCCATATCTCTCCAGGGGCGGGTTCAGTGTACCTCCCAAGGGAATCACTATGCACAGCCTGAATATGCAACAAGAGCTACGAAGGCAGATTTCGTGACGGGTGTTGGCAGGGACACGGAAGTTGCCACCCGAAATCCCTGGGTGACGACGTCCTTGCCCTCCAGGCAACTAGGAGCAGAGCGGTGGGTGGCTGAAGATGGGTTCGGAGGAATCCGAAACTTTGCGGAAGCCGTCCATCCACACCTTTTTACGAGACATGGCGCCCAACGTGGGGCTGCTGAAGACAGACCGTCTTCAGGGATCTGCGAGTGTGGCCTTCCTCCTGCAAACAGAATTAGAGTTCGGGATCTCTCTCCTGAGAGACTCCCAGTTAATGAAATGGTTATGGGTGAACCGGAAACCCTTTGGCGCCCATATGGCACGTTTACCCGGTTGCCAACCGGGAATCGGCATTATAGGGAATCTGAGGATGTCCCTCGAGTTGCTCGAAACGTCGCTTCCAACCCCGGTGATGTCCACAGGAGTGGATATTACCCATCGGGGAGGCCAGTGCCCATAGTCCGGATTCAGGAGAATCCCAGAAGACCAGTGACGGGGGTCGACGACGTGCTCGTGCGACTCGCGGATTTGCTGGAGGATAGACGTCGGGGAACCCTAAACGGTGTTGATGGGGGTTTAATTAACAACAAACCACATCCCAGTTTCAGTGGGCTTCCTCACGAAGATCCAATTCAATTTATCCAATCCTCTGAGGATTATTTGGGGGGCTTTGATCCAACCGTCTGGGTGAGCGTTGCAGCTCAGTGGCTCAAGGGAGCAGCCCAGCAGTGGTATGCTCCATATCGCAACTCACGCCTAAACTGGCAGTTTTTCACAAACCGGCTCCAGGAACGGTTCGATAACGATCTGTTGGTCTCGAGCTTAGAAGCGGAGTTCTTTGGCACTGACCAGCCGAAGGGAGAGTCAATAACTTCCTTCATCCTAAACAAGTGGAGTCTTTCACAGAGGCTCTACCCAGAGATGGACGAAGGAAGGGTTGTGCGATTAATATTGAACCGGATCAGACCGGATATCAAAGTCCATTTGCAATTGCATAGATTTGCAACTATTGAAGAGCTGACACAAAAAGCTGTTGCTGTCGAGACGCTACTTCGTAGCACCAGCCAAAGTGTACAGTCAGGGCCGAAACTTGTTTCGAACACCAACCGTCCTCATCAGGCCGACGATGTGCCACCTAAACGTCCTCAGGGACAGCTACAGGACAACAGGGGTTCGAACCATGTTAGGTCCAGTAACTTTAACAACAATGGCACTAAATTCCAGAATTATGATCAATCGAGGCGTTCTGGAGGAAACAACGCTCCTTCGAGCGGATGTTTCACTTGCGGGGGTGCTCATTGGAACAAAGATTGCCCTCAGCAAAATGACAACAAGAACGGTCCCAAACGTCAGAGTGCGGGAACAAAACCGTTAGATCAGGCCAATAAGGCACATACGGTTAATACCGTGCAGGCGAGTAAAACCTCGCGTCGTAAGACGTCACTTAAGGACGCAGACAAAATTGCAGTTTGCAAAGAAGAATCAAAAAACTCCAACAGGAGCCATCAGGGGGCTCCATCGGAGTAGGTACTCCTTCAACACCGTTTTGCGGTTCTGTGACAGTGTTGGACTGTCATAGAAATTATGCGGCATGTATTCCCAACAAGGAGGAGGAGAAGGAGTTCCAGGATGTTGAAGCTGGAGTCGTTTCAGCCGAAACGCCACCGTCATCAGGCAAACTACATTGGGCAGACCGGTCAGATTGTGAATCCGTTTGTTTCAGTGTGGTAGATGAGCGTGTGGATCGCGCCACTGGTGGTAGGCGGAAAAAAGTTCACTCGTCGGCAGACGTTAAACGTAGAGGGTTCAAAGTCATTTCAAAGAATTCAAGTTCTAGTTTTGGAACGAATGTAAGGGGTTATGAATCATCTTCAGGTTCATGGAGTTGTGAGATCATCGAGGTACCCCAGGTCGTTGTTAGTGGGTCGTTCCATCCGCCACAACACAAGGTTTCGGAGTTAGTGATCGGTATACAGAAGAACCAGGAGGGGCCTGTTGTCAAAGAGAGTGCTAGGGCACTGCAAACTGGGCACAGGTCCGGTATAGGCACAAGTCGTGATGAAAAGGTGTATCCAAGGGAAGATTGCGAATCAAGGTTTCGGAACGAAAAAGTCGTCGAGAGTGACGTACTCTTTTCGGTTCCACTTCGGGGTAGTGAAGACACCGAGGGTGGTGGTCTGTCACTCACTCCCACACAGGACGCAGGTTTCGAGGTCGATGCATGCCAAGTCTCAAGGACGGTATCGAGGGGCAGAGCAGATGGGATCGCAGGTGTGAATCGCCATTCCCCGTTGGTAGATACCAGAGGCGTGGTAGGCATGTCATCTGAGAGAGTTACACGTCTTAGTCGGGGCGGAGGCGAGGTTCCTGAGGGATGCAATCGCCAAGTCCCATCGTTGGCTGCAGTTGGTGCTGCAGTACTTGATGTCAATCGCAAGTCGGAACTTCTGAGTTACATTGAGACCGACCCGCTTAGGAAGAAGTCGGAGGTGGATCTGCTGGATCCATTGTGTCTATACCGTCGCTGTGATACTAGCTTAGCGAACAACAATGTTGAGGGACGATTGCATCAGTTGCCGCGAATCGAGGCTGAACTGATGGGTCGTCGAGTTAGGGTTTTGGTGGACAGCGGAAGTTCGCTAAATCTCCTGAAACGTAGTTTGTTGCCTGTCACCTGGAGGGTGGATAGGAAGCAAGTGACACCGTTGTAGCTTGCATGCGCCGGTCGTGGCATCACCAGTCTAGGGGAGACAATAGTCGAACTGTTAATAGATGGTGTTGTTCACGAAGTTGTCGTGCAAGTGGTGGATGATCTTGTCGAGGATCTTCTGCTCGGGTGTCCCTGGCTGGCATCAAACGAGGCTATGGTCGACTTTGCACGTCGCACCATGTACGTTGGAAAGGGGCCTAGGCAAACTATTTTCTGGGCGGAGGAGGTCTATCTTCCACCAGAAAAGTTCCCTGAACCACAGGTAGCGGACGAACAGCTACCGGCGTTCTCGAGAAAGGAATTTCGGAGTCTTATCCGAGAGTTTGGAGACGTCTTTTACGAATCTCCAAGGCAACCAGTGACGAGGGCTGCTTGCCACAAAATCCGATTGAAGGAGGAGCTACCCTTCAAGCTCCGTCCGTACAAAGTTTCCGATCAAAAGAGGGCTCTTATCCAAGAGGAGGTGGATAAGATGCTCGCTGCAGGTGTAATAAGTAGGTCCCATTCTGCCTTTATTAGTCCGGTCGTTATCGTCACGAAGAAGGACGGTACGGCTCGGTTTTGTGTCGACTACAGGAAGTTGAATAGTCTGACAATACCCGAGTCGTCGGTATTGCCAGGTATTCACGAGACTATCAAAGAGCTCGGAACAGCGAGAGTGTTCACTTCTTTGGATCTGAAGTCTGGGTTTTGGCAGATACCCATGGATGAGGCTAGTAAAAAGTATACAGCTTTTGCTACGCCTGATGGAGCTTGTTATGAGTTTAACTCAATGCCGTTTGGTCTAACGAATGCACCTGGAAGTTTCCAAATCCTTACGACGGAAGTGTTGGTTGGTTATGTCGATAAATTCGTCAAAGTATATCTAGACGACATAATCGTTTACAGCGAAGATGAAAAGGAGAACCTCTACCATCTCCGCCTTGTGCTGGAGAGGTTCAGAGCACATGGCCTGTGGTGCAGTTTAAAGAAGTGCAACTTCGCTCAGCGTAGGCTGGAGTACTTGGGGCATGTGGTGACGGAAACGTCAAACGAACCAATGCCAGGTCATGTGTTAGCGGTTCAACAATTCCCGCTACCCAAGAATGTCTCTCAGCTCCGAGGATTCTTGGGCACCGTTGGTTGGCTACGGGAGTTCATCCCGAACTTAGCGGAGTTGGAGGCTCCGATAAGTGACATGCTCAAGTCGAAGAAAGGTCGAGACCTTAAGTGGAACTCTCAAGCATTGGAGGCGTTTGAGAGGATCAAGGAAGTCGTGGGCCGTCCTATGGTCTTGGCCAGGCCGGACATGACTCTCCCGTTTTTCCTGCAGACCGATGCATCTGGGGTAGGCATCGCTGCAGTCCTTTATCAAGTTGATTGTCACGGCGACAGAAGGATCGTTTCACATGCTAGTGCCAAGCTCAAGGGCGCGGAACTAAACTATCATGTGAACGAGACTGAATGTTTAGCCATTGTTTGGGGTATCAAGCGATACCGTCATTATCTCGAAGACCGTCCATTCACTCTTCGAACGGACAGCAAAGCGTTAACTTGGTTATCCAAGTTCAAGGACGCAAAAGCGAAGTTAACTCGTTGGGCCTTACTTCTACAGGAGTATTCCTTCACTGTGGAGCACGTCGCAGGTCGAGACAATCAGCTAGCTGATTTCTTGTCCCGTAATCCCTCGGGGTCTCACAGTGAAGACTTGGATGCTGATGTAGAGCGTATGGGGTTGCCACCTATGAAGGTGCAATTGTCTGAACACCAAGGTGTGGTGAGCGTCGTAGAGACGCCGGCTGAAGTGGTCGTGCGGCGGCAGGCCATAGATAGGGAGACGCAAAGGTTGAGGGCGCGTATCAGAACGATACAGGAGTTAGGTCCTATGTCCAGGGACGATCTTCGTTTTATCAACAAGTTTTCAGATGTCCAAGGGGTTATATATGTTTCTTCTGCTGGTAAACGGCTATTGTATGTGCCCGAGGCGCTCCGTGAGGACGTGTCGGCTTATTACCATGAACACCCGACCGCTGGTCATCCTGGTCAAGAGGAAACCTTACGTGCCTTAAAACGGCACTATTGGTGGCCGGCCATGGAGGACTACGTCCGGGCCTACGTGAGAGGTTGCCTAGTCTGCCAGTGCGTTAAAGCCGTACGGCATCAGGAAGCGGCACCGCAACGGCCTAGTGTGCCGAAGCGACCGTGGCAGATGCTGGCTGTTGACGTCCTGGGGCCCTATGCAGCCTCAAGGAGGGGAAACAGGTTCGTGGTAATTGCCGTCGATATGTTTTCAAAGTGGGTTGAAGCCAAGGCCACTAAGACATGCACGTCGAAAGTAATTTCTCGTTTTCTAGACGAAGAAATTTTATCTCGTTGGGGTTGTCCAGAAGTCGTCATTTCTGACAACGGCCCGCAGTTTCAGAGCAATCATCTGCTAAAATACTACGATTTGAAGAACATCGAGGTCAAATTTTCACCTGTTTTTCATCAACAGGCGAACCCTGTCGAGCGAAGGGTCCAGGAACTGAAGAAGTGCCTAAGAGCAAGGATGCTGGAAACCACTTCGGAAGGGCTTTGGGAAGAAGGTCTGGCTGCAAGTCTCTATTGCTTACGGAACCGTAAGAATAGAGCAACAGGGGAGACTCCAGCGGAGTTATTGTTAGGATATACACCTGGTCGTCCAGGAGATTGGAGGCTACCTATGTACCGAGATCCGGTACATAATAGCCCCGAAGATCGGCAAGAACGTCTTGCAAAAGCAGCCAGACGTCAGGCAGTTTATCAGAGGAATTTATTCCCTGATAAAGATCTACCGTCGCCACGGACCTACGGGGTCGGCGACCGCGTTTTAGTTAGGAATTTCGTCAAAGGAAACTTCGGAGGTACACTGTCAGGACCGCATCCGATCACGAGGGTGATGGGGCGAGACAGTTACCTCGTAGATAGGAACGGCACCGAGAGGCTGGTGCACGTAGACGATATCGGTTCTTGGGTAAGCAGGACTTTGCCGGCTGGCGTCCGCCACGACGATGGTGGTCCAGGTCCGGATCAGCCAGAGTCCAACGACGCTGACCAAGAAGTGACAGGGGAAGTCACACCTAGGCCGACGACTGGGGGCGGTCCGAAGCCACCTTCGTTAATCCGGGTACGAGCTGACGCACCCAACTCAACGAATCCACGGGAAGTAACGGTCAGTTTCGATCCAAAGGACAAAGCGGTCCGGCGGACAGTGAAAAGGTTGAGGAGGAATCCACAAGGACGGAAACGCGACTCAGACTGCGCGGGGAAGAGAGGAGTATCCCGTAGGAGTCCGTTGCCGGTGGTGAACTCTGGCCTTTTGGAGATCAGAGATTCTGAACTCCCCGTCGCAAACTCGTCAGTAGGGGGGCGTGCTACTACTGAAGTAGACGCTCTTACCCGTCAAGCGGTCGTTCCCGACCAAGGTCCAGCGTACGATTCAGATTCGGAAGTGGAAGCTGCTATCCGAGAGTTAGCACTTCCAGTAGGGGGGTCTCCATTATCATTGATGGTCGACCCGGGAGAGAATGTGAGACAGGAAGGCTCAGTAAGGACTGAGATTCCTAGTAAGAGTACAGGACGGCGAAGGAGATGCCGAGCTGTGGCGCTGGACTCCGACAGAGCTCCGATCCAGCGACCACCGACAGACTCCGCCCGTCAGTATGTTTTGGTGACCGGGTCTGACGAAGATCCCGTACCAGCCCAGAGCTACAGCGAAGCTCCTAGAGTTAGTAAAGACTGTACTGAGAACGATTTCGACATGGAGGATGACGCTCCAGTAACTTTGGTGGTTCCAGCCTTGGTTCATCAGAGTGCGGAAGGTGACTATTAGGGAGTTAACGTAAATTTAGCCTTTGTCGGTTGTTTCGTTTGGAAATAACTTCGACCAAGTTAAACTCTTTAGTAGGGGGGTGTCGCAGGGCAGGCTCGCCGCGATCCTACGATGATTTTTTTTGTGTATGGTCACCTTTAGTGAGCCATTTTTACACTTAATAACTCTCAATTTTCACCTAGAAGCCAGTCGAATAATATTAGATTTTTGCATTATATTCAGGTCACTAGTCTAGTCTCACCCTGTACGATGTAAAGTCCCAATCTCCACCCAGTGGAACTCCACTGTACGTAGTTTTACCGATTTACCGGAAATTCCTGACTAGTTTTCAATTTTATTAATTTGTGGCCCCAAACAGTCGAGCACCCGGTATACAGAACACTTAGAGCAAGGTTTCGACACGCTAGTCTCTTGTTGGGTGGAAAGATTCCGTGGCTCCATTTGTTTTTACAAATTATTTTATTTCAATTCGATTTCTCATCAGGTTGGCCAAATCGGAAAACGGGTATAGATTCCTCGGCGAAGGAATACGTGTATTTCTTCGGCGTTCAAGAATCACGTTGGTTTATGGTTTTTCTCGGGGCTCTCCGAATATCGGAACGCCATAGGAATCGAGATATCTGAAATTCTGACTTTCAATATCTCCCTAGATCTGGGGAGTATTTAGTGACTTTTGTCAAATACTCCCTAGAAAACGCAGGTAACGGGACTTTAACGGTCATTTGCCCAAATCCCGCGCGTTTTCGCGAGCTGTCATGAAAACCCAATATATTATTATAATTTTTAACGATGAGATTCAGAAAGAATCCAACTCAGCATTCGCCAAGAAATTTCCGTCGAGAAATGAGCTCCAGAAATTCTCGACCGAGTTTTGTTCGCCGTTCTCGAGCGCGATTGGCCAAAGCCAGGCCACGCCCTCCGAACCGCACATATAAATATAGAGCGCTTTGCGCGATTCGACACAGCGTTCCAGTCCGCTACCTGCAAAGAAGAGCAAAGAACGTTTATTGAAACACACAGCGTTCCAGTCCGCTACCTAGCAAAAAGCGAAAAGCCACGTATACTCAGCTGAGAGAATTATAGTGAAAAGTCAGTATTTTCACCAGTTACAAAGTATTGTGAAAATTAGTATTTTCGAGAATTTCAAAGTGTCGAAATCCGATAGTACGAGAGTTCCAGAAAGTTCCTGAGATTAATTTGGCGAAAGAGAATAATATAAATCCGGCGAAATAGTGTTCCAGAAAAGTCCTTCGACGAAGGTGAAATCGAAAGTTCCAGAAAGAGAATTTTACGAATCCGAATATTGAAATATTGGGTTTTCAAAAGAAGAAAGAAGATTCCAGAAGGTGTGCAGGCTCAAGAAAGAAGATCTTCAGCCAACATTTTTCTGCTAGGCCAACTTGTGTTTCTTGGAGGGATATCAAGAAAAACCAACATCCCTCCAAAAAGAATTCGATTGATCACGCATGAATGCTGGACACTTTAGTTCTTTTCAGAACTGAATAAGAAGTGTTAAACTTTTGGGACTCAGTGCGAGCCCACTATAAAAGAATTCGTATTTTTGAACATTTTACATTTACTAATCCAATTTTTCTCTTTCAGCTTAGCCTGGCCTCCACCGCCGGTGGAAGCAGCGGCTCCGTATTGCCTGGATTAGATTGCGTGGTCCCGGAATCTATGCCAGGTGATGCCTACCGGATCACTGGGGTGAGTCTTCCGTAGAAAGACGAGCCATTGCACTAAGGTGAGACGGGGCGGTAAAGCGCAACTTCTCTCCCGGGAGAGACACGGGTAAACTCCCTGGATAGGCGCGTTAAAACACTTAGTTTTATTTTGTAGATTTTGTTTAGCTATCGACTAATCATAATCTCTCTTTCAGCTACTCTGGTAAGTTTAATTAGGGACTTAGGGCTCTTGCTAGGAGTAGGCTAGTTGTAATAATCATTGGTTGGCATTTTCCCTATCAATTGCAGAATTTTCTCTTTGTAATTTTCTTTAAATTTCCTTTGTAAAAATGGAGAGATTCTGGGCGGCGAGAATGAGGTCGAACCCGGAGCTGGCCGAGGCACCTCAAATTAATAATTCTATTTTTTTTAATAATTCAACCAACTCCCATTCTCGACATGGCGCCCAACGTGGGGCCTTTAATCGTCATACTGATGATGGACAAAATGACCGAAACGTCGGAAATGACGATTTTCGAAGTTTCGAAATTCCAGAAAATTCTGGACAACGAAATGACGATTATTTCACTGTGATCAGTGAACGGACTCAATTCCTTGATAGGGAACGCCATGCATACATGCCTGAGGAGGAACGTATTCAGGACGAAACGTTCAATCCACGAATTTCCACTGTTTTGAATGATAGCGATTGGTATACTCGCTCAATGGCTTCGACTCGTACCCTCGATGGTGAGCGGGCGGAAGCCTCATATTTGCAGAGTGCATCTGCAAATAACCCATTTTCCTTACTTTTCAAAACGTCGCCAACTTCCGATCCCAGCGACGAAAAATTAAGTGGGAACAGGTGGCGCCCAAATTTTAAAAACGAAGAAAGCCCAAGAAGGGTTTCTTTTGCTCCGGAAGACAATATTCCAGTCGGAAATTCTACAATAAATCCGGAAGCCATAAATACTGTTGCCCCTGCTCCGCCGCAAAGTGACATGGCGCAGCTGGTGCAAGTTCTCAAGGAACTAACAGGCCATTCAAAGCCGAAAACCCTTGATCGAAATAAATTACCCACTTTCAGTGGAAAAGACTCAGAAAACCCGAGATACTTCTTAAATAAATTGGTATCTGAATTCAGGAAAGCGGATTTAGATCTGGATGATTGGGTGGCTCATGCTCGAAGTCAGCTAAAAGGTGAGGCCCAGACATGGATGAATTTATATAACGATATTAATGCCACTTGGCAATTTTTTGTGAACCGCTTTCTAGATAGGTTTGATAGCCAGGAGCTACACTCACGACTCCTTGCAAAAATATATGGAGAAAAGCAAACAAAAAGCAAAACTGATATTTTCATCGGAGAGAAAATGGCACTCATCAGGCGAGTGATGCCAAATCTGCCCGAACTGGAGGCCATACGATTAATAACGGAATTGATTGACCCTGCTATACAATCTTTTCTTCGAGACAAGCCGATTGTGAACCTTGAGGCATTCACTAGGCACTGTATACAAATAGAGGCCAGCTTGACAGCCCCAAGCTGCTTCAAAATAAATAGCAAAGCCACTGTCCAGGAATCCACTAGACAAGCTAATGTGGGTTCGAATAATGCCAACATGGTTCGAAATACGAATACCCAGAGCCAGTATAACGGAAGCTGGAGGGGTAATGGAAATTCGAATTCAAATGGATGGAGGAATTCCAGCATTAATAGAAACGAAAATAGAGACTCTCAAAGAGAAAGAGAGGACTCTCGAAATTATATAAGAGGCCAATTTTCCGCCGCTCGGGGCAGAGGCTCTTATGGGAACGTGGGTCAGAGGAACCCTCCACCCACACAAAATCAAAGACCTGCAGATAGCAGATTGAATTACATAGCAGAAGAGGACGCTTACTGTTCGGGAAACGCCAGGCAGGATGCACCACCTTCGGCGATGGTGACGTCCGCTCACCAGTAAGCCGAGTCCCCACTTACATTCCCAAAGTGGAAATCGTCACCCATGCAAACATTTCCACCCAAACTTTGGGAAACGTAAACCCTGAAAATAATTTTTCTAACTTTCCTTGTGTAAATATTTCGATTCAAACAGATGAGTCTGTTGAAGTCCCTGTTAATAAATTTCCCCCTCTAGAGGCTTTAGTGAGCCTGGAAGACGGGCACATAAAGTGTAAAAGGCTTCCTAGGATCCCTGTGTGTGCCGCCGGCAAACAGGTTTCTGCCCTAATAGATACGGGGGCAAGCACCAATTTTATAAGAGCAAGCCTACTTGAGGAACATGATCTGTCGAATCTTCCAAACCCGACTGCCATCAGATTAGGATGCAGGGATAACACGTCCTACAGTTTAGGACAAAAGGAAATTACGTTGGATATTGAAGGACAAGAGTTCCATATTACTGCTACAGTTTTAGCAGATCTCAATGAGTCGATAATTCTAGGAGTCCCATTTCTGGATGATAATGAGGCCATCCTAGATGTTAAACGTAAATGCGTGTACTTGGGAAGTGAGACTAGGCAAACGATCTATTGGAGTCCAGTTTCAGAGAGGGCAATTGCCGAGATTCAGTTAGCGGAGTTCGCTGAAGAGCAATTTTCGCCCGAAACAAAGGACAAGATCATGGAAGTTATAACGGACTTTCCCGATGTGTTCGAGGAAACCATCAGGCAGCCGATTACCAAAGCCGTGTTGCACGACATAAAAGTCAAAGAGGAACGCCCTTTTAGACGCTTTCGTTACGACAAGATGTCGGAAAGCAGGAAACAAATAGTTCATGAGGAGATAAGAAAACTCTCGGAGGCTGGCGTGATAGTGCCAAGCGACTCCCCATACTGCTCCCCTGTAGTTCTCGTCCCAAAGAAGGACGGGAAATTGAGATTCTGTGTGGACTACAGGGAAATAAACAAGTTGATAGTTTCGGAAGCTCCAAACTTACCTCCTATTCAGGAGACTGTTAGAGAAATGGGGCAGGCAAAGATTTTTACCACACTTGACTTGAGAAACGGGTTTTGGCAAGCACCCTTAACTCCGCAATCCCAGAAGTACACAGCATTCGGAGCCCCTGACGGGCAAGTGTATCAGTTTAAAGTTTTGAGCTTTGGCCTGAAGAATGGCCCGGCGGTATTCCAAAAACTCATGTCCTCGGTCTTAGTCGGATATACTGATGTCTTTTGCAAGGTATATCTCGATGACATTATTGTTTATTCCCGTGATGTCGAAGAACATTGCGTACACTTGAGGAGGATTTTGGAACGCCTCAGAACTCATGGTTTATGGCTCTCTCCTCAAAAATGCCACTTCGGTTCAAGAGAACTGCATTATTTAGGCAGAATCGTCTCCGCAAAAGGAAATCGGCCACAAGAGGCTCACATCCTTAATACTATAAATTTTACTACCCCCAAATCATTGAAACAGCTCAGAGCGTTTCTAGGAACAGCCAGTTGGCTACGGGAATATATTCCCCATTTTGCAGAAATTGCGTCCCCCCTCACGGATCTCATTGATACCCAGAAGAGGTTCAAATGGACTCCTGCTGCCGAAGCAGCATTTAACAAAATAAAAGAGCTGGTCAGCCAACCACTTGAGCTTTCCAGACCTGATCCCCAGAGACCTTATTGTCTCCAGACGGACGCAAGCCTCATTGGCATGGGGGCAGTCCTATTTCAGGAAAACGTAAATGGTAACAGAGATATAATCGCCTATGCAAGTGCGAAATTATCCAAGACTGAAAGGAAGTACCACGTAAACGAAATAGAATGTTTGGCCATAGTATGGAGCATCAAAAAGTATAGGCATTTCCTACAGGACAAACACTTTAAACTGTACACGGATAATTCAGCACTCCTATGGTTAGGAAAAATGAAGGACGAAAGAGCGAAGTTAACACGATGGTCCTTACTATTACAAGAGTACGATTTTGAGATTATCCACATTCCAGGGAAGCTGAATCAGCTCCCGGATTTTCTCAGTAGAAATCCGATAGACGAGCCGACAGGCCATGATATACACTCTGAAACAGAGCGGATGATATTTCCAGTCAAAGAGACTCAGGAAAAATCCCCTGTAGGAGAATTACCGACACTTACCCAAATAAGAACGTTTTACGAGGAAGTTAAAGACAGACAGAGAGATTGTCCTAGCCTCCAAAGGTTTATAGAGAGAATTATCAGAGCAAGGAATACGCCAAATCCAAATCCCTATGAGCGAAGAATTCGTGACGAGTTCGTCATAGAGGATGGCGTGCTCTACTTTATAGGCCAGGATCCTGAAAGTCGGCGGGTTGTGATACCGAAGAATTTTCTGCACCAAGTGCTTAAACGGTATCACGACGACATAGGGCATCCTGGAAGCCTAGAGACCTATCGACAAATTTCTAAGCACTTTCAACTTTCTCCCCTTAAATCTCGCATCGATGACTACATCAAGAGGTGCCTCACTTGCGCGACAACCAAACGTGCTGCCCCTCAACAGGAAATGATCCAAAGGCCAAATTGTCCGGAGAGACCATGGGAAATCGTCTCTATAGACGCCATGGGTCCATATCCCGCATCCCGGAACGGGAACCGGTACATTCTTTTGGCAACAGATTGTTTTAGCAAATGGGTTGAAGCCAAGGTGGTACGGAAAGCCGATGCCGAAGCTGTCGTCAAATTTCTTCAGGAGGATGTCTTTGGAAGATGGGGTTACCCAAGGTTAATAATTTCAGACAGTGCAGCCCAATTCAAGGGCAGAGTCTTTGAACAGTTCACAGAGCACTACCGTATTGAAATTAAGTGGTCACCTATCTATCACCAACAGGCGAATCCAATAGAAAGGCGAGTACAGGAGATTAAGAATATGCTACGAGCTGCTTTACTGAACAAGGAGGAAACCCTTTGGGAGGAGCAGGTTCCTAGTATAATCTTCAACCTAAGGACTCGATTTAACGCCGCAACAGGGATGTCACCGAGCATGCTGCTGTTAGGCTACGAGATACCCCAGCCCGGAGAGTGGATAACTCCTTCTCAAAGGAAGAGAAAAAGAAGAAACGAGAACCGTGCAGAACGCGTTGCAGAAGCAGCCGCTTCTTCTTCGAACTACCGGAGTAAGCTTTTCCCGAATCTGGAAGACGAGCAACCAGTGTCATTTTCGCCAGGACAATGGGTTTTGTGCCGGAATTTTGGTCCGCGTCGCAAAAACTTTGGCCAGACCTGGGTCGGCCCATTCCAGGTCGAACGGCAGATCGGCCCCAATTGTTATGTGGTCCTCAAAGGAGGCTACGAACAAAACATCTCCGCCGATGATCTCCGACCAGCCCCGGATCCCAGAAGTGGCCAAGACCACTTGGATCCACGTCCAACTCCAGCCCCAGGAGAGGACGAGTAGTCCGTGAACATTGTAACATATCCCTCTTTAGTCAGTAAGATAGGCCCGTGGAACACCGGACATTATTATGCCCAGAAGGTGTTATTTGTCAATGTCCCTGTAGTATAAGTACATATTGTAAAATTTATCTCCCTAACATAAGTTAGTTCGCACTTTAGCTAGCACAGGTAGTTAGGATAGCATTGTACAAGTTAGGCTAGGGCCAAAACATTGTACACCCAGTTGGGTTTTAGGGGCATTGCCCATTGAAATATATTGTACTTGTGGTTTGAAAAGAATCAATAAAGAGAAAGAAAATAAAATCCTCTTGAGGCGCATGTTGCTCCGGCGGCAAAAATGTTTGGCATTCCACTAGCAGAAAAGATGTCAGCGATCTCTTGAAGGGGGGGAGTGTCATGAAAACCCAATATATTATTATAATTTTTAACGATGAGATTCAGAAAGAATCCAACTCAGCATTCGCCAAGAAATTTCCGTCGAGAAATGAGCTCCAGAAATTCTCGACCGAGTTTTGTTCGCCGTTCTCGAGCGCGATTGGCCAAAGCCAGGCCACGCCCTCCGAACCGCACATATAAATATAGAGCGCTTTGCGCGATTCGACACAGCGTTCCAGTCCGCTACCTGCAAAGAAGAGCAAAGAACGTTTATTGAAACACACAGCGTTCCAGTCCGCTACCTAGCAAAAAGCGAAAAGCCACGTATACTCAGCTGAGAGAATTATAGTGAAAAGTCAGTATTTTCACCAGTTACAAAGTATTGTGAAAATTAGTATTTTCGAGAATTTCAAAGTGTCGAAATCCGATAGTACGAGAGTTCCAGAAAGTTCCTGAGATTAATTTGGCGAAAGAGAATAATATAAATCCGGCGAAATAGTGTTCCAGAAAAGTCCTTCGACGAAGGTGAAATCGAAAGTTCCAGAAAGAGAATTTTACGAATCCGAATATTGAAATATTGGGTTTTCAAAAGAAGAAAGAAGATTCCAGAAGGTGTGCAGGCTCAAGAAAGAAGATCTTCAGCCAACATTTTTCTGCTAGGCCAACTTGTGTTTCTTGGAGGGATATCAAGAAAAACCAACATCCCTCCAAAAAGAATTCGATTGATCACGCATGAATGCTGGACACTTTAGTTCTTTTCAGAACTGAATAAGAAGTGTTAAACTTTTGGGACTCAGTGCGAGCCCACTATAAAAGAATTCGTATTTTTGAACATTTTACATTTACTAATCCAATTTTTCTCTTTCAGCTTAGCCTGGCCTCCACCGCCGGTGGAAGCAGCGGCTCCGTATTGCCTGGATTAGATTGCGTGGTCCCGGAATCTATGCCAGGTGATGCCTACCGGATCACTGGGGTGAGTCTTCCGTAGAAAGACGAGCCATTGCACTAAGGTGAGACGGGGCGGTAAAGCGCAACTTCTCTCCCGGGAGAGACACGGGTAAACTCCCTGGATAGGCGCGTTAAAACACTTAGTTTTATTTTGTAGATTTTGTTTAGCTATCGACTAATCATAATCTCTCTTTCAGCTACTCTGGTAAGTTTAATTAGGGACTTAGGGCTCTTGCTAGGAGTAGGCTAGTTGTAATAATCATTGGTTGGCATTTTCCCTATCAATTGCAGAATTTTCTCTTTGTAATTTTCTTTAAATTTCCTTTGTAAAAATGGAGAGATTCTGGGCGGCGAGAATGAGGTCGAACCCGGAGCTGGCCGAGGCACCTCAAATTAATAATTCTATTTTTTTTAATAATTCAACCAACTCCCATTCTCGACAGAGCTAGGGTTTTGTTCAGCCAGGGGCGACGCCCACTTTGGCCCTCTAGGCCAATGGGTGTCGCGGATTCAGCAGTCAGGATTGCATAAATATGCAAGCAGCGAAGCAGCAGACAGCCACTCTTTCTTGTCGAATTGCAGTGTAATAATCAATTTTGTGTTTCCGTTAAATAACTTACGTTTGTTTGGCTTTGCCTTTTGTCTCTGCAATTCATCGTTTTGGCTAGCAGTTAGAGTCAGGTTCTCGGTAATAATAATTCAGTCCACAGTAGATTCATAACGTTTTGTTTCTATCTTAAAGGGGGTTAGACTCACTTGTACGGTTTACAGGTGTTTTATTCGCGCTACGAAAGTACGTTGATAGGTAGTTTAACTCTCGAGCAATAATCAGTGTAAAGTGATCTTTTGCAACGGACACTTAGGGATTTAACTTCATCAAAGTTATTTCCCGACTTAATGCCTGTACGCGACGTTGACGAAAAATCCCCATCGTATGAAAAGGGGTCAGGCACCAAAACGAGATCTCACCTGATACAATCGGCTCGATCGTAGAGTTCCACGAAGATTGTATCGTTCGAGCTTAAATTCCTCGGCCTGTCAAGACATCATTAGCTGCGACTTTGTCGTTGGCGAGCCACATTTCCTGTGGTACCTAGGGGTTTCGCGTCCTTCCCATACCTATTTCCTGCGGCTGTTCTTGGCTTTTCCACCTGAGACAGTCTGGTTAGGCTCCGTGATCCTTTTACCCAAATTTCTGTCTTGGTTTTTGTCACATCCAGTAGTAATTTTTAAAGTAAAATTTTTCAAGTTTAATTTTCCTTTTTGGTGCTTCACACAATTTTTGAAGTTAGGAAATTTTATTTAGATAGTTTTTCTAAACCGTGAATCCTTCCTCCCTCGTCCATTTCCCGGCGAGGTCTTGTTAGGTGTTAGGTTAGTTAGCTATAGGGTGACCCTTCTCATCGTCACACTTGAGTTGGGTCGACGCGAGGTCGATTTTAGTGCACTTCTCCTTTGCCACACACTTGCACACGCAAGTAGCCCGACAATACATTACAGCCGTAATTGTTTGTCCTTTAGAGCAATGACGAATATGAGATTGAGATCTCATATGCTCGCGGAGGAGAATACCCAAGCCGTGTTCGCCGGCGTTGGGCTTTCTCGGACACCTCCGCCGTCGGGTGACTTAGACGCCAGGCGTCTATTCCCCGAAGCGTCGCGACGCCTCGACGGAGACGTCCCCCAGGTACGTACTACCGGGGAAAATCGTGAGTTGACGATGTCAACTACCTTGTCCCCGAGAAGTGTGCTGGACCAAGGTACTTTAGAGTCGAGCTTAGACGGAGGGAGGCAGCCTTCCCCGTCGGTTCAGGTAGGGTTAGTAATCGATTCCGCGGGAGTTGTCACAACTCCACCTTTGGAAGCCCGTTTTGAGCAATTTCGACTAACCAGAAATGTATCTGTTTGCAGGTCGGAGGGCTACGAAGGAGTCCGTGCTGGCGAAGCTCGTGAGGTACGCCCCCTCGGAATGCGCCGAAGCGCTCCGGGGTCATCGGGTGTGCCCCACGCACCACAGCGGAGGCCGGATATAGATGTGCATACCCTAAGGGAACCGGGTGATGCTGAGGCCCTAGTGGAAGAACTAGGGGGTGGTGGAAGGCTCTCGGAGGGAGTTGGGAATGCTCGCATTCCCATATCTCTCCAGGGGCGGGTTCAGCGTACCTCCCAAGGGATACAATATGCACGGCCAGAACAAGCAATAAGAGCTAGAGAGGCAGATCTTGAATTAGGTGTCGGCTGGGACACGGAAGTTGCCACCCGAAATCCCTGGGTGACGACGTCCTTGCCCTCCAGGCAACTAGGAGCAGAGCGGTGGGTGGCTGAAGATGGGTTCGGAGGAATCCGAAACTTTGCGGAAGCCGTCCATCCACACCTTTTTACGAGACAAGTCTGTCGCAGGGCAGGCTCGCCGCGCTCCTACGATGATTTTTTTTGTGTATGGTCACCTTTAGTGAGCCATTTTTACACTTAATAACTCTCAATTTTCACCTAGAAGCCAGTCGAATAATATTAGATTTTTGCATTATATTCAGGTCACTAGTCTAGTCTCACCCTGTATGATGTAAAGTCCCAATCTCCACCCAGTGGAACTCCACTGTACGTAGTTTTACCGATTTACCGGAAATTCCTGACTAGTTTTCAATTTTATTAATTTGTGGCCCCAAACAGTCGAGCACCCGGTATACAGAACACTTAGAGCAAGGTTTCGACACGCTAGTCTCTTGTTGGGTGGAAAGATTCCGTGGCTCCATTTGTTTTCACAAATTATTTTATTTCAATTTGATTTCTCATCAGGTTGGCCAAATCGGAAAACGGGTATAGATTCCTCGGCGAAGGAATACGTGTATTTCTTCGGCGTTCAAGAATCACGTTGGGTTATGGTTTTTCTCGGGGCTCTCCGAATATCGGACCGCCCTAGGAATCGAGATATCTGAAATTCTGACTTTCAATATCTCCCTAGATCTGGGGAGTATTTAGTGACTTTTGTCAAATACTCCCTAGAAAACGCAGGTAACGGGACTTTAACGGTCATTTGCCCAAATCCCGCGCGTTTTCGCGAGCTAGGGTTTTGTTCAGCCAAGGGCGACGCCCATTTTGGTCCTCTAGGCCAATGGGTGTCGCGGATTCAGCAGTCAGGATTGCATAAATATGCAAGCAGCGAAGCAGCAGACAGCCACTCTTTCTTGTCGAATTGCAGTGTAATAATCAATTTTGTGTTTCCGTTAAATAACTTACGTTTGCTTGGCTTTGCCTTTTGTCTCTGCAATTCATCGTTTTGGCTAGCAGTTAGAGTCAGGTTCTCGGTAATAATAATTCAGTTCACAGTAGATTCATAACGTTTTGTTTCTATCTTAAAGGGGGTTAGACTCACTTGTACGGTTTACAGGTGTTTTATTCGCGCTACGAAAGTACGTTGATAGGCAGTTTAACTCTCGAGCAATAATCAGTGTAAAGTGATCTTTTGCAACGGACACTTAGGGATTTAACTTCATCAAAGTTATTTCCCGACTTAATACCTGTACGCGACGTTGACGAAAAATCCCCATCGTATGAAAAGGGGTCAGGCACCAAAACGAGATCTCACCTGATACAATCGGCTCGATCGTAGAGTTCCACGAAGATTGTATCGTTCGAGCTTAAATTCCTCGGCCTGTCAAGACATCATTAGCTGCGACTTTGTCGTTGGCGAGCCACATTTCCTGTGGTACCTAGGGGTTTCGCGTCCTTCCCATACCTATTTCCTGCGGCTGTTCTCGGCTTTTCCACCTGAGACAGTCTGGTTAGGCTCCGTGATCCTTTACCCAAATCTCTGTCTTGGTTTTTGTCACATCCAGTTGTAAATTTTAAAGTAAAATTTTTCAAGTTTAATTTTCCTTTTTGGTGCATCACACAATTTTTGAAGTTAGGAAATTTTATTTAGATAGTTTTTCTAAACCGTGAATCCTTCCTCCCTCGTCCATTTCCCGGCGAGGTCTTGTTAGGTGTTAGGTTAGTTAGCTATAGGGTGACCCTTCTCATCGTCACACTTGAGTTGGGTCGACGCGAGGTCGATTTTAGTGCACTTCTCCTTTGCCACACACTTGCACACGCAAGTAGCCCGACAATACATTACAGCCGTAATTGTTTGTCCTTTAGAGCAATGACGAATATGAGATTGAGATCTCATATGCTCGCGGAGGAGAATACCCAAGCCGTGTTCGCCGGCGCTGGGCTTTCTCGGACACCTCCGCCGTCGGGTGACTTAGACGCCAGGCGTCTATTCCCCGAAGCGTCGCGACGCCTCGACGGAGACGTCCCCCAGGTACGTACTACCGGGGAAAATCGTGAGTTGACGATGGCAACTACCTTGTCCCCGAGAAGTGTGCTGGACCAAGGTACTTTAGAGTCGAGCTTAGACGGAGGGAGGCAGCCTTCCCCGTCGGCTCAGGTAGGGTTAGTAATCGATTCCGCGGGAGTTGTCACAACTCCACCTTTGGAAGCCCGTTTTGAGCAATTTCGACTAACCAGAAATGTATCTGTTTGCAGGTCGGAGGGCTACGAAGGAGTCCGTGCTGGCGAAGCTCGTGAGGTACGCCCCCTCGGAATGCGCCGAAGCGCTCCGGGGTCATCGGGTGTGCCCCACGCACCACAGCGGAGGCCGGATATAGATGTGCATACCCTAAGGGAACCGGGTGATGCTGAGGCCCTAGTGGAAGAACTAGGGGGTGGTGGAAGGCTCTCGGAGGGAGTTGGGAATGCTCGCATTCCCATATCTCTCCAGGGGCGGGTTCAGCGTACCTCCCAAGGGATACAATATGCACGGCCAGAACAAGCAATAAGAGCTACGAAGGCAGATTTCGAATCAGGTGTCGGCTGGGACACGGAAGTTGCCACCCGAAATCCCTGGGTGACGACGTCCTTGCCCTCCAGGTCACTTGGAGCAGAGCGGTGGGCGGCTGAGGACGGTTTCGGAGAAGTCCGAAACTTTGCGGAAGCCGTCCATCCACACCTTTTTACGAGACATGGCGCCCAACGTGGGGCTGCTGAAGACAGACCGTCTTCAGGGATCTGCGGGTGTAGCCTTCCTCCTGCAAACAGAATTAGAGTTCGGGATCTCTCTCCTGAGAGACTCCCGGTTGATGAAATGGTTATGGGTGAACCGGAAACTCTTTGGCGCCCATATGGCACGTTTACCCGGTTGCCAACCGGGAATCGGCATTATAGGGAATCTGAGGATGTCCCTCGAGTTGCTCGAAACGTCGCTTCCAACCCCGGTGATGTCCACAGGAGTGGATATTACCCATCGAGGAGGCCAGTGCCCACAGTCCGGATTCAGGAGAATCCCAGAAGACCAGTGACGGGGGTCGACGACGTGCTCGTGCGACTCGCGGATTTGCTGGAGGATAGACGTCGGGGAACCCTAAACGGTGTTGATGGGGGTTTAATCAACAACAAACCCCATCCTAGTTTCAGTGGGCTTCCTCACGAAGATCCAATCCAATTTATCCAATCCTCTGAGGATTATTTAGGGGGCTTTGATCCAACCGTCTGGGTGAGCGTTGCCGCTCAGTGGCTCAAGGGAGCAGCCCAGCAGTGGTATGCTCCATATCGCAACTCACGCCTAAACTGGCAGTTTTTCACAAACCGGCTCCAGGAACGGTTCGATAACGATCTGTTGGTCTCGAGCTTAGAAGCGGAGTTCTTTGGCACTGACCAGCCGAAGGGAGAGTCAATAACTTCCTTCATCCTGAGCAAGTGGAGTCTTTCACAAAGGCTCTACCCAGAGATGGACGAAGGAAGGGTTGTGCGATTAATATTGAACCGGATCAGACCGGATATCAAAGTCCATTTGCAATTGCATAGATTTGCAACTATTGAAGAGCTGACACAAAAAGCTGTTGCTGTCGAGACGCTACTTCGTAGCACCAGCCAAAGTGTACAGTCGGGGCCGAAACTTGTTTCGAACACCAACCGTCCTCATCAGGCCGACGATGTGCCACCTAAACGTCCTCAGGGACAGTTACAGGACAACAGGGGTTCAAACCATGTTAGGACCAATAACTTTAATAACAATGGCACTAAATTCCAGAATTACGATCAATCGAGGCGTTCTGGAGGAAACAACGCTCCTTCGAGCGGATGTTTCACTTGCGGGGGAGCTCATTGGAACAAAGATTGCCCTCAGCAAAATGACAACAGGAACGGTCACAAACGTCAGAGTGCGGGAACAAAACCGTTAGGTCAGGCCAATAAGGCACATACGGTCAATACCGTACAGGCGAGTAAAATCTCGCGTCGTAAGACGTCAGCTAAGGACGCAGACAAAATCACAGTTTGCGAAGAATCAAAAAACTCCAACAGGAGCCATCAGGGGGCTCCATCGGAGTAGGTACTCCTTCAACACCGTTTTGCGGTTCTGTGACAGTGTTGGACTGTCATAGAAATTATGCGGCATGTATTCCCAACAAGGAGGAGGAGAAGGAGTTCCAGGATGTTGAAGCTGGAGTCGTTTCAGCCGAAACGCCACCGTCATCAGGCAAACTACATTGGGCAGACCGGTCAGATTGTGAATCCGTTTGTTTCAGTGTGGTAGATGAGCGTGTGGATCGCGCCACTGGTGGTAGGCGAAAAAAAGTTCACTCGTCGGCAGACGTTAAACGTAGAGGGTTGAAAGTCATTTCAAACATGTCCAGTTCTAGTTTTGGAACGAATGTAAGGGGTTATGAATCATCTTCAGGTTCATGGAGTTGTGAGATCATCGAGGTACTCCAGGTCGTTGTTGGTGGGTCGTTCCATCCGCCACAACACAAGGTTTCGGAGTTAGTGATCGGTATACAGAAGGACCAGGAGGGGCCTGTTGTCAAAGAGAGTGCTAGGGCACTGCAAACTGGGCACAGGTCCGGTATAGGCACAAGTCGAGATGAAAAGGTGTATCCAAGGGAAGATTGCGAATCAAGGTTTCGGAACGAAAAAGTCGTCGAGAGTGACGTACTCTTTTCGGTTCCACTTCGGGGTAGTGAAGACACCGAGGGTGGTGGTCTGTCACTCACTCCCACACAGGACGCAGGTTTCGAGGTCGATGCATGCCAAGTCTCAAGGACGGTATCGAGGGGCAGAGCAGATGGGATCGCAGGTGCGAATCGCCATTCCCCGTTGGTAGATACCAGAGGCGTGGTAGGCATGTCATCTGAGAGAGTTACACGTCTTAGTCGGGGCGGAGGCGAGGTTCCTGAGGGATGCAATCGCCAAGTCCCATCGTTAGCTGCAGTTGGTGCTGCAGCACTTGATGTCAATCGCAAGTCGGAACTTCTGAGTTTCATTGAGACCGACCCGCTTAGGAAGAAGTCGGAGGTGGATCTGCTGGATCCATTGTGTCTATATCGTCGCTGTGATACTAGCTTAGCGAACAACAAGGTTGAGGGACGATTGCATCAGTTGCCGCGAATCGAGGCTGAACTGATGGGTCGTCGAGTTAGGGTTTTGGTGGACAGCGGAAGTTCGCTAAATCTCCTGAAACGTAGTTTGTTGCCTGTCACCTGGAGGGTGGATAGGAAGCAAGTGACACCGTTGCAGCTTGCATGCGCCGGTCGTGGCATCACCAGTCTAGGGGAGACAATAGTCGAACTATTAATAGATGGTGTTGTTCACGAAGTTGTCGTGCAAGTGGTGGATGATCTTGTCGAGGATCTTCTGCTCGGGTGTCCCTGGCTGGCATCAAACGAGGCTATGGTCGACTTTGCACGTCGCACCATGTACGTTGGAAAGGGGCCTAGGCAAACTATTTTCTGGGCGGAGGAGGTCTATCTTTCACCAGAAAAGTTCCCTGAACCACAGGTAGCGGACGTACAGCTACCGGCGTTCTCGAGAAAGGAATTTCGGAGTCTTATCCGAGAGTTTGGAGACGTCTTGCCACAAAATCCGATTGAAGGAGGAGCTACCCTTCAAGCTCCGTCCGTACAAAGTTTCCGATCAGAAGAGGGCTCTTATCCAAGAGGAGGTGGATAAGATGCTCGCTGCAGGTGTCATAAGTAGGTCCCATTCTGCCTTTATTAGTCCGGTCGTTATCGTCACGAAGAAGGACGGTACGGCTCGGTTTTGTGTCGACTACAGGAAGTTGAATAGTCTGACAATACCCGAGTCGTCGGTATTGCCAGGTATTCACGAGACTATCAAAGAGCTCGGAACAGCGAGAGTGTTCACTTCTTTGGATCTGAAGTCTGGGTTTTGGCAGATACCCATGGATGAGGCTAGTAAAAAGTATACAGCTTTTGCTACGCCTGATGGAGCTTGTTATGAGTTTAACTCAATGCCGTTTGGTCTAACGAATGCACCTGGAAGTTTCCAAATCCTTATGACGGAAGTGTTGGTTGGTTATGTCGATAAATTCGTCAAAGTATATCTAGACGACATAATCGTTTACAGCGAAGATGAAAAGGAGAACCTCTACCATCTCCGCCTTGTGCTGGAGAGGTTCAGAGCACATGGCCTGTGGTGCAGTTTAAAGAAGTGCAACTTCGCTCAGCGTAGGCTGGAGTACTTGGGGCATGTGGTGACGGAAACGTCAAACGAACCAATGCCAGGTCATGTGTTAGCGGTTCAACAATTCCCGCTACCCAAGAATGTCTCTCAGCTCCGAGGATTCTTGGGCACCGTTGGTTGGCTACGGGAGTTCATCCCGAACTTAGCGGAGTTGGAGGCTCCGATAAGTGACATGCTCAAGTCGAAGAAAGGTCGAGACCTTAAGTGGAACTCTCAAGCATTGGAGGCGTTTGAGAGGATCAAGGAAGTCGTGGGCCGTCCTATGGTCTTGGCCAGGCCGGACATGACTCTCCCGTTTTTCCTGCAGACCGATGCATCTGGGGTAGGCATCGCTGCAGTCCTTTATCAAGTTGATTGTCACGGCGACAGAAGGATCGTTTCACATGCTAGTGCCAAGCTCAAGGGCGCGGAACTAAACTATCATGTGAACGAGACTGAATGTTTAGCCATTGTTTGGGGTATCAAGCGATACCGTCATTATCTCGAAGACCGTCCATTCACTCTTCGAACGGACAGCAAAGCGTTAACTTGGTTATCCAAGTTCAAAGACGCAAAAGCGAAGTTAACTCGTTGGGCCTTACTTCTACAGGAGTATTCCTTCACTGTGGAGCACGTCGCAGGTCGAGACAATCAGCTAGCTGATTTCTTGTCCCGTAATCCCTCGGGGTCTCACAGTGAAGACTTGGATGCTGATGTAGAGCGTATGGGGTTGCCACCTATGAAGGTGCAATTGTCTGAACACCAAGGTGTGGTGAGCGTCGTAGAGACGCCGGCTGAAGTGGTCGTGCGGCGGCAGGCCATAGATAGGGAGACGCAAAGGTTGAGGGCGCGTATCAGAACGATACAGGAGTTAGGTCCTACGTCCAGGGACGATCTTCGTTTTATCAACAAGTTTTCAGATGTCCAAGGGGTTGTATATGTTTCTTCTGCTGGTAAACGGCTATTGTATGTGCCCGAGGCGCTCCGTGAGGACGTGTCGGCTTATTACCATGAACACCCGACCGCTGGTCATCCTGGTCAAGAGGAAACCTTACGTGCCTTGAAACGGCACTATTGGTGGCCGGCCATGGAGGACTACGTCCGGGCCTACGTGAGAGGTTGCCTAGTCTGCCAGTGCGTTAAAGCCGTACGGCATCAGGAAGCGGCACCGCAACGGCCTAGTGTGCCGAAGCGACCGTGGCAGATGCTGGCTGTTGACGTCCTGGGGCCCTATGCAGCCTCAAGGAGGGGAAACAGGTTCGTGGTAATTGCCGTCGATATGTTTTCAAAGTGGGTTGAAGCCAAGGCCACTAAGACATGCACGTCGAAAGTAATTTCTCGTTTTCTAGACGAAGAAATCTTATCTCGTTGGGGTTGTCCAGAAGTCGTCATTTCTGACAACGGCCCGCAGTTTCAGAGCAATCATCTGCTAAAATACTACGATGCGAAGAACATCGAGGTCAAATTTTCACCTGTTTATCATCAACAGGCGAACCCTGTCGAGCGAAGGGTCCAGGAACTGAAGAAGTGCCTAAGAGCAAGGATGCTGGAAACCACTTCGGAAGGGCTTTGGGAAGAAGGTCTGGCTGCAAGTCTCTATTGCTTACGGAACCGTAAGAATAGAGCAACAGGGGAGACTCCAGCGGAGTTATTGTTAGGATATACACCTGGTCGTCCAGGAGATTGGAGGCTACCTATGTACCGAGATCCGGTACATAATAGCCCCGAAGATCGGCAAGAACGTCTTGCAAAAGCAGCCAGACGTCAGGCAGTTTATCAGAGGAATTTATTCCCTGATAAAGATCTACCGTCGCCACGGACCTACGGGGTCGGCGACCGCGTTTTAGTTAGGAATTTCGTCAAAGGAAATTTCGGAGGTACACTGTCAGGACCGCATCCGATCACGAGGGTGATGGGGCGAGACAGTTACCTCGTAGATAGGAACGGCACCGAGAGGCTGGTGCACGTAGACGATATCCGTTCTTGGGTAAGCAGGACTTTGCCGGCTGGCGTCCACCACGACGATGGTGGCCCAGGTCCGGATCAGCCAGAGTCCAACGACGCTGACCAAGAAGTGACAGGGGAAGTCACACCTAGGCCGACGACTGGGGGCGGTCCGAAGCCACCTTCGTTAATCCGGGTACGAGCTGACGCACCCAACTCAACGAATCCACGGGAAGTAACGGTCAGTTTCGATCCAAAGGACAAAGCGGTCCGGCGGACAGTGAAAAGGTTTAGGAAGAATCCACAAGGACGGAAACGCGACTCAGACTGCGCGGGGAAGAGAGGAGTATCCCGTAGGAGTCCGTTGCCGGTGGTGAACTCTGGCCTTTTGGAGATCAGAGATTCTGAACTCCCCGTCGCAAAATCATCAGTAGGGGGGCGTACTACTGAAGTAGACGCTCTTACCCGTCAAGCGGTCGTTCCAGACCGAGGTCCAGCGTACGATTCAGATTCGGAAGTGGAAGCTGCTATCCGAGAGTTAGCACTTCCAGTAGGGGGGTCTCCATTATCATTGATGGTCGACCCGGGAGAGAATGTGAGACAGGAAGGCTCAGTAAGGACTGAGATTCCTAGTAAGAGTACAGGACGGCGAAGGAGATGCCGAGCTGTGGCGCTGGACTCCGACAGAGCTCCGATCCAGCGGCCACCGACAGACTCCGCCCGTCAGTATGTTTCGGTGACCGGGTCTGACGAAGATCCCGTACCAGCCCAGAGCTACAGCGAAGCTCCTAGAGTTAGTAAAGACTGTACTGAGAACGATTCCGACATGGAGGATGACGCTCCAGTAACTTTGGTGGTTCCAGCCTTGGTTCATCAGAGTGCGGAAGGTGACTATTAGGGAGTTAACGTAAATTTAGCTTTTGTCGGTTGTTTCGTTTGGAAATAACTTCGACCAAGTTAAACTCTTTAGTAGGGGGGTGTCGCAGGGCAGGCTCGCCGCGCTCCTACGATGATTTTTTTTGTGTATGGTCACCTTTAGTGAGCCATTTTTACACTTAATAACTCTCAATTTTCACCTAGAAGCCAGTCGAATAATATTAGATTTTTGCATTATATTCAGGTCACTAGTCTAGTCTCACCCTGTATGATGTAAAGTCCCAATCTCCACCCAGTGGAACTCCACTGTACGTAGTTTTACCGATTTACCGGAAATTCCTGACTAGTTTTCAATTTTATTAATTTGTGGCCCCAAACAGTCGAGCACCCGGTATACAGAACACTTAGAGCAAGGTTTCGACACGCTAGTCTCTTGTTGGGTGGAAAGATTCCGTGGATCCATTTGTTTTCACAAATTATTTTATTTCAATTTGATTTCTCATCAGGTTGGCCAAATCGGAAAACGGGTATAGATTCCTCGGCGAAGGAATACGTGTATTTCTTCGGCGTTCAAGAATCACGTTGGGTTATGGTTTTTCTCGGGGCTCTCCGAATATCGGACCGCCCTAGGAATCGAGATATCTGAAATTCTGACTTTCAATATCTCCCTAGATCTGGGGAGTATTTAGTGACTTTTGTCAAATACTCCCTAGAAAACGCAGGTAACGGGACTTTAACGGTCATTTGCCCAAATCCCGCGCGTTTTCGCGAGCTAGGGTTTTGTTCAGCCAAGGGCGACGCCCATTTTGGCCCTCTAGGCCAATGGGTGTCGCGGATTCAGCAGTCAGGATTGCATAAATATGCAAGCAGCGAAGCAGCAGACAGCCACTCTTTCTTGTCGAATTGCAGTGTAATAATCAATTTTGTGTTTCCGTTAAATAACTTACGTTTGCTTGGCTTTGCCTTTTGTCTCTGCAATTCATCGTTTTGGCTAGCAGTTAGAGTCAGGTTCTCGGTAATAATAATTCAGTTCACAGTAGATTCATAACGTTTTGTTTCTATCTTAAAGGGGGTTAGACTCACTTGTACGGTTTACAGGTGTTTTATTCGCGCTACGAAAGTACGTTGATAGGCAGTTTAACTCTCGAGCAATAATCAGTGTAAAGTGATCTTTTGCAACGGACACTTAGGGATTTAACTTCATCAAAGTTATTTCCCGACTTAATACCTGTACGCGACGTTGACGAAAAATCCCCATCGTATGAAAAGGGGTCAGGCACCAAAACGAGATCTCACCTGATACAATCGGCTCGATCGTAGAGTTCCACGAAGATTGTATCGTTCGAGCTTAAATTCCTCGGCCTGTCAAGACATCATTAGCTGCGACTTTGTCGTTGGCGAGCCACATTTCCTGTGGTACCTAGGGGTTTCGCGTCCTTCCCATACCTATTTCCTGCGGCTGTTCTCGGCTTTTCCACCTGAGACAGTCTGGTTAGGCTCCGTGATCCTTTACCCAAATCTCTGTCTTGGTTTTTGTCACATCCAGTTGTAAATTTTAAAGTAAAATTTTTCAAGTTTAATTTTCCTTTTTGGTGCATCACACAATTTTTGAAGTTAGGAAATTTTATTTAGATAGTTTTTCTAAACCGTGAATCCTTCCTCCCTCGTCCATTTCCCGGCGAGGTCTTGTTAGGTGTTAGGTTAGTTAGCTATAGGGTGACCCTTCTCATCGTCACACTTGAGTTGGGTCGACGCGAGGTCGATTTTAGTGCACTTCTCCTTTGCCACACACTTGCACACGCAAGTAGCCCGACAATACATTACAGCCGTAATTGTTTGTCCTTTAGAGCAATGACGAATATGAGATTGAGATCTCATATGCTCGCGGAGGAGAATACCCAAGCCGTGTTCGCCGGCGCTGGGCTTTCTCGGACACCTCCGCCGTCGGGTGACTTAGACGCCAGGCGTCTATTCCCCGAAGCGTCGCGACGCCTCGACGGAGACGTCCCCCAGGTACGTACTACCGGGGAAAATCGTGAGTTGACGATGTCAACTACCTTGTCCCCGAGAAGTGTGCTGGACCAAGGTACTTTAGAGTCGAGCTTAGACGGAGGGAGGCAGCCTTCCCCGTCGGCTCAGGTAGGGTTAGTAATCGATTCCGCGGGAGTTGTCACAACTCCACCTTTGGAAGCCCGTTTTGAGCAATTTCGACTAACCAGAAATGTATCTGTTTGCAGGTCGGAGGGCTACGAAGGAGTCCGTGCTGGCGAAGCTCGTGAGGTACGCCCCCTCGGAATGCGCCGAAGCGCTCCGGGGTCATCGGGTGTGCCCCACGCACCACAGCGGAGGCCGGATATAGATGTGCATACCCTAAGGGAACCGGGTGATGCTGAGGCCCTAGTGGAAGAACTAGGGGGTGGTGGAAGGCTCTCGGAGGGAGTTGGGAATGCTCGCATTCCCATATCTCTCCAGGGGCGGGTTCAGCGTACCTCCCAAGGGATACAATATGCACGGCCAGAACAAGCAATAAGAGCTACGAAGGCAGATTTCGAATCAGGTGTCGGCTGGGACACGGAAGTTGCCACCCGAAATCCCTGGGTGACGACGTCCTTGCCCTCCAGGTCACTTGGAGCAGAGCGGTGGGCGGCTGAGGACGGTTTCGGAGAAATCCGAAACTTTGCGGAAGCCGTCCATCCACACCTTTTTACGAGACAAGTTGTCGCAGGGCAGGCTCGCCGCGCTCCTACGATGATTTTTTTTGTGTATGGTCACCTTTAGTGAGCCATTTTTACACTTAATAACTCTCAATTTTCACCTAGAAGCCAGTCGAATAATATTAGATTTTTGCATTATATTCAGGTTACTAGTCTAGTCTCACCCTGTATGATGTAAAGTCCCAATCTCCACCCAGTGGAACTCCACTGTACGTAGTTTTACCGATTTACCGGAAATTCCTGACTAGTTTTCAATTTTATTAATTTGTGGCCCCAAACAGTCGAGCACCCGGTATACAGAACACTTAGAGCAAGGTTTCGACACGCTAGTCTCTTGTTGGGTGGAAAGATTCCGTGGCTCCATTTGTTTTCACAAATTATTTTATTTCAATTCGATTTCTCATCAGGTTGGCCAAATCGGAAAACGGGTATAGATTCCTCGGCGAAGGAATACGTGTATTTCTTCGGCGTTCAAGAATCACGTTGGGTTATGGTTTTTCTCGGGGCTCTCCGAATATCGAACCGCCCTAGGAATCGAGATATCTGAAATTCTGACTTTCAATATCTCCCTAGATCTGGGGAGTATTTAGTGACTTTTGTCAAATACTCCCTAGAAAACGCAGGTAACGGGACTTTAACGGTCATTTGCCCAAATCCCGCGCGTTTTTGCGAGCTAGGGTTTTGTTCAGCCAAGGGCGACGCCCATTTTGGCCCTCTAGGCCAATGGGTGTCGCGGATTCAGCAGTCAGGATTGCATAAATATGCAAGCAGCGAAGCAGCAGATAGCCACTCTTTCTTGTCGAATTGCAGTGTAATAATCAATTTCGTGTTTCCGTTAAATAACTTACGTCTGTTTGGCTTTGCCTTTTGTCTCTGCAATTCATCGTTTTGGCTAGCAGTTAGAGTCAGGTTCTCGGTAATAATAATTCAGTTCACAGTAGATTCATAACGTTTTGTTTCTATCTTAAAAGGGGTTAGACTCACTTGTACGGTTTACAGGTGTTTTATTCGCGCTACGAAAGTACGTTGATAGGTAGTTTAACTCTCGAGCAATAATCAGTGTAAAGTGATCTTTTGCAACGGACACTTAGGGATTTAACTTCATCAAAGTTATTTCCCGACTTAATACCTGTACGCGACGTTGACGAAAAATCCCCATCGTATGAAAAGGGGTCAGGCACCAAAACGAGATCTCACCTGATACAATCGGCTCGATCGTAGAGTTCCACGAAGATTGTATCGTTCGAGCTTAAATTCCTCGGCCTGTCAAGACATCATTAGCTGCGACTTTGTCGTTGGCGAGCCACATTTCCTGTGGTACCTAGGGGTTTCGCGTCCTTCCCATACCTATTTCCTGCGGCTGTTCTCGGCTTTTCCACCTGAGACAGTCTGGTTAGGCTCCGTGATCCTTTACCCAAATCTCTGTCTTGGTTTTTGTCACATCCAGTTGTAATTTTTAAAGTAAAATTTTTCAAGTTTAATTTTTCCTTTTTGGTGCTTCACACAATTTTTGAAGTTAGGAAATTTTATTTAGATAGTTTTTCTAAACCGTGAATCCTTCCTCCCTCGTCCATTTCCCGGCGAGGTCTTGTTAGGTGTTAGGTTAGTTAGCTATAGGGTGACCCTTCTCATCGTCACACTTGAGTTGGGTCGACGCGAGGTCGATTTTAGTGCACTTCTCCTTTGCCACACACTTGCACACGCAAGTAGCCCGACAATACATTACAGCCGTAATTGTTTGTCCTTTAGAGCAATGACGAATATGAGATTGAGATCTCATATGCTCGCGGAGGAGAATACCCAAGCCGTGTTCGCCGGCGCTGGGCTTTCTCGGACACCTCCGCCGTCGGGTGACTTAGACGCCAGGCGTCTATTCCCCGAAGCGTCGCGACGCCTCGACGGAGACGTCCCCCAGGTACGTACTACCGGGGAAAATCGTGAGTTGACGATGTCAACTACCTTGTCCCCGAGAAGTGTGCTGGACCAAGGTACTTTAGAGTCGAGCTTAGATGGAGGGAGGCAGCCTTCCCCGTCGGCTCAGGTAGGGTTAGTAATCGATTCCGCGGGAGTTGTCACAACTCCACCTTTGGAAGCCCGTTTTGAGCAATTTCGATTAACCAGAAATGTATCTGTTTGCAGGTCGGAGGGCTACGAAGGAGTCCGTGCTGGCGAAGCTCGTGAGGTACGCCCCCTCGGAATGCGCCGAAGCGCTCCGGGGTCATCGGGTGTGCCCCACGCACCACAGCGGAGGCCGGATATAGATGTGCATACCCTAAGGGAACCGGGTGATGCTGAGGCCCTAGTGGAAGAACTAGGGGGTGGTGGAAGGCTCTCGGAGGGAGTTGGGAATGCTCGCATTCCCATATCTCTCCAGGGGCGGGTTCAGTGTACCTCCCAAGGGAATCACTATGCACAGCCTCAATATGCAACAAGAGCTACGAAGGCAGATTTCGTGACGGGTGTCGGCAGGGACACGGAAGTTGCCACCCGAAATCCCTGGGTGACGACGTCCTTGCCCTCCAGGCAACTAGGAGCAGAGCGGTGGGTGGCTGAAGATGGGTTCGGAGGAATCCGAAACTTTGCGGAAGCCGTCCATCCACACCGGTTTACGAGACAAAGTCTGTCGCAGGGCAGGCTCGCCGCGCTCCTACGATGATTTTTTTTGTGTATGGTCACCTTTAGTGAGCCATTTTTACACTTAATAACTCTCAATTTTCACCTAGAAGCCAGTCGAATAATATTAGATTTTTGCATTATATTCAGGTCACTAGTCTAGTCTCACCCTGTATGATGTAAAGTCCCAATCTCCACCCAGTGGAACTCCACTGTACGTAGTTTTACCGATTTACCGGAAATTCCTGACTAGTTTTCAATTTTATTAATTTGTGGCCCCAAACAGTCGAGCACCCGGTATACAGAACACTTAGAGCAAGGTTTCGACACGCTAGTCTCTTGTTGGGTGGAAAGATTCCGTGGCTCCATTTGTTTTCACAAATTATTTTATTTCAATTCGATTTCTCATCAGGTTGGCCAAATCGGAAAACGGGTATAGATTCCTCGGCGAAGGAATACGTGTATTTCTTCGGCGTTCAAGAATCACGTTGGGTTATGATTTTTCTCGGGGCTCTCCGAATATCGAACCGCCCTAGGAATCGAGATATCTGAAATTCTGACTTTCAATATCTCCCTAGATCTGGGGAGTATTTAGTGACTTTTGTCAAATACTCCCTAGAAAACGCAGGTAACGGGACTTTAACGGTCATTTGCCCAAATCCCGCGCGTTTTCGCGAGCTAGGGTTTTGTTCAGCCAAGGGCGACGCCCACTTTGGCCCTCTAGGCCAATGGGTGTCGCGGATTCAGCAGTCAGGATTGCATAAATATGCAAGCAGCGAAGCAGCAGACAGCCACTCTTTCTTGTCGAATTGCAGTGTAGTAATCAATTTTGTGTTTCCGTTAAATAACTTACGTTTGTTTGGCTTTGCCTTTTGTCTCTGCAATTCATCGTTTTGGCTAGCAGTTAGAGTCAGGTTCTCGGTAATAATAATTCAGTTCACAGTAGATTCATAACGTTTTGTTTCTATCTTAAAGGGGGTTAGACTCACTTGTACGGTTTACAGGTGTTTTATTCGCGCTACGAAAGTACGTTGATAGGTAGTTTAACTCTCGAGCAATAATCAGTGTAAAGTGATCTTTTGCAACGGACACTTAGGGATTTAACTTCATCTAAGTTATTTCCCGACTTAATACCTGTACGCGACGTTGACGAAAAATCCCCATCGTATGAAAAGGGGTCAGGCACCAAAACGAGATCTCACCTGATACAATCGGCTCGATCGTAGAGTTCCACGAAGATTGTATCGTTCGAGCTTAAATTCCTCGGCCTGTCAAGACATCATTAGCTGCGACTTTGTCGTTGGCGAGCCACATTTCCTGTGGTACCTAGGGGTTTCGCGTCCTTCCCATACCTATTTCCTGCGGCTGTTCTCGGCTTTTCCACCTGAGACAGTCTGGTTAGGCTCCGTGATCCTTTACCCAAATCTCTGTCTTGGTTTTTGTCACATCCAGTTGTAATTTTTAAAGTAAAATTTTTCAAGTTTAATTTTCCTTTTTGGTGCTTAACACAATTTTGAAGTTAGGAAATTTTATTTAGATAGTTTTTCTAAACCGTGAATCCTTCCTCCCTCGTCCATTTCCCGGCGAGGTCTTGTTAGGTATTAGGTTAGTTAGCTATAGGGTGACCCTTCTCATCGTCACACTTGAGTTGGGTCGACGCGAGGTCGATTTTAGTGCACTTCTCCTTTGCCACACACTTGCACACGCAAGTAGCCCGACAATACATTACAGCCGTAATTGTTTGTCCTTTAGAGCAATGACGAATATGAGATTGAGATCTCATATGCTCGCGGAGGAGAATACCCAAGCCGTGTTCGCCGGCGTTGGGCTTTCTCGGACACCTCCGCCGTCGGGTGACTTAGACGCCAGGCGTCTATTCCCCGAAGCGTCGCGACGCCTCGACGGAGACGTCCCCAAGTAATAGATTCCGCGGGAGTTGTCACAACTCCACCTTTGGAAGCCCGTTTTGAGCAATTTCGACTAACCAGAAATGTATCTGTTTGCAGGTCGGAGGGCTACGAAGGAGTCCGTGCTGGCGAAGCTCGTGAGGTACGCCCCCTCGGAATGCGCCGAAGCGCTCCGGGGTCATCGGGTGTGCCCCACGCACCACAGCGGAGGCCGGATACAGATGTGCATACCCTAAGGGAACCGGGTGATGCTGAGGCCCTAGTGGAAGAACTAGGGGGTGGTGGAAGGCTCTCGGAGGGAGTTGGGAATGCTCGCATTCCCATATCTCTCCAGGGGCGGGTTCAGTGTACCTCCCAAGGGAATCACTATGCACAGCCTGAATATGCAATAAGAGCTACGAAGGCAGATTTCGTGACGGGTGTCGGCAGGGACACGGAAGTTGCCACCCGAAATCCCTGGGTGATGACGTCCTTGCCCTCCAGGCAACTAGGAGCAGAGCGGTGGGCGGCTGAAGATGGGTTCGGAGGAATCCGAAACTTTGCGGAAGCCGTCCATCCACACCTTTTTACGAGACATGGCGCCCAACGTGGGGCTGCTGAAGACAGACCGTCTTCAGGGATCTGCGGGTGTAGCCTTCCTCCTGCAAACAGACTTAGAGTTCGGGATCTCTCTCCTGAGAGACTCCCAGTGAATGAAATGGTTATGGGTGAACCGGAAACCCTTTGGCGCCCATATGGCACGTTTACCCGGTTGCCAACCGGGAATCGGCATTATAGGGAATCTGAGGATGTCCCTCGAGTTGCTCGAAACGTCGCTTCCAACCCCGGTGATGTCCACAGGAGTGGATATTACCCATCGAGGAGGCCAGTGCCCACAGTCCGGATTCAGGAGAATCCTAGAAGACCAGTGACGGGGGTCGACGACGTGCTCGTGCGACTCGCGGATTTGCTGGAGGATAGACGTCGGGGAACCCTAAACGGTGTTGATGGGGGTTTAATTAACAATAAACCACATCCCAGTTTCAGTGGGCTTCCTCACGAAGATCCAATTCAATTTATTCAAACCTCTGAGGATTATCTGGGGGGCTTTGATCCAACCGTCTGGGTGAGCGTTGCAGCTCAGTGGCTCAAGGGAGCAGCCCAGCAGTGGTATGCTCCATATCGCAACTCACGCCTAAACTGGCAGTTTTTCACAAACCGGCTCCAGGAACGGTTCGATAACGATCTGTTGGTCTCGAGCTTAGAAGCGGAGTTCTTTGGCACTGACCAGCCGAAGGGAGAGTCAATAACTTCCTTCATCCTGAACAAGTGGAGTCTTTCACAGAGGCTCTACCCAGAGATGGACGAAGGAAGGGTTGTGCGATTAATATTGAACCGGATCAGACCGGATATCAAAGTCCATTTGCAATTGCATAGATTTGCAACTATTGAAGAGCTGACACAAAAAGCTGTTGCTGTCGAGACGCTACTTCGTAGCACCAGCCAAAGTGTACAGTCGGGGCCGAAACTTGTTTCGAACACCAACCGTCCTCATCAGGCCGACGATGTGCCACCTAAACGTCCTCAGGGACAGCTACAGGACAACAGGGGTTCGAACCATGTTAGGTCCAATAACTTTAACAACAATGGCACTAAATTCCAGAATTATGATCAATCGAGGCGTTCTGGAGGAAACAACGCTCCTTCGAGCGGATGTTTCACTTGCGGGGGAGCTCACTGGAACAAAGATTGCCCTCAGCAAAATGACAACAAGAACGGTCCCAAACGTCAGAGTGCGGGAACAAAACCGTTAGATCAGGCCAATAAGGCACATACGGTTAATACCGTGCAGGCGAGTAAAACCTCGCGTCGTAAGACGTCACTTAAGGACGCGGACAAAATTGCAGTTTGCAAAGAAGAATCAAAAAACTCCAACAGGAGCCATCAGGGGGCTCCATCGGAGTAGGTACTCCTTCAACACCGTTTTGCGGTTCTGTGACAGTGTTGGACTGTCATAGAAATTATGCGGCATGTATTCCCAACAAGGAGGAGGAGAAGGAGTTCCAGGATGTTGAAGCTGGAGTCGTTTCAGCCGAAACGCCACCGTCATCAGGCAAACTACATTGGGCAGACCGGTCAGATTGTGAATCCGTTTGTTTCAGTGTGGTAGATGAGCGTGTGGATCGCGCCACTGGTGGTAGGCGGAAAAAAGTTCACTCGTCGGCAGACGTTAAACGTAGAGGGTTGAAAGTCATTTCAAACATGTCAAGTTCTAGTTTTGGAACGAATGAAAGGGGTTATGAATCATCTTCAGGTTCATGGAGTTGTGAGATCATCGAGGTACCCCAGGTCGTTGTTGGTGGGTCGTTCCATCCGCCACAACACAAGGTTTCGGAGTTAGTGATCGTTATACAGAAGGACCAGGAGGGGCCTGTTGTCAAAGAGAGTGCTAGGGCACTGCAAACTGGGCACAGGTCCGGTATAGGCACAAGTCGAGATGAAAAGGTGTATCCAAGGGAAGATTGCGAATCAAGGTTTCGGAACGAAAAAGTCGTCGAGAGTGACGTACTCTTTTCGGTTCCACTTCGGGGTAGTGAAGACACCGAGGGTGGTGGTCTGTCACTCACTCCCACACAGGACGCAGGTTTCGAGGTCGATGCATGCCAAGTCTCAAGGACGGTATCGAGGGGCAGAGCAGATGGGATCGCAGGTGCGAATCGCCATTCCCCGTTGGTAGATACCAGAGGCGTGGTAGGCATGTCATCTGAGAGAGTTACACGTCTTAGTCGGGGCGGAGGCGAGGTTCCTGAGGGATGCAATCGCCAAGTCCCATCGTTAGCTGCAGTTGGTGCTGCAGCACTTGATGTCAATCGCAAGTCGGAACTTCTGAGTTTCATTGAGACCGACCCGCTTAGGAAGAAGTCGGAGGTGGATCTGCTGGATCCATTGTGTCTATACCGTCGCTGTGATACTAGCTTAGCGAACAACAATGTTGAGGGACGATTGCATCAGTTGCCGCGAATCGAGGCTGAACTGATGGGTCGTCGAGTTAGGGTTTTGGTGGACAGCGGAAGTTCGCTAAATCTCCTGAAACGTAGTTTGTTGCCTGTCACCTGGAGGGTGGATAGGAAGCAAGTGACACCGTTGCAGCTTGCATGCGCCGGTCGTGGCATCACCAGTCTAGGGGAGACAATAGTCGAACTGTTAATAGATGGTGTTGTTCACGAAGTTGTCGTGCAAGTGGTGGATGATCTTGTCGAGGATCTTCTGCTCGGGTGTCCCTGGCTGGCATCAAACGAGGCTATGGTCGACTTTGCACGTCGCACCATGTACGTTGGAAAGGGGCCTAGGCAAACTATTTTCTGGGCGGAGGAGGTCTATCTTCCACCAGAAAAGTTCCCTGAACCACAGGTAGCGGACGAACAGCTACCGGCGTTCTCGAGAAAGGAATTTCGGAGCCTTATCCGAGAGTTTGGAGACGTCTTTTACGAATCTCCAAGGCAACCAGTGACGAGGGCTGCTTGCCACAAAATCCGATTGAAGGAGGAGCTACCCTTCAAGCTCCGTCCGTACAAAGTTTCCGATCAGAAGAGGGCTCTTATCCAAGAGGAGGTGGATAAGATGCTCGCTGCAGGTGTCATAAGTAGGTCCCATTCTGCCTTTATTAGTCCGGTCGTTATCGTCACGAAGAAGGACGGTACGGCTCGGTTTTGTGTCGACTACAGGAAGTTGAATAGTCTGACAATACCCGAGTCGTCGGTATTGCCAGGTATTCACGAGACTATCAAAGAGCTCGGAACAGCGAGAGTGTTCACTTCTTTGGATCTGAAGTCTGGGTTTTGGCAGATACCCATGGATGAGGCTAGTAAAAAGTATACAGCTTTTGCTACGCCAGATGGAGCTTGTTATGAGTTTAACTCAATGCCGTTTGGTCTAACGAATGCACCTGGAAGTTTCCAAATCCTTATGACGGAAGTGTTGGTTGGTTATGTCGATAAATTCGTCAAAGTATATCTAGACGACATAATCGTTTACAGCGAAGATGAAAAGGAGAACCTCTACCATCTCCGCCTTGTGCTGGAGAGGTTCAGAGCACATGGCCTGTGGTGCAGTTTAAAGAAGTGCAACTTCGCTCAGCGTAGGCTGGAGTACTTGGGGCATGTGGTGACGGAAACGTCAAACGAACCAATGCCAGGTCATGTGTTAGCGGTTCAACAATTCCCGCTACCCAAGAATGTCTCTCAGCTCCGAGGATTCTTGGGCACCGTTGGTTGGCTACGGGAGTTCATCCCGAACTTAGCGGAGTTGGAAGCTCCGATAAGTGACATGCTCAAGTCGAAGAAAGGTCGAGACCTTAAGTGGAACTCTCAAGCATTGGAGGCGTTTGAGAGGATCAAGGAAGTCGTGGGCCGTCCTATGGTCTTGGCCAGGCCGGACATGACTCTCCCGTTTTTCCTGCAGACCGATGCATCTGGGGTAGGCATCGCTGCAGTCCTTTATCAAGTTGATTGTCACGGCGACAGAAGGATCGTTTCACATGCTAGTGCCAAGCTCAAGGGCGCGGAACTAAACTATCATGTGAACGAGACTGAATGTTTAGCCATTGTTTGGGGTATCAAGCGATACCGTCATTATCTCGAAGACCGTCCATTCACTCTTCGAACGGACAGCAAAGCGTTGACTTGGTTATCCAAGTTCAAGGACGCAAAAGCGAAGTTAACTCGTTGGGCCTTACTTCTACAGGAGTATTCCTTCACTGTGGAGCACGTCGCAGGTCGAGACAATCAGCTAGCTGATTTCTTGTCCCGTAATCCCTCGGGGTCTCACAGTGAAGACTTGGATGCTGATGTAGAGCGTATGGGGTTGCCACCTATGAAGGTGCAATTGTCTGAACACCAAGGTGTGGTGAGCGTCGTAGAGACGCCGGCTGAAGTGGTCGTGCGGCGGCAGGCCATAGATAGGGAGACGCAAAGGTTGAGGGCGCGTATCAGAACGATACAGGAGTTAGGTCCTACGTCCAGGGACGATCTTCGTTTTATCAACAAGTTTTCAGATGTCCAAGGGGTTGTATATGTTTCTTCTGCTGGTAAACGGCTATTGTATGTGCCCGAGGCGCTCCGTGAGGACGTGTCGGCTTATTACCATGAACACCCGACCGCTGGTCATCCTGGTCAAGAGGAAACCTTACGTGCCTTGAAACGGCACTATTGGTGGCCGGCCATGGAGGACTACGTCCGGGCCTACGTGAGAGGTTGCCTAGTCTGCCAGTGCGTTAAAGCCGTACGGCATCAGGAAGCGGCACCGCAACGGCCTAGTGTGCCGAAGCGACCGTGGCAGATGCTGGCTGTTGACGTCCTGGGGCCCTATGCAGCCTCAAGGAGGGGAAACAGGTTCGTGGTAATTGCCGTCGATATGTTTTCAAAGTGGGTTGAAGCCAAGGCCACTAAGACATGCACGTCGAAAGTAATTTCTCGTTTTCTAGACGAAGAAATCTTATCTCGTTGGGGTTGTCCAGAAGTCGTCATTTCTGACAACGGCCCGCAGTTTCAGAGCAATCATCTGCTAAAATACTACGATTTGAAGAACATCGAGGCCAAATTTTCACCTGTTTTTCATCAACAGGCGAACCCTGTCGAGCGAAGGGTCCAGGAACTGAAGAAGTGCCTAAGAGCAAGGATGCTGGAAACCACTTCGGAAGGGCTTTGGGAAGAAGGTCTGGCTGCAAGTCTCTATTGCTTACGGAACCGTAAGAATAGAGCAACAGAGGAGACTCCAGCGGAGTTATTGTTAGGATATACACCTGGTCGTCCAGGAGATTGGAGGCTACCTATGTACCGAGATCCGGTACATAATAGCCCCGAAGATCGGCAAGAACGTCTTGCAAAGGCAGCCAGACGTCAGGCAGTTTATCAGAGGAATTTATTCCCCGATAAAGATCTACCGTCGCCACGGACCTACGGGGTCGGCGACCGCGTTTTAGTTAGGAATTTCGTCAAAGGAAACTTCGGAGGTACACTGTCAGGACCGCATCCGATCACGAGGGTGATGGGGCGAGACAGTTACCTCGTAGATAGGAACGGCACCGAGAGGCTGGTGCACGTAGACGATATCCGTTCTTGGGTAAGCAGGACTTTGCCGGCTGGCGCCCGCCACGACGATGGTGGCCCAGGTCCGGATCAGCCAGAGTCCAACGACGCTGACCAAGAAGTGACAGGGGAAGTCACACCTAGGCCGACGACTGGGGGCGGTCCGAAGCCACCTTCGTTAATCCGGGTACGAGCTGACACACCCAACTCAACGAATCCACGGGAAGTAACGGTCAGTTTCGATCCAAAGGACAAAGCGGTCCGGCGGACAGTGAAAAGGTTGAGGAGGAATCCACAAGGACGGAAACGCGACTCAGACTGCGCGGAGAAGAGAGGAGTATCCCGTAGGAGTCCGTTGCCGGTGGTGAACTCTGGCCTTTTGGAGATCAGAGATTCTGAACTCCCCGTCGCAAACTCACCAGTAGGGGGGCGTGCTACTACTGAAGTAGACGCTCTTACCCGTCAAGCGGTCGTTCCCGACCAAGGTCCAGCGTACGATTCAGATTCGGAAGTGGAAGCTGCTATCCGAGAGTTAGCACTTCCAGTAGGGGGGTCTCCATTATCATTGATGGTCGACCCGGGAGAGAATGTGAGACAGGAAGGCTCAGTAAGGACTGAGATTCCTAGTAAGAGTACAGGACGGCGAAGGAGATGCCGAGCTGTGGCGCTGGACTCCGACAGAGCTCCGATCCAGCGGCCACCGACAGACTCCGCCCGTCAGTATGTTTCGGTGACCGGGTCTGACGAAGATCCCGTACCAGCCCAGAGCTACAGCGAAGCTCCTAGAGTTAGTAAAGACTGTACTGAGAACGATTCCGACATGGAGGATGACGCTCCAGTAGCTTTGGTGGTTCCAGCCTTGGTTCATCAGAGTGCGGAAGGTGACTATTAGGGAGTTAACGTAAATTTAGCTTTTGTCGGTTGTTTCGTTTGGAAATAACTTCGACCAAGTTAAACTCTTTAGTAGGGGGGTGTCGCAGGGCAGGCTCGCCGCGCTCCTACGATGATTTTTTTTGTGTATGGTCACCTTTAGTGAGCCATTTTTACACTTAATAACTCTCAATTTTCACCTAGAAGCCAGTCGAATAATATTAGATTTTTGCATTATATTCAGGTCACTAGTCTAGTCTCACCCTGTATGATGTAAAGTCCCAATCTCCACCCAGTGGAACTCCACTGTACGTAGTTTTACCGATTTACCGGAAATTCCTGACTAGTTTTCAATTTTATTAATTTGTGGCCCCAAACAGTCGAGCACCCGGTATACAGAACACTTAGAGCAAGGTTTCGACACGCTAGTCTCTTGTTGGGTGGAAAGATTCCGTGGCTCCATTTGTTTTCACAAATTATTTTATTTCAATTCGATTTCTCATCAGGTTGGCCAAATCGGAAAACGGGTATAGATTCCTCGGCGAAGGAATACGTGTATTTCTTCGGCGTTCAAGAATCACGTTGGGTTATGATTTTTCTCGGGGCTCTCCGAATATCGAACCGCCCTAGGAATCGAGATATCTGAAATTCTGACTTTCAATATCTCCCTAGATCTGGGGAGTATTTAGTGACTTTTGTCAAATACTCCCTAGAAAACGCAGGTAACGGGACTTTAACGGTCATTTGCCCAAATCCCGCGCGTTTTCGCGAGCTAGGGTTTTGTTCAGCCAAGGGCGACGCCCACTTTGGCCCTCTAGGCCAATGGGTGTCGCGGATTCAGCAGTCAGGATTGCATAAATATGCAAGCAGCGAAGCAGCAGACAGCCACTCTTTCTTGTCGAATTGCAGTGTAATAATCAATTTTGTGTTTCCGTTAAATAACTTACGTTTGTTTGGCTTTGCCTTTTGTCTCTGCAATTCATCGTTTTGGCTAGCAGTTAGAGTCAGGTTCTCGGTAATAATAATTCAGTTCACAGTAGATTCATAACGTTTTGTTTCTATCTTAAAGGGGGTTAGACTCACTTGTACGGTTTACAGGTGTTTTATTCGCGCTACGAAAGTACGTTGATAGGTAGTTTAACTCTCGAGCAATAATCAGTGTAAAGTGATCTTTTGCAACGGACACTTAGGGATTTAACTTCATCTAAGTTATTTCCCGACTTAATACCTGTACGCGACGTTGACGAAAAATCCCCATCGTATGAAAAGGGGTCAGGCACCAAAACGAGATCTCACCTGATACAATCGGCTCGATCGTAGAGTTCCACGAAGATTGTATCGTTCGAGCTTAAATTCCTCGGCCTGTCAAGACATCATTAGCTGCGACTTTGTCGTTGGCGAGCCACATTTCCTGTGGTACCTAGGGGTTTCGCGTCCTTCCCATACCTATTTCCTGCGGCTGTTCTCGGCTTTTCCACCTGAGACAGTCTGGTTAGGCTCCGTGATCCTTTACCCAAATCTCTGTCTTGGTTTTTGTCACATCCAGTTGTAATTTTTAAAGTAAAATTTTTCAAGTTTAATTTTCCTTTTTGGTGCTTCACACAATTTTGAAGTTAGGAAATTTTATTTAGATAGTTTTTCTAAACCGTGAATCCTTCCTCCCTCGTCCATTTCCCGGCGAGGTCTTGTTAGGTATTAGGTTAGTTAGCTATAGGGTGACCCTTCTCATCGTCACACTTGAGTTGGGTCGACGCGAGGTCGATTTTAGTGCACTTCTCCTTTGCCACACACTTGCACACGCAAGTAGCCCGACAATACATTACAGCCGTAATTGTTTGTCCTTTAGAGCAATGACGAATATGAGATTGAGATCTCATATGCTCGCGGAGGAGAATACCCAAGCCGTGTTCGCCGGCGTTGGGCTTTCTCGGACACCTCCGCCGTCGGGTGACTTAGACGCCAGGCGTCTATTCCCCGAAGCGTCGCGACGCCTCGACGGAGACGTCCCCCAGGTACGTACTACCGGGGAAAATCGTGAGTTGACGATGTCAACTACCTTGTCCCCGAGAAGTGTGCTGGACCAAGGTACTTTAGAGTCGAGCTTAGACGGAGGGAGGCAGCCTTCCCCGTCGGCTCAGGTAGGGTTAGTAATAGATTCCGCGGGAGTTGTCACAACTCCACCTTTGGAAGCCCGTTTTGAGCAATTTCGACTAACCAGAAATGTATCTGTTTGCAGGTCGGAGGGCTACGAAGGAGTCCGTGCTGGCGAAGCTCGTGAGGTACGCCCCCTCGGAATGCGCCGAAGCGCTCCGGGGTCATCGGGTGTGCCCCACGCACCACAGCGGAGGCCGGATACAGATGTGCATACCCTAAGGGAACCGGGTGATGCTGAGGCCCTAGTGGAAGAACTAGGGGGTGGTGGAAGGCTCTCGGAGGGAGTTGGGAATGCTCGCATTCCCATATCTCTCCAGGGGCGGGTTCAGTGTACCTCCCAAGGGAATCACTATGCACAGCCTGAATATGCAATAAGAGCTACGAAGGCAGATTTCGTGACGGGTGTCGGCAGGGACACGGAAGTTGCCACCCGAAATCCCTGGGTGACGACGTCCTTGCCCTCCAGGCAACTAGGAGCAGAGCGGTGGGCGGCTGAAGATGGGTTCGGAGGAATCCGAAACTTTGCGGAAGCCGTCCATCCACACCTTTTTACGAGACAAGTCTTTAAATAATATTATGAGGGTTGGACGGAAGACTGAACGGTAAATCAAATGAGATGTGCTTATCCTATTGTCGCAGGGCAGGCTCGCCGCGCTCCTACGATGATTTTTTTTGTGTATGGTCACCTTTAGTGAGCCATTTTTACAGTTAATAACTCTCAATTTTCACCTAGAAGCCAGTCGAATAATATTAGATTTTTGCATTATATTCAGGTCACTAGTCTAGTCTCACCCTGTATGATGTAAAGTCCCAATCTCCACCCAGTGGAACTCCACTGACTAGTTTTCAATTTTATTAATTTGTGGCCCCAAACAGTCGAGCACCCGGTATACAGAACACTTAGAGCAAGGTTTCGACACGCTAGTCTCTTGTTGGGTGGAAAGATTCCGTGGCTCCATTTGTTTTCACAAATTATTTTATTTCTATTCGATTTCTCATCAGGTTGGCCAAATCGGAAAACGGGTATAGATTCCTCGGCGAAGGAATACGTGTATTTCTTCGGCGTTCAAGAATCACGTTGGTTTATGGTTTTTCTCGGGGCTCTCCGCATATCGGACCGCCCTAGGAATCGAGATATCTGAAATTCTGACTTTCAATATCTCCCTAGATCTGGGGAGTATTTAGTGACTTTTGTCAAATACTCCCTAGAAAACGCAGGTAACGGGACTTTAACGGTCATTTGCCCAAATCCCGCGCGTTTTCGCGAGCTAGGGTTTTGTTCAGCCAAGGGCGACGCCCACTTTGGCCCTCTAGGCCAATGGGTGTCGCGGATTCAGCAGTCAGGATTGCATAAATATGCAAGCAGCGAAGCAGCAGATAGCCACTCTTTCTTGTCGAATTGCAGTGTAATAATCAATTTCGTGTTTCCGTTAAATAACTTACGTTTGTTTGGCTTTGCCTTTTGTCTCTGCAATTCATCGTTTTGGCTAGCAGTTAGAGTCAGGTTCTCGGTAATAATAATTCAGTTTACAGTAGATTCATAACGTTTTGTTTCTATCTTAAAAGGGGTTAGACTCACTTGTACGGATTACAGGTGTTTTATTCGCGCTACGAAAGTACGTTGATAGGCAGTTTAACTCTCGAGCAATAATCAGTGTAAAGTGATCTTTTGCAACGGACACTTAGGGATTTAACTTCATCTAAGTTATTTCCCGACTTAATACCTGTACGCGACGTTGACGAAAAATCCCCATCGTATGAAAAGGGGTCAGGCACCAAAACGAGATCTCACCTGATACAATCGGCTCGATCGTAGAGTTCCACGAAGATTGTATCATTCGAGCTTAAATTCCTCGGCCTGTCAAGACATCATTAGCTGCGACTTTGTCGTTGGCGAGCCACATTTCCTGTGGTACCTAGGGGTTTTCGCGTCCTTCCCATACCTATTTCCTGCGGCTGTTCTCGGCTTTTCCACCTGAGACAGTCTGGTTAGGCTCCGTGATCCTTTTGCCCAAATCTCTGTCTTGGTTTTTGTCACATCCAGTTGTAATTTTTGAAGTAAAAATTTTCCAAGTTTAGTTTTCCTTTTTGGTGCTTCACACAAATTTTGAAGTTAGGAAATTTTATTTAGATAGTTTTTCTAAACCGTGAATCCTTCCTCCCTCGTCCATTTCCCGGCGAGGTCTTGTTAGGTGTTAGGTTAGTTAGCTATAGGGTGACCCTTCTCATCGTCACACTTGAGTTGGGTCGATGCGAGGTCGATTTTAGTGCACTTCTCCTTTGCCACACACTTGCACACGCAAGTAGCCCGACAATACATTACAGCCGTAATTGTTGTCCTTTAGAGCAATGACGAATATGAGATTGAGATCTCATATGCTCGCGGAGGAGAATACCCAAGCCGTGTTCGCCGGCGCTGGGCTTTCTCGGACACCTCCGCCGTCGGGTGACTTAGACGCCAGGCGTCTATTCCCCGAAGCGTCACGACGCCTCGACGGAGACGTCCCCCAGGTACGTACTACCGGGGAAAACCGTGAGTTGACGATGTCAACTACCTTGTCCCCGAGAAGTGTGCTAGACCAAGGTACTTTAGAGTCGAGCTTAGACGGAGGGAGGCAGCCTTCCCCGTCGGCTCAGGTTGATTTAGTAATTGATACCGTGGGAGTTGTCACAACTCCACCTCTGGAAGCTCGTTTTGAACGTTTTCAATTAACCAGAAATGTATCTGTTCGCAGGTCGGAGGGTTACAGAGGAGTCCATGCTGGCGAAGCTCGCGAGGTACGCCCCCTCGGAATGCGCCGAAGCGCTCCGAGGTCATTGGGTGTGCCCCACGCACAACAGCTGAGGCCACGAGAAGCAGACGTGCATACCCTAAGGGAACCGGGTGATGCTGAGTCCCTAGTGGATGAACTAGGGGGTGGTGGAAGGCTCTCGGAGGGAGTTGGGGATGCTAGCATCCCCATATCTCTCCAGGGGCGGGTTCAGCGTACCTCCCAAGGGACACCATATGCACGGCCAGAACTAGCAATAAGAGCTAGTAAGGCAGATTTCGTAACGGGTGTCGGCAGGGACACGGGAGTTGCCACCCGAAATCCCTGGATGACGACGTCCTTGCCCTCCAGGCGACATGGAGCAGAGCGGTGGGTGGCTGAGGATGGTTTCGGAGAAATCCGAAACTTTGCTAAGGCCGTCCACCCACACCGTGGAACGAGACACTATGAAGAAAAATCCTCATCACTTAGTTTATTCCCAGCAATTATTGAAGATGGACGCAATACGATTATTTTTTGGTCATCAAGCTGTTAAGAAAATTAGGCACTTAAATATCAAAAATGATCTGATTCAACAGTGGTATTATGATAGAAAAATCTCATGTTACATTATTTACATCAACGATAAACCAAAAATATATATTAACATTAAATTTACATAAAAATATAACACTTCAGCAAAAACATTTAAATAAATAAAACCACGTAAAACTATCACTTAGCCGCAGTGGGTTAGGGGATGTTGCGTGGTTTAGGGTGGGATTTTTGGGTTTTTTAACCATGCCAGAGGGGTATTCTCTGGCAGGTAAAACCTCTTTCGCCTGCCGGAGCAAGCCCTACGATGTTGTGTAGGCCTTCAAATGCTGCGAGTGTGTGTCTCCATTTATTAATCCCCGTCTCCTGGTTTACTAATACGGGGCATTTAATATTTGGGGTGAGGCATCGGGCTATCGGGACCATGGGTTGTCGGGCTTTTCTTACGACTCCCGGAAAAACGACTGAAAAAACCGGGTTCGGCGTATGTGGTGGCTATCGCTCACTCACTCCTCTTCCAAAGGTTCCTGGAATATATCCAGTGCCTGGTAGATAAGCCCGTGTTTCAACCTTAGGTTGTCACGGGCTCTGGTTGCTGTAATATCCCTGGTCAATGAGCTTCCAAGGATAAAGTGTCTGAAGAATTTATCAGACTGTTGTTTGATAAATTCTTCGATTTTTGGAATATCGGCTAGCTCTCTCAGTGTGTCAAGCCGAATGTATCTGTCACTGTTCGTGACGATACGGAGTATTTTGTTTTGCATCGTTTCCAAGCGCAACATTGTTGACTTGGGAACGCTGCAAAACACTGGACAAGCGTATGTCATGGCTGGTCTTATGACCTGCTTGTAAACTAACACTTTGTTCTCCATGGACAGTCTGGAATTTCTCGCTATCAGAGGGTAGTTCCTCCTAACCGCTGCGGCGGCTCGCATCAATGCCAGACTGACATGCTTCGTAAGTGTTAGTCCACGGTCCAGTTGTACCCCCAGGTACCGCGCGGAGACGGACTCGCCAATCTCGGCCCCCAGAGCTCTGAATCCCCCCTGAATTTCCACGTTTGACCGTTTCACCTTCTTGGTGAAATTCATTAGCTCTGTCTTGGCCGAGTTTACCACTATTTTGTTCCTCTCCATATACGGCACGACCTCCGTGTCCAAGTGATTTTTTACGCGCAGGGCCGCCTCGTTGGAGGTGGTTCCCTGCGCGTAGATGGCAGTATCGTCTGCATAAATGGCTGTATGTGTTGATTGATTTTTCGGGAAGTCGTGTGTATATAGGGAGTACAAAAGTGGCGACAAGCTCGACCCCTGCGGTACTCCTGCTTCGGCTCTTCTCATCGAGGAGCTGGTTTCATTCACCTTAACCCTGAAAGTCCTGTTGACCAGGTATGAGTCCAGCAGCCTTACCATATGTCCAGGCATGCCTGCCCTAAGCATTTTCATGACCAGGCCCTCGATCCAGACCGAATCAAAAGCCTTTTGTATATCCAACAGGACCATAACCGTGTTACGGTCCCGATTGAAACCTTCCTTCACCCCGTGGACAATTCGGGCCACTTGGGAGGTCGTCGAGTGACCTTTCCTGAAGCCGAATTGTTCCTCCGGGATGAGCTCTAGTTCTTCTTCGAGACCGCTTAGTCTCTTCAGTAGGATCCTATCCACCACCTTGCCTACCGCACTGAGCAGTGAGATGGGGCGGTAGCTGTCTATCCTAGTGTCCTGCTTCCCCGGCTTGAGGATGGGGATGATCTCTGCTTGCTTTAGGCACTCTGGGTAGTGCTGCCATTTTATAATCCCGTTGATTATGTGGATCAACTGTACAAGGGACTTCCTTGGGAGGTTCCGCAGCAGGGTCGCATCGATCTTGTCTAACCCGGGTGCCTTATTCCTGGGGAGCTTTTTAATTGTGTCCCTTACCTCCTCGAAGCTGGTTATCAGCTTCGAGTAGGCTTGGTTAATTATGGGTTGCTTCGTAGTTCTTCTGAAGTCCCTCACTCCCCTGGTAATTTCGGCGTGTTCCCGGGTGACGTCCTGCCCCGCCCGGAAAGCACCCTGGAAGTAGTCCCCAAACATCTCCGCTTTCCCTGGATCGGTCATTGCTCGCCTTTGGCCGTTCTCTACGGCGGGAATGACGTTATACTTCCTACGAAGCATCTTCGTCGTCCGCCACAGAGAGCCGTCCTTGGCGTTGAGGGCCTCAAGTTTCCTCTTCCAGGCTTCATCCCGGTGCTTACGGATTAGCTGGCCAACCTCCCGCCCCAGGCTCATCATGTTTTCACGATGAACCGGGTTGCGGGTGGTTTGCCACCTTCTTCGCTCCTTGTTATTGAGCTTTATAAGCTCCAGGATGAAGTCTGGGAGGTGATCCTTGTCCTCCCGTACGACCCTCTTCCTGGTGGTAGTTTCCCTTGCCTGCTGCAGGGTTTTTATCCACCTCTGGGTTTCCCGGTTTATCTCCCCCTCAGGAATCTGAGGGGTGATAACCGTTCTCTCGTTGATTATCCTCCGATATTCCTTCCAATCAGTGGTGGAGTAATCGTACAGGGTTCTATTCCCCTTCGGATTTTGTCCACCCTTGATTGCAAAGAATACCGGTTCATGATCAGAGATAAACTCAGAGGCGGTTCTCAGTCTTGATATATCGGTGACATTTTTGTTTACCACCAGGTCGAGTATCGACGGTGCAAGACCGTTCCAGGGGTAGTGGGTGGGGGTGTCTGGGTGGTCTACCACCACGTTGTTGTTTATACTATACTTCCAGAGCACGTTTCCGTTGGGGTTGGCGACTGACTGACCGACTAGACTCCACGTCGGGTGCCCTGCTAGCAGCACTTTATGCCCGCTGCTGCAGAGAACATCCACATCCAGTTCGGTGAGCTTGTTGCTCGGGGCGTTGTATACCGAATACAGCCTTACCCCAGTTTCGAGCTGTACTCCTACATGCTCTATTGAGCTTGCTCTCTGCGGCAAGGGCGTATGCGGTACACAGGACTTTACTAGGATAGCAACTCCTCCCCCTCTGACTCCATTCGGGCGATCCTGCCTGATGGTGGTGAATCCCCTGAAGCTTAGTTTATGCTCCTGTTGGATGCCTGTCTCGGACAAGAGCATCAGGTCAATTTTATGCTTGCGAATGAGCTCAGAAACAAGATGGTATTTGTTTCTGATCCCATTCACGTTGAGCATGCATACCTGGAGGGGCATCTATAAGCCGTAGCTTTGGATATTTTCCATGACCCTCCAGAAGGCCAGGAATTTCTCGCCGCTAGTCCGGGCCTTCGTAAGGCCCTCGACGATATCATCCATGGCCCGCAGTAGGCCTTGAGTATTGACGAGTTCTTGGATAGCCCGATGTCTCTCCATGAACCCACTCACAGCATCTGTCGGCCCCGGCTGGATTGTCCGGCTGGCCGTGACTTGGGATGGGGGTTGGGATGGGGTAGGGATACTGCGGCTTACCCCGTCCTCGTTTGCTGCCCTGGCTGCCCTTCTCTCCTCCCATACATTCTTCAGGACTGAAGGGGCTGGCTTGAATTGCTGTTGCGCCTGTTTTTTCCTCTGGGGTTGTCTAGTTTGTTTCCTCGCCTCCTGAGTCGCTAAGTGCTTCCTGTATGCCTCGCACTCGATATTGCAAGCTGTGTGGTCCCCTCCACAATTACAGCACAGGGCTGGGGTTGTCCGGGGCTTGGTGCATGCCCTCGACCAGTGCGCTCCAGCGCATTTCATGCATTTCGCTGGCCGGTTGCAATTCGATTGGGCATGCCCCCAAGCTTGGCACCGGTAGCACTGGATCGCTTCCCTGTTGTTGATTTTAACTTCCCAGTGCACAATAACCCCAGTGACCACACGGATAGTCTTGTTCAGGAAGCTTTCTGTCACGTTTTTGTCAGTGTTGACTATATAAAGCTTCCTGTCTGTGTTGGTAATTTCAACTATTCCGTACGTTCTTAGTCCCTGCTTCTCAAGGTCCTGTTCGATGTCCTCCACAGACGGGCTGTGGTCTAGTCCCTTGAGAAGGAACGCATGTCTCCTCTCCCCCGGCATTGTATACGTATGGAATTCTACGTCTGATGCTTTAAGGGTACTCTTCAGCGAGGCATGGTCTTCTGCCGTGTTTGCATATATCAGGGTAGATTTATTTGTAAATTTATACAATAAACTACCCTTAATATTTCGCTGAAGAGTAGCCTTACTCTCCGGGTTTAGCGTAATCGTGCCTTCTATTATGATTGGAGGGCATCTTATTTCCTTTTTCAATGCCGGGGGCGGCGCTTTGCTCTTACCCTTGCCGCTTGTGGTGGTGGCGGCAAGGGGTGAAGGGGGGTTGTTCCCCACAGCTTTGCTTGTGGTCGGCCTCGGGTCGACCTCCCGTTTTCTTTTCTTATTCCGGTTTTCTTTGTTTTCGTTGTTGATGTTACGTGTTTCCTGTGTATCCCTCGCTCCCTCTCCATCGTCATCGGTGTCTTTTTCCGACAGAGCCTGGAACGCGTTGTTCAGATCTAGAGGGGCCTCCTTCAGGTTCAGAGGGACCCATTTCAGCTTTTTCGGATTCTTGGGCTTCTGGAATCCCTCTGAATCTTTCGGCGTTGTTGGTGGGGTGGTTGTTCTTGTTCCCTGTAGGAGTTTTAGTGTCCCCTCTAGTCTTTCTCTCTCCTCTCTTGCCTCCTCCTGGAATTTCTCCCTGTAGTAGGCCGCAACCTCGCTGAGCTCCCGTTCCCTGATCCTTAGCCAGGGGAACTCTTTCAGCTCTTCCGGAATTTGCATGTTCTTGCAGAACATGGAGACCTTCTGATTCACCCTATCCCTTACGGTGTCCTCCAGGGCCTTGAGTTGGTCCTGGATTTGGGTGAATTTTCGAGAGTCACCCATGTTCTGCATTCCTGAGCTGGTGCTCGGTTGCGGGGAGGGGCTTTTTGATGGTCCAGGCTTTGTCGGGGGAGTGAGGGATTTCCTTCTCTCCAGAAGCCTCGTCTTCATGCGGGCCTTCTCTTCCCGCTCTTTCTGTCTTTGTGCCCTTGTTAATTTATCCTGGAGTTGTTGGGCCCGCATGTCGGCGCACAGCTTCTGGAGTCCGGTAGGGCTCTCCTTCGGGAGGTCGACTTCCATCTTCTCAGGGGCGTTGGCGGCAGCGTCATCAGCGTCCGGGGACTTTTGTTCATGGGGGCGTGACTGGTTTTCCCCCTGGGGGAATATGGCCTCCATTCCCGCTTCCATCTCCTGTCGGAGAAGCTGTTCGGCAGTCAGCGAGTCTGAGAGGGAGTCTTTATATTGTTCCAGTTCTTTGCTGATCCTTTCCCGGGCAGCTTGCTGTGAGTCCTCCTCACTGCTGCTCGAGTCCGGATCAGGGGACTACTTGGCGTCGCTGAAATCTTCAGACTCGCTGGCTTCCTTCGCGCCAAGCCTTCCGGTCTTAGGGCCTGGGGTGGGGATCTTCCCTCTCTGGATTTCGGATTCTTTGTCCCAGGTCCTAAGCGTCCTTTTGCCGTCTTTATCAAAGTCGACGGCAAATATCTTAGTCTTAACCCTCTTTAGCGGGGTGCTAAGTTTTGGATGGTTTTCAATACCGGAAGGCTTCCCGATTATCTTCCGGAAGAAGTTCCTCTTCTCCTGCGAGCCGATCTCTTCGGGCTTTTTTGTCTGTTGCTCGTCCTTGGCATAATCGCTGACGAAGCTCGCATTTGGTCGAGGTTCCTCTTCCTTGGGGCGCTTTTTGCTATTGACGCTGCGCGACGCCTCCGGCGCCGGGCGCTTCTGCGCATGCGTCCCTTCTCCGACAGGAATTTTCTTGTTTGGCGTAGATGTTTTGCGGATTCGGGATGGAGCTCCTGCTCCCCCTTTTTTGTGGTCCCCTGGGGTGGAGGGTCCTGGGGGGTGAGTGAATTCTCACCCCCCGAGGTGTCTAACATTCTTGGGCTTTAAGTCCCGCCGTCGGCCAATCTCTTGGCTCGACGCGCTCCCGACCACTTGGGTGTGGCAGAAGTGGGTGGAGCCTATTTGCTAATACTAGCTTCGGTTCCCAAGAGCTTAGGGGAACTTGGCAGTATAGTCGCGGTTCCCCTATCTCCTGCTCACCTGATCTAGTAGCTTTCACCCACTTCCGGTTCCCGATCGATTTATGCAGAAAAATTTTTATATTGAAATTTTCGGCAGCGCGTCAGTGTGATCGGGTCGGCTGGTCCCGACACACTAGTCAACGATAAACCAACAGCATTTGCGTTACTATCAACCATGGATTTTGACCCATTGAAAAAAACATTCTAAGCCGAAAACCCTCAATTATATTCATACGTTGGTGGAGTACCGTAGAAAAGGATATGCAGCTAAACTCATCAATCACCGCCCTAGGAATCGAGATATCTGAAATTCTGACTTTCAATATCTCCCTAGATCTGGGGAGTATTTAGTGACTTTTGTCAAATACTCCCTAGAAAACGCAGGTAACGGGACTTTAACGGTCATTTGCCCAAATCCCGCGCGTTTTCGCGAGCTAGGGTTTTGTTCAGCCAAGGGCGACGCCCACTTTGGCCCTCTAGGCCAATGGGTGTCGCGGATTCAGCAGTCAGGATTGCATAAATATGCAAGCAGCGAAGCAGCAGATAGCCACTCTTTCTTGTCGAATTGCAGTGTAATAATCAATTTCGTGTTTCCGTTAAATAACTTACGTTTGTTTGGCTTTGCCTTTTGTCTCTGCAATTCATCGTTTTGGCTAGCAGTTAGAGTCAGGTTCTCGGTAATAATAATTCAGTTTACAGTAGATTCATAACGTTTTGTTTCTATCTTAAAAGGGGTTAGACTCACTTGTACGGATTACAGGTGTTTTATTCGCGCTACGAAAGTACGTTGATAGGCAGTTTAACTCTCGAGCAATAATCAGTGTAAAGTGATCTTTTGCAACGGACACTTAGGGATTTAACTTCATCTAAGTTATTTCCCGACTTAATACCTCTACGCGACGTTGACGAAAAATCCCCATCGTATGAAAAGGGGTCAGGCACCAAAACGAGATCTCACCTGATACAATCGGCTCGATCGTAGAGTTCCACGAAGATTGTATCGTTCGAGCTTAAATTCCTCGGCCTGTCAAGACATCATTAGCTGCGACTTTGTCGTTGGCGAGCCACATTTCCTGTGGTACCTAGGGGTTTTCGCGTCCTTCCCATACCTATTTCCTGCGGCTGTTCTCGGCTTTTCCACCTGAGACAGTCTGGTTAGGCTCCGTGATCCTTTTGCCCAAATCTCTGTCTTGGTTTTTGTCACATCCAGTTGTAATTTTTGAAGTAAAAATTTTCCAAGTTTAGTTTTCCTTTTTGGTGCTTCACACAAATTTTGAAGTTAGGAAATTTTATTTAGATAGTTTTTCTAAACCGTGAATCCTTCCTCCCTCGTCAATTTCCCGGCGAGGTCTTGTTAGGTGTTAGGTTAGTTAGCTATAGGGTGACCCTTCTCATCGTCACACTTGAGTTGGGTCGACGCGAGGTCGATTTTAGTGCACTTCTCCTTTGCCACACACTTGCACACGCAAGTAGCCCGACAATACATTACAGCCGTAATTGTTGTCCTTTAGAGCAATGACGAATATGAGATTGAGATCTCATATGCTCGCGGAGGAGAATACCCAAGCCGTGTTCGCCGGCGCTGGGCTTTCTCGGACACCTCCGCCGTCGGGTGACTTAGACGCCAGGCGTCTATTCCCCGAAGCGTCGCGACGCCTCGACGGAGACGTCCCCCAGGTACGTACTACCGGGGAAAACCGTGAGTTGACGGTGTCAACTACCTTGTCCCCGAGAAGTGTGCTAGACCAAGGTACTTTAGAGTCGAGCTTAGACGGAGGGAGGCAGCCTTCCCCGTCGGCTCAGGTAGATTTAGTAATTGATACCGTGGGAGTTGTCACAACTCCACCTCTGGAAGCTCGTTTTGAACGTTTTCAATTAACCAGAAATGTATCTGTTCGCAGGTCGGAGGGTTACAGAGGAGTCCATGCTGGCGAAGCTCGCGAGGTACGCCCCCTCGGAATGCGCCGAAGCGCTACGAGGTCATTGGGTGTGCCCCACGCACAACAGCTGAGGCCACGAGAAGCAGACGTGCATACCCTAAGGGAACCGGGTGATGCTGAGGCCCTAGTGGATGAACTAGGGGGTGGTGGAAGGCTCTCGGAGGGAGTTGGGGATGCTAGCATCCCCATATCTCTCCAGGGGCGGGTTCAGCGTACCTCCCAAGGGACACCATATGCACGGCCAGAACAAGCAATAAGAGCTAGTAAGGCAGATTTCGTAACGGGTGTCGGCAGAGACACGGGAGTTGCCACCCGAAATCCCTGGGTGACGACGTCCTTGCCCTCCAGGCGACATGGAGCAGAGCGGTGGGTGGCTGAGGATGGTTTCGGAGTAATCCGAAACTTTGCTAAGGCCGTCCACCCACACCGTGGAACGAGACACTATGAAGAAAAATCCTCATCACTTAGTTTATTCCCAGCAATTATTGAAGATGGACGCAATACGATTATTTTTTGGTCATCAAGCTGTTAAGAAAATTAGGCACTTGAATATCAAAAATGATCTGATTCAACAGTGGTATTATGATAGAAAAATCTCATGTTACATTATTTACATCAACGATAAACCAACAGCATTTGCGTTACTATCAACCATGGATTTTGACCCATTGAAAAAACATTCTAAGCCGAAAACCCTCAATTATATTCATACGTTGGTGGAGTACCGTAGAAAAGGATATGCAGCTAAACTCATCAATCACATTAAGAATCACGAAGAATTTACAGCGTTTTGCAGTAATAAGGAATCCGAACTGTTATTTGAAAAATGTGGTTGTACTTATTGGGGTGAAATGATATGTCCAATGTTTAGATATCCATAATAAAAGATATAAAAATTTTAGAGTTTTTTTTTTCGAAAATATTACACAATTTTAATATCAATGCAGTATATGTTAGTTGAGCTTTGCGCCGTTGGTTATGAGTGGTTTGGTAGGGTGTAGTTACGCATATATAGACTTGTTGGAGTGTAGCGAATTCAGTTGCATTCAATATGTCGCATAACACAACATCCAATTTATGCGCTGTGAACAACCCAATTCCTAAATGAAACGGAATCTGAGAGCAGCAAAGAATGATCGAATCTGACACATATGGATATGATATTGGCAATACCCCTTTACAATATGAAAACAATGAACTTATTATTGAAAATAAACATTTTATTCTTACGAAAGGACTACTTCAACTATTATTGAAATGTGGTCCTCAATATTATCGGCCAAAGACCTGTGTGTTTACGAAATCATTTTAATACTAACGAATGCCTACAAACAGAAATATAAATCCTATGAATCAGTGAACGCCAACCGCTCATGGAAATAGCGAAACATTATTTCATTATTGTTTCCTCCCAAAAAGAAGAAACACTCATAGCAAGCTCCCAGTTATGTTGACAATATAGATCAACGAAATGGTAACGTAGAACAACAAAATAGTATATTAGCAATCGGTTTCAGAAAAGAAAATGAACAAATTACGAATCATAGATTATGTAGAGGTCCTCTTGTAGACAACAGATATTTAATATCATTCAAAAATATGTTTTATTCCATTCCAAGTTCACCGCATTAGCCAAGAAACTAGCGGTCATTCAACTTGAGGATGGAGAACACATCAACTCTCTCCCCCTTTTAAAATTATTGATATAAATTATTACTTTAAAAAAAAAGCTTGAAACCATCAACCTCACAAGATTTGAAGTTGTATATAGTACAAAAAAAAAACAATAATGCCCACAGTATGAAATTATGAGACTCGCGGATATTGTATTGGTAATATATTTTATATTCCTTCTAACGTCCCTAACAACGCGTGCTACACCTAAACGAAATTGCGATAAAATTGGTTGCGTTAACTATGAAGCGACCTCCTCAACACCCCAATCTGAATCCTATAAATGATGTGACCCTCACAACACCCTGCTTTGAATCTTTTCGAAAAATTGTAAGGCAATATCATTTATTTTTTTATTTTTTAGATGAAATAAATGGGCTGATATCCTAAAACATCTCAAACTGAATCTTGATTTTTTCAGTAAGAATGGTCACTTAAACATGTCGAATCTGATATAAAAGAGGTGGTCTCCTCAACACCCTGATTTATATCCTATTGGAAAAAAATTATAAGACAATAACAAATTTTTCAATATTTTCAGCCGAAATAAATGTGGTAACGTCCTAAACATCTCAAACTGAATCTTGAATTTTATCAGAAAAAATGGCGACTTAAACATATCGAATCTGATGTAAAAGAGATGACCTCCTCAACACCCTGATTTAAATCCTATTGAAATATTATAAAGTAATAACAAATTTTCTAAATTTTCAGCTGAAATAAATGGGGTAACATCCTAAACATCTCAAACTGAATCTTGAATTTTTCACTAGAAATGGCTACTTAAACATTTCGAATTTGATATAAAAATTATGAATCAACGCTGCATGTCGATATGATTGTTTGAAACTCATTAGGGAATGCTATATCAAATCACTGGTTAATATTCCGTACAATCAGTTGTCACTAGTTTTACGAATGAAATATATCAATAAAAATTCTAACCAAGAGGAGAAAAATTATGTATAGAAACATATGTGGATCATATCTACGAATATAAATGCTTCGGCGAATTAAATATGTCAATAAAAAATGGTGTGAACTGAACAAACAAAAAAATTGTATGGAAACATAGCGTGAAAATGTATTGAAAAAAATAATGTATGTAAGAATGAACTCTTTATCTACTAACGAAGAAAAATATTGTATGGAATCACGAGTTTATATGAATAAAATAAATTATTAAAAATTCTCCAAACGGTGAAAAAATATTGTACAGAAACATTAGTGAATCATATTTATGAATATAAGCGGAACAAAAAAATTGTATGTAAGAATGAACTCTTCACCTACTAACGAAGAAAAATATTGTATGTAATCACGAGTTTATATGAATGAAATAAATTAGTAAAAATTCTCCAAACGGTGAAATAAATGTTGTATAGAAACATTAGCGAATCATATTTGTGAATATAAGTTAAACAAAAAATATTGTATGTATGAATGAACTCTTTGCTTACTAAGAAGAAAAATATTGTATGGAAACATGAGTTTATTCTAATGAAATATGGATATAAACACGAATTTACCCGAATGAAATATATCGAAGCTAGGTAAAAATGCAAACAACTAGAGAAAATACAGTTCTTTGATAGCCTCCAGGCAACAATTTCCCCTAAACGAAAAACACTGTTTTAGTGAGACAAGACTACATTACCGCGCAATAAAATCAATTTTATTTTACTTTTATGATAAGCTATTGAATCGCTTCGAATTGGAAATCGTTATGAACTTTCAGAACACACAAAAGCAAACGTACAAACACTTGAGCAAAAGTGAAAAAATCTCAAACACTTACTTTGCTGCACAAATCGTTGAAGTATTATAAACTACTTCTATCACTGTCAAATAAAATGTTTTTCAATGGAATCAGAGCACTAAATAATTATGGACTGCTGCCAGGACGATCACAAATAAACTAGCTTCCAGAACCCCGCAAAATACTGATTCTCATGGCGATATTTGCTTCTCTGTGGTTCAGATAATAAACAATTCTGTTGAAACTTCTAATGTTTGCGGTTTTTTCATAACTGATAACTACAATATTTGTTTTTCTGCGGCTTAGATAATGACCACATACGGATGGAGCATCCGGCATCCAAACTTTTCCATAACTGATAACAAGAGCTCGAATACCGCTTGTAACGGATAATAATAGTCCAGTACATTTCGGAATAATTTTTCGCGAACTGTTTGGAAAAGTAAACAAAATTCAATTTACATATTGTTTTCTATTCCTATTACATGACTGGATACTTCACACATATCGTCGCTTAATTCGGTACGTTTACTTACAAAACATAATTGCTGCTTGCAATCAAAGCTATGAAATTTGTTTCCGATAATGGAGACATATGAGGTTGGATTCTTAATACTGGATATATCGTTCCTGACATACTTTAGTAAGTTTAGTAATAACAATGTTTTCCTTACTGTTGTCAGCCATCTATTGAATAATCATTTTTACATATTTCGAATTCTTGGATGAAATGCTATGCCAATAGGGCACTTAGGTCCCCTATGATGCTCTGCGTCTAAAATCAAACTGACCACGTTGGTTATAACTCAGCTTTATTGATAGTGAAGAAGCATTTGGTTGAATAAAAAAACATCAATTTGAAAATTCCTAAAGAAAATAGTTTACAAAAATATCAAAATTTTCCTTACTAGACTCGGATCTGAAACTCCTCAAGATTATAATACGATAAGAGATTAAACTATACCCATAGGGTTCTTAGGTCTCCTATGATGCTCTGCAACTAAAATCAAATTGACCACGTAGGTAATAGCTGAGCTACAGCTTTACTGGTAGTGAAGAAGCATTTTGTTTAATAAAAAAACATCAATTTGAAAATTCCTAAAGAAAATAGTTTACAAAAATATCTAAATTTTACTTATCGCACTCGGATCTGAAACTCCTCAAGATTATAATGCGATAAGAGATTAAACTATACCCATAGGGTTCTTAGGTCTCCTATGATGCTCTGCAACTAAAATCAAACTGACCACGTAGGTAATAGCTGAGCTACAGCTTTACTGGTGGTGAAGAAGCATTTGGTTGAATAAAAAAAAACTGTTTGAAAATTCCTAAAGAAAATAGTTTACAAAAATATTAAAATTTTCCTTATCACACTAAAATCTAAAACTCCTCAAGATTATAATGCGATGAGAGATTAAACTATACCCATAGGGTTCTTAGGTCTCCTATGATGCTCTGCAACTAACATCAAACTGACCACGTAGGTAATAGCTGAGCTACAGCTTTACTGGTAGTGAAGAAGCATTTGGTTGAATAAAAAACATCTGTTTGAAAATTCCTAAAGAAAATAGTTTACAAAAATATCAAAATTTTCCTAACTAGACTCAGATCTAAAACTCCTCAAGATTATGATGCGATAAGAGATTAAACTATACCCATAGGGTTCTTAGGTCTCCTATGATGCTCTGCAACTAAAATCAAACTGACCGCGTAGGTAATAGCTGAGCTTTACTGGTAGTGAAGAAGCATTTGGTTGAATAAAAAAAACATCAATTTGAAAATTCCTAAAGAAAATTGTTTACAAAAATATCAAAATTTTCCTTACTAGACTCAGATCTGAAACTCCTCAAGATTATAATGCGATAAGAGATTGAACTATACCCATAGGGTTCTTAGGTCTCCTATGATGCTCTGCAACTAAAATCAAACTGACCACGTAGGTTATAACTCAGCTTTACTGGTAGTGAAGAAGCATTTGGTTGAATAAAAAACATCTGTTTGAAAATTCCTAAAGAAAATAGTTTACAAAAATATCAAAATTTTCCTTATCACACTCAGATCTGAAACTCCTCAAGATTATAATGCGATAAGAGATTAAACTATACCCATAGGGTTCTTAGGTCTCCTATGATGCTCTGCAACTAAAATCAAACTGACCACGTAGGTAATAGCTGAGCTACAGCTTTACTGGTAGTGAAGAAGCATTTGGTTGAATAAAAAAACATCTGTTTGAAAATTCCTAAAGAAAATAGTTTACAAAAATATCTAAATTTTACTTATCGCACTCGGATCTGAAACTCCTCGAGATTAAAATGCTATAAGAGATTCAACTACACCAGTTGTGCCTCTAGGTCTCATATACTTTGCATCTAAAATTATCCCGACTACTTGGCCAATAAATGACCTACAGTATTTAGACTATAACTTTTTAACGGAAAGACTAAGAACAATGATTGAGGTGTCAAACTATAATGCTTTTGTCTGGAGTATATGGATTCGGACAGTCTTGGAGAAATAACTGACCACATACTTGCAATGGGCGGGAATTAATCAGATTGGTTTCAATTAAATAAGTCTTATGTCGAGAAGAAATTAAAGTTGCTTAACCCTCTCCCCACCCACCTGATAATGGATACAAAAAAAAGAAACAGAGTCAAACTGCAAAAAATGTGATCAAAATATACGTTTTTCGCGTTCCAAAAACACAACTGAAAATTGAAACGCTTCAACATGCAAAAATGCAACCACAATAAACGTTTTTCGCGTTCTAAAAAAACAGCCTTAAATTAAACCGAAAAACTCTATGTTTCTTATGAAGACTTGGCATTTCAAAATTGCTCAAAATATACGTTTTTGCGTTCGAAAAAACAACTGAAATTAGAAACGCTAAAACATGCCAAAATGCGACCACAATAACCGTTTTTTTCGTTCGAAAAAAACAGCTAAAATTTGAAACGGTAAAAGATGCAAAAATGCGACTAAAATAGACGTTTTATAAGGTTAGTTCGTTCTGCTTTGATCAAACTTGATCTCCCATAAAAGATGTCTTATTAGAGTACCCGCATGTTTCTACCTTTACTGATAACGAAGTTAGGGTCCTATGCCCATTTGGCATTGGAAAATGCTTAAAAATGTTTCTTGACATCGAAACAAACCCATTGGTGTCGAAATTATTGAAATCGCACGACCGATAGTAACTAAATTTGGACCCTTCTCAATGCTCTATTTTTAATCATAGGAAGTGTTTATTTTCGGATGATTCGTAAAGATCCAAAAAGGTTGGTAATTCACATATTGGGCACCTTCCTGATGATAGATAGCGCTGACGTATTCGGTCTCAATGACATGTAATACATTTCCGATTGGGATCGCACGGTGAAACGCTAAACTCCTGTTAAAACATCTTATTTTTTTTTTCTATAAATGAGATGCTCTGTATACCTTCTTGATTAGGATTGAAACGTCTTATGAGCGTTTTTCTCCTATCTTGAATAGTTTTTGAACACCATGTTTTTAGGTACCTGTACAACCATGTTTATTTGTCACATATTTTTTTTTTCTTCAACGATATTACCAATGACAACTGACAGATATCAAGTGTGAGGCGCCGCCGATATATTGAGCAACGTTCTATACAAAAAATATCAAACGTTAACGAACCGACTTCTGACATTTGAGCGATGAGTACATAACGCATTTAAAATGTGAGGTTTATGGCAATTATGGCAGTTGAGGGAAGAAAATTCTGTCATTTTCTTGATCCCCCATAAAAGTTGTCTTATTAGAGTACCCGCACGTTTCTGTATCTTTACTAATAACGAAGATAGCCTCCTATGCCCTTTTGGCATTGGATAATGCTTAAAAATGTTTCTTGACATCGAAACGAATCCATTGAGGCCAAAATCATCGAAATCGGACAACCGGAAGTGAAAACCGGAAGTGACCATTTTATTGCATATTTGAACTCTCCTCGATGTGGATAATCCGAATTCACTATTACCTTTCTTCTACCTCAATTTTTTCAAACCGGAAGTGCTTATTTTTTGATGATTCGTATTTTAAATCCCCATATCCCCAATGATACCTTTTTCTCTGCCCTAAGCAGCCATGTTTTTTTTCTCTCAAATTATATGATTTTTCATGAACTTTGCGTTTTGAGACACCCTGTATACTAAATCTAACGAGCAGCCGCCATTTTTTTCTCTTAAATTATACGTTTTGAGACACCCTGTATACTAAATACGACAAGCACCCATCATGTTATTTTCTCTTAAATAATATGTTGGTACACCAGGTATACTAAATCTAACGAGCAGCCGCCATTTTTTTTCTCTCAAAATTATACGTTTTGAGACACCCTGTATACTAAATAAGACAAGCACCCAACATGTTATTTTCTCTTAAATAATATGTTGGTACACCTGGTATACTAAATCTAATAAGCAGCCGCCATTTTTTTTTCTCTTAAATGATAAGTTTTGAGACACCCTGTATACTAAATCTAACGAGCAGCCGCCATTTTTTTTCTCTTAAATTATACGTTTTGAGACACCCTGTATACTAAATAAGACAAGCACCCACCATGTTATTTTCTCTTAAATAATATGTTGGTACACCAGGTATACTAAATCAAACGAGCAGCCGCCATATTTTTCTCTCTTAAATGATATGTTTTGAGACACCCTATACACATAGCTTGTTGAAACGCTAGACCACCGTTGAACCACAATTTTTTCATATTTATTCCAAACATCATTATTATTATCAGACTCACAATCATTATTTTTCGTATATTATTTAACAGCGTCTGCAGAAATATATATCCCACATTTGTACATCAACTTGTACGAAGTCTCCGTGGAGACAAGGCTAGCGTCACTCGCTACCAAACTTAAACCGCTGGTTCAAACCTCGTTCTCGGAAATCTTTTTTTCTTTAAAATCCAATTCAAAATATGTGTGCGCCGCGCTCTATTGGCAAAATGTTATCAATCAACTGGATCTCTCTCGACTACGTCACACGATGAACGCGAAGCAGTGACGCGTGACCTTGAAAGGAACCAAAATTGCCAGAATGGATCTTAAAAATCCTTATGGCAATTAACATGTAAAAATGATCAAATTGATTGTCGAACTCTTGTAGCTCCTTTACTTCAAGGGATTGGGATATTATCCGTTCAGGGAAAATGAGGAAATCATAAGCCCTCACGAGGCCAAATCAAATTTCATATTCATTTTCGATGATGTTGCATGCGATGGTCAACAGAAAATTCGAGAATACTACTCCTTTTGCAGACACCGAAATATTGACGCTGCATATCTTTGTCAGACATATTCAAAAATTCCAAAACAATTGATACGAGACAATTGTAATATGATTGTGCTTTTCAAGCAGGATAAAATGAATTTGAAACATGTATTCGATGAACACGTTTCCCCAGACATGACGTTCGAAGAATTCAAGGCAATGTGTGCAGAATGTTGGCGACAGCATCGATATGGAACCGTTGTGATTATGAAAGATTTTGATATAAATGCTGGACGTTATCGTCAAGGATTCGATAAATATATAAGTATACAGAGAGATTGATGTATCCCACAGTTATCATCATGAAACCGTTTAGCAAAGAAGTTGATGTTATTCGAAAGGCTAAAATCAATGAAATTGCAAAAGTTATTCGAAAAAAATATTTGGCTTTGAAATTGGGTAGATCCGAAGAAGATGAGTCATTGCAAAAATTCTTTAAACCTGTATCTGTCCCATTGAGGAAAATAGCAGCAATGCCGCCGCCGACGTCGCAATCTCCTACTACCCCAATGAAAAGTGAGGTAAAATCTGAACTCAAACAAGAGAAAGTGGAAGAGCGTAAAACGTCTCCATTTGAATCCATCGAAACGATGACTCCATTCCAATCCCTCGAACATGTTGCAAGTACAGATGATAATGATGGTGATGATGAGGATATCTTTAGCGTAGGCACACAAGAAGAACAAGATAAGAGCTTTGTGTCAGACATGAATGAACAAGTTTTACAGGAATATATCAATCAATATCCTATAATGGCTCAACCGTACATTATAAAACATTGGAGTAATGACAAAGAAATAGATAAAGTATACGGTCCTGTATATGATGGTGTATCTTCAAAATGGTTCCTAGGTAACAAAGAAATAGATTTCGACAAACGCAGCGGATACATTAAAATGGGTGGATATCAGTGGAGAGCAACACCCGGTATATATGAACTCATATTTTTAAACACACCTGAAAACTATAATAATGAAGATATGCAGGCATACAAATCAATTGTAGATTTGTCGAACATTCACAAAAACTCCCTAGGCTATCCGAAAGGTAGTAAAAGATACAAATATACCGAAATAATTAAACCGATGTTTCCTATACGAATTCAACGTAAAATATCGACACGTATCGGTTTACCTAAAACATCCAACCCTGCAGCAAAAGGTAGCGGTTTACCTAAAAATATACCTATTGCAATGACATTCAATACCAAACCTATGGAGTTTGTTTATTGGGATGACCCAAACGAACTATGCGAACGCCTCAAATTATTGATAGGCTCTCGGGATGCCGGAAATACTTCGCATGACAATGAGATTATTGCCATTATGAGTGAACTCAAAGAGGCAAATATAATTCTATAAGATGACATACATCTATGCATACATTCACATTTTCAAAATGGTTATCGATAAGTTCGGACGTAGCGACAGTAACACCAGTGATAGAAAGCGAAAATCACCTACGCCCTCTGGAGGCGGCGGCTTGCTGCACACTCCAGATGGTAACATCGATTTTGATACTATACAACATCAAGGTGAACAACACTATTCGAAAATAGTTCAACTGAGTGACAAAATTACAAAGATGCAACATGAAATTGAAAATGAATTGATTGCAACAAAAAATTATCTGGAAAAGAAAACACGAACACTTGCAAATAATTTTATTGAAATAACGCAACTAAGTGAGGTACGCTATAATGAAACAAGGTCATTTTTCGAAAAATTCAACCTACAATACAAAACTGATATTGAAAATATTCGTGGAGATTTGTTGAAAAAAATTTCTGAAATAACCGATTCGATTCATGCACACAATTTAAAATGGGATATTAAGCACAAGGAAATGCTGCTAACCAAGAATGAGTTAAACCAGTTTCGAATTGATATTTTACAGCAAATCCCCAAAATAAATTCAGATATAGCGAGTGTAAAATCTGCTGTCGAGGAAATTACTAAAAGACAAAATTTAGTGTATACATCACCATAATAAAATAGCAGGTTTCACAGTTTCACCATCACATATGTGCGTGATGGCTTCCAAAGGCAAGATTCAACTTGTCCGTGAACTGCACAAACAAATTAGAAAAAATTATCCTCGACGTTGCACCATTATTAAAGGCTTAGATGATTTATGGCAAATGGACTTGGCTGAGATGAGACCGTACGCCCAACAAAATCGTAATTTCAAACTCATTCTAGTTGTTATAGATTGTTTCTCGAAATTCGTATGGACTCGTCCGCTGAAAACGAAAACAGGTGAGGAAATTACTAAGACGTTTGCAGATATTTCAACACACACGAAACGATGCCCAAAAAATCTACAAACCGATCAGGGAACGGAATTTTACAACAGTAAATTCCAGAGTTTGATGAAAAAACATGAGATAAATCACTACAATACGTACAGCATCCTCAAAGCCTCTATGGCCGAACGAATTATATGGACTTTGAAGGAAGGATTGTACAAGTATTTCAGTTTGAATGGCACCTACAAATGGCTGAATATATTACCTGAAATCACAAAATCTTACAATGATACACGTCATTCAAAGACGGGTATGAAACCTTCGGAAATTGATAAAACCAACGAAAAAGAAATTCTCAAATCAACATACAGCCACTTGAAAATAGCTGGACCGAGAAAATTCAAAGTCGGCGATGTTGTGCGAATTAGTAAGGCAAAGCACGTTTTCGAAAAAGGTTACACACCCAATTGGACTACGGAATTATTCAAAATCATCAAAGTCAATATCACCAACCCTGCCACCTTCATGCTGGAAGATATGCAGGGTGCTCCTATCAAGGGTGCTTTTTATGCAGAGGAATTACAGAAAACTGCAAATCCAGATGGAAAAAGTTCTGAGGAAGAAAGACAAAAAAAATTTACGTTAAATGGCTCGGTTTGGATAACAAACATAACAGTTGGATCGAAAACGTTGATTTTGTATAGAATCCTATGGGAAACAAACACAAATCATATAATTCCGAGGGGTCTTTCAAATATTTTTTTTTTCAGTCAACAAACATGCAACAATATTTTTAAAATTGACCACGTGATCTGGAGCTATAAAAGCGTATGCAAGCACAGACGAATATTCAGTTTGAAAACGAAAATGTCTCAAGACAGTGGTTACATCAGTGAAGTTGAAGTAATGTGCGATAGTGATGGAGAAGATTATAAAGAAACTCTAAATGCCATCGACAGAGCATTGGGGCAATACGAAATGGCAGCTCGGAATGAACATCAGTTGATGTTGATGGTCTTCCCTATGCCATCCTACGAAATTCGATGTGGCATAAGTCCCTCCAGGGATTTTAGCTCATGCATCATTTTGAAGCAGCAGTTCTCCATTCGATCCATCAATTTTGCTTTTTTTGAATGGGCAACCCTCATTGACATCCTGCAAGAAATAAAGGAAAATTTCTTTGAATCACAAATCGATGAGTATGTAGATGAGTATGATCCAATCACAACACGTTGCGGGGATTACATTTACATCACACAGTACATCGAAAGTAATACCAAACAAATTTCCATTTCCAAGGATATCACGAACATGGAGTTGTCTGAACAAGATGTGAACGACATTCTCAATACACACTTGGGGGTGCTGTCTGACCGTATCGCTATGCTGGATGCTATGAACTTTTGTGACTATTATCGAGGTGTTTTTGATATTAATCAATCATGGTTGCGTGACAATAAAACTAATTTAAGTTTGGAAGAAATTATAGAAGGTTTTTGTCAAGCTTCATGTTTAGATAGTATGTTGGCTAATGCTTTGCGTGAATATTTATTTTGTTATAAGCAAAAATTTGTGTATGATTTATGTAATAAATAAGAAAAAAAAATTATGTGTGTTTAATTTCATCAAGTTTAAATTTTTATTAATTTGCAGACACTCAAACATAAAAACATCTTTAACTTACCTTTTTTTGCTCAACACTATCCTCCATTGTAAGCTCTATCACATTTTCAAAAAAATATTTTATTTTGTAATTTTTGAAACCTTTTGATATTATTATAAAAAAACACGACTACTTGTCTCCCAGTATTACGATCCAACTTTTTTTTTCAATTAAATTCTGTTCACAAAATTTCGAAAATGAAATACATGATTATGTACATTTTCAAAGAAAAATATTTTACTTACATCTTATTATTGATGATTGTGCACACACGCAAGTAAGTCTAACATCTAGTACTGCTTGGGTAATCGAAAACTGAAATTTATCGCTCATCCCCAACCACTTTTTTGACCCTAATGTGAGAACAAATTTCTAAAAAACATTCGAGAATACTTGATATAAAATTTCAGAACAAGCAAAGCTAATATCGCAATAATCGTTACTCTGTGGTTTTGATAACTAATCTGCTGGCCTGGGTCTTTCGATAATCGTTAGTTCGATAAACACATTTCAAGGCCAACTGATTATTATTCCAGCATAATAACCAAGTTTCCTGTTTGCGCGGTTTTTCCATAATTGATAACGCCGAATGGCACGTTTCAATGCCAACTGATATGAAACGAATAACAGAAATTGATAGCAGAATGTTTATATGGTAATAATAAAAATAAAATTCAATTTTCGAATATTATTATTTAAACCAAATTATGTGAAATTCTAAAATTATATCTTGTATAGTTCTAATTAAAATACATAAAATACATGCTAATATTATTGATACTATGATTAGAATTCTATAAACGTTATATTCCATTTGCGACTTCTTTTTCCCCTGCCCTGCTGGAATAAATTCGGTGGTTTTTGTGTCTTTTTCACGAAGATCTTCAAATATCAGCTTCAATATATACTTGAATGCTGTATTCTTGGGAACATCGCCAACAAATACTGCTAACTGCCTCTGATTGACCCGAGTTAAACGCATTGTTTTCCATTGTGTCCTATTACAATGAGGATCGAAATCATCTGCCTTCACGCATATTGCCATGAATTTCACTCTTTTCGGCACATTGACTATAAAACATGATTCAATATTGCAGTCAGAAGAATAAAATTTCTTTTCAGTTGAGGAGACATATTCTACGATGCTTTAGGTTGGATTTTTTCTTAACGGATATGTCGTTTGCGGTAATTTTCGATTGAACACTTTGTCATGAATACCCAAATCAGTCAACTGTTTCACCACATTCTCCTTTTCTTCATAAAATTGAATATCTTCCTTTAACTCTTGGACACGTCTAGAAAAATCTTCAACCTTCTGTCTGTATTCTTCAGATGACATTTTAATACTGATTATTTCAACTGTTCAATGGCAATAACATACTTTCCAAAAAATAAAGTTACCTAACCCTCTCCCCACCCACCTGATAATGAATACTAAAAAAAAAGAAACAGAGTCAAACTGCAAAAATGTGATTAAAATATACGTTTTTCACGTTCCAAAAAACAACTGAAAATTGAAACCCTTCAACATGCAAAAATGCAACCACAATAAACGTTTTTCGCGTTCTAGAAAAACAGCCTTAAATTAAACCGAAAAACTCTGTTTCTTATGGAGATTTGGCATTTCAAAATTGCTCAAAATACACGTTTTTGCGTTCGAAAAAACAACTGAAATTAGAAACGCTAAAACATGCCAAAATGCGACCACAATAACCGTTTTTTGCGATCGAAAAATCAGCTAAAATTTGAAACGGTAAAACATGCAAAAATGTGACTAAAACAGACGTTTTATAAGGTTAGTTCGTTCTGCTTTGATCAAACTTGATCTCCCATAAAAGTTGTCTTATTAGAGTACCCGCATGTTTCTATACCTTTACTAATAACGAAGATAGCCTCCTAGCCTATTTGGCATTGGAAAATGCTTAACAATGTTTCTTGACATCGAAACAAACCCATTGGTGTCGAAATTATTGAAATCGTACGACCGATAGTAACTAAATTTGGACCCTTATCAATGCTCTATCTCAATTTTTAATGATTGGGCACCTTCCTGATGATAGAGAGCGCTAACATATTCGGTCTCGATGACATGTAATACATTTCCGATTGGGATCGCACGTTGAAACGCTAAACTCCTGTTAAAACATCATATTTTTTTTTTCTATAAATGAGATGCTCTGTATACGTTCTTGATTAGGATTGAAACGTCCTATGAGCGGATTTTTTCATATCTTGAATAGTTTTTGAACACTCAGTATGAAATATCACCATATTTTTCTATTGGGTCCCCATATCCCCAATGATACGTATTTTCTGCGTCCCATTTTTCACATGACATTTGACACTTGCGTCAGCCATGTTTTTTTCTCTTAAATAACGTGTGATACGCCCTGTATATACTATTGCTGAATACTTTGCTACTCCCAATGACCCATTTTTCATCCGACACATACATGTAGCAGCCATGTTCTTATGTACCTGTACAACCATGTTTATTTGATCCCCTATAAAAGTTGTCTTATTAGAGTACCCGCACGTTTCTGTATCTTTACTAATAACGAAGATAGCCTCCTATGCCCTTTTGGCATTGGAAAATGCTTAAAAATGTTTCTTGACATCGAAACGAATCCATTGATGCCAAAATTATCGAAATCGGACAACTGGAAGTGAAAACCGAAAGTGGCCATTTTATTGCATATTTGAACTCTCCTCGATGTGGATAATCCGAATTCATTATTACTTTTCTTCTACCTCAATTTTTTCAAACTGGAAGTGCTTATTCTTCGATGATTCGTATTTTAAATCCCCATGTCCCCAATGATACCTTTTTCTCTGCTCCAAGCAGCCATGTCTCTTTTTCTATCAAACGATATGATTTTTGAGACACCCTGTATACTAAATGAGACAAGCACCATGTTTTTTTTCTCTTGAATATGTTTTGAGACACCCTATACACATTGCTTGTTGAAACGCTAAACTCCTGTTAAAACATCATATTTTTTTTTTGGAATGATGTGTAACACATATTTCATGACCCTCCTGCCGCCATCCGCTATCACAACTACATACTATTCACCTACTTTAATCAATATCCTCCGTGGTGTAGTGGTTTAGGTCTTCGCCTGCCAACCCAGCCGGCGCGAGTTCAAATCTCAGCGCAAATCTTTTTTTCTTTTCAGATACTGATCACACAACCAATTCAAATCTCCCGCTCACAGGACCATACCCGAGTTACGCCATCTGGTGGAAAGAAAAAGAACTTGATGTTCCGCGACGACGACGAGCTCCATGATGATGACGTCACCACGCCATCTTAGAGTCGCTCACAACACTGGCTAGGTGTACAACTGACAGATGACGAGGAAGACGATATGACGTTTGACAGCTGGCAACGTGGTGACACATGACAAATGTAGGTTTGGTGGGTTAGGTGACAGATGACAGGTTAGGTTAGGTTACTGATGTTCCGTGACAAAGAAAACGAACAGACAAATGACAGGTTAGGTGACAGATGAGAGGTTAGGTTAGGTTACTGATGTTCCGTGACAAAGAAGAGACAAATGACAGGTTAGGTGACAGATAAGAGGTTAGGTTAGGTTACTGATGTTCCGTGACGAAGAAGAGACAAATGACAGGTGACACAATGAACGCGAAGCAGTGACGCGTGACCTTGAAAAGAGCAAAAATTGCAAAACGAACCACCATAAGAAAATACATGGGATTTTGTCCTAGAAGACCCCTAGCCTATTTACTGAATGTCAGCAGATCTGTTTACGAGGTTGTTGATATATGGCTTTATAATAAGTAGCACTTGCAATAATTATATTTCCGTGAGGAACGTTGCACAAATAGAAGACAGATATAATTCAATATCCGTAAGGGGAAGTAGTTGTTTTCTGTCAGATATTTGCTTTAATTTCCGCTGTGTTATGTGGAGAGAGATATCGAATATTTCACAGAAAATATGGGTATGTAGCATATGTTTAATAATAAAAATAATTGATGAATTCACATATCCTTTATGAAACATGAGATAACAGGAATCATAGGATGTATAAATTGCACCCATATAAAAATTGTTACCGAGTTTTCAGAATCTTTAGAAATGCCTCAAATTGGCTCTTATAGTCGTCTTTTATTCATTCCCCGATGCTTCTTTGCTATCTATTTGGCTATAGTCATAGTCAAGTCTGGACGAAAACAATAATTATTTATTACAGATTCAGGGTTATTCAGGTGACCATTGAAAACGATAGAACGTTGACTGTCGATCAATTATTGCTTATTTTTCAACATGGAATGAAATTTCCTATACGGGTAACCATTGAAAACAAAACAATGTTCATTGTAAATCAGTATTGTTTATTTTTCAACGTTGCTTTAATGTTTCTATTACCAACATGTATTGCATTTTTACCAACGTCTTATAGAAACACCGTTGGTTATTTTCCAAGTAGTTTTGAGACTTGCTATGGGCATTCAACGTTGTCTGGTGGGAATTTCTAGCGATAAAGGTTTTATATGAATATATTGAAAATGGCGAATAATGGCTTTATTTTACTCATTAATGCTGCCTATGATGAGGAAGAGCGGTAAAGAAAGAGTTTTTACAGAAGACTTCATAGGTATATAAGATAAATCACAAAATTTGCAGATTGCGGAACAGAGTTTTGAGGAGAGGACTGAGGGATCAAAGTGATCCATTAGATATGACCGAAAATCAATTTAAAAGCCTGTATCGCCCATCAAGGGATATAGCGAGGCAGTTAATTGAGATTCTGGGACCTCACTTACCGCAAGGAGTGAGGGAAGAATTATTTATCCCCCACAAGTTGAAAGTAAATATTCTCGATGACCAGAATTTCTTTTCTATGGACCGCCCCCTTTATTTCATTTCAGATAATGGTTGCACTCAATTTTTTTGCTCAAGGTAGCTACCAAAAGGCAGTGGGTCTGGATCATTTTGTGACGATGAGTCAGAGTTCAGTGTCAAGATGTATTACAGCAGTGATCACTGCACTCGAAACATTGTATTTTAAAATTAGTTTTCCAGTTAATGAAGAACAGCACTCCACAATTAAACAGGGGTAATTTTTTAATTTTTTTTTACAAATAAATGAATCACAATGTGCCATAGGTTCATGGAGATGAGAAATGGTTTTCCTGGAATCATAGGTGCTGTTGATGGAACCCATATTGCTATTGTTGCACCTTCAGTTAATGATGAAATTGGTCCACCATTGCTTTTCTATAACAGAAAAGGATATTACAGTCTCAATGTTCAAATTGTAAGTAAATACATTTTGAGTCATATATACTGAATTACAAAATTACTCTTCTTTCAGATATGTGATTCAAAACTGAAAATATTAGCAATGAACGCTCGATATCCAGGTTCTGTGCATCATTCAGCAATCTGGACCACAAGTCAAATAAAACAGCTTCTAGAAAATAACTATACTGTTGGAGATCACTCATCTTGGTTACTAGGTATACTTGGAACAAGAAAGATAATTGTACCATGAGTTCCTGTACTGTTAACTTAAAATATTCATTTTATAGGTGATTCAGGATATCCTCTCGAACCATGGCTGATGACTCCAATTCAGACAAACAACTCAACACCAGCTGAAGAACGTTATAATGCAGCACACAAAAGCACACGAAATGTTGTGGAAAGATGTATAGGTGTACTCAAAGGGCGATTTAGATGTTTGCGGAAACATAGGGTTCTCCATCATACACCTTTAGTGGCAGCAAAAATTATTTACGGTTGTGGTGTACTTCATAACATTTGTGTTGAACGAGGTGAAGAGGCCATTCATATTGAAAATGGTAAATATACCCAAATCAGGAATATTTTTTGATTTGCTCTGAAATGTTGTTTTTTTTTAAACTTAGGGATTGAAGATGAAGCTGAGAAATTGTTTATTATTATGTACGTATATTTTATTCAAACTGTAACCAAATTTCATTCTGACAGCAGGCAACTTCGTTCAAACTCGCGCACAAGTATCGACAAACGTTTTTGGTCACAAAAAATTAAACTTCAAGAACCAACATTTACCAAATTCATTTAATACTATGTTACCAGATTTTGTTCTAACGACATCGATACTGAATGCAATTTAAGAATTTATCGTAAGGAATGTCGTTGGCCAAAATATGTCGTTAGCGCAACGATATCGTATTCTAACGACAATTTACTGAATAAGCCTCTAAAACAATTGACACGTGTTTTGATAATTTTTCTTCATGCCGAGGTTCCGAGCAGCCTCAGCATAGACCTACTATAGACCTATATAATATATTATAGTAGGTCTATGAGCCTCAGGAACCTCGTACTAGGATTAAAATTGTCTATAACAGTGGAAATATTAAGATTTTCCATAAAATACAAAACACTAGGGACTTCAGTTTTTTTTTGTGGCTTTTGTTAAAAAATGGCGCTAAATTTAAAACTAGAGAAGTGGTCGTGGCGCTAGAGCGTTTGCCTTTCACCCAGGCCACACGGGTTCGATCTCCACCGCCTGCCACTGAGCTAATGTGGTTTGGAATCCACTTGTATGCAAGCTGTAGCTCCTGGATCTTCCTTGCTCGCACAAGCTCTGCTTTTGAAGTGTTATCTCCGTAAACCAAGGTGATTCGTAAGAACAAATTTTACAGAAAAAGATTAGCCTGCTAGATCATCCTTTTCGAAAGAGACAAAGATTGATAGTATAGTGTGTAGGGTCGTTTCTTTTGTTCCAAAATAATAAAATTATGTAGAAATGTTCTCTACGTGTTGTTCATGAGTATTTTGTTTGTATGTCCATAAAACACTAGAATATTTGTACAATAATATCTATATTAACACGAAGAGGCAAGGAAAGCACTTTTGAAATATTGATGATAACCAGAAATATGCTATTTGGTGAATGGGTTAAGAATAGAAGCAACTTTTCCTTTTATAGATTTACTTTTGAAAATACAAAAATTTTCTTATGATAACTATTTTTTGTTATACATATTAACATCATTGAATTTAAATTTTAAAATTATTCATTTTAATTCCTCCCTTTATTGGAATATTTCTTAAAGTATTCGATTTTTGATTTCTCTATGGCCTTGCTGGTAATAATATCTTCCGTCTTCAATTTTATCTTCGATGAAATGATACCTCGTATCGATATATATGTTTGATATGCTTGTGATCTAGAGGTCATTTTGAGATCGGTATGTATAGTTCCTTGATTGTCTTCAATTAAAGTGGTTGGTTTTGGAAACCTTTATGTTCAAATCGGGTAAAATATTTTGACCTTCTCAAACAGCAGTACTAAGGGAAATATATTCAGCTTCGATTGATGACGAAGAAATTGTACTCTATTTCAATTTGTGATATACAGTGATATTAGGTTGCTTCAAGAACAGCTTCTCCCCACATGAACTTAGACATACTAGCATAACGAATCATGGATCTTGCTTTTTCCATCAGAGTTCTGTTCATGTGTTCACTAACTCTGTGTTTGGCTGCGGGGTATAGTGAACAGTTTGTATAGCGTTGCAGATTTAAAAAGATGGTTATACTGTAGAAATTTGCCCGTTGGTGGACTGAAGAAAGACTTGGTGAAGAGGTAAGTTTGTGACTTTCGAATACATTTTTTATACTTGTGTATTGGAATCACTCACGAGAGTGTTGAACTAACCAAGTACTTAGATTGTATTGAGGATGAACATACTTATTGAAAACTGGAAAATCCAATCATTCGATGGGGGTAGAACTGATAATTAATCTGGACATTTTTCTGAAATACGTCATTCAAATATTCTGTTTTTATTACAAAGTTCAAGACTGCAAAGCCAGTGGAAATGAAAAAAAAATTGTTGGTATTGATATGGTGGTAGAGTAAAGTTGCCGATTGTGGAATACCCTTTTATTTTAATTGAAGAAAAATATAAAACTAATCATATCAATTTCTGATTTTTTTGGTGGTATTTATAGGGGTTGTTAACGTAACGGCGCATATTTATATAAATAAATAAATGAAGAAAATATTTTAAAATCAAACAAATGCTAAAAAGGTGACTTTTACGAAACTGAAAAAATGGTAGGGTTCCTAATGTGGAATACCACACTATACCCTAATGTGGAATAGAATATTTCAATAAAGACTGAAAAATATAACTTGGTTTTTGCAATGAAAAATCAAAAGTAACGAAAATAAAAGTGTATTTATTTTACAACTGGTACAAAATCAATATTCCAATAAGAATATAAAAATAAATATTCCACTTTCGAGCCCACTTTAGTATTCCACCATAACGACCCTTCAACATATGAGTTCAAAAACAATTGTAACAAAGTTATAAACATCTTTCAGGTTGAATATTCAGTATAGATTAGCTGCATACATGCATTCGGGTCAATTCTGTTTCTTAGTAGCAAGATTGTTATCATAGCAAGACATTTTTCACAGCAAAATATATTTCAATTTTGTACAAGGCTTGAAAAATATCGACAGGAGATGTTGCTGCCACATTATCTACTGCCAATAAAGCAAGATAGATATCAAGCCTTCTACAAAATCGATATATATTTTGCTGTGAAAATTGCCTTGCTATGATAACAATATTCTAGTAAGAAACAGAATTGACCCGAATATATGACCATACAAGTAAATATCTCACCTTTATAGATTTGAAAAGCAGTCACAACAAAACTTTTACGCTCTAACCATAAAAAAGTAGCACCACCATAAATACACGATTTGATTATTATTTGAGGTTAGGAATACAGACTGGCTTTGCAGTTTCCATTTAGGTCAAAGACAATATGAATAGTATACAATATAATGCTACTGGAATACAGATGGCGATTACAGTTTAGCCAAAGTCCTGGTATTCCACATTTACTCCACTATGCCACAATCGGCAACTTTATCTGATGTAAATCAACAATGTGATTCCTTAACACAGCATGATTCATCAGATTCTGAAGATATCCTGGATCTTAATGTGGATACTGAATAAAATGTCATAATTCCAATCGGTTGAAAAATATATGTTTTATAAGAGAGTTTCCGTTTTAAATTGGCCCACTATATAAAGAACTTCATTCATATACAGCACTTGATGGAGGTTTAAAAACACACAAATAGAAGAAATGTGATTAAAAAAAAATTGCAGACAAAGAATACATGTTTATTTTCATTATAAAACTATTCCTTTCTGAATACATGTCCAATTAAATGTATTCACTTCTTGAAATCTTTAGGAAACCATGGGCTCCCGTAAATTCACTTACCAAGAAATGACAGACACTGAGAAAATTTTTCGGAATAGTTTTCTGCATGATCTTAACTGTTTCATAGAACCAACACACCTCTCTAATGAATTCTAGCTGATGCTTGTTAATTGAACTTCCTTTGCAGTCATCTCTGTGGTTTGTCTTTGAGAAAAGGGGGCATATACGAACATCAATACACTTTTGATTACATATATCCTGTACATTGAATCCTTCATCAACCATAATGGCCTCTGCATATTCAAGTTTATCAAACAATCCACTTTTAATAAATATCTCTCACTGATGGATCCTTCAAAGGCTTCATACACAAAGCAGATATCTCCTGTAGGTATAATTCCCAAGATAAACTTGAAAGTTGAATGTTTATTGTAACCAGAGTACATATTTCCTTGCTCACTATAATCTTGAGGTTTTTTCGTATTTACTTTAAAACTATCCAATATTACGCAATTCTTGAATATTTTATAACCTTGTGTTGTGGATTTTTAAATTCTCTCTTTGAGGCTTATTCAGTAAATTGTCGTTAGAATACGACATTTTCGCCAACGACATTCCTAACGATAAATTCTTGAATTACATTCAGTATCGATGTCGTTAGAACAAAATCTGGTAACATAGTATTAAATGGATTTGGTAAATGTTGGTACTTGAAGTTTAATGTTTTGTGACCAAAAACGTTTGTCGATACTTGTGCGCGCGTTTGAACGAAGTTGGCTGCTGTCAGAATGCAATTTGGTTACAATTTGAATAAAATATACATACATAATAATAAACAATTTAATATAATCTGTAATAAATAATGATTGTTTCATCCAGACTACAACCAAACCGATAACAAAGAAGCAGCGGGGTATGAATAAAAGACGACTTTAAGAACCAATTTGAGGCATTTCTCAACGAAATGAGAACTAATGATTCTGAAAACTAGGTGGAATAATTTTTATATAGGTGCAATCTATACATCCTATGATTCCTGGTATCTCATATGTTTCATAAAAAATCTGTAAATTCATCAATAATTTGTTATTATTAAACATTTGCTACATACTCATGTTTTGTATGAAATATTCAATTTCTCTCTCCACATAATTCTACACAGTGGACATTGCAGCCAATATCTGACAGAAAACAACTATTTCCACCTACGGATACTGAATTATATCTGTCTTCTATTTGTGCAACGTTCCTCACGGACACATAATTGCAAGTGTTACTTGTAATAAAGCCAAATTTGTGCTGACCACTCTTTCTTTCCTCTTTCCAAATATTGAGATTCTAATCCAAATTTCAAATAATCACCTATACCAATATGCTCTGTGAATTAAATCATGTTTCACGTTTGATATCCACCAACAACAGTATAAAGACACCTCCTTCGACGTCGTATACAAACGATAAATTTTATCGTAGAATAATGATAAAACGATAACGATATCTAGCTACAGAATCGCAAATATCGGTAATTACGGTTATCGTTCACTAACGACATCGTTATGCGTTACAGAAGTAGTGGAACAAATATGGGATCAAAGTATTATAATTCTGAGACCACACCCTTGACTCACATTGAAGCGGTATACTAAGTTTTGCTCTAGAAATCCACATCTGAGGCTTAATAACACTCCCCTTTTACTATCTTTTCCACACCATACTTCCCAACATTTGTCCAAAAATTCCCACAGTACTTCAAACTGCTGCAAAATATCCAGTATATATTTTTTTTATTTGTTGCAATACCTACTTGAAAATCAGATCCTAGCAACTATTGAATTATCATTTTATTGCAATTTTCAAATGAAAGGATTTTACACTTCATTACCAGTTTGTATACTTTTTTCTATATTAAGAGAAATATTTCAATGCACTATACAGGTTCACATGGTTCATCTTGAATTTTTAAATTGGCAAACTCATCTGCTTGGACTTCCTTTGCCTCAACATTCTCTCCTACAATATCTATTGCCTCAACCTCATCTACATAGACATTTTCACCAAATGACTTCTTTTCGCTCCTGATGACATTTTCACTTCTCAGGTATTTCGAACATGATGGTTCGGAAGTTTCATTGGTGTTAATGGTTGTCTTCTTCTCTTCAGAGATGATTTCTCAAAAGCCTCTTCAGACTTCTGAAATTTAAAGGTAGATAAAAGAATATTGAATCAAAATAAATCAGTGACTTACTTTTGAAACACGATCCGGTTTTTCTACAGTTGTCCATTTCCTCCTATAAAATGAAGGGAACAAATATATGAAGAGAATATTTCAGAATAGAATAGATTTTATTTGATCACGTTTCAATCTTGAAATGTTTGTGACAAGTCATAGCTTAGGGAATAATGAGCAGCAATAGGTTGCTTCAAATTACAGGTTAAAAGTTAAAATCCCAACGGACACGGTTCATAACATAGAATTTAAAGGACTCATTTCATGACATAGAATTTGAAAACAATATAAATAGTACACTACAATGTAAATGTTACACTAGAACTTCACTGGCAGCTATAATATATTCATCAATATTATAAAAGCAGTTTTTTTTCTTAGAAACTCTTTGATGAAAGTCTTAAATGGACCAATCATCATTCACCTCACTGTAGCAGAAAGGACGTTATATAGATTATAATTGAGAGAGTTTTTTTACTAGCATCAAGTCTAAACCTTGGAGATCTGACCATTGAAGCATTACGGGTGTTATAACAGTGGATATCTGATTATAGACACAGGGAATCTTTTTGACTATGAATCTGAATTAGTATCCCAGACAGCATGGTATATCCCTGGAATATTCGTCAGATGTCTCAGATAGAATAAATATATTCCGAATAATCATGGAATATTCCTATCTATATACTCTGGGCAAATATACAAAGTAGAATATTTCAAGAATATTCTTGAAAGAATATACTAGGAATATTTCAATGTGAATATTTTGAGTTGAATATTTCTGGAATATTACTTATTGCATATTCTTTATAGTATATTCAGGGAATGTTATGTAAGGAATATTCGTGGATTATTCTATACAAGACGTTTCCATATTTGGACCAAATATTATTAATGTTTCCATACTAGCGCGCTGATGCTTGATTCATAAATGATTTTCGTTTCTCTATGGCCTAATCTATATTTTGATAAGTACTTAGCAAACTTTACATTTGACAGAGAATTACCAATAATTTATACACTTTAACTCAGTTTGCATGCAGCTACCTTGTTATCAGAAATATAATGGCAATGATAGTTTCGCGTTAAAAAAATATCCAGAATTATGAAAATTAAAACTAAAAACATAAAACTTCCATTGTGGTCCAACCTTTACCATAAAAAACGTAAGTAAACTAAGTAGTTTTTGAATAATACTTTTTGTTCAGAATGGAATGGCTGGTAAAAAAATAAGAATTTTTATCACCACGGGTAGGTGAGCCATATACCTATCATCTCTTCGATGATAGAAACCATCTGAAGTTATGTCCAATAATTGCTGTGCATGAGATATTTTAACGAAATTTGAAAGCATTCATTACAATCTGATTATAATTAATATTGGGCACAATAATTATGCTATTTTTAGGTTATGTCTCACCGTTCTGTCCTAACATTAATTGTAGCTGTTAATTGTATCATTTTCTTTCAATTTTCAAGAACTCGTGTGTCATAATGATTCAGAGAAGACTCTGACGAACGCCATTCAGAGAAGCAAATTGAAAATGATAATATCAGCAGTACAGATTTAGGTTCTGCTTCGTACCATTATTCCCAAATAAATAAAAGTAGTTTTATAAATACAGTATAAAATCTACAAGTTTATAATGTATTTGAAATGTTCAGTGAATTAGATTATCGAGAAAATATTACAGTCTAGTCAATCACACACTATCAATGAATTTTTCATATCTAGTTGCAATTCAACGCTGCCTCAATAGAACATCTCTGAAGGACATTGAAGTGGTGGTATCTGTTACCTCGCAAAATCCTCCAACCGATTGAAAAGAAATTAGTAAGTATGTATAGAAGTTAAATACTTGTATATTTCTCCATTATCGATAGATTATGGTTCTTAGTAAAACTCGAAGAAGACCAATATATTTGCCTCATATTTTTCAGTAACAATATATTCGCACTGAAGACTTACTTTAAGAGTTAATTCAAAACCTTTATAAATGAGATTTAAGAGGCATTGTTTAGTTTTGAATTCTACACATTAAACGTACAAACGAACAAACCTGTCCAGTCCACTAGAAAAATTTCAGAGGGCTAGTCCATTAAATTTTTGTTACAGGACTACTCCAGTAAACTTTTTCATGGCGGTACTCAATATCGTAAAAAGGTATTTACCGAACTGAAAGCATGTAGAAGTGTGTTTTACGACACAGTGTGAAATATCTATTTCTGCACGTGCAAGAACAGTATTTTTTATTATATTTATTTGAAAATAAAAGAGTAGAAACAAAATGTAACGTAAAAAGATTTAGGACAGAAATTTGGAACATTTTTATTTCCATAAAAGTGGTGAGAATAAAAAAACATATAGGTAACTACTTGAGTGAAGGATTAAGGTATTGTTAAAGAAGTACAATGAAAAATTATTAGGAATGATACATCGTTGGTATAAAGGAAGTAGTCAATATTGAAAGTGGAGTTGCAGTATAAGGGAAACAGGTAAAACTCGAAGTCATCTCTACAAAATCTATTTAACCCCAATTAGTAACGGGGGATGTTGAAAAAGCAACTTTTGCATAATATTGTTGAATGGGCACAAGACAATGTAACATCAATTACATCAAAAACATGTTTTCGAGCATAGTTATGCTCATCTTCAGTTGATTGAATACAGGTTAAACTGAAATAGGAAAAGTACAAATTACAATTTCAAAAGTTATGCGAAATAATATTTTAGGTAGATACATGAAGTCAAAATAGGCATGGGAAGCGTTGAAAAAATAATTTTTAATAAAAATTTTACATAGTCATTTGGAGGCCATAAAACCACTATCAATTGGGAAATATAGGTGAACAATCAATCGTTAGTGCACAAATTGAGGATGAAATTATCAAATTAGTAAATTAGCAAATTGATGATTTCTCCGTTAATTTGTGCACCAATGATTGATTGGTTACCTATAATTCCCCCTTAAGAGTGGGTTTCTGGCCTCCAAGTGGATGTGAAAAATTTTTATAAAAATTCTTTTTTCAACGTTTCCAATGACAAGTGGGTGTCCATTTCAACTTCCAGTATCTACCAAAATATTATTTGTTTTTTACGAATTTCACATAACTTTAAAAATTGTAAGTTGTAATTTTTCTTTTTCAGTTTAACCCGTATTTGAACAACAGAAGATGAGCATTACTATGCTCGAAAACACGTTTTTTATGTAATTGATGTTACATTGTATTATGCCCTTTTAACAATATTTGGCTAAAAGTTTCTTTGAAAATGTTTTCCATTCAATTTGAACCTATCATATCTACGTATTTGCGATCATGTGACCAGAATTAGCCAATCAGTCAAACATTACACTGATAATTGGAAAGTTAATACTGTTGAACAATCGTGTCACCATGCAAATGACATATAGTATGACGTTTACAGAATTAAATTTCAAAAATGTCAGTTACTTCGAGTAGAAATGGAAATATCAAATAAAAATTACTCGATAGATATACTTAACTATAAGTGAAAATACATCAAAAATACTACATTGAGTTGAAAGTACACGTGGAAAATGTTCAAAGAGTTTAGTGAGGCGAGAAAATAGGACTTAAAGGAATGGTGTACTGGTTGAAGAGATGCCGCGTATACTTGAAGATTGGGCTGTAAATATGAAAGAATTAAAACTGATCTGAATGTGAATAGTAAACTCTCACAAGAGAAGTACTTCGAAAATAATGCGTTAGGTAGGTATACTGGTTTTTTAATTCTCTGAAAGAAATGTTCTTACTAAAGATCCCTCGACTATCCCTCGAGCATAAAGAAATGACCCTATGCGCCTTCTTAGACATAGAGGGGGCATTCGACAACACCTCTCACGAAGCAATAAGTAGGGCCCTAACGAACAAGGGAGTGAACAGAACCACATCCAGATGGATGGGCCAAATGCTGGCTACAAGAACTGCTGAATCGAAAGTGGGCGATATCTGCTTTCGGATTAGCACAAACAGGGGATACCCACAAGGAGGGGTACTATCACATCTGATGTGGAGTCTCGTAGTAGACGAACTATTCGGAACACTAACCGGGAACGGAGTCACTTGCCTTGGATATGCTGACGACATAGTCATCATGGCTAAAGGCAAATTCGAAGGAACCCTCTGCGATCTCATAGAAGGGGAGCTAGAGACTACCAGAAGCTGGTGCCTTTCTGAGGGGTTGAGAATTAACTCATCAAAAACCACGGTTGTACCATTGACTAGAAGAACAAAGTTTCAATGGAAGCAAGAGGTGAAGTATCTAGGGCTTACTCTAGACTCAAAACTACTCTGGAATAGACACGTAGAAAATATAGTTAACAAGGCAAAATCATCACTGATGGTGTGCATGAATACTGCAGGAAAAACGTGGGGCTGTAACCCATCAATACTGCGATGGATGTACACCATGATAGTGAGGCCTATGATCACCTGCGGAGCAGTAGTGTGGCACGGCAGAACCAAACTCGCCATAACAAAGAAAAGCCTGGAGAAAGTGCTAGCATGTCTTTGTATAATAGGAGCAATGAGATCGACTCCAACAGCAGCAATAGAGGTAATTCTGGACCTCACTCCTCTCCATATCATGTTGAGGAGAACTGATTGGGGAGCAAACTTCAGGTTGGCTAAAGTCGGACTAAAAGGGACAGCACACCTCGTAAGGGGCTCAACCCCCACCGAAAGTGCACACCTTGCCGATCTCCCGAAATTTAGTTTCAAGAAATTCTTTCGAACGGAATTAAATACCAAGAGTGGATGGAGCATAGAATCCATTCGAGCACTGGGAAAGAAAACCATAACATGGTACACGGACGGGTCCAAAACTCCTGACGGCACTGGAGCAGGAGTCTTTGGGCCCCAAATACCCCGAACCCATGGGCCAGTTCCCCAGTATTTTTCAAGCGGAAATTCACGCCATAGAAAGGTGCATTCAATTCAACCTCGACAGGAAATACCGGAACGAGGAAATCGTAATCCTCTCCGATAGTCAAGCAGCCATCAAAGCGTTGAGCTCATATAACATCAACTCAAAGATGGTTTGGGAATGCCTAGACAAACTTAATGATCTAGGCAGGAACAATAAGGAGTGGAGGGCAATGAACAAGCGGATAACCTGGCACGAAAAGGGGCATCCAGGCCACTGATCGGGTCAGAACCATTTTGCGGACTTGGAAAATCTTACTTCTAAGACGAACTCAATAAAACTGAAGAAGCAATGAGAGCAACTTACTGGCAGAGACTTCCAGGGCTAAGGCAGGACAAAGATCTCCTCGGTAACTTCAACCGAGCAAGATCGAAGTCATTGATTAACCTCAGCAAAACTAGTCTAAAAACAATCACGGGATTTCTTACGGGGCACTGCAGACTCAAAGAACATCTAAGGAAGCTAGGCTCAGAGGAGGACAGCAACTGCAGATTCTGTGGGGAACATCCAGAAACACCACACCATATATTGATGGAGTGTTATGCTGTACATCACAGAAGATTGAATATACTGGGATCACACCAGCTGACTGTGGGAGGAATACCACGAATAGACCCCCTCAAAATCCTTAAATTCCTCAAGGAATTGGGGCTTGAGGTGCTGCTGTGAACGAGAACACCTTGAAATAGCAGAGGAAGATGGGGCAAAATAGATCTAATTATGTCGCAGCGCATCAGTCACCATCCATTTTTACCATTACCATTACATCCCTCGACTATTAATAAATTCTCATTTGTCTTGAATATTCTCAAGCAAGTTGGTTTTAGGTAACAGCAACTCGCTTTCGAAAATTAGCAACAAATTATTTCGAAATTATCAATAGCCTTGGGATATTATAAGTGACAATATTCCGCGTTACCAATTTAAATAGATTTTGTGGAGACGACTTCGAGTTTTACTTGGTTCCCTAACAATGTTGATCTTCGATGATCAAAGTGTCAAACGACAACTAAAAGAGTTATTGGAAATGAACGGAATTGTCAATATTGGTGTGAAAATGAGTTTGCACTTTTCAGAGAATATTGAAGAAACCAAAGAGAGATAGGTAGGAATTGGTGCTTCAATTTCGACAGGTGTGTGCTTTGGAAAACACCTCCCAGCGTGATGAATTTTAAAACTTTACTTTTTGATGAATGAACGAGCCCTGTGATATATAAGCTAGGCAAGTATTCAGCAATGAAAAAATCTGCTTGGCAGGAAATCAGGAACGGAATACTGGCCTGATACAAAAATGTATTCGTGGATATATGGAGAGAGCTTTTGTTAATATTCTTATCCACACTATCTGTGATAGTCAGGCGAAACTGTAGGATTTGATGTGCCAAAAAATAGCCGGACTAGTGTGAAAAAACCTGGAAAATCTGAATAATAGAGCAGAACAGAATAGAGTAACACTATTCTGGGTGCAAGATCATAAGAAATCTCCAGGAAGTGAAACGGCTGACAAACTTGTATAGAAGAGATGGCCACTTTATCTGGGCATTGAATCATTACTAACTGTTTACCAGAATCTACAGTGTGGACGTAATTCAACAAATGGTTCCCGATAAAGCATCGGAGTCTTTATCATAAATAATTGTTATTGCCGAACCAAGCAAAAAACAAACTTGAGATATCCTTTTTTTGCAAAAGGCAGACGACTACTGAAACAGCATTGACGTTACTTGATATGTGGTCTTTCTTGAACACAGGATGATTCACCCGAATTTTTGTTCTAGGAAAACTCAGTTGATGTTTGATATTATCATATATAATTGCTTACGAAAAAATTAAAATTTGATTATTTCTGTTTCAAAAAATCATATTTAATTTATGATAAAAAAAATTTAACACTTAGTTAAAAATAATAAAAAATATCCTAATTGTAAATGTAGAAATCCCTTAAAAGTGTTAATAAGTTCGTTTTTACTATAATGAATAGATCAATATTGACACAATAAAAATTCAAATAAGTTTATTAAATTTTTTTCATCAAATTAATAAAAGTTCTGAATGCGTGTTGTTTTTTTTTGTCAAATTCATCTTGCGCTGATGAAGCAAACAATCAAGCAAATTTGTTAATTTTCATTTCTGTTGATGCACATAAGATACAGAAATACTAGTCCAATTTTTCAGTGTAAACATTCAAATGATAAATAACCAAATGAGTGGTCTCGGAGTCGTGTACGCACCACCAAACAAAACCTGTGTCTTGGTCAAATAAGGTTTGGCAACGCTGTCGGAGGCGTCATGGCAAAAATTCCTGTAGAAATTTTTATGTAGCCGTGCATGTATGTATATATATATATATATATATATATATATGATTGAATACTCTCGTGACTGTGAAAATATATCTTGGAAAATATTTGGGTAGCAGTCAGTTGACCAGTAAAAGTTATTTAATCTTCGTTTTTAAGCCGAGCTTTCGAAAATCTTTATTTTCTTTATCAAGACTATAACTAGAATATAATGTATATGAGTATATATGTTAATTCAACAGTTAAGTAATACTTACTAACGTGAAATTGAAAGAAATTTACATCAATGATAAACATAAAGAATATTGAAAACTTCAAAAATACAGACAGAGACAGGAAGATAATGACAGAAAGATGAATGGTATATATAGGATGAGAAAAACATAAAAAATTGTAAAGATGAATAGAATTACAAAAATAATATATTCAAGGAGGACGACTGTTGGAAAATATCTGTTTATTTCTGTGTAAAATGTATGTATATATAGAGCTCAATTCTTTTATGTCAGTTCTTTTGTTGACTGTATTGGTTGCGTAATTGATGTGAACCATTTCCAAAAAGAGTCTTTTCCGTAAATTACTTTCTACATCAAGAACTTTCGCATTCACATAATCAATCCGATGGTCTTTATCAATGGTATGTTCAGATAATGCACAAGATCTTATATTTCTCCTTGAATCACTCTTATGTGAGGTAATGCGATCTTTTAGCATTCTTTTTGATTGGCCAATATATACTTGATCACAGTCTTTGCATGGAATTTCATAGATAATATTAGATTTGAACATGGTAGGTACTGGAGTTTTCAATTTAGAATGTAAATTCGAGATAGTGGTGACATTTGTTTTTGCAAATTTTATTTTTTCATTTCTGAGAACATTGATTGACTTGACTCCAAAATTAATCAATGTTCTCAGAAATGAAAAAATAAAATTTGCAAAAACAAATGTCACCACTATCTCGAATTTACATTCTAAATTGAAAACTCCAGTACCTACCATGTTCAAATCTAATATTATCTATGAAATTCCATGCAAAGACTGTGATCAAGTATATATTGGCCAATCAAAAAGAATGCTAAAAGATCGCATTACCTCACATAAGAGTGATTCAAGGAGAAATATAAGATCTTGTGCATTATCTGAACATACCATTGATAAAGACCATCGGATTGATTATGTGAATGCGAAAGTTCTTGATGTAGAAAGTAATTTACGGAAAAGACTCTTTTTGGAAATGGTTCACATCAATTACGCAACCAATACAGTCAACAAAAGAACTGACATAAAAGAATTGAGCTCTATATATACATACATTTTACACAGAAATAAACAGATATTTTCCAACAGTCGTCCTCCTTGAATATATTATTTTTGTAATTCTATTCATCTTTACAATTTTTTATGTTTTTCTCATCCTATATATACCATTCATCTTTCTGTCATTATCTTCCTGTCTCTGTCTGTATTTTTGAAGTTTTCAATATTCTTTATGTTTATCATTGATGTAAATTTCTTTCAATTTCACGTTAGTAAGTATTACTTAACTGTTGAATTAACATATATACTCATATACATTATATTCTAGTTATAGTCTTGATAAAGAAAATAAAGATTTTCGAAAGCTCGGCTTAAAAACGAAGATTAAATAACTTTTACTGGTCAACTGACTGCTACCCAAATATTTTCCAAGATATATATATATATATATATATATATATATATATATATATATATATATATATATATATATATATATATATATATATATATATATATATATACACAGGTCACAAAATAGACTTCAAAAACACAAAAACAATTTCCACCGAGAAAACTCTGCAAACCAGGATCATCCGAGAAGCCCTTGAGTTAGAGAAGCGCCCCAATTGCTTCAACACTCGCGACGACGGACGTAGACTTCCCAATACCTGGAAGCCTCTCATTGCACGCATCAACTCATTTCCCACCAACCCTGTTCCCGCACACAGCTCACTTAGCGCCAACCAAGTTCCCGCACACAGCTCATCTAGCGCCAACTCAGTTTCCGCCCATAGTTCACCTCGCGCCAATACATTGCACACGGCCATTACAGCCACGTCCACTATAAATACAGTTCCTCAACCCACAATTCCGCAGTTCTCTCGAAGGAGTAGGCAGATTGAGACCCCGACGTCAAGTCACAAAAACCTAACGTAATTATACCTGAGGAGTAGGCAGATTGAGACCTCAGCGTAGAATTACGTTTCAACCATTTATTAATTTTCAGTTCTTGAAAATGGCTCCAAAATCGGAGCCGAAACGGTATATATATATACATACATTCGACGTTTCGGCTCCTATATGAATATTCATAGAATGTGAAAAAAGTGTGCCATTTCGCCAGTTCATAGAATATTCCACAAAGAATATATATATATTCAAAGTGGATTCTGGGAATATTCCATCATTCTGATTGGAATACTTTATGAATATTCTATGAATATATATAATGCTATCTGGGATGTTGAATATGTGATTTGCCGGGAGTGGCATTATGCCTAGTTTTGTGAATAGAGGACTACAATGCTCACGAGGACCAACTTTTGATATTATTCTCATAGCCTTTTTTTGTAGTCTAAAAAATCTTATGGAATCAGTGGAGCTCCCCCATAGGACAGTCCCATATGAGATGACTGAATGAAAAAGAGAAAAATATGCTGTTCTTTGAATTTCTAGGCTGGTCAACCTACTTATAGTTGCCTGAGTAAAAAAAGCACACTTGCCAATTTTCTCTGGATAAAATCGATGTGGTTGCACCAGGAAAGTTTATTATCAAGTATAATTCCAAGAAAACTGGCATTACCGGTATTTTGGAACACGATGTTTTTGTGTTTTCTATTTGTTTAAAGAAAGTTTATTTGTTGTGAACCAGGTGTCAGCTTTCTTCATAAGATTTTCTTGATCAGTTATCAGAGAATCGTAGGAGCTATGGCGATTTATCAAGTTAGTGTCATCTGCAAAGAGAATGCAAGTATGAGAGGGTGAAACAGAATCACAGAGATAATTTATATAGACTAAAAATAGAAGTGGTCCTAAAACCGAGCCTTGGGGCACTCCATGCTTGACATGGGTAATATCAGAAATGGTATTATTTGCCCAGACATATTGGCCTCTGTTTTCCAGGTACAATTTAATTGGTGAAAGAGGTGCTCCCCTGACTCCGTAGTAGTTGAGTTTCTCAATCAAAATATCGTGAGAGACACAGTCGAAGGCCTTGGTGAGATCACACAGAGTGACACATGTGTGATCACCGTGTTCCAGGCCCTCGACTATGTTGCTGACTAATTTTTGCACTGCCTGTATGGTGTTTCTCTTCGAACGAAAACCAAATTGATTTTTATCAAGTAAAACTTGGTTTCAAAGTATTTATACAGTCTAGCTTTCAGTAGTTTTTTAATTAATTTGAAAAATATTGATATTATATTAATTGGTCTATAATTGTCTGGTGCAGACATATCTCATTTTTTATGTAGATAGGAATAACTTCCGATAGTTTTGAGTAAATCTGGAAACTGGCCAGTGCAGAACATGAGATTTATTAAGGAGGTTAATGGTACTACCAATATATCGGAAGATTCTTTAATAATACCACTATGCAAGCTGTGGCAATCAGCCGAACAAGAGTTCTTTAAATTATGAATAATTGGAGAGACCTCTGCATCCAGCACAGGCTCCAAAAAGAACAAGTCACAGGGTGCTGGTTGTTTTTTGAATTTGTTTAATTGTCCAAGCTTGGTAGTGTTTTGATGATGTTTTCTGCTACCTTTCCAAAAAACTGGTTGAAGCAGTCTGAAGATATTTCAGAAATTTTGTCATTAGTGTTTTTTACTTTGTTGCGCTCTTGGTTTATTATATCCCAAGATGCTTTGGAAATGTTTTCAGATTTTATTACGTAGTCGTCATTTTTTCAAGGTATAAATGATTACCACTATATGCTGTTATTTTTCTAAATCATCTCTCTGTTGTTTGAGATTATCATTGAACCACTTAATTTTGGAGCCCGACTGGCTTTGTTTGCCTTCGTATTTAGAGGGAATGCTTACCTACCTGGTTTTTCGTACAATTACTGCGAATTCATCGAATGTTTACATTCTAATTATAACAAGGTTATGTTGTTTGCTACCGTTTTCATATTTGTCATTTCACACTAGTAGTCATATCGAAAACTAATTGATTTTCCAATTTTGTAAATATTTTTAGTGTATAATGAATATATTTTTTGCGTGGATGGTTGGATAACAATTGTTGGCAAGTTCGCTATGTACTGACTTTGCAGTCGGAAATACGTGCTGTTCATTTCGAACTCTGATTAGCCCATTGACCTCCTTCTGGTGAAGTCGAAATCGAAAATAGCATTGCCTTGGCCAACGTTATTCTCTGAAGAAAACCCTTTCGAGCAGGAAGGGTTTCTTTTTGGGGTGTCATCTTGGTCGGCAGGCCATCCAATACGTATGTCAAGGACCTGAATACCACCAACCTTATCGACAATTGGTGTAGGTTTGAGGACCTAATGAGCGACCAACTGGACACGCGCAAGTAGAAATCACGACGGAACCATACCTATGTGGTTCAGTACATATTTAGTATTGATTGTTTTTCTTTATATTTTTCAATCGATTTTCTCAACATAATTTTACGGCGGAAATTAATGTCATTGGGTTTCCTTATTGCCTTGGAGTTTTAACGACTCTATTTATGTAAACATATCGCGTGCCATTCGCTTCGGGCCCCTAGCTAGCGGCGTATACTCTACTGGTTTATGGTTGAACATTCAATGACGACATATGATTTTTTTTATTGATTATTAATTCCTGTCCCTGCCTAACGACTGATAATCGTATATGTATGTTATGTCGATAATTATATGAGAGACTTTTTAAAGAATTATACGGGGTGGTTTGTACCACCGTTACAAAATACGACTGGATATAATGAAGAGCTTTATTCAACTAACTTCGTGAACTAGAATTCTTCCTTTTATAAACTTACAGAATGTTGATTCAGCATCAGCGGTTCACATCGTAGAACTTCTGCGGATGCTGATGACAAAGATCAGCTTTTCCTAGAGAATTGTTATCGCTTGTAACCTGATATTTATGGGAAGGCCATACTGCCATAATATCGCATATAACAACTCCCTCTTATAATAAAAAGTTGGTGCAAAAGCAACAACTTTTGAAAATAACAATTATATTGAAAAATAAAATGAAATTTGAATTTGAGGAAATAATGAAAATTGAAATTGTATTTAAAATCCTTTGTTGCTGGATGAGGTCAGCTCTAGTTGTTCTTCTATTGGTTCTTCGAGATGGACGCTTGGGCGTCTTCGAGGGACAAATCTGCTGAAGGGACTTCTTATTCTTGATGGTCTGGGTGAAGGTGGAGGTTGATTATCCGGTGCCATGATACTAATTCTTGTGGACTTCCTGCGTCTACATTTGCAGAACAGGTACAGAAGAATCAATGAGATGATCAACGCAATTGTGAGATATGTGAACCATGAAATGTGTTTGTTCACATAGGGTTGATTAATTAGTTTGTCTAAGTCTTCAGAGTATTGGTTCAACTTATGCTGGGCTATGCTGAGGTCGTCTGTATTGATTTTGTTCAGTTTCAGCGGTTTCAGGTCTGGAAGACTGTGTTTTTCAGGTAACTGATCGCAGCATTTGAATGGTATCATTACTGGTTGGTTTCTGTATGTGATATTTTTGTAGTTGTGTGCGAAGTGCTTCGAATGGACTCGTGTACTTCCTATAAATGCATTGCATTCGGGTTGTAGTTTGAGAAGTGAGTTTTTGTTGATGATTTGGGTGACTGCTTCTCTGTCGATGCATTTGATGGTTACTGGTAGTGGATCGGACAATGATATTAGCCACAGATTTGTTGCTAATTCGTAGGCATTGTAATTTTTGGCGAAGATGACTGATGATTGGCATGTCTTCGGTACATCGACCAGTTGTCGAAGGAGCTGTGCCTCGCATATGGCATTGTTGTCGATTGGGTATGGCAGAACATCGGAACAAATTATTGAAGAGGTATCCAAGTTCTTGCATTTTTTCAAATCAGAGAGTGAAACGTATAGCATTGAATCGTCGTCTCTCGCGATATACTTTTGTGAAGTTGTCAGGATGTGATGGAATCCTGTTCGGTTATCCAGTATAGGAATTGGAAAAAGGCGGTATAGGGTATAAGTTTCGGGTTCTACGAGAGGAATTTTGAGAACGAATACTATTTTTGAATCAGTTTGATAAGCGTGGAGTTCAGTGATTTCCAAATATTGGGCAACATTTGACAAATAGATTGGAAGTGGTAAATTGTTTTTTGATAAGGATTGGGATATTTCTTGAAGAGAGTTAACTAGGGCTCTTGGAGATATGATCGATGTGTGAATGATTTTAAGACAAGCAAACGTAATTGAATTCAAAATGTCATCAAGACTTGATTCAAGGAATGTATAACTTTCCATTAGTGCTTCACACAATTCCGAGATTTGTAATTGTGCCTGAATAAAAGCTAACTCATCGGAAAGACTGTATATTGAACGTTCGATTTCTTTTATATCATTATTGAATGTTTCTTCGTCAATTTGTAATTTTTGTATCGTGCTATTGAAACTCTTTATAACTGAAGTTGTAACCGATATTTGATTTTTCATAAGATTTTCAAGTTGATATTCGTTTTTAGTAATTTTGTCTATACATTCATTGAAATATTCCCCATCGGAAGCATCTAAGCTACCGGTGATGGCTTTCCAAAATGTTCCTACACCGTTAATTAATCCACGTTTCATTCTAGTGTAAGATCGAGTGTCAGCAAATACTTCACGGTATTTAAGATCAAGTGATTGGGAAAGCTGGGAGATGAGGCTTGTATGGGTGTTGAACTGAGCTCTAAAGGCTTCCATTCTAGCATTGTTTGTTTCCAGAAGATCCATCATGCCTTCTAGGATTTTGTTATTTTTGTCCAAAGCTAGTTTGATTGGTTCTAAGTCTTTGTAAATCAGTAGAGTCCATTTTTCGTTAGAAAGTTTGAGGAAGGATTCTTCATGATAAAAGATGCCGACCTGTAATTAAATTATTCGTCTTCAAAATAGGGTTTAAGTCTGTCGAAATTTACTTTTGTTTTTTGTCTTGTTTTCCAATTTACTAAAATGGCAGAATTTTTTAGTATTTCCAAAATTTCAAATGGGCCATTGAATTTATTTTGCAATTTGTCCTTTATTTGTGATTCTTTTACATACACTTTGTCACCTACTTTGTACTCATGTATTTTGTCTGAAACGTTTTTGTCAAATCGAGTTTTGGCTTTTTCTTTCTTAGTCTGAGTGCAATTTTATAGTAGTGGGATATTCTATTATTTAAATCTCGCACATATTTGGATATTAGGTCTAGTGTCTCCGGTGGTCTAATAGAGGTATGTCCAAATACGAGTTCATATGGTGTGAAACCGTGGGTCTTATTTTTGGTGTTGTTATAACAGATGACTGTATAGGGTATGAACGGATGTTCATCGGGATTTTCTGTTTTTTGTGCCCTAATCATTTCCATTAATGTAGAGTGAAATCTTTCTAGTGATCCATTGGACTGAGGATGGTTTACACTAGAGTAGGTCAGCTTTATATCGTATAGGGTACATAGGTCTTTAATCATGTTGTTCTCGAATTCCCGACCTGAATCACAATGGATTCGGAGTGGGGTTCCGTAATGTTGAAAGTATAGCAGAAGGGTATTGACAACAGATTTTGCTGTCTTGTCTTCTATAGGGTAAGCCTGGGTAAATTTTGTCAGTTCGTCCCTGATAGTAAGAGCGTAATTTCTTGAGGGGATTTCACAGATGTCAATGTTAATTCTTTCAAAAGGGGTCTTTGGTGTTTCTGTGATAACCAGGGGACTGTTTAAGTTTTTCCTACATACTTTCACCTTTTGACAGATTTCACAGTTTTTGATGAAGTATTCTACATCTTTGGTTAAGCCTTGCCAATTAAATTTCTGTTTAATTCGTCTAATCGTTTCATTTATGCCACGATGAAGGTTGGCTTTTCCTGAGTGGTAATAATCAAGAATTACGGGAATTTCATCCGGAATGGGTGTTGCGTTGTGTAAGGTATTGCAATAATATAGTATTTCCTGTCTCTTACAGACTTGCTACTTAGAACATTTATTTTGTCGTGAGTGAAGTCTGCCTGTTCTTCGAAAATATCTTCAATGATGTTATAATGGAATTCTTGTAGTTTATTTTGCCAAAAGAACGTAATGATATTTTTATTCGATTTGTCCAATAATTGAGTATTGACGAATTCAATTTTTGAGTAGTCAATTATTGATTTTGTTTTGTAAAGATCGATGAATGTTCCAAATTCATTGGCCATTCGTTGCAAGTCTGGTTCGGCCGTTTGGTTGTCTAATTGATTGTCTGCCTGATTTTCTGCCTGATTGTCTGTCTGATTGTCTGCCTGATTCTCTGTCTGTTTGTCTGTCTGATTGGCTGTCTGATTGTCTGCGTCAGGGTTGTCGTTCGGATTTTCTTCCTCCAAATGTAAGATTTTGGATTGAAATTTTGCGCAATGATCAAAGTGATTGATTTTGATTCGCGAAAGTTCGTCCGCATTTTTGTTGACTTTCCCGGGTTTATAGATGATTTCGTAGTCGTACTCTTCGAGCTTTAGGCGCCAACGAGCAAGTCTACTGCCAGGGTCTTTGATGGAGAAAAGCCATGTCAGGGGTCGATGATCTGTCACTAGTTTGAACTTCCGTCCAAAAAGATACGGGCGGAAGTGCTTCACTGCCCAAACTATTGCGAGTAATTCCCTTTCAATTGTCGAATAACGGGTTTCAGCGGTGCACAAGGTTCGAGAGGCATAACCAATGGGAAGGTCCTTTCCGATAGGTCCTTGAGAAAGAACGGAGCCAATGGCGAATGCGCTTGCGTCAGTGGTGAGAAGGAAGGGTTCGTCGAAATTCGGGTATATCAAAATTGGAAAGGTTGTTAGTGCCTGTTTGAGATTTTCAAAGGCTTCTCTACATTCTTGATTGAAATCGAAGGTGATATCTTTTTGTAATAGTCTTGTCAGGGGTTTTGAAGTTTTGGCAAAGTTCGGTATGAACCTTTTGTAATAGCCTGAAAGCCCTAGGAAGGATTTAATGTCCTTGGGGTTTTTGGGTTCTGGAAAATTTTTGATGCATTCAATTTTAATAGGATTTGGTTTTACACCATCCTGGGTTATTAGATGTCCTAGGTAAGCGACTTCCTTGCGAAGAAATTCGCACTTATCCGGCTGAATTTTGAGATTGGCTTTGCGAAGACGTTTAAAGACTTCAGATAATCTAGAGATATGTTCATGAATTGTGGGGGAATAGATGATGATGTCGTCCATATAGACGAGACATCTTTCGTTCTGAATGCCCATGAGAATGTTGTCCATGACGCGTTGAAAGGTGGACGGGGCATTTTTTAAACCGAATGGCATACGAACGAATTCGTAAAGGCTATTTTCGACAGAAAAGGCTGTTTTCTGAATGTCTTTTGGATCGATCTCGATCTGGTGGAAACCAGAGGCCAGGTCGAGTGTGGTGAAATATTGGCACTTCCCTAGTTGGTCTAAAAGGTCAGAGATATTAGGGAGAGGATATTTGTCGCCTATTGTGAGTTCATTGAGTTTGCGGTAATCAATGACTACACGCCATTTTGCTTCCCTGAGGCATCAATTTTTTTGGGCACAACCCATACGGGAGATGACCAAGGAGATACCGAAGGTTGAATGATACCTTGATCGAGCATTTTGGATATTTGATTTTTGACTTCCTCCTTGTGGATTTGAGGATAACGGTATGATTTGGTGAAAATTGGTTTACTGTTATTTGTGTCGATCGAATTTTTGATTTCGTTGGTAAATGTCAAATTGTCGCCTTCTAAATAAAAGATATCTGAGTATTCTAAACAAAGGTTTGAAATCATTTCGCTTTCTTCCTCGTTCAAGTGTTCAAGACGTAGTTGTTGTATGATGTGGTGTCGGTCTGTTTCTACACTTAGATTTTGAGGTCCTCCATTGAGGTTATTGATTGAAAATTCTTGGATGGGTTCCAGTGACAATTCAGAAAAAACTACAATTTTTGGGATCGCATTCACATTGATTATTGAAGTTAAAAATTCACCCTTGTCATTTACTTTGACAATGGCATTCGGTAGGCGGACTTTTTCAATTTCTTGTGCTATCAGTATAGCATCAGTGTTTTTCAGATTACATTTCAGTTTGAAGGCTCGTTCAGTGCGAGGCTCAATTGAAATTTGATTTAGATTTTCAGAAATCTGTTTTGGCTCGACTATTTGTGTTTGTTTACTGTCGTCTGTTACTTTAAAAAGAGGAACAGTTTTGAAACTGGTTATTAGTTGTTTGTTCTTGAGATCCACTATACAATTATAGTGTTCTAAGAAATCAGAGCCTAAAAGTCCGTCGAATTCAATATCAAGATTATGAATGTATATCTTATGGGGATCGTCAGGTATGAAGGGGATCAGGGTTGATTCCTTGATTATTATTTTCTGGTCGGTGATGCCTTGAATTGCAATATTTTCTGGGAAACGTGTTCGATAATTTTCTCAAGTTTTTGGTTTGAAAATGGAGAGTCCTGCTCCTGTATCTATCAGAATTTTGAAAGTATTGGTAATATCATTAATGTAATAGAGATTTTTTGAGTTTACTGATAGAAGTGGTTTCATATGAACTGTTGTTCTGGGAAGTTCAGTGTTGGATTGAAATCGTCCAAATTCATTGTCTGAATGTGGGTTTGAAGATGAGCTATGGTTTGATCTGGGGATTCCTCTTGGAAGTAGTTGGGAGGATCGCCCTGTATTGGGTCTAACTGAAAATTTTGAGTATCAAAGTTCTGGGGAAAATCGTCATAAGAGTTTTGATTTTCAGTATTCGTTGATTCGTGTTGGGTTTGACCATTATCCGTATAATAGTCTGATTGATAATCGAAAGGTGGTTCGGAGCTACTAGCAGTATAGTAGTTTTCTTGATTCTGATCATAGTCATCATAGTACTGAGTGTCAAATTGTTGGTAATTCATGTGATACGTTTTTTGGTTATTTGGTCGATAGTTTGGATTGGGTTGTATCGTGGAGGGTCTTTGGTTATTGAAATTTGGGTTTGGTTTGATAACTGGAGGTCTGTTCTGTTGAAATTGATTTTGATGATATTGATTTTGGAAGTGTGGTGGTCTTTGGCTAGGACCAGGTTGTTGGAATGGTCTTTGATCATTCCTGTTCTGAACTGAAGGTCTCTGGAAGGTTGCTCTTGAGAAGGATTGATTATTTTGAGTCGAATTTTGTCTGGTGCGACATTCGTTTATCAAATGTCCCATGCGACCACAGAAAGAACAATTTTTTACAGGTTGGTTTGAGTTTGGTTTCCGAATAGGAGATTGACTTTGATTGCGATTGGGTTGCAGTTTTTGATTTTCAAAGTATGATAATTGGAGTTCGCGTCTGATTCTAATGATAGCTGAAAGCATATTCGGAGGATTTCCTGCCCTAACTATTTGTCCTATCTTCGGTTCAAGTCCAGTCAAAAGGGTATTAAGTGTCATGGTTTCGACTAGATGTGATTGTGCTGTTTTCTGTTCTCTCGACATGAGTTGTTTATTGATTGATGAATGCATTTTTGCATTGTGTGATTGCAAACGAGAAACAAAAGTTAATGCTGACTCACTTGGTAGTTGACGTATTCTTTGTAGGTCTTGAATTAATGCTGTGAGATCTCTAGAATCACCGAAATGTGTTTCCAAGAGATGTTTAATTTCGTCCCATGTCGATGGGTTCCGAGAGTTTACTAGTTCGGCTGCTTTTGAACGAAGTTTATTTTTTATATGTAAAACAACTAAAGTTTTTTGATCTGCCACTGCCATCGCGTGAGCAGTAACACACGCTTGTAAAAACGTTGTAAGGAAAATTTGATTTCCATCATACTCGGGTACTAAGGAGAATATTTCACTGAGTTTGTATGGCTCTAGAGGTTGAGGCTGATTTTCCTCGTGAGTTTCTGAATCGTTAGGCATTTTATTTAATTATTCTAGTAATAATCGATCAGTGCGATTATCGGGATAATCAAAAACAATATTTGTTCACTTGTATTGGTTGAATAGTGGAGATTGGGTAGAATATTGGGAATAATTGGATATTCGAACAGATAAAATATGAGAAAACGAAAAGTACGAGACAATTCAATATGTGGTTTCTTACTTTGTCTGTTGAAGCATCGAGTTCTCCTTGTTCTTGTCGACTTCTGCCAGGGGCTTCACCAGGTGTTCCTTCCGCAGATTCTTCAAGTGATGACTCCCTCAGGTTTGATTCCGGTGAAGGATTTGTATCCACCGCCACTAGTGAGGAGTTGCCGTGTTCCAGTGACGTTCGCGGAATCCTACAGCGACTGCGCCAATTTGTTATGTCGATAATTATATGAGAGACTTTTTAAAAAATTATACGGGGTGGTTTGTACCACCGTTACAAAATACGACTGGATATAATGGAGAGCTTTATTCAACTAACTTCGTGAACTAGAATTCTTCCTTTTATAAACTTACAGAATGTTGATTCAGCATCAGCGGTTCACATCGTAGAACTTCTACGGATGCTGATGACAAAGATCAGCTTTATCTAGAGAATTGTTATCGCTTGTAACCTGATATTTATGGGAAGGCCATACTGCCATAATATCGCATATAACGTGTATATATTTATATAGGTAGGAGGTGGTGTTACTAAGCTTCCTATTATTAATATGGTATATGCGTATTTGAAAATTATGTGCGTTGTTGAAAGGTAATGATAAGGGTAATAATTTATATAACTATGTTTAATTCTCTTTGATCCCTGATATCATCTCGGATCGCTAAACTGTTTTGTTTCATTAAGTGTATTGTGATGAGCAATATAAGCTGTTTTGAGTACTCGTTCGTTTATTTCAAAGGTTGATCAGATTAATTGGTATTGCGACAAGGGTGTATCTTTCGGATTCGGTGAATTGAAGATCGATTCCTGCCGAGTATTCGCCGAGGTTAAATCACCTGAAGCCCAATCAATTTAACGTCATTTATTTTTACCCACTCCCACCTCTACTTTGTTTAGCCGGAGCCGAATGCTCGGATTGTCCAGACGACATCCAGCCTAGTAGCGCGTCGTACTAAGTACTTAATATTTATATTCTTCATTCTGAAATTTTGCCTCCTACAGGATGAAAACCATCGCTTGCATTTTGGCAAATCAATCCAAGGCTTTGGAAATCGAATAAAGAATATACCATCTTCCGGATATCTGCTGTCTGACGAACACAATCCATGTGAACGAAAATTTTGACAAAAATAAAAATTATAACTGAACTTAACGATGCTCAACTGAATGAGATAAGATTGTCCTCTCTCATTATAGTTGCTCATTAATCTCCTATCCCTCGTATCCAATAAAATATGTCACATTAACCATAATATCAAAAATATACAAAGTGCAAAACAAAAAATTTTGCTGTGATCAAATCCTGTAAAACTTTCAACTTTTGTCAGTGTTGTTGTTGTTAAGTCAATACTCCGTCGCTGTCCATCTATGTACGGATGTCATTCCAGTTCCAGCAATAATTTTTGTTATTAAACATCTTAGTTATTAATTTTCACATGAACTGTTGATATTTCTAATGTTATTTGATGATTCCATGGCAATTTTTTGTACTTCCAAGTAGTATTAGGCCCAATTGGAAAGCGGCTCTAGCCACTCTGGCGGATGTATATATCGCATTTATGTATTAACTACGAATATTGATATAAAGGATAGCCTGTCTGATGCTGAAACAAATTAAAACACCCCGTGGATGAAAATATTACGATAGAAAACTGAGAAAGAATACACATGGTAATCATTTCTCTAGGAGTGATATGTATTTTGTGTAAAGTGGAAGAAAACTTTTTAAAACTAGTGCACTACTCTTACCCAACATGATTGTTATTTATCTACTCTCATGATGCTCTCCAAGGAAGTTCACTTCACAATGAAGAACAAGAAATAAACTGTTCAACATTTGTTGTTTTCACAGCAAACGGAGAAGTGCCCAAAGAAGATAATGAAAATCTTACAATGGAACAATAGGATTGTAGTATCTTAAAAGGTTAGTAGACATTACTCATGTATTATTTATTCTAATGGATCACCAACAAAAAACTAACTAACGAACAAACCATATATTTATACTGAAAACCTTTCCATTTCTTGGTAATATTTTTTGAGAAATCATTCCGCTGACTCCTAATTTAAGTTAAAATTATATTTTTCCCCCTACTGTGATCTACTTGAATCATATTGCATTGCAAGAAGGAATATATAGCTCAATCTCTTAGAGTTTCTTAATTTGATTATGGTATTTTGGAAGACGATTTATGAGAAAACTTGTACTGAGAAAAGATGAAGTCAGAGGCAAAAACTCAACTGGTGAAAACATTCTGAGAAATTTTCTATTTCACCCTTTTGTGGAATATAGCCTTTCCAGAATACGTAGAATAGAGATGAAAGATATGAACCGAGCCAGTATGAGAGAGGAACAGGTATATTTAATGCGCAGCATGTGGGCAGATTCAAAAGATGCACAAATGTTAGTGCGACAGAGAAAGGGAAAGAGAGAGAGCACACCAGGAAACGTTTCTGCTATCAAATATATACATATTCAAATACTCGGATATTTTCCAAATGACAATATTATTTACTATCTATGAATCTATGAAATTTTATAAACAACCCGTAATTTCAAAAGTCAAGAGATTGACATTTTAAAATTTGAATTTCGCGCTCAAGTTTTGCGCATGTGCTCTCGGTCACCTTTGCCAATTCGACGAGGAAGGGCATATAAAATCCGGCTTCAATTTGCCAACATTGGTTCTTATGGCGTATGGTCAATATTGTAGTTAATACATATATATTATATCGTAACTTCATACAATTCTAACTTTCACCGTTTGAGGGCTCTCAAAGGCTGTGTAATATAGGGTCATTATTAAGCAGGCCGTTCCGTTGTCTCGTTGACCGGTGTGGATGGACGGCTTCCGCAAAGTTTCGGATTCCTCCGAAACCATCTTCAGCCACCCACCGCTCTGCTCCTAGTTGCCTGGAGGGCAAGGACGTCGTCACCCAGGGATTTCGGGTGGCAACTTCCGTGTCCCTGCCGACAACCGTCACGGAATCTGCCTTACTAGCTCTTATTGCATAATCAGGCTGTGCATAGATGTTCCCGTGGGAGGTACGCTGAACCCGCCCCTGGAGAGATATGGGAATGCGAGCATTTCCAACTCCCTCCGAGAGCCTTCCACCACCCCCTAGGGCCTCAGCATCACCCGGTTCCCTTAGGGTATGCACATCTATAGCTTCTGGCCTCCGCTGTGGTGCGTGGGGCACACCCGATGACCCCGGAGCGCTTCGGCGCATTCCGAGGGGGCGTAACTCACGAGCTTCGCCAGCACGGACTCCTTCGTAGCCCTCCGACCTACAAACAGAAACATTTCTTGTTAGTCTAAATTGCTCCAAACGGGCTTCCAAAGGTGGAGTTGTGACAACTCCCGCGGAATCGATAACTAACCCTACCTGAGCCGACGGGGAAGGCTGCCTCCCTCCGTCTAAGCTCGACTCTAAAGTACCTTGGTCCAGCACACTTCTCGGGGACAAGGTAGTTGACATCGTCAACTTACGGTATTCCCCGGTAGTACGTACCTGGGGGACGTCTCCGTCGAGGCGTCGCGACGCTTCGGGGAATAGACGCCTGGCGTCTAAGTCACCCGACGGCGGAGGTGTCCGAAAAAGCCCAGCGCCGGCGAACACGGCTTGGGTATTCTCCTCCGCGAGCATATGAGATCTCAATATCATATTCGTCATTGCTCTAAAGGACAAACAATTACGGCTGTAATGTATTGTCGGACTACTTGCGTGTGCAAGTGTGTGGCAAAGGAGAAGTGCACTAAAATCGACCTCGCGTCGACCCAACTCAAGTGTGACGATGAGAAGGGTCAACCTATAGCTAACTAACCTAACACCTAACAAGACCTCGCCGGGAAATGGACGAGGGAGGAAGGATTCACGGTTTAGAAAAACTATCTAAATAAAATTTCCTAACTTCAAAATTGCGTGAAGCACCAAAAAGGAAAAATTAAACTTGAACCAAGACAGAGATTTTGGGTAAAAGGATCACGGAGCCTAACCAGACTGTCTCAGGTGGAAAAGCCGAGAACAGCCGCAGGAAATAGGTATGGGAAGGACGCGAAACCCCTAGGTACCACAGGAAATGTGGCTCGCCAACGACGAAGTCGCAGCTAATGATGTCTTGACAGGCCGAGGAATTTAAGCTCGAATGATACAATCTTCGTGGAACTCTACGATCGAGCCGATTGTATCAGGTGAGATCTCGTTTTGGTGCCTGACCCCTTTTCATACGATGGGGATTTTTCGTCAACGTCGCGTATAGGTATTAAGTCGGGAAATAACTTTGATGAAGTTAAATCCCTAAGTGTCCGTTGCAAAAGATCACTTTACACTGATTATTGCTCGAGAGTTAAATTACCTATCAACGTACTTTCGTAGCGCGAATAAAACACCTGTAAACCGTACAAGTGAGTCTAACCCCTTTTAAGATAGAAACAAAACGTTATGAATCTACTGTGAACTGAATTATTATTACCGAGAACCTGACTCTAACTGCTAGCCAAAACGATGAATTGCAGAGACAAAAGGCAAAGCCAAACAAACGTAAGTTATTTAACGGAAACACGAAATTGATTATTACACTGCAATTTGACAAGAAAGAGTGGCTGTCTGCTGCTTCGCTGCATGCATATTTATGCAATCCTGACTGCTAAATCCGCGACACCCATTGGCCTAGAGGGCCAAAGTGGGCATCGCCCTTGGCTGAACAAAACCTTAGCTCTGTCATGAAAACCCAATATATGATTAAAATTTTTAACGAAGAGATTCAGAATGAATCCAATTCAGCATTCGCCAAGAAATTTCCGTCGAGAAATGAGCATCACAATTTCTCGACCGAGTTTTGTTCGCCGTTCTCGAGCGCGATTGGCTAAAGCCAGGCCACGCCCTCCGAACCGTGAATATAAATATAGAGCGCTTTGCGCGTCTCGACACGGTGTTCCAGACACCACGTTTAGTAAAAAGCGAAGAAAGTTTATTGATACACACACAGTGTTCCAGTCTACTGCCTAGTAAAAGCGACGAACCTACGTATACTCAGCTGAGTGAAATATTACAAAGTATTGTGAAAATTAGTATTTTTGAGAATTTCAAAGTATTGAAATCCGATAGTACGAGAGTTCCAGAAAGTTCCTGAGAATAATTGGCGAAAGAGATTAGTACAAATTTGGCGAAATTGTGTTCTAGAAAAGTCCTTCGACGAAGGTGAAATCGAAAGTTCGAGAAAGAGAATTTTACAAGTCCGAATATTGGAATATTGGGTTTTCAAAGAAGAGAGAAGATTCCAGAAGGTGTGCAGGCTCAAGAAAGAAGATCTTCAGCCAACATTTTTCTGCTAGGCCAACTTGTGTTTCTTGGAGGGATATCAAGAAAACCAAACATCCCTCCAAAAAGAATTCGTTTGATCGCATGATTGCTGGACACTTACTTTAGTTCTTTTCAGAACTGAAAGCAAAGTGTTAAATTTTGGGACTCAGTGCGAGCCCACTATAAAAGAATTCGTATTTTTGAATATTTTATATTTACTAATCCACTTTCTCTTTCAGCCTAGCCTGGCCTCCACCGCCGGTGGAAGCAGCGGCTCCGTATTGCCTGGATTAGATTGCGTGGTCCCGGAATCTATGCCAGGTGATGCCTACCGGATCACTGGGGTGAGTCTTCCGTTATAAGACGAGCCATTGCACTAAGGTGAGACGGGGCGGTAAAGCGCAACTTCTCTCCCGGGAGAGACACGGGTAAACTCCCTGGATAGGCGCGTTAAAATACTTAGTTTTATTTTGTTAGATTTTGTTTAGCTATCGACTAATCATAATCTCTCTTTCAGCTACTCTGGTAAGTTAAATTAGGGACTTAGGGCTCTTGCTAGGAGTAGGCTAGTTTATAAAAAAAATCATTGGTTGGCATTTTCCCTATCATTTGCGGAATTACTCTTTGTAAAAAAATGGAGAGATTCTGGGCGGCGAGAATGAGGTCGAACCCGGAGCTGGCCGAGGCACCTCAAACTAACAATTCTATTTTTTTTAATAATTCAACCAACTCCCATTCTCGACATGGCGCCCAACGTGGGGCCTTTAATCATCATACTGATGATGAACAAAATGTCCGAAACGTCGGAAATGATGATTTTCGAAGTTCCGAAACTCCAGAAAATTCTGGACAACGAAATGGCGATTATTTCACTGAGATCGGTGAACGAACTCAATTCCTTGATAGGGAACGCCATGCACACATGTCTGAGGAAGAACGTGTTCAGGTCGAAACGTTCGATCCACGAATTTCCACAATTATGAATGATAGCGATTGGTATACTCGCTCAATGGCTTCGACACGCACCCTCGATGGTGAGCGGGCGGAAGCTTCATATTTGCAGAGTGCATCTGCCAATAATCCATTTTCATTGCTTTTCAAAACGTCGCCAACTTCCGATCCCAGCGACGAAAAACTAAGTGGGAACAGGTGGCGCCCAAACTTTAAAAGCGAAGAAAGCCCAAGAAGGGTTTCTTTTGCTCCGGAGGATAATATTCCAGTCGGAAATTCTACGATAAATCCGGAAACTATAAATACTGTTGCCCCTGCTCCGCCACAAAGTGACATGGCGCAGCTGGTGCAAGTTCTCAAGGAACTAACAGGCCATTCGAAGCCGAAAACTCTCGATAGAAAAAAATTACCCACTTTCAGTGGAAAAGATTCAGAAAACCCCAGATATTTTCTGAATAAATTGGTGTCTGAATTCAGGAAAGCGGATTTAGATCTGGACGATTGGGTGGCTCATGCTCGAAGTCAGCTTAAAGGTGAGGCCCAAACATGGATGAATTTATACAACGACATTAATGCCACATGGCAATTTTTCGTAAACCGCTTCCTTGATAGGTTTGATAGCCAGGAGCTACACTCACGACTCCTTGCAAAAATTTATGGAGAAAAACAGACGAAAAGCAAAACTGATATTTTCATCGGGGAGAAAATGGCCCTTATCCGTCGAGTGATGCCAAATCTGCCCGAACTGGAGGCCATACGTTTAATAACAGAACTGATTGACCCCGCTATACAATCTTTTCTCCGAGACAAGCCTATTGTGAACCTCGAAGCATTCAAAAGGCATTGCATTCAAATAGAGGCCAGCTTGACAGCCCCAAGCTGCTTCAAAACAAATAGTAAAGCCACTGTCCAGGAACCTACTAGACAAGCTAACGTGGGTTCGAACAATGTTAACACTTCTAGAAATACTAATACCCAAGGCCAGTATAATGGAAACTGGAGGGGCAATCAGAATTCGAACCCCAATGGATGGAGGAATTCCAATACTAACAGAAGTGAAAACAGAGACTCTCAAAGAGAAAGAGAGGACTCTCGGAATTATACAAGGGGCCAGTTTTCTGCTGTTCGGGGCAGAGGCTCATATAGAAACGTGGGACAGAGGAATCCCCCACCCACACAAAATCAAAGATCTGCAGATAGTAGACTTAACTACATAGCGGAAGAGGATGCTTATTGTTCGGGAAACGCCAGGCAAGACGCACCACCTACGGCGATGGTGACGTCTGCTCGCCAGTAAGCCGAGTCCCCACTTATATCCCAAAAGTGGAAATCGTCACTCATTCAAACATTTCCACCCAAACTTTGGGAAACGCAAACCCTGAAAACAATTTTCCTTGTGTAAATATTTCAATTCAAACAGATGAGTCTGTTGAAGTCCCTGTAAATAATTTTTCCCCTCTAGAGGCTTTAGTGAGCCTGGAAGATGGACACATAAAGTGAAGAAGGCTTCCCAGGATCCCTGTGTGCGCCGACGGCAAACAGGTATCTGCCCTAATAGATACAGGAGCAAGCACCAATTTTATAAGAGCAAGTCTGCTTGAAGAACATGATCTGTCAAATCTTCCAAATCCGACTGCTATCAGATTAGGATGCAGGGATAATACGTCCTACAGTTTAGGACAAAAGGAGATTACGTTGGATATTGAAGGACAGGAGTTCCATATAACTGCTACAGTCTTAGCAGACCTTAATGAGTCGATAATTCTAATAATGAGGCCATCCTAGATGTTAAACGAAAATGCGTTTACTTGGGAAGTGAGACCAGGCAAACGGTCTATTGGAGTCCAGTTTCAGAGAGGGCAATTGCCGAGATTCAGTTAGCAGAGTTCGCTGAAGAGCAATTTTCGCCCGAAACGAAGGACAAGATCATGGAAGTAATAACGGACTTTCCTGATGTGTTCGAGGAAACCATCAGGCAGCCAATTACTAAGGCAGTATTGCACGATATTGAGGTCAAAGAGGAACGCCCTTTTAGACGCTTTCGTTATGACAAGATGTCAGAAAGCCGTAAACAGATCGTACATGAAGAGATAAGAAAACTTTCGGAGGCTGGCGTGATAGTGCCAAGCGACTCCCCATATTGCTCCCCTGTAGTTCTCGTCCCAAAGAAGGACGGAAAGCTGAGATTTTGTGTAGATTACAGGGAGATCAATAAGTTGATAGTCTCCGAAGCTCCAAACTTACCTCCTATTCAGGAGACCGTTAGAGAAATGGGGCAGGCAAAGATTTTTACCACATTAGACTTGAGAAACGGGTTTTGGCAAGCACCCTTAACACCGCCGTCTCAAAAGTACACAGCATTCGGAGCCCCTGACGGACAAGTGTACCAATTCAAAGTTCTGAGCTTTGGCCTGAAGAATGGCCCGGCTGTATTTCAGAAACTTATGTCCTCAGTCTTAGTCGGATATACTGATGTCTTTTGCAAAGTATATCTCGATGACATTATTGTTTATTCCCGCGATGTCGAGGAACATTGCGTACATTTAAGGAGGATTTTGGAACGCCTCAGAACTCATGGTCTATGGCTCTCTCCTCAAAAATGCCACTTTGGTTCAAGAGAACTGCATTATTTGGGTAGAATCGTCTCCGCAAAAGGAAATCGGCCACAAGAGGCTCACATCCTTAATACTGTAAATTTTACTACCCCTAAATCATTGAAACAGCTCAGAGCGTTTCTTGGAACAGCCAGTTGGCTACGGAAATACATTCCCCATTTTGCAGAAATTACGTCTCCCCTTACAGATCTCATTGATACCCAGAAGAGGTTCAAATGGACTCCTGCTGCCGAAGCAGCATTTAACAAAATAAAAGAGCTGGTCAGCCAACCACTTGAGCTTTCCAGACCCGATCCTCAGAGACCTTATTGTCTCCAGACGGACGCAAGCCTCATTGGCATGGGGGCAGTCCTGTTTCAAGAAAACATAAATGGTAATAGAGACATTATCGCGTATGCGAGCGCGAAACTATCCAAAACTGAAAGAAAGTACCACGTGAACGAAATCGAATGTTTGGCCATAGTTTGGAGCATTAAAAAGTACAGGCATTTCCTGCAGGATAAGCATTTCAAACTGTACACAGATAATTCAGCACTCCTATGGCTAGGCAAAATGAAGGATGAACGAGCGAAGTTAACACGATGGTCCTTGCTATTACAAGAATACGATTTTGAGATCATCCACATTCCAGGGAAGCTGAATCAGCTCCCGGATTTTCTTAGCAGAAACCCAATAGACGAGCCGACAGGCCATGATATACACTCTGAAACAGAGCGGATGATATTTCCAGTCAAAGAGACTCAGGAAAAATCCCCTGTAGGAGAATTACCGACACTCACACAAATAAGAACGTTTTACGAGGAAGTTAAAGACAGACAGAGAGATTGTCCTAGCCTCCAAAGGTTTATCGAAAGAATCATCAGAGCAAGGAATACGCCAAATCCAAACCCCTATGAGCGAAGAATTCGTGACGAGTTCGTCTTAGAGGATGGCGTGCTCTATTTTATAGGCCAGGATCCTGAAAGTCGGCGGGTTGTGATACCAAAGAATTTTCTGCACCAAGTGCTTAAACGGTATCACGACGACATAGGGCATCCTGGAAGCCTAGAGACCTATCGACAAATTTCTAAGCACTTCCAACTTTCTCCCCTTAAATCTCGCATCGATGACTACATCAAGAGGTGCCTCACTTGCGCGACAACTAAACGTGCTGCCCCTCAACAGGAAATGATCCAAAGGCCAAATTGTCCGGAGAGGCCATGGGAAATCGTCTCTATAGACGCCATGGGTCCATATCCCGCATCCCGAAACGGGAACCGGTACATTCTTCTGGCCACAGACTGTTTTAGCAAATGGGTTGAAGCCAAGGTGGTACGAAAAGCCGATGCCGAAGCTGTCGTCAAATTTCTGCAGGAGGACGTCTTTGGAAGATGGGGTTACCCAAGGTTAATAATTTCGGACAGTGCAGCCCAATTCAAGGGCAGAGTCTTTGAACAGTTCACAGAGCACTATCATATCGAAATTAAGTGGTCACCTATCTATCACCAACAGGCGAATCCAATAGAAAGGCGAGTACAAGAGATAAAGAAGATGCTACGAGCTGCTTTACTGAACAAGGAGGAAACCCTTTGGGAAGAGCAGGTTCCTAGAATTATCTTCAATTTAAGGACTCGATTTAACGCCGCAACAGGGATGTCACCGAGCATGCTGCTGTTAGGCTACGAGATACCCCAGCCCGGAGAGTGGATAACTCCTTCCCAAAAGAGGAGGAAAAGACGAAACGAGAACCGTGCAGAGCGCGTCGCAGAGGCAGCCGCTTCTTCTTCAACTTACAGGAGTAAGCTTTTCCCGAATCTGGAAGACGAGCAACCCGTATCATTTTTGCCAGGTCAATGGGTTTTGTGCCGGAATTTTGGTCCGCGTCGTAAAAACTTTGGCCAGACCTGGGTCGGCCCATTCCAAGTCGAACGGCAAATCGGCCCCAACTGTTATGTGGTCCTCAAAGGAGGCTACGAACAGAACATCTCCGCCGATGATCTCCGACCAGCCCCGGATCCTAGAAGTGGCCAAGACCACTTGGATCCACGTCCAACTCCAGCCCCAGGAGAGGACGAGTAGACCCTGAACATTGTACATATCCCTCTCTAGTCTGTAAGATAGGCCCGTGGAACACCGGACATTATTATGCCCAGAAGGTGTTATTTGTCAACGTCCCTGTAGTGTAAGCACATTGTAAAATTTATCTCCCTAACATAAGTTAGTTCTCATTCTAGCTAGCGTAGGTAGTTAAGTTAGCATTATACAAGTTAGGCTAGGGCCAAAATATTGTACACCCAGATGGGTATAGGGGCATTGCCCATAAAAAGAATATTGTACTTGTGGTTTGAAAAAAATCAATAAAGAGAAAGAAAATAAAACCCTCCCGAGGCGCACGTTGCTCCGGCGGAAAAAAATGTTTGGCATTCCACTAGCAGAAAAGATGTCAGCGATCTTTTGAAGGGGGGGAGTGTCATGAAAACCCAATATATGATTAAAATTTTTAACGAATAGATTCAGAATGAATCCAATTCAGCATTCGCCAAGAAATTTCCGTCGAGAAATGAGCATCACAATTTCTCGACCGAGTTTTGTTCGCCGTTCTCGAGCGCGATTGGCTAAAGCCAGGCCACGCCCTCCGAACCGTGAATATAAATATAGAGCGCTTTGCGCGTCTCGACACAGTGTTCCAGACACCACGTTAAGTAAAAAGCGAAGAAAGTTTATTGATACACACACAGTGTTCCAGTCTACTGCCTAGTAAAAGCGACGAACCTACGTATACTCAGCTGAGTGAAATATTACAAAGTATTGTGAAAATTAGTATTTTTGAGAATTTCAAAGTATTGAAATCCGATAGTACGAGAGTTCCAGAAAGTTCCTGAGAATAATTGGCGAAAGAGATTAGTACAAATTTGGCGAAATTGTGTTCTAGAAAAGTCCTTCGACGAAGGTGAAATCGAAAGTTCGAGAAAGAGAATTTTACAAGTCCGAATATTGGAATATTGGGTTTTCAAAGAAGAGAGAAGATTCCAGAAGGTGTGCAGGCTCAAGAAAGAAGATCTTCAGCCAACATTTTTCTGCTAGGCCAACTTGTGTTTCTTGGAGGGATATCAAGAAAACCAAACATCCCTCCAAAAAGAATTCGTTTGATCGCATGATTGCTGGACACTTACTTTAGTTCTTTTCAGAACTGAAAGCAAAGTGTTAAATTTTGGGACTCAGTGCGAGCCCACTATAAAAGAATTCGTATTTTTGAATATTTTATATTTACTAATCCACTTTCTCTTTCAGCCTAGCCTGGCCTCCACCGCCGGTGGAAGCAGCGGCTCCGTATTGCCTGGATTAGATTGCGTGGTCCCGGAATCTATGCCAGGTGATGCCTACCGGATCACTGGGGTGAGTCTTCCGTTATAAGACGAGCCATTGCACTAAGGTGAGACGGGGCGGTATAGCGCAACTTCTCTCCCTGGAGAGACACGGGTAAACTCCCTGGATAGGCGCGTTAAAATACTTAGTTTTATTTTGTTAGATTTTGTTTAGCTATCGACTAATCATAATCTCTCTTTCAGCTACTCTGGTAAGTTAAATTAGGGACTTAGGACTCTTGCTAGAAGTAGGCTAGTTTATAAAAAAATCATTGGTTGGCATTTTCCCTATCATTTGCGGAATTACTCTTTGTAAAAAAATGGAGAGATTCTGGGCGGCGAGAATGAGGTCGAACCCGGAGCTGGCCGAGGCACCTCAAACTAACAATTCTATTTTTTTTAATAATTCAACCAACTCCTATTCTCGACAGCTCGCGAAAACGCGCGGGATTTGGGCAAATGACCGTTAAAGTCCCGTTACCTGCGTTTTCTAGGGAGTATTTGACAAAAGTCACTAAATACTCCCTAGATCTAGGGAGATATTGAAAGTCAGAATTTCAGATATCTCGATTCCTAGGGCGGTCCGATATTCGGAGAGCCCCGAGAAAAACCATAAACCAACGAGATTCTTGAACGCCGAAGAAATACACGTATTCCTTCGCCGAGGAATCTATACCCGTTTTCCGATTTGGCCAACCTGATGAGAAATCAAATTGAAATAAAATAATTTGTGAAAACAAATGGAGCCACGGAATCTTTCCACCCAACAAGAGACTAGCGTGTCGAAACCTTGCTCCAAGTGTTCTGTATACCGGGTGCTCGACTGTTTGGGGCCACAAATTAATAAAATTGAAAACTAGTCAGGAATTTCCGGTAAATCGGTGAAACTACGTACAGTGGAGTTCCACTGGGTGGAGATTGGGACTTTACATCATACAGGGTGAGACTAGACTAGTGACCTGAATATAAAGCAAAAATCTAATATTATTCGACTGGCTTCTAGGTGAAAATTGAGAGTTATTAAGTGCAAAAATGGCTCACTAAAGGTGACCATACACAAAAAAGATCATCGTAGGAGCGCGGCGAGCTTGCCCTGCGACACCGTCCTTACGGGTATGGCCAATAGGCGTGGTCTAATACTTGAAGTAGTTCGAGTGTTCAAAATAAGAAGAGCCAATGAGAAAGCAGGGGAAAAGTTAGGTTATGTATTTTTTAATAAAATGTATTTTATTAAATTTAGTCCTTATAATTCTATCCATTTAAATATTGATGGTTTTGCTCGAAATATATTTGAATTTTTTGAATTTGAATTCTAGTTCATTCACTGTTCAAAACATATTTTCAAAGTAATAGAAAAGTAATCAATGAATATAAAACATAAAACAACAAAAATTTATTGACGCTCCGGGCGACTTGATTGATTCCAGTGGCGCATTTGCTTTTCACCTGCAGGAAAACCCGGAAAAACCTGCAGCACCACATCATTTGAAGATCTTGATCTGCCAATGTCCTCTCTCTCATAAAATAAAATGTAGGGTGTCTCCAGAGGATCCAATGAACCCAAGATATTGTCTGAGTATTTGCTAATACAACTATCGTCAAACTTGAACCATTCCGTTTTATCTTTTGCCAATGCGTAATAATGGCCACATTCAACGCCGGAACCACAGTGAACAATAATCGCATAAAGATTATAATTGTGGTCTGGTAGATTGAGGTGTTCATTTATTTAGAATATTCGTATGAGTTTGGTGCTTCCGCCAGAGGTTGGGTCATGTTTGGAGAGCATCAGTGTAATTATTACATAGACTGCTGCCTCGGCTATACTCATTGTCTTATAATTATTAGTTAGATTGGCGCATATTGGACAATACAGTTGATCATCACAAGTTAAAAGTTCTATTTTCAGATGATGAAATAGTAAGCTTTGTACGGACTGGTTATCAGACATTTCAGGAAATGTTAGTTGAAGTTCCAGAAAGTCACATACTTTTTTACTGCCTCTCAAACATTTACTACAACATAAACTAGTGAGGATTTTTCCAGCGCAAGATCTAGAAACACAAGACGAGATAAGCTGTACGGAATTATTTGATCCAGAACGGTCAAGACTATTGATTTTTTTATTTTCCTGCTCACGAAGAGTATTCTATTGGAATCCTAAGAATTCGGAACAATCCCCTTGTTGTCCTAACGAGTATCTAGTAGACTTCAAAGACTCCAGGAAATCGATTGATGCTGAATTCTTGCAAAACTGCAGTTTCATAAACAGGGATTTTAGATTGGTGAATAAGTAGGAAACGTTCTCGTTCATTTTTCAGAAGTTTATCAGTTATGATGTTCAGAAGAGGTCGGTCCCATATCGTTTGCATATTCCTTTTATCTCTAGGAGGATCAGTATTAGTTGCGGCATGCCAAAGTGATTCACCTTCAGCATAAAAATCGTCTTTGATATTGGTAAATATAGAAGGAAGGATGGCATCGATAAGAACAGAAACACTATTGACTGACGACAGAAAAGCAGGTAAAGCTAAGGAAGAAGCCGAACGTAGCCCTAGTCCGCTAAGGTTTACAGGAAGCGTTGCTTGGAGCCATGAATCATTATTGAAATAATTGTTTGTAATATATTCCGTCGTGTTACGGAGTAAATTATCAAGTTCGTCGAGCTCTAACTGACTTGACCAAGTGATGGAACATCTGAGTGCATACATGAGTTTTGGAATTGCCGAACAATTTTTCAAAAGAAAAAATGCGACGTGTTTGGGAAGTTCATTCAATCTAGTTGTCAGCAATTGGAGTGATTCACGTTTTCCTTGAAGATGTTCTGAAAGTGAATCTTTAGAAAGAAGCGCACCCAGGAGACTTCATTCAGACTTATCCAAAATTCTTATACCAGGAGCCAATTTCAAAATGATGGATTCGAAAATATTATTCGAAGTTGAAAGAGAAATCAGCTTGCATTTATCAAAATTCAGTTCACAAGTCCAAGATATTGTAACGATTCCGAGACCGGCCTTGAGACCGGCCCTGATCATCCAATTAACTCGAAATGTAAACATTGTTCTCCGCTGACAAACACTTACATCACGTGGAAGAATCGCGAACCTTCTAACGAAGATTCTGGGGACATCTGAGAAGTCGCCTGAAAGGCTCGAATGGTCGAGAATTGTAAATAGGAGCCACTGGGTATTAGATGGCGGGATAGTCAGAGACAGTCACAGAGAGTAACCAATATAGTTCCAGAGTTCGCGGATAGAGAGTGACAGTGAAGATAAATAAAAATAGTAACTGTGATATAAATTAGTGTAGTCAGAAGTCGGATGTTTAAAATAAATAGGTGTTGAAATGTTCGCCGCGTTGAAAAACTGATAGACATTTATCGCGTCTAATAGACTAGTGACCCGTTGAACAGTTAAGTGTTTACAGGACAGTTTTGCGCGTCGCGGGAATAAACTGAAAACTGTGTGTGAAATAAATAATAGACTGATATATCGGTAAAGACAATAAGAGACAAAATGTTTCCGAGGAGAGTTCAACTAGTTGACCTTAAAGTTAGTGAATTGAAGCAAGAGTTAGAGGAGCGTGAATTAGAAACAACTGGAAAGAAGGCCGTACTCCAGAAAAGACTTTCAGATGGACTGACTGAAGAAGGAGAAGACCCCGAAACATTTTTATTCGAAGTTTCTGGAATCGACTTGAGTTCGATTATGAATAAACTCGAGGAAAATTTGAATAGTTTGAAGGAGGAACTCCAACAAAATTCCGTAAGTCTGAAAGAACTTCAACAAAATTCGGTGAGTCTGGAGAATAAATTTCTACAAAATTCGAAGAGCCTGGTAGAAAAATTTCTGGAAAGTTCTATCAGCTTAAAGGAAGAACTTCTCGAAAATTCAAATAGTATGAAAGAGGAACTCCAAGAGAAGTTTATAGAAAATTCGAATAGTCTAAAAGAGGAACTCCAAGATAAATTTCTAGAAAATTCAAATACTTTGAAAGAGGAACTTCTAGAAAATTCAAAGAATTTGAGAGAAGAACTAGAAAATTTGAAAAATCTAGAAGAAAAGCTTGAAGAAAATTCGCACAATTTAGAAGTGAAGCTTCAAGAAAATTCGCAAAATCTAGAAACGAAGCTTCTAGAAAACTCTGAAGGCTTAAAAAAAGAACTTTGTGGTGTGGCGAATCGGTTAGAAAAAGAATGGGAACTGTCGAGACAGAAATGGAAAAAAATTTAAAGAAACAATAAGTGACCAAGTCAAAGACGACATGGTGGAAAAAATAAAAAAAATCAAGGAAACGCTCCATGATGAAATAAAAGACGGAATCGAGACAGAAATCGGCAGAATGAAAGAAAAATTCAGTGAATTAGAAAAGCGAATAGATTCTGCGCACACCCCAGAAACTAACAACAAAAACTTAAGGCTGGACCTGAGTATGAACTTGGACGAAGTTCAGAAGGACATAAAAAATCTCAAGATTAGTGCTGAACCTGGAAAGCTCTCATTGAAACCGCCTCAGTTCGACGGAAATACTCCATGGGCAAACTAGCGCTGACAGTTTGAAGATGTTGCCAAAGCGAATGGATGGAATGCTGGGGATAAGGCTATAGCATTGACACTGCAGTACCGAAACCGAACTGTAGTGGGCGTAACATCGATCCTAGTTCATCTTTAATCCTCATACAACAGAGTTTAGCTACCAAACGACGATAAAAGGTGCCAACAGCAATCGATCTTACTCCTCCATCCTTTTTCCGAAGAGCACATAGTGATGCACCAAAAAGTATAGAACAAATTTCTGGAGAAACCCTGCCAGTTGAAATAAAGTTAAATAATTTTGTAACAGAAGATAGAAGTTTCTGTCCTGAATTCCCAGAACTATGGCTTTTGAGGTCTTGCATGTGGCTAGGGCGAAAAGAATCTAAACCACCAGCTGAACTAGGACGAAAAGATTTAATTGCCTCCGAAACTTCATGTTCTGAAAATTGGAACACCGGGAACTGTGAAAAATCGTTTGTTGGTTGCGAATCCAGAGAATTCGTGAAGGAATCTGATCGGAGGTGTTTTGATCGGAGAACTGAAAGTATAGATTCATCGTATTCAGCCAACGTATCAGTGGAGCTCAAGATTCTGATAGCTGACCTGATGTCACCATCAGCTATTTTACTCAAAACAAGCTTAGAAAAGTTTTGGTTATATTTCCTTTCATCGATCTGAGATGGGATAACATTGGACTTGGAATTAAGAAGTTTAATGTTTTTCTTTATAAGAGATGTGAGAGAAGATCTATGGGACTCCTTGGTATGTGGTATGGTGAACAAGTTATAAGGAAAAGTTGATAAGTTTTCCCAGCTTGTTGGAAATTTCAAAGAGAGCAGAGGCAGAGCAATTTCTAGCAGATTTAGGATTCCTTTTCATAATGTGACTGGATCGTTTCAATAAGGACAATTTTTCTTGAAATGTGGTGTTAGATGACACATCTTTAGTAGAATGAGGCAACAAAACAAGATTGACAGGTTGTGTGAGAGCTGATTCATTCGAACTGGATTTTGTATTCGAAACTTTATGAACTTTACCATTATGAATTTGGAGACCTTTTATTGTTTTGAAGGATTTTTCACAAATATTACAGAATTTGCTATCAAGAAAAGGAAGAACATCGTTAGCAGACATTGTATATAATGAAATACAACTACTAGATGATCCAGAAAGAATAGAATGATTTCAAGCAGGTTGTGAAAACTAAGCAAATTAAGTGATTGGGTAAAATTCCGTTAACGCAAGGCAACCGATTTTCAGATCTCAGACTCACCCAGCTCGGTGTCCTGAACAAAAAATCCAAATGAAATTCTAGGCGGTCTCAAGTAGTTTCGGAGATACGGCCCTTTCTTTGGATGGATACAGGCATTTTCTAGCACACGTTTCTGCTGTGAACAAATACTCACAATGCTTCCTTCTTTTTGTCAACACAATGTACACACCCTAATTCACCTGTTTCATACATTTTTTTAAACTAAAAACTGTATTTTTATTAACAAATTCTTCCTTCTTAATAGACTGTTACAAACGACATTTTTATTGTGATTCTGATAAATGACAGCCAAAAAAATCGGAATTTTACCAGTGATTGAAATATCAAAGATTTATTGTATGGATACTTAGCTTCTGGTTTAACTGGTTCCAAGTACTAATCCACTTGAATTGTATGTTTTTCCTTTCCCTAGGATTTGGAAAACTAATAGACATATGTCAGTAGTTCAATCGTACCTAACATAATCTAATTTTTTCTGTGGGTGATTTCGTACATTCAAACTAATTAGACCACGCCTATTGGCCATACCCGTGAGGACAGAACGGCCTGCTTGATTTGGTGACCTTAGTGCAATATTAGGGTTACTAAATCAAGCAGGCCGTTCCGTCCTTAGGTGTATGGCCAATAGGCGTGGTCTAATAGTTGAAGTAGTTCGAGTGTTCAAAATAACCCACAGAAGCGCCAATGAGAAAGCAGGGGAAAAGTTGGGTCATGTATTTTTAAATAAAAAGAAGCTTTGTCACTTTTGGGTTCATTTTTATCATATTTCATTGTTGAATAGATAAATACCACGTATTAATTTTAAATTTGTTATTGAATGTAATTGAGAGGTGCACAATCAACTCGCATTACAAAAAAGTGTCGGTAGATTTCCGGGCCCATGGCAGTCTCGTCCCGACAAAGTGTAAATTACAATATGGAGATTCAGATTCAGCCGTCGACCTAGTCCCATAAGGTCGGAAATTATGAAGTTAAGTTAATAAAAAAATATGAAAAGTTGTCCTATGATCTATGATGGTCATCGTTGCATTATCATATTCAATCATCTTACAGTGCGTAGGTAATATAAAGAGACTGGAAATAATATAATTTTACCAATTACCTGAATAACCGGTAGTTTTTTGCTTCCGGGAATTTCAACGATCCTCGAAAAATTTGGTTTCTTCATTCGACAATTGATGAGTTAGTTTTCAGGAGCAGAAAAAATAATCCGACCAAATGATGTGTGTGTATTGGTAAGAAGAAGGAATTTCTCAATTATTTAGCATTTAAAAGTAATTTTCCGGCTATTCAAGAATGAGAATTCTCACGAAAAATATGTTATCGTCGTTCGACAAGTGTTCCATACATTTCTGACCGAAAAACTATATGTAATCATCATATAGTGCGTTGGTAATATGGAGACACTGGAAATAATAGAATTTTACCAATTACAGGTAGTTTTTTTGCTTCTGGGAATTTCATGTAAATTATGTTTAGCTTTTAAAAGTAATTTTCCGGCTATTCAAAAATTATAATTTTCATGACAAATATATTTTCGTAGTTCGACAATTGTTCCATAAATGTCCGCACGAAAAAAAAAATAATTGAACATACGTGCGTAGGTAATACCGAGAGAATGGAAAAAATGGAATTTTACCAATTACTGGTAGTTTTTGTGCTTCTGGGAATTTCAACGATCCTCGAAAAATTTGGCTTATTCAAATGATTTAGTTTTCAGGAGCAGAAAAAGTAATCCGACCAAATGATGTGTGTGTATTGGTAAGAAAAAGCAATTTCTCCATTATTTAGCATTTAAAAGTAATTTTACGGCTATTCAAGAATGAGAATTTTCATGACAAATATGTTTTCGTTATTCGACAATAATTGTTCCATAAATTCCCGACCAAAAAATTATATTCAATCATACAGTGCGTGTACCGGAAGCAGGCGAAAAGGGACTTTCGAACAAATAATAATTTTCAATTTGAAAATAAAATTGAGTGTGAAGACTGGGCCACTATTGACTCAGCTCGTGACTTCGATGAAGCTTTTAATATTTTTTATAATATTTTCATGTATCATTTCGATGATGCTTTTCCGACAACTTTCTGTTTTGGGAATGTTCGTAAAAGATGGGATGATCTTTATATTTTGCAAAAATGTCATCCAAACTTGCGAATTGTTTACAAAGAATTGAAAAAGGAACACACCGCATTGCTCAGAAAAAAGCGTAAATGTCATTATCAAAATCGTATTTCAAATTCTGAAAATGATATGAACAGTTTATGGGAAGTAGTGGCTGAACTGACAAACAAGCGACGAGAAATAAAAAATATTGTACTGAATAACTCAAATGGAAATTTAGAAGAAAACCCTGAAAAAAATTTATATACACTCCCACAAATTTAGTAGAAAACATTCTATTTGACGAAGAATTCGCCGTACCTAAAAATAAATTCAATTGATTTGGTATGTTTCTAAAACCGTTTCTAGAGGAAGAATTGTACAATTTGTTGAATTCTCGGTTGAAAAACAAAAAATCCGCTGGATTGGATGAAGTTCCAGGATTTGTGTTGAAGAAGGTGTTAAGTGTAATTAAAAAACCCTTGACAATTCTAGTAAATATGTCTTTTATGTCTGCACTGGGACTACGATGATTAGAAATGTTTCATAGCATCGAAATGTGTCGAGAATGTGACGTCATATTCGAACGTTAGAAATGGAAAGCATAGTACCGATATTTCGAATATGACGTCACATTTCGATTCTATAAAACATTTCTAATCATCGGAGTCCGGGGGTTGGAGTCTTTCCACAAAATATGAAAATCGGTAAAGTGGTTCTTCTTTTTAAGAAGAAAGATCGAACTCTTTTGGAGAATTATTGCCCGGTGACCGTCCCCTATAGCCATGCGAAAGTATTCGAGTATGCATTTTTGGATGGATTGTTATCATTTTTGAATAAGCACGATATCATTAGCCATAGGCAACATGGTTTTCGTGCCAGAATGTCAACATCTACGGCAATGTAGTCGTTTTACAAATTTGTTGAAGCTGAAGAATACCCTGCTGCAATATTTTGCGATTTAAGTAATGCATTCGATTGTGTGAATCATCAGAAATTGATAGATATTAGAGAGTTTTGGTATTAGGGGTATACCGCTGAACTGGATTTCATCTCTTTTGATGAACCGAAAACAAGTTATATCAATGCAGTTTCAGCACGAAAGCCAAATCAAAACTTACGCTCGATCAGCAGGGGAATTGAAATGGGTGTCTCTCAAAGTTCAATACTGGGCCCTATTTTCTTCATTCTGTATGTAAACCATTTGGATTCTTCTGTTATAGGCACTGGAGATTATATTGCATATGCAGATGACTTTTCATTAATGATATCTTCCACAGATACTGATAGTTTACGATCGAAATGCATTGAAACAATTGAAAGGGTACCTATCAACTTATTTCAATTGTAGGAACTTACTTTCCAATATTCAAAAAACACAAATGTTACGAATTCACTGTCGTCAGAAAAACATTGATGACCTAGAAGTCAAAATTGGTGAGAACATCTTGTTCAATTCACATATGGGTAGCGAGGTTAGATGTTTTGAAATCTCTCTGAATGGACATATCTCTTGGAAATCCCATTGCCAGCAATAATCTTCTTAATTGAATTCTTTTAAATTTCTCTTCATCAATTTACGATCAGTGTTGGAAGTGGATCAGAAGTTGAATGTTTATAATGCTCAAACTGTATCGAGACTCAGGTATGGCATTTGCCTCTGGGGTAATTCAGCTGGTTCGAAAGGAGTGTTCATTGGCAAGAAACGAATTTTGAGATGTATTGCTGGAATTTCTAACAGAGAAACGTGTAGAACTGTTTTCAAATTGTTTAACGTTTTGACGCTTCCTTGTCTAATCATTTTTGAAATGTGTACTTATGATTTTGAAAATAAAGAAGAATTCAAAAAAACTCTGATGTTCATGAATATGCAACAAGGAACATGTACAATTTTCATATAAATCGTCGTTCCAAACGGAAAATTCAATTCAATGCACCTGATCATATGGGTCTCAAAATCTTTAAGAAACTCCCAGTAGATATTAAAAATATTGGTAACCTGTATTTATTCAAACGTAAATTAAAATATTTTTTATTGGAAAAATGTTTTTATAATGTGAATGATTTTATAGAAAACTGGTCCTCGTGATGTATTTCGAATAATGTGATATCTGTGCTTTTTACTTTTAATTTTTGAATGTAGTTTTTACTTATTTTATATTTACATTTTATGTATAGTTTTTAAGCCATGTACTTTTTTCTTTTATTATTTTATTAATTTATTAACAATTCCAATACATGTATAACATGTCAAAAAACGTAAATAAAGATTGATTGATTAATACCGAGAGACTGGAAAAAATGAAATTTTACCAATTACCGGTAGTTTTTCTGCTTCCGGAAATTTCAACGATCCACGACAAATTTGATTTAGTCATTTGACAATTGATGAGTTTTCAGGAGCTGGAAAAATAATCCGACCAAATGTGTATTACTAAGAAAAGAGAATTTCTCCATTATTCAGTGTTTTAAAGTAATGTTCCGGCTATTCAAAATTGAGAATTTTCACGAAAAATATGTTTTCGTAGTTCGACAATTGTTCCATAAATTTCCGACCGATCAAATTATATTTAATCAGCATACAGTACGTAGGTAGGTAATACCGAGATACTGGCAGTAATAGATTTTTACCAATTACAGGAAATTTTTCTGCTTACAGAAATTTCAAAGTTTTTCGACAAATATGATTTACTCATTCGACAATTGACGAGTTGATTTTCAGACACAGAAAACTCAGACCAAGCAAATTATGTGAGTTCGTCACCGAGAAAAGGGAATATTTAATTTTTCCACCATTTCTATTTAGTTTTTCAGTTATAAAAAAGTAGGAGTTTTTTGGGCAATATGTTACAATCATTCGACAATCGTCCAGTGAATTTTAGAGCCTGAAAAAATATTCAAGTTTGATGAATTTTTCAATTGAACACTGAGTTTATTCCCTATTTTTCACAATAAATTTTTCATTTATTTCAAAAAGAAGGCATAATCAATAGATATCTGACAATAGTTTAATGAAAGAAGCACAAATTACCCTTAAAGGCTTGCGGTGTTGCTAATTACTCAAACTTTCCTCGTATATCTTAAGAATTCCAATAAAAAATACATTAAGAATAAGTTGTAAAGAAAAGATTTTTCGCATTATTTTTGCTTCAGATATAGACTTCCGATAATTACTGGTCAATTTTTGGTTAACACAGTGATAAAATTTGAAGTTTAATTGTCGAGTTATATAAGTGCCAACTCAATATAAAGTTAGCACAGCCACCCCGTATAAAAAAAAACTATGAACGTGACAAATTTTTTTCGTTCACGACGAATTCTCAACAATTATTCGACAATTACTAGAACTAGTTTCATGAATTGGCCTTGCTAACTTTATATACAGGGAAAATGATAATGAATTTCATGGGGAGAAGGGCATAGCTAAATGGCAAATAGAGAATTCCGTTGAAAAAAATGGGGAATTTCCGGGAACTCTTAGTCCAAGACGTAAAAGTAAAGGTTTATAATCTATAGATTTCCATATGGCATCTGTGGCATGCATCAAACATCAAAAGGTATTCCCTAGCTCGCACAAGTCTTTCGAAGAATTTTGCTGGTAAAGGTACAACTGGTTGACGGAAATAACAATTGTAACAATTTTTTTAACAATGATAACATATAAAATATTTGAGTAATGTCATATCAAATTGGTTCATTATTAATACAAGGAGCGATTGCAACGGTTGCAATATGTTTTAAAAATATTAATATTATCAACGAGTTCGAGGAATAAAGGATTTATAGGTACCTATGATGATATACAAATGAGTATGCACAAATGTATTCATTTGAATGAAATTTCAATAGAAAATGCAACACAGAGTTATTAGAAACAACACTAATATGCGAGAATGGATTCCCGACAAAGATATAAATTAACAATTGAAGATACTTCTTATAAAGATAATAATAGTAGTAGTGAACATAACTGCTGTATTTTTTTTTCCTCGGATGCTGGTCCTGTCGCCAGTTACAGCTCAGCTTCTTGGGCTTTTTGTGTTTTCCGGGTTAGTCTATAGCTCCCACTTCGTGACTCTAGTCCCCTGTACCAGTCTGTACAGGTTCTTCAACATTTGGCTATTGTATTCTTCGGGAGTAAGCATAGATTTCCCGAATATTGTCTCTTTTGTGATCTAATGCCTCGTATTCTGAAAGTACATGTTTGACCGTTTCGGCCCCTTTGCCACATTGTCTGCAGAAAAGTTCTCCATTGTACAGTCCCATTTTGTGCAGGTATCCCCTCATTGGACAAAGACCAGTGAGAAGACCCATTATAGTCCTACCTTGATTCCTGCTGTTTTGTGTTTTGACGGGTTTTCAATGAATGTGTTCCCGTGATGCATAAGAGGGGCTTCGTTCCACCTCTTTTTTGTTTTCATTTAGACCCAGTCCCGTATGCATTCTCGGATGTCCGATTTAGTAGGTTAGGTTAGGTTTGAACGTGAGTGGGCCCATATCAGACCCTCCACTGCGGCCAATGGCCTATTGTGGCTCACCCAGTATTTCCAATCTCTTAGCGAAATTAAGGAGTGTATTGGGAGAATAATTGACCAGGTTCTCTGGCGTTACTGTTGTTTTGCCAAATGTTGAGAATCTGGTTCTGGCCGCTGCGGGGCATGTACATAAAATGTGTTTATTCGTTTCATCCTCCTTCATGCATAGACTATGCATCTTGTGCAAGTCCGATTTTATTGCAGTGGCCAGTGAGCAAACCTACTATAACTCTGAGATGTACTCTACTGAGTTCTAGCAGTTTGTCGGAGTCCTGTTTTTCCCTCGTGCAAGCAATAAATGCTTTGGTATGAACTAGGCCCAGTAGACTACGCCAATACTCGAGTCTTTTATTGTCTGCCCAGGATATTATGGCATTCTTGACAGATCTATGTGCTATACCGATTACCGGTTCTGGCCCAGTGAACGTTATGTCGCGCCACCTTTTGTTAGGGCATCCGCTATTTCGTTCCCTTCTAGGCCCGTGTGACCCGGTACCCAGACTAGGTTAACATTGTTGCGTTGTGCCAATCGGATTAAGGTTTCTCTGCAGTTCCATGCTGCTCTGGATTTATAGCAGTTGTATTCAAGCGCTTTCAGTGCTGCTTGACTATCTGAAAATATTTTTATTGTTTTTCGTGTGTGGTGTCGATTTTCCAGCTCCCTTGCACACATTTCAATGGCATACACCTCTGCCTGGAATACCATAGTTAATTTACCCATACTGAATGAGCGTTTCACTACTGGGTTTATCCCGTATATTCCGGCTCCGACGCCTTCCAGAGTTTTGGAACTATCGGTAAACCATCGTTCATTTGCCCTACATTGGTCAGTTTCCGAACCCAGTCTTCTCTTTCAGGGAAGACCACAGTGTAGGGCGTGTGAAGGTTGATAGTTTTGGGCATGATGTCTGAGGGCATTCCTATAATGTTGTGAGCCATTATGCCCTCCAGCATGCTGCTGCTTCTCATAACCACTGCATGTGGTAGACTAATGGCCGCTTGGTGGAGTCTGTATGTTGCCCATTTTGCCTCTCTCTCCAGAAATATGTGAAGAGGAAGTAATCCGAGAAGGGTTGCCGTTGGCGTGGAGCGAATTGCTCCAGTAATCGCCAGACACGCTTGTCTCTGTAGTCCGTTCAGTTTAGCCTGTGCCATTTTTTGTTAGCCCTTGCTCCACCAGACTACAGAGCCATATATGAATATTGGTCGTATGACGATCAGGTACAGCCAGTATACTTGTTTTGGTGACATGCCCCATGTTTTGCCACATATTCTGCGGCATGTGCTGACGTGCTGACGTAGAGGAAATCGAAAAATGTGTGTCTGAAAAATCCGGTTCTAAGCAACCGGACTAAAATCTGTGGCTGGATTTATGAAACATACATAGATATACGACTTAATGACGGAAAACATTGTTACTTTGAGACAAATGATGCATTTGATATCATTTTCATATCATTGTCCAGAGAGTCAGTGATTGATTGAGAATCATATGATCTGATATAAATACGAGTAGCCTAAAGCAGTGAAAATAATTTTTTGAATTTGAAGTTTCATAATGGCACGCTGATCAAATTATTGATATCCAGAGGAATGAGAATAACATGAAGCGAAACATGATGCAACAATTACTTTCAGAAACATGTTGTGAAAATAACGAGTTTTTGTTACCATACAATTTCAGAGTACATCATTTTATCTCATTGAGAATATCATCAAGACACCTCACAGTATGAAAGTTGTAACGTGATGATGTACGATCATGAAAATCACACGTGATGTAGAAGATTCAATGGAGAATCACGCTATGAAAGCCGTTTCTCTGTCACCTATACAGATTTAGAGTAAATGATTTTATTTCATTGAGGAATATCTTCAAGACACCACAAGTATAAAAGTTGTAACCCAATTATGTGCGATCATAAAAATCACATGAGATGTAGAAGAATGATAGGGGAATCACGTGGTGAAAACTGTTTCTCTGTCACCCATACCGATTCAGAGTAAATGATTTTATTCCATTGGGATATATCTTCAAGACACAAGTATAAAAGTTTTAACCCGATTATGTGCGATCATAAAAATCACACGAGATGTAGAATACTCTATGGAAAATCACGTGGTGAAACCCGTTTCTCTGTCACCCATGCAGCTTTAGCGAAAATGATTTTATTTCATTGAGGAATATCTTCGAAGCACCACAAGTAAAAAAGTTGTATCCCGATGATGTGCGATCATGATCATAGAATCTTCTACATCTTGTATGATTTTCCTGATTGCACATCATCATTTATGAAAAATATAGTGTTTTCAAAAATTTGGGTGTAAATATCGAAAGTTCCATTCATAGTTTGCTTCCAACACCTGATGTAAAAACTTATGTTTCAGTAGTTTTTTATCAAAATAGTCAAAATTTACTTTTCTCAAATTCTTTTTTGACTTTTATTTTTCATATATTGACATCTCAATGAAAACAACAAAACTAGGAAAACTATAACAAATTCAACTTTTTTCGTAACACAGAGTATCCATTGAATATATAAAATATTATACAACATCAAAATAAAACAATTTGCAACACCTGAACTACCCCATTCTACCTGGAAAGTACTATTACGTATCAAAGATGCAGACATTTTCACGAATTCATTTGGCTGTGAGGAGCTTTCATCCATTTCGAGCCATTCTGAGGAAAATGTCTTGGCACCCCATGGTTAGATTATCAAGATTTGTGAGAAACGACATTTAATATGTAAATGACATCAGTAATGATAACAATTTTTATCTGTGGGGATACATGATTAAGATTTTTTCATTTTCCCTCATTACAGATCACTGGGCCTCGTTGACCATTTTGGAAAACATATTATTTGGAATCAGTTATTATCGTTTCTCTTCAAAAAATATGTCATTTTCCGAAAATATAAATTATTCTAGCGTCATCCTGAGCATGGAAAGGTGTTTGGAAGATCTTGGAATTCGAACCTCATTCCATGGAGCAGTGTATGAAAAATATTTGATAACGGTGCCCAATATAACTGAGGAAGACCATTTCTCAGTCGGGTTCGAGGCATCGAATATGGAAATTCCATCCCAAGACATGAGAGCTCTCCGATGGATGAGCAAATATCCCAAAATATGGAAAAAATTCGTTTTCAAAGCTCCATATCTCAAAAACTGTCCATTTTTGAACTTTGTTGCTATGGACACTTTTGATCAGCTCATAACAAACTGCAACATACCAAAAATTCAGCCAAATTCACGGAAAGCCATTTTCCATAAGAAATGTGCGGGGTCCTTTCCCAATGAATTAAAATCATTTTCTCTAAATAAGTATGAGTGACAAAAACGGTCACCAAAACGTGATTTTCCACATCTCTTCTACATCTTTCTCTTTTATTAACTTTTTTACTTTTGGTGTCTTGGCGATATTCTTCAATGAAATAAAATCATTTACTCTAAATCTGTATGGATGACAAAAAAAGGGTTTTCACCAAGTGATTCTCCACAGAATCTTCTACATCTCGTGTGATTTTAATGATCGCATATAATCGGGTTATAACTTTTATACTTGCGGTGTCTTGAAGATATATCCCAATGAAATAAAATCATTTACTCTTAATCTGTGTGGGTGACAGAGAAATAGTTTTCACCACGTGATTTTACATAGAAACCTCTATCTCATGTAGTTTTCATGATCGCACATCATCGGTTCACTTACACTTTTATACTGTGTGATGTCTTAAGGATATTTCCCAATAAAATACAATAATTAACACAAAATTTGTATGGGTGATAAAGAAACGGTTTTCACTATGTGATTCTACATAGAACCCCCTATACATCATGTGATCCTCATGATCGCATATCATCGGTTAACAACTTTTATACTGTGTGGTGTCTAGATAGTAGATATACAAAGCTGGTTCTGCCTCACTTTCATGAGGCAGAAACAGTGTTGCTCCACACGGTGAATCTCTCGATGGCCGCGTCCATCGAGTTCTTGCCGTTGGTGGAGGGTTGGTGATGAAGAAGATGACGTGTTCGCCGAAGAGTTTCGGGGTGGGGGGGTTCTTTTCTGCAAAAAACATGGTGGCGATGCAGCGGAAGGCAAAAAAACATGGCGGCGATGGAGTGGAAGTTATGAAAAAAACGTCCCTGCAAAAAAACATGGCGGCGATGAAGCGGAAGGCAAAAAACATTGCGGCGATGAGGCGGAAGGCAAAAAAACATGGCGGCGATGGAGCGGAAGGCAAAAAAACATGGTGGCGATGGAGCCGGAGGCAAAAAACATGGCGGCGATGGAGCGGAAGGCAAAAATCATGGCGGCGATGGAGCGGAAGGCCAAAAAACATGGCGGCGATGGCGGAAGTTATGAAAAATCTTTCCCTCACGTGAGTCGCTGAGAGCAATTGGCTGGAAGAGAAAAAAACGTCACGAGATTCGTTGAGAGCAATTGGCTGGAAGAGAAAAAAAATGGCCGCCGCCTTAATTGACAAAACGAAAATATTAAATATGAAAAATGTCTACTGTCTTAGAACACACAACAGAAAATTATGATGGACTTATTATTAACTCATTCTCTCTCGAATATAATGCCAAGACTGATACGTCTCCGCGCGCTGTAGTCGTAAACAGCGATAACCCACATCTGGTGTTTACTCTCTCTCCAATGAAATTCTAAGAAATACGATTTGGCCTTGGACTTGTTTACTGTCTCAGATGTTGTTTTTCCAGGAAAATGATGAGTCAGCAGAGATAAGTGAGTTTAGTTTGAAGCCAAATTGATCGATTCTAGGCATTTTAAGTGTCTCACTCTAACCCATGGCATTATATATCTGTCTTTGCTTGTTCGCATTTATTGAAATGAATAACGTCAGTTCGAGAAAAATACGTTTATTTTTTCAAATAAAAAATTATACTTCAGTGCCATGGTAATATTCACCATCTTTGTTCGAATTGTTGAATATGTATCTTTGTCGAATTGATTGCAACAGCTTGTACAATGATTATAAAGATATAAAAAACATAAATCCATCGTAGGCGTCTGTAGGGCACCTTATGATGTATGGTAGGAAAGCTTTGTGTGGCTGGATACTCTCTAGTGGAAGGTGCTCCCATGGGTTCCCCCCTTTCTCCAGTCCTTGCAAACCTTTTCATGGAAGACTTCGAAACCAGGGCTCTGGAAGCATTTGACCATTAGCCTACTTGCTGGTTCAGATACGTTGACGACATTTTCGTCATATGGCCTCATGGTTACGAAATCTTAAACACGTTCTTAGATCACCTAAACGATATCCATCCCAACATGAAATTTACAATGGAGACCGAAATGAACAACTCCCTAGCTTTCCTGGACGTTCTCATCATGAAATCCAATAACTCTTTCACCCTCACAGTACACAGGAAACAGACCCACACCAACCGATACCTACACGCAAACTCTCATCACCATCCAGCACAAACAAACTCCGAATTGAACTCCCTGATATACAGATCAATTCAGCTTACCGACAACCAGAATAGACCACAAGAACTGGATAAACTGAAATCAGCCTTACTTCAAAATGGTTACAACAATTCGCTAATCGACAAGTCTATCCGCCATCAACTGACCCGTCCTCCAAAAACAAATGATCCACTAGAGAGTATTCAGCCACACAAAGCTTTCCTACCATACATCAAAGGTGTGACAGACGAAATCAGTAATATCTTGAGAAAACACGAGATAAAAACAATATTCACGGCCAACAACCAAATATCTAAATTCCTCAGATCTCCCAAGGACCCAATACCAAACGATTCTCAAGGTATATATGAAATACCATGTTCAGACTGCCCGAGAAGTTATATTGGCCAGACTAACAGACGTGTAACTTCCAGAGTCTACGAACACGAACTTGCTGTGCGTCAGGCATCTTCCACTTCCGCACTTTATAAACATCGAGAAGACACAGGTCACAAAATAGACTTCAAAAACACAAAAACAATTTCCACCGAGAAAACTCGGCAAACCAGGATCATCCGAGAAGCCCTCGAGATAGAGAAGCGCCCCAATTGCCTCAACACTCGCGACGACGGACGTAGACTTCCCAGTACCTGGAAGCCTCTCATTGCACGCATCAACTCATTTTCCACCACCCCTGTTCCCGCACACAGCTCACTTAGCGCCAACCAAGTTCCCGCATACAGCTCATCTAGCGCCAACTCAGTTCCCGCCCATAGTTCACCTCGCGCCAATACATTGCACACGGCGTAACGTAATAATTCTACGCTGAGGTCTCAATCTGCCTACTCCTCAGGTATAATTACGTTAGGTTTTTGTGACTTGACGTCGGGGTCTCAATCTGCCTACTCCCCATGTCTCGTCACTGGTTCTCTCTAAGGTCTCAATCTGCCTACTCCTTCGAGAGAACTGAGGAATTGTGGGTTGAGGAACTGTATTTATAGTGGACGTGGCTGTAATTACATAATATGGTGGATGTAGACGTCCCGCCTGGAGCACAGTTTCTATTCCATTTTCACACATATTCTGTAAGAAATTCATCATCATGCGGGTTCTGAACAAATCAATATTTTTCATTCAATAGGGTGATGTATCTAGTTTGTTTGCATTTCAGCCTGTTTTTGACACTCAATAGTATGACTCATGAGTTTTCCGTCATCCATCACAAAAATATACTATATGCCTGTTTCCACAGTTACGAAAAATGCCTCACTGTCCGCCTGCGGCTGAGTTAATTCCAAGGTGTACAAATTGATCGATATGTTGTTCAGGTGCTCAAATTTGGTAATTTGCTCCAATTTCATCGGAAATTGAATACCGTCCAAATTCAAGATTTGTGAGTAATGTGGATATGATTCTGTCCTGTCACTATGCTTTCGTGCTGGATGCAGAGCTGAAACAACCGACCAAGCAAAGTATGCTTCATCATTATTTTTTATATTAATGCTTGCTTTCTGGCTATAGACTTTGGAAGCTCGATGAAAGATAAACCGTGTTCAATGTTATATTCACTAATATATACTTCCAAACTAACAATTTTTTTGAGTGTGGAATCTCTTTCCTGTTCCAATGATTTCGACAATTTATATCGAATATGGTCAATGACGTTCTCTTGGAACCACCCTTTCAAGTTTGTACCCCTGTCAATGATATTATTTTTAGTACTGAAATATTCTATATCATTATATTCCATATTCAAGCTATCTCTGACAAATTCAGCACAAAATTTATTATTAATCTCAATCATTGGATGTTTCTTTAGCAATTTCTTTATTCTGCGTTTGGATAAGGTATAAGCGACTTGAAAAAATTGTCCAATATCCTTATGTGTCAAATTCATTATTATTCCTGTACGCAGACCTGACGAAAATGCGGATTTCATATCTTCCCACTTCACTCGTGATGATAACTTTGATGTTGCCCCTCCTCCAACCACTCCTGCATTTTTAATTGAATTTCTCACAATTTTCAAATTTCCCGCCAAAGTTTGAAGTCTGCGTAAAGTCCCTATTGACTGCTCTTCGTTGATTGATGATATAGCTTTATTTAGCATACGAGCAGTTCTTTTACAATGTGCCAACCAAATATTGCATTTTCTCTTTGAGATGTCCAGTTTGAGAATTGACACCGCTTCTTTCAAATTTTTGATTATGTTTACGCATACAGTAGATAAAACATCATCGAATTTTAGTTTGCTTCTGATGAGTTTCATAGCTCTACACAAATTTGCAGGCATATTTTCACTCAAAGTATCAAGTTGCTTGAATTCCAATTGTTTCAAACTTTCGTTAATTTCCCTACATAGTTCAACCATGTCTGCGTAAATAGTAGTGATGTCTTCAGAACTCATATTTGTTCACAGAATGAAGAAACTGATACAGAATGTGTGTGAAAAATGAAAATCGAAACTTACCCTTCCGATGGTAGACAGCTGGCTTGGATTCAGTAGGCTACTCTTCTATTGTTTCGATAGAAAGGTATAATATGCTGCGGGTCTGGTATGCTCTGAGCTGGGTTTCAATTCAACTTCACCAAATTTCGTCTCCCGTTTCCAAGTATTGAATGTACAACGTCTGAGGTGGTAGATCATCTACCACAGCTCATTTTCAGCAAATAATAACTAATCCAGTCACATTTCAAGCTGTCGTATGAACACAACTAGGTATAATATTGCGACAGAAGCGTAGCGCCATCTAGTATGAATGTTTCGAACTGAAAATGCACTATCGATCAAGTTTGAAACCCGCCTGTAAATTCGAATGAGTATAATGTTGTTGAAGATGCGTAGCACCACCCACTGTGAACGTTTCGAAGTCCATGTCGCTACGAGACCATCGTTACCCATTTGAATTAACATGGACTTCACTCAAAAATATTCCAAGTCATCTCGATACTGTGTTCGCTCGAAGTTATTTGGCTCTTCGACAGAGGACTCGTTTACGGACTCGATAACTTTCCTGAAATACTTCAAGTCCAGTACCGCATTAATTTTTATGCGTACTTCGTCGCTACGAGACCATCGTTGCCCATTTGAATTAATATGGACTTCACTCAAAAATATTCCAAGTCATCTAGATACTGTGTTCGCTCGAAGTTATTCTTTTTTTTTTTAAACGGAAATCTTGTTCACGAACTCAATTAAATAAAAAAAAGCATGAATTTCACTGAAAAATGTTTGGTGATTTCCCAAAGGTCTTTCCACGCCATCTCTCACTCATGTCTATTTCAACTATTCAGTATTCAACTTTGTATGAATTCGCAAAAGCAATCGACAAGTGGCAATTATTACCGTGATGTTAGTTTAGCTTTTACCTAATAGGTGCTGCTGTATCATCCTCCAATCCAGGTATGACGTGATCAGACTCTAATTTCCAGAACATTCCGAGCTATTCCGTTTCAAACTCTATTCAAATGATGAATGCAAAGGGAGATAGACATAAAATCCAATGGTATAAAGTGAGGTGATATACAGACCTAGAATCGAGTGCTTTGGTCTCAAAATCCGATTGATTTTGTTTATTCAGGTGTTCGATTGCATCATCAGATGATCGAGAATTCTTTGGAACGCAAATATGGTAATAAACAAATTTCTGTACCAAATTTATTCACAAACACTTAAGAAATTCGCTACATATTTCAACTTCCGATTTTTGCAAACAAATTCTCGGAATACGAAATTCTCTTAAATATCATCGTGTCACTCCCTACATGTGCTATTAAATAATACGACATCACTGTACTTCTCCGGATCATAATGTCTTCTCGGTATGCGACCACGGGCAGCAGGTCTATTTCACCGATTAGGTGCCGCAGCACTACCTGCAAAATGCCCCGCCTACACTTAGGGCTGTTCACGTATCTTAAAGCGTCCATTAAGGCATCCATTGTTTTATAGTTACGCGTTCACTCGTTTACTACCGACACTTCCTGCGGATTTTATTTCGGCACTTATTTTTTCTTTACAATCGTACTCACTCCGGGTTTTACTTTTTAGTTTCAGCACAGTATGTTTGTACCGGACACTTTCCGCGGTTTTTATTTCCCGAGCGCGTTCACAATGAAACTGACGCTATTTAGGCTTTTCTTTTCCTTTTTATAAGGAAGTAGTTACAGGGTTCATCAGTGTGGTCTCATCCTATCATTCAATTTATTATATACAGTTGTCATCTTATAGTTAACCTACAATATACTAAACATTATCAACTGAGTTTCACATTAACGCTATCTATTGCTTCTTTGAGGAGTACGTTCCGCTCATTATTTTCTCCTTGTTACATTTTATGCTACATCGTCGTATCTCCAATACGTATTTTCAAATGGGATGGCGGCGACTCATTTTCTTCATTTCTAACCGGAATACTCGCTATCACTTTAGCCTCTAAGGGCATCTCTTCCTTATCGCGGGGTTGTTGATGAACTCTTTCGCCTTCTTCGGAAACTTTGTTATCTTTCGGCTCGTTACGGTGGTGTTGATTCAACAAGCATAAGTAAATCGAACAACCTTTTAGTTGCCGTAGAGCCATTGCGTTCACAAAAGTTTCGATTACGAATTTAATTATTCTTATGCAAACATATATTCCAATTGCACCACTTGTCCAATCTCCAAGGGTAACAAACCAATTGTACAATCTCTTCGCTGCTGAGGCAGCTAACTTTTCCAGCTCTATCTCGGAAAACATATTAATCGAATTGAATCCTTGACTGGATATATTCCGTCCTGAGATACGATTTAACAGGATATTATTGATGGCTTGTTTCTCGGCTACGAACACTAAACTTTCTTGAGCTTGTCTCATTTCAGAATTGGTATATATTCCGTCTCTGGCAATGTTTCTTATTTTACCAAACTTGACCTCTTCATCCGCGCCGATCCTTATCTCGTCGGGAGGCTCTATTGGACTGGGTAGGGGTCGAACGACGTCCATCCCCCTTCTATGAAGAAAACGGGAGGGACTATAGGGGAACACTCGATTTGTTGAGCGTATTTCTGCAATATCCTCGTAAGCAGGGCCATAAACATACTTTGGTTGTTAAATATTACTGGTAGTTCTTGGTAACAGTATTAATCTCGCCTTACTCTTACAATAACTGGTATACATTTCATTAAATAAATTACCTCGCCCGATATGCGAGCAATATAACCTGGCTCGTTTCTTAATAATAATGCAGCCGCGTCTTTCGATTGGCGTGCTAATGCCAATCGGTTTTTGAGGATCTCGTTTTCAAGTACACATCTCCTGTGAACCGATTCAGCCAAGGCGGTATTTATTTGCCGTTTGAAAGACAACTCTTTATAAAGAAATTTGGAATTTACATATGTTATCAAATGTACCGCATTATGGTTTACTGATCTAGCGACCAGTAATTCACTTATCCGTTCCTCGTCAGTTACCAAGACGTTCTCTGATTTTAAACCAGCCGACGTGTGCGCCAGGCATATCACTTTCGTCCTTGCCGGAATAACTATATCCTCTCTTACCCACGCGTACGCGCCTATGGACCTTCTGATATCGCCATACGTCGGTGTTTCCTCGGTCGGACGGTCTATGCATATCCCTCTTCTCTTGTCATCGCTCGTATGTCTCTCGATCGGCTGATTTTCTCTACCTTCGCTGCCATGGTTACTGCTCTCCTAATTGTCCGTCGGTCTACCGTATTCGCTGATGCGATTTCCGTTTAGATTACTCGTGCAAGCATCCTCTGTTCTTCGATGTTTGTCAAATCCTTTGCATACCTCTTCGGGGCTACCGATATCCTCTTTTTTAATCACATCACTTTTTTCATTTCTTGGTCCGCTGTATTGCATTCTTAGGTATTCTCTTTCTTCTTGCTGTTCGTGTATACAGGGGGTTTCAGAATTTCCATCTTTCTTATTTAAATCTTCGTTAACTTTCCTCCATTTCGATTCTCCTACATCTTTTCCATTTATACGAGGGGTTTTATTTCCCATCCTGCTTCCTGAACTCGTAGTTTTTGTAACATCAGCATAACTTTTAACTGTCCCTTTTCTGCACCCAGGGTGAAGGGTTTCCTTTTCTATCTTTCTCCTTGAACATACCGCTTCCATAGCGTTTTCGAACACGTGAGGGGCCTTTATCGGTATTCCTTCCTCCTTATTTGATGCTACACTGGCATCTCCACATATATAGAGTCATTTCTCCCTTTTATCTCTTACTTGATTCCTTCTGCTATACTTCGAATCTGACTTGAGCATTTCGCGGCACGGCTCCGCCAACGGATACTTCCGTGGTTCAGGCTCGCTTTGGAGGCTTCCATGGGGCACATCCCTTTGCTCAGCTGCTTCTCGCTTCTTTCTTTCTCCGGCTTGAGAGTGACACGGTTCCACTGATGAATACGTCCGTGAGGCACACTCGTCCTGGAGACTTCCCTGGGCCACATTTGAAACGAATGGTAGGTGTGATTCCACATACGGACAGGGCACAAACCTACCTCTTTGCTCATCTGTTTCTAGCTCTCTCCCTCCACTACCGGATGAGTACCAATCTCCTAACTTCTCTCCATATCTCACATTTCCCGAATGAGAGCACGGTTCCTTTTCTCGGATCACTGACGTCTCTCTGAAACATCTATCTTGGCAGTAACACTCTCGTCTACCTGCCGTACTCATAACATTACTTCTGGGGCAGGAACAGTCAAATTTCCTCGCCGCAGATTCCAAATAACTCTTGTTCGGGACCACTAACGGAAGGCGTGTTAGAAAGTTTTCACTATGCAAAGGACTAGAAGGAGCTCCCATTCCTTCTCGTCCGGGCGAACTCTGTAATGGGACTACTTCGTTCACCAGGAATCTCTCTAACAACTTCTTCATACTAGAGTCCAATTTTTCCTCCATCTTTTCCACTTGTTGTTCCAACCTTTTCATTCTTTCTAGGGTTTTCTCTGCCCCCCTCACCTCAAATATATGCTTCTTTTCGCTCTTGAGTTCAATTTCTTGGTCTAATAAAAACATCTTGCTGGTTGTCCAACACATCTTCACCCCGTATTTCTGTAAAAAATCTAAACCAAGTATCATACTAGTAGCGAGTTCCGCTAACTCTACTACTATAAAAACGTGTTCGATTATCTGATCGTCACCGAACCTTAACATCATTCTAGTACATCCCCTGCACGGGATCGAATTTCCTTGCACATCGCGCAAATCGTACTCTTTTTCTCGAAAAATATCTTTATTTTCTACAATGCTACCGGATACTAGACTGCGTTGCGCGCCTGTATCTATTAAAATATCCCTGTGATTTCCGTTAACTTCTATTGTTATGGTGTTGCTCTGGGCAAGAGTATCTGTGCACGCAAGTACTCTCGTCCACCCCTTCCTCTCTATTCGCTCTGGTTCCTGTCGACTCCTGCAGGGGAAACGCGAGGAGTCGCATTCTCGTTTAAATTAGTCCATCGAGAATCACTCGCAGTGGGTTCACTTCTTCTCTGTAGTGTCGGGCATTCATTCATCCGGTGACCCACTACTTTGCATTTGAAACATGCATTCCGCCTCTTCCAACATTCACTTATATCATGGCCAACTTTGCCACAGTAATCACATTCTGCAAAACTGACTCTACCACGTCCGTTCTGCCTTGGTACCGTACCTTGTCTGTAGTTCTCGGGACGGTGGTTTCCATTCGCAGTATGGAACTTTGCGGCGCCATACTCCGGGCGTCGGTTCCGATTTTGTTCATTTTCTCTATAGACATTGTTCGAACTTCCCTGCATACTTCTCCCATTGTCTAGCTCTGACGTCCGTATTTGCCTTGAGGCAGGGTTTATTATTTTCTCAATTACTTCTCCTTTCTCCGCAATTTCTAGTGCCTGCTGCAACGTCGTTGGTCCTGCGAATGATACTTTCTTCCTAAGAGGGTCCATCAGTCCCATAGTGAACTAGGTGATTACTTCCGCTTCCTGCCTTTGTACTAGGACATCATCGACAGCTGGGACGCCTGTTAAACTTGTTAGTCTGGCTGCGCTTACCTTGAGACGTGCTAGAAAATTTCTGCAGGTCTCGCCTCGGAATTGTTTGTACTCCGTAAAATTTCTCCTATCCTGTCCTGGAATTTTCAAATTTCCGAATTGGTCAATAAATCCTTTCTTGAGCGCTGTCCAGTCTGCCGTTGCTTTCAGATCTCGTCTGCATCTACCAATTGTTTTGATATTCCACATAATCGCAAGCGAACCAGCGCCGTAGTTTTGTTTCCCGGCCATCCTGTTAAAGCAACTGTACCATCTATCGATCTTACGAAATCAACTATACTCGTGTTACCACTGAAAATAGGTAAATTTTCCAGGCTTAAATTGACGGGGGCAGCTATATTTCCCACCACGTTGGGCGGCGGAATCGTAGCCATATTTACAGCTTTGATTGGCCGACTAAACTTACTATCTCGATACTTATTTTAATTCTTGCAAACGCCTGCTTACCATTCTCTATAAGCATGAATTCCCTATACACATATGACTCTCTTTAATAATTTTTATAGTAGGCAGACTTCAAACATTGTAATTTTCCATCCTTCTCAATTTGTCTCAAATACAAACTTTTCTAAAAAAAAAAATCGTTATAACTTTTCTCCATTTTTCAATAGTCGTTATGGCACTAGTCAGGGGTATAGTTAAGATAACCCCACACCTGACACCATTTGTCACTACCGGTAGCTCCGCAGTATAAACGGCGCTTTTCGGGGTCCCAATTGGTAGGGAAATGTCGCCTCAGTTGTCGGTACCCACCTCGGCCGAAGGCATGTCAGGTGTTCCGTCAGCACCTTACAACGGAGTGACACTGACGACAAAACTTGCTAAAACACAAGCGGCTCCGTTCTAGCAAGCAAACTATTTTACTGACTAGGCAGGGTGTTGTTAACGACTATTGAAATCAAGAACTCTCGAAGGGATTTTAACATTTTTTATTGAATTCATAAAAAATAATAGCAAAACCTTTCAGACGCATCAAATACACCTGCGTCTCAAATGTTAAGTGGTTAAACAATGCTTACTCATCCTCTTACCTCTAAAAATTATAATGTTACAAGTTTGACATGGCAGATTCACTAAATCAATCAAGGGGATTGTACTCAAAAACGATTATATGGTGTGTTAACCTAAAATCAAACTTGATCCTAAACCCAGCCAGAGTATATTGCAAAAAAACTCAGATCTAATCATAATCATATACCTATTATGGAATTCAATAAGTCATAATACATTCCATGGGAGGGCACGAACAGGTATATAAACAAAACATTAACTCATACAGTGGTATAGTCGTTTCACACAACAAGGCAAACGGTTCGTTTGATTCCAATTTCATAATTATAATAACGCATGTATATATTATCTAATAAACCCTTCAAACCAAATTTGCAAAAACATCACAATCAATACACATAAAATATTGTCTTAGAAACCTGCTTGGCTCTCTGGCCTACCTGAAGATTACACAATTCATGAAAGGTCTGAACACCTTCCTATCAAGTGGATAAGGGAAATAATCTAGGGAACACTCATATATCATGGTCATAGTAAAATCCAACAGCATTCAGCCGAAACTCGTTACTTACAACAGATAACTGAAATTCCCCTTTGTTTGAGATTTGAAACGAAGATCGATTTTAACGACTGGTTTGGCATTATATTTCGGTTAGAATCAGTCATTGTCACAATTCAAAATTAAACTCGCACTGAATAGATTTTAAGAAAGAATTCCTACCATTATTATCTCTCGGTCGGCTTTTCGTTCATTTTAGTATCGAACCGGCTCCTAAGAGCGAACTGGTATCTACATGAAAGATTATAAAATCACTGGTTATCGAATACTTTGTAGATAACGCGAACCTTCGCTACTGAACGACTTCATGATTAGGAACTGCTCATACTCGCGAACTCTCAAACTTTTGACCTCTCCAAACTGTTGAACTAACTAAACTATTGAACTGACCACTGAATCGCGGTTTAGCGTATTTATAAGACCGGCGCTGTGGGGGGATTAAACACGCCCTATACCTAATTTGGTATTGCTGCCGTGCACTAAATGTCAGCGGTATTCTTTGATATCTTAGATTTATGGGTGTTTGTCTCTTGTTAATTAGCTTGTTTGGATTGCACGTGTACCACGGGGTTTTTGACCTGTTTTCGCCGGTCGGTTATCGTAGGGATTTTCCTAGGATATTGACTGGTTCCGGGAGAAGTCATTAACTCTCACGCGTGGGATTATCTTACGTTCCTTATTCTTTAGGAAAAGGACAGTAACTTGTTTATGAACATTATTATATTATGAATATCTTTATATCATTCATACGTTTCGGAAAAACACTTCTGGGGTCTTCAACTTTCATCTGACGTAAAAAGACAAGGCTTCAATCTTCCGCCCTTCACAATCGATAATGGCGTATTGAGGAAACAGCAATGACAAATATGTATGAACTCGAGCATTCAAAACGTCCAAGCCACTGGGATTATTAATTTGTTGTGTCAGCAATACCTACCTGCTTGAAATCGTTGACCATGCATAGATATGAATATCGAGATGGTAAATAGACTCAAATTATATGCGAATAAATACTTGAAGTTTGTTTGATTCTTTGGCAAAAATTCACATAGTATTTTGATAATAAAATATGTATACCGTGGTACCTATATGAATGAAATGTTTGAAAGTTCGATTATTACCTACCGAGCTCTCATGAAGCGATTTGAGACTATTTATACAGGGTGTACTCACGAAAACTGACGGATTTCAATATATCAATTATTCGAATATGCTAATATAAACAACTGACAGTCGAAATAAATAATCGTGAGAAACATGCATTCTCTCAAACACTTGGGCTTGGATTTTAGATTTTTCGCACCCGCCAAAAAATTCCCGGTAATTTTGCTAAATAATCGTATCGCATGGGTGTGGTGGAGGTAGGACGACCAAACGTTGCTTTTTACGACTTAACAAACATGTCTCCACCACCCACTGAGGAAAATCTTTCGCAACGAAACTTGCCAAGAAACTGACTGGTTTTTGCTGCAACCGCCAGCATCTCAGGTGGTGGAGGAGGTAACCCCTCGCACGATGCCTGCAGTGCCCCGAGTAACGACGACGACATCAAGATGCCCTACAGACGCCTACGACGGATTTATGTTTTTTGTATCTTTATAATCATTGTACAAGCTGTTGCAATCAATTCGACAATGATACATATTCAACAATTCGAACAAAGATGGTGAATATTACCATGGCACTGTATAATTTTATATTTGAAAAAATAAACGTATTTTTCTCGAACTGACGTTATTCATTTCAATAAATGCGAACAAACAAAGAGAGATATACAATGCCATGGGTTAGAGTGAGACACTTAAAATGCCTTGAATCGATCAATTTGGCTTCAAACTAAACTCACTTATCTCTGCTGACTCATCATTTTCCAGGAAAAACAACATCTGAGACAGTAAACAAGTCCAAGGCCAAATCGTATTTCTTAGAATTTCATTGGAGAGAGAGTAAACACCAGATGTGGCTTATCGCTGTTTACGACTACAGCGCGCGGAGACGTATCAGTCTTGGAATTATACTCGAGAGAGAATGAGTTAATAATAAGTCCATCATAATTTTCTGTTGTGTGTTCTAAGACAGTAGACATTTTTCATATTTAATATTTTCGTTTTGTCAATTAAGGTGGCGGCCATTTTTTTTCTCTTCCAGCCAATTGCTCTCAACGAATCACGTGACGTTTTTTCTCTTCCAGCCAATTGCTCTCAGCGAATCACGTGACGTTTTTTCTCTTCCAGCCAATTGCTCTCAGCGAATCACGTGAGGGAAGGTTTTTTCATAACTTCCGCCATCGCCGCCATGTTTTTTCGCCTTCCGCTCCATCGCCGCCATGTTTTTTGTCTTCCGCTTCCTGTTCGCCATGTTTTTTGCCTTCGGCTCCATCGGCGCCATGTTTTTTTGCCTTCCGCTCCATCGCCGCCATGTTTTTTTGCCTTCCGCTCCATCGCCGCCATGTTTTTTGCCTTCCGCTCCATCGCCGCCATGTTTTTTTGCAGGGACGTTTTTTTCATAACTTCCGCTCCATCGCCGCCATGTTTTTTTGCCTTCCCCTGCATTGCCGCCATGTTTTTTTGCAGAAAAGAACCCCCCCACCTCGAAACTCTTCGGCGAACACGTCATCTTCTTCAGCACCAACCCTCCACAAGAACTCGATGGACGCGGCCATCGAGAGATTCACCGTGTGGAGCAACACTGTTTCTGCCTCATGAAAGTGAGGCAGAACCAGCTTTGTATATCTACTCTAGATGATATTTTCAATGAAACGTGTTAAAAACACGTGATTTTCACTACATGTTTCTGAATGTTTGATAAAAGTTTTTTGGAAATTGAATATATTGGAAGAAGACATTAAAATAATGACATCACTGAATTATTTTCTTCAGGCGATGCTTCATTAGATACAATATACAATTTTGTGACGTCAATTGATCACAAAGTCAACATGGCAACGGTGCCTACTGAATATGCGGTACGGGTTCGTTCGCGCACGCGCATATCATAATCAATCTTTTGATTTGGACAGATTGAATTATGGTGTCAAAACTGATGGAATGCATCTTTTCGGCATGCGACGTTGCCAAATGTGGTTTTACTACATATGACGTCACAATTTTATTTTTCGCTTTTTTTAACAAAGATCATGAAAAAAATTATAAAATACAAAATACGTATCCCTTATTTTTGGAAAAGCTATACAGTGTGTTACACTTCTCATGGAAACACCCTCGTATCTTCCGTAATTTTTGACGCAGAATCATGAAATTTTCAGGATCGATAGATACACTAGAACTGAACTCACTGCACAAAAAAGGGTCAACCTACGTGATATACACTGCACGCCAGCAGCGATGGAACCACCCATTTTTACGGTAAAACATACTAGGGGGCAAAATTCGCTCAAAATTCTTTCAGATTCATGATCAGCACCCCAAAATTACTATAAATACACCTGTCTCCTGAAAAATTTTCAGTCCTGAAAAATTCAAATTTGTTTCACTTCTCATGGAAACGCCCCCGTATCTTCCGTAATTTTTGACGTAGGACCATGAAATTTTCAGTATTGATAGATACACTAGAGATGAACGCTCTACACGAAAGGGGTCATCATACGTGAGGTAAGTGAAAAAAAATTGAATTTTTCAGGACTGAAAATTTTTCAGGGGACAGGTGTATCTATAGTAATTTGGAGGTGCTGCTCACGAATCTGAAAGAATTTTGAGCGAATTTTGCCTCCTAGTATGTTATACCGTAAAACTGGGTGGTTCCATCGCTGCTGGCGTGCAGTGTATATCACGGAGGTTGACCCTTTTTGTGCAGTGAGTTTAGTTCTAGTGTATCTATCGATTCTGAAAATTTCATGATTCTGCGTCAAAAATTACGGAAGATACGAGGGTATTTCCATGAGAAGTGTAACACTCTACATTCATGACGGAATCGAAATATAGTGGTATTGCCCATTGATGCATGTTTCGTTGTATCTCATGTTATTCTCATTCCTTCGAATATCAATAATTTGATCAGCGTGCCATTATAAAACTTCAATTTCTAAGAATAATTCCCACTGCTTTAGGCTATTCGTATTTCTATCATATCTTATGATTCTCAATTAACCGCTGACTCTCTCTGGACAATGATACGATGATGATATGAAATATAACAATATTTTCCGTAATTGCAAGCCACGTCATTAAGTTATATATCTATGTAAGTATTATAAATCAAGCCACAGATTTTAGTCCGGTTGCTCGGCAGAACTAGATTTTTCAGCCACACATTTTTCGATTTCTTCTACATCAGCACGTGTGGCCGGCAATCTGTGGGTAACTTCACACCAATTATTTTCTACATGCTTTTCAACAGAAAGGGTGTCAGACTAATAGGTCTGAGTGATTTTGAGTGTGGGTCTGTCCGACCCACCTTAGGAATATAGATCACCCTAGTCGCGGTCCAGTTAGATGGAATATGGTTCCAAACTAGACTGGCTCTGAAGAGTCTTATAAGAATAGGTACAATATGTCCCAGTCCGATTTGTAACAGAGCTGGAGTTATGCCATCCTCTCCTGGCGACTTGTAAGGTTGGAACGAGTTAACCGCCCATTTTATCGCCTATGGTGTGATTATTTTGTTGGCAACCACCCAGTCATTTCTGCCAGGTCGTTTTATCCGGCCTATATTTGTGACTGGAGGTCGATTGTCCAGAATCAGGATGCCTGGAAAATGGTTATTAGCCAATAGCTCTAGTGTTTCTTTACTGGAGACCGTGAAGAAGCCGTCTGGACGTTTAAGCGATCCCAGCTCCTGTGTCGGCTCTCTGGAGATAATCTTGTAGATACAGGCTCCGCTTGATGTGTTGGACACATTTTTGCAGAATCATTTTGCTTTCCGGATATCTTTATTGTATGCGGTTAGAGCGAACCTATAGTTTTCCCATTCACCTGATACCTTAGCTCCGTTGAATAACCTTCGAACTTCTTTTCGTGATTTATAAGATTTTTGTTCCACCAGGAAGCATTCCGGTTATCCCTTTTTTCTCTCAGTGGACAATTCTCTTGATACGCTGAGATAAGTGCAGTTTGTAGATGTTTCGCAGCAATATCTATTTGATCACGACTATTTATTGTAGTCAGTCCGTTTTGGAGATGGTTTTTCAGGAAGGCGTCACATCCTATCACTGGGTGCGTGTTGTTCCTCCTGCTGAAGGCAATTAGTTCTCGCACGGCCGCTGGAGGAGGCTGTTCTGCCCCTACATCTACATAATTTCCGTCATACTCCCCCTCTCTGGAAACTTCACATGGATTGTTGCCATGTTCTGGGTGCAGAAATCTGAAAGAATAAAATAATTAATGTTTTTTCTGGCTAGAATGCATTTTTTTTTTATTTAGTCATTTATTCAGTAATTCAGCAATAATATACATTTAACAAAAAAACGCAATATTACACTCTAAGTAAAACATTATTGCCTGACTGAAAAGGGTTATAGTTAGTTTCAGTGTACATAGAGATGTACACTGACACCAATCTTCCCCATAACCCTTGTGAACGTACACCATTAGAACATAATGTCAAATTAAATGCACAACACCATAAAAAAAAAACGCTAAATTATCATACTAATATCTAAAGAAACGAGAATTACTACAGAGTTGAAATACTTAGTTCAGACATTGAAATTTGGTACGATATTACTGTTATACAACAAGGTATTTTTCAAATTTTCCTTAAATTTCTTAAAATGTAAGTTCATTAAATCAGAGGGTAAGCCATTTATCAATTTGCAAATTGTGTAAAAATATGATCGTTGGAACATGGAGCTGAAGTGATGTGGAATTGTGAGAATATCCTTTCTTCTTACATTAACATTGTGTATATCTGTCCGAAAAGATATTCTGCGTGCTAGGTATGTAGGTTTTTGATATTTTATAATTTTATTAAATGAACATGCCATATGTAGAAACCTCCTATTAGTCAGTTATCTTCTACCAATGTTATATATGAAACGGACGCATCTATTCTGAACCGTTTGTATTCTTCTGCGATTTTCGTTAGTCAGGCATGGCCCATACAAGATATCTGCATAATTAAAATGGGACAGTACAAGAGTTTCACATAAGGTAACTTTTGTATTTCGATCAAAACAGCTACGATTATTAAAAAGAAGTTTGAGTTTGTAGAACGCATTTTTCATCATGTGATTCACCTGCTTGCAAAATCTCATGTCCGACTCAAAATATACACCCAAATTTTTTGCTGTATTTACGAGAACCAGTGAAATACCATTAATCCTAATATCTACAAAGGCTTCAGTCCTCATCCTAGCTGGCTTGCTTCCGAATATCATTATCTGTGACTTGGTGGGGTTGAGTGATAGCAGTATTTTTCAGAGAGTGTGAAAAGATTATCCAGATCAGCATTCAGCATTATATTAGCCAGTTCAACTTCTGATTCTTTATATGAAATATATACTAGGGTATCGTCCGCATAAAAATGACACTTACTATGACGTATACAAGATACGAAGGACGAAATATATATGGAAAACAAGAGGGGTCCCAGTTTAGATCCATGCGGGACACCATTTGGAATTTGTAGTACTGAAGACCTGTTAAGTTTGTAACTAACGTATTGACTCCTTCCTAAAACATAACTTTACATAAGTTCAAGAGATTTCTCACTGAAGCCAATATTATGAAGTGTTGCCAGCAGTAAGCGATGATTGATCCTGTCGAACGCTTTCGTGTAATCTAATAAGAATAGAGTGGTTAACAACATATTTTTATCGGTAGCAGACAATATATTATCGGTTACTGCTAACAGTGCTGTGGAACAGCTATGTGAGGATCTGAAGCCAGATTGATTTTCAGGCAGCAAGTTATGTCTACTGAGATGCATTTTGATTTGAATATGTAATATTTTTTCAAATGCTTTAGATAAAGTGGGAGGAAGACTGATTGGTCTTAAATCTTTCAATTCCTGTGGATTTTTTGTTTTTGCCAAAGGTATTACATTGGCAACCTTCCATTCATCAGGAAATTTTCCACTTTCTATCGAGAAATTGAATATGTGCGTTATATAGGGAATGATCAAGGGGCAGCATAAAAGAAGCAAATCTATTCCAAGCAGATCATCTCCTATAGCCTTAGATTTAATAGATAGCAAGGAGCTTCAAACAGAATCTTCATCAACGAAAGAGAAGTTGAAATCGGATACACCGGCCTTCACATTGTCAGAGAGACACTGCATTAACTCATTGTCTGGCATATTATTAGAATTTGACATTGAGATGAAAAAATCATTAATTTCCTCAACATTCCGCGCAAGTGATTCAGGTAATTCACTGGCAACCGATTTTGAATAGATGTTCAAATTTTTTAACTCTTTAAACAAGACTTTCGACGATTTGTTACTGTTGAACTTATATGCCAGATATGTTTTTTTTCGCTATTCATTACCGTTCGTGTAAAGTTCCTAAGCTGTTTATAATAATGCCAATGTTCATCTCTTTTTGTTTTCTTAAATCGATCCCGAGCCTTGTCACGGAGTTTCAAAAAAAGTTTCATGTTATCAGTGAGCCATGGACAGTACTGTGTTTTTTAACCTTATAGGTTCTGAGGGGAGCATGAATATCAAATATCCCTAAGATAAGTCTTGGAAATAATTCCAATTTCATATTGACTTCATTAAGTGAGAACATATCTGCGAAAGGTAAAGAGACGAGGTCACGTTGAAATTCCGTCGAATTTATTTTCTTAAGATTCCTTGTTGTGAAACTTTCGTTCATATTTTTGTTCAATACTCTGTCGATATACAAAACAATCATACTATGGTCGGAAAGAATATTCATATTCTCCAAAACCTCACATTTAGCCACATCAACTGACTCAGAGCACAAAATATCTAGAAGCGTTGCTGCAGTTCGACATACCCGAGTGGGTTTAAATTAGTCCAAAGGCGTCAGTTACATTTTGAATTTTAATGGTACCAGGAGAATTAGGTTTAAGAAAATCTAAGTTGAAATCTCCGCAACAAATTATTTTCTCATAGGCTGGAGAAAGTTCGGTTAAAGTCGCTTCAAATTCTGTAGTAAAAACATTCATTGGCTGCCTAGGTGGCCGGTATACAACTCCCACAGCAAATATATCATTATTATATTGAAAAGTAATCCACAATTGTTCAATTTCTTCAACGAACAAATTATTGATGTGAACTGCTTCAAAATTTTTCCTGATGTAAATACATTCACCACCTCCTAGACCCAAACGATCTCTACGAAAGAGTTTGTAATTATTTATGAGAATGAAATGATCCTCAATGTTAGGTTGAAGCATTGTTTCAGTTAAACACATAATGTCATATGGACAGTGTGAGAGATGATCCCTCAGATAAGTGATTTTGGCAGATAGTGATCTTATGTTCAAATGTCCAATGGTTAAACTACTCATTCCTAAAGTATTCAATCTGTTCTGTAGAAATGGATATTCAGAAATACGATACTATTAATATTATACTTTATCTAGTTTTTAGGTATTATGTAGAAAGAAATGGTTTCTAATATTAACAAGAATTCAGCAAAAAAGGCACACATCAAAAAAAATAAAGAGCGGATTGAGTTAGTTGTGTTTTGCTAGACTTCGGAGTGTTCTTGTTCCACCACTGGTCGTCTGGATTTTTGGGCTATACAATATTTTTCTTTTCTTGTTGGCGTTCAATGATGAACCTTGTGTTGTTCTTTTAGAATTCTTTTCACTATCAGAATTTAGCTTGAGCTGTTCTGCACCTTCAAATTCACTATCAGTTTCTGCCTTTTCTTCCAATTCCTTTAATTCATCGATTGTGTATATTTTTCCATCAATTATAAGCGTGTTTCCTTTGATTTTTGCTTAAAATTTTTGTTTTCTAGCTTTATTTAGATGTTCTCTCAAATACTTCTATTGCTGTCGATCTACTACAGATAAGTCGTTGGTGATCGAAATGCCTGATCCCTTGAGTTTTGTTAGTTTGGAAAACACCTGGGATTTTTTCAAATAAGATATGAATTCCAAAATAATAGGTGGGTTTTGGTTTTTGCCAGTAGTGTATATATTATTAATCTCTGTCTCAGAAATGTTCAGGCCTAGAACACTGTTGAGTTTAGCAAGAGTTTCTTGAAGAATATTATTCTTATCAACATCAAGGCTGAAAATAATAATATTATTTTTGCGGATTTTACGCTCTAGGAATAAGTTATTCCTTTTCATTTCTGTCAGTTCCGAAGTCGTTCTTTCTAATTTGGCAGTGATATCTTTCAAGTGAGAATTAAATTCTTCCTTCAATATTGTGGTTTGCTTCTGAATTGAATTCTCAATGCATTTAGTTTGATCCGCGTTCGCTTGCATTAGACGCATGCCCTGGGTTTCACCCCGGAGCAGATTGCAATTACCTTACCAGATGTGTTGCTCAGGCCGGTAACTTAGCCTGTGTTGGAGGTCCAGGGTTCCTGGATGAGGGCCAGATCTATCCGCTCCTCTACGATTTTTTTTCCTAGGACGTAGGTGGCGGCCTTGGAATTTTGCAGGTTTCCCTGAAAGAGTCTGACTGTTGTATCAGCCGTCTTTAGGCGATCCTCTCTCGCCATCTTTCTCAGAGGGTGGTTTATTCTTCTTCCCTCTGGAGTTACCGGCACCCTTTACGAGTGGTGGTCTGTTCGGGATGGAGACCTCCCCTCATGGGCTGTTTGGTCCGAAGTGCACCTCTCGGGAAGGATTGGCCTTTCCCTTGCGGTGCTCTCCTTGCGACCATTCGTGGAGAAACGCTTTCCTTCCCTCCTCCGGTTGCGTCCGGAAAGGTTTTTTCCCTCTTCGGCCGCCTTTCAGACGGAACTGAATCCAACCGAACCCGAAGTAGGGTTTGAAGTCCAGCTCCTCCAGGATTGACTTGGACATTTCATCTACGGTGAATGTCCATGTCTAGCCACTGCCCAACTTCTCCCAGTGCAGTATTACCCACTCCTGGGTGGTCAGACCGTGGTTCTTTTTTTCCAATCTTGTGAGCACCATCTCGGCCGTGAGTCGTTCGTCGGCTTCATCGTCCGCCGGGATGTATGCCACACAGATGAATGGCTTTGGAAGGTCCTGCCCTTGGACGAATTTGATTTTCGCCCCTTCCCATGGTTGGAGTTGCTTTGATGCCTCCTCCAGCCAGCTGGTACTGATGCTGTCTACTCAGGTGATTTGTAACCATCCAGGCCGAAGAGTACAGCTCTGGAACCTCACCTGCGGGCCCTCATCGGGTATTAGGTTCACAGCTTCCATAAAGGATCGCTAGAGAGCCCTTAAATGTTCGCCTGTTAGAGCTGTGGTAGGATATTCAGGGTGGATTAGGCCCACCCTGTTGCCTCCAGCCACTGCCCCGTACGAGGGTTTGGGTACCCCCGAACAGGTTTTCTTTGCCGTGTGTTCCGGCGAGCTGTCGTCGGATCTAAGGCGTTTGCTTACTCCAGCAGCTTCGGAGTGGAGTTGTTGTTTCGGCTTGCCAAGATCCTTCAGCGCTTGCTCTAAGGCAGTATCATATGCCATTCCACTTTTGAGCAAGCGACTCAGCACTCTCCTTCTCGACCCTGGAAGTCGAGAGCGATTCATTTTGAGGCTATCCATAGCTTTGATCTGCTTCAGTAGGTTTTGGGGACTTTAACAGTATCCCCGAGTGCAGGATCTGGGCAAATATATGGAGTTGATGAGCCCATCTATGCCACAGTATCCTGGAACCCACATCAAGGTTATTTTGTTGTGTTCTGCAAGAACGCTAAATTTTTCGCAGCATTCCCATACCAGTCTTGATGTCACTTTTGGGTTCATAAGAGCCTTTAGTGACGCCTGACTGTCTGTGCATATTTTGATCCGTGCATTGCGCATTTCCCTCATATTGTTATCTCACGCATTGCAAGATAGCGTACATCTCCCCCTGGAATACGTAAGTGTTTGTTCCTAGCGAGGCACTCATTTGGGAGTTTCTTCCATCACTGCATATTCCAGCACCAGTTCCTTTCTTAGTTTGGATCCGTCTTTACATCAGATTCTCTCTCCAGGTTCACCCTCGATGTTGTCGTTTGTCCATTCGCTTCGATCTTGAATGATTACCTCGAAGTTAATATTGAAAAAATATCTGGGAGTCATGTGGTCTGTTGGTGTCATTTCGAGAATGTTATCTTCCACTATTTTCTTTATCTTGTTGGGGTTCGATCTATTACTGGTGTTTTGTTGCCTCAGAAAGTCCCATTCTTGCCTCCCCCATGATTGTTACGTCAATCTGGGAGATATATAACAGTGCCTCCATGTGGCTGATGTTCTGATGATGGTGTTGTTTTTATAGCATCCGTTGTGCTGAGGCAGGCAAGTTTTGTACCTCGCTCAACCAAAGATGCGTATGTGATCATGAGTTTCACCACAATGTTATATGTCTAATACACCATTTTGGGACTTAGCCTCCCATATTTCTCCGTGTGCTCGTCTGACTATCATCAGTTTCGCCCCGGATTTCTTCTTTATTTTTGTCAGCTGTTGGTATCAAGTGAGTTTCGAGTTAAAATTACCCCGAGATATCTGACTTCCCATGACAGCTATATGAGCGTACCTTGAAGGGCTAAAGGTCCTAAGTTCCCCACTTTCCTTCTTCGGGTAAAAGCTACAATGGTTGATTTGGAGGGACTGATAGTTAAGCCCTCTTTATCTATCCATGTGCTGACCAGAGTAAGGGCCATTTGCATTCTCTCCATAACCGTAGTATTGAATTTTCCTTGGACCATAATGACTATATCAAGTATTTTGTGTTCGCTTGATTCGAGTGTGATTAGTAGATCCTCCACCACCAGGTTTCACAGCAATGGGGACAAGACACCCCTTGCGGATAGGCCCTGGTGACTTTTTCTGCTAGTGTTTCTCACACTAAAGTGGGGTAGATCATTATTCCTCTCAGCACATAGTCTATGCACCTGCAGCAGGTCTCATCGATGCCTTTTCGTCTCGATGCCCTTGAGATAGAGTTGGAGATGTGTTGTTGAATGCTTCCTCGATATCCAGGAATGCACCCTACAAGACCTCTTCGTTTCTTAGTGCAGATTCCCTCTTCTTTTTGAGTTGGTGTAATGCTGTCTCTGTGGATTTGCCTGTTGTATAAATGACAAGACTTATTGGCATCAGTGCCTTCGATCCATCCTGTACAGCTCTTCCAGGTTTTGGGATGAAGACCTCTGTAACTGCTCTCCATGCTTCTGGTATGCATCCCAGTGCAAGACTGCCCTCAGTACCGTGCATAATTTGTGTGCTTGTAGGTCTTCACCTTTCTTTAGCATGGTGGAAATAAAGCCATCCATCCCTGGCGATTTGTACGGTTGGAAGGAATTGATTGCCAAATTCGTTTTTTCCACCTCTGAGGGAGGTTTCAGTTTCGAGTATCTCCGCCTTAGTTGATATCTTTGTGTTTATTGATCCTAGAAAGTGTAACTTGTACAGTTCTTCCAAGGTGTCTTTTCCATTCTGCGTATAGGCCCCAGGTTCTGTCCTAATGGTTCCATTCATTCGTTGGGGTTCTTTAGAGATAATCTTGCAGAGTCTTGCTCCCCCGTGAGTTCCTTCCATTTCCTCACAGTGCTTCTTTTACGATTCTCTTTTGGCTAGCCTTAATGCTTTGTTGTACTCGGTAAGAGAGTTCTTGTACTCCACTCACCTGAGTGTTTTGCGATATTAAAGAGTTTTCTGATTTGTTTCCTTTTCTTAGTGAGTTCGTTATTCCACCAGGGCACGTTCCTGGTGTTTGCCTTGCTAATAGGTGGACAGTTGTCAAATGCTGAGGTGATTGCGTCCTGTATTCGTCCCGCAAACAGCTCAAGTTCATTTGAATTGTGTATCTGTGTTGTAATCCCCTTCAACCCATTTTTTAGGTCTGCCGTCCCAGTTGGTTTTTCGGGGATTACGATATGTTTCTTTTTCGGTCTCACATCCAGATATTTTGAGTTGGATATGTCTGTGGTCTGAGCAGTTTACCTCATCACCTAATCAGTTATGCACCCTAAATAAACAACTTCTGCTGGCTAGCGGATCAACTCACCGCCAAGAACAAGCTCAAACAAAATCAAATGCCTTCGAAGCTTCGAGAGAGCCATCTGACTGGATCGACGTGTAGTTACGATTCATCGAGACCTGTAAATAGAATTTGCTTGCGGTTATATGAGGCACTGGATAGCAGAGGGCAGAGTTCGCAGATAGAGAGCCACAGTAGAAATAAAATAGTGAAGTCAATGTTTTAGTTGAATAATTGTTTAAGTAGTGTTTAAAATAAATTAGCAGAATTGGTTTAGTGCATTTTCATTACATTTGGTGTCATAAGTGTAGATGTTTAAAATAAATAAGTGTCAAAAACTGATAGACATTTATCGCGCCTAATAGACTAGTGACTCGTTGAACATTTGAGTGCTTGCGAAGTGGACAGTTTTGCGAGTCGCGGGAAAATAAACTGAATTATAGACTGATATCTCGGTTAAAGATAATAAAGGATAAAATATTTCCGAGGAGAGTTAGTTCACCTAGTTGACCTCAAAATTAGTGAATTGAAGCAAGAATTAGAGGAGCGTGAGTTAGAAACAACTGGAAAGAAGGTCGTACTCCAGAAAAGACTTTCAGATGGACTGATTGAAGAAGACCCAGAAACATTTTTATTCAAAGTTTCTGAAGTAGATTTGAGCTCTAAAATGAACAAACTCGACGAAGCCACGAAATCCTTGGAAGATAAATTTATGAAAAATTCGAATAGTTTGAAGGAAGAACTTCAACAAAATTCGGTGAGTCTGGAGGATAAATTTCTTCAAAATTCGAAAAGTCTGAAAGAAAAGCTTCAACAAAATTCAAAGAATCTGGAGGAAACCTTCTAGAAAACTCGGTCAGAAATCTGGAAGATAAATTTCTGGAAAATTCGACTACTCTGAAAGAAGGACTTTCGAAAAATCTAGAAGAAAAGCTTGAAGAAAATTCGAAAAATCTAGAAGTGAAGCTTATAGAAAACTTGCATAGTTTGGAAGATACATTTCTAGAACATTCGAAGAACTTGAGAGAAGAGCTTCTGAAAAATTCAATTGGTCTGAAGGAGGAGCTTCTAGAAAATTCAAAAAGTCTGAAACAAGAAGTTAGTGGTGTGGCAAATCGATTAGAAGATAGAATGGGAAGTGTCGAGACAGAGATCGAGGAAATAAAAGGTGGAATCAAGACAGAAATCGGCAGTATAAAGAAAACAATCAGTAAGTTGAAAAAGCAAATTGATTCTGCACACCATAGAAATGATCAACAGAAATGCAATTCCAGGCTTGAGTTTGGACTCAGTTGAAGTCCAAAGAGACATAAAAGATTTCAAGGTCAGGACCAGGAAAGCTTTAATTGAAACCGCCTCAGTTCGACGGAAATACCCAATAGGCAAACTACCGCCGACAATTTGAAGCTGCTGCCAAAGCAAACGGATTGAATGCTGGGAAAAAAGCTATAGCATTGTCACTGGCATTGCGTGGTGAAGCAACGAATATTCTACAAACCCTCACCGCCCAACAACAGCAGGACTATGAACAGCTAATAAAACATCTAGAACTACGGTATGGTCAGACCCATCTAGAACACGTGTACCATTCACAGCTGAAGAATCGATGCCAGAAATCAAGCGGATCCTTGCAAGAATTTGAAGCCGATATTGCACTCTTGGTTCGTCTTGCGTACCCAGCCACACCGGAAATGAAATGGAGCGACTAGCAGTTCAGGCATTTTTGAATGGGCTTCGTGACTAAGAAACGAGGCAAGCCTTAAAACTAGCTCGCCCCTGCATCTCGTAGATGCATTGGCACGCGCTCTGGAATTCAAAGCAGCAAAACAATACTGCAAAAGCCAGAGCAACATCCGAATGGCTGAGGAAGATTCACAGAGGCCTGCTAACATGGAAGCTGTTGTGTGAAAGGTGATGAAGGAAGTTTTGCCTGAGAGGTGATACGATGCCGAAATTGTAAAAACTTGGGCACGTGCGTAGCAAATGTCCAACATTGAAAAATCGACGACAACGAAGGACAAGAAGGAGCAATCGTAAGCCGGTATCCAACAAGACCAACTTTAAAACGCATATGTCGTTGTCCTTCAAAGACAAGACAAAGGGGTATTCGTAGACGGTCTCATTAACAACGAGCCTCGTACTATGCTCCTAGATACGGGTGCGACTGGGACGATTCTTGGGCCTACTTTTGCCAAAACACCGGCAAGAACAGAAACATCGAATTGGTAGCTACGCACAGTAACAGGAGAGCCGGCAACTGTGTATGGTGAACTTCCACTTGAACTGACTTTAGGTAGCACAAAAGTGAAACACCGGGCTATAGTAGCAGATATCGAATATGATGCAATTATAGGGATGGATTTTATGAACTCCAGAGGGTGTGAGTTGCATTTCAGAGACGGCGTCCTACGCGTGAATGGAGAAGAGTTGGTGCTTCACGGGAGAAGGGAAGAAATGATTCATATTCTGCTGGCTGAAGATGTGAGCGTACCGGAGAGGGCTAAAACCATTTTGGAGGCTTGCCTGAATAGAGGCGCGAGTAGCGTAAATGTGGTGATGTTCGGGCCCAAGCTCCATGATAAGAAAATTGGACGAGGAATTGCACTAGGAAAAATCTTGTTGCGTGCTGATGAATTTGTGCCAGTAAGGGCAATGAATGTCAATTATCACCCGGTGACCTTGAAGAAGGGATCAATTTTGGGGCACTGCTTGTCAATTTTCTCTGTGATTAGGAGTGTACGCGGCACTGTTAGCCAAGCCAGTAACAGCTGTTGGCCGTGGTTGAGGGAGTAGAGCACTTCTACAAGTACGTGTATTGACGAAGATTCCTACTGAGAATTGACCATGCAGCTATAAAATGGCTACTACAGCTCAAGAATCCCGAGGGTCAAGTGGCACGTTGGATTGAGAGGCTCCAGAAATTCGACTTTGAGATCGAACATCGATCGGGGACTAGCCATAATAATGCAAATGCCCTGTCGCGAAGACCATGCCCAGGAGACTGTTCGCACTGCCGACGAGCAGAAGAGAAGGAATCGACACTCTGTAGAACTACGGTGATTGATGATAACTGAAGTGACAACAAGATCCAGAAAGACCAAGAGAAAGATCAAGATCTTGGTTTAGTCATGAGCTGGAAGAAGAGTGATCGAAGACCGTCGTGGAAGAAGATAGACAGTTGTTCTTCAGTCGTTGAATCTTATTAGTCCCAATGGAACTCCTTTACCCTGGACAATGGAGTCCTGAAACGTGTACTGGAGTCTGAAGATGGAGGAGAAGACAGACGTCAGATAGTAGTACCCAGAAGCAGGAGACAGGAAGTGCTCCGAGAAATTCATGATGGGGTCAGCAGAGGTCATCTGGGAGTGACAAAGATCCTCCAGAAACTGAGGCAACGGTACTACTGGGCCGACTGCCAAACTGACGTCAAAGACTGGTGCAGAAAATGTGATGCATGCGCTTTAGTTCAATATGAAATTTTATGCCAGTAATAATACACTGCCATAAAAGAAGGCTACTTCAAAAGTAGTATATACTTAGGTTACCTATTGTAATTACATACAAATTTCTATATTTTTCAAATGCTTCAGTGGCTGAATGGTTATATGAATAGTCAGGCAATTTGTCTAACAAATTCAATGAAATTGTAGACAACTACAGATTTCCAAAATATCTATATATGCATTTCAACTTTTTGAACAAAAAACAGCAGTCACGATTATCTTTTCAAGGTTATTTGGAATAGATAGGTACTTACCTATAATGAAAACGTGCACCTATTATTACTTATTTCTTATATTATAAACTGAATAAAAATAGCATAGAACATTTTATTTTATGTGATAATACATGATAATATTCTATCTATTCTGTTCTCGAACTCATTATAGTTTCGGAAATAATGAATATTCTGTTCAGTTATTCCTTATTACTCGCCCTGCACGTTTTGGCAGTGGATGAAATTCCATCACACTGTATAATATCAATTTATGATGACATTCTCTCGATTTTGTTTCCGAACTCTCAGTAGTTTGGGAAATAATGACTATTCTGTTCAGTTGTTTCCTTATTGCTCATCTTGTACGGTGTGACAGTTGATGATATTTCACCACACTGTATATATAATATCAGTTCACGATGGTATTCTATCGATTTCGTTTTCGAACTCATATTTGTTTCGGAAATAAAAATTATTCTGTTCAGTTATTCATTATTGCTCGACCTGTACGGTGTTGCAGTTGATGAAATTTTACCACACTGTATAATATTATTTCATGATGATATTCTATCGATTTTTTTCTCGATCTCGTGATAGTTTCGGAAATGAAAAATATTCTGTTCAGTTATTCCTTATTGCTCGCCCTGTACGGTTTGACAGAGGATGAAACTTCACCATACTGTATAATATCAGTTCAAGACGATACCCTATTGATTCCGTTCTCGACCTCGTAGTAGCTTCGGAAATATTGAATATATTGTTCAGTTATTCCTATTGCTCGCCCTGTACGGTTTAACAGTGGATGGAATTCCACCACACTGTATTATATCAGTTCATGACGGTACTTTATCGATTCCGTTCTCGACCTCGTAGTAGCTTCGGAAATAATGAATATTCTGTTCAGTTATTCATCATTGCTCGTCCTATACGGTTTATTCCCTCACTGTAAAATATGAGAACATTCTATGTTAGTAGTAGTAATTTCGGAAATAATGAATATTCTGTTCAGTTATTAACTTATTGCTCGCCCTGTACGGTACTGCAGTGGATGAAATTTCACCACACCGTATAATATCAGTTCATGATGATGTTCCATCGATTTCATTCTCGAACTCATATTACTTTCAGGAATAACAAATATTCTGTTCAGTAATTCCTTATTGCTTGCCCTGTACGGTTTGGGAGTGAATAAAATTTCACCACACTGTATAACATCAGTTCATGATGGCATTCTATCAATTTTTTTCTAGAACTCATGGTAGTTTCGGAAAAAATGGATATTCTGTTCAGTTATTTCTTTATTGCTCGCCCTGTACGGTTTGGCAGTGGATGAAATTCCACCACACTGTGAAATATCAGTTTATGATGACATTCTATCGATTTTGTTCTCGAACTCGTAGTAATTTTGGAAAAAGTGAATATTCTGTTCAGTTATTTCCTTATTGCTCGCCCTGTACGCTTTCGTTCTTTGAAATATTGAGTTATTTCTTAATTGCTTGCTCTGCACGCTTTAGTGGTACATACTTGTTTCCTATAGATCCTGTCAACACACTCGTCACTCAATGGTTCGACTTGATCATGTGTCATTTGTTTAAATTTCATCAGTGTTCATCAAGTTCCCTACACAAAAATTATTCTCAGGATTCCTAAGCAATTTGGTAACACCGCCCATAAATTTTGCTCTTTAGGGTCTATTCTGTAACAGTTCCGTTAATATTTGGATATCTATACCGGGTGGCTACGGAAGTATTGCCTACGGAATATCTCAGTTATTGTATGAAGTAGGTTTGTGAAATTTGGAGCGTCGATATAATGACATAAGAGCTAGAATTTGAGCATATTGACATGTCTTAGTTAACTTCCGGTCTGACCGGAAGTAACATCAACTTTCTTATTTTAAATGGAAACCCTATTTTTTTTCTTTTCGCTTTATTCAGCATTCAATTCCCTTTCTAATGACATATCACAAGTTGGTATCTAACCAGAAACTAGATCAGAAAAAAATTATTATTGAAATTCACCGAGTAGGCCGTGGAAACAAAATGAAAGCCAAAAATTGAAAAGTTGGCTATGGAAACCATACGTCACTTGATAACAGTTGCTACTACTGTGATATTTTATTTTCATTCGTCGGCGTTAGAAAAAGCCGCCAAAAAAAATATTGGAAAAATTGGGAAAAAAACAATACTCTGTAGGTCCATAACTTAAATAGGAACATACAACTTTTTCTTGCCTGTACTATTCAGCATAACCATTCCTTTCTAATGATATAATAGAAAGTAATTTTTTGAAATGAAATACGAAAAAATCCAATTATTATTATTCAAATAACAAAAAAACAGATTTATCGAAAAAAAAATATTCAAATTGATAGGATTAAAGATAAAATAAATTCAAAACAAATGTTGGAAATGCATTCCCTCAGCGTCAATACATTTATTGACTCTGGTGATATTTTCATGTAAAACATTTCTCAACATTTGGGGCGTGATATCTTGGAAAGCTCTATGAATTTTTACTTCTAGCTTATGTAGAGTTGTAGGCTGTGTACAATACACCCTATTTTTAAGATGCCCCCATAGAAAAAAGTCGCACGGAGTAAGATCAGGTGACCTTGGTGGCCACCTGACTGGACCATGGGTTGTTATAAGTCTCTCTTGAAAGCGATTTTGAAGATAATTTCTCGCTATTCTTGAATTATGCGGAGGGGCGCCATCTTACTGGAAGTACATTCTCTCAGTTATTTCCGCTGGTAGGTTGTGAATGAATTCCAAAATTTCACTCGTTAAAAAATTAAAGTATCTCTCTCCGGTTAGTTGGTCTTGAAAAAGAATGAAGCCAACAATATGAGTTTCAACTATTCCTGCCCAAACATTCACACCAAATCTCTCCTGGAAGCCACCTTGTCGAAACCGGTGCTCGTTTTCTATCGCCCAGTACCTGAAACACAAGACCGTTCACACTTTTAGCACTTTACACTTCGACTATCGACAATAATCCAAATAAAGTACAGTACCTACCTTGTATTATTCCTGTTAAATAATCCATTGTTGGTAAATCTTGACTCGTCCGTAAACAAGATTGTATAATAGTTAAATAGGTGATTCTCAGCATTTTGTCGAAGAAACCAATCACAATATTCCAGGCGCCTTTCACCGTCATTTTCATACAAATGTTGATGCAACTGATACTTGAAGGATTTAAATCGATGATTTTTCAAAATTTTCTTAGCAGAGTCCTTACTTATAGCTAATTCGGCGCCAATCTGCCTTGAGGAAATTGTGCTATCATATTGTACTAAAGCTAATACATTAATTTCAGTTTCCTCATTAATAATAAATGCTTCTTGGTCTTCGTGAACATCAGGCTCAGTTCTTAATTTTTCTTCAAGCCACTGGAAATACCTTTTTGACGGTTGCTGCCTCCCTGGATATCGCTCTAAATACAATCGTTCAGCGGCATAAGAATTTTTTAAACATTCACCATAAATGAGAAGCATGTCAATTTGTTCGGTTCGTGAATAACGGGGCATATTTTGAATATTCCACTAACTGATTTCGATTTCCAAACCCTTTTAAAATGGCAGAATCAAAAACACTACTTCAAACGTCAAAATAATATGGATAGCAGCGTTCGTGAAAGCTCTCGTTTCTTTTTTGTTTCATTCCAAAATACATCTTAATCAGCCTACTTGTTAATATTTTGGTTCGAATGATTATTGCAATGGAATGATTATTCTGAATAGCACAAACATCGTCCATAGGTAGATATTAGAATATCTATGGACGATGGCACAGACCAAGTACGTTTATGTTCCTATTTAACCTAGAACCTACAGGATATAATTTATCATTCCACTTTTAATGTTATTTTTGCGTATGGCGATAATCTGTTTTGTTATTTAAAGAATAATAATTTGATTTTTTGGTATTTCATTTCAAAAAATTACTTTCTATTATATCATTAGAAAGGAATGGTTATGCTGAATAGTACAGGCAAGAAAAAGTTGTATGTTCCTATTTAAGTTATGGACTTACAGAGTATTGTTTTTTTCCCAATTTTTCCAATATTTTTTTTGGCGGCTTTTTATAACGCCGACGAATGAAAATAAAATATCACAGTAGTAACAACTGTTATCAAGTGACGTATGGTTTCCATAGCCAACTTTTCAAAATTTGCCTTTCATTTTGCTTCCACGGCCTACTCGGTGAATTTCAATAATAATTTTTATCTGATCTAGTTTCTGGTTAGATACCAACTTGTGATATGTCATTAGAAAGGGAATTGAATGCTGAATAAAGCGAAAAGAAAAAAATAGGGTTTCCATTTAAAATAAGAAAGTTGATGTTACTTCCGGTCAGACCTGAAGTTAACTTCGACATGTCAATATTCTCAAATTCTAGCTCTTATGTCATTATATCGACGCTCCAAATTTCACAAACCTACTTCATACAATAACTGAGATATTCCGTAGGCAATACTTCCGTAGCCACCCGGTATATCGTAGCTACAAAATTTCAGAGGTGTCCAAATATTAACGGAAATGTTATAGAATAGACCCCTTTAGCTTTCTCCCAACTTCGACACTATTCTACAGCCTCCACTCTACAGAAACCGTAGCTACGAAAGTGTGGATATCTTCACATCAATGATAAATATATTTAAATGCATTGGATCAATACTAACTGATATCAATTGTTCAATATATTCCATAACATAGCTTTTGAAATCAATTGTATGCACCCACAAGACGTTACTGATGTCCTCTTTCTTCCAATGGGCTCTATTATATACATATAATTGCCACAAAAATTTTACCATCACAATAATTGTATCTTAGTATGAAATAAATTATGTAGAATGAAAAATCTGAGAAACTAGATTTGATTCATAGGTTATGAATAACGAACGACTGTGCAAATAAGGGACGAACAGACAAAACTGCAATATCTCTGTTCTTAATCACAGAATAGTGCCAGTCACTATCAAAATAGAGTTGCATTTATTACTAGCTGACGTTATTGCAATATCTCTATATAACGTAAAATCCATGTGCTTTGACTATAGTTATCTTATATATCCATATGAGGGATCGTTGGGGACAAATGTCCATTAGTATCATAGGCGAGGAAATGGAAAAGAGTATTCCGTTGAATACCTACGGCTACCACTTATTATATTAGGTACTCCTGAAAATACATTGGTGAAATCTGAAAATGGAAGATAAAAAAATCGATGAAGGGATTTTATGAAAACGATACCTATGTGTGCGATCCAGAACGATTTCTTCGTCGACACCAATACTTATATTGGTCAGTATTAGTCTAAAATCAATATTTTACCATCCAAAACAATTTCCTATTCAAGCTACTGTGCTGCCGGGATTAGTAGTAAAGATCAGTGAAATCAGACAACTACTCATAATAATAATACTCCTTCATAAACACTCCTTGAGTGGACACGAAGTCTGTTCGGGTAGAGTACGGATATTATTATTATTGTGAACTTCGTTAGAGCTGGGTAAACGTAACTAGTCAATCAAGAGTAATTTGTATTTTGTGTGTGTATTATTCCATCATCAGTGCGATACTCGTCAAGTATATACCTGAAGTTCCATAAAATCGACAACCATTGTGTAAACAATAGTCTGGACCGACACTACATTGAGTGCACCCTTTGGGTTTGAAATATTGTAACATTTTGTTTAAAATTGAAAATGGAACTTCAGGTATATACTTGATGAGTATCGTACTGATGATGGCATGATAGACGAAAGCGCTTTCCAATTTAATAAATTAATTTTTTTTACGAAATACAAATTACTCTTGATTGATTATTATTATTTATCAACACATTACCATTTCAAAATTTATTTTCGAATGATGAAATAACAAATCACTTCGTATCAACTTAATATAAATGTTCTGAAGGTAGAAAATGTAAAAATAGGTACTGATTCTACATCAAGAAATATAAAAAAAAAGTTTTGTCAATAATGGATATATTATAGTTATATAAAGGTACGTGAATGCTTTCTAAGGGAGCTAAGGCCCTTTAGAAGTAGTCCCCATAAACTGTTTTTTGTTTAATCAACTAAAAATCAACTAAAAACATTTTCAACCACAGCAATGCGAAACTGGATATACCAGTGTTTCGACAATTGATTACTTAATGAATAATTATATGAAACTACATGAATAGGTTTCTTTCATAAACTGCTGTGTAAACGAAATATTTCACTTCGAATAAAATGGGCTGGAAAATTTGCTAAGATAGTGAATTTATTTTCACTGGCGAAGGTCTGAAACGATAACGTATAGATTCATAGAAATTAACATTTTAAGAGTAAGGGATCAAAATACCCATCATTCAAAATATGGGAAAAAAATTTGTCAGTACCCAAAGTTTGTTACCTTATTTCAGAAACACCCTGTATACTATAGAACTTTTTTCCATGGTACATTATTATTGTTATAACCGATCAAATTTTGATGAGCTTGTTTTCTATCAACTTTACTTCTTATATTGCACCACACATTTCTAGCATGTTTAGGAAAAATTAAAAATTTGGTAACTACCTTCAATGCGATGATCCTGTAGAAGATTTGATGTGTTCATTGGCTTGACATTTCTAAAAGTCACTCAAATTTTGAAACAAAATGTAGATTGCCAAAGGAACCAATAAATAAACACCAACTTATTTCGATTTTTCATTACAAAAATGCCTTAAAACTGTAGTAAATTGTGAGTAACCTAATAATTAGTTGATAGATGCTATGGCTTTAACCATTCGTGTTATAAGAAATTTACTTACACCGAGATTTTCAACGATAAGAAGAAAATTGGCTGATAACGGAGCAGCATGTGTCAAAAAGGCTGCAGAAGATCCTTGCAAAACTAACTACCACAAAGGTTTAGTTGTTGGTTTATATACAAATCCTGATGACCTCTACGATCCTGGAAAGCTAACTCCAACTGGTGAACGATATGATACAATGGTGTGTCATAGACTATACGAGTTAATAAAATATTCTGGCCCTCCCGCGCAACTAGGCGAAGTTCGCGTCTTTTACAACATTGATGATGAATTTTCCATGGTTGCTGTAGTTGGTCTTGGCCGTGAATGTCAGGGTTATGATGTTTTTGAACAAATGGATGAGGGCAAAGAAGCCATTAGGGTGGCATCTGCAACAGGATGTAGAGCCCTTCAAAAAATGTCAGTAAAACGATTATATATAGAAAGTTTTGGACACGCAGAATCTGCGGCAGAAGGTGCAGCACTCGGGGTCTGGCTATATCAAGAAAAAAAAATGAAAAAACATCAAATTGTTATTCCTCAGTTGGAACTTTATGATGACTGTGATTGGACGGGTTGGCAAATTGGACTACAGAAAGCTGCAGCACAAAATTTGTCAAGACAGCTCATGGACACTCCGGCAAATTTAATGACACCAACGTCATTTGCTCAAAATGCTGTTGAAGTTTTGTGTAAATCAGGAGTAAACGTTGAAGTCAAAGTTCGAGGATGGGCCGAAACACAAAAAATGTATGCATTCTTAGCAGTAGCACAGGGATCATGTGAACCTCCAATATTTCTCGAATTAAGTTACTACGGAGCTTCTCGAGATGAAAGGCCTGTTGTTTTGATTGGAAAAGGAATAACATATAATAGCGGAGGACTATGTTTGAAACCTTGCAATAAGCAGAGATTTATGCGAGGAGATATGGGGGGAGCTGCCTGTGTTTTAGCTGCATGTCGCGCAGTAGCAGGTCTACAACTACCTATTAATGTTAGAGCTTTGATTCCACTATGCGAAAACATGCCTGGTTGTGCAGCAATGCGTCCTGGGGATATTGTAAAAGCGATGAATGGAAAAAGTATAAAAATTGAGTCTACAGATACTGCGGGAAGACTGTGTCTTGCGGATGCCCTAGTTTACGCACAGAATTTTTGGCCAAGGTTCATTGTTGATGTTGGAACAATGACAAATGATATGAAGCACTCACTCGGTCAATCAGCCAGTGGTGTGTTCAGCAACTCAGAGGCGTTATGGGAATATATGTTAGCTGCATCAATGCACACTGGAGATAGAGTTTGGCGTTTTCCGTTATGGGATCACTTCACGAAGCTAGTGAGCAACCACCATGCAGTTGATGTGAAAACATTTGGGAAAGGTGGGCTGCCCAGATGTGGAGAAGCATGTAAGGTTGCTGCTTTTCTCAACGAGTTCGTACCTTGTGGTGACTGGCTGCATTTAGATAATTATGGCGTTATGATTTCCAATGGAAAAGATTTCCCATATCTTCGTCAAGGAATGTCTGGTAGACCCACACGTACCATTGTTGAATTTTTGTCCCAGTTAGTATGTCATCGTGAATAAGAATGTGAATTGTAACAAAATAACTGAGAATAAATTTGAGCTCTGTCTATTACATTTCTTAATAATTAAAAAGAATTTATATACATACGTTAGACGATTTTTTTATTCAAATCAAATTAAAATCACTCCATTATGGGAACATGTTTTTGGTCTTTAGTTTTGAAAATGAAAATTTTGATTAAGTGTAAGTGTTAATTCACAAAAAGAAAATTGGTGATTTTTTCACAAACATAGGTATTCCAAGGTACTGTTCCCCAAAATGTAATATTCTCCAATGAACATGAATATGTTTCAAAAAGAAGATTTCATATTTGAATTCGATCTGAAAAGATATATTTTTCCTATACATTCTACGTGAATAATAGAAATTTTCGAAATGAGACAAACTCTGTTAGCTGATTCAATACAAAGAAATAATACAAACAGTCTCTATGATCACACCTCATAAACGGTCTCTTGAAAGAGATACAGGGTGTTAAAATCACCACGATTTCTTTTATGTAATACTTACTCAATGTGATCGAAGATAAATTTGATTTTCAGGATTCAGATGAATGACATGAATTTATTTAATGTGACGAAACATTGTTTTCCACGGTTTTTTAAAAGCGGGTGCATTGTTGTAGTAGACCAACACGTAACACTCGCCGTGTATATGACCGCCAAATAGTATGTACCATATGGGAAAATAGTTTATTATTTGAGTATTGGAAAAATTTTACACTTAAAAATTTATTGTGACACACGACACGTGATCACTAGAATGGCGGCAAATCAAAAAAATTGATATGAAAGGGCAAAAAGGGGGGAACAGGGGAAAAAAATTTATTTGAAAAAGTTTCTTCGAATTCAACTTTATACACATAAATAAAGTTTCAAGAGATAATTCAGGAAAATTGGAAATAGCAATTTTTTTTGAATATTTACCTATTTGAAAATATAATTTTTTTTTCTTACGAATAGCTTAATTATACTGAATCATTTACATTTCAATGATAATAACAAAACGTTGTAATTTTCTCCACACCAGAGGGCACTAAATTGAAAAAATAGGATTTTGTCAGAACCCTTGCTATTTCATCGGTTCGTATCTAAGGGTTATATCAGAATTCCTCGACTGGTGGTCGGTGGATCAGCGGTCTAAGGCACAGGCCGTTCGAAACTCCAGCATAGCGATAGTCGGTTCGAGTCCGATGTAGGTACGAGAATTTTTCTCAAATACTTTATATCGGATCGATAGGCAACCGCATGCCTTGTTGAAAAGCAAGTGTATGGTGAGTTGTCTAGATACCAATCTCGTCTAGTGCTAGCTTGGAGTGCACACCGACCACCCGAGGTGGTGCCGTAGGTTTTCCGGGTTTTCCTACAGCTGAAAAGTGAATAAATCACCTGAAACATCAGTAAGTCGCTCCGGAGCGCCACGGCAAAATAATAATAATAGCCGTCCTCTACCCGCACAGGCTATGCCTTTGGGTACACTCAACGAGTGTTTATGCGGGAGTATTATTATTATTATTATTGTGATAATAACACTCCAAAAACATCGTGTCTTCTAGATTATGAACATGAACTGGAAAACTATCTAATCGATCGCACTAGTAGGTAATCTAAAATAGAAATTCTGAATATTTTCATAGTTTTTCCAGCATTGATCGATGGCTAATTATTGGTGTTAGATATGGATGTGAAACTCACTTCAAAATGATGAAATGTGGTCCTGAAAAGACTTTCTGCAGAACAGAATTCTTCTTTCAAGTAATGTTGGGCTTGCTTGGAGTGAAGTGAATACGCCACCAAAAATCAATAAGTCGCTCCGAAGCGCCAAGCTATGCCTTTGGTTTCACTCTACGACTGATTATTAGGAAGTATTTTTTTCCATACGGAGCTCCGATACTACTGGAGGGCGCGCTGGTGTGTCATTAACCCCAGCAAACACTTCCCACGTCCAGTGATTACTGGGTCCGAAAATCATGTGCCCTGAGTAGGCGAAGTGAACGAAGAATTACGGTCTTCTGCATTCGTCGGGCTGAGATTTCTGCCATATTATTGCAAGCTGGTATGATTTTTAAGCTTGATTGTAGTGTGTCCATCATTCCACCAAGGACCCCGATTAACAGAACCACCATGTATACCGAATGCTTTGGGTAAAGTCTGCTGAGTTCAAAGAGTAGATCTCGATATTTTGTCCATTTTTCCTTCTCTTTTCGGACGATGTTCGTTTTGCCAGGAGCCAAAAACTCTATGACGAAAATTGTCCTAGTTTGATGGTCGAGGAAGACCACATCAGGCGGTGTCTCGTCAATACCGTACGAGCGTCGTAGGTGGTAGTGCAACAGTCGCAGCGCCACGTTAAGCCTGTGGATATAGGCTGAGACCGCATAAGCTAGAAAAGCTGACAGCAAATGTATTGAGGTCTCAGATGCCCCAAGACACGATCTGCATCTAGTGTCAGGGACCTCTATACCCACCACGCGACTACGGTAGACGAGGGTGTTGAAGAAACCATCTTGACAGGCCATTATGAATATTCCTCGGTTTCCGACTTCAGCCTACTTGACCTGAGAAAGCAAATGTCAGGTTTCTGGATGAGCCAAGGTCTTCAATGTTATTGAAGAAGACCCCATGCATTGGCTTATCCTTATTTACCTGTAGGAGCCTCGCTCTCTCCGCAGCTTCGATTTGGGCTTTCTGCTGAACAGGTTCCAACATTAGACTTTTTCGAAAAACTCAATATGGTCCCACTTTGTTATTTCAAAATCAGATTTGAGTGATAAAAATTCACACTCTTTTAAAATAGGGCACCCTCAACATCCTGAAAAAGTGAATGTGTGGGCTGGAATAAAATGAAGATAAAGTTATAGGACCCTCATTCATCGATGACGGTTTAAATGAAGAAAAATTTCTCACGTTGTTGGCCCACTCTTCTTCTGAAAATACCCAGCAGGGAATATCAGTTTGAGTTTAACGTGAGCATGGGAGAAGATCATCAACGAGATTCCCTGTTGAAGAACCGAGCTGCGGATTCGTTGAAATGGATTTAGGACGATGATACACGACCTGTCTCCAGAGAGGAGCTCGGATTACATATTGAATGTCTCAATATGTGGTCCAGGGGCTAATGAAATATCTAACAAGATATTGAAGCTTTCGGATAACCAAGTTCTCTGTTGCTGAAAATTATTAACAATTCTTTGTGGACACGCCATTTTTGTCAAGTGAGGTCTGAATCCGACCATCTCGCAGAACTACCAATGTATCAGCCTCCTTAGCTCCATTGGAAAGTTTGCTGAAAAAATTGTCCTCGAAAGGCTAAGAAACGAAATAGAAGACAGAAATGTTCTCCACTGAACTTCAATCTCTGAGGATAGTCAAGAAGGCCATGACAGAGTTGCCTGGCACGAGGGTCTTGTTTATAAAGTGGATCACCTTGGGCTCCTCAAGGGCTCAGTGAAATGAATAGGTTCTTTCTTGGTAGACAGAAGTTTCCAAGTTCGAGTTGAAGGGTCTTTCTCTCAGACATGAACAAGATCAGTGCAGGAGTCCCTCAAGCAGCCGTACTTCCACCAACTCCATATTCAATGTATACGAGTAATATCTCAGGAATAGATCGCACATAGATCAGTGAATCAGGAACAGGGGGGCGTACATCTGCAGAATGCTTGTAAGTTAACAAGTTCGCATATCTGCTGGCTAATGGATCAACAACTATGACTCATCGCTGAGAACTAGCTCGAATGAAATCGGTCGCTTCCATCCGCTTCGAGTGGCCCTTATCGTTTTTATTCTTCTAGAATTGACCTGTTGTTAATTAATGTTTTCCACACATTACTAATTTCTACGCTAGGTTGACTGAAAGCGTTGTTTGCTTGGATGTAGAGGGACTCTTTGAATTTATGTTTGAACCAGTTTTCTTCTTTGTCTAAGATGTCGGCATCTTTCCACAGGATGCGGTGGTGTTCTGTCCATGCGTAATCTGCGACTCTTGACTTCGACGTCTCTCCTCGTTGATTCCAGCCTTTGTGTTCATCTACCCTAACGTTGAGCGGTCTTTTGGTGTCTCCAATATAACGGCGTCCGCATCCGCAGGGTAGTTGGTGAACGCACTTTTTCGAATTTTCGCATGGATTGTCAGGCTCAGCTCTGATGTATGGCAGGAGGACAATGTGGCAACGTAGACAGAACACCATCGCATTCTGTGGAAAGATGCCGACATCTTAGACAAATAAAGAAAACTGGGTCGAACGTAAATTCAAAGAGTCTCTCTACATCCAAGCGAACAACGCTTTCAGTCAACCCAGCGTAGAAATTAAGAATGTATGGAAAACATTAATTAACAACAGGTCAATTCTAGAAGAATACAAAAGATAAGGGCCACCTAATTGAGGTAGTCCGGTTGACCACCTCAGGACATATAAAAATTCTCCTCATTACTCTGGCTGTTTGACACTTCATAACGATTGCAGATACTAAACCGATTGAAATGTCGTGCTCATAGAAAAAACTGCAGATAATGGAAGTCCGCAGTGAAAGTGATCAACATTGTCTAAAACTTTCAAACAGTCGCTCTGTAGCCTCGATCTTTCAAGATTTGTAAAAATAATCTGCTACCGGTATATAAGACGCTCGACATGAGAGACAGATATAGTTCAAGAGTGCGAGAGCGACAGTGAAGTCAATGTTTTAGTTGAATAATCGTTTAAGAAGTGTTTCAAATAAATTAGCAGAATTAGTTAATTGCAATTTTACTACCAAGTGATTTCTTAACGGCCCTGGCCGTTGAAAAATCTTAACGGAAGGAGACTGTTAATGTTCACTTCTCAATTGTCATCTGAACACCGTTAAATCAAAATAACAGTATGGGATTACGAAAAAATAATAGAGTACGTCAATATCTGTCCAAAAATTGTTAGAAACTTCCATAGAAACGATATCCCCTTGAACTGTTGGTACCAGAATGTAAGAGGACTTTATTGAAAAGTGGAAATAACTTACTTCAATGCGGTTCTTTTGAGTGAGTTTGATATAAATTGAGTAAGTGGGACATGGTTATCAGAGGAGGTGCATAATTCAGAATTATTTTCTGATGACTATTGTCTACAGAAGTGACCGCAATTCTGTTGCAATTGGCCTTTCTATCGGGAAGGGGGAGTAAGTATACACAGAGTATGAATTAATTTTAAATTATTCGCTTCTCTCTATTCACATATTAGGATGCAAAAATAGCGTTCAAGGATGGTTTACTGTTAGTGCATTCCATTAATATTTCGTCTTCTGTCACCTTGAGTGATTTTGAGTCTGTTTTTGAAATCTTTAAAATTACTCGATGCGCGCTTCGCCAACAAAGTTGACATACTTAGGAGCTCAAAAGAGCGTACTGAACTACTAATGCTGTTCGAATCTTATTCATACTAATTACTCTAGGACCAACATTATACCTGTGTACGTACTTTAATTATTTATTTAATTTTCTAGTTTACCGTTATGATCTATCTTCTACCTACTTTGTTTTGGAATCAATGGCAACATTGTCGAAAATTGATGACTAGTGATTCCTTCACTCTACTATGCACTTGAACAAGAAGCTGTATGTTATTGGGCCCTTATCCACATTCATCCTATTTTTACATTTTGCAATTGTCATAACCCAGGCTAATTCATTTCAAACTTTTGTGTCATAAAATTGGTGATCGAAATCCAAAGCACGTTGGGCCACACTCAATTTGTCTGGTCTCGAAAAACGTATATGAGCATTGTGCTCCTTGAACCGTAGTTTCATTGTTCTTCTGGTTTAACCCACATACTTTTTCTCGCAGTCCTTTTTGTTTGATATTATTTGTTGAATGATTTTGCTATTTTGATAAAAATCTTCTTTCTTTACTCTGATCAGTCAAGTTTCTGTCTGCCCTTCGTGCAAGTATGTAAGCGAACCATTTTCACAATTTTGATTGAACGCAAATAAATTTTTCATGTTAATGAAAAAGATTTTCAAGTCATGTTATTGAACATAAATTATTGGTTTCTCTTTGATCAAGATCGTAGTACACTCGTAGAAACGCTATTATATCAAAATGTCCGACCCTAACGAAATATCCTTGCTAATCCATTGGGTTACATTTATAATTACACAATTATTCAGCGTTGTGTAAAACTACCGAAATTAAGCCTATTTGGAATCAAGCGACGCATTAGGTTATATAACTATAAATTGCCATTTTCTTTGGTAAATTATTTGAAACTTTTGATTATGAACTTTATTCATTGAATTAGTATATACATATTAAACATGGAAAAAAATGGTAATAAATGAGTACCTACAATAAATGAACGCAAAGCAGATAATCAATAAAGAAATAATCGATAAGTGATCTATCACTTGTTTCGATATCGGCAAAATGTAAAAAATTGAAATATACCAATTTACATGCAAATTTGAGAACACGCTCAAAGCTATAAAATACATATACAGTGTGGCTTTTAATAGTCCCCACCCTGTTAACTTTTGAACGGTTTGACGTACAAACTCAAAAAAAACTGTTTGGAGGGTTTCACCGGTACTACTTTTTGGAATAAAACACATTGTGATTGTTCGATAGATGGCGCGGAGGGGCATATCAACTAAAAAAATTTTATTGGCATGGGGGGTCATGTGTAACATTGTTGAAAAAGAAATTCATTTCTCTTTTTAACCATCTAATTTTTTTAGATTTTTGTTTATACGTTTTTTCACAATATGCATTTGAAATGTCAGAATAAGTCCGGATCTAGCGGTCTGAATTCCTTTTCTTACCTTAACTTTTGAATGGTTTGATGTGAAATAACGGGACAGATTTTTTTTAATGAAACGAAATTATGTCAACGATGTGACACATGACCCCCATGCCATTTAAAATTGTTTAGTTGATGTGCCCCCCGCGCCATCTATCGAGCAATCACACTGTGTTTTATTTCTAAAAGTAGTATCGGTGAAACCCTTCAAACGGATTTTTCATGTTTGTACGTCAAACCGTTCAAAAGTTAACAGGGGGGGACTATTAAAAGCCGCACTGTATAAATGTTAATCACATTATAAAAATATGGAAATTGAGACATTGAAACATTAAATTACGACGTCAGAACATCGAAATTGATATATTGAAACATTGAAATTGAGACGACAGAACATAAAAATTAAGACAATAAAATATTCAAATTAAACTGGAATAATTAAGACTAGAATGAGTATGTTGAAAGGAATGGAGTGAATTTATAATAGAATGGGATACTAAGAAAAGAGTCTAATCAAATAGAGAGAATTCACAATAAAGATGATTACCATCAAAAGCAAGTATGAGGTATATCAAAACGAACAAAGTTCGCTAAGTGTGTATTTTGAAGAGTTCAATTTAATGAAAACAAATATTTCGTAAACCGAAGAATACCTGTATCTCCACACAATTCCACAAAGTGGAAATTTAGGCAAATATCTGACAGAAAACAACTACTTCCTCCTACGGATATTGAATTATATCTGTCGTCCATTTGTGTGAAGTTCCTTACAGACACATAACTGCAAGTGCTACTTGTTACAAAGCCATTGAATATCATCCTTCATTTTGGTGGAAATGACCACCTGCATACATGCATGTTTCGAGGTTATATCCTCTCATCAGTGCAAGGATGGGTCAGACAACAATGTAGTCGTCTTGTTCCAATAAATGAACGACAACATTCAAAAGACTTATAGTATCCGTCTACGAATGGAGCCGCGACTTACAGTAAAGTAATTCGCAGCGCCATCCGCAAACAGATCAACTAACACTCCTGTAGCACTATCACCCGGTAGAGGCCATAATGTAAATCAAAACGAACAAAGCTCGCAAAGTGTGTATTTTGGAGAGTATGAGGTGTTTATTGTTTCGATTCTACTAGATCATTTATTATTTTTCTATCGTTGCTAAGGATGTAATTTTTCAATTTTTTTTTTAATTGACCTAATCTTATAGTATCTGGGACACTGTTGCATAATTTTTTTGAAATATGTTTGTGCGATGTTTGCGATATAGATTTTTTTACAAGTGGTACAATCGTAGTAGGTTTTCGGCGGGTATTATATTCATGAGTGGGTCCTACTATATCACCAGACAAGTGAAATTTCACATTCGTACAGAAATAAAATAGTTGTCTGATATCCACGATTTCGTATTGATTGTATAGTAAGTCCAAAGAAATTTTTGTTTTTTTCATCATCATCACTTTCAGAAATCATTTTTGAAGTATTTCTAGGGGTTTGAGGTGTATTCGGAACTGCCCCCATATCAGGATTTCATATCTTATGCGACTTTCCACTAAGGAGTTGTATAATATTCTCATTGTTTCCAGTGGCAGGTTTTCACCTAAATATTTGGATTTGTATAGGTTGAAATGCAGTTTTTTTATGAAGAAGCCTATATGAATGTTCCATTTCATATTTGAGTCCAGATATACTCCATGATATTTTATATTTTTCACAGCTTCTATTCTGAGTGTGTTGTCCTGAGATTCAACATCAAGATGTAAAAAGGGGCAGTTACGAGCCGTATTGCAGCTGAAGGTTAGAAAGTTGTTTTTTCTGTGTTGAGTGTTGGTTATAGGATGAAAATAAAACACAGTGGATTTGGCTTTTACTAATAATTAGTTTACTTTCATTAGATGAATACATTTGGAAAGTCTAGACGTAACTCACTATCATATGAATAATCTGTCTTTATAAAATAACGACTCAAAAAAGTTACATTCGAGTCCGAAAGGACGGATAATCTTATTAATCAGTTATTATACATATCAGCATGAAACGCTGAAGTGCCTACGTGCCTTTGATATAAACACAAAATAAACTGAGCTAGAACTAATAAAGAGACAAAGAACCATTTAATTAATTTTTGTCAATATTCCAACATTGAGTGTCAAAATTCTACCATCAAACCAGTCCTTAATCAATTGAAGATCAGTTTCAGCTTTATGTTTCAGTTCATACCATGTTTTCGCTTCATATTATTGCGGTGTCATCAACATATCCTAAGCTACTCCTTTGGCTGTTCAATGAGAATATTTCATTTATGTAGAGATTGAACAATAGGTGGCCCAGAACGGTGCCCTCCGGTACACCATATTCAATTTCTCTCTGATCACTCAGCGTTTTAGCAACTTTCACTTCTTGAGCTCTATTGCTTAGGTAGTTATAGATCTATTAACTTGTATTTAATTATATTTAAATTAAGTTTCAACATAGATTACTTTAGTGTATCAAATCGTTTGATAAAGCTACCGTGTAGTGAATTATGTCGCGAGTGTAATAAAAATTGTGGAATTCTAATCGTGTTTACCCTAGTGTCAAACATTATGGAATTCTATCAAGTAACGACCAATTCAATCCAATGTTCTAGAAGGTCGTGGCCTATGAAAGAAAGTTCAATGGGCAATAGGCACATTTGAACACTTCAAATCACCAGGACCAGACGGGATCTACCTTGAAATGCTACAGAAAGGACCCGAAGAACTGCAAATCAGACTCTGTAATGTACTCAGAGGCAGTCTGGCTCTCGGGTATATAGCAAAACCATGGAGACAAGTTAGGGTTACCTTTATACCGAAACCTGGAAAAGCTGGACAGGATTCGGCAAAGGCTCTAAGAGCTATAATAATAATAATAAAAAAGCTTTATTCATGCAAATGAAATATACAATAATAAATATATCGAAAGAATTCTTGAATAAAGAGGACAGTGATAAGTAGTGGTAAATAGTTGGTTTTCTCTGTGTTGATAGAAAGTAATTTATATTCGAACCATTTTTTCACTGAGTGAAAGTCATTCTCGGCTTTCTGTTTCAAGTTTTCCCAGTTATCAGTCTTGTAGAAAATTGCAGTATCATCAGCAAATCCAAAAATTTTCCCTTTACTGTCTAGTGAGAGCAGTCCATTAATATGAATGTTAAATAAGATAGGTCCTAGGACTGTTCCTTGTGGTTACACCATAGTCAATTGGTTCGGCATCGCTAACCACGCCATCAACATTCACAGCCTGAGTTCTTTCGCTAAAGTAGGTTTTGAAGAGTTTTAAGCAGATGCCTCTAACACCAGCATCTTCCAGTGACTGTAAGAGTAGGACATGGCTGACGGTGTCGAACGCTTTTGACAAATCTACGAATATGCACAGACATGGACTGCTTTCATTCAAAGATTCCGTTATTCTTGATGTTAAAGCGAGAATTGCATCCTGGGATGATATATTTTCCTTAAATCCAAATGGATTTTTGGAATTAATTTTAATATGTTCAGTAAATGAGTTAATCTGTTTTTGAGAATCTTTTCAAATATTTTTGAGAGGTGCGTTATCAAAGATATCGGTCGGTAATTGCCTACTTTCTGTGAATTCCCTTTTTTATGGAGCGGAATAACTACTGTGTGTTTGAATGCCAATGGATACTTTCCAGCTTCCGTACACAAATTGAAAATGTGCGTTAATGGCTTTTTGATAAAACAAGAAATATCCTTCAGAGTTTCGGCTTTGATATTGTCAATACCAACTGCTTTCTTATTTTTCAGTTGATTTATTATATTTTCTATTTCTTCTGAGTCTACTGGAGTGAGAACGAATGAATTAGGTACAGAAGAGCGATTTGGAATATAATTAGGGTATTTTTTTATTTTACTAGCTAACTTTCTGCCCATTTCTGCAAACCTTGAATTGAATTTTTTTTCTATAGGATCTTTGTTTGTGCTTGTATGCTGTGTTTTCTCAGTTTAACTTATTTCCTGTACCACTTCCCATAATTTTTTGCTATTATTGTTGTTATTTTCAATTTGCTTTCTATAGTAGTTGTATTTAGGTTTTTTAATGAGTACTTTCAGTCTGTTTCTATAGTTTTTATATTCTGTTCTCAATTGATTGTTGTTTGGATAATTTTGTAGGATTATATTCATTGAATTTTTTTCATTTATTGACTTGAGTAAGCCGTTTGTTTCCCAAGGTGCAATTTTTGCATGTTTTCTGTATTTTTTTAATTCTGTACAGTTATTCAATGCTTCTAGAATTATATCAATGAACGAGTTTGTAGCAGTGTTAGGATCGTTTGTTGATAATACTGCGTGCCAGGATATATTTTTACATGTTTAATGAAGTTATTTTGGATTGATAAACTTCGTGAATTTGATTGTGTTTTGGTTAAAGTTTATGTTTTTCAATTCAATTTGTAGAATGGTTGCGTAATGGTCTGTAACACATTTTTCAAGGATTATAGGAATGATTCTTTCTTGAAGAACATCTGCAGATTTCATGAAAATGTGATCAATATAGGAGCGACTGTTTGCTTGGACTCTCGTCGGGTTATTTATTGTTGAGATATACCCATATTCGTTTAGGACATTGAGATATTCAGAACAAACATTTTAGCTCGGGTCTAACAAATCAATGTTCAGGTCGCCTGTGAATAAACATAAATCTATAGAATTTTCATTATCAATTTCGAGAAACTGATTCATGCTATTAATAAATTCTTTGGGATCTGAATCTATAGACAGCTCTGACAAGTACACTCCTTCGATCATTGGAGTGAATTTTTATTTCTATGGCTTTCATTTTTTGGTGGATTTCTGATATTTTATAAGTGTATTTCAAAGATGATTTAATATATGCAACAACGCCATCATTTTAGTTACTTTCGTTATATATCATATTATATCAGCTCTGGTCTATAATTTTCCATGTTTCTGTAAGAATCAAACAGTCAATATTCCCATTCAAATTTTGTAAAACGATCATAAATTGATCCAAATTTTTGTTTAAGCTACGTATGTTCATATTGAGTATTTTAAAATTATTGTGAGTGTTATTAATCTTCAAGATTTCGGTACATTCTGAATTGTGTGCAAGGGAGTAGGTTTCAATGTTATTAATTTCAAAATCACGTATGTATTGATCAATTTTCGATATTCGAGGATTTGAGTAAGTATTCGATGAAAAATTATAAAAAGTTATGGAGGGTTTATGAGATGGATTTTTGGCTTCTTAGTGATCTAGTTTCTGCGGTTTCCTTAGTCTGCGGTCTGTTTCTCGCAGCTCTGTTGGTTGTAGTGTTCTTGGTTGTCGAAGTTAAGAAAATTGGTTTATTCTGAGTGTCGTATCGTGAATATGCTCTAGTTTGTTTTTTAGTATCAGATTCCTTCCCAGGGTTTAGCTTCTTTTTTACTTCCGTGAAAACTTCTTCAGATTCATCCAAAAGAAAGAATAAGTCTCATGTCATTTGTACTCAAGGCTTTGGAGAAGCTAGTGGATAGACATATTGGGGACGGTGTTCTGGTGGAAAGACCACTGCACCGCGAACAATATGCCTACAGGACTGGCTGTTCAACGGAGACAGCACTCCACCAACTAGTAATGACGGTGGAAAACACGCTGGAAAATAAAGAGGTACTGTTAGCGGCCTTTCTAGACATAGAAGGAGCTTTCGACAATATCTCTACAAACTCAATCACTAGAGCTCTCAGACACAGAGAAATCGAGGAATCACGTGTGGCCTGGATAGACTCAATGCTGAGAAATAGACTGATACACATCACTGTATTAGAGGAGACCGTAGTAGCCAGGGCGACCAGAGAATGCCCAAAAGGTGGAGTTCTATCCCTGCTTCTGTGGAATCTGATCGCGGACTCGCTGCTGGTAACACTGAACGAAGCAGGTCACCGAGCCCTTGGCTATGCTGACGATATCGCGGTCCTAGCACATGGAAAATTTAACACAACGGTTAGAGATCGTATGCAGGTGGCTCTTAACCTTGTCACGAGATGGACAGACTTGGAGGGGCTCAACGTCAATCCTAACAAGGCAACTGTAGTAGCATTCACCCGAAGACGAAAAACAGAGAACCTAGGACGTGGCTACTGTTGGTGTGGCTGGATGGTTTACTTTTTTCCTCCTGGTTTTCAAAGACAAGAAGATCATCCACTCCATATGCTACTTCTTCAACGTACAACTTGTGATTGATTTAGCAATATCTCTTATCTTGCCTAGCCAGCACTGAATGTTTCCTTAGGATTTTTTGTTCTTGCCTTTGTTCCGGTGTTGAATCATTTGCAGTTGCGATTTTGGTGCTTTTTAGATTAGAAGTATTCTTGAAGACCTTTTGTTTTGTTAGGTATGATACAAATTTTACCTTCACTGGTCTATTTTTATGTTTGCTCAAAGGATATATCATTAAAATCATCCAGGTCCAGCACCTTGCATTTTTATTTCAGACGTTGATGGTTATGTAATCTATCACTCAAGTGAGGAACTCAATCTCACCTTATCGATATGGTTTCTTGATTAGGAAATCCACTGTTACTAATCAACCTGCATCACAAACATAATATTTGAGGCACTCGACACACACAGTCATGTAAACGTTATTTACAATGATATTAAAAACGTCTTTTACAGCACTGATCATTATTTATTATGACCTAAACTGAGAGTCGTTGATTATTCTGAATCGATAATTGAACAACTGAATTATTGTTTCCCCACTACTCCATCGGACTGTGGATGTAGAGTCGTAGTTTTCGTCTCACGGATGTACAGCATCTGGTACATCTTCTGGAACAGGTTGGATTTGAAATTTCTGCCTTGGTCCGAATGCAGCTCCAACGGAACACCGAATCGATACATCCACTCCACAACTAAGGCCCAATGCACATAGAAATGGTGACGGACGATGGCTCGGTGCAGGCCAGTCGAGCCATCGACGTGTTTGAGTACTACAGAAAGAGACGCGAAGGGGTGAAGGTGCACGCATACAGCTAGTAAAGAGTATAGGCAGTTGGTCGTGGAGTACTGAACACTCCGAGCAGACAACATATAGAGTCAGTCAAAAGTATGGACCCGCTCATTTTCCTCAGTTACTATAAGGATAATCGAAAAAAGTTTGTATAAAAGTTGAAAAGTATTTTGCTCTGCACTTTTCTAGGATTTCAAATATTTTTAAATGTTCATTGGTGGAGAAGTGACGTCATTGGCATTTTTTTAAATTGAATCATATGTCATGTTTGGTATCAATAGAAAGTTTATTTTTTTTTTCATTTCTGCATTACCAATATTTATATAACTATCTCGATAGGTACAGTGTGTTTTGTATTTATTTGTCCGCGTCTGTCATTCACTTGTATATTGCTCAATTTGTTCAAAATCAATTCATTAAATGCTCGAACTGTAGTCCATTTGTCTCTTGACAATACGATAACCTATGAATCACGCCCTGAACACTATTCAGCAAATGCTCTTGAGGAATTTCCGACGTTACTCGCCTTATCCGAATCTTCAAATCTTCTAAATTATTAGGTCTGTCGACATAGACCATATTTTTGATAGTGGTGTGAGATCTAGACTTCGTGCTGGTCATTCGATTGTACCACGTCGTCCTATCCATGTGATCCGAAATGTATCATAGCATATTGGGGGTTAGGTATTAAAATGTTTTGGATAATGAACAAATTAGGATTATCCATAACAATGGATCCCAGGTATTTGTTACCCTATTACGGTGAAGGGTAAATCTGATGAATAATAAGTCCAAAGAACAAGCATATTAAGTGTTAGATATTAAAATGTTTTGGATAATGCACAAATTAGGTTTATCCATAACAATGGATCCCAGGTATTTGTCACCCTATTACGGTGAAGGATAAATCTGATAATAATTCCAAAGAACAAGCATATTAAGGGTTAGATATTAAAATGTTTTGGAAAATGCACAAATTAGGTTTATCCATAACAATGGATCCCAGGTATTTTTCACCCTATTACGGTGAAGGGTAAATCTGATAAATAATAATTTCAAAGAACAAGTATATTGAGGGTTAGATATTAAAATGTTTTGAATAATGCAAAAATTAGGTTTATCCATAAGAATGGATCCCAAGTATTTGTCACCCTATTACGGTGAAGGGTAAATCTGATAATAATTCAAAAGAACAAGCATATTAACGGTTAGGTATTAAAATGTTTTGAATGATGCACAAATTAGGTTTATCCATAACAATGGAGATTTTCTTTTAACAAATTAAGTAATAGGTGAATGAATGACAGAGGCGGACAAATAAATAGGAAACACACTGTACATATCGAGATAGTTAAATAAATATTGGTACTGCTGAAATGAGAAAAAAATAAGCTTTCTATTGATACCAAACATGACATATCGTTCAATTAAAAAAAAGGCCGATGACGTCACCAATGGCACATCTAAAAAATATTTGAAATCCTAGAAAAGTGCATAGTAAAATACCCTTCAACTTTCATACAATTTTTTTTTCGATTGTCCTCATATTAATTAACTGAGAAAAATGAGAAGATCCACTCTGTATATTCGAACGACAAAACATTTTAGATTTTGTTGTTTTGTCTAATTTTAAAACGGAAAGTTCTGATTATTATCATATGAACAATTACATATTAGGACAGTATATACAAAGTCAACGTAAACAAAATCGCAATAAAACGGTACTGAAAAAGACGTGCGGCGTGAGGCACGATTTTTCAAAAACAATCAAGTGGTGGGGAAGAAGCGTGGCAAAGGCGATTGAACGGCTGCCCGCGCTTCGTTTCATCAGTGGACATTGCTCATAAGTTTAGATGGAGGAAGTGTGGAAATGTCGTGCTTCTCGCCACGCCTGCACCGCGCCACCGTCCGTCACCGTTTCTCTGTGCATTGGGCCTTGACATCGGCAACGGTGAGGGTTTCCGGCTTAGGCAGGGCATAAGCTTTGGTCCATTTGCTGAAGTAATCCATTGCCACAAGGATTTACTTATTTCCATGGTCAGATTGTGGAAATGGGCCAGCGATGTCTACGGCGATTCTTTCAAATGGGCTACCTACTTTGTACTGATGCATCGGGGCCTTATGTCATGTTCGAGGCCCATTGCAGGTAGCGCATACAGCACATTTTCTGCACCAGTCCTCAACTTTGGCTTGATAACTGGCCCAGTAAAACCGTTGCCCCACTTTCTGGAGGGTCTTCGTCACTCCCAGATGTCCTCTGGTGGATTTCTCAGAGCATTTCCCCTATTCTGCTCCTGGGTACTACTATCTGTCATCTGTCTTCCCCACCATCTAAATTTTTATTTACTCCATTGTTCAGGGTGAGGGAGTTCCATTGGGGCTGATAAGACTTAATGAGAGGTGAATAATAGGCTATATCTCCTGCCACGACGGTCTCTGGTTGCTTTTCTTTCAGCCTGAACATTCAGGATTCACCACAGTCTTTCCTGAACACATTATTATCTAATCTGAGTACCTTCTGAACAATGAGGATTCACCGTTCAGATTCACATCACCCATTCAGAAGCTAAGTACAGATTATTGTGTGCTCTCAGTGTTTCATTGTTCACTTCCACATAATGTGAAATAAATGTCAAAAAAAGGTATGTGTCAGAGGTAGTGGATTCTCTTAAGAGCTATGACTCATACCTTCGCGAAGAACAAATCTACGTATCGGCAGTCGCCTACTGAATGTTGTAAAAACATCCGCATTTGAGACCTACGAGCGTGTCGTGAAGATCGACGTGACACGCGTCCATAACGATTTAAGCTATAGTACAGTGATATGTTCATATATTCAGACACAGATATATTCAAGATCATAGCTCTTTAGAAAATCCACTACCTCCACCTGTTGCTTAGTTTTCTCTAACTATTCATTGTCGATGGTGGAGCCCTTTTTAAAATAAACATTGCAAGGTCTCAATAACAGGATTGTACTACCCACCGTTAGTGAATAGTTTTCAGCCTAATCTACCTGAGAAAAGTGGTGCCAGTTTTGAGAGAATTCACAACTTGTAAAAGAAGAAACACTGGGAGATACATTCTTTCCTGCACAATTTATCTGAGTTATCTTGACATTATTTTTGAATACCTATCGTTTCCTTTATTTACTAATTGTCTCAAATTTAAGACTATATTGATCTTTTATTCAGACTTTTATCTTTTGATATTATTATATCTCACTTTCGATTAAACGTTGAATATTTACATACCCATGAATTAGAGCATGAAATCAAAGCTCGTGGTTTGGAAGTTAGCTAGTGACCGTAGAAAACTATTAAAAGGTCAACTAAGCCAAGAGGCTGACAATCAAAGAACTCTTTCTTTTGTAGAAAATCTAGGTTTTGATTCTGAGAAAGTCAGTATTGTAGTGAAAATGCACTTAATTTTGCTTATATATTTAAAACTCGTCTTAAACAATAATTTAGATCACAGTCATTATTTCAAATTTATCTTTCACTATCGCTCTCTGTCTGCGGACTCTCGAACTGTATCTGCCACTCTGTGCGACTATCTATATCCACAAGCAGATTCTTTTCACAGTTCTCGAAATGTCCAGACTACAGGGCGACTCATCCAGATGGCTCTCGAAGCGTCGAAGGCATTCGATTTCATTCCTCTCGGCGATGAGTCATCGTTGTTGATCCATTAGCCAGCACACGTTGTTTATTTTGAGGGTGCACAATTAATTAGGCGATTAGGGCCGGCCTCGAAATCGTTACAGAGCCCCCTTATTGAAGACGTTTCGTCCCGAAATGTCATTCTTGATATCTGCAAGATTCTCTTCAATCAATCAATCAATCCTTTATTTTCCTTAAAATGACAAAAATTTAAATTTTTTATAGGAATAGTCAACACTTATTCTAACTTTAACTAGTGCTACAAAAACAAACAAACATACGTGTACTGACAGATCAAAGCAGTATGACACAAACACAGCTGAGTGGATCAAAGAACAAATGAAAAGTACAGTATAAAAACTCATTAAATGTATTAGATTAAAACTCATCGATTGTATAAAAACAATTGATCAACAAAAACGACTTCATTCGTTTTTTAAATATTGTTATATTTTCTGCTCTTTTGATAATTTCTGAAAGATGATTGAAAATTCTAGGCCCAATGCATTTTGGGGAGTTTTGTGATTAATAAAAGAGTTCTGCATGAACTTCGTCTCGGAGTATTGATAATAATAATAATAATAAGCCATTTATTTCCAACAGGTACACTACCCTGTATAAAAATAACGGCGTACTTTTTCTCTGTATTATGGAAAAATATTTCTCGCGAACATTAGGAATGCCCAGTCGCACATAATATTGAATATAAATGAGATATTGATATTTTTTCATTCAGCTGAATTTCTCAAAAAAATCACAAAATTCATGATTTGGCGCCCTCTAACGCCGAATCTAGTCATACGATCAAGTTTGGCCAATGCAGACTTACTTACTTAGAATGGCTCCAGCTACAACATATCAAAAATTCAGCCATTTTCAACGAAAGACTTTTTCCCATTAGTTCATGCATTACCTAAGGCTACAGCTCGAGCCATCATTAAATTTCTCGAAAATCAAGTGTTCCTTGTTTTTGGAGTGCCTTAAATTAGCTGCTGAAAATGGTAAAAAATTTACTAGTAAACTTTTCACAGGTTTGATGGAAAAGTATGGTGTTCAAAAGATCTGGTATAATGCCAACTATCACCCACAAATCAATCATACCGAAAGGGTAAATAAGTGTATTATTGTCACTGCCATCAGGTCATTTATCCAAGAAAATCACAGAACTTGGGATGAAGAAGTCTACAAAATTGCCCAAGCAATTCGTCTATCAAAGCATGAAGTAACAGAACAAACCCCTTCTTTTCTTGTCTTTGCTCGTAACGTAGGTACCTGTTTCTGGTGATTTCTTTGGTAAAATATCTGACAACACTAATAATCAAATCACTATTTCTGATGAAGTTCATCGATTAGATGATATTCAACAAATGCCTTCAATTTTTGGTAGAATTAGAAAACGACTAAATGAATCTCATCTCAAAACTAAAAAACATTATAATCTTCGTAGACGAGATGTTAAATTTCATGTTGGAGATTATGTTTGGAAAAAGAACTATCTCAAGTCAGATAAATCAGAATTTATAACATCTAAACTTTGTCCTAAATATATTCCTTATGTAATAACTAAAGCAGTATCACCTCTTATATATGAACTTAAAGATGGAAGTGGCAATTACCTCGGTAAATGGCATCAAAAAAATCTCAAAGCAGATGTTACTATTACTGACGAGGATGAACTTCCGTCGGATGACCATCATGGCGATTAGGAATAACGATCTTGCATAACTAACGTTCTTGCAGACCTTAATGGCCAAATTGTTTGAACAGTTAGCGATTTCAGGCCAATTTCCTCAAATCTTTGTCCATTGTATTTGAATTTTTGAATTTATATTTTTTGAACAACTTCAGAATAACATTACTAGTTCTCTGGACAATCTGACTAGTTCACGTTCTTTCTATAATCATGATATGTAAATTTTATTACAAGTTCTCTTCTATCATAATTTTCTTCTTCAGAGAGTTTTCTTCGTAAATTGAACATTATCTTCCTAACGATTCATGTATAGCTGTCAAACCTAACGTTAATCGTATCTAACAGTCGTCATAATTTATTCGTAGAGACACCCAGAGTAGTGAATCGTACTTTTCATTTTAGAATTGAGACCGGCTTGTAGATAGTTGCTCTTGAGGTTACATACCTTGCATGTATCTATTATTACTATCTATTATGTAATATCTATTATTATTAGTATTTATTGCCAAAAGGGATGATTAACGTTAAAGATTTTTGTTTTATGTAGAGACTCACTCTGGTGGGGTGCCAGACCCGCTCAGATGCGATAGCTAGCTTGCTAGCGGGATCCATGGAACGGTGAAGTTTGGGGGGGTGTTGTTCGGCTAGCGTGGAGGTCTATCTAGGCCGGTCAGCGTGTGAAGCCTGCCTAAGGGCGGTCGGGCAACGCTACCGGAGAATCCTATTTGATCTACTAGCATCTACCTTGTATCACGTAAGGTAAGTAAGCAAATGAGTTGAACAGAGAAAAACAATTGGTATTAATCTGCTCCGTGAAACAGAGACGAACAAACCCATTTGGTATCAAATGACAACTATCATAGAACACAATCCAGATGTAATGATAATTTGAGATTCCATAGTGTCACGAAACCCCTTTATGTTCTTGTCTTTGATGCCATAAATGAAACAATACTTTCAGCGACCTCTGTGTGGAAGAAGTTGGAATATATTGACGGAAGGTTTCCATTGTACGTTCGGGGCACATACATATCTTGAAAACTTCTAAGTTACATAATTGTGTATCAAACATAGGAGAAAAGCAACATCGTCTTTTGAAACCACATTAATAGAACATTATTTGTTTTTTGTTGCAGAAACTTCACAAAAATACAATGTGGGTACATCAGGCTAGAATGGTTAACAAAACATACCGTTTCTACATTTTCTATATGTAATGTAATGAATTAACATATATGTGACGATCAACGAACTGCAGTCACGTTCAAGTGATATCAGAGTCAAACTACAAAGAATGTTTCTTTTTTACCAAAATAGAACATCAAAAAACTTCCAAGCTATGTTATGTGCTTGCTGGATATATTCAATTCAAACAGAGCAATAAAGCAAATAAGTCATCATTTTCAATGGGTCAGATGAATATTTTAAGGCTATATCAATTGGATGGTCAGATTGAATATATCAGAATCAACGGAAATTAAACAAAAGAAAATTATCTAGTAAGCTAAAGAAATATCTCTTCAAATATGCTAGTAGTATGTTACCCAGACGGCACAATCATATTGCATGAATATCCTAGGCATATTTCAACGGAATATTGGCATATTCCAGAGATATGCCATATCCTCCAAAACATGTGCTATGCGTATTCCATGGATATTCAAGGTCACCATGAAATATGTTCCAGGAATATGCCATAATCTTCCACTGCATATGCCAGGAACATTCCATATCCTGCAAAGCATGTGATATGCATATTCCAGGAATATCCTAAAACATATTCATGGCACATGCTATATATATGTTTTCTTACCATAAAAGTATGCCAGAAATATATTTTTGTATGCTTCTTGAAGATGAATGCAGAACATATCCAGGGTGTCTAGTTTATATATGGAATAAACTACCCTTGATATATCGAATATGAGGTCCAATGTAATATTTTTTTGAGTAAGAATAAAAAATTAAATACAAAAAAAATTATATATTGCAAAAACGACAAATACAACATACATATGTATTCTGATACACTATCTTGGCAATTATCAAGACCTTTGGAAATTCAGATCTGCATTGACACTAACACAAAAATTACTCAAATCGGTCTCATTACACTTTTCAGTTCTTCAGAATCTTTGTTTTTCTTAATCCTAAAAAAACAATCAGGAGAAAATGAACCTCGTTGTACAATAATTTACTTAGTGTTCTATTGCAACTCTCAGTAACTTACTTAGATCAGGAAAATGGTATGTTCTTCTTCGACTTCTCAGTAAATTGCTATGTGAGTGGGATATACATACATACCCCTAAAAATACTATTAATATAGTGAAGAAAAAAATTGATGAATTATATTTATTTTGATAATCAAGCATGTTGATTGATATTTGCAACATATATATTGAATAGAAGTGATATTTTATAAAGGGGGAATAGTTGAAAATGATGTAAGTGAATAGATAATGAATTTGACATTTAAATATTGTTAAAACACTATGGTAAGGTTAGTCTAAAATTTAATTAAATTGAAGTAATGACCAAGTGTCTAATTTTTATATACATTGTCTCTTATTACAAAAAATATTAAATATTCTAGAACAGTTGGTCAACATTGAGAAAAAACGTTTTTTGAATATGTTAAACTACATAGTATAAATTAAGTAAGGGTAAATTTTAATTCAAATTGACGTCATCTCTGTGGTATATTTTTACCTTTTATCAAAGTAGCCATGTCTACATTAGATAATTTTTTCCTTCCATTTCCTCCAACCTAGCTAAAGGTGTCTTAAAACATCATCGTCAACTAACTGAGGCATATATCTCCTAATACACTGATGCGTCCAACATAAAGAAGCTTTGTCATCTATAAATAAAATTATTACATCTTCTCAGTTATAGTGCACTAATAACAACAATTTAACAACAAGCACTCATCAAAGTAATTGTGAAGGAAGTAACAAATACTATGTTTTTGTCAGTAAGTTTTCCATCCAACTCCATCAACTCTATTATGTAAGACTGAGATATTTTGGATATTATTTCCTTTCTTAGAATTTCTTTTAGTCCTTATCATTTCTGCATTTTGTGTGGCCCTTCCTTTAAAAATATTCAGAAGTCTCATAGGACTTTCAGTAGAATCTCTGAAAACAAAGGAAAGTTCAATGAAAAAATGCATAAATATACTTTTTAGAGATTTACTTACTTTTACAGGATAAACATTTTTGTTTTGCTGTGGTGAAATAGATTCTTGAGTTCAACAGATCCGAAATACTGTTCATTTCCTTTTCTTAGTCCACTTTGATACTGATACAAACTGAGACGAGCTGGCTAGTTACAAATTAATATCTGGAAAAATATATTATTTGTTATACTAACGAATGAAAACTAAAAACAGAAGATTTTGGAACTTTTGATAAGGAGATTCGGAGAATGAGTTAAATTCCGAATTATCTTACCAGGAGTCGTTGGTGATTTCAACTGCGGATATTTTCTAGCAACTTATTCTGTAATATGTAGTAATACTCTCAACAGCACTACAAACTACAACACTTCCACCTATACGAGGGCTTTCACTTTCACTAAAAACATTATCTAAACAAATTTCATATACGATGTTGATACTTAACGATTGACAAATGACAATGTCAAATATCCATAAACTGATCGCAGTGCCAATCGCAAGAATTCCTTTCCACAACACTTCCTAATAGGCAATTCACATGAACCAATCAGAACTATCCTGGCCAAGGCAGTATATTTGAATCGATGCTAAGTATTCAACTTGGTTAGCAAGGTAGTTTGGTTAGGTTAGGTCATGGTCCCTTCTTTTTTAATTTTTAAGCCATAAAAGAAGGGAACATGATCTAATTTAACCAAAGTGGACCTTGATATCCAAGTTGATCCTCAATATAGCCTAAAATTACATTGCACACCACAAGGCGCAATTAAAATAGAGTGTTGTGAATAGGAATTCTTGCGTGCCAATCAGCTTTGATTTGTCAGTCTCGCTTCGAGCGCAGATAACCGAAACATTTGATTAGTTGAAATTCCACTTCAAATGTACTACTTCATAAACTAACCAATTGAATGCTTTATTTGGCTACGAAACTTGAAAAGTTTTTTTAAATGCATGTGATTTTTCAGTTTTTATTAAATACATATTCGAGAAACATTTGATATTTTTCTAACAAAAAGTTCCTTCAAATTGAAATGCCTTTGGAATATTCCCAGAATATTCAAAAACTTACGTTTCTGCTTGATATACCTTTTGAATATACCAGCAATATTCAAGGAGAATATTTTATGGATATGACTGGAAATATATTCCAGGAATATTCTCAATGTGTATAAGTTCAAATAAATATTCATGGAATATTCCACGAATATTGCAATATCTGTTGGAAAATAGGATGTTGTAGGCATATTCCAGGAATATTGGGTGCCGTCTGGGTTAGTACTCATCTGTAGCATTTTATAACTTTAGCGAATCGACTTACTTTTCAACAGGGTCATTTTCGATTGCTGCAAATAATAATCTTCTGTTATCTGTTTCAGTTTCGTCAGGTTCTCTGTTTCTGTTCAAAATGTATACCTCTACTAGTAGGAATTATAGCACAAAGTACATTACATCGGTTAACTAGTCACAATATCAGATAAGTCTGGTAGTTTTTGTACTCGCAGATAATTTCACCACGGCATTTCAGTACTCGGTGATTTACTTGAAAAAACGATTCAAAAATCTATTCGTATTCAAATTACATTAGCGATGTTCCTCCTACAAATATCGAATCGATTTCTTGTGAGGACATGAATTCTACAATAGAGAGATATTGCAATAACACCAGCCAGTATCAAAGGCAACTTTATTTTAAAAGTGACTGGCACTATTCTGTGATTAAGAACAGAGATATTGCAGTTTTGTCTGTTCGTCCCTTATTTACATAGGCGTTCGTTCATAACCTATGAATAAAATCTAGTTACTCAGATTTTTCATTCTACATAATTTATTTTATAGATGATAGAATGGCCAAAGGGGGCTTCGATATCAATTTGTGATGAAAAAGTCATGTAATTATCAGACATGAGTAATGTCGTGTCCACGATCTCACCCGAAGTGAAAATAAAGGAACTTCAAATCATGGCCTTAATTGCCCTCTAATAAAGGCAGGCAGTATTTTAATAAAGTTGTCCTTATTCCAGATTCATATTGCGCATGCGTATATGTCAAAATAAGGGCAACTTTATTACTGACTGGCGTTATTATGGACTGCAATATCTCTCTATTTACATTTTAGTGGTTTTTGTGTGTACTTTTTACAAAATTGAGAGTTTCTCGAGAGTATACATGAAGGTCACTAATGAAGATAACATATGAATACCAAAAAAATTGGATCCATCTGAGATATTCATCAACGTGTATTCAATTTCTCATAACTATTCTCAGTGTAATATCAAAGAAAACCACAATCCCTGTTGAGAATAATGTATTTTGCACGTATTAAAACAAATGGTTTGTTGTTATAGGTAACAAATGATATTGAAAAGAGAAATACTTTAAATTGAAAAAAAATATTATTTAACAAAATCAAAATAATGAATCATAATTATAACAAATTATTTATGATTAAAATGAATATTACATGATTATAATCAAGTCAGGACTATTAAAAAAATAGGTCTAATGAAAAACACTCGTGATTGAATTTATCTTATGAGTTTGTCTTTTATTCTTGAATTAAACAGACTCCACAGTTTCGTTTAGAAATAAATCGACAGTCTCATCGCGAAAATTCAATCACTCATAGTATTAGGTACTACTGGTAAAACCCCTCCTAGTCGACAATACCCCTTGTAATTGAACTTGAAAAATTATTTAGATCAAATTAGAAATTAGATGTAGTATGTACGTATGACTTCTTGAGTGAACGTTCAGAATCAATATAATCGATGTAGTTCTACAATTGAACTTGTTTTGACAAAAATATATATTCACATATCACCATCTGATTTGGTGAAAAAAATTATATTTCGAAATACAACTCGTTCTTCAAATTATAACTCATAATTTGTGTTAAAGGCTCGCGGGTTGTAAGGCCTTACAACCCGAAAAAACATTCAACAAACATAAAACCACCCGTCCTAACGAATTGGATTGTTTTTGAGTTTTGTCAAATGAACATGTTTTGTGTAAAATAAAATATTATCGATACCTACAATCTGGAGGACTCGTGGTTATACCCTTGATAATGAAATGCATTGAGTCAATTCCTACATGTTGAGTAGAAAATAAAAGATATCAATATCAATAATTATCGTATTCCGAATTCTTGAGGAGTTTCAAAATACTACATAAGAATATGAAATACTCTTTCTCGATTTCAGCTAATTCAGAGATATCAACTCAGAATGAGAAAGAACATTTTCATTGTCATTTCTACGCTTTGGCGCAAAGATGACTCAAAACTCGAAGTTTGGTGTTGTTTATTCGATAATTTTTCAACAATATCCTTAACTAAAGAAGTTGGAATAAATCTAACCTACACTGAACTTGCATTTACGGAAGATTCGTCAGGAGGAAAGCAGATTAGGGCCTAAAATTTCCTCACTACCCATCTATTCATAGAGCGGTGATTTGAACCTTATTTTCAAAAATTGCATTACTACTAGTTCCACTGCTGATCTGTTGGTGACCAGCATGCAGCTATAGTTATGTCTGAGATGCTGCCAATGAAGCGCTGGTTGATTCTTTGATGATATGTGAAGTCTTGACTTTTTCTTCCAGGGAGTTATACATCGGATATTCACAACACATAATGAATTTCAGGAACTGAGGAACTTCTACGTATATTGACGGTGGTATAGGAATAAGAGGCGATGTAGACGACTTGTAGTATCGGTAATCGGTGATACTGAAAACAAAAATGGTTATTGTGAATAGAGGTTTAACTAGTTGAATGAGAAAATGGTGATTTATTGATGGGTAGAATTCACAGAATAAAATGTCTCAAAATGTTTTTTCAATTCAGTCAATGGTGCTTAACAACAAGAGTGGAAGAATTATTCAGGAGGATGTTAAGATTAAATAATTTCTACTCACTCTCTATATTTTTCATCGGAAGACTTTTCCAGAAGTGGTATTCCGGATAGGAACAAAATAATTATCGTAGTGAACAATGGTGACATTATTGCAATCCATTCCACACCCTCAATCACGTTCAAGGATATGATGAATATTCCCCACCACAGAACTATTTCTCCGAAATAGTTGGGATGTCTTGATAGTCGCCATAATCCTGAAATGAGTGAATTTTATTGTTATAGATATATAGATGACAAACAAATCAAGTTTCAAATCAAGTTGATTCTATCCTATAACAGTCACTGTAGTAGACAAAAAATAATTGTTATAATAGTATATTATACAATGAGCACAAAATGATGCCCATTTTGACGAGTATGAAATTTGCAGCACGAGCCGAAGACAAGTGCAAAATGGTCATTTTGTTGCGAGTTGCATGCTATACTTTTTCTATGACAACATATCGTTCACGTTTAATATACATGCATACATTGCAAAAACTTTGAAAGAAATAAACTGATGATATTTCATTACTCCGAATTCGCCGCTACCTCAAAGTGGAACTTTGGCCAAGTCGTCAAAATAAGCGCTATCGGAAAACGATTTTGTCTTTTGATCTACCTTCCATTCCAAAAAAGGTTATAAGCGCGTTGATACATACTCTTCGAAGTTTCCTGTAATAAATTCAGTGTTGTTACCTTCGCTACTTCTATTATGTTCGGAGGTGTCACATCAAAGTCGATGTAGAAAACGACTATGAAATTACTCGTTACCTACTAAAACTTTGACAGAAACGTGGTTTTGGAGTGGAATATTCCATTTCGCATTTGTTGCTTAGCAACTTGCCTAGCAACCGATGCAAAATGAAATTCTGTACAAAATGTGCTTGTTTATGATTGAAGTTACGGTTATAAAATGAACATTTATCGAGGTTGTCGTAGAAAAAGGTATTTTCCTACGACCACATGGGAAAGTAACGTATATCGCACTGTATAGTTACACGGAAAGAGGCTTATATCACAAGCGTGCGAAATATTTTCCGCACAGGCGCGGAAAGTAACTTTCTGCACGCTCCGTTAGCTCAGTTCGTAATCCAGCGGAACATGTGAACTTATGACGAAGAGTACGCGGGTTCGATCCTCGCCCGCAGAAACTTTTTTTCATTATGATATTGAAAAAAATTACACTTTTCAAATATATTGCTTCAAATATTTTGTATTTAAAAGTAATTATTAAGAATAAAGTCAGAATGGTTCTCAGTCAGACTATTCATTAAATTTTCTTGGACATTAGATTGTTAGGTTGTTAGACGAAATATCCACTTCAAAAAATTCTGAATCATCGAAACAAAGCAAGGAATTTTCAAAATGTATGTATGTATGTTCCTTTTCGTTAAATATTGTTTCATATATCAATACCCCGTACCTATTCAGGCAATCATGTAATCATCTTGCTAAGTATTTATTATATATAATAAGCAGGCTTTGAACAATTTATGTCAAACACAAAATTTATTTTGAGTATGAAGTGAATGTTAGGTGCATTAATTGTGCGTGGAGGCAGCAAAAATATCCTCCATAAAAATCCTACCAACAAAATCTTGAAGCACTATATTTGAGAAGTGTAATTTTTTGAACCCGCGTACTCTTCGTCAGAAGTCACGTCGAGTCCTGCTGCCTACTAACTGAGCTATTGGCCACATATTATGACAAGAAAATATATTGTATTGAGTGTATTTTGATTAGTAATTATTATCAAAAATAAAAGATGTCTACTTATGATTTATGATCTCGTCGGTATTATATCATAAAGAAAATATTTTGTATTTAAATTAACTAATTATTAAAAATACATAAAATCAGAATGGATTTCAGTCGGACTATTCATTAAATTTTCTTGGACACATGCCAATATCATCTATATTTCTTGGAGTTTGATTTAAACAAATATCCATTTAAAAGCTTTCTATATCATCTAAATAAAGCAAGAAATTTTCAAAATTCATGTATATTTTCGTTAAATAGTTTCATATATCAAATCTCTACTTTAGTCAGACAATCTTGTAATCGTCTTGTTGTTATTTATTGTATATAAGAAGCAGGCTTTGAAAAATGTGTGTGAAACGTCACAATATTTTTCTACATATTTGCTAAAATTATTATGTGGTCGTAGGAAAAATAGTGAAAATTACCAGTGCGAGCACACTGATTATAAAAATTGTTGAAAATGGCCACCTTCACTTAATAGGCATGCTCGTTTATGCATGGAATTACGCACACGTTCAAATATTCCCGAAATATTTCGAATAGTTTCACACGAGGCAACTATTCGCTCTCTTAAATCTTCTGAAGTATTAACGGGAGTTTTATACACTAGAGTTTTAAGGTGCCCCCATAAAAAGAAATCTAAATTGTTGAGATCAGGGGATCTTGCTGGCCATTGCTGAGGTCCTCCGCGACCTATCCAACGTTTATGATAAACTGTATTTAAATGGTTTCGTACAATTACACTGAAATGAGCAGGGGCTCGCTCCATCGTGCATATACCATATTCCATTCCTTAACGCAATTGGCACATCTTCAAGCAACCCATTCAGTTCTTCTTCGAGAAACTGTAAATAAGACCGACCATCAAGGCGTCCTGGTAGAAACAATGGGCCTATCAGATAATCTCCAATAATTCCTGCCCATACATTAACCGAAAATTGGTGTTGAAAATGGGTTTCGGTTATGGTTTGGGGGTTTTCTTCCGCCCACATATGATTGTTATGGAAATTTTGAATAGCATCCCGAGAAAAATTTGCTTCGTCTGTGAACAAAATTTGTGACTCAAACTGCGGATTTAGTGCAGTACTCTGAAGATACCACTGACAGAAGTTCACACGCTGTGGAAAATCTCTAGGGAGTAATGCCTGTACTCGTGAAATATGGTATGGGTATAACAAAAATCAACCAAAATACGCTGAACAATTTGATGACAAATATTCAGAGTTCTAGCGATCTTCTTCGTATTCGTCTCAGGATGTTCTTCGATTTCTTGCAGAACCGAGTCTTCAATTTCAAGGGTTCTGACGCTTAGAGGTCTACCTTCCGAAGTACCTTTCTTGAAACCACCAGTTTCCCTAAGTCGGCGATGAATATTTGAAAAGGTACGGCTATCTGGTAAAGCACGATAAGGACATCTTTCCTGATAAATGCGTCTGGCTTCTGTTGCATTACCATCAGCGAGGCCATATACGTAATGCATTGCCGCCATTTCTGCATTCGTGTAATTCACCATATTTACCGATATTCAGAAAAACAGCGGACAACCAAAGTAACTTCAATAACAGGCTTAAAAATTAAATAAATTACGCGTTGTGATTGTCTTTAACACCAACAACTTACTTTAAGTCAACAGCTATTGTTTTCATCGACGTTTGTAAAAACGTCATTTATTCCAGGACAACTAGATTTATGTTTTCAAAAATTATTAATCGGTACTGCGATATGAAGCAATTTTAATTTGATTATTTCAATCAAGAGCAGAGCATCTGACAAGAAAAACATATTTTCTGGGTTCTCATTCATTTTGGAACAAATCTGATCGCTCAATTTGCTTTCATTCGATGCACAAACATTTCCAAACCGCATCAGATTTTTGAAGAATTGATCCTGAAATGAAACGATTTTAATTTTTTTAAGCAAGAACCATGCGTCGGACAAAGAAAACTCAAGAGATTAAGTTTGCTCAAAAATGAATGAGGATTTCAAAAGATTTTTTTTTCAGGGGAAATCAGTGGCGTAGTATTTTTCTCCAAAAATATTCAATGCAAAACCCGTACGGACGCCACTGGTTGAGAAAATGAAAATGTTTGTACATCACAAAATGCACCTTGATGCACAGAAGACATGTACCTAATTTTATGAAGATGCGTACAATATTATTATTAAAGAACTGTTTTTTTTCAAAACTTTATCACCCTGTATCTCAAAAGTTAGGACTTTCAGGATATATGTTTATAGAAAGTTTTTTCCTTAAAATAAATCAAAGTATCACCCCCTCAAATATTAGCATGTCTTTAAGGAACACCCTGTATAGCAGAGATTTATCGAAAAAGTTAATATATTCACATTCCAATAGGTGACTGCCCCAATGTTCGATTTTTTTTTTAAATGTTCCCTTTTTAAGATAAGGACGAAGGAAACATTGGTAAGTATAGATTTGTCTGACTGTGAATAATTCAGTTTCTTCATAAAGAAGTCGAGTTGAAAATCATCTATTTTTATGGAGTATGATTTTGAAAAGAGTGTTTTGGGTGATTTGTATCTTAAAGTTGATTCGACTAGTGAGTTACTATATCATCATAAAATTTTTCTGAGATGAAATATCTCTTATGTTGTGAAATGTATTCATCAATGTCCTTGAACTTTTTACAACATAGGTAATATGAAAATTTCATCTAGTGTGCAGATGAATCATGACACCTAAATACTGTAGTTTTCTGAAGAATGGAACAATCACACTGGGGATTATGTAATTTAATATTCAGTTTGGGTTGGTCTGTGATAGTCGGGGAAAATGTGATATACAGTGACCGCCAAAAAGTATGTACCATATAGGAAAAAAGTTTATTATTGGAGTATCGGAAAAAATATTCTGGGGAAAAGTTTGTCCAATAACCTAAAAATCGATTTTGTCACATGTCACGTGATCGCTAGTATATCGGAAAATTGAAAATAATTGCTATAAAAATGCAAAAAGTGGGGTAATATGAAAAAGTTACGTAGAATATAATTTTATACACATGAACGATGTTTCGAAAGATAATTCAAGGAAATTAGAAGTAGTTTTTTTTAATATTTTCCCATCTATTTGAAAATATAAAAACTTTTTCTTATGAATACCTTGACTATACCGAAACATTCTCAATGAAATGACAGAACTTTCTCTTTTTCTCCACACCAGAGGGCACTATATTTAAAAAATAGGATTGCTGGTACATCGGTTCGTATCTATCAGTTATATCAGAATCCCACGACAATTGTAATGATATGACACTCCGAAATTATGATGTTTTCCAGATTATAACCAAGTTTCGATGATAATCGTGGATGAGCGTTTCACTTCTCACATAAACATGTAAATTGTAAGTCTCTTGAATTTCACTCACCATTTCAATCTGAATACTATCACAATTTTTCTGGGAAATATAAACATCGAAAATAAACCATACTGAAATGAAATCAGATTCATTCACTGATTTACATCGGTGTCCGTGAACATATTGCACAATAGTATATACCTACCTATCTACTTATTCATCACATCAGGATTATTTAATAGAAAGGCATAGTAAAATTCCTTATTTTCCACAAAATCAAAATGCCAAACATACTTTCTTGAGTATGAAATGCACCAGAACATGAAATTTTAATCTCTTGAAAGTAGTCAGTGTTTCAGTATTGCATTAGAAATTTCACTCATATTCCACAAGGTAGCCATGGATTTCATTTGACAGAAAATATGTAAACTTATTGCAACAAAAGTCTTAGTAAGAACTCCATATTTATATTATTCTACTATAATAGTGATATTGATAATACCAGCAAGGTTTTGGTTGATTATGTCGAAGTTGAGTCTGCAAAAAAAGATCGAACTAGTTGTGATTGTGGAAAAAATTACAAAAGCCATAGAAAAGCCGCAGCGATTTTCAACGAGAAGGCATACAAATGAAATTATTTCACATGTAACTGTTGGCAGAATGATTTCCAAGTTAAAAAATACTGGGTCCGTGGAAAACTTACTCCGAAAATAACATAGGCACTAGGTTATTGCTGAGGAAACAGAGTTTGAAGTTATACAGGGTGTAGTTGAAACTCCAAGAACATCAGTTAGTAAATCGTCTGGGAATTTGGGTATATCTTGAAATTCTATCCCAACATTGCTCAAAATTCAAGCCTTATAAACCAAAATTCATGTACACGCTTAAGGAGAGAGATTACAATCCACGCTTGTATTTTTCCTTTTGGCTGCAGGGACTGTAACGTAACCGGGGTTACTTTGATTACCTGACTGCTCAGCAGAGAATGGCGTAGGTTCTTTGGACTATATTGCCAGTTTCGGATTTTTTATGTGGCAGGCAAGTGTTTTAAATTTTGAACTTCAAGAATTTGACTGGCTGGACGCCAGCAATTTTTAATTTAACAGGAATAAAAAGTACAAAATACCTAATGATAGATAATTGAAATAAGATAAATTGACTTCCTTCTGTAACCAGAACAACAATAAAATAATATCTCAAAATGAATATAATATTAATAAATTTAACAAAATGTAGTATCAAAGTAATACGTTGATATTCAAACAATACTATTACTGAATTTGCTTCAGCGACACAGGTTACCTTAGTTCATACAGTGTGTTTATTCACAGTCTAGTGATAACTGGAACGTTGTAGATGTTGTTCTGCTAACAGAGTATGAACTAGATCCGACTTCAAGGAACAATTTCAGCCAATCCTCTGGTATGGATTACGCCTCCAGGTTGTACCAATTTCCTTGTGTTCCCTCGTAGATAGGGGTCGAATTCATGAAAACGTTTGGTAGATGTTAGTTTATCACAGATTTGAAAGTCAACAGTATACGATACCCTCCTCACTGAATAAGTGATATAATATTACATTATAATGAAATTATGTACTCCTCACCACAGGAGTTGAGATGTGTGAGTACTTAGATCTAGGATATCTCAACAGGAGAATATTAATGGTGCACCATAAAACTTTACTTGAAATCATTACTGAAAATGTGATATATATGTGAATACAAATAGAAAGAAGATATAGAAATAAAGATTAATAAATGTCAATATTCAAACTCCACAAGTTTGGAGGTTAGTTATCCGTAATTCAAAATTGACGTTTTGAGGTTAGCACTCCGATATAAATTGTTCTTGACGGCAAACGAAAAGATAAGATTGTCAGCTTGACAAAATGGTGTCGCTTTCTGGTATGCAACATGTAAATATTTTATTTGACACTTACAGGTTTCTTGGTAGATTCTTTTCCACGTGATCACACATCAGAATTTGGCCTAGGTGATTAATAACTGCTTATCATCACAACACTGGAACCAATTAACTGGAAGGCCATCATTTATGGTTGATCAACAGGTTATTAGATCATTAATTCCGTTGGAATTGGCACTTCCTTCTAAATTGAAGTTGATTGACAATCTAATTCCCAGTATTATTCACTAGAGGTTCATTCACAAATACTTATGATCGCATCAATCTATGTGGATTTAAATTCATTACCGTCACCTGAATCACACCTTAAAGCGACTTCTTCACACCTTGACAGCCAAACTAAAAAGAGAGCAATCCTTCCTCTACCATTCTCAAATTAAATTACTGACATCAGCTCAGTGACATCTATAGAAACCCAACGAATCAACCAATATGGCGTTAGAAAGGCCTGTTTGCGCTTTTAGTTATTAGGTGTCGCTCCTAGTACGATTTTGGAATTAAAATCTAAAAGTAACGGTATTTCCGTCACACATCCCCGTTACTCCCCAAAAAAAATTCAAACAAATGTTTGGATTTTTTTTTTGAAGAATAATGGCTCAAGTAACATCATTGACAATTATTAAGTATAACAAATTTTCCAAAACAAAAGTTATCCACTTAAGGAAGCTAATGAGAAAGGGATATTGCTAATTACCAATATCAAGGATATAAAATTTGTAAATTTTAGCATTTACATGGCTGAAGTTCTCTATTATGAGAAAGGAATATTGCTTATTACCAATATCAAGGAAATAAAATTTATAAATTTTAGCATTTACATGGCTGAAGTTCTCTATTATGAGAAAGGAATATTGCTAATTACCAATATCAAGGAAATAAAATTTATAAATTTTAGCATTTACATGGCTGAAGTTCTCTATTATGAGAAAGGAATACTGCTAATTACCAATATCAAGGGAATGAAAAGAGATATATAATAGGGTCTAGTCAGTGACCGCCTCCAAAGATAAGACGCAGCGCAGTCGAAGCCCTCCCAGACAATCTAGCCAAGATGCTCTCTTCGCTGCTTGGTGTTGTTGCGGCGCCGGTGAGTACACATCTACTACCACTCGCCTCCAGATTCTCTGAGACAACCACCGACTGCCCCGAACCAAACCCATGGAGACTATCACCAGCTACACCCTCGGTGAAACAAAAAAAGGCATAATATTAATAAAAACAAAAATTTCCGGTTGTCACCTTTAACCGGAGTGAACTGTAGCGTCACCTACAGAAAAAGTGAACTGCTGTTCACTAGTCTCAAGAATGAAATTTTCGGGATACTCTCAGCCTTGGCACTGTGAACAAGTCCTCAGATGCGACAGGTCCAGGGAGCTCAGGATCTCTCAGTAGTAACGCCCGACTGCCCTTAGGCGAGCTTCACACGCTGACCGGCCTAGGCCTCCACGATAGCCGAACGCTACCCCTCAAAGTTCACCCTTCCAAGGACCCCGCTAGCAAGCTAGCTGTCACATCTGAACTGAGCTCACACACCGCCAAGGTGAGTCCCTAAAACAAAACATCAAAAATTAGTCATCCTTTTTTAGCAGGAAAGGGTTAAAACCTCCAAAAAACTCCTTCATTAGAGTATCTATTGCGAGATATGAATTTAAATTTTTAAACAAGGGACTGCAGAGTTGAGATCTTCAGAAAACATTTCTGTAATTGGTCAGAAAGGCTAGATGTTATTACTCAGGCAGGCGAAAGATACATGAAATTTCAAGCAGGCACTTTGAAATAAGTAGGCAACCAGCTCCTCTAGAGTCTTTTGAATATTATAGAATCAACTATTAGGATAATAAGGTAAAGATAAGTCAATAAAGAAGAAACAATCAGAATTGTCTATGTTTTTCAAAAGAAGTGAAAGCAAATGTTTTGTTGTGTTAGCTAATATTCATACGTTGCTAAGATATATTAATTATTTCAAAGCGTACCAGGAAATTAAATCTGCGCTGAATTTTGAAAGTAACTAGACTAAGAGATAACGTTAATTGCCCAGATCACATAGATAAGAAAAAAGGAAAGATATTAGGAAAGACAAGATAAGCTAGGAATATAATTCAAGTCCAATAAATGAAATGTACATTTATTAGAAATGGTAGAAAAGTTGCTGTTCAGCAGGTATCACCAATGACAACACCAGGGCTCATTCAGGATAAATGCATTAGTACTACTACAGCACAGTAAAACCGAAAATTCCTAGATAAGATCAACACTGATCAAAAAAATGCCACCCAGGCACAAAGATATGGAATTTCAGCTCTAAGTAAAGTAGCTACTGCATGACCAACATTACCCAAAATTTCCCAGGTGGTTAACAGTGTAAGCGGAACCATGAAAATATATTCCATACTAAAAAATGGCAAGTCGTAGAACTTTTACCTCTATTAGAAATGGTAAAAATGTTGCTGTTTAGCAGGTATCACCAGTGACAACACCAGGGCTCATTCAGGATAAATGCATTAGTACTACTACAGCACAGTAAAACCGAAAATTCCTAGATAAGATCAACACTGATAAAATAAATGCCACCTAGGCACAATGATATAGAATTTCAGCTCTAAGTGAAGTAGCTACTGCATGACCAACATTACCCAAAATTTTCCAGGTGGTTATCACTGTAAGCTGAACCATGAAAGGATATTCCATGCTAAAAGGTGGCCAGTTGTAGGACTTTTACCTACCATCTGGTAATACCATAGTGGAGTTAGTCTTAGGCCCTCTCCACAGAGCCAAAAACAGAGAAAGAAGTTTTGCAGGTATTGTCAATGACAGCAGCAGGACCCATTTGGGATGAATGCATGAGTACAACTTACCTTGAAACCGGAAATTCCTAGACAAGATCAGCTATTTGCCATCAGCTGTCACTGGGCGTCTTAGCTAGTGAGAAAATTCGGTTGTCTACTCTTTAGACAAGTTTACACGTTGGGCGCCAAATTATGTAACGTAACCGGGGTTACTTTGATTGCCTGACTGCTCAGCAGAGAACGGCGTAGGTTCTTTGGACTATATTGCCAATTTCGGATTTTTTATGTGGCAGGCAAGTGTTTTAAATTTTGAACTTCAAGGATTTGACTGGCTGGACGCCAACAATTTTTAATTTAACAGGAATAAAAAGTACAAAATACCTAATGATAGATAATTGAAATAAGATAAATTGACTTCCTTCTGTAACCAGAACAACAATAAAACAATATCTCAAAACGAATATATATTAATAAATTTTACAAAATGTAGTATCAAAGTAATACGTTGATATTCAAACAATATTATTACTGAATTTGCTTCAGCGACACAGGTTACCTTAGTTCATACAGTGTGTAGATTCACAGTCTAGGGAGAACTGAAACGTTGTAGTTGTTGTTCTGCTAACAGAGTAAGAACGAAATCCCACTTCAAGGAACAATTTCAGCCAATCCTCTGGTATGGATTACGCCTCCAGGTTGTACCAATTTCCTTGTGTTCCCTCGTAGAAAGGGGTCGAATTCATGAAAACGTTTGATAGATGTCAGTTTATCAAGATTTGAAAGTCAACAGTATACGATACCCTCCTCACTGAATAAGTGATATAATATTACATTATAATGAAATTATGTACTCCTCACCACAGGAGTTGAGATGTGTGAGTACTTAGATCTAGGATATCTCAACAGGAGAATATTAATGGTGCACCATAAAACTTTACTTGAAATCATTACTGAAAATGTGATATATATGTGAATACAAATAGAAAGAAGATATAGAAATAAAGATTAATAAATGTCAATATTCAAACTCCACAAGTTTGGAGGTTAGTTATCCGTAATTCAAAATTGACGATTTGAGGTTAGCACTCCGATATAAATTGTTCTTGACGGCAAACGAAAAGATAAGATTGTCAGCTTCACAAAATGGTGTCGCTTTCTGGTATGCAACATGTAAATGTTTTATTTGACACTTACAGGTTTCTTGGTAGATTCTTTTCCACGTGATCACACATCAGGTGATTAATAACTGCTTATCATCACAACACTGGAACCAATTAACTAGAAGGCCATCATTGATAGTTTATCAACAGGTTATTAGATCATTAATTCCGTTGGAATTGGCACTTTCTTCTGGATTGGAGTTGATTGACAATCTAATTCCCAGTACTTGAGGTTCGTTCAAAAATACTTATGATCGCATCAATCTATGTGGATTTAAATTTATTACCGTCACCTGAATCACACCTCAAAGCGACTTCTTCACACCTCGACAGCCAAACTAAAAAGAGAGCAATCCTTCCTCTCCCATTCTCAAATTAAATTACTGACATCAGCTCAGTGACATCTATAGAAACCCAACGCATCAACCAATATGGCTTTAGAAAGGCCTGTTTACGCTTTTAGTTATTAGGTGTCACTCCTAGTACGATTTTGGAATTAAAATCTAAACGTAACGGTATTTCCGTTACAGGACAAATTGAAGAAAATACAATATCATTTAAGAAATTCATTTTATTTAGTGATGAGTTAAATTTCACTTCAAATGGTATCGTTTCATTTCAAAATTGTAGATGGTGGTTGGATGAGAATCCACATTTTGCAGTAGAAGTCCGTGATCAATATTCATTTGAAGTGAATGTTTGGTGCGGGATTTTCAATGACAGAATAATTGGACCATTTTTCTTTCGTCGGAATTTGAATGCTGAAAGGTACTTGGAATTTTTGAGGAACGATTTCTTCAATGAATTAGACAATTTCACGTTAGAAGAAAGGCGAAAAATGTATTTCCAACAGGATGGGGCTCCCATCCTTAGTACTTTGGCAGTAAGGAATTGGCTAGACACCACATTTCCTGGAAAGTGGATAGGTATGTTTTCAGAAATTTCTTGGTCGCCACGTCCACCTGACTTGACCCCATGTGACTTTTTCTTGTGAAGCTATTTAAAAAATACTGTTCACAAATTTAGACCTTTTCGAAATATTGAACACTTGGAAGAAACTATCCGTCATTGTGCAGCAGAAATTTCTCAAAATTTTTTGTTGAACGTTCGACAAGAAATATACCATAAAACGATTTTATGTATAGAAAGAGAAGGAAGGCATACTGAGATATGAACTGTTATTAGAAAAAGTTGAACATTTTTAATTTAGAATATTTCAATTATTTCATTGAATAAAAAACCTGTTCTGCAGAATGGCTTTTCAGGAGCACATCTCATCATTTTGAAGTAAGTTATACATTCATATCTAACATCAATACTTTGCCATCGATTAATGCTGAAAAAACTATGGAAATGTTCAAAATTTCTGTTTTAGATTAATAGTGCGATATATTAAATAGTTGTTCAATTTATTTAAGAATTGAAATGTTCATGCACGATTATCATCGGAACTTGGTTATAATCTGGACTATTTCACTCATCTTAAAATTCTCACATAATCTGACCAATCGCAAACCAAAGACAACTCGTGTTATCGCGATAACACCAGCTGTCTTTCAATTCTGATTGGAGGATCGGCTTCGGTATTTTCAACAACGTAACCATGGCAACACAAAGTTTGTCAGTGATATCAATAATAATTGTACCTGATTGTGTCAAAATGAGTCGCTTCACTGCAAATTAAGTGTAATTATGAAACGAAACATTATAATTTTGACGATTTTAATAATTTGTTTATGGACTGTTATAATTTGTTCGTATTTTTATTAATGAAGAAACTTTAATCGTGAAATAGTCTGATAAAATTCAACTCGTGATTGAATTTATCTCATAAGTCTGTCTTTTATTTCTGAACTCAACTGAATTTTTTTGAGAAAACAACACTCGTCATGCGGACTCGTGGTGTTTTCACGAAGCAATTCAGTTTCGTTCAGAAATAAATTGACAGACTTATCGCGAAAATTTTATCACTCGTGGTATTACTCCTGAAAACACCATGGTTTCGGAGTGTCATGTCATCACAATTGTCTTGGAATTCTGATATAACTGTTAGATACGAACCGATGTACCAGCAAGGGTTCTGACACAATCCTATATTTTTCAAATACAGTGCCCTCTGGTGTGGAGAGAGTTTTGTCATTATCTTTGAATGCGAATGTTTCGGTATAGTCAAGCTATTCTTAAGAAAAAAAATTGATATTTTTAAACAGATGGGAAAATATATAAAAAATTTGCCGCCATACTAGCGATCACGTGACATGTGTCAAAATCGAGTTTTAGGTTATCGGACATGATCAAAATTTTCCCCAGAATATTTTTTCCAATGCCCTAATAATAACTCTTTTTCCCATATAGTACATACTTTTTGGCGGTCACTGTACGTATATTGTTTTGCCAATATTTAAACTGAACAGATTATTGTTTACCTATATTACTTGCTTTCGGGACGCAAAATAGTTGTTTATGTTCTGTATGGCTTTTGGGTTTTCCGTCGTGTATCCATTTTTCTTGGGTTACACGACCGAAAACCCAAAAGCCATACAGAACATTGAGCGAGGGTCGTGAAAGCTTTAATCATTATAGGTATAGTTGTTTATGTTATAAGGATCATAATGACGTTCATTACGGTAAAGGTAGAGGATTTTCTTAAGAGCTATGACTCATACCGTCGCAGAGAACAAATTTACGTTTTGGCAGTCGTCTACTGAACGTGAGCTGTTATAGGCTTGGCAAGGCTATTATAGTGAAGTAGCTGAGTCAATGTTTTCGGTTTCCATTTCAATAACTTTGTGAGTAGTTGCCTGTAAGCGACGCGCAGATATATTCAAGGTCGTAGCTCTTAAGAGAATCCACTACCTCTAGTAGCCGTGAATATTATCGGGAGAGGCGATGGACCAAACCCAATAATACAGTGTGCCCCATAATGATCATTTATGATCAATGAATATAAATGCAATTTTCAAATTCCAAGTTCAGTATTTTCGAAACTACAGATACGTTCGCATTATGAAAAATAGTGAGCAAGCTGTGCCTTCCCAATTAAACTGGCATTGCAGCAGCAAATTTGTCAAACACACACAGACTGCTGTCAGTTGGATTATTTGTAGCTACAGAGGTTCTGCATCGGAAGTGGTCAAGGTCATCGGTCGGCAAAGTCAAGTCGGTGTTATCTGTTATATATAATATAATATAAAAACAATAATGATTGTAAATGGAATATTCAGAGTTTTAAAGTCTGATAATAATGACGATGTTTGGAAAAATGTGAAACATTGCGAGGTAACGAGGGTATAACGTTTGAAGGTGCGATTCCAATGAGGAGAGTATGCAGGGTGTTTCAGAATACGCCATTTAAGAGAAAAAACATGGCGGTTGGTTGTAAACGTACTATACCGGGTGTACCAACATATCACTTGAGAGAAAAAACAAAGTGTGTCTCAAAACATATCATTTAAGAGATGAAAAAACATGGTAAATGTTTTTCAAATGGTATACAGGGTGTACCAACATATCATGTGAGAAAAAAAAACCATGTCGGGTTCTTGTCAAAAAAACATGTATACAGGATGTCTCAAAACACATCAATTGAGGGCAAAAACGAAAGGGTGTCTCACAATGAACCGTTCAGTCTTCCGTTCGATTGATTTTGTTAGCGTTTTTTGTTTACATTTTAAATGGAAATTTATAATCTCATATAGCCGAAGTAGCACCGTTGAGAGAGCAGTAGGCTGAAGATCTGAACCCAGTTTTTTTGAAAGCGTAGTGTTTTCGTTTGGGAGCGCATTTTAGCTTGAAAGCGCAGCGTTTCCGCTCGAAAACGCAGCGTTTTTTATTTTTTTTATTTTCACCATCATCAGGTGAGATTAGATATAAAAATAAATAAAACATTTAAGATAGATATTTATTTTGGTAACATAACAAAGCCATTTGTATAGAATGTATGCGTTTCGGAAGCTGCAATGGTAGTCGGTTCAATTGCGAATGTGATGCATTCAAGGCGAGCTGCCATCATTGTTGCTGAATGTGGGGACCATCCATGACGTATTATCATAATCCTCCAAGTTCACAACACGTGTGAAACTGCAGAAATCTTTTATAAAATTTTATAGTATAAATACAATTTTCATAGATACATTCATTCAAAACGTTACTGATAATTTTTATATCGAAGCGTTAGTTTCTGTGGAATTCATAAACAAACTAACGACAGGAAAATTGTTGTCACTGATGATGCTAGTTATTTTATATGAAACGTTATAAAAATGTCGAGTGTGATATACCACTGAATTGTGATTTTATCGCTCTCTCAATATTTGTGATGAAATAGACAGGTCCATATTTGAAAAAAATAGTTGATGATGGCGGTGTTGAAACGAAATGTTTGATTAAAAATGTATCGTTACGTAGTTCTAGTACATTTTGAATACAATAAAACTTTCTTTTTTAATTTTTTTATATTTTCTGAAATAACAATTCTATTCGTAAAAAAACGAAAACAGCATTTTCAGTTTTCCCTGTACAAGTTGGGAAGGGCGAGAATCCCCGTAAATTTTCTATGACCAATTTACTGCTCACCACAATATATACCTTTTTCCCCATTTAATCGTCTTTGTATCTATTACGGTTTAGAATATAGCAATGTTACCACATGATAAAAGAAACGGCCTGTATATTGAAATGTGTAAAATTCATACGAAACAACTTGAAATCCTTTGAAACTAATGCTTCTTCGCATTCTTACCACACTCGTATAGTAGTTACTTGAGAATACCAATCCACAAAACTACAAAATTCGAAGATTCTCCTCTCTACAACAAACTGCCAGCGGTTATTAAGAATTATGAATGTGACAGAATATTCTTTAACAAAATAAAATGCCTGCTCATTGAAAAATGATATTATTCTCATCAAGAATATTTGGACGATCCATTGTAATTTGTTTAGCTTTAAATTTGTCTCCGGTGTTATACTGCTGTCTTTTTACTTTGTGATTAATATGATTTTGATTTGACAGAAAAAGAATATTCTTAACAAAACAAAAAGTTATTTTAATATGTTTCTTGTGTTAGGTTGTCTATTTTGTTTTTGTGGTAACTTGTATTTTTAATTTTACATATTATAATCGTATATTTATATTTTTGTGTTATATATGACTTACCGTATGCACATACGTGTATTATGTGATATTGATGGTTTTGTTTATTCAGGTAATTGTGTTTTAGCTTTACACATACTTATGTTTTATATGACTTACCATATGTACAACCGTACCAAAAATGGTTAATAAAGTATTATTATTTAATTATAAGTGTCTCTAGACGAGTTCAACTCAGATCACTATTCGAACATGTTTACAATTATGTAAAGACAAACTGGAGATAGCTCAGGAGGATTTTGAATGATATCACATTTGTTCATTATCGGATTATATCAATAATCGCAATATGGCGATTCGAGTGATTTCAAATGACGGATTATCATTCGAATTGAATATCAGGTGAATAGTTTGTCATTTGTCAGTTGATATTTGAATTTTAAACAGATCAAATAAATATTAATGAGTATTAATATATTTTTTTCCATAAGGAATGTACCAGTCAGGCCGGAGGGCGCGCTGGTGTGTCATTAACCCCAGTAAACACTCCATATGTCCATGGGGTGGGTGATTACTGGGTCTGAGAGTCATGTGCCCTACGAAGGCGGAGTGAACCAAGAATTACGGCCTTCTGCATTCTTCTGGCTAAGTTTTCTGCCACATCATGGCAAGCCGGTATGATTTCTAAGTTTGAGAGCAATGTGTCCATCATTCCACCAAGGACCCCTATTATCAGAGCCACCATCTTTACAGAATGGTTTGAGTAAAGCCCGCATAGTTCAAAGAGTAGATCTCGATATTTAGTCCATTTTCCTCCTCTTTTCTGACGATATTCGTTTCGCCAGGAGCTGAAAACTCAATGACGAAAATCATCCTACTTTGATGGATGAGGAGGACTACATCAGGCTTATTGGCTTGTATTTGCCTGATGGTGGGAAATGAGTAGTTCCAATAGATTCGGCACTTCTTATTTTCCAAAACGGACTGAATATCCCCCGGAGCATAAGGCAACACCAGTGACTCGTCAATACCGTACGAGTGTCTTATATGATAGTGCAACACTCGTAGCGCCGCGTTAGGTTTGTGGATATAGGCTGAGACCGCATAAGCTGGTCAGGCTGACAGAAAATGCATTATAGTCTCAGCTGCCCCATGACATGCTCTGCATTTAGTGTCAGGGACCTCTATACCCATCACGCGACTACGGTAGACGAGGGTGTTGAAGACACCATCCTGGCAGTCCATTATGGATCCCTCGGTTCACGACTTCAGCCCACTTGACTTGAGAAAAGCAAATGTCAGGTTTCTGGATGAGCTTCAATGTTCTTGAAGATGACCCCATGTATTGGCTTATGCTTATGTAGCTGTAGGAGCCTCTCACACACCGCAGCTTTGACGTGGACTTTTCGCTGAACGGGTTCCAACTCGGTGACAGAGTTTGGATTCGTCCGTTCAGATTCGAATACGAGACCGAGTTTATCGGCTGCACGGGTTGCTGTCTTGAAGAGAAATGCTCCAATTCCTGCTTTTTCATGATCGTATACTAAGCAGAGAAGGGGATCTGAACTCCTGATGACTGTACAGGCTCAAACTCAAAAGTCCACGGCCTTCCCGTTGTCTGGGGAAGTATAACCGTGGAACAGACGATATAATATTTTTCATTATTCATTTACTCATTATGTTTGAAATCTCTAAAATTGGCCGAGCCGGCCAAGTCCGAGTTCATACGACAGATTAATATATGACAGAATAAACCTGAGCAGAGAGATATGAGGTTATCGCTAGGCACAGGGATGAGAGGAGGAAGAATGAACTGGTCAATCTAGAGGTTGGGGACAACTCGCTGAGGAAAATCCCTCCCGAAAATGCCCACAATCGAGGCAACTCGGTAAAAAAGGCTGATAAAAAAGCGAAGTTGTTTGGCGAATACTTTCGGGACATTTCAAAGCCAAATTCCGATGTCGACTTGCAACAAAAAAAAAACACCATAACCAAAAATATCAGAAATATAGCAAAAGTAACAATATGTACATGACCAATTACGATGAAAGCACGGAAACAATAAAAAAGATTCCTACGCATAAGGCATCGGGGACGGACGTATTGGATGTAGTTCTGCTTCGGTACCTACCAAGGAAGTCTCTGGTCCAAATGATATACTTGATCAACGGCTTACTAAAGTGGCAGCACTAACCAGTATGTTCGAAAGAGGCACTTATTTACCCATACCAAAGTCTGGGAAACAACCTAACTTGATAGATAGCTGCCCAATCTCGCTCTTGAATGCAATGGATAAGCTGGTGGAAAAAATTATCCTCAAAAGGTTATTAAAGCTCGAGGAGAGGCAGAAAATTATCCCAGAAGAACAATTCGGGTTCAGAGCCGGTAAGACATCCACGTCGCAGGTAAAGCATTCGATATGGTTTGGACGGACGGTCTGGTCACCGAACTGTTCAACGTGCGCACACCTTTATACATACTCAAACTAATAGACTCGTACCCGGTGGGTAGAATTCTTAGGGTAAGGATAAATAATAAAATTTCAGAAGAATTTCCAATAGGAGCGGGAGTACCTCATTTTCCGACGTACGCTTCGTGTAGACGATGTATCAATGTATGCAGACAATGGAGCAATCTACGCACATTCATACGCAAGCGGAGAAGCAGCCGAAAGACTGACCTCTCAGATGAACTGGAGGTGGAGGACGATACCGTATTTGGGATCAACAAAATTAATCTTATCGCAACTAAAACCGAGCTGATTTTTACTAAAAAGTATAGCGATCGTAAGATTAAATTTTATAGGAAATTTGAAGACTATGCTGTGGAGGAGTCTGAATGGGTGAAGTACCTTGGTGTACTACTGGAAAAGCGTAAGCTCTTCAACAAACATGTGAGCTTGATGATCCAGAGAGTTTCGGCCACTGTGAAGCGGATCTACCCCCTCATTACACGTTTTCAAGTTGTCACTGGAAAACAAAATTCTTGTTTATAAACAAATTATCGGACCGGCAATGATATACGCCTGCCCAGTGTTTTGCAATCTGCCCAACTCGCAACTTACGGGATTGAAAATAATGCTGAATGAAATACTACATATTGTCACTAATACTGACATATACATCCGATTGGATCAGCTTAATGACAAGGGTGAAGTCACGTCGATCTAGGACCACAAAAGAGATATTGAATACAAGTTCTACAAATTCCAGAACACCAAGAGTTCGCTCACCAGAAACATCACGAGAAGATCCATGGCAGCAAATCAGGTGGACATTTTGGAGTGAATAAGACCATGGATAAAATACGGCAGAGATTTTACTGGGTCCAATGTCGTGAAGATGTAGAGAGATGGTGCCAAAGTAAATAGGCTAGGGGGCTTCTACAATCAATTTGATCATTTTTACATGTTAATTGCCATAAGGATTTTTAAGGTTCGTTTTGCAATTTTTGCTCTTTTTTGGAGTGGGGGGAAATTAGAGCGTCGCTGGTCTGCGTTCATCGTGTGACGTAGTCGAGAAATAAATAAATAAATAAATAAAAATATATTGTGTACAATTTCGAATTAACATTCCATTAATTTCTACATCACATTACAAAAACATATCTCCTTCTCTCTTCGCCCGCACGGGCTTCGATGTCGGGGGATATGGATCCGGACGCACGGAGAGCCGCCTCCCCCTCCACCCCATTGCTGGGGAGGAGGGCGAGCGCTTGTGCCAAGTGGTGCCTAGGACCCCGATCAAGGGGCGCTGACTGCCGCCTCCGCTGGTGTTGGCGGTTGGTCGTGGTGTAGAGCTTATATGGGTCGTAGATGACATAATAAACACGCCTCCTGCCAAGCTTATGCGTGTCGTTCATTGCATTCCATTGGATACTGCTGTTGTCTAAGTTCACGTGAGGCTGATTATTGCGAGCTTACCCCGGAAAAGGCTATAAGCAAAAAACCGGGTCACGTAGTCGAGAGAGATCCAGTTGATTGATAACATTTTGCCAATAGAGCGCGGCGTACACATATTATAAATTGAATTTAAAAAGAAAAAAAGATTTCCGAGAACGAGGTTTGAACCAACGGTTTATCTGTGGTAGCGAGTGACGCTAGCCTTGCCTCCACGGAGACTTCGTACAAGTTGATGTACAAATGTGGGATATATCTTTATCCAGCTATCAGAGCACGCTGTTTGAATATTAAAAAAAATAATGATTGTGAGTCTGATAATAATAATGATGTTTGGAATAAATATGAAAAAATGGCGGTTCAACGGTGGTCTAGCGTTTCAACAAGCTATGTGTATAGGGTCTGTCAAAAAGTATCAGTTACGAGAAAAAACATGACGGCTGCTCGTTAGATTTAGTATACCAGGTGTATCAAAACATACCATTTAAGAGAAAAAAACATGGTGGGTGCTTGTCTTATTTAGTATACAGGGTGTCTCAAAACTTATCATTTAAGAGAAAAAACATGGCTGCTCGTTTGATTTAGTATACCTGGTGTACCAACATATTATTTAAGAGAAAATATCATGGTGGGTGCTTGTCTTATTTAGTATACAGGGTGTCTCAATACGTATAATTTAAGAGAAAAAAAATGGCGGCTGCTCGTTAGATTCAGTATACAGGGTGTCTCAAAACGCAAAGTTTATGAAAAATCATATCGTTTGAGAGAAAAAAAGACATGGCTGCTTAGGGCAGAGAAAAAGGTACCATTGGGGACATGGGGATTTAAAATACGAATCATCGAAAAATAAGCACTTCCGGTTTGAAAAAATTGAGGTAGAAGAAAAGTAATAGTGAATTCGGATTATCCACATCGAGGAGAGTTCAAATATGCAATAAAATGCCCACTTCCGGTTGTCTGATTTCGATAATTTTGGCATCAATGGATTCGTTTCGATGTCAAGAAACATTTTTAAGCATTATCCAATGCCAAAAGGGCATAGGAGGCTAACTTAGTTATTAGCGAAGGTACAACGACGTGCGGGTACTCTAACAAGACAACTTTTATGGGGGATCAAGAAAATGATAGAATTTCCTTTCGTCAACTGCCATAAGTGCCATAAACCTCACATTTTAATGCGTTATGTACTCATCGCTCAAATGTTAGATGTCGGTTCGTTAACGTTTGACATTTTTTTGTATAGAACGTCGCTCAATATATCGGCGGCGCCTCACACTCGATATCAGTTGTCATTGGTAATATCGTTGAAGAAAAAAAAATATGTGACAAATAAACATGGTTGTACAGGTCAGATGGAAAATGGGTCATTGGGAGTAGCAAAGTATTCAGCAATAGTATATACAGGGCGTATCACACGTTATTTAAGAGAAAAAACATGGCTGATGCAAGTGTCAAATGTCATGTGGAAAATGAGACGCAGAAAATACGTATCATTGGGGATATGGGGACCCAATAGAAAAATACGGTGATATTTCATACTGAGTGTTCCAAAATTTTCTTAGACATACACAGAGTGTTCAAAAACTATTCAAGATAGGAAAAAAAATGTTCATAGGACGTTTCAATCCTAATCAAGAAGGTAAACAGAGCATCTCATTTATAGAAAAAAAAATATGATGTTTTAACAGGAGTTTAGCGTTTCACCGTGCGATCCCAATCGGAAATGTATTACATGTCATCGAGATCGAATACGTCAGCGCTCTCTATCATCAGGAAGGTGCCCAATCATTAAAAATTGAGATATAGCATTGATAAGGGTCCAAATTTAGTTGCTATCGGTCCTACGATTTCAATAATTTCGACACCAATGGATTTGTTTCGATATCAAGAAACAACGTTGAGCATTTTCCAATGCCAAATGGGCATAGGACGCTGACTTCGTTATCAGTAAAGGTATAGAAACATGCGGGTACTCTAATAAGACAACTTTTATAGGAGATCAAGTTTGATCAAAGCAGAACGAACTAACCTTATAAAATGTCTATTTTATTCGCATTTTTGCATGTTTCACCGTTTCAAATTTTAGCTGTTTTTTCGAACGCAAAAAACGGTTAATGTGGTCGCATTTTGGCATGTTTTAGCGTTTCTAATTTCAGTTGTTTTTTCGAACGCAAAAACGTGCATTTTGAGCAATTTTGAAATGCCAAATCTACATAAGAAACATAGAGTGAAGCGTTTCAATTTTCAGTTGTTTTTTGGAACGTGAAAAACGTATATTTCAATCACATTTTTGCAGTTTGACTCTGTTTCTTTTTTTTAGTATTCATTATCAGGTGGGTGGGGAGAGGGTTAGACAACTTTATTTTTTGGAAAGTATGTTATTGCCATTGAACAGTTGAAATAATCAGTATTAAATTGTCATCTGAAGAATACAGACAGAAGGTTGAAGATTTTTCTAGACGTGTCCAAGAGTTAAAGGAAGATATTCAATTTTATGAAGAAAAGGAGAATGTGGTGAAACAGTTGACTGATTTGGGTATTCATGACAAAGTGTTCAATCGAAAATTACCGCAAACGACATATCCGTTAAGAAAAAATCCAGCCTAAAGCATCGTAGAATATGTCTCCTCAACTGAAAACAAATTTTATTCTTCTGACTGCAATATTGAATAATGTTTTATACGTCAATGTTACGAAAAGAGTGAAATTCATGGCAATATGCGTGAAGGCAGATGATTTCGATCCTCATTGTAATAGGACACAATGGAAAACAATGCGTTTAACTCGGGTCAATCAGAGGCAGTTAGCAGTATTTGTTAGCGATGTTCCTAAGAATACAGCATTCAAGTATAAATTGAAGCTGATATTTGAAGATCTTCGTGAAATAGACACAAAAACCACCGAATTTATTTCAGCAGGACAGGGAAAAAAGAAGTCGCAAATGGAATATAACGTTTATAGAATTCTAATCATAGTATCTATAATATTAGCATGTATTTTATGTATTTTAATTAGAACTATACAAGATATAATTTTGGAATTTCACATAATTTGGTTTAAATAAAAATATTCGAAAATTGAATTTTATTATTATTATTACCATACAAACATTCTGCTATCAATTTCTGTTATTCGTTTCATATTAGTTGGCATTGAAACGTGCCATTCGGCGTTATCAATTATGGAAAAACCGCGCAAACTGGAAACTTGGTTATTATGCTGGAAGTAATAATCAGTTGGCCTTGAAATGTGTTTATCGAAATAACGATTATCGAAAAACCCAGGCCAGCAGTTTAGTTATCAAAACCACAGAGTAACGATTATTGCGTTATTTGCTTTGCTTGTTCTGAAATTTTATATCAAGTATTCTCGAATGTTTTTAAGAAATTTGTTCTCACATTAGGGTCAAAAATGTGGTTGGGGATGAGCAATAAATTTCAGTTTTCGATTACCCAAGCAGTACTAGATGTTAGACTTACTTGCGTGTGTGCACAATCATCAATAATAAGATGTAAGTAAAATATTTTTCTTTGAAAAAGTGCATAATCATGTATTTCATTTTCGAAATTTTGTGAACTGAATTTAATTGAAAAAAAAAGTTGGATCGTAATACTGGGAGACAGGTAGTCGTGTTTTTTTATAATAATATCAAAAGGTTTCAAAAATTACAAAATTAAATATTTTTTTCGAAAATGTGATTGAGCTTACAATGGAGGATAGTGTTGAGCAAAAAAAGGTAAGTTGAAAATGTTTTCATGTTTGAGTGTCTGCAAATTAATAAAAATTTAAACTTGAAGAAATTAAACACACATAATTTCTTTTTCTTATTTATTACATAAATCATACACAAATTTTTACTTATAATAAAATAAATATTCATGCAAAGCATTAGCCAACATACTATCTAAACATGAAGCTTGACAAAAACCTTCTATAATTTCTTCCAAACTTAAATTAGTTTTATTGTCACGCAACCATGATTGAATAATATCAAAAACACCTCGATAATAGTCACAAAAGTTCATAGCATCCAGCATAGCGATACGATCAGACAGCACCCCCAAGTGTGTATTGAGAATGTCGTTCACATCTTGTTCAGACAACTCCATGTTCGTGATATCCTTAGAAATTTGTTTGGTATTACTTTCGATGTACTGTGTGATGTAAATGTAATCCCCGCAACGTGTTGTGATTGGATCATACTCATCTACATACTCATCGATTTGTGATTCAAAGAAATTTTCCTTTATTTCTTGCAGGATGTCAATGAGGGTTGCCCATTCAAAAGAAGCAAAATTGATGGATCGAATGGAGAACTGCTGCTCCAAAATGATGCATGAGCTAAAATCCCTGGAGGGACTTATGCCACATCGAATTTCGTAGGATGGCATAGGGAAGACCATCAACATCAACTGATGTTCATTCCGAGCTGCCATTTCGTATTGCCCCAATGCTCTGTCGATGGCATTTAGAGTTTCTTTATAATCTTCTCCATCACTATCGCACATTACTTCAACTTCACTGATGTAACCACTGTCTTGAGACATTTTCGTTTTCAAACTGAATATTCGTCTGTGCTTGCATATGCTTTTATAGCTTCAGATCACGTGGTCAATTTTAAAAATGTTGTTGCATGTTTGTTGACTGAAAAAAAAAATATATTTGAAAGACCCCTCGGAATTATATGATTTGTGTTTGTTTCCCATAGGATTCTATACAAAATCAACGTTTTCGATCCAACTGTTATGTTTGTTATCCAAACCGAGCCATTTAACGTACATTTTTTTGTCTTTCTTCCTCAGAACTTTTCCACGAGATATATATCGGGATTTGCAGTTTTCTGTAATTCCTCTGCATAAAAAGCACCCTTGATAGGAGCACCCTGCATATCTTCCAGCATGAAGGTGGCAGGGTTGGTGATATTGACTTTGATGATTTTGAATAATTCCGTAGTCCAATTGGGTGTGTAACCTTTTTCGAAAACGTGCTTTGCCTTACTAATTCGCACAACATCGCCGACTTTGAATTTTCTCGGTCCAGCTATTTTCAAGTGGCTGTATGTTGATTTGAGAATTTCTTTTCCGTTGGTTTTATCAATTTCCGAAGCTTTTTTACCCGTCTTGGAATGACGTGTATCATTGTAAGATTTTGTGATTTCAGGTAATATATTCAGCCATTTGTAGGTGCCATTCAAACTGAAATACTTGTACAATCCTTCCTTCAAAGTCCATATAATTCGTTCGGCCATAGAGGCTTTGAGGATGCTGTACGTATTGTAGTGATTTATCTCATGTTTTTTCATCAAACTCTGGAATTTACTGTTGTAAAATTCCGTTCCCTGATCGGTTTGTAGATTTTTTGGGCATCGTTTCGTGTGTGTTAAAATATCTGCAAACGTCTTAGTAATTTCCTCACCTGTTTTCGTTTTCAGCGCACGAGTCCACACGAATTTCGAGAAACAATCTATAATAACTAGAATGAGTTTGAAATTACGATTTTGTTGGGCGTACGGTCTCATCTCAGCCAAGTCCATTTGCCATAAATCATCTAAGCCTTTAATAATGGTGCGACGTCGAGGATAATTTTTTCTAATTGGTTTGTGCAACCTGCTATTTTATTATGGTGATGTATACACTACATTTTGTCTTTTAGTAATTTCCTCGACAGCAGATTTTACACTCGCTATATCTGAATTTATTTTGGGGATTTGCTGTAAAATATCAATTCGAAACTGGTTTAACTCATTCTTGGTTAGCAGCATTTCCTTGTGCTTAATATCCCATTTTAAATTGTGTGCATGAATCGAATCGGATATTTCAGAAATTTTTTTCAACAAATCTCCACGAATATTTTCAATATCAGTTTTGTATTGTAGGTTGAATTTTTCGAAAAATGACCTTTTTTCATTATAGCGTACCTCACTTAGTTGCGTTATTTCAATAAAATTATTTGCAAGTGTTCGTGTTTTCTTTTCCAGAAAATTTTTTGTTGCAATCAATTCATTTTCAATTTCATGTTGCATCTTTGCCATTTTGTCACTCAGTTGAACTATTTCCGAATGGTGTTGTTCACCTTGATGTTGTATAGTTGCAGCAATTTTTCTATCGATTTCATCCACATATTGTTTATTGGCAGCATCAGTATTTTTGGTGGGCCTCTTTACATTACTCAATTTCAAATTATCAAAATCGATGTTACCATCTGGAGTGTGCAGCAAGCCGCCGCCTCCAGAGGGCGTAGGTAATTTTCGCTTTCTATCACTGGTGTTACTGTCGCTACGTCCGAACTTATCGATAACCATTTTGAAAATGTGAATGTATGCATAGATGTATGTCATCTTATAGAATTATATTTGCCTCTTTGAGTTCACTCAAAATGGCAATAATCTTATTGTCATGCGAAGTATTTCCGGCATCCCGAGAGGCTATCAATAATTTGAGGCGTTCGCATAGTTCGTTTGGGTCATCCCAATAAACAAACTCCATAGGTTTGGTATTGAATGTCATTGCAATAGGTATATTTTTAGGTAAACCGCTACCTTTTGCTGCAGGGTTGGATATTTTAGGTAAACCGTTATGTGTCGATATTTTACGTTGATTTCGTATAGGAAACATCGGTTTAATTATTTCGGTATATTTGTATCTTTTACTACCTTTCGGATAGCCTAGGGAGTTTTTGTGAATGTTCGACAAATCTACAATTGATTTGTATGCCTGCATATCTTCATTATTATAGTTTTCAGGTGTGTTTAAAAATATGAGTTCATATATACCGGGTGTTGCTCTCCACTGATATCCACCCATTTTAATGTATCCGCTGCGTTTGTCGAAATCTATTTCTTTGTTACCTAGGAACCATTTTGAAGATACACCATCATATACAGGACCGTATACTTTATCTATTTCTTTGTCATTACTCCAATGTTTTATAATGTACGGTTGAGCCATTATAGGATATTGATCGATATATTCCTGTAAAACTTGTTCATTCATGTCTGACACAAAGCTCTTATCTTGTTCCTCTTGTGTGCCTACGCTAAAGATATCCTCATCATCACCATCATTATTATCTGTACTTGCAACATGTTCGAGGGATTGGAATGGAGTCATCGTTTCGATGGATTCGAATGGAGACGTTTTACGCTCTTCCACTTTCTCTTGTTTGAGTTCAGATTTTACCTCACTTTTCATTGGGGTAGTAGGAGATTGCGACGTCGGCGGCGGCATTGCTGCTATTTTTCTCAATGGGACAGATACAGGTTTAAAGAATTTTTGCAATGACTCATCTTCTTCGGATCTACCCAATTTCAAAGCCAAATATTTTTTTCGAATAGCTTTTGCAATTTCATTGATTTTAGTCTTTCGAATAACATCAACTTCTTTGCTTAACGGTTTCATGATGATAACTGTGGGATACATCAATCTCTCTGTATACTTATATATTTATCGAATCCTTGACGATAACGTCCAGCATTTATATCAAAATCTTTCATAATCACAACGGTTCCATATCGATGCTGTCGCCAACATTCTGCATACATTGCCTTGAATTCTTCGAACGTCATGTCTGGGGAAACGTGTTCATCAAATTCATTTCATCCTGCTTGAAAAGCACAATCATATTACAATTGTCTCGTATCAATTGTTTTGGAATTTTTGAATATGTCTGACAAAGATATGCAACGTCAATATTTCGGTGTCTGCAAAAGGAGTAGTATTCTCGAATTTTCTGTTGACCATCGCATGCAACATCATCGAATATGAATATGAAATTTGATGTGGCCTCGTGAGGGCTTATGATATCCTCATTTTCCCTGAACGGATAATATCCCAATCCCTTGACTTTCCCCAAAATTCCTTGAACCACCTGATATTTGGGTTGGTACAAAGATTTTGAATATACGTAGATGTTTTCGAATCTTGCTCCATTCGGGTGGAATAACAGTGTTAAGATGGCATTTGTCTTTCCACAACCACTTGGCCCGCAAATAATTGCACGAAACGAATTCGGTAATAATTTACCATGCTTCCCAACCATACTGCTATCGAGGTCTCCATTCAAAAAATCTAAATTTTCAATAGGCAGTGTCTTGTCTTGTTGAACGACCTCCATGATGTGATGAAAAAATATGAGTGCGCCACGGTTATAAATAAACGCATTGAAGGTATCTTTCATCATTATCAATGTTGACTTACTCTGGTGCAGGTGTTGTCAATTCAATCATCAATAAGCTCCCGTTCGAATTGCATCTACCAGGTTATTCGTTTTGCGGGCCTGGCACCAAATTGAGGCAGAGATTACAACGCGGAGAAACTGGCGTGAATCCTTTGGACGAAAGCTGCAGAGAGCACGATATTGCATACTCTCAATCCGACTCTCTAGAAGACCGTCATAAAGCAGATCAAGTATTGGAAAATAGAGCTTGGGAACGAGTTAAAGCTAAAGACGCTAAATTTGGGGAACGGGCTGCAGCTTGGCTTGTTACTTCCACCATGAAAGCCAAACGTAAGCTAGGTATGGGCGTGTCCTTTCGCCGTAACTTGCTTCAAAAAATTATTAAAAATTGGAAACACAATCCTGCTAATATTAAGAAATCTAGTGCTTCGGCTTTGCGAGCTGCTAAAATGGCATTGAGTCAAGCTGGAAGACGTAAGAAAATACGAGTGCCTAGAATAATTCCATTCGATGCAAAGTCTGGAGGAATTTTACCACTTATACCTATATTTGCTGCACTTTCGGCTTTGAGTGTGTTGGCAGGTGGAGCGAGCTCTATAGCAAAAACCGTAATAGACGCAAAAAATGCTAAAAAGAAACATGAAGAAGATCAACGTCACAATAAATCCATGGAGCATTTGGGTTCGGGTTTGTACCTGCGGAAAACCCCTCGAGGATTTGGGCTGTTCCTGAAAAAACAACATCAACGCAAAGGACGCGGTCTTTACCTGAAAAAGAAAAAAAACTGCTAGATAAGCTACCCCATAGAGCATTATACGATTCGGAAATTCAGAAGTGTGCTCGTCAGATGAAAATACCACATTTTCGTGGAGTCTTTATGCGTGATACGTTGCCAACTTGTGGTCCTTGGCTGCGAGAATGCGCTATATTGAACTTGGATTCCCACTTGAATGCGGGCACTCATTGGGTAGCTTACAATAAAAACGGCAATGTCGCACAATATTTCGATAGTTTTGGCAATCTCAAACCTCCATTGGAATTGGCAAGATATTTTGGGAGGGGCGTAAGAATTACATATAATAATAGTCAATATCAAAATTACAATCAGAGTAATTGCGGACATCTCTGCCTAAAGTTTCTACTTCATAATGTCCACCGCTGAGATGTATCAATCATTGGCTGAAATGCATAAATATAAATCATTGCGACATTTCACAGATACTCAACTGCGAGCTTTGTCAATCGAATATTTGATTGGGAACGCAGGACCTTGGGAGTTTCTGGATGTATGGCATAGGTTACCAAAGGACTACAAAAATCGATTCGCTTTGCAGATTCGTCTACCATGTTTCATTCATTATCAAAATGAGTTTGGACTGTCAACGGCATCACTAAAAGAAGCAGAGTATCATGGACCAGTTAGTGCACAATTTCAATGTTATTATTGTAATAATAAATGATTTTTCATCCAAGTTGTTGTTCATTATTTAAGGCGGGTCGCTTCCGACACTATATCAGTCATGTCTATGATATTGACGTTAACGAGTCATTCTTCAACGCTTTCCATCGATTTCAATCCGCCCATTCAATTGGATTCTGATTCAGAATACAGTTTGGCTTTGCTCAGCTTCCATTCGTACAACAGTATACCCAACATTGAAGGAGGTACAAAATTTTACTACTTTGAAAACGGCGGCAAAACTAAACTGAGTATCGATATCCCTACTGGCTCTTACGAAATTGGTGATATTGAGGCTTTGATCAGCAAACACATCACACCCAAAACGTACAAGGAAAACCCCCAGGAATTTTTCTACCTGAAACCGAATAATAACACGCTGAAAAACGAAATATTCTGCCTTAAACACTCAATTGATTTCCGACCTGAAAACAGTTTGGCCCGCATTTTAGGGTTTTCGTCTATTCTTCTCAAACCCAACTTGCATTACGCATCAGATCTACCTGTAGATATCATTAAAGTACGTACCATACACATAGATAGCAACATTACGTTCGGAGCATTCTACAACGACGCACCGTCTCATACGATATACGAATTTGCTGTTGGTGTTGATCCTGGTTACGCAATCGACGAAACACCCAATCACCTCATTCATCTACCCATTGCTCATATAGACGAAATAAACAATATTACGCTGCGAGTGCTGGACCAGCATTCTCAACTCGTTGATTTTCGAAACGAAGAAATAATCGTTCGGTTGGAATTGAAGCGAAAGTATGGTGCTAACTATTCATAAGAATAACTCACCACCATACCCCCTTCAGTCTTCACCAAGACCTTCAACGTGCGTCAACTACTATCACCGGAGAATAAACTGTTTTTGGAGTCTCTCGGTTATCATGTTGTCCAATCAAGTGTTCAACATTTTCCGAAAACCACAAAACGATGAATCCATACAAAAGGTGGAATGGCGGACTTACTACCCATATGTCAAGTCCTTTCGCAACAATGATGTCATTGAAATCAACATCAATCAATCTGACGCTTACGATGCTTTGTATGATAGCCTGTTATTCATCAGTGGAAAAGTTGTGAAAACCAAAGGAGATGGTCGCGTAACATTCGTAAATAATGCTGGTGCTTTCATGTTTCAATCTGTTAGTTATGAACAAAGCGGTAAGGAGTTGGAGACGGTCCGTGAAGTCGGAATTGTTAGTACTGTTAGAGGCTTTCTCACCTACACTGACGAAGATATCAAGCACTTGGCCAACTCAAGATGGACTTTTCCCAGCAACGCTGGGGTTATCAGCACTACTGATCTAACATTCAACATGCTCATACCCATCAAGCATTTTTTGAATATTTTCAACGATTATCAATGTGTTTCCTATGGCAAACATACCATCCGATTAGTACGAGCTGCAGATGATAGCAACTGCTTTAAAATAGAGGAGACCGCTGGATCGCCGGCTCGTACGACAGCAGTCAAGTTGGAAATTGAAAATATTGAACTCAAAGTTAAGAGAATCTTTCCACTTGATCAAATTAAATTGCAACTCTTGAAGGCCATCCAAGCTGATACTCCTATTCTCATGCCGTTCAGAAAATGGGAACTTCATATGTTGCCTGCTCTCACACAAGGTGCAAAAAGTGAAATATGGGCCGTCAAGACTTCCTCGTTTCTCGAAAGTCCTCGCTATGTGATTGTATGTTTCCAAAAAGACCGTGATTACACCAAATTCAACATTGATCCACCAATATTCGCTCATTCGAATATCACCAATATAACGCTCACTCTGAACGGTGAGAATTATCCCAAAGAGAATATGCATCTGAATTTTGCAAAGGGGAATTTTTCGCAAGCCTATTTCAACTATGCACAATTCGGTCTCAGCTACAAAATTACTAATCAACATAATCCTCTATTGAGCTCCACCGAATTTGTTGGCAAGACTCTTTTTGTCATCGATTGTTCCAGAAGGGATGAGAGCATAAAAAGTTCCACTGTTGATGTGAAACTCGAAATCGAGGCATCTGAAGGATTTCCACAAAATACTAGAGCCTATTGCATCAAAGAGAATATGCATCTGAATTTTGCAAAGGGGAATTTTTCGCAAGCCCATTTCAACTATGCACAATTCGGTCTCAGCTACAAAATTACTAATCAACATAATCCTCTATTGAGCTCCACCGAATTTGTTGGCAAGACTCTTTTTGTCATCGATTGTTCCAGAAGGGATGAGAGCATAAAAAGTTCCACTGTTGATGTGAAACTCGAAATCGAGGCATCTGAAGGATTTCCACAAAATACTAGAGCCTATTGCATCATTGTGCACGACACTGTTATTGAGCACCTCCCACTCAGCGAAATCATTAACAAATTAAACTGAACATATGCTTGTCACTTCAGTATCAATCACAGAGTCAACATGAGAATAGCTGTTGTAGATATTCAAGGCTTTACCATCGAGCAACAATTCCATCCTAAGGAGATTGCCATTAGGATTGGAATTCAATGTAGTAATTTTCTGCTGCTGCCAACTATACCATTTTCCTCTTTGAGTAGAGCAGATAAACGTACTGCCTGCTTCTTGGAGCGAAACGTTCTTGGATTGAGGTATTCCTCTGGCTTTGTGGAATATCATCAGTTAGATTCCATCCTCAAGAAAAATTTACAGAATGTTGATATCATTTATGTACGAGGACTCCAAAAACGTGACTGTCTTATAGAGAAATTTCATCAATTGAACCTACCCACACGTGTTGTGAATTTGGAGGACTATGATAATACGTCATGGATGGTTCCCACATTCGGCGACAATGATGGTATATCACCCTGTATGCATCACATTGATAAGCGACATCATTATAATTGCAGTCTCCGAAACGTAGATATTCTATACAAATGGTTACGTGATATGTTACCAAAATAAAAATACTCAATAAATTTGTATTCAAACTGTTTTCTTTTATTTTTACTTCATAACCTAAGTTGGTCTGCCCCCTAAAAAATCCAATCAAAATAGACGTTTTTCGCGTTCGAAAAAACAGCTGAAAATCATAACGCTAAAACACGCAAAAATGTGACTACATTAAGCGTTTTTCGCGTTCTAAAAAACAACTAAAATTTGAAACGCTAAAACACGTAAAAATGCGACCGCAAAAAGCGTTTTTTATAAGTTTTTTATAGTTCATTAGTTCGTTCTGGTTCAATCAAACTGAATATCTGTCACTCTCTGCCTGTCTGTCTGTCAAGAATCGAAAAAATCAAACGTTGATCGTGTCGCAGGGCAAGCTCGCCGCGCTCCTACGATGATTTTTTTTGTGTATGGTCACCTTTAGTGAGCCATTTTTACACTTGATAACTCTCAATTTTCACCTAGAAGCCAGTCGAATAATATTAGATTTTTGCATTATTTTCAGGTCCCTAGTCTAGTCTCACCCTGTATGATGTAAAGTCCCAATCTCCACCCAGTGGAACTCCACTGTACGTAGTTTTCCCGATTTACCGGAAATTCCTGAATAGTTTTCAATTTTATTAATTTGTGGCCCCAAACAGTCGAGCACCCGGTATACAGAACACTTAGAGCAAGGTTTCGACACGATAGTCTCTTGTTGGGTGGAAAGTTTCCGTGGCTCCATTTGTTTTCACAAATTATTTTATTTCAATTCGATTTCTCATCAGGTAGGCCAAATCGGAAAACGGGTATAGATTCCTCGGCGAAGGAATACGTGCATTTCTTCGGCGTTCAAGAATCACGTTGGTTTATGGTTTTTCTCGGGGCTCTCCGAATATCGGACCGTCCTAGGAATCGTGATATCGGAAATTCTGACTTTCCATATCTCCCTAGATCTAGTGAGTATTTAGTGACTTTTGTCAAATACTCCCTAGAAAACGCAGATAACGGGACTTTAACGGTCATTTGCCCAAATCCCGCGCGTTTTCGCGAGCTGTCATGAAAACCCAATATAGGACTGAAATTTTTAATGAAAAGATTTAGAAGGAATCTAAACTAGCAATCGCCAAGAAATTTCCGTCGAGAAATGAGCACCAAAATTTCTCGACCGAGTTTTGTTCGCCGTTCTCGAGCGCGATTGGCTGAAGCCAGGCCACGCCCTCCGAACCGCGACTATAAATATAGAGCGCTTTTCGCGTCTCGACACAGTGCTCCAGTTACGCTTGTTAACGAGAAGAAATAGCACCGTACACACAGTGTTCCAGTATACTGCCTAGTAAAAGCGAAAAAGCTACGTATACTCAGCTGAGTGAAATATTGCAAAGTATTGAAAAGTATTGTGAAAAATCAGTATTTTTGAGAGTTTCAAAGTATTGAAATATTATTGTACGAGAGTCCCAGAAAGTTATCAAAGATAATTGGCGAAAGAGAATATTACGATTTTGGCGAAATTGTGTTCCAGAAAAGTCCTTCGACGAAGGTGAAAATCGAAAGTTCGAGAGAGAAAATTCTAGAAGTCCGAATATTGGAATATTGGGTTTTCAAAGAAGAAAGAAGATTCCAGAAGGTGTGCAGGCTCAAGAGAGAAGATCTTCGGCCAACATTTTTCTGCTAGGCTAACTTGTGTTTCTTGGAGGGATATCAAGAAAACCAAACATCCCTCCAAAAAGAATTCGTTTGATCGCATGATTGCTGGACACTTTAGTTCTTTTCAGAACTAAAAACAAAGTGTTGAATTTTGGGACTCAGTGCGAGCCCACTACAAAAGAATTCGTATTTTTGAATATTTTTATATTTACTAATCTTACTTTCTCTTTCAGCCTAGCCTGGTCTCCACTGCCGGTGGAAGCAGCGGCTCCTTATTGCCTGGATTAGATTGCGTGGTCCCGGAATCTATGCCAGGTGATGCCTACCGGATCACTGGGGTGAGTCTTCCGTTATAAGACAAGCCATTGCACTAAGGTGAGACGGGGCGGTAAAGCGCAACTTCTCTCCCGGGAGAGACACGGGTAAACTCCCTGGTTAGGCGCGTTAAAACACATAGTTTTATTTTGTCAGATTTTTGTTCAGCTATCTACTAATCAAAAATTCTCTTTCAGCTACACTGGTAAGTCAAATTAGGGACTTTAGGGCTCTTGCTAGGAGTAGGCTAGATTATAGAAACTATTTGGTATTTTCCCTATCATATTGCAGATTTTCTCTTTGTAAAAAATGGAGAGATTCTGGGCGGCGAGAATGAGGTCGAACCCGGAGCTGGCCGAGGCACCTCAAAATAATAATTCTATTTTTTTTAACAATCACACCAACTCCCATTCTCGACATGGCGCCCAACGTGGGGCCTTTAGTCGCCAAAATGATGATGTGGGAACAGGTGGCGCCCAAATTTTAATCCAGAGGATAATATTCCAGTTGGAAATTCCACGTTAAATCCGGAAACTATAAATACCGTTGCCCCTGCTCCGCCACAAAGTGACATGGCGCAGCTGGTGCAAGTTCTTAAAGAACTAACAGGCCATTCGAAGCCGAAAGCTCTTGATAGAAACAAATTACCCACTTTTAGTGGAAAGGATTCTGAAAATCCTAGATATTTCCTGAACAAATTGGTGTCCGAATTCAGGAAAGCGGACTTAGATCTGGATGATTGGGTGGCTCATGCTAGAAGTCAGCTTAAAGGAGAGGCCCAAACATGGATGAATTTATACAATGACATTAATGCCACATGGCAATTCTTCGTAAACCGTTTCCTTGACCGGTTTGATAGCCAGGAGCTCCATTCACGACTCCTCGCCAAGATATATGGAGAGAAACAGACAAAAAGCAAGATAGATATTTTCATTGGGGAGAAAATGGCCCTAATCCGTCGAGTGATGCCAAATCTGCCCGAACTGGAGGCCATACGTTTAATCACAGAATTGATTGACCCCGCAATACAATCTTTTCTCCGAGACAAGCCTATCGTAAACCTAGAAGCCTTTACGAGGCATTGTATCCAAATAGAGGCCAGCTTGACGGCCCCAAGCTGCTTCAAAACGACTAGTAAAGTTGCTATAAAGGAACCTACTAGACAAGCCAACGTGGGTTCGAACAACGTTAATACCTCTAGAAACTCTAATACCCAAAACCAGTATAATGGAAACTGGAGGGGTAATCAGAATTCAAACTCCAATGGATGGAGAAATTCTAATAACAACAGAGGTGAAGCCAGAGACTCTCGACAAGAAAGAGAGGACTCTCGCAACCACGTAAGAGGCCAGTTCTCTGCTGCTCGAGGCAGAGGCTCATATGGAAACATGGGACAGAGGAATCCCCCACCGACACAAAATCAGAGATCTGAAAATAGCAGACTCAACTATATTGCGGAAGAGGATGCATATTGCTCGGGAAACTCCAGACAAGACGCACCACCTACGGCGATGGTGACGTCCGCTCGCCAATAAGCCAACTCAAACAGACGAGTCTGTTCAAGCCCCCTTGTATAATTTTCCCCCCCTAGAGGCTCTGGTAAGCCTAGAAGACGGACATATTCAATGCCGAAGGCTTCCTAGGATCCCTGTGATCGCCGACGGCAAACAGGTATCTGCCTTAATAGACACAGGAGCAAGCACAAATTTCATAAGAGCAAGTCTGTTCGAAGATTGCGATCTGTCAAACCTTCCGAATCCGACTGGGTTGTAGAGATAGTACTTCCTACAGTCTAGGACAGAAAGAAATAACGTTGGACATTGAAGGACAGGAGTTCCTTATAACTGCTACAGTCTTATCGGACCTTAACGAATCTATAATCCTAGGAGTCCCATTTCTGGACGATAATGAGGCTATCCTAGACGTGAAACGAAAATGTGTTTACTTGGGAAGTGAGACCAGACAAACCGTCTTTTGGAGTCCAGTTTCAGAGAGGGCAATTGCCGGAATTCAGTTGGCAGAATTCGCCGAAGAGCAATTTTCGCCCGAAACGAAGGACAAGATAATGGAAGTGATCACGGACTTTCCTGATGTGTTCGAGGAAACAATCAGACAGCCGATTACAAAAGCAGTATTACACGACATTAAGGTCAAGGGGGAACGTCCGTTTAGACGTTTTCGGTATGACAAGTTGTCAGAAAGCCGTAAACAGATTGTCCACGAAGAAATAAGAAAACTCTCGGAGGCTGGCGTGATAGTGCCAAGCGACTCCCCATATTGCTCCCCTGTAGTACTCGTCCCAAAGAAGGACGGAAAATTAAGATTTTGCGTAGACTACAGGGAGATCAATAAATTGATAGTTTCAGAAGCTCCAAACTTACCTCCTATTCAGGAGACAGTTAGAGAAATGGGGCAAGCAAAAATATTTACCACGTTAGACTTAAGAAACGGGTTTTGGCAAGCACCCTTAACACCACAGTCTCAAAAGTACACAGCATTTGGTGCTCCTGACGGACAAGTGTACCAATTCAAAGTTCTTAGCTTTGGCCTAAAGAATGGCCCAGCTGTATTTCAGAAGCTTATGTCCTCAGTTCTAGTTGGATATACAGACGTGTTCTGCAAAGTATATCTTGATGACATTATTGTTTATTCCCGCGATGTCAAGGAACATTGCGTGCATTTAAGGAAGATTCTAGAACGCCTCAGGACGCACGGACTTTGGCTCTCCCCACAAAAATGCCACTTTGGCTCAAGAGAGCTGCATTATTTGGGTAGAATTGTTTCCGCGAAAGGAAATCGGCCACAAGAGGCTCATATACTTAACACTGTAAACTTTACCACACCCAAATCCCTGAAACAGCTGAGAGCATTTCTTGGAACAGCCAGTTGGCTACGGGAATACATTCCCCATTTTGCGGAAATCGCATCTCCCCTGACAGATCTTATTGATACCCAGAAGAGGTTCAAATGGACTCCTGCTGCCGAAGCAGCATTTAATAAAATTGAAGAGCTGGTCAGTCAACCACTCGAACTTTCCTGACCTGATCCCCAGAGACCTTATTGTCTTCAAACGGACGCAAGCCTCATTGGCATGGGGGCAGTCCTGTTCCAAGAGAACACAAACGGAAATAGAGACATTATCGCATATGCGAGCGCGAAACTATCCAAAACTGAAAGAAAGTATCACGTGACTGAGATAGAATGTTTGGCCATAGTATGGAGCATTAAAAAGTACAGGCACTTTCTCCAGGACAAGCATTTCAAACTCTATACAGACAACTCGGCACTCCTGTGGCTGAGCAAAATGAAGGACGAACGAGCAAAGCTAACTCGATGGTTCTTGTTACTACAAGAATACGATTTTGAAATCATTCACATCCCAGGGAAGTTGAACCAGCTCCCAGATTTTCATAGTAGAAACCCAATTGACGAGCCGACAGGCCATGACCTATACTCCGAAACAGAGCGGATGATATTTCCAGCTAAGGAGAATAAGGAAAAATCCCCTGTAGGAGAACCACCAACTCTGACACAAATTAGAACGTTTTACGAGGAAGTGAAAGACAGACAAAGAGATTGTCCTAGCCTCCAAAGGTTTATCGAAAGAATTATTAGAGCAAGGAATTCGCCAAATCCAAACCCCTATGAACGAAGAATTCGTGACGAGTTCGTCATAGAGGATGGCGTGCTCTACTTTATAGGCCAGGATCCTGAAAGTCGGCGGGTTGTGATACCGAAGAATTTTCTGCACCAGGTGCTGAAACGGTATCATGACGACATAGGGCATCCTGGAAGCCTAGAGACATATCGGCAAATCTCCAAGCACTTTCAACTTTCTCCCCTCAAATCTCGCATTAATGACTATATTAAAAGGTGCCTCACTTGCGCAACAACTAAACGTGCTGCCCCTCAACAGGAAATGATCCAACGGCCAAATTGTCCGGAGAGGCCATGGGAAATCGTCTCAATAGACGCCATGGGTCCGTATCCCGCATCCCGGAACGGGAACCGGTACATACTTCTAGCCACAGATTGTTTTAGCAAATGGGTTGAAGCCAAGGTGGTACAAAAAGCTGACGCCGAAGCTGTCGTCAAATTTCTGCAGGAGGATGTCTTTGGAAGATGGGGTTACCCAAGGATAATAATTTCGGACAGTGCAGCCCAATTCAAGGGCAGGGTCTTTGAACAATTCACAGAGCACTACCATATCGAAATTAAGTGGTCACCTATCTATCACCAACAGGCGAATCCAATAGAAAGGCGAGTACAGGAGATAAAGAAGATGCTACGAGCTGCTTTACTGAACAAGGAAGAAACCCTTTGGGAAGAGCAGGTTCCTAGTATTGTCTTCAATTTAAGGACTCGATATAACGCTGCAACAGGAATGTCGCCAAGCATGCTGCTGCTAGGTTACGAGATACCCCAGCCCGGAGAATGGATTACTCCTTCCCAAAGAAAGAGGAAAAGGCGTAATGAAAACCGTGCAGAGCGCGTTGCAGAGGCAGCCGCTTCCTCTTCGACTTACAGAAGTAAGCTTTTCCCAAATCAGGAAGACGAGCAACTCGTATCATTTCTGCCAGGTCCATGGGTTTTGTGCCGGAATTTTGGTCCGCGTCGTGAAAACTTTGGCCAGACCTGGGTCGGCCCATTCCAGGTCGAACGGCAAATCGGCCCAAACTGCTATGTGGTCCTCAAAGGAGGCTACGAGCAGAATATCTCCGCCGATGATCTCCGACCAGCCCCGGATCCCAGAAATGGTCAAGACCACTTGGATTCACGTCCGACTCCAGCTCTAGGAGAGGACGAGTAGACCCTGAATATTGTATATATCCCTCTTTAGTCTTTAAGATAGGCCCGTGGAACACCGGACATTACTATGCCCAGAAGGTGTTATTTGTTAATGTCATTGTAGTGTAAGTGTATTGTAAAAACTTAGCTCCTTAATATAAGTTAGTTCTTATCCTAGCTATCGCAGGTAATTAAGTTAGAATTATACAAGATAGGCTAGGGCCAAAATATTGTACACCCAGTTGGGTATAGGGGCATTGCCCATTAAAGAAAATTGTATTTGTGGTTTGAAAAAAATAAAGAGAAAGAAAATAAATCCTTCCCGAGGCGCACGTTGCCCCGGCGGTAAAAATGTTTGGCATTCCATTAGCAGAAAAGATGTCAGCGATCTTTCGAAGGGCGGATGTGTCATGAAAACCCAATATAGGAATGAAATTTTTAATGAAAAGATTCAGAAGGAATCTAAACTAGCAATCGCCAAGAAATTTCCGTCGAGAAATGAGCACCAAAATTTCTCGACCGAGTTTTGTTCGTCGTTTTCGAGCGCGATTGGCTGAAGCCAGGCCACGCCCTCCGAACCGCGACTATAAATATAGAGCGCTTTTCGCGTCTCGACACAGTGCTCCAGTTACGCTTCTTAACGAGAAGAAATAGCACCGTACACACAGTGTTCCAGTATACTGCCTAGTAAAAGCGAAAAAGCTACGTATACTCAGCTGAGTGAAATATTGCAAAGTATTGAAAAGTATTGTGAAAAATCAGTATTTTTGAGAGTTTCAAAGTATTGAAATATTATTGTACGAGAGTCCCAGAAAGTTATCAAAGATAATTGGCGAAAGAGAATATTACGATTTTGGCGAAATTGTGTTCCAGAAAAGTCCTTCGACGAAGGTGAAAATCGAAAGTTCGAGAGAGAAAATTCTAGAAGTCCGAATATTGGAATATTGGGTTTTCAAAGAAGAAAGAAGATTTCAGAAGGTGTGTAGGCTCAAGAGAGAAGATCTTCGGCCAACATTTTTCTGCTAGGCTAACTTGTGTTTCTTGGAGGGATATCAAGAAAACCAAACATCCCTCCAAAAAGAATTCGTTTGATCGCATGATTGCTGGACACTTTAGTTCTTTTCAGAACTAAAAACAAAGTGTTGAATTTTGGGACTCAGTGCGAGCCCACTACAAATGAATTCGTATTTTTGAATATTTTTATATTTACTAATCTTACTTTCTCTTTCAGCCTAGCCTGGCCTCCACCGCCGGTGGAAGCAGCGGCTCCTTATTGCCTGGATTAGATTGCGTGGTCCCGGAATCTATGCCAGGTGATGCCTACCGGATCACTGGGGTGAGTCTGAGTTATAAGACAAGCCATTGCACTAAGGTGAGAGGGGGCGGTAAAGCGCAACTTCTCTCCCGGGAGAGACACGGGTAAACTCCCTGGTTAGGCGCGTTAAAACACATAGTTTTATTTTGTCAGATTTTTGTTTGGCTATCTACTAATCAAAAATTCTCTTTCAGCTACAATGGTAAGTCAAATTAGGGACTTTAGGGCTCTTGCTAGGAGTAGGCTAGATTATAGAAACTATTTGGTATTTTCCCTATCATATTGCAGATTTTCTCTTTGTAAAAAATGGAGAGATTCTGGGCGGCGAGAATGAGGTCGAACCCGGAGCTGGCCGAGGCACCTCAAAATAATAATTCTATTTTTTTTAACAATCACACCAACTCCCATTCTCGACAGAGCTAGGGTTTTGTTCAGCCAAGGGCGACGCCCACTTTGGCCCTCTAGGCCAATGGGTGTCACGGATTCAGCAGCCAGGATTTCATAAATATGCAAGCAGCGAAGTAGCCCAGAGCCACTCTTTCTTGTCGAATTGCAGTGTAATAATCAATTTCGTGTTTCCGTTAAATAACTAACTTTTGTTTGGCTTTGCCTTTTGTCGCTGCAATTCATCGATTTGGCTAGCAGTTAGAGTCAGGTTCTCGGTAATAATAATTCAGTTCACAGTAGATTCATAACGTTTTGTTTCTATCTTAAAAGGGGTTAGACTCACTTGTACGGTTTACAAGTGTTTTATTCGCGCTACGAAAGTACGTTGATAGGTAGTTTAACTCTCGTGCCATAATCACGTGTAAAGTGATCTTTTGCAACGGACACTTAGGGATTTAACTTCATCAAAGTTATTTCCCGACTTAATACCTGTACGCGACGTTGACGAAAAATCCCCATCGTATGAAAAGGGGTCAGGCACCAAAACGAGATCTCACCTGATACAATCAGCTCGATCGTAGAGTTCCACGAAGATTGTATCGTTCGAGCTTAAATTCCTCGGCATGTCAAGACATCATTAGCTGCGACTTTGTCGTTGGCGAGCCACATTTCCTGTGGTACCTAGGGGTTTCGCGTCCTTCCCATACCTATTTCCTGCGACTGTTCTCGGCTTTTCCACCTGAGACAGTCTGGTTAGGCTCCGTGATCCTTTTACCCAAATCTCTGTCTTGGTTCTTTGTCACGTTTATTTGTAAAATTTTGAAGTAAAAATTTTCAAGTTTCAATTTTTCCTTTTTGGTGCTCCACACAATTTTTGAAGATAGGAAATTTTATTTATCTAGTTTTTCTAAACCGTGAATCCTTCCACCCTCGTCCATTTCTTGTTAGGTGTTAGGATTGTTAGCTATAGGGTGACCCTTCTCATCGTCACACTTGAGTTGGGTCGACGCGAGGTCGATTTCAGTGCACTTCTCCTTTGCCACACACTTGCACACGCAAGTAGCCCGACAATTTATTACAGCCGTAATTATTGTCCTTAGAGCAATGACGAATATGAGATTGAGATCTCATATGCTCGCGGAGGAGAATACCCAAGCCGTATTCGTTGGCGCTGGGCTTTCTCGAACACCTCCGCCGTCGGATGACTTAGACGCTAGGCATCTATTCTCCGAAGCGTCGCGACGTCTCGACGGAGACGTCCCCCAGGTACGTACTACCGGGGAATACCGTGAGTTGACGATGTCGACTACCCTGTCCCCGAGAAGTGTGCTAGACCAAGGTACTTTAGAGTCGAGCTTTGACGGAGGGAGGCAGCCTTCCCCGTGGGCTCAGATAGATTTAGTGATCGATTCCGCGGGAGTTGTCACAACTCCACCACTGGAAGCATGTTTTCAGCAATTTCGATTAACGAGAAATGTTTCTGTTTGTAGGTCGGAGGGTTACCAAGGAGTCCGTGCTGGCGAAGCTCGCGAAGTACGCCCCCTCGGAATGCGCCAAAGCGCTCCGAGGTCATTGGGTGTGCCTCACGCACAACAGCCAAGGCCAGAAGTAGATGTGCATACCCTAAGGGAACCGGGTGATGCTGAGGCCCTAGTGGAAGAACTAGGGGGTGGTGGAAGGCTCTCGGAGGGAGTTGGGAATGTTCGCATTCCCATATCTCTCCAGGGGCGGGTTCAGTGTACCTCCCAAGGGAATCCCTATGCACAGCCTGAACAAGCAGTAAGAGCTAGAAAGGCAGATTTCGAATCAGGTGTCGGCAGGGACACGGAAGTTGCCACCCGAAATCCCTGGGTGACGACGTCCTTGCCCTCCAGGCAACTCGGAGCAGAGCTTTGGGTGGCTGAGGATGGTTTCGGAGAAATTCAAAATTTTTCTAAAGTCATCCATCCACATCGGATTACGAGACATGGCGCCCAACGAGGGGCTGCTGAAGATAGACCATCTTCAGGAATCTGCGAGTGTAACCTTCCTCCGACAAACAGATTTAGAGTTCGGGATCTCTCTCTCTTGAGAGACTCCCAGTCAATGCAAATATGGTTATGGGTGAACCTGAAACCCTTTGGCGCCCATATGGCACGTTTACCCGGTTGCCAACCGGGAATCGTCACTATAGGGAATCTGAGGATGTCCCTCGATATGTTCAAAACGTTGCTTCCAACCCCGGTAATGTCCACAGGAGTGGGTATTACCCAACGAGGAGGCCAGTGCCTACAGTCCGGGTTCAGGAGAATCCCAGGAGACCAGTGACGGGGGTCGACGACGTGCTCGTGCAACTTGCAGACTTGCTGGTGGATAGACGTCGGGGAACCCTAAACGGTGTTGATGGGGGTTTAATTAATAACAAACCACATCCCAGTTTCAGTGGGCTTCCTCACGAAGATCCATTTAAATTTATTCAATCCTGTGAGGATTATCTAGGGGGCTTTGATCCAACCGTCTGGGTGAGCGTTGCAGCTCAGTGGCTCAAGGGAGCAGCCCAGCAGTGGTATGCTCCATATCATAACTCACGCCTAAACTGGCAGTTTTTCACTAATCGGCTCCAGGAACGGTTCGACAACGATTTGTTGGTCTCCAGTTTAGAGGCGGAGTTCTTTGGCACTGACCAGCCGAAGGGAGAATCTATAACTTCCTTCATCTTGAGCAAGTGGAGTCTCTCACAGAGGCTCTACCCAGAGATGGACGAAGGAAGGTTAGTACGATTAATCTTGATCCGGATCAGACCGGATATAAAAGTCCATTTACAATTGCATAATTTTGCAACTATTGAAGAGCTGACACAAAAAGCTGTTGCTGTCGAGACGCTACTTCGTAGCACCAGCCCAAGTGTACACTCAGGGCCGAAACTTGTTTCGAACACCAACCGTCCTCATCAGGCCGACGATGTGCCACCTAAGCGTCCTCAGGGACAGTCGCAGGACAACAGGGGTTCGAACCATGTTAGGTCCAATAACGTTAGTAATAATGGCAGTAAATTCCAGAATTTCGATCGGTCGAAGCGTTCTGGAGGAAACAACGTTCCATCGAACGGGTGTTTCACTTGCCCTCAGCAAAACGACAACAAGAACGGTCCCAAACTTCAGAGTGCGGGAACGAAACCGTTCGATCAGGCCAGTAAGGCACATACGGTCAATACCGTACAGGCGAGTAAGATCTCGCGTCGTAAGACGTCAGTTAAGGATGCAGACAAAATCACAGTTTGCGAAGATTCATAAAACTCCAACAGGAGCCATCAGGGGGCTCCATCGGAGTAAGCACTCCTTCAACACCGTTTTGCGGTTTTGTGACAGTGTTGGACTGTCATAGAAATTTTGCAGCGTGTATTTCCAACGAGGAGGACGAGAAAGTGTTCCAGGATGTCGAAGCTGGAGTCGTTTCAGCCGAAACGCCACCGTCATCAGGCAAATTACATTGGGCAGACCGGTCAGAATGTGAATCCATTTGTTTGAGTGTGGTAGATGAGCGTGTGGATCGCGCCACTGGTGGTAGGCGGAAAAAAGTTCACTCGTCGGCGGACGTTAAACGTAGAGGGTTGAAAGTATTTTCCAAGAAGGCAAGTTCTAGTTTTGGAACGAACGAAAGGGGTTGTGAATCATCTTCAGGTTCATGGAGTTGCGAGTTCATCGAGGTACCCCAGGTCGTTGTTGGTGGGTCGTTCCATCCGCCACAACACAAGGTTTCGGAGTTAGTAATCGATATTCAGAAGGACCAGGAGGGGCCTGTTGTCAAAGAGAGTGCTAGGGCACTTCAAACTGGGCACAGGTCCGTTATAGGCACAAGTCGAAGTGAAAAGGTGTATAAAAGGAAAGATTGCGAATCAAGGTTTCGGAACGAAAAAGTCGTCGAGAGTGACGTACTCTTTTCGGTTCCACTTCGGGGTAGTGAAGACACCGAGGGTGGTGGTCTGTCACTCACTCCCACACAGGACGCCGGTTTCGAGGTCGATGCATGCCAAGTCTCAAGGACGGTATCTAGGGGCAGAGTAGATGGGATCGCAGGTGCGAATCGCCATTCCCTGTTAGTAGATATCAGAGGCGTGGTAGGCATGTCATCTGAGAGTGTTACACGTCTTAGTCGGGGCGGAGGCGAGGTTCCTGAGGGATGCAATCGCCAAGTCCCATCGTTGGCTGCAGTTGGTGCTGCAGCACTTGATGGTAATCGCAAGTCGGAACTTCTGAGTTTCATTGAGACCGACCCGCTTAGGAAGAAGTCGGAGGTGGATCTGCTGGATCCATTGTGTCTATATCGTTGCTGTGATACTAGCTTAGCGAACAACAATGTTGAGGGACGATTGCATCAGTTGCCGCGAATCGAGCCTGAACTGATGGGTCGTCGAGTTAGGGTTTTGGTGGACAGCGGAAGTTCGCTAAATCTCCTAAAACGTAGTTTGTTGCCTGTCACCTGGAGGGTGGATAGGAAGCAAGTGACGCCGTTGTAGCTTGCATGCGCCGGTCGTGGCATCACCAGTCTAGGGGAGACAATGATCGAACTACTAATAGATGGTGTTGTTCACGAAGTTGTCGTGCAAGTGGTGGATGATCTTGTCGAGGATCTTCTGCTCGGGTGTCCCTGGCTGGCATCAAACGAGGCTATGGTCGACTTTGCACGTCGCACCATGTACGTTGGAAAGGGGCCTAGGCAAACTATTTTCTGGGCGGAGGAGGTCTATCTTCCACCAGAAAAGTTCCCTGAGCCACAGGTAGCGGACGTACAGCTACCGGCGTTCTCGAGAAAGGAATTTCGGAGTCTTATCCGAGAGTTTGGACACGTCTTCTATGAATCTCCAAGGCAACCAGTGACGAGGGCTGCTTGCCACAAAATCCGATTGAAGGAGGAGCTACCCTTCAAGCTCCGTCCGTACAAAGTTTCCGATCAGAAGAGGGCTCTTATCCAAGAGGAGGTGGATAAAATGCTCGCTGCAGGTGTAATAAGTAGGTCCCATTCTGCCTTTATTAGTCCGGTCGTTATCGTCACGAAGAAGGACGGTACGGCTCGGTTTTGTGTCGACTACAGGAAGTTGAGTAGTCTGACAATACCCGAGTCGTCGTTATTGCCAGGTATTCACGAGACTATCAAAGAGCTCGGAACAGCGAAAGTGTTCACTTCTTTGGATCTGAAGTCTGGGTTTTGGCAGGTACCCATGGATGAGGCTAGCAAAAAGTATACAGCTTTTGCTACGCCTGATGGAGCTTGTTATGAGTTTAACTCAATGCCGTTTGGTCTATCGAATGCACCTGGAAGTTTCCAAATTCTTATGACGGAAGTGTTGGTTAGTTATGTCGAGAAATTCGTCAAAGTATATCTAGACGACATAATCGTTTACAGCGAAGATGAAAAGGAGAACCTCTACCATCTCCGCCTTGTGCTGGAGAGGTTCAGAGCACATGGCCTGTGGTGCAGTTTAAAGAAGTGCAACTTCGCTCAGCGTAGGCTGGAGTACTTGGGGCATGTGGTGACGGAAACGTCAAACGAACCAATGCCAGGTCATGTGTTAGCGGTTCAACAATTCCCGCTACCCAAGAATGTCTCTCAGGTCCGAGGATTCTTGGGCACCGTTGGTTGGCTACGGGAGTTCATCCCGAACTTAGCGGAGTTGGAGGCTCCAATAAGTGATATGCTGAAGTCGAAGAAAGGTCGAGACCTTAAGTGGAAGGCGTTTGAGAGGATCAAGGAAGTTGTGGGCCGTCCGATGGTCTTGGCCAGGCCGGACATGACTCTCCCGTTTTTCCTGCAGACCGATGCATCTGGGGTAGGCATCGCTGCAGTTCTTTATCAAGTCGATTGTCACGGCGACAGAAGGATCGTTTCACATGCTAGTGCCAAGCTCAAGGGCGCGGAACTAAACTATCATGTGAACGAGACTTAATGTTTAGCCATTGTTTGGGGTATCAAGCGATACCGGCATTATCTCGAAGACCGTCCATTCACTCTTCGGAAGGACAGCAAAGCGTTGACTTGGTTATCCAAGTTCAAGGACGCAAAAGCGAAGTTAACTCGTTGGGCCTTACTTCTACAGGAGTATTCCTTCACTGTGAAGCACGTCGCAGGTCGAGACAATCAGCTAGCTGATTTCTTGTCCCGTAATCCCTCGGGGCCTCACAGTGAAGACTTGGATGCTGATGTAGAGCGTATGGGGTTGCCACCTATGAAGGTGCAACTGTCTGAACACCAAGGTGTGGTGAGCGTCGTAGAGACGCCGGCTGAAGTGGTCATGCGGCGGCAGGCCATAGATAGGAGACGCAAGATTTGAGGGCGCGTATCAGAACGATACAGGAGTTGGGTCCTATGTCCAGAGACGATCTTCGTTTCACTAACAAGTTTTCAGATGTCCAAGGGGTTGTATATGTTTCTTCTGCTGATAAACAGTTATTGTATGTACCCGAGGCGCTCCGTGAAGACGTGTCGGCTTACTACCATGAACACCCGACCGCTGGTCATCCTGGTCAAGAGGAAACCTTATGTGCTTTGAAACGGCACTATTGGTGGCCGACCATGGAGGATTACGTCCGGGCCTACGTGAGAGGTTGCCTAGTCTGCCAGTGCGTTAAAGCCGTACGGCATCAGAAAGCGGCGCCGCAACGGCCCAGTGTGCCGAAGCGACCGTGGCAGATGCTGGCTGTTGACGTCCTGGGGCCCTATGCAGCCTTGATGAGGGGCAACAGGTTCGTGGTAATTGCCGTCGATATGTTCTCAAAGTGGGTTGAAGCCAAGGCCACTAAGACATGCACGTCGGAAGTAATTTCTCGATTTCTAGACGAAGAAGTTTTGTCTCGTTGGGGCTGTCCAGAAGTCGTCATTTCTGATAACGGCCCGCAGTTTCAGAGCAATCATCTGCTGAAATATTACGATTCGAAGAAAATTGAAGTCAAATTTTCACCTGTTCTTCATCAACAGGCGAACCCTGTCGAGCGAAGGGTCCAGGAACTGAAAGTGTCTAAGAGCGAGGATGCTGGAAGCCACTTCGGAAAGGTTTTGGGAAAAAGGTCTGGCTGCAAGTCTCTATTGCTTACGGAACCGTAAGAATAGAGCAACAGGGGAGACTCCAGCGGAGTTATTGTTAGGATATACACCTGGTCGTCCAGGAGATTGGAGGCTACCTATGTACCAAGATCCGGTACATAATAGCCCCGAAGATCGGCAAGAACGTCTTGCAAAGGCAGCCAGACGTCAGGCAGTTTACCAGAGGAATTTATTCCCTGATAAAGATCTACCGTCGCCACGGACCTACGGGGTTGGCGACCTCGTTTTAGTTAGATCACGAGGGTGATGGGGCGAGACAGTTACCTCATAGATAGGAACGGCACCGAAAGGCTGGTGCACGTAGACGATATCCGTTCTTGGGTAAGCAGGACTTTGCCGGCTGGCGTCCACCACGACGATGGAGGCCCAGGTCCGGATCAGCCAGAGTCCGACGACGCTGACCAAGAAGTGACAGGGGAAGTCACACCTAGGCCGACGACTGGGGGCAGTCCGAAGCCGCCTTCGTTAATCCGGGTACGAGCTGACGCACCCAACTCAACGAACCCAAGGGAAGTAACGGTCAGTTTCGATCCAAAGGACAAAGCGGTCCGGCGGACAGTGAAGAGGTTGAGGAGGAATCCACAAGAATGGAAACGCGACTCAGACTGCCCGGAGAAGAAAGGAGAATCCCGTAGGAGTCCGTCGCCAGTGGTGAACTCTGGCCTCTTAGAGATCAGCGATTCTGAACTCTCCGTCGTAAACTCACCAGTAGGGGGGCGTGCTACTACGGAAGTAGACGCATTTACCCGTCAGGCGGTCGTTTCAGACCAAGGTTCCAATTATGATTCAGATTTGGAAGTGGAAGCTGCTATCCGAGAGTTAGCACTTCCAGTAGGGGGGTCTCCATCAGCATTGGTGGTTGACCCGAAAGAGAATGTGAGACAGGAAGGCTCAGTAAGGACTGAGATTCCTAGTACGAATACAGGACGGCGAAGGAGATGCCGGATCGTGGCACTGGACTCCGACAGAGCTCCGATCCAGTGGCCACCGACAAACTCCGCCCGTCAGTATGTTTCGGTGACCAGGTCTGACGAAGATCCCGTACCAGCCCAGAGCTACAGCGAAGCTCCTAGAGTTAGTAAAGACTGTACTGAGAACGATTCCGATATGGAGGATGACGTACCAGTAACCTTGGTGGTTCCAGCCTTGGTTCATCAGAGTGCGGAAGGTGACTATTAGGGAGTTAAGGTAAATTTAGCTTTTATCGGTTGTTTCGTTTGGAAATAACTTCGACCAAGTTAAACTCTTTAGTAGGGGGGTGTCGCAGGGCAAGCTCGCTGCGCTCCTACGATGATTTTTTTTGTGTATGGTCACCTTTAGTGAGCCATTTTTACACTTGATAACTCTCAATTTTCACCTAGAAGCCAGTCGAATAATATTAGATTTTTGCATTATATTCAGGTCCCTAGTCTAGTCTCACCCTGTATGATGTAAAGTCCCAATCTCCACCCAGTGAAACTCCACTGTAGTTTTCCCGATTTACCGGAAATTCCTGAATAGGTTTCAATTTTATTAATTTGTGGCCCCAAACAGTCGAGTACCCGGTATACAGAACACTTAGAGCAAGGTTTCGACACGCTAGTCTCTTGTTGGGTGGAAAGTTTCCGTGGCTCCATTTGTTTTCACAAATTATTTTATTTCAATTCGATTTCTCATCAGGTAGGCCAAATCGGAAAACGGGTATAGATTCCTCGGCGAAGGAATACGTGCATTTCTTCGGCGTTCAAGAATCACGTTGGTTTATGGTTTTTCTCGGGGCTCTCCGAATTCGGACCGTCCTAGAAATCGTGATATCGGAAATTCTGACTTTCCATATCTCCCTAGATCTAGTGAGTATTTAGTGACTTTTGTCAAATACTCCCTAGAAAACGCAGATAACGGGACTTTAACGGTCATTTGCCCAAATCCCGCGCGTTTTCGCGAGCTAGGGTTTTGTTCAGCCAAGGGCGACGCCCACTTTGGCCCTCTAGGCCAATGGGTGTCACGGATTCAGCAGCCAGGATTGCATAAATATGCAAGCAGCGAAGCAGCCCAGAGCCACTCTTTCTTGTCGAATTGCAGTGTAATAATCAATTTCGTGTTTCCGTTAAATAACTAACTTTTGTTTGGCTTTGCCTTTTGTCGCTGCAATTCATCGTTTTGGCTAGCAGTTAGAGTCGGTAATAATAATTCAGTTCACAGTAGATTCATAACGTTTTGTTTCTATCTTAAAAGGGGTTGGACTCACTTGTATGGTTTACAAGTGTTTTATTTACGCTACGAAAGTACGTTGATAGGTAGTTTAACTCTCGTGCAATAATCAAGTTTAAAGTGATCTTTTGCAACGGACACTTAGGGATTTAACTTCATCAAAGTTATTTCCCGACTTAATACCTGTACGCGACGTTGACGAAAAATCCCCATCGTATGAAAAGGGGTCAGGCACCAAAACGAGATTTCACCTGATACAATCAGCTCGATCGTAGAGTTCCACGAAGATTGTATCGTTCGAGCTTAAATTCCTCGGCCTGTCAAGACATCATTAGCTGCGACTTTGTCGTTGGCGAGCCACATTTCCTGTGGTACCTAGGGATTTCGCGTCCTTCCCATACCTATTTCCTGCGGCTGTTCTCGGCTTTTCCACCTGAGACAGTCTGGTTAGGCTCCGTGATCCTTTTACCCAAATCTCTGTCTTGGTTCTTTGTCACGTTTATTTGTAAAATTTTGAAGTAAAAATTTTCAAGTTTCAATTTTTCCTTTTTGGTGCTTCACACAATTTTTGAAGTTAGGAAATTTTATTTAGCTAGTTTTTCTAATCCGTGAATCCTTCCACCCTCGTCCATTTCTTGTTAGGTAGTAGTTAGCTATAGGGTGACCCTTCTCATCGTCACACTTGAGTTGGGTCGACGCGAGGTCGATTTCAGTGTACTTCTCCTTTGCCACACACTTGCACACGCAAGTAGCCCGACAATTTATTACAGTCGTAATTTTTGTCCTTAGAGCAATGACGAATATGAGATTGAGATCTCATATGCTCGCGGAGGAGAATACCCAAGCCGTGTTCGTTGGCGCTGGGCTTTCTCGAACACCTCCGCCGTCGGAAGACTTAGACGCTAGGCATCTATTCTCCGAAGCGTCGCGACGTCTCGACGGAGACGTCCCCCAGGTACGTACTACCGGGGAATACCGTGAGTTGACGATGTCGACTACCCTGTCCCCGAGAAGTGTGCTAGACCAAGGTACTTTAGAGTCGAGCTTAGACGGAGGGAGGCAGCCTTCCCCGTCAGCTCAGATAGATTTAGTGATCGATTCCGCGGGAGTTGTCACAACTCCACCACTGGAAGCATGTTTTGAGCAATTTCGATTAACGAGAAATGTTTCTGTTTGTAGGTCGGAGGGATACCAAGGAGTCCGTGCTGGCGAAGCTCGCGAAGTACGCCCCTTCGGAATGTTCGCATTCCCATATCTCTCCAGGGGCGGGTTCAGTGTACCTCCCAAGGGAATCCCTATGCACAGCCTGAACAAGCAGTAAGAGCTAGAAAGGCAGATTTCGAATCAGGTGTCGGCAGGAACACGGAAGTTGCCACCCGAAATCCCTGGGTGACGACGTCCTTGTCATCCAGGCAACTCGGAGCAGAGCGATGGGTGGCTGAGGATGGTTTCGGAGAAATCCGAAATTTTTCTAAAGTCGTCCATCCACATCAGATTACGAGACAATCGACACGTGTCAACGAATACAGTCGGACGGAAGACTGAACGGTTCAATGGGTATCGCATATTGAAGGTGACGACCTCCGTTAAGTAGACATGTTTTTTCTCTTAAATATTGTTATTTGAGACACCCGGTATATCATTTGGCAGCCGCCATGTTTTTTTTCTATTAAATACTATATTTTGAGCCACCTGGTATAACATTTGACAGCCGCCATGTTTTTTTCTCTTAAATCCTGTATTTTGAGTCTGAATATATCATCCTCAATAATTATTCTTATTATATATATTATATATATTATAAGCGCGCGGTAGTGGAGAATTGTTATCAATCTAAGGGATCTATCGCCGCTACTCGATGAACGCCAAACACAGCGACGCAACGAAATTTAGCAGCGCGCGCTGTACTGGACAATTGTTATCAATCTAAGGGATCTCTCTCGACTACGTCACACGATGAACACAGACCAGCGACGAACCGAGAGTCCAAAGTTCAAGGTGGATTCAAACGCCTATAGAACACCTACGTAGGTAATAACTGAGCTACAGCTTCATTGATAGTGAAGAAGCATTTGGTTGAATAAAAAAAACATCAATTTGAAAATTCCTAGAGAAAATAGTTTACAAAAATATCTAAATTTTACTTATCGCACTCAGATCTGAAACTCCTCGAGATTAAAAATGTGATAAGAGATTCAACTACACCAGTTGTGCCTCTAGGTCTCATATAATACTTTGCATCTAAAATTATCTCGACTACTTGGCCAATAAATGACCTACAGTATTTAGACTATAACTTTTTAACGAAAAGACTAAGAACAATGATTGAGGTGTCAAAATATAATGCTTTTGTCTGGACTATATGGATTCAGACTAGGTAATAACTGAGCTACAGCTTTATTGATAGTGAAGAAGCATTTGGTTGAATAAAAAAAAAACATCAATTTGAAAATTCCTAAAGAAAATAGTTCACAAAAATATCTAAATTTTACTTATCGCACTCAGATCTGAAACTCCTCGAGATTAAAAATGTGATAAGAGATTCAACTACACCAGTTGTGCCTCTAGGTCTCATATAATACTTTGCATCTAAAATTATCTCGACAACTTGGCCAATAAATGACCTACAGTATTTAGACTATAACTTTTTAACGAAAAGACTAAGAACAATGATTGAGGTGTCAAAATATAATGCTTTTGTCTGGACTATATGGATTCAGACTAGGTAATAACTGAGCTACAGCTTTATTGATAGTGAAGAAGCAATTGGTTGAATAAAAAAAAAAATAACTGGCCGCATACTTGCAATGGGCGGGAATTATTCAGATTGGTTTCAATCAAACAAGTCTTATGTCGAGAAGAAATTAAAGTTGCCCAACCCTCTCCCCACCCACCTGATAATGAATACCAAAAAAAGAAACAGACTCAAACTGCAAAAATGTGATCAAAATATACGATTTCCGCGTTCCAAAAAACAGCCTTAAATTAAACCGAAAAACTCTATGTTTCTTATGGAGATTTGGCATTTCGAAATTGCTCAAAATACACGTTTTTGCGTTCGAAAAAATAACTGAAATTAGAAACGCTAAAACATGCCAAAATGCGACCACAAAAACCGTTTTTTGCGTTCGAAAAAACAGCTAAAATTTGAAACGGTAAAACATGCAAATATGCGAATAAAATAGACATTTTATAAGGTTAGTTCGTTCTGCTTTGATCAAACTTGATCTCCCATAAAAGTTGTCTTATTAGAGTACCCGCATGTTTCTATACCTTTACTGATAACGAAGTCAGCGTCCTATGCCCATTTGGCATTGGAAAATGCTCAACATTGTTTCTTGACATCGAAACAAACCCATTGGTGTCGAAATTATTGAAATCGTACGACCGATAGTAACTAAATTCGGACCCTTATCAATTTTTAATGATTGGGCACCTTCCTGATGATAGAGAGCGCTGACGTATTCGATCTCGATAACGCAATAATCGTTACTCTGTGGTTTTGATAACTAAACTGCTGGCCTGGGTCTTTCGATAATCGTTATTTCGATAAACACATTTCAAGGCCAACTGATTATTACTTCCAGCATAATAACCAAGTTTCCTGTTTGCGCGGTTTTTCCATAATTGATAACGCCGAATGGCACGTTTCAATGCCAACTGATATGAAACGAATAACAGAAATTGATAGCAGAATGTTTGTATGGTAATAATAATAATAAAATTCAATTTTCGAATATTTTTATTTAAACCAAATTATGTGAAATTCCAAAATTATATCTTGTATAGTTCTAATTAAAATACATAAAATACATGCTAATATTATAGATACTATGATTAGAATTCTATAAACGTTATATTCCATTTGCGACTTCTTTTTTCCCTGTCCTGCTGGAATAAATTCGGTGGTTTTTGTGTCTATTTCACGAAGATCTTCAAATATCAGCTTCAATTTATACTTGAATGCTGTATTCTTAGGAATATCGCTAACAAATACTGCTAACTGCCTCTGATTGACCCGAGTTAAACGCATTGTTTTCCATTGTGTCCTATTACAATGAGGATCGAAATCATCTGCCTTCACGCATATTGCCATGAATTTCACTCTTTTCGTAACATTGACGTATAAAACATTATTCAATATTGCAGTCAGAAGAATAAAATTTGTTTTCAGTTGAGGAGACATATTCTCCGATGCTTTAGGCTGGTTTTTTTCTTAACGGATATGTCGTTTGCGGTAATTTTCGATTGAACACTTTGTCATGAATACCCAAATCAGTCAACTGTTTCACCACATTCTCCTTTTCTTCATAAAATTGAATATCTTCCTTTAACTCTTGGACACGTCTAGAAAAATCTTCAACCTTCTGTCTGTATTCTTCAGATGACAATTTAATACTGATTATTTCAACTGTTCAATGGCAATAACATACTTTCCAAAAAATAAAGTTGTCTAACCCTCTCCCCACCCACCTGATAATGAATACTAAAAAAAAAGAAACAGAGTCAACTACGTGATAAAAAAAATGCAAAAAATAATTTTTTCCTTCAAACATATGAAAGAATACTTACCACCGGAACAATTGAAAACACTGTACTTTGCACTTGTAGAAAGCCACCTCAGATATGGAATACAGGCATGGGGCGCAGCTGCGCGAATATACATAAATCCACTAGAAATACTACAAAAAAGGTTCCTGAAAATAATTATGTCGAAACCGCGTAGATATTCTTCTGATGACCTATATAGTACATCACAGATTATGGATATTCGCCAGCTATTTTATTTCAATGCGTGTATAAGATATCATCTTAGTGAAGATAAAGCACCTCATCCCTACCATCAGTATGAAACCAGAGGTCGTCAACTACTAATGCAACCATTAGTGAAAAAATCAATATCACAGAGGAGTTACTCCTATATCGGCACTAAAATATACAACTCTATTCCAGGAAATATAAAATCTCTTAGCAACAAAAAAACATTTAAAACACAACTGAAAATGTTTTTACTTCAGACTCCTAGATTGTATTTCACTACCTTGATAGAGTCAAAATGGTAAAAACAATGACTGAAAATATAAATGTTTAACCTCAACCATAATTATAAATTAATATTTTTATTGTATCTTACTGCATTTTATTGTATATTATTATTATTTTTATATCTTGATACTCATAATGGTAATAATAATGACTAAATAAATACCTTCTTCTTCTTACCTTAATAGTATCTTTTATTATCTATATTTTATTATATAGCATTTTTATAGCATTTAATAGTATTTTATGGCATTTTATTGCATTTAATGTACATACTGTAACTTCATTGTTTTCCTATATACCCTTACTTATAATCGAAACAAGTGCATTGCACTTATCGATTACCAACTTTATTTATGCTACTTTTATATGTACCTACTCTCAAAAATTATTCTTATTTCATGAATAAAGTTTATTATTATTATTATTATTATTATTATTATTATTAGAGTCAAACTGCAAAAATGTGATTGAAATATACGTTTTTCACGTTCCAAAAAACAACTGAAAATTGAAACGCTTCACTCTATGTTTCTTATGTAGATTTGGCATTTCAAAATTGCTCAAAATACACGTTTTTGCGTTCGAAAAAACAATTGAAATTAGAAACGCTAAAACATGCCAAAATGCGACCACATTAACCGTTTTTTGCGTTCGAAAAAACAGCTTAAATTTGAAACGGTGAAACATGCAAAAATGCGAATAAAATAGACATTTTATAAGGTTAGTTCGTTCTGCTTTGATCAAACTTGATCTCCTATAAAAGTTGTCTTATTAGAGTACCCGCATGTTTCTATACCTTTACTGATAACGAAGTCAGCGTCCTATGCCCATTTGGCATTGGAAAATGCTCAACATTGTTTCTTGATATCGAAACAAACCCATTGGTGTCGAAATTATTGAAATCGTACAACCGATAGCAACTAAATTTGGACCCTTATCAATGCTATATCTCAATTTTTAATGATTGGGCACCTTCCTGATGATAGAGAGCGCTGACGTATTCGATCTCGATGACATGTAATACATTTCCGATTGGGATCGCACGGTGAAACGCTAAACTCCTGTTAAAACATCATATTTTTTTTTCTATAAATGAGATGCTCTGTTTACCTTCTTGATTAGGATTGAAACGTCCTATGAACGTTTTTTTTCCTATCTTGAATAGTTTTTGAACACTCTGTGTATGTCTAAGAAAATTTTGGAACACTCAGTATGAAATATCACCGTATTTTTCTATTGGGTCCCCATATCCCCAATGATACGTATTTTCTGCGTCCCATTTTCCACATGACATTTGACACTTGCATCAGCCATGTTTTTTCTCTTAAATAACGTGTGATACGCCCTGTATATACTATTGCTGAATACTTTGCTACTCCCAATGACCCATTTTCCATCTGACCTGTACAACCATGTTTATTTGTCACATATTTTTTTTTCTTCAACGATATTACCAATGACAACTGATATCGAGTGTGAGGCGCCGCCGATATATTGAGCGACGTTCTATACAAAAAAATGTCAAACGTTAACGAACCGACTTCTAACATTTGAGCGATTAGTACATAACGCATTAAAATGTGAGGTTTATGGCACTTATGGCAGTTGACGGAAGGAAATTCTATCATTTTCTTGATCCCCCATAAAAGTTGTCTTGTTAGAGTACCCGCACGTCGTTGTACCTTCGCTAATAACGAAGTTAGCCTCCTATGCCCTTTTGGCATTGGATAATGCTTAAAAATGTTTCTTGACATCGAAACGAATCCATTGATGCAAAAATTATCGAAATCAGACAACCGGAAGTGGCCATTTTATTGCATATTTGAACTCTCCTCGATGTGGATAATCCGAATTCACTATTACTTTTCTTCTACCTCAATTTTTTCAAACCGGAAGTGCTTATTTTTCGATGATTCGTATTTTAAATCCCCATGTCCCCAATGGTACCTTTTTCTCTACCCTAAGCAGCCATGTCTTTTTTTCTCTCAAACGATATGATTTTCCATAAACTTTGCGTTTTGAGACACCCTGTATACTGAATCTAACGAGCAGCTGCCATTTTTTTTCTCTCAAATTATACGTTTTGAGACACCCTGTATACTAAATAAGACAAGCACCCACCATGTTATTTTCTCTTAAATAATATGTTGGTACACCAGGTATACTAAATCAAACGAGCAGCCATGTTTTTTTTCTCTTAAATGATAAGTTTTGAGACACCCTGTGTACTAAATAAGACAAGCACCCACCATGTTTTTTTCTCTTAAATGGTATGTTTTGATACACCTGGTATACTAAATCTAACGAGCAGCCGTCATGTTTTTTCTCGTAACTGATACTTTTTGAGAGACCCTATACACATAGCTTGTTGAAACGCTAGACCACCGTTGAACCGCCATTTTTTCATATTTATTCCAAACATCATTATTATTATCAGACTCACAATCATTATTTTTTTTAAATATTCAAACAGCGTGCTCTGGTAGCTGAATAAAGATATATCCCACATTTGTACATCAACTTGTACGAAGTCTCCGTGGAGGCAAGGCTAGCGTCACTCGCTACCACACATAAACCGCTGGTTCAAACCTCGTTCTCTGAAATCTCTTTTTCTTTTCAAATTCAATTTATAATATGTGTACGCCGCGCTCTATTGGCAAAATGTTATCAATCAACTGGATCTCTCTCGACTACGTCACACGATGAACGCAGACCAGCGACGCTCTAATTTTCCCCCACTCCATAAAGAGCAAAAATTGCAAAATGAACCTTAAAAATCCTTATGGCAATTAACATGTAAAAATGATCAAATTGATTGTAGAAGCCCCCTAGCCTATTTACTTGCCAAAGATGTCTGAAGTGTGAAGCAAGCAAAGGTTCCAAGACAAGATCGAGAGGAGAGATGAAACAATACAATGTAGGTGCTCCCTTCGAACGAATCGCCATCGATGTAGCAAGACCGTTTCCGATGACGAATGATGGCAACAAATACATCCTCGTTGCCATGGATTACTTAAGCAAATGGGTTGAAGCTTATGCCTTGCCTAATCAAGAAGTATCCACAGTTGCAAGAGCTCTGGTGGATAACATGTTTTCAAGGTTTGGAGTCCCAATGGAGCTACATTCCGATCAAGGAAGAAATTTTGAATCAAATTTATTCAAGGAAGTTTGTGAATTGATGGAAATTAGCAAGACTAGAACAACGGCCCTATGGAAGACTATGGAAGAACATCTTTCCAAAGTAGTAGAGAAGCACCAGAAGACCTGTGATCGACATCTTCCACTGTTCTTGATGGCTCACAGGGCCTCTGTGCACGATTCCACAAAGCTCACTCCAGCCAGCATTATCTTCGGGAGAGAACTTTGGTTGCCCTGTGACTTGGTGTTCGGATCACCAAGTTCTGAAGAAAAAGATGTACAGGATTATGCAGACGAACTACGAGATAGCTTGAATGGGATCCACGAATTTGCAAGAAAAAGATTGAAGATAACTAGTGACAGAATGAAGGCTCGATACGATCTTAAGGCTGTATTTGGGAGCTATCCGCGATGATTAAACCAATTTTTTCCTACGTCAACCACAATCGATACGCCACTGCAGAAACTTGAGATGTGTCAATGATGCACGTATCTGTCACCCGTCCCACTCGACAGTCGTCAGTATGATTTGACAGTGACCGTACTTTACAATTTTGGGTGTAGCGGAAAGACTTCGTGATACCGGGCCATGTTTTTCAACACACGTCGAACGTGCAGTGAATCGTGCTGTTGTTGTTGATGAAGCAGTTCTGCAACTCCTCGTGTGATTATTTGGGGACTTGGTTTAACGCAAACTATGGTATGACATATTATCATTTTCAATAGGAAAAAGTCCTAGAGTCACAAAACTTGCCACGTCGTCAGCAGTGTTGTGAATGGCTTGTTGAGTGCACCAGACAAAATCCTCAGTTTACCCGCAATATTTTGTGGACAGACGAGGCTGTATTCACCTGGGACGGGAGGAATCTTCAATTCGCACAACAGTCATATTTTTGCACAGGAAAATCCGTATGTCTTGGCGGTCACAGGCGGCGCGTTCCTACCAATTATTCAAGTAATTTTTTTCGTTCCATTTTTGTAATTCCTCTTGGTTTTCAACTTATTTTGGTGGATAGAGCACATTGACAAATTTTGTGTCAGTGGTGATGAATCACCCTGTATATTTTTGTTTTTACGAATCACCCAGGTTTTCGGGGGGAACCCCTCAAAAGCAAAGCTTGTGCGAGCAAGGAAGATCTGGGACCTACTTACAGCTTACGTAAAAGTGGATTCCGAACCACTTTATCTCAATGGCAGGAGGTGGGGATTGAACCCGTGCCGCCTGGGTGGAAAGCAAACACTCTAACACCACGACCAGTTCGCTTTCATCTGGTTAGGATAACTTTGTTCGCGGATAATACCATAGGACGTTTTTATTTTATTGGATAAACTTTTATTTTGAAAGAAAATATGGTCGCTCTGCTAATTGACGAGAGCAAATAACATGACAAAATCACGACACTGTTATCGCTTATTTTAAGTCAAAAACACCTTGTTACCTAAAGAAGGAAAATTTGTTTACATTTAGTTTTCTTGATAGGGATACAGCGCGCGGCTGCAACAAAAATCATGCTGCCAAAAACTGACGTTTCTTATGGACGATATTTTACTTGAGTTGAATCATGGAATTTATTTCACTATAGCTACCAAAAAAAATGTTGATGATGCTCCTAATAAATTGGAGCACCAAATTATCTATTGATGATGTTGATTTGATGGGTTTTGTCCAATGGAACCCTGACAGAAAGAAACAAAACTGAAAACGATTAATATCCCTGGATTTGAGCTTGTATCTCTCTGGTAGAAAAAATTCGCAAAATGTGAAGTGTAATCTATCCAAAATGGGTATCCGTTAACAATGAAAACTACGTGTTCCACTGATTAGTTGATTTGTTCATGTTAAATACCATTCGCTGTTTAATCCCTTGAATTAATTTTTCATCGCTAAATTTTCAAAAATAAATTCAAAATTGTTTTTTCCGTTAACCAGCTGTCACCCCCTACGAACGACAGCCCTCAGAAGTCAAAACTTGTGCGAGATAAAGATTAACGAGGTCTTACCTTTTAACGTGCGATTCCTAGCACGAGACCAATGACCATGGTGGGAATCGAACCCACGTCCCTCTGATTGATAGACTAGCGCTCTACCATCATGACCACTGCGGACAGTTAAAAGTCCTTGAATCATGGCCACGTAAATACGGGGGCCTCCTACACCAGAGGCCTAGGCAGTTGACGAACGTCACGAAGGCAATGATTGAGTAATCGTGACCCACCTTCAAACACAAACCAACTAGGTTTCTTGAATATTTTTCCTAAACGTATATTAATTATATGAGTTCAGTATTTGAAACGATCAAGAAACAATATTCCTTAAACCTTGATATTTTGTCCGCTGTGCAAGGGTCAACAGGTCAACGGTCAACGGGGGCAGCCTGGCTGCCATCTGGCATGAACAGGTTGCCAAACTTAGTTAATTCGCTTTACCGATCCGCCATGTACAGGCACACATATACCACCCCTTATACCTAACCCTATCCCTAATATGATGTGCTATGATGTCATTTATTTATATTCAAAATAAAGCATGGACATGGCGCAGTCGGTAGGTTCACTATTTGGCTCGATTACTTTTTCCTTGTAGCCCTGGGCATAATGAGAGTAAAAAACGAGTGATGAGTGATAGTAGACTTGAGCAGGAAGGATGATATGATGTGCTTTCGTATCTTTATATATTTTGTTATTGGTCGTTATGTATTACCCATTAGTAAGATTTTGTTAACGTGTATATTGAAGTCAGAGACTTGTGCGAGCTAGGGAAGACGTAGCTCTTACCTTTTAACGTGTGAAGCCCTGCTCGAGACCAGTGACCATGCTGAGAATGGGACCTACGCCGAGAAGCAAGCGCTCTATCATCACGACCACCACGGCCCATAATGATATTTTCCACTTATTTATGATGTGTATCTTGAAGAAACAATGACTTTGGAATTCTTTGAAAGGCAAAAGATTCGGAATTTGGAGATGCAGGGAACTGCTCGTCCATTTTTTTTAACTATGCTAGTAGTAGTTGTTCGTTGCTTCTGCTATCGCTTGTGAATCTGTAATGTGGGTACCATCTATATTCGTTATCTTTACAGGCAATTGTTTGGATTTTCACAATGAGCTCCGCAAGTGTAGGGGATTTAGTTATAAAAAATTGGTCCTATTCCATGAACAATAACCAATACATTAAATTAAAGTCGGTTTTTATGATAATTTTTCCGGGAATTTACACAAGACTTCCACTACAATACATCACTACGAACATATTATTGCCTCTATCAACCCCTATGTTTAATCGTCAAAATCAATAAAAATATCGTCTGGTTTTACTCAAAAAAGTTTTACTTGTTATCTATCTGACATCATGTCACCATTTCAAAAAATACCGAGTGTCCAAGATAAATAAATAACAATATAAAGAAAAGGAACAGATTCAACATTTCTCCCCCCCGTGATGGAGGTTTCAGCTTCGCTCACTCGCTGTTGATTTCTAAACGACATAGTTTCGAGACTGGACGTTTGTAGACTCCGTTCTTAGTCCGAACTTCCACTTCACGAACTCTTCCATCTGTCCCAGGAAAAATCTTCTCCACTCTTCCCAACTTCCAACTCTTTCTAGGTGAATTTTCTTCTACGACGATTACCATATCGTGTTGCTGGATCGGCTTGCCATCATCACTCCACTTTGTTCTATTCGTTAACGTTGGTAGATATTCCCTCGTCCATCTCTTCCAAAAGTGATCTTTCAATAATTGAGATTTCATCCATTTCCGGCGCAAATCTACAGCTTGCAGCTGCCCCAACGGTGTCGATTCGTTAGTAAATTCCAGCAGAAAGTGATTAGGAGTAAGTGCTTCAATATCATTGGGATCCACAGAGACCTTAGTTATCGGTCGAGAGTTGATATTGTTCTCACACTCAGCAAACAAAGTCAAGAGGAGTTCATCAGTCAGTACCTGTTCATTCAGTATACACTGAAAGGTGCTTTTCACAGATCGTACAAGTCTTTCGCAGACTCCTCCTATGTGTGGAGAAGCTGGTGGTATAAATTTCCATTTAATACCTTTTTTAGTCATTTCGTCAGTCAGTTTCATTCTATTCATATTCGTAACGGCAATTTTCAACTCTTCTGATGCCCCGTGAAAATTTGTACCATTATCCGAATGAATTTCTTCTGGTTGCCCCCATCTGGAAATCATTCTTCGTACAGCCATTATTGCCGAATCCGCGGTGAGTGAATGAGCCACCTCAAGATGAACGAACCGTTGAGCAGGTGAGTATCACTCCCCACCGTTTCTCACGTCGGCATCCTATCTTGACGTACAGTGGCCCAAAGTAGTCTACACCTGTGTACGTGAAGGCTCTAGAGTTTGATGTCAGGCGAAAAGTAGGTAACTACCCCATTCTTGGAATTTGTGGTTTTGCCCTAAGAAGTTGACATTTATGGCATCGTGATTTCACTGCTGCTCGACCATCAATTACCCAATATTTACGTCTGACTTCATTGAGAATAGTTTCTATATCTTGATGGGCGAACTTTTCATGGTAATACATCAACAGAATTTTTGTCAGTCGATGTTTGGACGGAAAGATAATGAGTCTTTTTGTATTCTGTTCCAACTCCGTTACCAAGTCAGTTCGTCCATGCAAAACAAGTAGTCCGTTTTCATCAAAACTTGGGTACAGTAATCGTAATCGGCCTTTCAGCATTTTGTTTTTCTTCAAGGCCTGAATATCTTCAGAAAAACTTTCCTGTTGACATCGCCGTATCCATAATGCTTCAGAGCTCTGGATTTCGTTAACAGATAAAGTCCACGATAATGTGCAATGCTTGTCTCGAGTTTTTGAAATCCAATTTTTTGCTATCTTTTTTACGTAGGCAGTAGTTCGCATAAGTCTTGTCCACTTCGAAAACCGTCAGACATCTGGGAGACAAGCAGTGTCCGATTCCGTAACAAAGACGATAAATTCTGGCTCTGTGTATGTCTCTTCCACTTTTTTCAGTGATATTTTCTGAATTTGCCAGGACGTCTCATCCCTCATATATAGAAAACTTAGTCCGGTGTATCATTTGTCGAAGTCTAAGATATTTGCTCCACATGAGTAGGTCCTAGTTGCATCGTCAGCAGCATTCTGATTCGATGGGATCCAGTGCCAGTCATTACTATCTGTATTTTCTTGGATTTCCCCAACCCGATGAGCTTCAAACTGTCCTAATTTAGTCCCATCTCCTTTAATCCAAAATAAAACAGTTGTAGAATCAGACCAGAAAAACACCCTGTCAACTCGTATTCCAATTGTACTCGCTACTATTTTTGCCAATCTGCTCCCCGTAAGAGCAGCTTGGAGTTCAAGCCGAGGTATCGAAATCGGCTTGGTTGGAGCAACACGTACTTTGGCGATTATGAACGATACGTCAATAATTGTTTCTTCGGTTACCACTCTGAGGTAAGCTACAGATGCGATTGCCTTCTTACTGGCATCGCAGAATAGATGAATTTCAATTATTTGAGAACGGGAAATATTCAGAGAGTAAACTCTTGAAACGGCAATGCTTGTGACCTTTTTTAGGTCTGTCAACCACATTTTCCAAGTTTGGTGGAGTTCATCATCGATTTCGTCGTCCCATCCTATGCCCGATTTCCAGATGTCCTGTATCAATATACGAGCTCTAATTATCAAATTGACAATAAGTCCCAACGGATCAAAAAGTGACATTCCTTGACCATTTTCCACAGAACCAGTTAATACGGCTCAAGGACCAATGTTTAATCGTCAAAATCAATAAAAATATCGTTTGGTTTTACTTGTCATCTATCTGACATAATGTCACCATTTCAAAAAATACCGAGTGTCCAAGACAAATAAATAACAATATAAAGAAAAGGAACAGATTCAACACCCTATATAAGCATTGCGTACCCGTTAACATCAGTGGGGGTGCCTGGCCTAATCATCTTTGGGTGCTGGCGAGCTGCTAGTACTTACGGTGCATGGGATCCCTTTCGGGCCACAGAGGTGGAACGAAGACATGTTATGTACTGTTTGATGAACTCAATGATATTACACACATTATTCGATACAATTAATGTAATGTAAGAGCAATTCCAATCTCTGACTTTTTATTTGACAATATATCAAATTCAATTTTTATCAACAACTAATTTTTTTTAAGTATATAGAATACGTAAATCGAATATATCAAACATAAACACTAACACTTGAGTATTTCAACAAAATAAACAAAAAATTCTTATCCCAGTTTTCTCAATATCATGAATTATTTTCATGTTTTTTTTACTCGAAAAAATTATTGACAACCTGGTAGAATTGACCAGGTAATTTGAGCATAGCGAGCATTGAAAACTTATCATATTCGGATATCAGCCAAATTGATGTTTGTCAATTAATTGTATTTCAATATCAAATTGAGAAACGAATGCCACTTTATGTCGCACAGTTGAATAGATAATCTTAAGAAAAATAAGACAGGATTACGATGTCTGCTTTGTCACAAGGTATGATTCAAAAAGTCTGTTTGATGATGAACTCTGTCATTTGATGATAAACGAAATTTCAAATGAATCATGAGAATTAATAGATAACGTAATCCAATATTCCGTGAAAACTTATAATTAGGTATATTTGTCGACAAGTCACCATTAGAAAAAAACTAGTGTCCCCTACGATTGTTGTATTAACCTGATAAATAATTAGCAAAGTTTTCTACAAGAAGTACTTTGTAATTCTGTCTAAATATTATGTTTCGATTCAAATGGGGTAACGGTTTCATGGTTTCTGCCACTGATCAGCGAAAGTTAGCTCACCCAATGAAATCAAAAACAGCTCTTGTAGTGACTTCCTAAGATAAACACTAATGTATATATTCACCGTCATCTCTAGGTTTCAAGAAATACTTTGACTATTGAGTCAACTTCAATATGAAGCCAAAATCGTTTCATGAGAAGTGGACGACACTATCTGATGAAACATACTGGGCAATGCCACTTCATTTCGATTTCATCATGAATGTATAGCTTTTCCAAAAATAAGGGATACTTATTTTGTATTTCATCATTTCTTCCATGATCTTTGTTTAAAAAGCGAAAAATCAAATTTTGGCATCATATGTAGTAAAACCACATTTGGCAAGTCGCATGCTGAAAAAATGCATTCCATCAGTTTTGACACCATAATTCTTGTTCCGTGGTCGTTGACGAGTGACAGTAACACACGTGTCTGTATTACTTCACTGAATATTTAACCTTACATTTGGTTTTGACTACGGTTGAAGCTTTGCCTTATGTTGTTTATTGATTTATATTTTTTTGTGTGGTTCTCTCATTTCATTTAAACAATGAAAATGTGTTTTCTTCCAAACTGTGAAAATAATGGAAATATTACCCCTATGAAAATATTTATACCAGTTCCTAGAAATTATGAAAGAAATGGTGTAAATAAGCTGGCGTAGGCACCGTTGCCACATTGACTTTGTGAACAAATGTAGTGAAAATTGTTTATTATTTAATATCGCCTGGAGAAAATAATTCATTGGTGTCATTATTTTAATGTCTTCTTCCAATATATTCGATTTCCAAAAACTTTTATCAAATGTGGCATTCCCCATTGACTAATAATGAAAAATGGATAAGCTGATGAGCCCGCTCTTTATGAAATATGAAAAAAAAATCCTAACAATTTATCTGACCAGTCGATAATATGGAGGACGTGACCATAATTAGGTATATGTTAAACAATTTACCTCAAGGAATTTCTTATCTCGTTTATACGAAATGCCCTCGTCCGAGATTACCTTTCCACTTACGCGAGAAGACCTAGAAAGTGGCGATCAAAAAATAAAAATCACTTATAACGGGAAATGCAACTACTTGATGATTTTCTCGGACGTGGCCAACTCGTATAATTGTAGATTATTGTACTGTCATTTAGTCACTTCAGTTGAATCAGATGCATATAACCTATGCGGGTAGAGGGCAGCTATTATTTACACTTTCCATGTTCCTTCAGAACGACTTCCTACAGAATGACAGACATTTCTGGTGCATTAGACTCGAACTGGGTCCAAAACTAGCAAAAGTTTCGGCGGCCAACACCTAGACCGTTGTGTGTTTGTATTGGTGCGGGTGTGTTCCTGGGTTTATGTATGTTTTGTTTAGGATTGTAGGATAATTTCAAAAGCTGTATTCATCACATTTGTTCTTATGTATTATAAAAAATATGGTTCAGTGTTTTAGTAACCTGTGACTTTGCCATATCTGACATCCATTATTATCCTTTCTCCGTTCGATAATCCTGAACGTCCCTTTTTCAGAAGATTCGATACACCAAGAAAGCGCGCTGGTGTTATTCACTCAAATAACGACTTTGTGGGATTGGTAACTATTGTATCCGAAAATCATGTGCTTTGAGCGGATGAAGTGAGCCAAAAGTGACGGCCTCCTGCATCGGTTCGGCTTGGGTTTCTGCCATAGTACGGCAAGCCGGAAACATTTTTTGATTCAAGGGCATTCTACCAAGTATCCCTATTATCGAAACCACCATTTCAATAAAATGGTTTGGGTGAAACCTGTGGAGTATATCGAGATCTTGATATTTAGTCCGTTTGTCTCCTCGAATAATTGTTTTACTTCTCATTCTCCACAACGGACCCAATATTCCCCGAAGCATAAATTAACACAGGTATCTCGTCTATACCATACCTACCAATTGTACAGCAAATGCATTATGGTCTAAGGTACTCCATAACACGCTATACATCTAGTGTTAGGACCGTCCATATCTATCATCGTCAATGTTCTTGAAGAGGACCCCATACATCGACTTATCCTTATGTAAACCTGTGGTAGAAGTCCATTGTGTTTCGAAGTGGAGTGGTATAGATTCACGATGAAGAAAAAGTGGAGATGATTTTCAGTTTTTCTTCATCGGTTATTCTTATGTACCTGCAGGAATAATTCCATCTCCGTAGCTTTGGTGTTTGGTTTTTGCTCAACGGGTTCCAACTCGGTGATATCAATCAATCAATCAATCAAACTTTATTATTCCCTTCAGACAAAATACATTGTATAGGAATCGTCACATTATAAACCTATAATCTAACTTAATCTAATATCACAATCAGGACATGAATAGCATGAGAACAAAGACAGGAACAAGAAACAAGTGCCACCAAAATGTGGTATCACAAAAAATCATCTACAGAATAATAAGACTTCGACAATAGATATTGTTTCAATTTTGTTTTAAAAGTTTTGGTTGAGGAACAAGATTTAATGTTTGGTGGTATTTTGTTATATAACATTAGACTCATATTGTTGGGAGATTTGAAAGTAAGAGTCTTCTTAGGATAGAGTGTGGGTTGCCTCGATCAGTGTCGATTACGAGAAGTGCATATGTTGCTTGAGAAGAAGTGCTTCGATCTCTGCTTTTTTTCCATGGTTGCGGACCATGCAGAGAAGATCTGAACTCCTGATGACTTCACACGCTCCATCCAATACTAGTCCGTTAAATTGATACTCTGAACTCAGAAGTCCTCGACCTTCTTGTTGTCTCAGAAAGTATAACGTTTATACGTACATATATGTTATATCCGATTCCTGAATGAGCCCTTTGTCCCGGAATTGCGTCATACACTCTAACCATTGCATCATCTACTACGCAGAAGATAGAGGATATTCCTCAGCACATTTGAAGGTCTTCGTGGAATAATAGAAACTACGCAGTATCCAGTCAGCATTCCCGAACCTATAAAAGTCGAGGAGACCGGATTCAAGTCGTTCAAGTCTTTCCAGTCTTCAAACCAAGTAGTGTAGTAGATTTGAATCAAAACGAGTTTTAAACCATTATAATTTCGCATGTAAAGTTCAATATTTCCATATTGTAATAAATGTGAATAAAGTCTGTTTTTAAAAACTCAAACCAAAGAAGACTGATTTAACCTATATATGTACATATAAATCAAACCTCGCCACACACGCCATACAAAACAAACACAACTTCCCCCCGCCAGAAAACACCAGACTCATAAAACAAGTCAATAAAGGAAACCGCATGAATATCTGGGAAAACTTAAACATCCATAAATTCAAAAACCATAATTCACTTATCGATGAACAAATACAAATCAACACACAAGAAGACCTAACATTCAACATACTCCACGAAAAAATACACACCCCCAGAAACAATGTACCTAGAGAAACACCGACCATAATATTACAACCCAGGTACAGGCAAATTCAATAAGACGTTCGGATGAAATACCTGTCCAGACCCTAACTAATGAACAAACAATAACAAATTTACTGAGACGATCTAATCGTATAAGAGAACAGATAGGAAGATAGAACGTTCAGTAGAGCCATGAAGATGATAGCACAGACAGCTATCGAAAGCGCTCGCATGTAACATTTAGAAGCCATTAAAGTTTCATATCCTTTTTGTAAATAATATCAATATTAATACGTCAATTTTTGTAGCAGCTCCTCTTGAGTCCATTTCACCATTCCAAACGAGTAGTGTAAGATCGAAACGGCGAGCATATTAGTTGCAGTAACTTTGTTCTTCTCTTACAATTCTGATGACCAGATCTATTTCAGTGTATGCTGATACTTGCCGCTGAATGTTTCTGCATCGTCTTTTTTTGAGATAAGTGTACTCTTTCACCACCATCAAGGATCAAATGAGGTCTTCCCAGTGAAATAAATCGGTGACCTCATGTCTCCGGTTGCTTGGAGTTGTTGCCGCAGTTGTATTCACAGGTTTCTGGATGCTAAGTACAATGGGTTGACGGAGATTTTCAATCGGGTACCGTGCCCGTAAGGCAAATTCATGATAATATTATTATTGAGCTAATCAATGAACTGCATTTTATCATTGCTATTTTCAATTACGTATAATAATGATAATAATATGATACAATTCAAATAAAATTTAAGTTACATGCTTAAGTAAATAAAGTAAAATAGGAATAATTGCAAAGCACTTGTTTCTCGGAATATAAGGTAAAATACCTGTGAATGAATGATTAGATGAAATGGAGATGTATGAAAATTTTAAAATATAAAAAACACAAAATATACAATTACAAAATATGAAATAGTGTTAAATATATGACACATGATTGTGAATAAGAATGTAAAAAAGGTTGAATGAGAAAAAAGTGAATTAGAAGATAAAATAACACGAGTATTACATGAATTTCGAAAATATATTATACAATTAAAAATTAAGTATCAAACACGTCACAGTTCATAAAAATCATATACTTATATGAAACGTTTAATGAAATAAATCAGAATATATGATTAATTGGGTTGGTATACAAACACATATTTCTATTGCTGGAGTGAATTAAAAATGTTTTTTCAACGATATCAGCAATTGATTGCCAGGATTGACAGTATATAAATGGTATAAATATGAAATATATCAATACTTCTAATTGAATGAGGAATAGTTTTGAACAGTTTAGAAGCTAAGTACGTATAAGTATGTTGGATGAGCGATTTTTGTGCTAGTGGAATGACGTGGTGATCTTTTTCCTTGTATTATAACTGTGAGATGGTAAGATATAACTCTTTTTTTTATAAGTTATGAGAAGAGTTGACGAATGTTGAAGATATAAGCTTCAGAAAACAGTTTTTCAGTTGAATAGCATTTAGGTTCGCTAGAATTAGTTTCAGAAACCTATTTTGTAACATCTCTAGTGGATGAAGGTGTGTTCTGAAGGCTCCTACTAAACAAGCTATTCCATAGCGTAAGTGCCTTTCTACAAGTGCGTGGTACAGAAATTTTAGGTGGTGAGGGCTTAACAATTTTCTCAAGAATTTCAATTTATATATGATGTAACGAAGCTTGTTGCAGTATATAGTATATATTTATTAATCATTGTCTACATAATATCAAACTGCTCGAGTTCATGAACGGAAAATTTCACCATTTAAACACAACACTGACAATATGAATGACCACCTCAGTCTCGGTTATGTTACTTGTTGATTTTCATTTCACTTCAACTCACCATCATTACACCATTTTCCTTGGTTGTTTGGATCCTGCCTGAAGGAAAACTTTTGTAAGTCAGCGTAGGTTTCTGCAAGCAATCCAACGATGAAGAATGCTGTCCCAGTTGAATCCACCGATGTCATGGTTTTTGGAGCTCTGGGTATTGAATGTCTGGGAGAATTTATTATTATCACTGGCAAGCTAACTATGTACACCCATACAGCCTGTAAAAAGAAAAGACTATGGTTACCTTTATATTTTGATAACAATAAGAGAGATCAGTCATGAAGGATTCCATTGTTTATAACGTTTGTAAAATGTTCAATCATCCACCAAATTTAAAAGCTACAACACTTGTTTTTTAAGTAATGACCTTACTAGGATTAATATGTGAAAATTTCATAATGACAACTTTTAAAAAAACTCAACGGTCTTGTTAGGGGTTTCAAACGACATTGTGGAAGAGGTGCAACTTCTGATTATAATGGTTGAAATTTTATGATTCGAAATGCCTGAAAATTTCAGAAAAGGGCAGTTATCATTTGTCTACTTTTCAATATAAATATTTTTGTCTCAGATTATTCATGTTTCTTGACCTACGTTTTTTTCCATCTCATGAAAATGAATAATCATCAGTTCAACAGATCTGTCATGCTGGAATGATGAAAAAATAATGCATGGGAAATTTTGTATTAAAGCAGACATTTGCATAATTGATGCGACTATCCATTTGCAAAACACTAAGAAATAGAGGCGAGCCAACATTTTTGGTTTCTTAATAATTTTTTGTTCTTTTTCTAAATCAATTATGTCTTCTCTGAACTTTTCTTCACCATACAACTTTGGCAAACGTTATCTCGTCAGGATCAATTTCATGTTGATTTCTTTATTCGTCTGAATTTTTTCCAAGAATCAAAAAATCCATGAAAAGCATTACCAGTCGAAGTTATGTTGAAAATTGGTTGATGTCTGAAAAATGTTTGTTTTTTGGCGATAAATTTAATATATTCTTCATCCGTGATAACATTTTTCATTTCGCTTCCTTTCGTCCTATCAGCTTCACTTACTTTCTAGAATTGAGGTCCTCTAAACCAGAACGAATCTAGTGCAAAATGAACGTCGATGCTTTCTTTTGTAGCTAAATCAGCAGGATTGAGCTGTAATGGAATCCATCTCCAGCCAACCACATCAGTTAACTGTGAAATTTCATCCTCATCCAATAGAGTACCATTTCTGAATCAGACCACCAAACTTTTCTAGTAATATCATTAGTATTTTCGTCGCGGATTTGTTTTCCAAACTTGGCTGCTTGAACAGCTGCTTTCATTTCCATTAGGTATAGTTGTTTTTCTATATAGGGGCACAAGCTTGCTTTTCGATTAAATCATGTAGTTTCTACATCCTACAGGATCAAATATGATCATCAATATTTAAAAAATATCTCGCTTAGTAGGTAATTTGCTAATACTCTGTTTATTTTCCTGAATATACCTATATCGAAATGTTAACATATCTGTATTGGCATTCCAATATAGTTTCAAAATGATCCCATAATTCAGAATGCAATTTTTAGCAAGATAATTGGAAGGGATTGCTTTGAATGCTACGGCTGAATTTAATAACAAGTTTACCATTTGGAAACCTCCACGACGATGCATATTTGATGGTTTTGATAACTTCTGGTAAATTGCCTTTGGAGTCTGAGTAGTCATCTTTGTAATGCTGGCCTAACATGATTCGCTTCATATCAGGAAATTATTCTGAAAACTCGGTTGCATTATGATTCTAGATATACCAAGTATTTGAAGTAGAGCAAACTGCACCAAAAATCATGAAACGCATGTGACATACGTCTGGATAGCGATTTTTGTCCATACCACGAAATACAAATCTCTTTTCGAATCAGTACTTAGTGAAATATTTCCCTGATATCACCGCAAAATGCATATGTTTGTTCTCTGAATCTCAATAGGATGGAAATTAGTAACGGATAGTAATCTGGACCTACTAGCAAGAAGTCGTTGAGACTAACTCCATGACTCTGAGCAGCAGAATGAAAAACGAAGAGAAATTTTCCGAGCTCATTGATAAACATTAAAAAATCTCAACAGATGGAGTGTCATAAATTTCGAGAATAAGTCATACTCCGACGATGAGGGTATTTCTAAAGCTTTTTCTGAATATTTCGGTAAAGTCTTCGAGTCAGATCTCACTCCACCCTTTCCAAATTTGGATGTAAATTCAGCAGATTTTTTTTATTTATAATAGTTTCAATTCAGAATATTTTAGAAAAGCAAATCCTTCAACAGATAGATGGACTTGATCCTAACAAAGGCGCTGGTCCCGATGGACTTCCAACTTTGTTTTTTAAAAACTGTAGAAATTCAATCGTTGTTTCTCTGCTTATAATTTTCATCAAATCTCTCGAAACAGGCAGCTTCTAGGAGCTTGGAAAGAGGCACAGATTATTCCAACTCACAAAGGTGGTAATAAAAGCAATATAATGAACTACAGACCCATTTCTGTACTATCAATCCCTGGAAAGTTATTGAAAGCAATAATAACCAACCAACTCTTCTTTAAATATAAGCAAGTGATAAGTGAGTGTCAACATGGCTTTTTCCGGGGAAGATCTGTTACCACCAATCTCACCTGCTTCATACAAAAAGTTATGGATAAAATGGAGGATAAATGAGGAGCAGACATCCAAAATGAGTTTTGTCCATTACGGACGCATTAAGGATCATTCATTTGTAAAATTCCTGGATTGGCTATCAAAAGGAGATTTTTGACAACAACGCAATATTTAAGGACATATTTTTGCAATTTTTCCGGTTTCTTAAATTTCACCGAAACGTATTCGATTCTTCACGGTAAACTTTTTGTTAATGATATCGACAAATGCTTTTTTTTCTCTGAGTTTGGTATGTATGCTGACGACTTGAGAGTTTTCAAACAAGTTCAGAATTATAATGACTGTATTCTCCTTCAATCGCTTATACATCGATTAGAGACCTTTTGTAGATTCCACAAACTATTCCTGAATGAGAAGAAGTGCAATAAAATAACATTCACGGGGTTGAAGAATACTATCAATCACATGTACTACAATAATAGTAGTCCACTCACTACATGAGGTATATTCAATAAGAGACCTAGGAGTAATACTCGACAACAAACTTGATTTCAACCTTCACATTGAGAATATTGTGAAGATAGCCTCAAGAAACTTGGGCTTCATCATTCGAATAAGCAAGTTATTCAAAAACATATCCTCGTTATTTCTGGTTTATTACTCCTTGGTTAGAAATCATTTAGAATGTTGCTCTATTATTTGGAATACCCAGTACCATAAACACATTGACAGAATAGAGAGAGTTCAAAAAAAGTTAATCCGCTGTGGTGCCAGTACGGTTCTGGTACCTGACGTTTAGTTATTATGACATTTACTTTTATGAAATTTTCAATTTGTTATATTCTCTTTCGTAATACTACTACAGTTTTGTGATGAATAAAGCCTTAGTCGCTTAAAAGGTATTTCCACTACAATTTATTCATCACATTTCGAATTATCAAAGTGGATCGATTCCTGAAGCCCGATAAATTTGATACTGATCTACATTCACCGACTGCCACTCAAGAATAGTAGTATTGGCAGAAAACTTTCGAAAGCTGAGATTTCTCATAAATCATGTTTCCCACGATGTGTATCAACTGATAGCTGAAAGTGACACTTACAGTACAGCGATAGAAATTCTGAAAGCGATTTACGTGAAGCCAACTAATGAAATATTTGCAAGGACAAACTGGCTACTAGAAAACAACAATCCGAAGATTCAATTGATCAGTATCATCAAGCTCTGCAACTACTCAGCAAAAACTGTAAGTTTGCAGATGTAGATGCCGAGTCTCACCGAAAAACGTACGTCCGCGACGCATTTATTCGCGGTATCAACTCAGATCAAATCCATCTAAGCCTCCTAGAATTCAACACGCTAACCTTTGATGAGGCCATCGAAAAAGTTCGTGCTTTAGAATTGGCTAAAAATCAGTCCGTTTCATTCTCAATAAATGAAGCTTATCTCAGTGCAATATCTGGTCATGATAAAGATGACCCTTCTCGAGATTCATTAAACCTCTCTGCCATTCAGTCCATTCAAAAATGCTATTTTTGTAGCCACTCTCGACATAAATCACGCTAGCAATGTCCTGCGGTTAACGCCGAATGCAGCAACTGCGGGAAGATCGGACACTGGGCGATCGTATGTAGATCTCCCAAGAAAACTGCAAATAAAACGCCCAACAAGTCAGCCGCCCGAAGCGCAGCCTCTTCGTCAGCTCTGGACAATGCTACAGTTGCTATTCAAGTAAAAAATGTACCTACTTATGCTTTAATCGACACAGGACTTTTATATCGAAACAGTTTGCCGAAAGCTGTCGTTTCAAATTGTATCCAACATCAAGTTCTGTCTTTATGGCATCAACTTCCCTCAATTCGAAGATTTCAAATTATTGCTTGGCAAGACTCGACTTACTAGGGCACTTTTACAATGATGCAAAATTGAATGTACTCCCCGATTTATGTGCCAATGTAATCGTTGGTCATGATTTATTGAAACAGCATTCGGAGTTGAAATTCGCCTTTGGAGGAACTAAACCACCTTTAACGGTTTGCTACCTAGCCCCTGCGATAATAGAACCCCCTCATCTTTTCGAGTACCTAACCGGAAATGTCAAACCAATTATCACGAAATCCCGGAAATATTCCAATGACGACTATATATTCAAGAAAAACAAAAAGGGCCCATTGGGGCCTACTTGCCTGGCTGCGGCAGCGGCCTCCCCATGACTACTACATATATTCATGATGGAATAATCGCAGAAAGTAGATCTCCGTGGAGGGCCCAAGCATTTGTTTTTAAAAATGAGATTCAGAAGAAGAGGATGTTCATTGATTATTCACAAACAATAAATCGTTATACTTCATGAGATGTTTATCCCCTTCCTGATCTGGAGCAGAAAGTGGCAACGGTATCTAAAAACTCGTATTTCAGTACCATAGCTTTCAAGAGTGCTTATCATCAAATCCCATTGAGAGAAAAATATCGACCTTTCACTGCTTTCGAGGCATGTGGTCGGCTTTACCAATTCTGCCGTCTTGTATTTGGCCTCACTGACGGAGTCCCTATTTTCCAGCGTGTGATCGATGACGTTATTTCAAAACAAAAATTAGAGAAAACTTACGCCTACCTTGACGATGTAACAATCTGCGGAAAAGATAAGGAAGAACATGACAGAAACCTCCAGCGATTCATAGAAGCAGTAAATAAATATCATTTCACAATTAATGAAGACAAAACCAGTTATGCTAAAAAACTATAAATTTAATTGGATATAAAATAGAAAACAATACTATTTCTCCTGAAACAGATCATTTAAAACCTTTGCTGAGTCTTCCGCCACCAAACAGTCCCAAGAAACTTCAGCGTACAATTGGAATGTTTGCACATTATTCCAAATGGATACCCAATTATTCAGATAAGATTGAAAAGCTTCTGAACACAAAAACCTTTCCCTTATCTCCAGAAGTTGCGTCTAATTTCGAAGATCTGAAAATTGAAAAATGAAAAGCAGTTGTGAAGATAATTTACGACAAGGAACCCTTTGTAGTCGAAACGGATGCTTCCGATTTCTCGATTTTCGCAGTTCTCTCCCAATCAGGACGCCCAGTGGCTTTTTTTTCACAGAAACTCAATGATAGCGAAAGAAAACATTCGGCTGTGGAGAAAGAAGCCTATGCTATAGTGGGGGCCTTGAAGAAGTGAAGACATTATTTGATAGGCCGCCATTTCCGGATCATTACTGACCAGCGATCTGTATCGTTCATGTTCGACATGACATGAAAAACAAAATCAAAAATGAAATAATTCAACGATGGCGCCTCGAACTTTCATGCTATACCTATGACATTCTGTACCGACCAGTAAATCAAAATCAAGTTGCTGATGCATTTTCAAGAATGTGTGGTTCCATTCATTCTGACAAGAGTTATTCTCACTTCACTGTGACTTGTGTCATCCTGGTGTGACTCGGATGATTCACTGGGTGCGAACTTACAATTTGCCATTTTCTGTTGAAGAAGTACGCAAAATTACTGCATCTTGCCCTTCTTGCAACGCTGTGAAACCTAAATTTTATAGAAACGATAATTGCTCTCTCATCAAGGCTACCCATCCTTTCGAGCGAATCAGCGTGGATTTCAAGGGTCCACTTCCATCCAAATCCCGCAACAGATAGCTCCTCACTACTATCGATGAGTATTCCAGATTTCCTTTTGCGTACCCATGTCAAAACATGTGTTCATCAACTGTTATAGACTGTCTTGTTGACTTTTTTTCTTTATTTGGTGTTCCTTTCTACGTTCACACAGACAGAGGCGCCTGCTTTATATACAAGTAAATCCAAGAATTCCTTCACAGACGCGATGTAGCAACATCTATGTCAACTCCGTATAATCCCCTCGGTAATGGAAAATCATTAATTTGGCAGGGACCTACCTCAAAACATGCATGTCTGCATGTGGTCATTCCCCGCCAAATGGAGGATAATCGGCTGTTTAATTACGACATAAGCACTTGCAATTGGATCTTCTTGGAAGAACGTTGTACAGATATCTGTTAGATGTAGTTCAATGTTCAGTTCAGTTGGAGGATTGAATTTTCATTTTATTGGGCCCCCGTGATGTGCGGGTTGAGCTCTCGCCTCATAAGCCAAAGAGCGTGAGTTCTAATCTCAGCATTGCCACCGGTCTCGTCCATGGCATCACACGAATTAAAAGGTAAGGGCTACATCTTCCCCTAGCTCGCACAAGTCTTTGACTTCTGAGGGTTGCACGTAGGGGTGCAACCGGTTGACGGATATAACAATTTTTTTTAACAATTCATTGGGCTGAACTTAAAGTGATTATCTTCTAAATAGCTGAAAGCTTTCTCTGTGCCAACAAAGTTTGAGCCATTGTCATTATATATGATAGAAAGTCTTCCTCGCCTGGCTTCAAATATTCGAAATGACTGGAGAAATACGTCTGTGGAAAGTAAAGATAATAATTCCTAGTGTACAGCTCTGTAGATAACACAAGTGAAGAGACAAATCCATACTTTTTCACCAGATCGAAAAGTGGACCGGCAAGATCAATACCTGTCACCTCAAATACAGACGCATTTCGTACTCTGTCTCTTGGTAATGGTACTGACTGAACTTCGGCTGATTTTCCATTAAATCTTCGATATACACCACATTTGGTCACGATTGATTCCAGCAAAAATTTCTCCCTTCGAGGATCCAAAATCGTTCTCCTATTAAGCTCAACAAGCCCTGTACACCAACATGAGATACCTTCACATGTTGTTCATATATAAGTTTATCGATAACAGAAACAAAAACGAAGCATGACACACGAAGAAGAAACGATGATCAATAAAATATTGGTTGTGTGCGATGAAGGTGGCCGTTATTTGGGTAAACTCATACAAAATAGACTTAACAATAAATTTTGTGTTCAAACTATAATCAAACCCGGTGCTTGTATGAATGATATTGTATCTGATATCGTGAAATTAACGAACCATTTCACTAAGAATGATTTCGTGATTATACAAGGAAGAATGATATTATTATGAACAAATACCCATCGTACCATGAATGAACTAAGTCTACTGATTAAATCCTTAGATAACAAAAATAGTGTTCACGAAATTTTAAATGCAAAAATGCTCAAAGAAATCTTTGAAACTTGTGGTCATATAATTTTGAATCTTATAAATACTTCTCTTCAAACTTCAAAACTGCCAATTTCTTTAAAAATTAGTACTGTAATTCCTATACCAAAGGTAAGTAATACAATCAAGGCAAGCGAATTTCGACCGATAAATACATTACCACCAATGGAAAATATTCTTGAATTAGCTGTTTACAAGCAGATTTTAGAACACGTTGAAAAAAATTAAATTCTAATAAATAATCAATCTGGTTTTCGAAAGAAATATTCATGCGAATCTGCATTATAACTAGCCCTGTCTAAGTTCAAAAGAGAAATTGATAACAATAAATATGTGGTAGTGGTTTTTCTTGATCTTAAAAGGGCTTTTGAAACGATTGATCGTAATATGCTTTTGATGAAATTAAGAGGATATGGCATAGATGGTAATGTTTACCAATGGTTAGCGGATTATTTATCTCATAGAAAGCAAAAAGTTAGAGTCCGTGGTGACATCTCACAAGAATCTGGTATAAATAAGGGCGTTCCACAGGGTAGCGTTTTAGGACCACTGCTTTTCATTTTATACTTAAATGACATAAACCTGTTTGTTAATGTAGACTTCGTTAATTTATTTGCAGATGATACACTTTTGGCATGCTATGATTATAACTTAGATAAAGCTATTGAAAAAATGAATTCTGCACTAAAGGAGGTTAATGATTATCTTATCACAAATAAATTGAAACTAAATACAACCAAAACAAAAAGTATGATAATAACAACCAAATATAAATTTAACTCTCTTGATTTGAACGAAATAAATTTGCAAATAAATAACGAAAAAATTGAAATTGTAACATCTATTAAATACCTTGGATTTCAGTTAGATAATGTATTACACTTTGGTAATCATTTCGATTATATATGTAAAAAAATATCCAAAAAAACTTTATTTTTTTGCAAGAATTTCCAAAAATCTATCAACTCCGACCAGAATTACTGTATATATTGCAATTATTCAGCCGCATTTTGAATATTGTGCATCTATTATTTATCTTTTCAACTTGAATCAAACATCAAAACTACAAAAACTTCAAAATCGCGGAATGCGTATAGTACTGAAAACGAATAGATACACAGAGATACGAGTAATGTTACAATCATTGCAGTGGCTATCAGTTTCTATGCGGTTATATTACATGACAATGATTTTTATTTATAAAATACTCAATAACCTTGCACCTCCATACTTCTGTGAATTTATCAATTTGAATTTAAATATTCATAATTATGCCACAAGAAACAATTCTAATTTGCATGTATGTAGAACGAATAAGAGAAGTTCTATGAATTATTTGTATTTTAAAGGCTTTGATCAATGAAATGCTTGAACATTTTATGTCACGACTTGACAGTTATTCTGAAGGTAGAGGGGTATTATTGAATATTAATGATGGAAAAAATCAAATAGCATTAATTTAACAAATGAAATTTAATATGGACAGAAACGTTATAAAAATTTAATACACATAAACACAACAACTCTTGAAGCTGAAAATAATAACGATTTCGATAATAATATAGTAATATTTTGAATAATGACAATTGCGGACGCACTAAGACACAAAACAATTTTTTAGATGTTTGTGTATCAAACATAGAAATAAAAATATAGTAAATAATAACTTTAAAGAATGTATTCTTTTTTACATGAATCCACAAAGCCAACCAGCACATATTGATGAAATATCTGCTTTTGCAGCAAATAACATGCCACCCATAATGAGTTTATCTGAAACATGTGTCAAGATATATTCGATAGTGAACTCAGCATTGAGGGATATAAAATTTATAGGGTAGACAGTGATAGTAGGCATACAGGGGGTTCAGCCATTTATGTAAAGAACTATATTGATGTATTGAATTGTCAAAAATTTTGTAAACAAAAAGTATACTGGTTATTATTTTTGAAAATCACATTTGAAACTGTTAAGTATGTGATTGTATCATTATACAGATCACCCAGTAGTAATTGTGCAACCTTTTTAGTTTTGTCTTCGAAAACTGGATAGAAAATGTTGTTACTGATGTTAATATTAAAGTTATTTTGACTGGAGACTTCAATATTGACTGGTTGTTAGACTCAACCTATTAGCAGTAGACTAAAAAACATTGTTATTGACATGGGATTCACAAATATGGTTATGGATGTTACACATCCTAGTAAAAGTGGTGGTTCACTCATAGATTTAACTTTAACAAATAATAGTGAACTGATTGATGTTCAGGTTGTTAACACACCTAAGATTATTAGCCATAAAAATATATTGATAAATTTAAACAAAAGTTTCACTGAAATGCCTATTCAGTTGGAAACTAGGGGAAGAAAGATTGCTTTTGCTAAAATTAATGAAAAATTGCTTATGGAAAACTACAGAAGTGTAGACATTGATGTAAAATATCAAGTATTTTTCTCTACAATTATGAAAATGCTGGATGAAGTTGCACCCTAAAAGACTTATCACAATTCGACTCGCTTTTAAAGAATGGTGGAATGAAGAAGTGAAAATAGCTACGAGGAATAGAGACGAAAGTTATAAGTTATACAGTACAAAACAATTATCTTTATAGATGTGCAAAATTTCTAACCCAGTGGTCGTTGATGGTGATATACAATACTCTCATCCTTCCGCATTTTAATTACTGTGCAACTATTTCATTTTTACTAAATCTGAATGAAATCAACCGATTTCAAAAATTGCAAAATCGTGCAATGCGGGTAATATTAAAATGTCCCAAATGGACTCCAATAAAAAATATGTTGAGCACATTGGAATGGTTACCAGTAAAACAATTTTGGCAATATCAAACTTTAATATTTATTTTCAAAATAAAATCTGGTGATGCTCCTCCATACTTACAAGAAATTGTAAATTACAAGTTTTAAGTTCATAATCATAATACACGATCGAGAAATGATTTTTCAATTCAGAGGGTATCAAAAAAAGGAACCGAAACATCTGTATTTTGTAAAGGATTGAAAATGTATAATCAGCTTCCCCTAGTCATCAAGAAATGTTCTACACTTGTATCTTGCAAGAGTAAGTTGAAAAAATATCTGAAGGACAATTTTTAACTACTGAAATATTCGTGAGTTTCTTATTTGCTAAGCCCACAATTTTAATTTATCTTACGTTATATATGTAATGTTTTTATATATGACTTTTTATGTTATGTATTGACTATGTGGTATCATATTTTATTAATTTTAAGACTTTTATTGTATCACAGAAGTATTAGTCTGCTAAGCCTACAAGTTCAATTCATTCTTTTCTGTAATGTTTTATAAACATGAGTTTTTATGTTATGTATTGACTGTACGTGGTAATCGTGGTATCGTACTCAATTAATTTTTCAACACTTTATTGTATCGCAGATGTATTAGTCATTGACTGAATAAAGGATCCATATACCGGGTGACCACGAGGTGAGGTACGCCCCCCAATTTTTCTATAGTTTTAAAGACACATGTTTCAAATTTGGAACGTCGATATATTACTCAAATACGGATATTTTGATTCCATTACCGAAAATTCACCACTTACGGTTTAACCGGAAGTGACCCCAAACTTTTTTTTTCAAATGACACCCTGTACAATTTTTTTCATTATCCGGAAGAACGCGAAATTTGTGATAACACGGTTCTCCAAAATCAAAAATCGGTTGAAAAATAGCGGAGATACAGTTTATTGTTCAATCAAACAAAGTTGGCCATGAACATCAAACTCAAATCATCACAACTGACGAACGGCGTCAACATTCACGAAAGGAAGGTTCTTGTTTCACTCACATGGTACATTCCGCGAGTCTGACGGAAGAACTGACTCATCGATATGGACATTTCCAGTATGTAGATTGTTAATAATTTTGTAATCCCAAACTGTTATTTTGATTTCATGGTATTCAGATGACAATTAAAAAGTTAATGTTTATTTATTTATGTATTTATTGTCTAGGCATTCCAACATAATGATTTAACATTAACAATTACAGGAATGCACATATTAGTTACATTTTGACGTGTAATAAGTAATAATAAACACGATTAGTACTGATAATAATAATCGTAAGGATAAGTAGTATAATTAATAATATTGATAATGTGAAAGAATATGGGGTACCCTTCTCTCTAAGCATTTACATCAAGTGGAAAATAAAAGGCAAACATCTGTCAGGAAACAACTACTTCCCTGGCAAATTCCACGACGGACATTGAACTACATTTGACAGATATTTGTGCAACGTTCTTCCAAGAAGACCCAATTGCAAGTGCTTGTCTTCTAATCAAGCAAAAGATTATCCTTCATTTGGCTGGGAATGACAACATGCAGACATGCATGTTTCGAGGTTTATTGCCGCTCATTAGTGACAGGGTAGGTCAGACAACATTATAATTGTCCTGTCCCTGCCAAATGAATAATAATCAACTGTTCAACTGTGAGGAAGTATTAGTGACAGGGTAGGTCGGACAACATTATAATTGTCCTGTCCCTGCGAAATGAATAATAATCAACTATTCAACTAATATTTCCTCACAGTTAAACAGTTGATCATTATTCATTTGGCAGGGACAGGACAATTATAATGTTGTCCGACCTACCCTGTCACTGATGAGAGGCAATAAACCTCGAAACATGCATGTCTGCAGGTGGTCATTCCCAGCCAAATGAAGGATATTCTTTCGTTTAATTACAAGACAAGCACTTGCAATTCGGTCTTCTTGAAAGAACGTTGCGCAAATATCTGTCAGATGTAGTTCAATGTCCGTCGTGGTAGTAGCCAGAGAAGTAATTGTTTTCTGACAGATGTTTGCCTTTCATTTTTCACTTCGTGGAAACGCTTAGGGAGAAGGGTACCCCATATTCTTTCACATTGTTGATACCTCTCTGGCACAATATATTCGAACTCGTTCGAATTTTTACAATAATATTGATAATAATAATATATTAAAGTGAACAAATTCATAGCAAGGTCAATCATCATACAATAATTGAGGTTACAGAGGAAAAATGTATACATAAATTTTTTTCAACTTACTACAGAAAAACACTCGTTGCTAAACTTCTGACAGTTGTGAGGGGTAAATTAAAAATTTCTATATCAGAAAAGTATTTATCATACATTATTTGTAGCTGACAAATGGGAAAATTCATTGAAGAATTAGTGTGGTATGACCGACAGTAAAAGAGGCTAATATTCCGTGTGACTCGTGGTTTTGTATTGAAACGCAGATGATTCAATATATCACCACAATCGATTTCAGAGGAGACTAGTTTTTTCACACATCTTCTAGATTTCAAGTTGAGAACTTTATAATATGTCATAGCCATCATAGTGGAGGTGTGGGTTGAACTTGAAATTCAGGTGGCGGATGTAGTGGAAATACCTTTTTAAGCGATTAAGGCCTTATTCATCACAAAACTGTAGTAGTATTACGAAAGAGAATATAACAAATTGAAAACTTCATAAAAGTAAATGTCATAATAACTAAACGTCAGGGACCAGAACCGTCTAGAACCACACTCTTCCTCCCCTCAATAATTCATTTCGTACTCCTTGAACCTCTCTGGCAAACGACGTTGCCTAGTCTAACAACTGCGGTTGCTGTATTGATACTCCGATGGAGATCCGAAAGATGAGTCGGAGGAGACAGAATCTCTGAGAGAAATACTGTTTTTGTCGGTAGAAACTATTGTAATAGTTTCATCACATTTATTTCCAGATTCTTGATTTCCAGATTCTCCAGCCTCTGGAATACCCTTTGATTGGTCTTGGTTTGAGCTTGCTTCATCATGGGACTCCAGTTTGGTGCTACCTTCACAATTATGGGCCAAGTGCCTCAGTGACACAGTTGTCTCTCTTCCATCTTATAGCCTAACTCGAGCGTATTGGGGATTAACATCGATCAGTTCTACTCTACCAACGGGTCGAACGTGCTTTTTCATGAGTACTTTAGTAGACGGAACCAGCCAGGAAGGCAGTGAGCAGCCGTTAGCAGATCTTCTGTTATGTTTGAACATCCGTTCATGGGTAGTTTCGTTTGTCGCGGTGCATAGGAGAGAACTTATGGAATGAAGCGCATCTGGAATCATCACTTCCCAGTCGGAATGTGTACATTTCTTTGCTTGAGAACAAGAGTAACCGTCCTCCAAATAGTTCCGTTTTCGCTCTCTATTTTTCAATTGTTCAACCAATATTTCCTCACAAATGGGTCCGCGACCATTAGCTAAGTTGCTCGCAGCGCCAACCGCATGGAAACTCAAGAATAAACAAACAATCTTCGGAAGCACAGACTCTAGGAAGAGTTTAATGTAATATTTCGAACAAAGTTCGAAAATTAGTGCCGGAGAGTATCAACATAGTGAAACGAATAAACTCGACGGAGTCGGGGAACCCTTCTCTCCACACGTTTACACAAAGTGGAAAAATGAGGCAAACATCCGTCAGAAAACAATTAGGTACTTCTCTGGCTAATGCCAAGACGGACATTGAACTGCATCTAACAATTTTTAATAACTGAATGGAAAAATATGAATGATATAATTCAGTATATTGTTGCAACATTTCTCGATCTTAAAAGGGCATTTGAAACAATTGACAAAACTATTTTACTTGAAAAATCAAAGTATTATGAGATATCAGGGAATATTTTTGATTGGATTCAATGTTACTTATTTTAACAGAAGACAAAAAAACAAATTTCGAATTTGGAAACTTATAATTGAGAGTGGTATAACCTAAGGTAGTGTGTTATGTCCATTGCTTTTTATTATTCATCTAAATGATATTAACCACATGTCTGGATCACACTGTTTAAATCTTTTTGCAGATGATACCTCAGTCCATTGCATACATGGAAATTTGAATCAGGCAATTGTTGAAATAAATAGGTCCTTAAATAGCACTTAAATATATTCATCTGATAAGAAACTAGAACTTAACGTCAGTAAAACAAACAGTATGATTCATACATCATCTTATGAGTATGATCAAATTGTTTGGGCAAATGCTGTTATAAAAATTAGTGATGATACCATTGAAAATATAACTAAAATAAAATATTTGGCGTTTATAATTATTGAAAATTTTTCAAAACAAAATTGTATTACAAAAATAATCCAGCCTTTCGCAAATTTTCCTATACAATAGGATTGTCATGTGACATCTGCAGACTGGTTTCGCGATTCAACTTTCTTCTTCTTCTCTCCGTATTTGGCATTAGCTACTAAGCTAGTTTGCCAGCCTCGGAGGCCTATTTGTGAGGGGGCCACGTGGACCGTGAACCCTAACCTCACTTTTGGGCCCCCCTTCTGTGGGCAAAGTGGAAGTCTCACTCGAAGTGATACCACGATGCCCGGAATCCTTTCACCATAAGTAAATACACAATATATAATAAATTATTCGATGCGATGCACGTTAAACGGCAATATCTTCTCTCCTTAAAAAACACTCTAGATCCGACAAATCCGTTGTCATCCGGCCTCTAACCGGCGTAGAGATCAAGAGGGGCTGACAATTACACAATAAGTTCTTGAACAACACAAACAAATTTATATTTAACTTTGCAATGCACGTTAATACGGCAGACATTTACAATACATAACCTAACATGACTCCTGCCTACACGACGGTCAGGAGTCGAATCTCGCGATTCAACTCGCTCATCAGTACAGACTCGGCCACAATATGTAATTGATTTTCAATCGGTTTTGTTAACAGGCACTACGATATCTCCGGCACTCACTAAGAAAGTGAGCAACGGAGCCATCTATAGAAACCACAGAAAGATTTCGACCAGTACCACGACTTCGTTTGAGCCGAATATCTAAATTTTCATCATGAAAAATATTTAAATATTTCTCATGTGGAACTAAGAGTACTTGACGAAAGGCAATAAATTTCAAAACAAAATTTAATTTATCGTAGAACCTGCCAGCGTGTCTGTTATGATCCACCCTGTCCCATACTGATTATTAGAAATGATCCGTCATCGAAGGACGTCATGCAATTCATTATTCTTGAGTGTCGGTCAAAGATATCAAAATAATAAACAATGTTGAATGCATCTCTCTTCTGTTTGAGAGCGGACTGCGCGAATACCCAGTTCACCGCTATCTTTTCCCCGCCACGATCATAATTGACGAATTTCAAGATAATGAATATCTCGAAATATTCCATCCTACTTTTCAATAGCGCGTCTTTCTTTCGTCCACAGCATAAGATAATATCTATTAATTAAGGTTATAACTCATCTCGCTAAGTAAGGATATGCTATAAATAACTATATGTCAACTGGACGCTATTGAAACATGATTTAGATGGCATAATTTATTGCTTCCATTGCGAGGGGTCAATCTTGTATTTAAGCAAGATTTCAAAAGATCAAGAATCAGTTCCTCTTGACCAGTGCCATGATTATCTTCTAAGTATAAGTTATACAAGTGCGTTATCAGTTCGTCTTCATGTACTAGTGCAGTATGTAGTCTAATCTATCGCGAATACCGGAGCGCCTCGGAGTTTAGTCAAGGGAGTTGTGAAATCACTTCGTCAATAAAAACCGTAAGATGAAACTATCGTACTATTAAATGTTATCCAGAAACGATCATGAATATAATGCCTGAACAGATATAATGAGTGCGGAAAATGATGTGACTTCTCGTGGAAATAAGCCGCCTTAAAAGACATCTGCAATCCTGTTTAATTTATGAGCATGTACGGAACGGAACCTTATATTTTAACCCTGATTCAAAAGCTATGGCTCATATATTGGTTACTGAAAGTGAAATTATAATATTATTTTCACCTGTCGAGTGGAGAGCTGTCCTTTATTTAGGTTAATGTGTATACCGGGAACCATGAATGGGTACAGCTATCGTTTATATTGTACTAAAGGTTTATGTCTACTAGTACAGTGAAAGTAATTACTGTTCTTCGGATTTTGGTGTTTTCTTAGAGGTATCATGTAATAGTGTTCTGTATATTTTGCATGATTTGTGTTTATTACTGGTTGAACTAATTACCCGTTTTGTTTATGTCTTGTATGTCTGATGAATATTTCATTGATTTATTTGCATGATTTTATCGCATGATTTTATCGCATGTTACCTGTATAATGTAGTTCAATATGTACTGTTAGAACACGTTTTGCTTGATATATTTTGTATATTCTGATATTTGATTACTAGGTGTGTTATTGGTATATATTGATTTATTGCGAAAACAAAAGTATTTAGTAGTGACTATGAGGTTGCTATTTTTGAAAGTATGTTTTTATGTATGTGAACTGTTATCCAGAAACATTCATGTGCTCGCTACCATTGTTTATTTTATTTATCTGTTTTTAATATACCTCCGTCAGTAGTAATAACTGCTAGTTATGTAAGAAATGTCTCGTTGAATATGCGTTTAGAAAGCTTGCTTGTTTTCAATGGTAATTTAAGTATTTGAGGTGTTGTTTATTATGCATTATATTATTATATTGTGTGTTTGATACATGTTAAAGGGGTCTAGCTTGCGGGATAGCAAGTGGATCTAAAATGGAAATACTTGTATTCAATTCGGAACTAATCTATGTTTATTTAATATACTTATCAAATTAATCGGTCTTGTTTTATTTCTATACTCGAATTTCACTTATAACAGGACGTCACGTACTTTCTAGGACCATCAGGGGTATAACGTAGCCGCTCACGTTATATTCCTTATTTTTGTGAGGTTTCTCGACATTTTGATACGCCTCGTCCATCATCAGACCAAGCGCTGATGGCGAATGAGACCTTGCGTTAGACACTATAGGATATTCTAAACGGAGTGGAGACTAAGGTCGATACACCGCTTTATAACATTGGTGTCAGATGTGCTGGGTTATTGAAAGTACGAAAACAAAGTTACCCCTTTGTTATATTGACTGTTTGAGTGAACAGACAACCGAACAGCCACTTTGGTTCGTCTAAGATTACGAGGAATCGCGAAAGAATTGATTGACTCCGATGAAAAGTTGAGAACAACCACTAATTGGAATATTTTGAAGCAAGGTTTGTAAGAACAATTTAGAGTAGTGAAATTGCCTTTTCACGACCTGCTGAAATTAAGGAATTGTACACAAAGGAAAGGTGAAACTTGTCGCTACTATTCAGCTAGAATTAAAATTTGCAATGCAAAAATTCACGAATTCACCGGTTCGGATGTTATCGATAATATATTGAGACAAGAAGATGAAAGAGAAGAAGTGTTACAATTCTCATTAGGACTGCTAGATCGTATTAGAAGAAAAGTTATGTTAGCTAGTCCAGTCAGTTTGCAAGAAGCTTTAGAGATTGCAGAGAAACAGGAGATGATGAGAAATTTGATTGATTCTAATAGCAAATACATTCGAGAAAGACAGGAATGGGTTTCACACCGACAATCAAGAAAACAATGCCACTTCTGTATGAATTTTGGTCATTTAAAAAGAAATTGGAGAAAAAGAAAATACCGGAATAATCCTATACGATAGGGTCGTCCCGACGCAATCGCCAATTACAAAAGATGTAAAAATATCAAGAATAACACCCCCGCAACGCACACTTTAAATCAGCCAACAGATGGGTACTTGAACGAAAACGAAGAAGCGTGCGGTACTATGAGAGTTCTAAAAATAAACGGATTCCCTCAAAACGTTTTATTTGGATCAGGGGCACAGGTTTCGTTAGTATAGTCAACCGTAGTAAAAAACGAAGACGTACTCAGACAGAGAAATTGCACTTTTAGAGATTTACAGGGTAGAATAATTCCGTGTAAAGGTATGGTCAGAGTAAATGTTGGAGTTGATGAAAATGAAGTTTTCGAACATGAATTTATAGTAGTAGATTCAGTAGATTGTGCCGCCAATTTCGTAGCAGGGTTTGATTTATTGAAAAAATTGAATCAAAGTGAAAATAGAAATATCTCTTTAGGAAAATCGTTGGATTTAAATAACGAATCGCATTGTGCAATAAATTCGCAAATGAATAGATCTTGGAATGAAAAGCTTGAAACACTGGAAGATAATGTTCAAGAAATTAAAAAGTTATTGGATTCTCGGAAGCTAGACTTACCCGGACTGAAAGAAAATTAAGACTCTTTTAGGCCCTCTAGAGAAGGTGATTCGCTTGCAAATAGATCGGTAATGAAAAGAACAGTTGAAAATAATTTAAACAAACCCATAAACAAACAATTGTACACCGGAATATAAAGATACAGGACGAAAAAGAGAAATCGTACAAGGAAAATTGAAAAATTTAAAACAAGGAAATATGTAAACCCGGAAATTGGAAATCGAACAAAGACAGTACGAATGAATTCATATGAAGAACAAAGAAATACATTAGCCCTGAAAGTAAACGGAATTCCAGAACAATGAATTTTAGTGGATTCCGGCGCCCTAGTGTCTCTCGTACAGTATAACGCCCTAAACGGCGGGAAGATAATAAAAGGAAAGGATTATGCCCTCAAAGATGTACAAGGTAAATTGATACCGAATAAGGGTTCTGTAAAGTTGAATTTGGAAATAAATGAAAATTTAGCAATTGAACATGTATTCGTAGTGATAGATTCATCGGAATTTACTACTAATTTGATCATCGGTCTTGACTTTTTGCAAAAATACCAAGTAAGTTTGAATTGGAGTACTAACCAGATTATATTGTGTGGAGAAACCCTAGATTTGGAAAATGAACCTCAGGATAAAAGGAGCTTGAAAAAAAGAAAAAGTTACTTGCGAAATAAATACGAGAAAATTGGAGGAAATGTGCAAGGAATTAAGAAGACTTTAAACTCGCGGATGAACAAGCTAGCAAGGAAGTTTTCGACCGGCTTGGTACTATCACTACTAGCCTTGTCGAGATCTGAAGAATGTGATGACTCTTCTAATCCTAGTGGAATCCCTTCTGCTGATGAATATAGTAATGAAGAAGAATGCACGAAGAAAGAAAAGTCTAGTGATATTTGGTTGGACTCTAGGATAAGAGATTTCCCGCAGAGAAAAGATATTTGTTTTGAATCCGGATTAAAGGGTTGCCCGAAAGGAAATACCAGAACGAAAAAGCCAGTAGCGGCTGTTTTCGTACCCAAAGGATGGGAACGCAGGAAAAAGGAAAGAAAAGCTATTAGAAACGAAATAAGGAAATCCAGCGAAGATATGTTGTCGTGTACAGGAAGTAATGGAACATGGAATGATGAAACAAGTTTTAAGAAGCTCGTAGATTGCCAGTTTTATTCTAGGAATAAGATGGGAGATATGAATCCCCATTGGAATGCAAGAGAAAATACAGGAAAATTTCAATTGGAAGAATGCCCTGAAGAGTTGAGTTCAGTGATGAGTCCTACAGGAATTGACATAGTCACCCTGCCAGGTAACTCGGATAAAGTAAAGGATATGCCCAAGGGAGATTCTTTACCATCACCGGATAAGACTATAAGCGCAAAGAAAACCAATAGGAAGTTGAATTATCAGATTTCCTGTAACAAATCTGATGAGAAAACTTGATTAGGAAATGCTAACGAATGTTTGTCAGCTCAGGTTGACTCTGGAAGTCTTGGAGATCGTTTGCTCAAGGGTACGATTTCACCGCGGATAACTCAGTTAATATGTGCAGCAAGAATCCGAAAGAAATACTTGGAATCAGAAGAAATGTTGGAAAAGGCGAAGAAGCCTATGAAAATGAATCTTGACCTTGAGAGGGAAAGTTACTCGTATGCCGATACGAAGGATGCCGTGAAAGGGACAAAGGATCCCTTAGGTACTTGTTTTCACCCCGATACGGGAGGATACACGAATAAAGACGCGTCTAGAGATACTGGAAATATTATGAAAAGGACAGGAAAATCCTTTTCCACTTGTTGTGACTCCTTGACAGGAGGCAACCCCGATGACGATAATAAGGAAAGTGCTGAAACTCAGAGTACTCCCGGATCAGATAGGAGCATGCCAGTTCGGAATATTGAAATGGACACCGACGTGTCAGAACATGCGAAAGCGATTGGAATCTAGAGATAGATCTGGGTATACGTAGAGGATTAGATAAAAAGGAACACGCAGAAATTGTCCCCTGTATATTGAAAAGTAAATGAAAATGAAAAACGATGAGAAACTAGTCAAAGTGTTGTTAGAAATAGATGTTGAATCATAGCTAGAAAGTAGATGGATACCCAGTAAGTGAACAAATCACAAGGAAGGGATAAGGAATAAGTGAATGATATTGGATATACTGTTATTCTGTTTAACCCGCTGTTAAAGGTATTGGGAGATCGAACGTCTCCGCATTGCGAATTGTAAAATAGACTATTGTTTGTAATTATCATGTTTGGAGACAGAACAGCCTTGTGTATTTGTATAGGAAATGACCTTAAAGTATTAGTATTTGTCGTAATATTTGTTGTTGCAATATTTAAAATATGGGAGCCGGTTCAGCGCTTCGGAGATGTCTTGTTTGAAAACAAATTATGAAACTAGATAATTGTTTGATTTATTTCTAGAAATGAAATAAGGTTCTGGATATTTGGCAAAATGAATATGTAATTATTTTTTGTATTTTATACGTTATTGTGAAATGTATGTAATGTAGATATAAGGATTTGCTAGTAGTTATGGAAGTAAATCATATTTCGTATAACCAGTTGATAGAGTCTAGAAAAAAAAAATATTGAGCAATACTCCACTACGGATGCAAAACTTGATTTAAAAATAAGTTTAAACTATAAAATACTAGTGCGCGAAAACTTAATTGTGCAAAGTCAATGAATTTGCTAATAAATCTGCAGATAGTGCATGGCTCGCAGTGCCGTAGAGGCGTAATTAAAATGGTGAGCAAATGATTAGTGAAGGAGATAGTTTATTAGACATTGGTACTAGGTCTTGAGGAAATGTAACGCCCGCAGGTGTTACACAACCACCTGTAAAACAGCATACTACTGATTGTATGCTTGGACGCTGACATAGTGAACACTGATCCACCTGTGTGACCATGGATGCTGCCGTACCGCGAAAATGTTAGGGGCCCACCTAGTTGCCGCCTCCGCTCTACAGTCCCCAGAGTTTCCGCTCTGATTGAAGAAAATGTGTCTATGCCAGGATGCGAATGCATTCAAGCCCATGCCACTGAATGACAATGGAGGCGCTTCATTATAGGCCGCCCCTAACCAGCCGACCCTAGTCGCCCGGATCACAACCAGAGATGTGATCGGTTAGGCTGGTCAAGCCGCCTAGCCGAAGTAGATCTGAAATGGAAATACGTGTATTCAATGCGGAACTAATCTATTTTTATTTAATATACTTATCAAATTAATCTGTCTTGTTTTATTACCATACTCGAATTTCACATATAACAAGACATCACGTACTTTCTAGGACCATCAGGGGTACAACGTAGCCGCTCACGTTATATTCCTTATTTTTCATCAGACGAAGCGCTGATGGCGAATGAGACCTTGCGTTAGAAACTCTAGGATATTCTAAACAGAGTAGAGACTAAGTTCGATACCCGCTTTATAACATATCTAGCGTGTCGTCTATTCTCGGGAGAAAGTAACTGTCCTTCTTCGTCACGTTATTCAGTTGACGATAATCAACGCAAAACCGAGTTGAACCACCTTTTTTCTTTATCAGTACTACTGGAGAGGACCAAGGGCTGTCGGATGGCTCGATGACTCCGTCTTTCTCCATATCACTGACTATGTTGTTTTTTTTTGGTGAAAGGAAATCTCCTGGCTGATTGCCGAATTGGTCGGGCATTCCCATATTATGCTGAACCACCTTTGTTCTACCACCTCTGCCTATTCCGGTATCGAAGTTGTTCTGATACTTCCTGACTAATTCTCTCAGATTGGGCTGTTGTCCTGGTCCCATATTCTGGGACGAGATGGCAACTAACATTTTCAATTCTGCTGACAAGTTACTGGCTTAGCTAACAGTGGAAATTGACGAGCAGTGCCCCAAAATTGTACCCTTCTTCAAGGATACCGGGTAATAATTGACATTCATTACCCTTACTGGCACAAATTATTCAGCACGCAATTAAGCTTTTTCTAGTGCAATTTCTCATCCAATTTCCTCATCATGGAGCTTGGGCTCGAACATTACCACATTTTCACTGCTTGCAACCACATCCAGGTGAGCCTCCAGTATGGTTTCCGCCCTCTCAGGTACGCTGACGTCTTCAGCCAACAGAACACGAATCATCTCCTCTTTTCCCATGGAGTACCAGCTCTTCTCCGTTCACCCGTAGGACACCGTCTTCAAAATTTAGCTAAAACCTCTGGAATTCATGATGTCTGTTCCAATTATCAAATCGTCCTCGATGTCTGCTACTAGAGCCCGGTGTTTCACTTTAGTGCTGCCTAGAGTCAGTTCAATTGGTTCACCATTCATAGTTGCCGGCTCTCCTGTTACTGTGCGTAGCTTTCAATTAGATGATTCAATTCTTGCCGGTGTTTTGGCAGATGTAGGCCCAAGAATCGTCCTAAACGCACCCGTATCTAGGAGTATAATGCGAGGCTTGTTGTTAATGAGACAGTCTACGAAGAACCCTTTGTTTTATCTTTGAAGGACAGCGACAAATGCTCCTTGACCTTCGTTGGTGTCAATATTTTGAATATTGGACATTTGCTACGCACGTGTCCAGGTTTTCAACAGTTTCGGCATCGTATCTGTCTTCTCTCAGGCATAACTTCCTTCATCACTTTTTGCATGACAGCCTCGATATTAGCGGGCTCCTGTCGATCTTCCTCAATCATCCGGACTCTACTCCGGCATTTGCAGGATTGCTTTACTGCTTCGAATTCCAGAGCGCGTGCCAATGCATCTAAGAGATGTGTAGGGCGAGCTTATGTCAATGCTTGCCTCGTTTTTTGGTCACGAAGCCCATCCAAAAATTCTTGAACTGCTAGTCGCCCCATTACATTTTCCGGTGTAGCTGGGTACGCAAGACGAACTAAGCGTGCGATATCGGCTTCACATTCTTGCAAGAATTCGCTTTATTTCTGGCATCGATCCTTCAGCTGTGAATGATTTACGTGTTCAAGGTGGGCTTGGCCATAGCGAAGTTCCAGATGTTTCACTACCTGTTCATAGTCCTCCTGTTGTTGGGCGGTGAAGGTTTGTAAAATGTTTGTTGCTTCGCCACGCAATACCAGTGTCAATGCTATAGCTCTTTTCCCAGCATTCCATCCGTTTTCTTTGGCAGCAGCTTCGAATTGTCGGCGGTAGTTTGCCCATGGAGTATTTCCGTCGAACTGAGGCGGTTTCAATGAGAGCTTTCCATGTTGAAATTTTTTATGTCCTTCTAAACTTTCTCCAAGTTCATACTCAGATCCAGCATTGAGTTTCTGGCGTGTGCGCAGAATCCATTCGTTTTTCTAATTCACTAAATTTTTCGATTATTCCGCCTATTTCTGTCTCCATTCCGCCCTTTATTTCCTCGTGGAGCGATTCCTTGATTTTTTCATTTCTTCCTCCATGTCATCTGTGATTTTCTCCATTTCTGTTTCAACAATTCCCATTATTTCTTTCAACCGATTCGCTACACTACAAAGTTATTTTTTCTTCTCTTCTAGGTTTCTCGAACTTTCGTGAAGTTTTTCTTCCAAGCTCTTCACAATTCCTTGACGTTCCTCTTTCAGACTAATCGAATTTTTGAGAAGTTCTTCTTTCAGGCTGACAGAATTTTCTAGAAGTTTTTCCTCAAGGCTTTTCGAATTTTGAAGAAATTAATTTTCTCCTTCAAGCTCAAGGAATCCTGTTGAAGTTCCTCCTTCAAACTATTCGAATTTTCCATAAATTTATTTTCCAAGGATTTTGTGGTTTCGTCAAGTTTGTTCATTATGGAACTCAAATCAATTCCAGAAACTTCGAATAAAAATGTTTTGGGGTCTTCTCCTTCTTCAATTAGACCTTCTGAAAGTCTTTTCTGGAGTACGGCCTTCTTTCCAGTTGTTTCTTACCCACGCTCCTCTAATTCTTGCTTCAATTCACTAACTTTAAAATCAACCAGGTGGACTCTCCTCGGAAACATTGTCTTTTATTGTCTTCAACTGAGATATCAGTCTACTATTCATTTCACAGAATAAGATTTCAGTTTATTTTCCCGCGACGCGTAGAACTGTCCACTTCGCTAACACTAAAATGTTCAACGGGTACACTAGTCTAGTAGGTGCGATAAAAGTCTATCAGCTTTTAAACACTTAGCCACTAAACTAATTTTGTTGATTTATTTAAAACACTGCTTAAACAATTATTCAACTAACAACTTGACTTCACTAACGATTCCAATTTATTTTCACTGTCGCTGTCTATCTGCGGACTCTGGATCTATATTTGCAACTCTCTGTGACTATCCCTGCCTTGTGCTGTGCAGTACCTTATATACACGCAAGCAGTTTCTATTCACAGTTCTCGATCAATCGGGACTGCACGTAGATCCAGTCAGATGGCTCTAGAAGCGTCCAAGGCATTCGATTTCGTTCCTTGGCAAGTTCGCGTTTCGTCTGAGCGTGTGTTTGCGAGCGGAGGAATATTTACCGGGGGTGCATAATTGATGAGGTGATCAGGGCCGGTTTTGAAATCGTTACAACTCATTGATCTCAGAATCATCAAAAGTTTGAATCTACCAATGTAATCTAGACAAGGAATATACTCGTTCTTGGCCATATTCGAAAAATATTCGTGTATAGGTCAGAAAAATATGATTCAATAATGCCAAGAACATTTGAGGAATAATCGAAGTTTGGACCGAAAGCAACACATAGCAAGTTAGGATGGGTAATAAATGGACAAGTACTGAAAAACAAAACTGATGGTTCCTATAATTTTCACATTTGCGACAAAGATTACAGTGACGATTCTCTTCATGTTTCGGTGAAAAATTCCTTAAAATTTGACAATAGTCCATAAAAATTTCAATGCAGAGAAAATTAATGGTAAAGGTAGTGGAATTTCTCAAGAGCTATGACCTTGAATATATCTCTCAGTCACACTCATTGCCGAAACGTAAATTTTGTCCTGTGCGATGGAATAAGTCATAGCTCTTAAAAAATCCATTACCTCTGTTAAAAAAATCCCACAGTTTGATTTTTTTACAATGCCTGAAGCACAGTCGATATGCTTGCATACATTTTGTGATGAAAGTGAAATAACATATGCAACGGTTTGTTATTTAAGATATCAAGTTAATGACAGCATACAAGTATCGTTTGTTTGGTCTAAATGAGTTGCACCTCTAAAGACAAAAACAATAGCCAGATTAAAATGACAAGCAGCCCTCATGGGAAGTCAACTTGCAAGTTATTATACAGGACTGTTTTAAGAGGGTCACGGAATTTTTTTCGAAAACTACTTTTCGAAAGGTTTCTTTTCTCGATAACATTTACATATTTCGAAAAAGTATTTTTTCGAAAACAATCTACCACTTACCTACCCGTCTAACCAACAAACTACATTATTCAAGTACATAAATAGCGACGCCTCAAAATGTGGAACGAGAAACCCTGTATATGAGTTATATTTGCACCTATAGTCTTAGTTCCTAAATTTTAGATAGTGACTCATCCTATACTTGTGCGGAGGAGATGTCCGAAAGTGACAAAAGTAGATATACAATGCCTATTCTGTGACCGAAGAGTGTCACAGAATCGGCATTGCTCCACACGGTGAATCTCTCGATGGCCACGTCCATCGAGTTCTTGCCGTTGGTGGAGGGTTGGTGCTGAAGAAGATGACGTGTTCGCCGAAGAGTTTCGGGGTGGGGGGGCTTCAAAACGTTTCACCCTAAGTGGCGCGCGTCTTTTTTGCAAAAAAAACATGGCGGCGATGCAGCGGAAGGCAAAAAAACATGGCGGCGATGGAGCGGAAGGGGCGGCGATGGAGCGGAAGGCAAAAAACATGGCGGCGATGGAGCGGAACGCAAAAAACATGGCGGCGATAGAGCGGAAGGCAAAAAAACATGGCGCGATGGAGCGGAACGCAAAAAACATGGCGGCGATGGAGCGGAAGGCAAAAAAACATGGCGCGATGGCGGAAGTTATGAAAAATCTTCTTTCCCTCACGTGATTCGCTGAGAGCAATTGGCTGGAAGAGAAAAAAACATGGCCGCCGCCGCCGCCACCTTAATTGACAAAACAAAAAAATTAAATATGAAAAATGTCTCTACTGTCTTAGAACACACACACACAACAGAAAATTATGATGGACGACATATTATTAATTCACTCGCTCTCGAATGAAATTCCAAAAGAAAAAAATACGTTTCCGCGCGCTGTAGTCGTAAACAGCGATAAAAGCCCCATCTGGTGTTTACTCTCTCTCCAATGAAATTCTAAGAAATACGATTTGGCCTTGGACTTGTTTACTGTCTGCTCTCTCAAGCTGAGTGAAATTCTCAGTAAACACGACGATGATCCAGTTTTGACCTTGAATTTGATTTTCAGATTTATCTCACACATCCGGTATCTCTTTACGCTGCTCGAGCTAAATTGACCTTAGAGTTGTTTACTGTTATTGCGCAATTTGGGTTTTCCCCAGATCGACCGTTGCATACATTTGCAGCGTGGGTTACGCGAACTCGGCGTGGAGGTGGACGGCGTGAGTCACGTGACACAGAGAGTTAATACGTACGTTCACAGCGAGCCTGCGTCATTTAATTATCTGCGTTCGAAGCAACAACAAGGGCCTCTCTGCCGCTCATCTGTGTCTAGCTTTTCTTCTATACAAGTGCATTGTTTAATTGTGAGTGCCATTTAATTCATGATTTGCAAAGGTCAGTAGTAGTAGTAGTTATTCTTTTTTATTTTTCGCGATTGTTTCAAGTGTGCCTATTTCTTTCGATTCACTTTTTGTAGTGTTTCTTTTTCAAAAAAAATTCAGAAAAGTTCATTTGTCATATTTGTTCGTCTCTCTCATAAAAAGTCATATTTTTTTGTTTTTCATACAGTGTGTGTGGATTGCATTTTTTATCATAATTCCTTCTCATACAGGGTGTCTCTCACAAAGTTCCATTTGCTATATACAGTGTGATTGGAATATTTTATTTTTATCATATTTATTTCTCATACACGGGATGAATCATAAAAATCATTTTTCATTTTGAGTGAATGAGTGAGAGTTATAATACAGCGTGTATGAATTTTTTTTCATTTTTCAAATGATTTCGCAGATGTCTCATCTTCTCGACGAAATTAACAAAATTTCGTTGGCTTGCAGGAAGAACCTGCGGAAGTTGTCTGAGCTACCGAAGGACGAACTCCATCTGATCCTCGGCGCTGAAGCGAAAACAACCAAATTTGCAGAGTCCATCCTAGTGGAGTTGGAGGATTGTAAAGTATTCCTGCCAAATCGAGTGACTGATGCATTCAAACCCATCCTCGACAAATTAACCGAGTCCCAGCATATGCTCATCTACAGGGGCGAGCAGAAAATTGCCAATCAAAATCATCCGCAGCAGCTGTTTGAGATCGCTAAAGCCTGAAGACGCTGACGACGCCGCCGCCGCCGTTGGAAACAAAGAGTGTTTCTTGTATTTCCATTTGACATTTTCTTGAAATTTTGTGTGTCTGTTGAATAATCATCATCATGTCATCTGACGCTATTGTTGCACACAGTATGGAGATGGTAGCCAAGTTGCGTAAGGTCAAAAAATCCTCAAAAAGGGTTGTACTGATGAAGAACGCAAACATTGGCTGGCCCATTGCAAGTACACCGCCCGCCTGATCAATAGTGCGATCGCGGCAGTGGATTGCATAGGCTCTCTGAGAAAATTACAAACTTTATGCGGACACTTGAAAATTATACGAAATTCAATCAAAAAGTCAGATCAACAACAGCCAGGCGTCGACGTGGTGGTGGGAGAGGGAGTCAAATCAAAATTAACATCTCGAGTAAAGTGGGAGGACTTGAAATCGGCATTTTCTTCGCGTTTACGCACCGGTATAATTATAAATTTGAAACATAAAGATATTGGACAATTTTTTGGTGATGCATTCATTCTATTCAAAAGCAAAATTCAAAATTTATTGAAAAAACATCCAAGCATCAAAGTCAATGCGACATTTTGTGGTAAATTCGTAAAAAATTCCTTGAATCAAGAACAAATAATAAGCGACTATAAATATTTCAACACTAAAAACGTTGTTATCGATAGGGGTACAACTTTGAAAAAGTGGTTCCTAGAAAATGAAATCGATCAAATTCAAAACACACTGTCGGAATTCGCGGACAAAGAAAGTGGCTGGAGTCTTCAGAAAATTGTTAGTTTGGAAATCAATACGAATAAATCGGACGTGGGAAACGGTTCGTCTTTCATCGAGCTGCCAAAATCTATTGCGAATAAAAAAGCTTGCATTAATTTGAAAAATGAAGATGATGCGTGTTTTGCTTGGGCCGTCGTTTCGGCCTTGTACCCTGTTGAATCGGGTAAAAATCTATATAGAATTTCATCATACCCTCACTATTCAAATGTACTGAACTTGGATGGAATCGACTTCCCTATGAAATTAAAACAAATTACCAAATTTGAGCGATTGAACAACATATCTGTGAATGTGTACACCTTGGAATTGATTCAGCCGCAGGCGAACAAGAAGGCATTTTTCGTTACTGTTCCGAGCCGACTCACGAAACAAAAATTTGACAAACATGGCAATCTTCTCCTCATTCAAAATGAGTATCACCCGAAATTAAATGATTACGAGGCACCACCACTGGAAATCGCCGATGACGACAACGCCATCGGCGATGACATAAAACTCCATTATGTTTGGAGAAAGGATTCATCTCGCCTACTCAGTCGCCAACTCAGTAAAAATGGACATAAAACATTCATTTGCGACAGGTGTTTAAATTATTTTACGAGTGAGGAGAAACTCGACAGTCATACTGTTGATTGTCAAAAATTAAACGAGAGCAAAATTTCATTTCCTTCGTATGATCATGTAGAATTTCGGGATTTTGTACATAAAGAAATAGTGCCCTTTGTAATTTACGCGGATTTTGAGTCGATTTTGGAACAGTTTAATGACGAAGAATGCACCTCACATACGACAAAGTACCAAAAACACATTCCTTTCAGCGCTGGATTTTATTTCAAGTGTGCATATGACGATACTTTATCATTTTATGATAGTCATCGGGGCCTCGACTCTATGGATTGGTTTGCGGAGAGAATGGGGGCCATAGCCAAATTTGTAGAAGCCAAAACTTTGGATATTGTCCTCATGATCGTCTCACTTCCAGATAGAGCGACAGCGCCATATTGCCACATCTGCGAAAAACCTTGGAAAACTGACGACAAAATTGTAATAGTTCATAATCACTACACGGGAGCGTTCCGTGAATATGCGCATGCGCATTGCAATTTGAACTACAAATAGTCGTTTGTTGTGCCAGTCATTTTCCACAATTTATCCGGATACGACAGTCATTTTATTATTCGAGATATAGCAAAAAGGGGTCGAGTCAGCCTGTTGCCTGTCAACAAAGAAGAATACATTTCTTTCACCCTGTACGACGGCAACACTGACATTAAATTTCGATTCATTGACTCTTTTCGCTTCATGGGCATGAGCTTCGAGCATTTGGTGCAAACACTGACCATCCATGACTTGAAGATATCAAGGCGCGAATTTGCCCATTTCGATGCCGACCGGTACGAGTTACTCACTCGAAAAGGGGTATTCCCATACGATTTCATCGATTCGATGGAGAAATTGGAATGCCGAAGTTTGCCGGCGCGCGATCAGTTCTACAACAAGTTGAACGATTGTGCATCACCGATGCCGAATACGAGCATGCGCAGAACGTGTGGCGGTCGTTCAACTTGACAACACTGGGCGAGTACTCTGACCTATACATGAATACCGACATATTGCTCATGGCGGATATTTTCGAAAATTTTCAAAATATCGGTCACGAGACGTATGGGCTGGATCCTGCGTGATATTACACCCTCCCGGGATATACGTGGTCCTGTATGTTGAAGTACACCCAGTGCAAATTGCAGATACTGAAAGACGTCGACATGCTTCTCTTTGTCGAGCGAGGAATTCGTGGCGGCATCAGTAAGTGCTTCAACAGATTCTCCTTGGCCAATAACAAGCACATGGGTGAAAGGTATGACGCCTCCAAACCGTCGACCTATTTGCTATATCTCGACGTGAATAATCTGTACGGTTGGGCCATGATGGAATATCTTCCGTACGATGGCTTTAAATGGCTCGAAAATGCAGCCGATTTCGATGTGTCGGAAGTGTCGGACACCTCGCCCATCGGCTACATTCTCGAAGTCGATTTGGAGTACCCCGAACATCTGAATGACAAACACAAAGATTTACCCTTGTGTGCCGAGCACCGTACACCGCCAGGCTCGAAATTACCAAAATTGATGACCACGCTGTACAACAAGGAAAAATATGTTGTGCACTACAGGGTGTTGAAACAAGCACTCAAACACGACCTTGTACTCAGGAAAATCCACAAGGTGTTGCAATTCAATCAGTCGGCGTGGCTGCGTCCCTACATTGAATTAAATACGAAATTACGCTCTCAAGCAAAAACTACTTTTGGCAAAAATAACTACAAACTAGCCAATAACGCAGTGTTCGGGAAAACCAAGGAAAACATAAGGAAGCACCGTGTGGTGAAAATGGTCTCCAAGTGGGGGGGACGATACGGCGCAAAAAATCTGATTGCCAGTCCAAATTTCAGGAGTCGCACCATTTTCGACGAGAGCCTCGTCGCTATCGAGATGGCAAAGACGGATTTGTTATTCAATAAGCCCTTGTTCATAGGAATATCGATTCTCGATATTTCCAAGGTATGCGTGTACGATTTCCATTACGGCTTCATGATGGAAAAGTACACGCACGATCAGTGCAAATTGATGTATACGGATACTGATTCGCTCATTTATGAAATTAAGTGCGATGATATTTATCGGGATTTGATTAGCAGTCACATTGAAAAATTCGATACGAGCGACTACCCAAGCGAAAACCCATTCGACATCCCCCTCGAAAATAAAAAAGTACCCGGCTTGATGAAGGACGAAGCCAATGGTCGTATCATGACAGATTTCGTGGGGCTTCGATCAAAGTTGTACACCTATAAGATACAAGGTGGAAAAACCGTAAAAAATCCAAAGGGGTCAAATACAGCGTTGTTGAAAATCACATCACTTTTGAAGATTATGTGGAATGTCTGAAAATCAATGTGGAAAAAATAACTTCGCAACGCTGTATTCGATCCTTTTCACACAAAGTTTTTAGTGTAGAGCAAACAAAGATCGCTTTCAACCCCCACGACGACAAGCGCTGTTTGATTTTCGGCTCTCATGACACTCTGCCGTGGGGTCATTACAGTCAGTTAGATATCTAATAGAATTTAAATGTTTTTTCAGAGAGCACATACCCACACACGCACCCACACACACACCACCACCATGGTAGACACTTTGAAAAATGTATGCTGTCTGCAAGTAGTCAGATGTACATCATCAATAGTTGAATTCATCGAGGCCTCACCTCTACCATGGACGCTCACTGATCGAATTTTGAAAATGTTTGCCGATGAAAAATGGGTACAAATCTATAAGCAGGCTCAGAGCGTCAAACGAAATTTCAATGATTTGAGTCACTTAGAGTACACGAGAGAAATCAGCTTTGAAGATAGGTGTGAAGCTCTCAAAAATCAAGACTGGGAGGGTCATATGCTCGAAGACCAATACTGTGTGTGGGCGAATGCATATCGTATTCCAAAATATAATTTACGATTTTGCCGCACTTGCTATAAAGCATTCAGAAGGGCTATGCAAAACCATCCGGTTCACAGCATCAGAGACCATCAACATATGGTGTTCGGTGTAAAGCACATGGACAATATATATCAATGTGACAAATTTTGGTGTCACAACAGATTTGATGAAGTACTATTCACTTTGAAAACGAGTAGCCAATGCTACTGTGACCTACATCTGCGTGGTGGTGGTGAGCCCTACGGATTAGATCTCACATATAAACGCTTCATAGGCTCAGGGGATGGGGATTCAGAATTCGATTAATGAGATTGCCACACACACACAAAATTTCAAGAAAAATGTTAAATGAAAATGCAAGAAATTGTGCTCTTGTTTGTTTCTTTCCACACACACACACACTACATTATATATTATTAATCAAATAATAGTCGATTATGTTTAATATTTATGATTGAATAAAATCAATATGTAATCCGTGTCTGGACATTATTATATTTTGTTTCACCCTTCCAATCTCTCCCATTCAAAATCCCACATATTTATATAGATCACTTTTGCATAAAAAAGGTGTCACTTTTTCCATGCAAAAAGTGTCACTTTTTCATGCAAAAAAGTAACACTTTTATTGACATGGTGGAAAAAGATGAGTGAAAGCTGAGTGAAAGCTGAGTGATTCACTCAGCCACTCAGCTTTCACTGAAAATGCTTCACTCAGCTTTTACCACCATGTCAATAAAGGTGTCACTTTTTTTCATTCAAAAATACATGTATTCAATTTTTTTTATAAAAAAAATGACCGAAAATTGACATGGTGGAAAAAGCTGAGTGAATGCTGAGTGAAAGCTGAGTGAAAGCTGAGTGAATGCTGAGTGACTCAAAATTCACTGAAAATGCTTCACTGAAATCCTTCCACCATGTCAATTTTGGGTGTTTTTTTTTATCGAAAAAAGTGTCACTGTTTGCATCAAAAAAGAGCACGTTTTTGCACAAAAATTGGAAGAACAATTCAATAAAAAATGTGATACTTTTTTACATAAAAATTGGCATGTTTTTTAAGCAAAAAAAATGGGGAAGGGTATTTTCGAGTAGCAAAATTAAAAATCAAAAATATTCTAAGATATATATATTTTCATAAATGTATTGATGGGTGATCTACAAACTACGCATGTGTCGCACCTGATGGCGCACTGTGAGCAGCACGCCAAGTGTCTACATGGCATAAACAATACATTTAGTTCATTCACAAGACATACACGACACATCATCACCGTGTTCTGTGAGTCTATGTTTATGACATCTGTGGTCACTTTGCTGCTCATGTCACCTTTCACTTGTCGTTCTTCTGGAGCAACATCAGCGCCATCTGTCGGTGGTGGTGGTGGTGGTGGCGGCTGTGTCATCCATGTGTCATCTGTCACTCTGCTAATGACATCTGACACTCTTGGTTCTGGAAGGACATCAGCGCCATCTGTCGTCGGTCTGTGTCTGTGCTCAGAGTAATAACTACGAACGAAATCACAATGGGGGCTCCATCGACGATGGTCAGCCATAGGATCGTCATTGGGCAGCCATCTGAACCCTTCTACTTGACACGAAAGACATGCAACTACATCTTCCGAACCGGTAAACGTGAAGCCTGCTTCGGCTAACTTACTTGCAGGAAATGTCGAAGTCCAGCTTCGATACGAGTCGAGTCTTGTTTCGTACTGCTGCATCTCTCTCTCGGCATACACACAGACACACTGCATGCTGAATTAAAACGCCAACTCTGCTCTCAATATATACATTTATTTCGTTTCGTAATCAAACGTTACTTTATCCGGCAAATAGCATAGGTATTCACGAAAGCATAGATGTTTATCATCTTTTGATGATATAGTACACAAGTTTATAGCCTCATCAAATGACAAACCATTGTTTTTAGCTAGAGTTTTTGCACTGCTTAATAAATCGTGATAATATTGACTAAAGTTCATATTCAATAGATATTCAAATCTTGTCGCCATCACAGTAGCATCTAGATGTAGGATTTCTTGAACATCCACTTCCGTCAGGTAGAAGTAGGTGTCATTCTTGGAAACTCGCACTTGTTAACTCTCTGCATACGTGTGTAATTCCAAATCCATAACATCGTCCCAGTCGAGTTTGATTCGAATAGTCTTGGCTGCTGCTGCTGCATTGGGGCCATTTCGGCTAGTGTAAAGCAACTGATTAATGGCCCCCACGAATTGGCCCCATTCAAACATGCTGAAGGACAGGCTGGAGCATATGGTGTATTGGACCTTGCACACGAGTTTCACTGCAGGCACGAAACTCCGAGCAAAACCTATGCCGCATTGCAAGCTCAAAACGTCGGTGTTGCGAAACTCGTAGGTGGCGTTGCACGCGAAGAAACGTTCCGCTTTGATAGCCTCCTTGTACATGTCACATATTCGATCTAAATCTGCCATTCGATCTGCCCACTCTCGGTCCGATGATGATGATGATAATGATGATGATGAAGCTGACGCCGCCGACGCCACCGACTCGTAACCAGAGGACTCTTCAGAAGACTCGACAACGACGTTGTTCACTGCACCAAACATGTTGACTGACTAAGCTCTCTGCACCGTTTGGCATCGGTTTATTTCTCCGCTGCCGCCGCCGCCATCACCCCCCACCCTCACCCCATACACCGGCTCGAGTTTCTACGTCGTCGAGAGCTGAGAGACGACGACGATGAAAGGCCCCCTCTTCCAGTTGAGATTGTACCAATTTTCCATTGAATTACATGCGATTTGTCGCATCAATCCAACTATTGTGCGTACTATCGAACCCCAGCCATTTCACAAGTACTTTACGACCCTTACGCCTGATGATATTTTCCACTAGATAGACTTCGGGATTTTTATTTTTTTGTAGTTCTTGTTCGTAGAAAGCGCCGCTGATTGGTCACCCTTCCAAGTCTTCCAGCAAATACGTGATTGGTTGGGTGATTTTCACTTTGACAACTTTGAATAGTTCCGTAGTCCAATTAGGCGTATACCCTTTTTCGAAAACATGCTTGGCCTTGCTAATTCTCACGAAATCGCCAATTTTGAATTTTTTTCGACCAGCACGTTCGGCATAATCATACGTTGACTTATACACCTGTTTTTCATTGTCTTTGGTGACGTCACACGGTTTCATGCCGATCGTTCGATGTTTGCGCTGGTTGTAGTTTTTGGCAATGTCCGGCAAAATGTCCAGCCATTTGTAGGTACCGTTCAAACTGAAATACTTGAAGAGATTCTCCTTGAGAATACGTATAACCCTCTCTGCGATCGCGGCTTTCTTCACGGTATACGTGCTGTAGTGTTTGATGTTGTACTCTTTCAGGAGAGTCTGAAAGCTGGAATTGTAAAATTCAGTTCCGAGATCTGACTGGAGGAGCTTGGGACATCTTTTCGCTTTCGACAATATGTCACTCATCGCTTCGGTGACGTCTCGACCAGTATTGGTCTTCAGGGGGCGCACCCATAGGTACTTGGAAAAGGTGTCAATCACCACGAGAATATAATTGAAGATTTTATTGGCTTTGGAGTATTTTTGAAGATCGGCCAAGTCCATCTGCCACAGATCATCGAGTCCTTTGATGATGGTACGTCTGCGAGGAAAATTCCATCTGGCTGGAGCATGGAGCTCATCAACCAATTGTTTTTTCTCAGATGATGATGATGATGACGTCATTTCGCTAATGGCGGAGCCAATACACTTACTGCACTGGGCGTTACACCTTCTACTTAAGAGGCTGGAATATCAACAATATCCAGTGCCAATTTATCCAAGCGTTTCTTGGTATTTTCATGCTTTTTCATCGAAAGTGACATGAATTTCATCACTCGAATATCCAAGGCTGTTAGATTGTTTTCGGTGGTGTCCAGCTCGTCTTTGAGTTTGTGTATGACGTCATCTTTGAGCTTCTTTATGACGTCATCAACGTATTTTTTGTTGGCAACATCATTGAGTGCACTTGGCGTTTCCACATTACATATTTTCACATGTTCAGCATCAAAGTCCCCATTTGTCGTATAGTTGAGTATAACACCAGGAAAATGATAGGGCTGCTGCTGCTGCCGTGCACGGCGAGCTGACGAAGTTTGTCCGAACTTGTTGATGCTCATGATGCGACTGTGGCATGCAAAAAAACGTCTACGCTTTTATTTATCGAATATAGCCTGCTTCTCTCAATTCATTGATGATGGCCAAGATCTCGTTGTCGGTAGAGGTGCTGCCGGCATTTTCGGCGGCTACTGGAAGCCTATACTTGTCAACGAGCTCGTTCACATCGTTCCAGGATTTGGCGCGATGTTCATTCACGAATTCTGTTGCTACTTCGGGATAAACTTCCAAATAGTCATCCTCATCATCATCATAATCAACATCATCTGTGTGGTAGCTTTCTTCGTCTTCTTCCTTTTTCATAAAGTCTGGAGTCGTTGGTGTCGACGGTTCCTGTTTCTCTTCTTTTTTCACTGTCAGTCGTGATCGCTTGGTGAGTGGCGGCACTGACGCATTCAATCTTTTCAGCGGCACCGTAATGGGTTTGAATAATTTACTCAGTGCTTCATCATGCTCGGATTTTCCGAGTTTCAGACTCAGATACTTTTTTCGCACAATTTTCGACAACTTATTGACTTGACGTTTGCGTTCAGCTTTAGCAATCTCCGTCTCGATGCGGGGTGATGTGGTCGGCGCCATGGCTTCAGTACGAATGCCGTGCCACCTCGCATCACATTTGTTTATATTTGTCAAAGCCCAGGCGGTAGCGCCCTTTGTTCACATCAAAGTCTTTGACAATGACCAAAGATCCGAATTTATCCTTCCAACAGGTGGCGCACATGCGGCGAAATTCCTCAAAGGTGTAATCCGGAGAGACGTGCTCGTCGAAGGCGTGCTTCAAATTCATATCGTCTTGCCGAAGAAGCACTATAATGTTGCACTTGTCCCTGATCAGCTGTTTGGGTATTTTCGAGTAGGTTTGACACAAGTAGGTTGGGTCAATACCCTTGTAGCGTGCCATGGCATAGAACTCTCTGATTTTATTCTGTTTGTCACACGCCACATCGTCAAATATGAAAATTGAGTTTTCTTTCGCCTTTGAGAGATCGATTACCTCGTCGTTGTCCCTGTATGGAAAATAACCTAGGCCCTTGACTTGTTTGAGTACATCGTGCAGTAGCTGATATTCAGGTTGGTACAGCGACTTTGAATAAACGTGAACATTCTCGAAGCGTGCTCCGTTCGGGCTGAACAGCAGACTGAGTACAGCGTTGGTCTTGACACATCCGCTGGGGCCACAAAATATCGCTCTGAATGAATTCGGTAGCAGGGAGCCGTGTTTACGTATACCGTCGTCGTCACCGCCAATACCTCCTCCACCTATGGTATCCAAATTGACTATTTCCAGAGCGGGCTCTTGTTGCACCACTTTCATGTTTGAGTTGATTGATTTTTTGCAGAAGTATGTGTGTGTGTGTGTGTGTGTGTGTGTGTGTGTGTGTGTGACCACGCCCACATCTGACATTCGAATGACATTTTGAGTGGAGTACAGTTATGTATGTAGGTGTGCAACATCATCCGCGTCAAAGTCATGCTGACTGTCGAGCACGAAGGTCGTGGTGTGGTGAACTCTCTGATTAATCATCTGCCATTCGAGCTTCATTTGCCTGGATACCAGTACTGTGGACCGGGTACCAAACTACAGAAGAGATTGGCACGTGGAGACCCTGGTGTGAACCCTTTGGATTCGGCATGTAAGACTCACGATATTGCATACTCGCAAAACAAGTCTTCGAAGGAGAGACACAAGGCCGACTGGGCGCTGGAAAATCGAGCATGGGAACGTGTCAAATCAAAAGACGCCAAATTTGGTTAGAAAGCTGCTGCTTGGCTGGTCACCACAACCATGAAGGCAAAACGTAATTTGGAAATGGGTCTGAAGAAGAAGAAGAAGGCTGCTGCTGCTGCTGCAAAGCCAAAGTCTTTCCGTCGAGATGTGGTTAAGAAAATTACCAAGACTCTGCGAAAAACACTGAAACCTGATCAGCTGAAAGATTTGAGTGCGAAAGCTCTGCGAAAATCCTCCATGGTGGCACTGCGTGCTGCCCGTGCACAAGTGAAAAAATTGGGTGGCCGCAAAAAAATCAGAGTAGCCCGAATAATACCGTTCGAAGCGAAAAGCGGTGGTGTGCTGCCTCTGGTTCCGATATTCGCCGTTCTGGGAGCGATATGCTCGTTGGCAGGTGGTGCCAGCACCATAGCCAGGACCATCATCTTCTCGGCCAATGCCAAAAGAAATTGAAGGAAGACAAGCGTCATAATACCGCAATGGAGAGCATTGGTGGCGACAACAAAAATGTAGGAGGTTCCGGTTCGTTTCTGCGCAAGACCGCTGAAGGCGGCTACGGATTGTTTCTCAAAAAGAAATTTTCAAAAAACTCCCGCTGAAGCTGCCCAATAGAGCGTTGTACGATGAGGAATTACTTAAATATGTGAAACGTTTGAAAATACCTCATTTCATTGGTGTTTTCATGCGAGACAACTTACCTCGATCCTCATCATCATCATCGAAATTTCCCAAGTATAGAGAATGCGCAATCATCAATCTGGACTCGAGCAGGAATCGCAGAACGCGTTGGGTAGCTTACGTGAAACGTGGACATGTGGTGAAATACTTTGACAGTTTCTGCAATTTGAAGCCGCCGGTGGAATTGGTGCGATATCTGGGTAAAAAAGTGAAAATCTTCTACAACAACGATCGCTATCAGACATTCCACCAAGTTAATTGCGGTCATTTGTGTTTGCATTTTCTATACGAGAACACACTCTGAGTGTGTGTGTGTGCGCTCGTGCGCGAAAATGAATAGAAAAGTGGTGACCTTTAATGACGAGCGCAATGAGGTTCATTATATGGTGACGTGGCGTTTTGCATACAAAACTTCGCGCAAATCGTATTGGATGCAAGTAGCCATTGACAGGATACGTTTCGCTCGACGAATAGCGCGAACCTCACGCGTCTTGAATCCCATACTAGACTCTGAGCACAGAGCGCGCATATGGAATGGTTCAAATAGAAGTACATAACCCCCTCCAGTGTCAGTCATGTCTTTGCTGTTGACAGTGACGGGTCAAACGTCGACGCTAACCGCAGACTTTTCTCCGCCGCTCCAATTGGACGAAGATAGCACTTACGGCTTGGCATTGATTGGTTTCCATTCATACAACAGCATACCGAACATATCGAGTGGTCGATTCTATTATTCTGTCAAAGGAGCGCCATCTGTTAGCATCATCCAAATACCGACTGGGTGTTACGAAATAAGCGACATTGCCAAGTTCATACATAAACACATCGAGAGGCCGAAAGAAGCAAAGAAGAAGAAGAAAAAGAGAGCCGTAGTGTCCAGTGACGTTGGCAACGTCGACGACGACGACGACGACGGTACCAACAAAAGCAAGGCTTTGTTCTCTCTCAAACCCAACACCAATACGCTGCAGTGTGAGATATACAGCAAGCTCTATAACATCGATTTTCGTCCCAAGGATTCCATAGGACGATTACTGGATTTTTCCCCGAGACTATTGGAGGCTGGAAGCGTTCACTCATCCGACCTACCTGTGAACATTATCAAAGTTCGAACTGTTCACATCGATAGTAACATCACATCGGGTGCCTTCTTCAACAATCGTCCGGCTCACACCATATACGAGTTTGCCGTTCGAGAAGACCCCGGCTTTGCCATCGACGAAACGCCCTCGAATTTGATTTACCTGCCTGTGAACAAGACATAATACACAACATAACCTTGAATATTCTCGACCAGGACTGTTGCAGTGTGAATTTCCGTGGAGAGACCATCATTATACGACTTGTGCTGCGCAAGCTGTCATAAAAATGGGGTTAGTATTTGATCAGAATGATGATCATGATGCCTTTGGGCATAAAAGTGCAGAGGATGCTGGCATCAATTCAGTCGCGCAGACGCAGTCGAAGAGGGCAGACGCACACACTCTGTCTCACTCCAGCATACACTTCCTCCAATCGCAAGGACATCATGTTATCAAGACAAGTGTTCGACGTGTACAATCATCCAAAGTTCGACGAATCCATCAACAGAGTTGAGACTCAAACGCACCACCCGTACGTCAAGTCCTTTCAAAGTAATGACATCATCGAAATTGTCATTCAGCAGAGCGATGTGTGGATACTGATGAACGATGCCCTTGTGTGCATAGAGGGCTCTCTGACTCGTACCGCAGGAACGGGCAATGTTAGATTTATCAAAAATGCCGACGCATACCTTTTCGAGGCCATCTACCATGAAATCAATGGCAAAGAGGTGGACTCTGTTCGATCGCCGGGTATAGTGAGCACCCTTCGCGGCTATACTTGTTACGAGAAAAATGATGTGCGACACTTGAGCACAGCCGGCTGGACCTATCCTGGCGGAACGGTTCACAACGCCCCAGACGGTTCGTTCGCCATGTGGATCCCGCTTAGGCATTTGTTGGGCATATTCCATGACTATAGATATGCCACCATTGGACGACAGTGCATTCGCTTGGTGAGAAGTAGAAATGATAATAATTGCATGCTGATAGAGGAGGTGGCGAATCCAGTAGTCGAAGCCACCACAGCCACACTGACGATCACGAGCGTTGTCAAACATGTGGTGCCCAATGCCAACATTCGTCTGAAATTGCTGCAATCCATCAAAACAGACGCTCCTGTAGTGATTTCGTATCGCAAGTGGGACATACACGGGTTGCCAGCACTCACTCAGGGTTCCACCAAGGAAGTTTGGGCTGTGAAAACTTGCACGGCCATGGAGAGTCCCCGATTCGTCATTGTGGCCTTCCAAACAAATCGGATTGGCAATGCGGCTCGAGATGCGTCCTATTTCGATCACATCGACATCAGCGACATACGCCTAACCATGAACAGCGATACTTACCCGCATGAACGTATGCACTTGGAATTCAACAGAAACAACTTTGTCGAAGCCCATCGAGCCTACACGGAATTCTATCCGGGCTATGCCAATTGTCCGAAGAAGCGCCCTCTACTCGATTACGGAGCATTCAAAAGCAGAGCGACCGTTTTCGTAATAGATTGTTCCCGCAGAGCGGAATTCATGAAATCCTCCACTGTCGATGTCAAACTTGACATCGAGGCCAGAGTCGGATTTCCCGCCAATACTTGAGCCTATTGCATCATCATTCACGACTGTATGCTGGAACACTTGCCCTTGAGCGAGATTGTACGCCGTCTGTCATAAAAAAAATAGTGACATACAGTAGTAGCAGTAAGTAGTGGGGGAATCCACTCTTTGTTTGTGTGTATGCATGTAATGCAGGCATCGACAGGTCGAGAGCGTCAGTTGTGAGCCAAACGTTCAGTTGTTCAGTCGGTGTTTATTAATCTCGCTCTCTCCCTCTCCGAGTGTGTGTCTCTCAGTTAATCAAAGCAGTGAATCAGTTCAACAATCATCAAACAAACAAAAACGCAACAAGATGGAACTCGTAGCCTGTGACATTCAGGGTTTCACTGTGGGTGGTGAATTCCAACCCAAAGAGCTTGCTATCACCGACGGGCATCGCACAAACCACTTTTTATTCAAAGCCGTAGTGCCATTCTATGACCTGAGCGAAGCAGATAAACGGCAAATACGATATTTGGAGAAAATATCCACGGCATTCCATACTCTGATGGCTATGTCGAATTCAACGAGATCCAGGAAGTGCTGCGCCCCATCATCGAGGCTGATGTGGTTTACGTGAAGGGTAATCAAAAATTCGATTTTTTGCTGAAGTGTGTGCTCGATCTGCCTAAGAGACCACACATCGTCGATATTGCGGCTACTACAAGTACATTCGTCACAACACCTCCACCGATTCTCGAGAAGCAAAGCCCGCTCTGTTTGAATCATATAGCATCCGGAGAAATAGAAGTGCATTGTGCCGTGAGACACTGTTTTGATATCTGGCAATTGATATCGTCACACCTGCTATAGTGAGGCCCCACGGCGATCACGACGACGACGACCACGACACTCCTATCAATCGGCACTTGCAAAATTTGCGCGAGCTCAAGGCGCACATAGCAGAGTACGAGCACAAGCTTTGTATTTTCAAACGCTTCCAAAATATGCAAATTAACGATGGTAAATGGATGGGGCAGCAGCAGCAGCACCAGCATTCACCGATCCACCACGTTCCGCCGCCGTCGCCGCCAGTACCAAGTCCATGACATCAGCCACACCAAGACTAGCCGAAAACACAGGAAATATTATTATTCATATTGTATTATTATTCATATTGTATTATTATTATTATGTATTAATAGATGTATAAAACCAATTTTTCTCGATTTATTTTGCGGATCGAATGAATGAGAGAGAGAGACTGAAAGAAATACGAGTCATGTACATTGAGCAATGGTGTATGTGTGTGTGTGTATTCCTCTCAGTGTATATATTTAAGTGACATATACGCTGTTTCTCAGTGTACATTGAGTTGTCGTCACGATGACAACAAATTATATAATTCTAGCAGCCTTTCTGTCGAACCTACTGTATATTAGCCCGCCATATGAGTACGGTGAGGTATTGGTATCGTATTTGGACGACGATGATTCGAGTACTTCGAATTGGACGAAAATGACTCAGGCGCTAGCCAATGATGGATATTTGCCTGTGTTGAGAGCCGAAATCCCGATGAACACCTCATCGTACAGACTGCGGAAGATTTATACAAATCTCACCTAAAGCGATACGCAGTGGTTTCCGCTGAAGATGTCTTGCCCCTCTAGCAGCAGCACTTCGAGACCATCGTCGTCTTCGTCGACGCCCCACCCAACTACCCAACCCGTGGACGTCAAGATGCAAGCCCCTGCTGCTGCTGATCGAGAAAGTAAGGATTCCAAATATGAGCTGCCGCCGCCGCCAACACTGCACGATTGGTTTATGTTTTTCGTGTCAATGGTTCTGAGTGTTCAAATATCCGAATCCATATATAGATTTATTAAATCCATGCATCAAAAAAATTTTATAATCGATAATGATATTGTATCTTCATACTACGCCACTGGCACTGAAGTGTAATTTTTTATGTGAAAAATAAATGTATTTTTCTCGAACTGACGTTATTCATTTCAATAAATGCAAACAGAGACAAAGACAAACATACAATGCCATGGGTTAGAGTGAGACATTTAAAATGCCTTGAATCGATCAATTTGGCTTCAAACTCGACTCTCTTATCTCTTCCTGGAAAACAAACATCTGAGACAGTAAACAACTCCAAGGTCAATTTAGCTAGAGCAGCGTAAACAGATACCGGATGTGTGAGATGAATCTGAAAAACAAATTCAATGTCAAAAATGGATCATCGTCGTGTTTACTGAGAATTTCGATCAACTTGAGAGAGCAGACAGTAAACATTCAAGATACGTGCTTTATCGCTATTTCTTAGAATTTCATTGGAGAGAGAGTAAACACCAGATGTGGCTCTTATCGCTGTTTAGGACTACAGCGCGCGGAGACGTATTTTTTTTCTTTTGGAATTTCATTCGAGAGCGAGTGAATTAATAATAAGTCGTCCATCATAATTTTCTGTTGTGTGTGTGTTCTAAGATAGTAGAGACATTTTTCATATTTAATTTTTTTGTTTTGTCAATTAAGGTGGCGGCGGCGGCCATGATTTTTTTCTTCCAGCCAATTGCTCTCAGCGAATCACGTGAGGGAAAGAAGTTTTTTCATAACTTCCGCCATCGCGCCATGTTTTTTTGCCTTCCGCTCCATCGCCGCCATGTTTTTTGCGTTCCGCTCCATCGCGTCATGTTTTTTTGCCTTCCGCTCCATCGCCGCAATGTTTTTTGCGTTCCGCTCCATCGCGCCATGTTTTTTTGCCTTCCGCTCCATCGCCGCCATATTTTTTGCGTTCCGCTCCATCGCCGCCATGTTTTTTGCCTTCCGCTCCATCGCCGCCCCTTTCGCTCCATCGCCGCCATGTTTTTTTGCCTTCCGCTGCATCGCCGCCATGTTTTTTTGCAAAAAAGACGCGCGTCTTAGGGTGAAACGTTTTGAAGCCGCCCACCCCGAAACTCTTCGGCGAACACGTCATCTTCTTCAGTACCAACCCTCCACCAACGGCAAGAACTCGATGGACGCGGCCATCGAGAGATTCACCGTGTGGAGCAATGCCGATTCTGTGACACTCTTCGGTCACAGAATCGGCATTGTATATCTACTGACAAAGTAAAAGTTTATTTGAAGCCAAAGTACCTAGCTTATTTCTGTTCTATTTTTTGACCTACTTCATATGAATTATGAACCGTACAACCGATGAGTCACTATCTACAATTAAGGAACTAGACTATATAGGCACAGATTAATAGGTAGCAGTAAAAGGGCTCATATGTTTCAAACTAAATAATTGTCAGTGAATCTGTCAGGTATTTGACAAATGAGTATATAAGAATAATAGATATCGATAAAGATGAACGAGAACAAAGCTCTCAGGTTAATCGAAACATCTCGCGGAAAAAGTAAGGCATACTTGAATGGTTATTTCTATTATAAAGGCAAAGTGGCCAACGGTTGCGTATATTGGAAATGTGAAGATGTAAGGGATGGATGAAAAGTATTGAGAACAAGAATATTGCTGAACCTGTTTCTGGAAATCACAACCATCCAGGTAAACCTGAGAAACTTGGGTAAAATTCCGTTAACTCCAGGAAACCGATTTTCAAATAAATCAAACAAATTTTTTTTCAAAACGTCAATAAATTTAATTTCGCATTATTAAATAAAATACTTAAATAAAAGGAAATGGATCTGAGATACAGATTGAAAAAAGCCTACGAACCAGAATATAGACCAAGTAAATAAACCTGTTATTATTTAAATTAACTTATTTCTAAAATTACAATGATTTTAGATGATGCTTTATGGCTGGTCCAAGATGCTAATGGCCATTCTGAATCATGGCCTGATTTTATATTGAATGTGTTGAATACATCAACATTTAAATACCCCGAAAGGGTTAAAATATGTTCCTTCTTCTACCTTAATGGTATTAGAGACTATATGACGTTGTATAGATTTCTCGTGAGGATAAAAGGCATGGCACTAATGGACAAATATTATTCAACAATAAAAAATCTATACGATTACTGGAATCACAATGAAGTAGGTATGGAGATAAGGAAACGTTACTTCAGTAAATGTATTCTTCATTTGATTTGATTTGAATTTCATAAGTTGGCGGTGGTTGAGCGTACCGTTACCAACTCAACATGAGTAAAGTACACTAGATTTTTGGCTGTCATTTATCAGAATCACAATAAAAATGTCGTTTGTAACAGTCGATAAAGAAGGAAGAATTTGTTAATAAAAATACAGTTTTTAATTTAAAAAAATGTATGAAACACGTGAATTCGGGTATGTACATTGTGTTGACAAAAAGAAGGAAGCATTTTGAGTGTTTGTTCACAGCAGAAACGTGTGCTAGAAAATGCCTGTTTCCACCCAAAGAAAGGGCCGTATCTCCGAAACTACTTGAGACCGCCGAGAATTTCATTTGGATTTTTTGTTCAGGACACCGAGCTGGGTAAGTATCAAATTTTTTGAAAATCGGTTGCCTGGCGTTAACGGAATTTTACCGAAACTTGAAGTAGAAACCATTCTCAGTGATATTCGCAATATATCACGTAAGTCAATAGCAACGCCACAAAATATAATTGCTGATTCTATTGGAAATGCTAGTGTTTCAACCTTGGTGAAACTTCCATCGATTCCATCCATGAAGAGGACTATACGTAACATAAGAACTCGAGAAAGTAGTGCACTTGCACAGCTTTAGACACAATGTTGATTCAGGTTCGGAAGATCCAGAAAGAATTATAATGGCATGAAAATATGACATTGTTGTCTAAATCAAGAGTGTGGATGATGGATGGAACGTTTAAAACAGTACCCACTTTATTTTACTAATTGGTCTCTGTTCACTGCGAAATAAGTAAGGAAGTGATAGTACCTGTTGTATATGCTTTGCTACCCAACAAGAGAGAAGAAACATATACAAGAATAATCAACTGGATTAAGCAGTGTGTAACAACTGTATCTGGTAATGTTTTTTCTGTCAGGACAATTATCACTTACTTCGAAAAAGCATTCGCCAATTCGATTGAAAAAGTATTCCCGAATGTATCACGTCACGGATGCTATTACCACTTCAGCCAAAGTATATACAGACAGATGCAAAAATATGGTTTGGCAGCCAAAGCAAACAGTGATGCGAATTTCAATTCAATAATCAAGATGCTGAAAGCGTTAGCTTTCGTTCCGGTCCCTTTCATATCCAGAGGCTTCGGTGGGCCATAGAATAGCAGAATTATTTTTGTAATATCGATAAATGAAAAAACCAGTAATATGTAAAACCAACAAAATGGAGAATCAATTATGTTTCAGAATAACATTTTATAGGTCTTAAAAACAGCAGAATTGAATGGATTTATGATCCAAATTGAAATTCATGTAATATGTTTTTATACGCGAAAACAGTAGAACCAGATTTCCTAGGTCTGAATTCGGCAAGATTGGAAAGTGACCGTAATGAGAAAATAAAGTAATTGCAAATCTCAATAACCAAAGCGCTTCAAAATATAAAACGATCACGCTCAAAAAATATCGAAATGTAATTCCATCAAAACAACATATAATCGTATCTAAAAACGTAAATCCAACAAATTATCTGAAAATGAATCTGTAGTAACATAAAATCCTTGGAAACAAAATGTGTCAGACTGAAAACGGTCAGAATCGAAATATAGCAGAAATTGTGGAGGGGATGAGCGAATTGCTATAAAATTTGTTCTATTATTTCCTAGATGGCACGCATGAACTATTTATTCAGAGGCAGCTATGAGATCTTTCAATTGTTACGTGTCACGTTCCTTTCTCAATAGCATATTTTTTTTGCTGGGTGGTGAATTGTGAGAATAGGTATTGGAAGAGAAATATGCAAGCACAGCTGATGTGATGGGATGGGAATTAATTCCGATATTACAATTTAGTAATATTGACCGCACGCTGCTCCATCTCTGAGAGACTAGAGCCAGCTATCCCCTCTCCAAATTCTTATATTTTTCGGTTCTGTCCTTTTCGATTCTACTATTCATTCTTCTGATTATTTTCAATATGGAAATTTTAGGTCTTGTACTCTTGGATTCGACGATTTTAATTCTTATAATATTCTGTTCCGATATTTTTCCACTTCTACAAAATATTGATTTTCTGATTTGCTGGTTTGGTCAAATATCTGTCTTCCCATTTTCTGTTATTCTCCTTTGACGGTATTATAGTTTTTTAGATGAATATCCTTTACTGCAATATATTGATTTTCCAAATTTCTCGTTCGAATATTTTCGATTTCTTTAAAATTAATTCTAACCATTTCGCTTCTCTAGAATATCTTTACTGGATTTTATTGGTTCGATACTTTTAATTCATACTTAGTCAATTTCAGTTTGAGATTTTACTTTTCTGATGGATTATATGTAATCGGATAGGAAAGATGGAGAGAAGAGATAGAGCTGAGCCCATGTTTGCCTATTCTCTTTGGAGCTGTTTTGAAAGTGTTCTTCAGCAATCACAGTTGACCAACAACGCCGCCGAATCATGGCATAGGGGGATTTTTATCTCTCATTGACGCTCATAAATCGTCCCTTTGGAATTTCCTGAAGAATATTGAGAAGAAACAATGCTTACAGAACTTAAAATTGCGAAGTCCTAATCATTGGACCATAGAGTGCGATATATATATATATGTTTATCGTTTAACAAAACATGTAATGATGATTTGATTGCATTTTTTTAAAATATCGCATACGTTTTGTAATTTCATCTATGTCCTTCAATTGCAATTATTAAACATGTTTTCAAAAAATCGTTGATCGAATAAAGTGGTTTTTGAATAATCGTGTTTCGAAAAATTAATTTTTTGAAAATGAGTGTAGTCGAAACTTTGATTTTCGAAAGTAATGATTTTCGAAAAACAATTTTTCTAAAAAATATTTTTCGAAAAAAAGTATATTCGAAAATTTGTTTCTTCGAAAAATTGTATTTAGAAAAAATGTTTTCGAAAAAATGGATTTTGAAAATGATGTTTTCGAAATAAATTTCGCGACCCGTTTTTAGAATTTAGGATATAAAAATCGTTATTTTGGACAAATTTAGTAGTTCTGCGCTGGATAATATATGATACTAATGAATCCAAAGAGTTATTTTTGTATCTAGTGCGTGAAATGCTACTTTGGTCATCGAGAACTGATTTTTTTTAACGAGGCGCAGCCGAGTTAAAAAAAGTTGTCGAGATCACCAAAGTATTTCGCGCATGAGATGCAAACAATATTTTTCTACAAACGTCAAAAAATATTGTGCCAAAATAAATAATATGCTCAGCTCAATATAAAAAATAAAATAGGAAGTGTAAAATTTTGTCACAATTTGAAAAGTATTATAAAAAGCCTTAAATATTGTTGAACATTAGGAAATAAATGATTTCTTGGATTTTTGCTCGACTGAGGACCATTAAGGTTGAAATATAAAAATCCCATATAGTTTACATGCAGTGTGCGAAGTAAGTATTTCGCACACTACTTTGCGCACGGTGTCATGGTAACGAAGGAAAATGAAAAAAGGGTCACTTCGCATATTATTGTCAATGCGCGAACCTTGTAATTTTTTGACGTTTGTAGAAAAAAGTATATTTCGAACAAAGTTCTATGAATCCTGGGAAATACAGAACGAACGGACTGGAGATGGATACCTACCACTATGAATGCTGCAGATGAAGCAACGTGAGGATCATCGAAGGGACAAAATGATTGGATGAAAGGGCCTGAAATGCTTCCTGAGAAAGAGGACATCAAGAACAAAAAATGTACAGAGGAGATGAAGAAACTCTTTATTGGTCTTGTATGCGAATCATGTGATTCAAAACTTTCTGAGGCAAATAGGTTTTCTCCATTCATGAGGAGTACAGCTTGGGTTCTACGATACATCAAATATTGTAGGAAACGAAAACAAACCGGAGAACTTAATAATAATAATCGTCTTTATTTCTTGAAAATGGAACATTTACAGAAACGTTATATAAGTAAATTTTTATTATTAAAGGAAAAGTGCGGAGTTCAATCTAAGAGGGTAGAGTACTCCCTTAGGCTGCTCTTCCACTCAACCCTAAAACATACCCTGCTACGTTATAAATGTGTTTAGTGGTCATATATGGAAAATTGTCTAAATTATGAATGTGAGAATCGCCATCACCTTTCCTATCCATGAAGATATATCACTGTTGATCAAAAAGATGTTTTTTTAACTTCATTTTGAAGTTCGTTATTGTTAGTTTTTTTATGTCCAGTGGAAGGGAATTATATATTTTGCATATTTGAAAAGAAAATGATCGCTTGAAGTATTCCGTTCTGAATTTTGGTGTTGTTAAAGTACCTCTCTATATCTTATATTTAGATTATGGACATCTGTGCGGAATGTTAACTTACGATAAAGATTACTTGGTTTTTTAGTTAATATAAGTTTATGAAACAGGCACGCAGCATGTAACAATCTTCGTCTATCCATATTAAGCCAATTTGCTTCAACCAGTTTATGAGATATTCTTTCACGTCTACAAATACCATATACAAATCTTAAAAAAGAATTTTGAATTTTTGAATCTTTTTTTATACTGTTGCGTGAGATTAGGGCCATAGAGCGAGTCAGTAAAATTAAATATTGATAATATAATCGTCTCACACAATAATAATTTGATAGAAGGGGACAGAACATGCCTAGCACCGAACATAGTCTTCAGTGCTAAGTATGCTCTTTGTACAAGTTTATTCACATGCATTTCAAACCTCAGTTCAGTATTTAATATAACTCCGAGATTCTTTGTTTTGATTCATTATTGTTAATACCTCATTATTTATAGTAATATTTATTTCATCGCGTATTCTATTATTTCTCGAGTCAAATATCATCACATTTGATTTACTCGTGTCAATCTGCAGACAATGAGATGAGGCTGCTTCAATGAAGCTATTCAGGTCATCATTTATCAACGCATTTGCTGCTTGAGCATTAATTGATTCGAAACTGTAATAAATCTGCGTATCATCTGTGTAGCAGTGAATCGAGCAGTGTTTAAGTGATTTCAGAATGGTAGAGGTGTACAAAGTAAAAAGAAGTTGGCCAAGAATTGAACCTTGTGGTAGGTAAACCTGATCTGATGTTCAAAGTTGTAGAGTAAGTATTGTCAATACATACTTTTGTCTCCGACCCAATAGATGATTCTCAAATAACTTTATTGCATGTTCAGATAAGCCCATATAATGTAGAATAGCCAAAAAGAGTAAGTGATTTATTGTATCGAAAGCACGACTAAAATCTAGGAGTACCAAAGCAGTACACAAACCTTGATCTCTTACCCTAATGATTTCATCCACTATATGCAAAAGAGCAGTGGTGCAGGTAAAACCTTTCCGGAATCCATATTGAATTTTAGGCAGTAATGAATACTTCTCGAAATGTTCTTTCAACTGATATTCTATAGCTCTTTCTAGTACTTTAGAAAGAGTAGGAAGTATACTTATCGCTCGTAAATCTTTAAGTTCGTTTGGTTCTGCTTTTTTAGGAAGTACTCGCACCACTGCTACTTTCCAGACCTATGGAACGACTTTATTTGTTAAGCAAAAATTGATTATGTGTGTTATATAAGGTACAATATGTGGGCAGCACATTTTAATCAGATTCAAATTTAGTTCATCACAACCTTTGGCATTAGTCTTAATGTTATTGATTGCTTCATACACGAATAAGTCATTTATTTCTGAAAACTGAAAGGGTTCTTCATTGATTAGACAGTTATTGTTGTAAAAGTTCAAAAGTTCATTTGGAGGTTCTGCAAAAGAAACTGAGTTAACAAAATGGTCATTAATTTCATTTACACTTTTCATATTCTCTGGTACTTAATTCATATGAGATTTTTGATATAAAATTATTTGCCTTTAGTATTTTCCAGAACTGTTTACTATCACATGAATTGAATTGATGTGTAAAGTAAGCCTTTTTTTCATTTATTATGGCTGTGTTTACATAATTTCTCAAGTCCCTGTAATATTTCAGATGAACATCAGATCTCGTTTTTTATATTTTTTTAAAGCCTTATCTCTAAGCGACATCATTTCTCGAAGAGTTTCAGATAACCAAGGGCTATTAGGTTTTGTTACTCTAGACGTAACAATTGAAGCGTGCCTATCAAAAAGGTTAATGAGACAGTTAACAAGAAATTAAATCTCCTCATATGCGGACTCCTGATCGAAGATCCTAAAAAATGGGGTAGCATAAAGATCGTTTAGAAAAAAGTTTTGATCAAAAGATTTGAAACTTCTATATATGCATATTTTGGATTCCCTTTTCGTTTTTTCAATTTGAGTTTTGAGATAGACAATTTGGTGATCAGATATGCCGCTACTGTCTAGATTTCCACCTCTTGCCTTTTCACAACTAGTAATGATAACATCCAACAGCGTTGCCGTAGTTGATGTTATTCTTGTTGGGAGATCCACTACTTGTTTCAACTTGAAAGTTTCTAAGATGGAGAAAAAATTTTCAGTACTAACATTTTCTAGATCTAGAAGGTTAATACTTATATCTCCCATACAAATAATATCATCAACGCTAGTCCAAATTTATCCGAAGCTATCTTCTAATTTGTTTGGTTGTGGTGATTTATAAAGCACACCAACCGCAATAGCCTTATTTTTCATGATGATTTTGATCCAAAGTTGTTCGTGGTGATTTGATCTCAAATATATTTTCTCATATTTGATTTTACTATCTATGTACATACAAAGTCCACCACCTCTTTGCTCCCTATCTTTTCTTAACAGCCTATAACCATCGATTATCAATGAATCATCAGATATATTTTTTTGTCATCAAGTTTCACAACAGAGAAATAATAAAATCTTGATTGGTGATAATTTGCTTAATTTCATTTAAGGACGGCAATAACGACCTCACATTCAAACAAGCTATTTATATCTGACACATAAAAATGTAATTCGGTTTTTATTCACACTAACTCAAGAAAACTGAAATATAATAATTAACAAATGTTTTCGGAGTATGGCTCAACTGCACTCATAATAAGAAGTTGGATCAACTATCAAATACATTATTTTTCACAAGGATAATTTATAAATTTGTTAAGTCAGCTACGAAATTCGTGAAGTTGATAGTATGGTGGAAATATAGAATGACAGACAGAACAATACTCAAAAAGGAGTAAAATTAAGAAGCTCTGCACTTTCTTGAATGAATCAAGTATTCTTAGAGTTAGAAGTCGTATATCCGTTGGTGGCATTTGGGAGAGACTAATAAGATGTTAAGACTACATTAAAAGTAATTCTGAAAGAGCAAGCACCTACCTATGAATATAAATTACGTGGGGATAACATTTCAGCACAAGTTTTTCTTCATCGTCCAGATCATGCTATGGATGTTCTATCAGATGCAATAAATGTATCGTTCACAAGAGAAAGTTTCCCTGAATGCCTAAAGATATCAATAATAAATCATTTGCACGAAAGAGAAGATGTTTCATCAAATCTGAGACACGTATCGCTCTTACACCTCAAAATCAATGAGGGAGAGGCAGTTGCAGCGGTGTTCTGTGATTCAACAAAATTTTTTGACCATGTGAATCACGGAATACTCCGGCAGAAGCTGGAAATGTACGGCCTGAGAGATGCTCCACTAAAGTGGTTTCGCTCATACTTATCTGATCGCTCGCAAAGGTTCTATCTGAATGGCAAGATATCTAGTTCTCAATTAATGTTTTATGTATCCCACAGGACTCACTAATTTTTCTATACACCAATGACCTAGTTTATATAAACTTATAAACTGTGAAGGTCAGGTAGCTGAGTGGTCAGAATCAATGCTTTCCAATCATTCTGGGTTTCCGTTCGTGCTTTCAAAGCCCAACGACTTCTATTTATTTTTATGAGAAAGTACTAGGAGTCGCACGTTGGAAGGTAAGATCTCGTTAATCCTTGGATCGCACAAGTTTCGACTTCTGAGGGCTGTCGTTCGTAGGGGGACGGCAGCTGGTTAATAGAAAAAACAATTTTAAATAATTCAATTGAAAGAAAATTAACACTGTTTGCAGATGATATCACAATAGTATGGCATAGTATAAACAATGAGAAATTCTTGTTGTTACAGACCTAGAGCAAGTGAAGAAATGGTGTGATGATGATAAATTATCCTTTAATTTATTGAAAAAAATAAGTTTTACGTGCAAACTCAATGGAATTTTCCTAAGTAAGACATTAATGAGTTCTTAATCTGAAACCAAATTTTTGGGACTTTATATAGATGAGGATCTCTCTTTCAATTGTCACATCTCAAATTCATGAAAAAAAAATTAATCAGAATGTTTCGTAATTAGGGTAATCGCGAGAGAATAATAGCAAGAGCGACATATTTTGCTTCAATTTGATGATGAATTTATACCCCAAAAGAGAGTCCGATATATCTGCATAGCGAAACCTAGAGAGGCTTGTAGAACGCTATTCACCAAACACAGAATCATGATTATCATGATTATTTTTAATCAATTTTCATTTTGTGAATCAAGAATTTGAACTGTATTTCAATTTCAATAATGAAATAAATTCCAACTCCCATTATAATGCATGGCATGAAAACTGCACTATTCCATCACCAATTCCTAGGAGTTCAATGGCGAAGAAATCAATAATTTACAACACTAAAAAATTATCAATTACTTGCCGATATATTCGATCTTTGAAAGTGCATATGGAATTCAAGAATGCTTCCAAGAAATTTACTATTAGATAATAGCTATTTATGTACCAAGTGCGTTATATATATCCTAACGCCCTGAGAGTAACATTCACCCGAGGGCCTTTGGCCCGAGGGATGAATCTTTAAGATTTAAGATTTTATTTTTCACGAAAAAAATTATTTTAAACGACGTTGTTCACTTCATAAATTTTTTATTTTTCTCATGGAAAATGGAAGAGTAGTATGGTAGCGGAGAGCTATATTGAAGAAAGTATCTCATCGAAGAACAAAATTGCTACAATAATAGCCCATTCTGTTTCCGAAAAAGAAAATGTTAATGTTCCGAACGAAACCGAATGCACATTGAGGAGTTCATTATCGGTCAACTCACAGAACTTCAAACTTGGTACTTGTAATTTCTATTTGAGAGAAAATAATTAGTCCCTTTTTTATGTACAGTTATAGGTAAATAAAACTTTTTTGAGTAATCAATTTATTGAACTACAGAAAAAAACATTTAGCGGGCGTAAATATTCATAATGCCCTCCATAAGGCCCCGTGCGTTATAGGTCTGTTAATAGCAACCGTTGCCAAGGTAATATATAAAGCAGTAATGGAAAAGTGAAAAATAAAGCATTTTATACATTGAAGTAATTTCATGGTGAAATATTTTAATTTGTCTCTTATTCATTACATGTAGTTATTTTATTTCCACGTGTTTTTGTGACTCTTGATGTTTCTTGTTATTTTTGTCAGTTCACAGTGATTCAAGATTTTATACTCTTTATATTGCTGATGTTATTATTGTTTATAACGCTTCACCGTAAGTTGTCAGTATAAGGTTTGAGCCGGTACTCTGCTCCTTCGTTCACCTTCCCGCACCCCCCTGGCCTACAAGTGGCTTGCGGGTACTTGCGGGTACTTGCAAGGGGGGTATGTGCGAGCATATGGTGCAATTACATTAGGCAGACATTGAGACAATGATCGTTTGACTTGTAGCTGTAACGAGACTTACATACGCGGTAATGACACATTGCAATTGGATTGATGATTGTCTCTGCTATGTACAAAGTTAATGAGAGAGTACCTACTCCTCAACAAACTTATTGTAATGGATTATTTATATGCGGTAATGGCACATTGCAATTGGATTCATGATTGTCTATGCCATGTACAAAGTTAATGAGAGAGTACCTACTCCTCAACAAACTTATTGTAATGAATAGTTTATATGCGGTAATGACACATTGCAATTGGATTCATGATTGTCTGTGCCATGTACAAAGTTAATGAGAGAGTACCTACTCCTCAACAAACTTATTGTAATGGATTATTTGTAAAGAGTACATCCAAACATTTCAGAGATCCATCGAGTTATGAGAACAAACATCTCCGTACAATGCATGTATAATATATAGTGGGAGGGGGACTTCCTCCACTCTCCAATTAACATATAAAAGACTATCGAGAATCTCACCCCTTCAGTTTCTCATCTATAACGAACCACAACCTACAAGTTTTAATTAATTCACACACAAAAAAGTTCGAAAAAGTGATATTAGTGATTTTCAAAATAAGTCAGTGAGTGTTTTTTTTTGTTTTCTAATCAATATTTTCTCAAGTGTCTCACTATGTCTCAAGTAGATTTGGAAAAAATCAACGCCGTGATCAATAAACCAATTGAAGTGTTTGAGCAGAGGGTTATATCAACACTCCCAATTGCCAAACCTTTTCCAATAAGTAATATGTTGGTTCGCACAACTCGATTTGGCAGATCTATATTGCTAACATTATATAATGAAAGTGAAAATGAATTTTTCAAATCATGGCTACCAAAATACATTGCCGATCAATTTAGTGACAATGATGTTAACTCTATTAATCATTCAAGTGGTAAATATACTCTTACCTATATAGGACAGGGTGGACCAGTTTCAGCGGGTACAAGAACGCGAACTCTTGTAAAATTCGACTTTATCGAATAAAATTCAATTGAAATGTTCAGTAATTTTTATTCACTATAGTCTATAGATATATTGAAGTAATCTTAATGTAAAATATTAGATTTGAAAACAAAAAATTCACTCAAAATTTAAGACATCACCGAATTGAAATCTCGTGTTTATGTATGTATCCTCCAGCTAATACACATGGAATAGGTATGTTGATATTTTTTATCTTGTGTTTCAGAGTGATAATGTGGATGTTGTATTCGGCTGAAAATTGGACCGAAGCCACAAACCTCAAGACAGCAGTCGAAAGACTTCAGTCATATTTGAGTGCTTTGAGTTGGGACATCCTTCATGCAATGAACTATGATCTCAGCATTTGCTATGACGAAAATGAACTCGAAAGGTGTAAACAAGAGCAGAAGAGGTACAACGCTGGTGATGAACTCTGTGAAAAATTCATGGAAGGGGCCTTGGAGATATCCGATTTCTGCGAAGAGATGTTGAAATGTGATTTGAAGAGATTTCTATGCAACCTAACCCCATTCCTACCAAATGACATCATTGAGAAATACCAAATATATGATGATGAGAGTGAAGAGGAAAATATTGTTGATACCCCTGATTGAATAATAGAAATAAAATAAAATTAAGAATATGTTTTATATATTAATTGGACTATGTAATTACTACATAAGCAGATAGCTGAAGCCATAGTATTACTTGACACAAAAATGTATATGGATTGAATTTATTGAAAATATATTCATTAATTATAAAAGTTTTTTCTTTCACGATCCCATAATAATACATATGTAGGTTGGGTAGATGATACCCCGAAACCAAAAGAAATACAGCAACAATTTTCCACCCCTCCAATTATTTCTAAAGTAAACACACTCCAAAAATATGAATTATTTGATTAATATTATTATAGTAAATTCCATTCGAAATAGAAGAGTAATTGGAAACAATAATTGATAAATTTATATTCGATTCTCTAATAATAATATAACATGCAACTCGGCTATTTTTTAATTAGTTCATGTTTGGTAGTCGTATTGTAATGATGAGCAGTGTACTGGATATATTTGGGCGTAAGCGAAAGTGTGGGAATGGTTCAATTCTACAACCCCGACTAGTATATGTTAGTTTCAAGAAAACCAAAGATGGCCAATACGATATTGAACAAAGACAATTGAAAAATGTCGGACAGCCAGTTGATTCAGCTGATTGTGTTACAAAAGAGTTTCTTGAAGATACAATTAATGAAACTAAAAAAATAGTTCTATCAGCTGTTCATGCTTCAGTGCAATTAGCGATGGAAGAATTATCTCGTGAAGTGGAAAGGAGAAACGTATCTATGAACGCTCACATAGATTCGATAGTTGGCGATGTGTCTCGTCAAGCTAGAACAGCATTCAATGAGAAGATATCTGAAGCTAGGGTATTACTTCATAGAAAATATGAAAAATTAGATCATAGACTTATGGATTTAGAACAAGAGAAAATTCGTTTATCTGAATAAGCATTATTATTATAATATTAAACGAAAATGTGCACTTGCTGAATTTATTGAAAATATATTAATTATTTATAAAAGTTTTTATTATTTTCACGAAACTACTATAATAATACCCAAAACCCAATGCATAAACGAATTCCTAATCTCCTCTCACCACACCACATGAATAATTATCGAATAACCCGAGGCCATTGCATGATGCGCCCTAACGAAAATCGCCCCTTCCCAGGCAGGTAGGTAGGTAGGTGGTAGGTATTACGTAACGCCGGGGAGAGTGTATTTAAGAAAGTGGTTCACACTGTTGCATTCATTCTCTAACGGAATCAACTGAGAGAATGACGTTGTGTCATTGTACCTAGACACAAGTATAATATGATGCTCCGGTAATCTACCTGACTTTATGGGGCATCATACCCTTCCGGGCAAATAAAGAAATATCATTTTTGATATGGAAACTTTTTATCGATGATAGGTACATATTAATTATTTAATTGAAATTTCAAAATTTAAATATGTTTTTCGAAAGGAAACAAGAAAAATTATAAAAATGTAATTTTTTCGATATGGCAACTTTTTGTTGATGATGATACATATTAATTATTTGATTGAAATTTCCAAATTTAAATATTTTTTTTTTGCGAAAGGAAACAAGAAAAATTATATTATAAAAGTTTATTTTGAAAATAATAAATACAATAAAATTGAACTATGGTGCTGAAGATTCAGTGATTGTTGTATTTGTCGTTGGTTTTCGCCCTGGATACATGTCACATCTCCGCTTTTGTTCTTCATGGGAAAGGCACCAACATTCCCTGAAATGGATTTCTTCATTAGGCCATAAATATCCTACTCGATCACACAACATGACATCGCTGCGACATCTTGCACACCAGTAGTTCCAGCAGGTCTCGGAGAATATATCACATCTAATGCAACGAGGAATCATCTCCGAAGTTGTTTGTTTTCTTGCACACACGAAACATAGACTGGTACCTGCCATCATATGACTTCTGTCCCAACCACCTTGGCAATTATAACATATCAATGTGTCACGTATTCTGTATGGATACACATAAATCTTAGCTTTTGAATCCCATGCTGCTGTTAACACCATAGCTACAATGTCCATATACACGACTCTATGGGAGTGAAGTCTTGAGTAGGAACTGATTTCACTGTTGAATTTTCTGCAAATATATAGTTTTTCAAGTCTTGTGGTAGAGGGGTGTTAATCCCACTTTTGGAAAACATGTAAAGTTCTAGTCTTGGAGTAGGAAATGACATCCCTCCTCCCGAAAAAAACATTTAAAAAGACATCATTGACTCAATAGAATTCAGTATTCATATTTATTTCAACTGAAATAGTAGTTGTGTGTAATAGAGTACAGTAGTTGTATAATAGAATAATGGAAGCCAAAATGGAGATAATCGACCAACTCATTGCAGTTGATGTCAATCAATTTGATGATGAGGAGGAAGCAGATAGCGGATCTGACAGCGGTATTGAAGAAGAATTCGAAGCTTCAGATGAGATCGAGCAAGTCAGCAGAAGATTCGCCGATATGACAATAAACGAAACCGCCATACAGACAGTTGATGGTGAATTGGCGAAGTTGTGTGGGCCTTGCTATAGGCTATATAGTATAAGATATGATAACCAGGTCGCCAGATATAGGCATATAGACACACATGTGTCTAGCTTATATGGCCAAATAGGGAGGCATTATTGTATAGTGTGTACAGACTCCTTAATCCTGATAACATGTCAGAGGGCATGTAGGGTGTGTAATGTTTAGTTTTTTTTTTCGTGTACTTTACTGTAAATTTAGTGTAATATATAGATTAAGTTGTTTGCATATTGTACATATTCATATAATTTAATAAAACATGTTATAAAACAATATTTGTTTCAGAGTCGAAAAAATTATTTCGAATTTGTATCCACAACAAATCCCTCTCCTAAAAAGTCCCCAGACATCTTCATTCATTAACAAAATGTATATAAATTGAAAGGATCAGTATATTGCTATCATTCCATTCGAAATGTCTCAAGCTGACTCTACAAGTGAATTAGGCCGTTGTAGTCCATCAGAAACATCTTCTTCTAACTTACCAATTCAAGTAAATGAAATATCGTCTAGTACAGATAGAAGTTTCGATGATGAATTTTACGAATCGTTTATTGACTTCGTTCAAAATCCGGAACAATTGTGGGAATGTGAGCCTAGCGATAACGATAATTCGGATGATGAAGAATTAATCGAGTCTGAAAATGAAGAAGAAGAAGCAATTGAAATATCAGATGACGAGAGTGATAATGAGTCAATGATATTTGAAATTCTGTGATTGGTAGTAACAGATCTTTTGGGAATGCATAGTATATGAAAATGGAGATGCATACTGGAGGGGGCGTGTGTTGGGGCCCCCTCTGTTCTGTTATTAACATAAGATTTTGAAAATTTTAAATTAAGATTTGTAATTGTTCTTAGATGAAACTCTCTTGGGAAAAATCAAGAATAGATTTTCAGACTCAAAAGAAATAACATAAAAAACAAAATAAAACGAATAAAAAAAAATCCTTTCCTGCATACATTTATAATTGTTCTGAGAAAAAAAATCATTCTTTGTGACGAAAATACAGAGTCTCAAAATGTATTTCTTTTGGAAGGGTCTCTTCTAACAATAAAATCAAATAATCCCGCTGGGATAGATTTCGATATTCCGACTTCTTTCCGTCAAAATGTATTTGTTAAATCATACTCTATAAAAAAGGGTCTCCTATCGCAATAAAAACAGGTATACGTTGAGGTACATTTCGATATTCCGAAGGTTTAGAGACCATACACATTTCATTTGTAAACCAGAGCTCCTCGAGTTTGGTTGTGTTCAAATTAAAATTTTTCATAATTCATTTTGTGATTTTATGGATATATCAAGACGCAAAGTAACATCAACGGAATTAGAACGTGCTATAAAATACATTTCGATGGAGAACAATACCAGGGAATTAGGAACAATCGCCGAATTACCGAGCGTTATGGAGAACAATACCGGGGAATTAGGAACAATCGCCAAATTACCGACCGTTATACAAACCACGCCATTCAACAAAAAAAGAACTAGGCCGCAGAGACTACCCTCTTACAGGCGCAGAAAACAACAACAAGAAAGTCCCAAAGCGTTACGGAAACAGAAGAAGAGAAAAAATCGCAACTGTGCAAAACTAATGATGGCGGCGAAAAAATACAACCCGATGGTCACCGCTCCCTGGCCTAAGAGCAAGAAGAATTCTACGAATAGTAATGAACTCACCAAAACAATTGAAAAAAATATTTCGTCCGCCGTCCCCACGTCTGAGCAGAATAATGTGGAACCGGATTCAGAAGAAGCACATGGAAAAAACACAATAATTGACACGCTGAATTCCACAGGTATGGAGGAAGTAGAAAAAAATTCCACATCATCCTCGTCAATTTCTACAATTATGGATGAAGATATCCCACAGCCTAACAACATCGTTTCGCCCATCAGGTCTCCTCCAATTCGAAGAGCCCCCTCAAGTATGAGTTCTGAAGATTCATGTGCTATGAGAACAGATATAGGATTCGACAATAGATTTCTCGCAATGATTACGAACTTGAACACACTTGAGGGGGAACTATGTCAAGAAATGAATGAAATGCAGAAAGAACGGATGGCGTTGGAAAAAAAATATTCGGGAAAAATGGAAGAGTTCGAGAAAATAAAAAAATACAAGAGACAACTTTATTTGGGGGTGGAAAAGTTTCTGAAGATTTGGACACTAGAACATCGACCAACTTGATGGAAACTCTTAGCATTTTTATGTTTTTCAGCCCTCTACAGGAAATTTATGTTTTTCAGTTTTTTCATTTCAGTTCACCTAACTAAAAAATCTACGAAAGTTCTCCATGGAGTATATGATATTATTTCGGAGATATACACAGGTATAGGCGGGGTTTTGGGGCCTATATCGGACTTTTGTAGGTTTTTTAATTGAAAGAAAAAAAAAATCCCCAAAATTTCAACTCAAATAATCTAATTAAAATTCTCTTTATCATGTGAATACAAATTCCAATGAATCAGCCATCATAATAACTATTCTTTCTTTATTTTCTCAAGAAATCATTTTTCATACAGATAATAATCCAAAAAAAAAAATACATTTTCCATACATTTCACATAAAGAATAATGTTAGTTGATAAAATTCAATTATTCATTCAAGCAATAATATATAACAGTTCAACTCAGTAATTATCAGTAATGATTTTCTCGGGGCATATGCAGTGCCTGACTTATGAATTTTGAAACACGGGCTCCAGAATTCAGTAGCGTACTCAGATTATTTTATTTTTTTTTGTTGGTTCTGAAAAGAACCTTTTGGTTTTGTTGCGCGGATTTAATCGGCTCATGAATACTTTATAGATTCAAATCTACAGTAGCGTCAGAATCATAATCTATTTCCTCCGATGCAGGTTCTTGAGTAACTGGACTCCATTCTCTGATTGTTGGATTCCATATAAAATGCGAGTGAATTACTATATTACTTGTTGATGTAATTATGTCAACTTGTAAAGGTAAGTTCACATCGATAGGTGTATCAGACAGATTTGTGTCCGAAGGATCATTAGAGGTTGAATCAGCATTATATCTAGATGTTGTTGCCATTGTATGAGATATGAAGAATTCTATAAGGTTTTTCAGCTTTAAATGCTTTGTCACAATGGTGGGAGATACATTTCCCACTCCATGTTGCATATGTGGTGGGGTTGTGGTAGTTCGTCTATAAATATGATATTTCAAAATGGAAGAAGCTATAACAGTTTTTGACTTGAAATAATTCTCGTAAGACTCGTAAGAATAATTATAATGAGTTTATTACCGAACAGTGAAAATGTGGAAAATTTATTGAGCAGTAGAAATCCCGCTGATTTAATTGTCGAAGAACTATCGAATTTCGATGCTGATGATTTGTTGAAGATGGGCGTGCAATCCCAATTTATTATAGTGCAGGAGCAGACGGAAGAACCGCCGGTGCTACATATTTCTGATAACGAGCTATCACAATGCAACACTATCCCGGATCAAGCTCAGGTGCAAGAACCTCAGACACAGGCTCTGCATATGCCTGATATTTCATATAAGCAGCCGAGTAAACGCGCTCCGAAACGTTGTGCCACAATCGAAGTTCCCAACACTGCTGCATCAACCTCAACAGGGCCAAGGTCTTCAAAGAACAAGAAAGGACGTAGTGTTTCGAAGAAAGGTATGTGTTCCTCATCTTCAGTGAGAGAAACACCAAATAAAATTGAATGCATTCCACTAGCATCTCTGTTGCCCTTACAGATGTATACGGAAATGCTGAACGAGACTAGGCGAGCGAGCACAAATGCTAAAAGCACGTTCCTAAAATGCGATGAGGTTGATCGACAATTAGATGAAAAAATGACAAAAGATCATGAAATTGAAGAACAAATTGCAGTGAAGGAAGCCGAAATTGTAAAATTGCGAAAGCAAAGAGAGGGGGTGATGACAGAAGTTAGTAGGGAGAGGCTCAATAACCAAGATCTTCGGAAACAGGCAGAAATAGATTTGAAAAAATCCAAACAGTTACATGAAACGGTCTTTGCTGTTTACGAAAGATGGCGTCAGGAGCTAGATGCGGCTTTTCAAATAAATATTGATTGATTAGTAGTATATGTTTTTAAATATATGTTTTTTTTTTAATATATGTAAAAGAATCAAACAATAAAGTTGTAATGAAAAAGTATATTTTTGATTTTTTTTATAATTTTTCAATGAGATCTATCAAACAATTGCATTTTTGTCAATCCAGGAATTATGCTTATTGGAGAATCCTAACCATTTCACACGAACTCTGCTACCACTCTTTTTCAATATCTTCTCGACAAGGTATACGTCTGGGTTTTTAGTTTTCTGTATCTCTGCTTCATAAAAACATCCTTTAATTGGATTTTTATCCATATCTTCAAGCATATAAGTTGGGGGGTAGGTACTATTGATTTTTGTAATCCTAAATAATTCCGTTGTAAAATTTGCTGTATATCCCTTCTCAAAAACGTGCTTGTATTTAGATATTCGAACGATGTCATTAATGCGATACTTGGGTATGATTTTTTTTTTAATCTTTTTCTTCTCTCTTTTTGGAATGTTCAATTTTGTAGTAGACTTCACATCTTTCGGTTTCATTCCAATAGTTTGGTGCACTCTATGATTATATCTCTTTGTTATAATTGGGAGAATGTCTAACCATTTATAATTCCCATTTATCGAAAACTCTTTGTATAACCATGATTTAATCGTACGTATAACTCGTTCACATATAGCGGCCTTCATAACGCTAAAAGTAGAGTAATGGTTTATTCCATACTGCTCCATCAACGAAAAAAAGTGTGAGTTATGGAATTCTTTCCCGAAATCGGATTGTATATGTGTTGGGGAGTAATTGGCCTGTTGTAGAATTGTTCTCATAGCTCCAGCTATGACTAATCCAGTCTTGTTCCGAACAGCCTTTGTCCATAGAAATTTTGAATAACAGTCAATGACTACCAGAACGTATCGATAATTTTTGTTAAATCTGCAATACGCCTGAAAATCAGCAAGATCAATTTGCCATAGATCGCCGACGCGTTTCAGTACTGTAGATCTCCTCTGGAAGTTGCGTCTAGCCGGCTTATGTAATTCATCAACCACCTGTCTCTTGATATCACTAGCCATAGCGGTATTTGCAATGTGTGCTATTCGGGTGATGGTATGGTTCTGAACTGTAATATCTGATTGTATCTAATATATTATTCCTTCTTCGCGTAGTTCCTCTAACAAAGATACAATTTCGTTTTGATGCATAGTGTTCCCGCTTAATTTAGAACCAATTAACAATCGTAAGCGACTCACCAATTCTTTAGGCTTATTCCAATATACATAGTTCTTCGACTTCGTTGTGAACACTTTCTTTAATTTTGTTATATTGAGTCCTTTGCCAGTCAGATTCAAAGTTCTAGTAGGGTTTTTGAGTGTTTTCATTAGAGGTCTGATGATGTTCTGATATTTATGGGACTTTTTGAACTTTATACCATTTTTTACTTGATTTTTTTATATATGACCCTTGTCAAAGTCAATATCTCAATATAAGTACGATGAATTCTCGAGTCTGGAGGTTCCTTGAGGAATATTAGATTATACAGATCCCTGCTACCGACAGCTTGATATTTTTGTACAATGCCATCATGAAATGTTATATTTCCATTGTTGAAACGTACTTGCAAATTTCCCATTTTCAACAAATATGTTAAAGGATCTATGCGAATACCATATTTTAAATCATATGCGCTGTCGCCATTCTTGAGATTTTCTAAATGTTTTTTCAATTCCATTTCTATATTTTGTTTGGTGACATTGCTCGTTTCCAACTCTGAAGTATTCGATAGTGATGAAGGTGTTTCAAATAGAGTGGACGGCCCCATTTCATCATTATCCATATCTGTTATTGTTTCATTTGCAATATTAGAAAATGAAGAATCACTCGAATTGAAGGAATTATTTTTCTTTATAGGCGTACTTGTTGATATAACTCTCGTCATTGTGGGAGTTGTAGACGGCATCGCATTAGTTCCAGAAGAAAGGGCATTTAGTGGTTTTGTAATAGGATCATATAGTTTCTCGAGCATAATTTTTTCTTCCACATTCCCACTCTTTATATTGTTGAATTTTTTTCGTACAGCTTCTGTCGCTTCAACTAGTTGTCGTTTCATATCGATTTCGGCTCTTGCACATTCATTTCTCATTGTATTCATCATTATAGGAAGTAATGATGTATATGTGATCTCGCTAAAGTTCACCGAACGAATAATCATTTTTTGAGTTGTCATGGATATATGAAAGTATCGAATCCCATGCGATATCGTCCATCGTGTACCATTCTATCTTTGTCTATAACAAGAAAACCAAATTGTTTATTCCAACATTTCAGACACATAATCTGAAACTCTTTGAATGTAACATCAGGTGATACATGATCTGAGAATATATGATGTAGATTCGTTTCGTCCTGCTTGAACATTATTATGAAGTTGGCGTTATCACGTATCAATTGTTTGGGTACTCGAGAATACGTCTGTGCAAGATAAAAACTGTCCACTGAAGAGTGTCTCCCTCTGGAAAAGTACGATCGAACGATGCTCTGATTTTCACAAATTATATCATCGAATATAAATACAGAATTTGGTTTGGCATGGGCGGGTTCTACTATACTTTCATTATCACTGAAAGTGTAAAAACCCAAGCCTTCAATTGGTTTCAGCACATTGCGTACATATTCATATTTCGGTTGATTCAGTGACTTTGAATACAGATACACATTTTCGAAACGTAATCCGTGCGCATGCGTTAGAAGGGCAATCATTGCATTTGTTTTTCCACAATTTGATGGTCCAATTAATAATGCTCTAAGGGATGAAGGCAATAGTGGACCATGTCGATTCGACTTATTTCCGTCCAATCCACTTCCCGCGATTCTTTCGTCTAAATTATCAACTCTGAAGTTTACCTGCTGTTGAACAACACGCATCGTGAACGACCAAACTCGTAATAAAGTTAAATATATGGAATATATCCCATTTAAATGTCTACCGTCGTACGGAACAGACGTAAGAACTACGTTTCGAGTAGAAAAGGTCGAGGAATTGTGAATTCGTTAATAAATAAATTACCGTTTGAAATTCATATACCCGGTTATCAATTTTGCGGACCTGGCACTAAATTGGAAAAAAGATTAGCTGCCAATCAGAGAGGAATCAATCCATTGGATTCTGCGTGTCTTTCACACGATTTGCAATATTCAAAAAATCCAGACAATCTCACAGCAAGGCATATAGCCGATAAACAACTCGAATACGCAGCTTGGGAAATATATAAATCGAATAAATCATCAGTAGCTGAGAAGGCTGCAGCTCTTCTAATTACCAATATTATGAAAACCAAGAGACGTTTCGGAATGGGATGCGATGCGAACATTACCTCAAAAAAAAAGAAAAAGCGAACAATAAAAAGAAAACAGAAGTCGAATAATAACGGAAAGATTGCATTTGGGGCGGGTGTTGTTAGAAAAGTGCGAGATGTACTGCGAAAGGCTGGCGGTGACCGATTTATAGCAAAAGACGTTAAGAAAGCTAATGTGCTAGCATTGCATGCAGCACGTAAGTATTTGAAAGCAGCAGGTGGAAAAAAACAGATACGTACACCACGTATCATACCCATACCAAAAGTGGGGGGAATATTGCCATTGATACCAATTTTCGCTGGATTGTCTGCATTGGGTACTTTGAGCGGAGCAGCTGCAGGTATCGCAAGAGCAATCAATTCGGTGAGGGAAAGTAGGGAGGGTCTTAAAGAAGTTCAACATCATAATAGAAAGATGGAAGCTATAGCTTTGGGAAAAAGAGGTAGTGGAATATATCTGAAACCATATCGCAAAGGACTCGGTATCTATCTGAAACCGCAAAGTTCAAAAAACTAATTGATGCCCTACCTCTTAAGCCTCTCACCGATATTGAACTTAATTATTATGCCACACAGATGAAGATTCCATTCTTTTGGGGAGTATTCATGCGAGATAACTTACCTACATCAGGACCGCATGTCCATGAAACAGCAATCATGAATTTGGATAGAAGTATCGGTCGGGGAACACATTGGGTGGCATACAAGAAAAATGGACGAAATGTTACATATTTTGATAGTTTTGGAGATTTATCGCCGCCCCCGGAGCTAGTTCATTACTTGCGAAAAAAATCGAGAACACCCATCAAAATTGTATATAACTATGAACGCCAACAAAAATACAATACAGTTGTGTGTGGGCATTTATGCCTGAAGTTTCTCTCACAACTATCTACAGATATTTAAAATGGAATATACTCCGGAAAAAGATCGAGAGGCAATTAAGAGAATGGGCCATTCTTTGATAGCGTATTCAAGGCTGCGTAGTTTGTTGAAAATGAGTAAAGGGCAACTTGCTGATATGCCCAAGGAGGTGATGATTTCTTGTGCGGCTCATGAAATCGCCCATGTTTGGGAAAAGCTCCCAAAACATCTTCAAGACGATGTTGATATTTCAAAATATCAGTTTTGTTATGAACATAATTCTGACGGTGCTAGCACATCAAACGACGTCAATGATGGACCCACACCGAGAAAAATATATTGTTGTTATTGCAGCATTGAAGATTGTAATATAGGAGCCAATAACAATGTCGTGGACGTCTGCAATATTTCGACTCCAAAGAAATGCAAATTATATCATTTATGTTGTATACCACAATAAATTGGTGTGATGTCGGAGATAATGCATCAGTCATGTCACGCAAGTTTGAGTTACAAGTTGTGGGAAAAAGTGTCCTTAGCGCGGATTTTTACCCGCCCATTGAATTGGACAGGAATGCTCGTTATGGCTTGGGGCTATTAGGATTCTATGGATGCAATACTATTCACAATATCACTGACAAAAACAATACAGTCGGTTTTGAGATCCCCGCAGATGACTCATATGATGTTCCAAGATATTTTACTATGAAAATACCATCTGGAGCATATGAGATTGAGGAAATAAATGATTATCTACAAAAGAAACTGGCATCTCGCTTATTTCCGAATGAAATACTCGATAGCATGTCAATGGATGAAATGTTCAGTCTTCAAGCGAACAATAATATATTCAAATGTATATTGCAATCAAAATATAATGTGGATTTCCGATACGAGAACTCAATAGGTCCAATGCTGGGATTCAAGAAACAGATGCTCAACAGTAATAAACCACATCAATCTACATTTCCTGTTAATATTGTACCTGTGAGACTCATTCGTTTGGAATGTAATATAATTTCCGGATCATATATAAATAATGAAGAGAATCATATTCTATTTTCATTTGATTTAGACGTCGAACGCGGTTATAATCTCACAAAGGAACCCCGGAACATCATTTATATGCCCATTAGTCCAGAAGGACGTCAGTTCATTGACAACATCACTGTGCGCATATTGGATCAAAAAAATAATCTAATCGATTTCGGAAGTGAGGAATCCATAGTTGTTATTCTGGAACTGAAAAAGTTATAAGAGCGAGTGATATGGGTTTTTGCTACAACAATGAACGTGTGCGCGAGAGCAGTGGAAGAAGTCCACCAGCATCAGATAATAAAAAGAAAGTAACGTCTATGGAAAAGATCATTACTAAAGTGAGTGCGAAACAGCAAAGACGTAAATTGTCCACGAGAGATCTAAATTTTCTGAAATCAATTGGGCTTAGAATACGAGAATAAAAATGGTGTTGGAGGCTAACAATGAGAAGTTGGATATTTTCAACGAGCCAGTTGTTGATCACAGCCTTATAAGTTTTCATGAGCATACATACAAACCCTATGGATCACCATTGTTCAAGAACTCTGATGAAATCCGCATCATGATCAATAACCAAGATGCAATTCTTGACATTGCCGATAGTTTCATTTACATAGAAGGAAAATTCACACCAAAAGAAGTAAATAAAGTCTGTTATATGTCCAATAATGCTTTGGCATTTCTCTTCGATGAAATTCGTTATGAAATGGGTGGTGAACATGTTGCGGTAGTTCGAAAGCCAGGTATAACTTCCACGATGAAGAATATGATTTCATTTGGTCAGACACATTCTCATTCACTTCTCACTAGTGGATGGGGTCTTTCCGATACGAAACAATGTATTCTCGATGAAAGTAGTCATGTATTCAGCGGAAAACTCCCACTTAAATATCTGATGGGTTTTGCTGAAGATTATAAAAAATGCATTCTTAATGCTAAACAAGAACTCATTTTGATAATAGCCCGCTCATTCAAGAATTCATACATTGGGGAAATAGAAGCTACATTGGAAATCTCAAAGATTGAGTGGAAGATAAGACACGTTGTGGCTGAGGACAAACAAAAACTCAAATTATTCAATAGAATTAATAAGAGTGGGCTGAATGCAAAAGTAAAATTAGCTTATCGTATGTGGGATCTTTATGAATTACCATCATTACGTGCAACATCTTCCGACGTTTGGGCGATAAAAACTACAAATATTTTGGAAACGCCCCGATTCATCATAATAGGATTTCAAAACACCAACGCATCCGAAAATGAGGCAGTGGATGTCACAAAATTTCTGAGTGCTGATGTGAATAACATTCGAGTTTACTTGAATTCTGAAGTGTATCCATATGAGCGTTGGAATCTAGACTTTGATAGAAAATTGTACTCGCATGCATACTATGCATATGAAAACTTCCAGCGTAGTTACTATGACAGAGATCTGAGTGAGCCACTCATGGATATTGCACAATTCAAAGACAATCCATTATTCATCATTGATTGTTCACATCAACCGAATGCTACAAAATCGTCTACTGTGGATATCAAATTGGAGTTTGAAACACGAAAAGCGAAATTCCCAAACAACACCAAAGTATACGCACTGATTCTACATGATGCAATTTTGACATATAATGCACTGGATGGATCTGTTCGTAATTCATTTTGACGAAAATGTATTAAGTGATTTTTTGTTTGTATCCATTTATATTTAGTAGCTTATTCTCAAGTGTAGTAGTGCTAGTACTAGATATATAAAATAAATAAAACATATTCTTGAAAGTTTTTTTTTTATTTTCTATAAATCAATTCCTTCCATCCACTCACAGAAATCAGATATATGCAATAAATAATAATAATCTTCAGTTTGTTTGAAAAAAACATCATACACTATCAAAAATGAATTGCATTATATTGGAACAGAATCAAATAAGAATTTTCCAGTTATTGCTTCAATTACGGAATATAATAAAGAATTATAGTTTGAATGATATTCATGTTTATCTATATTTCAGCGTTTAGTAATGTAATAAGATGATTCAATCTATCCTCTTCATTCATATTATATTCTTGGGTTAAAGATCCAACCAACCTATTACATATACGAACATTTTCCATAGGATCATTTTGATAGAATTCAATATCACTATGCCCCCAAGGGAGCGTTTGAGTTGTATTAGGAATAATGAAACGTTTATCATCGTTGAAAGATAGCGCTACCTTACTTCTTAATTCGGTGAACATATCATGTGAAATGCTCCTAAACGAATTCATTTTACGTAATATAAATCCCCCATTCTCAATAATTTTTTTATAATCATCGGATGTCAGCTGAGTTTTTATTACAGATTTTTTCACTCCCTTGGCTCTTTTTATTTCAGTTTCCAACGATTGTACATAATAAGCTTTTGCACCCGTTCCATAAAAACTAATTATTGGATCGTTGGGGAATTCATCTTTGAAATTACCCAAGACTGAAGGTGTAACTGGTAAATTGAATTTATTTTGTTCTATGTAATTTGATGTATCAAATTTGTCTATATTATTTCTGATGTAATCATAGAAATTTTCTGTCTGCACTTTCAGGATAAGAGAGTCTGTATAGGTATATAGAAGTGATGCATTGCGCCCAAATTCTCTTTTTATACATCCATAGTAAAAATCATACATGACAACCTTGGATAATTCCAAAACGCAGAATCCCAAGTATAGCGGCTTATCATAATGTATCTTTACCTTAGCCATCTGAATCGCAACGAAGTTCTCAGAGAAAATTGTACAATTTTTGAAATTCGGACGAGCAATTAAGATTCCGGCTCCCAATTTTCGCTGAATATTCTGCCAATGTGTTATCAGTTTCACATCCACTCTATTATCCACGTTTTCCATTGTCTTTCCATAGCAACTGTTGTTCATCAGCTTGTAGAAATCTTTCTCAGACTTATTACGCGATCTATTACGCATTCGAGTATTGAGATCGATATATGGCTTCATCCAACAAGACTGCCTGAATCTCAATATTCTATGGGTATGCATAACGATTAGTCCATTATTCATGGCCTGTTTCAGGTTTTTGGCGTGTACTATATACCTACGTTTATCATTCAAATTTGGTATCAATTTAGGGACTTTAGATTTTGAATTTGGGGGGATAATTTTTTCCACCAGAAAAGGTAGATCGCTGTGAACGTCGTGCAATTCTTGAGGATAGTGTATATCGACTTCAAGAACATATCCGAATGAATCATTATCTGTCACACTCATTATATCTAAATTTGAAATTTCCTCTCGGGTTAACCATTTGAAATCACCAGTAGGCAATGCTTGCGACATACTATGACCATATAAATTTGTTGCATCTAAATATGAGATGAAAGACGTGGGTTCATTGGGATTGTAATCGGGAAGAAATTTATTATTTGCCACGTGTTTTCTCTCACTGCATTGACTTATCCCTCCACGAATTCCTTTTTTGAAAAAATTGATCATATCGATATCGGTAAGAAGCTCTAACTCGATATCTGTGTATTTCAACATTGCATCCCAACTGAGAGCGGGTGCAGTATAATAGTGTAAGGGGTCCAACTTATACGCATTTAAACATATTCGTCTGAAATTTTCGAATACATCGCATAGCAGTAATACATCAGATTTCAGATATAAATCCGAATATTCCCCCAAACTTTTACATTCAAACAGATTCCAAACAAGTTCAGCTCTCTGATAATCCTCGTCGGATATGTGCATCTCATTTAAGTTATCATAAAACTGATTTTTTGTTGGTATAGTAGGAACATTCAACTTATTGATGTCATCCACAAAGCTATATGGAAAAACACCCTTCTGCCTCATTAAATTGAATTTATTCGAATCAGGAAAATGTTTCGACATCTGTACACACTGCTCGTCACACAAATTGGCAGCTAATTTCTCCAGAGAACTGGACATGAATTTGAAACTATCTATGAATCTCATTTTGAGATAATTTTTCTTTGTTTTACCCTTTTTATCGAGATAGCTATGTGTATAGAGGTGTTTCGTAAAAGAAATGTATTTTTCCTTTGTTTGAGGGATAACATCAACCCTGTCTTTTTCTGCATATAATTCTTTAATGAACATATGACAATCATATCCACTCATGTTATGACATACAATCGGAATGAACTTTGGAATTTTAAAGTTGAGATTGCAGACAGAATGAGTTGCTGGAAATCTTTTTTTTCCAGTGGCATGACAATGGTCCCTGGCCTTAACATCACCATCCGTGAATGGTTTTTCACATATACCACATGTGGTTGCATTATTAAAGTCTTGTTCCTCTTCCACAGTTTACTTATCCATTGGCTTTATATATTTCAAATGTGTGTTGTATATATTTTTCAAATCTTCTTCTATTCGCATTACAAATACTTTAGAAGCGTCAACGCCTCTGTATGTAACGAATTTTGATAACTTATCATCAAAAGAACATTTGATCATGTATGCGAAAGAGTATGCCTCATGCTTGAATGTTCTATTCATGTATGAGAATTCTGGGTTTGGTTCATTACCTTGAATCGGTTTCAATACAGATTCAAAATCTACATAGACTACAAATGGCAACTCCAACTGCCTTTCAAAATTTTCAAATTTTAATTTATTTCCAGCCACCATCTCCCCATATTTATTTACTTTCAAATCATTACGAGGTACTGTAGTACAAATATGATTACAATCATGCGTCTGATGACGTAATAGTTGTCGCTCATTTGAAAAATACAATAAACACCCATCACAAAAAAACTTTTTATGTTCGTGGGCTGAAATTTGACTCGATACCAATCTTGAAAGATCCCGAATCCAACAGTAATGAGTATTTCCCGCATTATCTGCAAGAAGCAGTAAATTGATATGTCTTGTGAGTTTTTTCTGAGAATATCGCAATGGCCCTACCACATCATATTTCATTTTTTTGTTTTCTATTTTCGATTCTAAACCATAAACATTGACTGAAATATCATTCAAACGCTCAAACAATTTTATATCCCGTAATTTCATTGGAAAATTCATACCTGTCACATTCAAAACATCTGCATAGTGGGGGTATGATGACGGCATTGATACATTATTATTCGTTGGAAATAATGCTGATGTAATAGCCCACGCGAAACAGTGTTGATCTTCATTCTTCACGTTGACTATTGCCGTCTTGCGCTCGATGAATGCTGGAAGTGCGATGTAAGAAGACCCTCCGAACGGACTATATTTGTTTAAATTCACTTCGAGGAATAGAACTTTCTCACAACTCCAACCTGAAAAACAAAATACATATCTATGTATATTACTTGATTATCAACATTTGAAAATTGCTTCTTACTACTAACCTGAATCACGCTCCTCAAATTCAGTTGTCTGGGCAATGATGTTGTCTCGGAATGTGTTGAATAATGCATTCAAATCAGTGGATCGATCGGCAATTCGATTTATTGAATTAAATGATTTTATGTCTGTCAATTCCTGTGTTTGGATAATATAACTTCCAAATACTTCCATATTGACTTTGGTGGAATTGTGTAGTTCTATAGCTTTTTCCAGTAGTTGAACTACTTTTTGCTTGATCTCATTGAAGAATGGTGCATATTCAGAATAATTATTCGTGCTACTCACTCTGTAGCTAGCTATCCGACACTTGAATGCAGATTTCATCGTCTGTACACCGGATCCATAATGAACACATGATTTTGTTCTATGTGCAAGCGTTCTAATATGCGAATTGTACTGGGATTGAGGAATTGTTACTTCACAACATTCACACGTATACATTGATACAGGGAGTGCATCATTACCAACACCATTATTCAATTTCATTCGTTTAGTTGAGGAAGGACCTCCCATCTGACAACTCTCACGTTGATGACGCTGTAAATTGGCACGTCGAGTGAACAATTTTGCACATTCACATAAATTCATCTTTTCAGAATTTTTATATCTAACTCAAAAGACAAACTGAGGAGAATAAGTTCTCGCTATTTCTTTTATATGTTGATTTTCGGAGAGTGGAGGAAGTCCCCCTCCCACTATATATTATACAGGCATTGTACGGAGATGCTTGTTCTCATAACTCGATGGATCTCTGAAATGTTTGGATGTACTCTTTACAAATAATCCATTACAATAAGTTTGTTGAGGAGTAGGTACTCTCTCATTAACTTTGTACATGGCACAGACAATCATGAATCCAATTGCAATGTGTCATTACCGCATATAAACTATTCATTACAATAAGTTTGTTGAGGAGTAGATACTCTCTCATTAACTTTGTACATGGCATAGACAATCATGAATCCAATTGCAATGTGTCATTACCGCATATAAATAATCCATTACAATAAGTTTGTTGAGGAGTAGGTACTCTCTCATTAACTTTATACATAGCAGAGACAATCATCAATCCAATTGCAATGTGTCATTACCGCGTATGTAAGTCTCGTTACAGCTACAAGTCAAACGATCATTGTCTCAATGTCTGCCTAATGTAATTGCACCATATGCTCGCACATACCCCCCTTGCAAGTACCCGCAAGTACCCGCAAGCCACTTGTAGGCCAGGGGGGTGCGGGAAGGTGAACGAAGGAGCAGAGTACCGGCTCAAACCTTATACTGTTGTCATATCTTCGGCAATAAAGTTTTGATTGATTGATTGAAGATAGTTACACAGTTTTTGGAACATGCTCATTTTCACTGAAGTACCTGAAAGTAGAAAGAAAAGACGGAATATTTTGGCAATAGGTTCTAGTATCAATAAGTTCGAATATATTTGGTTACAACAAAATCATTTGCCCCAGCAAATCTTGAACAGTCAAGTTGATATATGCTATAATAATTCCTTACCTGAAATGTCCAAAAGATTGCAAATCTTATATTGTTGCTTCTTTTATCATCAAACTGCTTATCTCTTCCAATTTTGATGATTCTGTAAAGGAGGTATCCCGACAGTCTCATACCCCACAAGCACACAAATATTGTTACCATTAGCTGCCTACTATCGTAACTTTTCTAGAAGAAAAAAAGGTAAAAACAGATTTTTTCGTAGTCTTAGAGAACATATTATACTGGGTGTTAATTAGGTACGTTGACAAACTTCAAGATGTGATTCTTTGAAGGATTTCATGATGAAAAGTTCATATAAACATATGTCCCAATCGCTTGGTTTTCGAGGTACAGGGTGATAAAAATACTTTATTTCCAAGATATTTAGAGTTTACTTCGACACTTTCAACAGTAATTAGTTCAAATTGGGCAAGTACAATCCATTCAATAGTACGTCACAGGGTCAAGTCAAGCATTGTTCAAACTCAGTTTTTTTTCCGCCGAGAGTTTGTGAGGGAGGAATAATCAATGTTGTTTCATTCAGAATCTTTTTGTTCTCTTACAGTATTTCATTTGCTTGTATGGTTCAGGAGCCATAATGACAATATTCATGCAAACATCTTCCATCATCGCATAATATAAAGATATTTGGGAAGACAATATTCTCAGAAACTTCCAAGGGTGATTCTTTAAAAAATTCCGAAAGGAAAAGCTCATATAAACATGTCCCAAATGGCTTGGTTTTCGAGATTACAGGGTGATCAAAATACAATTTTTAAGAGTTTTTGGAGTTTACTTCCATTCCAAACATTCAAATGTTTAGACGATTAGAAAGAAATTTGAGAGACTGTGGTGCATTTGACAGAAATAAAACTAGAAAATGTGTTGTTACTGGAAGTATAAGGAACCAAATAAATGTTTTGGGTAAGCAAATATTACGAACTTGAAATATCTGTTAAATCTACCAGAAATATTTTAAAAAAGAATGAATACAAATGCTACAGAATACGCAAAGTTCATCACCTTAATGAAAGGAATTACGGAAGGAGAGTACGATTTGCGAAATGGTTAAGACGTAGAAATAGGGAAGTTCGAAATATTTGTAAAAAAATAATATGGATGGACGAATCAAAATTCACCAACAATGGTTGGTTTAACAGAAACATCCATTATAGGTGGAATAATACGAATGAACATTCACATAGAGTTACCAATTTCCAGGAGAGGTTCGGAATAAATGTTTGGTTGGGAATTTTGGGAACAAAAATACTATTTCCTTTCTTTTACGATGAGCATTTGAATAGTGAAATGTATTTAAATTTTCTATCCAATGAGTTTGATGGCTACTTAGATCGCCTGGTATAGTGAGCACCCTTCGCGGCTATACTTGTTACGAGGAAAATGATGTGAGACACTTGAGGACAGCCGGCGGAACGGTTCACAACGCCCCCGACGGTTCGTTCGCCATGTGGATCCCGCTTAAGCATTTGTTGGGCATATTCCATGACTATAGATATACCACCATTGGACGACAGTGCATTCGCTTGGTCAGAAGTAGAAATGATAACAATTGCATGCTGATAGAGGAGGTGGCGAATCCAGTAGTCGAAGTCACCACAGCCACACTGACGATCACGAGCGTTGTACTCAGAGTCAAACATGTGGTGCCCAATGACGACATTCGTCTGAAATTGCTGCAGTCCATCAAAACAGACGCTCCTGTAGTGATTTCGTATCGCAAGTGGGACATATACGAGTTGCCTGCACTCACTCAGGGTTCCACCAAGGAATTTTGGGCTGTGAAAACTTGCACGGCCATGGAGAGTCCCCGATTCGTCATTGTGGCCTTCCAAACAAATCGGATGGGCAATGCAGCTCGAGATGGGTCCTATTTTGATCACATCGACATCAGCGACATACGCCTAACCATAAACAGCGATACTTACCCGCATGAACGTATGCACTTGGAATTCAACAGAAACAACTTTGTCGAAGCCCATCGAGCCTACACGAAATTCTATCCGAGCTATGCCAATTGTCCGAAGAAGTGCCCTCTACTCGATTACGGAGCATTCAAAAGCAGAGCCACCGTGTTCGTAATAGACTGTTCCCGCAGAGCGGAATTCATGAAATCCTCCCCTGTCGATGTCAAACTTGACATCGAGGCCAGAGTCGGATTTCCCGCCAATACTCGAGCCTATTGCATCATCATTCACGACTGTATACTGGAACACTTGCCCTTGAGCGAGATTGTACGTCGTCTGTCATAAAAAGAATAGTGACATACAGTAGTAGCAGTAAGTAGTGGGGGAATCCACTCTTTGTTTATGTGTATGTATGTAATGCAGGCATCGACAGGTCGAGAGCGTCAGTTGTAAGCCAAACGTTCAATCGTTCAGTCGGTGGTTAATCTCGCTCTCTCTCTGTGTGTGTGTCTCACAGTTATTCACAGCAGTGAATCAGTTAAACAATCAGCAAACAAACAACAACAAGATGAAGCTCGTAGCCTGTGACATCCAGGGTTTCACTGTGGGCGGTGAATTTCAACCCAAAGAGCTCGCTATCACCGACGGGCATCGCACGAACCACTTTTTATTCAAAGCCGTAGTGCCATTCCATGACCTGAGCGAAGCAGATAAACGGCAAATACGATATTTGGAGAGAAATATCCACGGCATTCCATACTCTGATGGCTATGTCGAATTCAACAAGATCCAGGAAGTGCTGCGCCCCATCATCGAGGCTGATGTGGTTTACGTGAAGAGTAATCAAAAATTCGATTTATTGCTGAAGTGTGTGCTCGATCTGCCTAAGAGACCACACATCGTCGATATTGCGGCTACTACAAGTACATTCGTCACAACACCTCCACCGATTCTCGAGAAGCAACGCCCGCTCTGTTTGAATCATATAGCATCCGGAGAAATAGAAGTGCAGTGTGCCGTGAGCCACTTTTTAGAAATATGGCAATGGATATCGTCACACCTGATATGGAGAGGCCCCACGGCGATCACGACGACGACGACCACGACACTCCTATCAATCGGCACTAGCAAAATTTGCGCGAGCTCAAGGCGCACATAGCAGAGTACGAGCACAAGCTGTGTATTTTCAAACGCTTCCAAAATATGCAAATTAACGATGGTATATAGATGGGGCAGCAGCAGCAGCATTCACCGATCCACCACGTTCCGTCGCCGTCGCCGCCAGCATCAAGTCCATGACGTCAGCCACATCAAGACTAGCCGAAAACATACGAAATATTATTATTCATATTGTATTATTATTCATATTGTATTATTATTATTATGTATTAACAGACGTATAAAACCAATTTTTCTCGATTTATTTTGCGGATCGAATGAATGAGAGAGAAAGAGACAGGGAGACTGAAAGAAATACGAGTCATGTACATTGAGCAATGTTGTGTGTGTGTCTGTGTTCCTCTCAGTGTATATATTTGAGTGACATACCGGGTGGCTACGGAATATCTCAGTTATTGTATGAAGTAGGTTTGTGAAATTTGGAGCGTCGATATAATGACATAAGAGCTAGAATTTGAGCATATTGACATGTCGAAGTTAACTTCCGGTCTGACCGGAAGTAACATCAACTTTCTTATTTTAAATGGAAACCCTATTTTTTTCTTTTCGCTTCATTCAGCATTCAATTCCATTTCTAATGACATATCACAAGTTGGTATCTAACCAGAAACTAGATCAGAAAAAAATTATTATTGAAATTCACCGAGTAGTCCGTGGAAGCAAAATGAAAGCCAAAAATTGAAAAGTTGGCTATGGAAACCATACGTCACTTGATAACAGTTGCTCTTGCTCTATTATCGCCATACGCAACAATAACATTAAAAATCATGTGGAATGATAAATTATATCCTGTAGGTTCTAGGTTAAATAGGAACATAAACGTACTTGGTCTGTGCCATCGTCCATAGATATTCTAATATCTACCTATGGACGATGTTTGTGCTATTCAGAATAATCATTCCATTGCAATAATCATTCGAACCAAAATATTAACAAGTAGGCTGATTAAGATGTATTTTGGAATGAAACAAAAATGAAACGAGAGCTCTCACGAACGCTGCTATCCATATTATTTAGACGTTCGAAGTAGTGTTTTTGATTCTGCCATTTTAAAAGGGTTTGGAAATCGAAATCAGTTAGTGGAATATTCAAAAAATGCCCCGATATTCACGAACCGAACAAATTGACATGCTTCTCATTTACGGTGAATGTTTAAAAAATTCTTATGCCGCTGAACGATTGTATTTAGAGCGATATCCAGGGAGGCAGCAACCGTCAAGAAGGTATTTCCAGTGGCTTAAAGAAAAATTAAGAACTGAGCCTGATGTTCACGAAGACCAAGAAGCATTTGTTATTAATGAGGAAACTGAAATTAATGTATTAGCTTTAGTACAATATGATAGCACAATTTCCTCAAGGCAGATTGGCGCCGAATTAGCTATAAGTAAGGACTCTGCTAGGAAAATTTTGAAAAAACATCGATTTAAATCCTTCAAGTATCAGTTGCATCAACATTTGTATGAAAATGACGGTGAAAGGCGCCTGGAATATTGTAATTGGTTTCTTCGACAAAATGCTAAGAATCACCTATTTAACTATTATATCTTGTTTACGGACGAGTCAAGATTTACCAACAATGGATTATTTAACAGGAATAATACAAGGTAAGAACAGTACTTTATTTGGATTATTGTCGATAGTCGAAGTGTAAAGTGCTAAAAGTGTGAACGGTCTTTTGTTTCAGGTACTGGGCGATAGAAAACGAGCACCGGTTTCGACAAGGTGGCTTCCAGGAAAGATTTGGGGTGAATGTTTGGGCAGGAATAGTTGAAACTCATATTGTTGGCCCCATTCTTTTTCAAGGCCAACTAACCGGAGAGAGATACTTTAATTTTTTAACGAATGAAATTTTGGAATTCATTAACAACCTACCAGCGGAAATAATTGAGAGAATGTACTTCCAGCAAGATGGCGCCCTTCTGCATAATTCAAGAATAGCGAGAAATTATCTTCAGAATCGCTTTCAAGAGAGACTTATAACAATCCATGATCCAGTCAGATGGCCACTAAGGTCACCTGATCTTACTCCGTGCGACTTTTTTCTATAGGGGCATCTTAAAAATAGGGTGTATTCCACACAGCCTACAACTCTACATGAGCTAGAAGTAAAAATTCGTAGAGCTTTCCAACATATCACGCCCCAAATGTTGAGAAACGTTTTACATGAAAATATCACCAGAGTCAATAAATGTATTGACGCTGAGGGAATGCATTTCGAACATTTGTTTTTAATTTATTTTATCTTTAATCCTATCAATTTGAATATTTTTTTTTTCGATCAAAAAATTACTTTCTATTATATCATTAGAAAGGAATGGTTATGCTGAATAGTACAGGCAAGAAAAAGTTGTATGTTCCTATTTAAGTTATGGACCTACAGAGTATTGTTTTTTTCCCAATTTTTCCAATATTTTTTTTGGCGGCTTTTTATAACGCCGACGAATGAAAATAAAATATCATAGTAGTAGCAACTGTTATCAAGTGACGTATGGTTTCCATAGCCAACTTTTCAATTTTTGGCTTTCATTTTGCTTCCACGGCCTACTCGGTGAATTTCAATAATAATTTTTTTCTGATCTAGTTTCTGGTTAGATACCAACTTGTGATATGTCATTAGAAAGGGAATTGAATGCTGAATAAAGCGAAATGAAAAAAAGTAGGGTTTCCACTTAAAATAAGAAAGTTGATGTTACTTCCGGTCAGACCGGAAGTTAACTTCGACATGTCAATATGCTCAAATTCTAGCTCTTATGTCATTATATCGACGCTCTAAATTTCACAAACCTACTTCATACAATAACTGAGATATTCCGTAGGCAATACTTCCGTAGCCACCCGGTATACGCTGTTTCTCAGTGTACATTGAGGTGTCGTCACGATGACAACAAATTTTAAAATTCTAGCAGCCGTTCTGTCGAACGTACTGTATATTAGCCCGCCATATGAGTACGGTGAGGTATTGGTATCGTATTTGCACGACGATAATTCGAGTACTTCGAACTGGACGAAAATGACTCAGGCGCTAGCCAATGATGGATGAGTGTTGAGAGCCGAAATCCCTATGAACACCTCATCGTACAGACTGCGGAACATTTATACAAATCACACCTATAGCGATACCCAGTGGCTTCCGCTGAAGATGCCTTGCCCCTCTAGCAGCAGCACTTCGAGGCCATCATTGTCGTCGTCCTCATCGTCCCACCCAACTACCCAACCCGTGGACGTCAATATGGAAGCCCCTGCTGCTGATCGAGAGAATAAGGATTCCAAATGCAAGCTGCCGTTGACACTACACGATTGGTTTATGTTTTTCGTGTCAATGGTTCTTAGTGTTCAAATATCCGAATCCATATATAGGTTTATTAAATCCATGCATCAAATTTTTTTTTAAATCGATAATGATAATGCATCTTCATACTACGCCACTGGCACCGAAGTGTAATTTTTTTTATGTGAAAAATAAATGTATTTTTCTCGAACTGAAGTTATTCATTTCAATAAATGTAAACAGACATACAATGCCATGGGTTAGAGGGAGACACTCAAAATGCCTTGAATCGATCAATTTGGCTTCAAACTAAACTCTCTTATTTCTGCTGACTTATCATTTTCCTGGAAAACAAACATCTGAGACAACTCCAAGGTCAATTTAGCTCGAGCAGTGTAAACAAGACACCGGATGTGTGTGTGAGATAAAACTCTGCGATTAACTCTGAAAAACAAGTTCAAGGTCAAAAATGGATCATCGAGTTTTCTGAGAATTTCGTTCAACTGGAGCAGACAGTAATCAAGCTAACACGAAACGTGTTTTATCGCTATTTCACGACGGCGGAGACGTACTTTTTTCTTTTGGAATTTCATAAGAAAGCGAGTGAATTAATGAATAAGTCCATCATAATTTTTCTGTTGTGTGTTCTAAGACAGTAGACATTTTTCATATTTAATTTTTTCGTTTTTTCAATTAAGGCGGCGGCCATTTTTTTTTCTGTTCCAGTCAATTGCTCTCAACGAATCACGTGATGTTTTTTCTCTTCCAGCCAATTGCTCTCAACGAATCACGTGACGTTTTTTCTCTTCCAGACAATTGCTCTCAGAGAATCACGTGAGGGAACGTTTTTTCATAACTTTCGCCATCGCCGCCATGTTTTTTCGCCTTCCACTCCATTACCGCCATGTTTTTTGCAGAAAAGACGCGCGCCACTTAGGGTGAAACGCTTTGACGACCCCCACCCCTGAAACTCTACAACGAACACGTCATCTTCTTCAGCAACCCTCCACCAACGGCAAGAACTCGATGGGCGCGGCCATCGAGAGATAAATCCCCGTGTGGAGCAACCTGTGTTCTGGGACATGAAAGTGTCTCAGAAAACAGGTTGTCATACTACTCGCCTCCCATTTTGGATGCGGTTTGTTCCAGAACGTATATATTTTGGAGAAGTATAAGACATTTTGCATGTACATACTGTGTGTCCATAAAGTAACCCTCCCTCTGTTACCTTTTGAACGAATTGGAATTTTAGCATTACATTTTTTTTGGAGGAATGGCAGTTCATAAGCTACTTTCTGACGACAAAAAAAAATTCTGTCTTTCAAAATGGCGGCAGACGCCATTTTGAAAGAAATTTTTAAATAGCATTGGGGGTCGAGTGATACCTCATTCGAAATGTCTTACAATGCTCTATACGTCCCCAAAATTTCAAACAAAAATATACTTCCAAAACAAAATGGCGGTACATAATGTAAGAACTCTCTAAGAGTAACCCCACCCATGTTAACTTTTGAACAGATTGGAATTCTGTTTTGAATTTTTTTTGGTTTAACGGTAGTTCATAAACTTCTTTCTGACAACAAATTTTTTTATCAAATGACGTCGGTCGGCCATCACAATTGTTGTGATAACCTGGACTGCACTGATGAGGGACAACATTCCGAAACCGGTCTGTAGTTGGTTCTCCGTTTGAATCGGGTTAAGTCCTACTGTTTGTTCAGAGAGCTCTTGCAAAGTTGTTCCTTCAAAGTAAGGATCTTTGCACATGTGTCTGACAGCTATAATTCAATATCTGTCGCGGTATTAGCCAAAGAAGTAGTTGTTTTCTGTCAGACATGTGCCATACATACTATACAAAGTTATAGTTACTTCCTAAAGGATTGTTATTGACTGGTTTACAGTCACTTGGACATTATTTGCTCCTTGAAACAAGTATTTTACATATACCATTTCGTATCCGAAATGTCCTTATGGAGTGCTCTCTAATCTGTCGTCAAGGTGGATCCTGTAAGCAATTGCAGTATTTATCTCGGCGGACGGTGACGGGCAGCGAGACCTCGCGTGTATACAATTGTGATAACCTGGACTGCACTGATGAGGGACAACATTCCGAAACCGGTCTGTAGTTGGTTCTCCGTTTGAATCGGGTGAAGTCCTGCTGTTTGTTCAGAGAGCTCTTGCAAAGTTGTTCCTTTAAAGTAAGGATCTTTGCACATATGTCTGACAGATATAATTCAATATCTGTCGCGGTGTTAGCCAGAGAAGTAGTTGTTTTCTGTCAGACATGTGCCATACATAACATACAAAGTTATAGTTACTTCCTAAAGGATTGTTATTGACTGGGTTACAGTCACTTGGACATTATTTGCTCCTTGAAACAAGTATTTTACATATCTATATATAGCTTCTTCAGGAGAGAAAAGCTGCAAAAACATGTTAGGAATTTTGTAAAGTTCGGTCGAGAATACATCCCTACTATATATATATATATATATATATATATATATATATATATATATATATATATATATATATATATATATATATATATATATATATATATATATATATATATATATATATATATATATATATATATATATATATATATATATATATATATATATATATATATATATATATATGTGTTCAGATAGGTTTCCGCGGTCAGATATTTGAAAACTAAAAGTTCGGGTTGAACCGCGTCTAGAATTTGTTGAAATTCGACGTTTCGGCTCCGATTTTAGAGCCATTTTCAAGAACTGAAATAGAAAGAAAATTAATGAAAGGTTAAAACGTAATTCTACGCTGAGGTCTCAATCTGCCTACTCCTCAGGTATAATTACGTTAGGTTTTTGTGACTTGACGTCGGGGTCTCAATCTGCCTACTCCCCATGTCTCGTCACTGGTTCTCTCTAAGGTCTCAATCTGCGTACTCCTTCGAGAGAACTGAGGAATTGTGGGTTGAGGAACTGTATTTATAGTGGACGTGTCTGTAATGGCCGTGTGCAATGTATTGGTGCGAGGTGAACTATGGGCGGGAACTGAATTGGCGCTAGATGAGCTGTGTGCGGGAACTTGGTTGGCGCTAAGTGAGCTGTGTGCGGGAACTGGGTTGGTGGGAAATGAGTTTATGCGTGCAATGAGAGGCTTTCAGGTATTGGGAAGTCTACGTCCGTCGTCGCGAGTGTTGAGGCAATTGGGGCGCTTCTCTATCTCAAGGGCTTCTCGGATGATCCTGGTTTGCAGAGTTTTCTCGGTGGAAATTGTTTTTGTGTTTTGGAAGTCTATTTTGTGACCTGTGTCTTCTCGATGTTTATAAAGTGCGGAAGTGGAAGATGCCTGACGCACAGCAAGTTCGTGTTCGTAGACTCTGGAAGTTACTCGTCTATTAGTCTGGCCAATATAAGTTCTCGGGCAGTCTGAACATGGTATTTCATATATACCTTGAGAATCGTTTGGTATTGTGTCCTTGGGAGATCTGAGGAATTTGGATATTTGGTTGTTGGCCGTGAATATTGTTTTTATCTCTTGTTTTCTCAAGATATTACTGATTTTGTCTGTCACACCTTTGATGTATGGTAGGAAAGCTTTGTGTGGCTGAATACTCTCTAGTGGATCGTTCGTTTTTGAAGGACGGGTCAGTTGATGGCGGATAGACTTGTCGATTAGCGAATTGTTGTAACCATTTTGGAGTAAGGCTGATTTCAGTTTGTCCAGAGCTGGACAATATATATATATATATATATATATATATATATATATATATATATATATATATATATATATATATATATATATATATATATATATATTTTAATATTGACATTATTTACAAAAAGGATATGAAACTTTAATGGCTTCTAAATGTTAAATGCGAGCGCTTTCGATAGCTGTCTGTGCTATCATCTTCATAGCTCTACTGAACGTTCTATCTTCCTATCTGTTCTCTTATACGATTAGATCGCCTCGGTAAATTTGTTATTGTTTGTTCATTAGTTAGGGTCTGGTCAGGTATTTCATCCGGACTTCTTATTGAATTTGACTGTACCTGGTTTATATCAGGTAATATTATGGTCGGTGTTTCTCTAGGTACATTGTTTCTGGGGGTGTGTATTTTTTCGTGGAGTATGTTGAATGTTAGGTCTTGTTGTGTTTTGATTTGTTCATCGATAAGTGAATTATGGTTTTTGAATTTATGGATGTTTAAGTTTTCCCAGATATTCATGCGGTTTCCTTTATTGACTTGTTTAATGAGTCTGATGTTTTCTGGCGGGGGGAAGTTGTGTTTGTTTTGTATGACGTGTGTGGTGAGGTTTGATTTATATGTTATTGGATTTATGTATGCTTTTCTGTGTTCGTCGTATCTTTGGATTAGTTTTTTCTTGGTTTGGTCGATATAGAATTTGTTGCAGTCTGAGCATTGTATGCTGTATACTCCGTTTAGATTTTTGTCTTCTTCTCTTTCATAGCTGTTTATTTTTTGTGTTATTTTCGTGATCGGCTTGTATGTGATGTTGATGTTCAAAAGTTTGAAGATATTTGTTAATTTTTTGGTTTGGTGACCTATTTACGTGAATGCAGTCCATCTTTGTGTTGGAGTAGTTTTATTCTTGTTCTGTATTTTATGTTTGATCCTATTTTCCAGTTTATCTATTGTTTTTTGAGTATATCCGTTCTCGTTTGCTATTTGGTATATAATTTTTTTTTCTTTCCTTGTTCCGGGTTTCATTACACAGTGGTATCCTTAGCATTCTGCATATGAATGCGTTATTAGCGGCCATTTTGTGTGAAGGTGGGTGGTTTGAATTAGCGGGTATGGTGGAGCTCGTTTGTGTAGGTTTCCTGTATATAGCAAATTGGAATTTTGTTTTGTTGTAATTATATCCGATTGTTATGTCCAGGTAGTTGAGTTTCGATTCGTTTTCTCCATCTATGCTGAAAATTAGTTTTTGATTTATTTTGTTAATTTCTTCTGTTATTTGTTCTATGCTTATTCCTTTGTTTTGTGATATGTAAAGACCATCCGAGGAGTTATGTTAGACTGACTAGCCAAGACCATTGACAAATGACATGAGACCATTGATAAATGACAAGTGACATGAGCCACACGGAATCTTAATCATGGAGAGTGACAGATGACACTACAACCTAATGATACAGATCTGTGATGGAGCTATATGGAACAATAATTATGAAATGTGAATTGTGGAATATGAGAACAATTTTTTTTTTTAATGGTGTAGGTGACAGATGAGATGAACCAACAAAGGAAACATATCCTGAAACCATGAACACTCGAACTAATGCTAACAATAATACATTACTGGAATACATGGAACAATAATTGTATGAATAGTATTTTGACAGAGGAACTGAATTATATTGATTTAATTTGTGAAGTCAATATTCATTGAAGTAATACGTTGATTGTTTCCAAACCTTCTATTATCTGCAAAAATTAAATAAGAGTAAATTTCACTCAAGTGATTTACGTCTGTTTTTTATTCAGCGCATTATCCGCTTGTGCAATGTGAACCATTTCTAAAAAAAAAGCCTTTTGGCTGTGTTTTTTCCGTAGATAAAATTTTTACCGAATTATAATCCATACAATGTCCTTCCTTAGCGACATGTTCACTCAGTGCGCATCTCTCCGGGTGTAGTCTACTGTCGCTCTTGTGTGACACAATGCGGTCCTTAAGTGGTCTGGACGTTTGTCCAATGTATTGTTTTTCACAATTTTGACACTGTATACAATAAACTACATCCGAACAGTTTATGCATGGAGTCTTGTATTTTAATTTTCTCTACTCTCCAGAATGGGCTTCTACCAGAACATCTGATCTACATATGGACAAGACGCAATGAGATTGATGAAAAACTGGGCCAGGACAAACGTCAAACTAGCAAAGGAATACAACAAAAGATGCTTCCTCCTCAAATGCAGAACACTAGGATTATCACCGGCTCACATACAGCACTCCAAAAAACCCATAGACGAATTATTACTCAGACAGGATCCATCATTTGCGAATGCATCAAACAGTTCAACTTAAGGTTAGGAAATAAGTTACTTAATATTGAAATTGACTTCAATCACAAAATTATTCATAAATATGAATCTCTTTTAACAAAATTTAAAGCTGACATAATTTCTTTGACAAATGAATTGATGTTCATAGAATTTTCTAGTAGACAACGCAGGTCTTTTCAAACCATTTTCCATAAAGTAAAGATTGAAAATATCTCCAAACTGCAAAAATTACAGGAGAGTCAACTTCAAGAAAAGTTAAATACTCAGACAAAGTTGATCAGGAATCTCTCGAATACTGAAATCCCACAAAATATATTAAAGTTATAGGGAAAGATATTTCTTTGAAAAGTCTATTGGCTGATGTAGACTATGTCACCTCATCAATTTCAGACAATCATAGCAGAAACATTGCAATTTCCAAATCTACAAATCTCATTATGATTGGTTTTCATAATTCTCAACATAACTTCTCCTTTTATTATGGCTTATACAATCAATCTAAACAATTCTTAAAAAATAATCCAAACTTAATAATAACAAATTCAGACAAGGGTAATGTAACTGTCGTTATGGACAGAGATCAGTACATGACTATGTCTAACGATCTCATAGTGGGTAACGACACTTATATTGAACTTCGCTCGGTTCCAACTTCTTCTATTCAATCAAAAAGTAATAAATTATTAAAGCTAGCCCATATGAACGACGAAATCGATGAGGTACAAAATAAGAAACTGACTTCCCACAAATCTATTTCTCCAAAATTTTACTCACTCCCCAAAATTCATAAACCGACTTTGTCCGGTCCACCAATAGTGGCCTTAATAGGAGCTCCCACAGAATCCATTTCATCCTTTCTCACTGACATTTTAATCAAAGCATATGACTTTGACAATGATTATTATATAAAAGACTGCTTTCAAGTTAATACACTTTTTAATAAATTTAAACTTCCAAATAATTTTGTTCTGGCCAGTCTAGATGTGGTCTCTCTAATTAGTAATGTTTACTTACAGGCGTGTTTAAGGGCCATTGAAAAAAAGTGGAGCGTGATCAGTGGTTACTGCAGCTTGACTAAAGACACTATTTTAAATTTAATATCTTTCCTCTTTGAAATTACTTATTTTGCATTCAATGGAAAATTTTATAAACAGACTTTTGGTACCCCAATGGGTGCAAAAATTAGCCCTATATTGGCAGCATATGTTAAGGATGATTTGTTAGACATGGACACTCATGTTCTCCCTTTCAATCCACCTTTCCTTAAGAAATATGTAGATGATATTATCATTGCAATTCCATCAGATACCATAGATGATACCTTGTTCATTTTTAACAGCTACGATCCCCACATACCATACCCATTGAGAGAGAAAACGAACAGAACAGCGTTCCGTTCCTTGATACCATGTTTATCAGAACACCAGATGACACCGTATATATGAACTACTGGTCGTATCACAAACAGAGCATGAAAGTCAATCTGATTAAACAAATGAAATCAAGGGTCATCAAGTTATCTGACACATCCCTTCTCAAAAAAAATTTAGACATAATTTACAATCTTTTTCTCCAAAATTCATATCCTGCATCCTTTGTAAAAAAGATCTTGTATAATACCTCATCCATGGATGACATAAATTTACAGATTAATAATACTAATAATACACTTTCTCCATCAATGCGCATGTTGCTTAAGTCACTGGGACTCATTCCTTTTATGCATCTTCACCGTTTATTAAAGACATCACCCCTGGACTATCCAGAATTTTCAAATCTTTTTCAGAAAATATAAAAATATCCAATAAAAATGGTTTGCCTATCAAGAGAATTTTTTCCAAATTAAAAGACAAGACTCCATGCATAAACTGTTCGGATGTAGTTTATTGTATACAGTGTCAAAATTGTGAAAAACAATACATTGGAAAAACGTCCAGACCACTTAAGGACCGCATTGTGTCACACAAGAGCGACAGTAGACTACACCCTGAGAGATGTGCACTGAGTGAACATGTCGCTAAGGAAGGACATTGTATGGATTATAATTCGGTAAAAATCTTATCTACAGAAAAAAACACAGCCAAAAGGCTTTATTTAGAAATGGTTCCATACCGGTGTCCGTAACGGCCGGCGTGAAGAAGAGAAGCAATTATATTATTTAAAATTAAGTTGACATGTGAAGTTAGTTCGGGTACGTTCCTGCATGGAACTGTACTAGAATGTAGATTTAGACAGATTGAACCTACTCAGAACTGGAAAAGTGTAACACAAGCTTGGAACAATAGATTAGACATTGTTTCATGATTATGACACATGACAGTTGTAAATTTATCAGTTTATGATTCAAATAAATTTGGAGAAAAGAATTTTGAAAAGTTACTGTTACATACCTGTTTACGGTGGTCAGCCGTTGCTTAAAAATTGTATTTATTAAAAAAGGATTTAGTTCAATTATAATATGGATTGAGAGTTAAGCTCTCTGACATTGTATTTCTGTTCTGTTATCTATTATCATCTTCAGGGAAACTACAAATATGTCAAGACAACTATGAGAATTACGCCAAAGAAAAACGTGGAATAACTTACACTGTTTCGAGGTTACATGGCGTATATGTTAAAAATAATCATGAAATATGGACAGAACTGGGAGTAAAACATCATTAATAACAACCAAGAGTAACGTGGATGCACACTCATTACTGATGATACATTATGAAATGGATTTAAAATTGTTAAAATTATATAAAAGCACGTGTTGTCCTTGAAGAGGCAAACAACCGCGCCAAGTAGTTATGTTAGACTGACTAGCCAAGACCATTGACAAATGACATGAGACAATTGATAAATGACAGGTGACATGAGCCACACGGAATCTTAATCATGGTTTCAGGATATGTTTCCTTTGTTGGTTCATCTAATCTGTCACCTACACCATTCAAATAAATTGTTCTCATATTCCACAATTCTCATTTCATAATTATTGTTCCATTTAGCTCCATCACAGATCTGTATCATTAGGTTGTAGTGTCATCTGTCAATCCCCATATACCGGGTGGCTACGAAAGTATTGCCTACGGAATATCTCAGTTATTGTATGAAGTAGGTTTGTGAAATTTAGAGCGTCGATATAATGACATAAGAGCTAGAATTTGAGCATATTGACATGTCGAAGTTAACTTCCGGTCTGACCGGAAGTAACATCAACTTTCTTATTTTAAATGGAAACCCTATTTTTTTCTTTTCGCTTTATTCAGCATTCAATTTCCTTTCTAATGACATATCACAAGTTGGTATCTAACCAGAAACTAGATCAGAAAAAAATTATTATTGAAATTCACCGAGTAGGCCGTGGAAGCAAAATGAAAGCCAAAAATTGAAAAGTTGGCTATGGAAACCATACGTCACTTGATAACAGTTGCTACTACTGTGATATTTTATTTTCATTCGTCGGCGTTATAAAAAGCTGCCAAAAAAAATATTGGAAAAATTGGGAAAAAAACAATACTCTGTAGGTCCATAACTTAAATAGGAACATACAACTTTTTCTTGCCTGTACTATTCAGCATAACCATTCCTTTCTAATGATATAATAGAAAGTAATTTTTTGAAATGAAATACCAAAAAATCAAATTATTATTCTTCAAATAACAAAACAGATTATCGCCATACGCAAAAATAACATTAAAAATAATGTGGAATGATAAATTATATCCTGTAGGTTCTAGGTTAAATAGGAACATAAACGTACTTGGTCTGTGCCATCGTCCATAGATATTCTAATATCTAACTATGGACGATGTTTGTGCTATTCAGAATAATCATTCCATTGCAATAATCATTCGAACCAAAATATTAACAAGTAGGCTGATTGAGATGTATTTTGGAATGGAACAAAAAAGAAACGAGAGCTCTCACGAACGCTGCTATCCATATTATTTTGACGTTCGACGTTTTTGATTCTGCCATTTTAAAAGGGTTTGGAAATCGAAATCAGTTAGTGGAATATTCAAAAAATGCCCCGTTATTCACGAACCGAACAAATTGACATGCTTCTCATTTATAGTGAATGTTTAAAAAATTCTTATGCCGCTGAACGATTGTATTTAGAGCGATATCCAGGGAGGCAGCAACCGTCAAGAAGGTTTTTCCAGTGGCTTGAAGAAAAATTAAGGACTGAGCCTGATGTTCACGAAGACCAAGAAGCATTTGTTATTAATGAGGAAACTGAAATTTATGTATTAGCTTTAGTACAATATGATAGCACAATTTCCTCAAGGCAGATTGGCGCCGAATTAGCTATAAGTAAGGACTATGCTAGGAAAATTTTGAGAAAACATCGATTTAAATCCTTCAAGTATCAGTTGCATCAACATTTGTATGAAAATGACGGTGAAAGGCGCCTGGAATATTGTAATTGGTTTTTTCGACAAAATGCTGAGAATCACCTATTTAACTATTATATCTTGTTTACGGACGAGTCAAGATTTACCAACAATGGATTATTTAACAGGAATAATACAAGGACGGTACTGTACTTTATTTGGATTATTGTCGATAGTCGAAGTGTAAAGTGCTAAAAGTGTGAACGGTCTTTTGTTTCAGGTACTGGGCGATAGAAAACGAGCACCGGTTTCGACAAGGTGGCTTCCAGGAGAGATTTGGTGTGAATGTTTGGGCAGAAATAGTTGGAACTCATATTGTTGGCCCCATTCTTTTTCAAGGCCAACTAACCGGAGAGAGATACTTTAATTTTTTAACGAATGAAATTTCGGAATTCATTAACAGCCTACCAGCGGAAATAACTGAGAGAATGTACTTCCAGCAAGATGGCGCCCCTCCGCATAATTCAAGAATAGCGAGAAATTATCTTCAAAATCGCTTTCAAGAGAGACTTATAACAACCCATGGTCCAGTCAGGTGGCCACCAAGGTCACCTGATCTTACTCCGTGCGACTTTTTTCTGTGGGGGCATCTTAAAAATAGGGTGTATTCCACACAGCCTACAACTCTACATGAGCTAGAAGTAAAAATTCGTAGAGCTTTCCAAGATATCACGCCCCAAATGTTGAGAAACGTTTTACATGAAAATATCACCAGAATCAATAAATGTATTGACGCTGAGGGAATGCATTCCGAACATTTGTTTTGACTTTATTTTATCTTTAATCCTATCAATTTGAATTTTTTCTTTTCGATAAATCTGTTTTTTTTGTTATTTGAATAATAATAATTGGTTTTTTTGGCATTTCATTTCAAAAAATTACTTTCTATTATATCATTAGAAAGGAATGGTTATGCTGAATAGTACACATAGTTAGGTTAGGTTAGTTACACATAGTTAGAATAGTTATATCATTAGAAAGGAATGGTTATGCTGAAAAGTACAGGCAAGAAAAAGTTGTATGTTCCTATTTAAGTTATGGACCTACAGAGTATTGTTTTTTTCCCAATTTTTCCAATATTTTTTTTGGCGGCTTTTTATAACGCCGACGAATGAAAATAAAATATCACAGTAGTAGCAACTGTTATCAAGTGACGTATGGTTTCCATAGCCAACTTTTCAATTTTTGGCTTTCATTTTGCTTCCACGGCCTACTCGGATCTAGTTTCTGGTTAGATACCAACTTGTGATATGTCATTAGAAAGGGAATTGAATGCTGAATAAAGCGAAAAAAAAAATAGGGTTTCCATTAAAAATAAGAAAGTTGATGTTACTTCCGGTCAGACCGGAAGTTAACTTCGACATGTCAACATGCTCAAATTCTAGCTCTTATGTCATTATATCGACGCTCTAAATTTCACAAACCTACTTCATACAATAACTGAGATATTCCGTAGGCAATACTTCTGTAGCCACCCGGTATATGTTCAGATAGGTTTCCGCGGTCAGATATTTGAAAACTAAAAGTTCGGGTTGAACCGCGTCTAGAATTTGTTGAAATTCGACGTTTTGGCTCCGATTTTGGAGCCATTTTCAAGAACTGAAAAAGAATGAAAATTAATGAAAGGTTGAAACGTAACTCTACGCTGAGGTCTCAATCTGCCTACTCCTCAGGTATAATTTTGTTAGGTTTTTGTGACTTGTCGTCGGGGTCTCAATCTGCCTACTCCCCATGTCTCGTCACTGGTTCTCTCTAAGGTCTCAAGATTGCCTGATTCAAATGGAGAGCCAACTACAGACCGGTTTCGGAATATCGTACCTCATCAGTGCAGTCAAGGTTATCAAGGTTGTCTACACGCGAGGTCTCGATGTTCGTCATCGTCCTCCGAGAGGAATACTGCAATTGCTCACAGGATCCACCTCGGTGACAGATTAGAAAGCACCCAGAAAGACATTTCTGATACGAAATGGTATATGTGATATACTTGTTTCAAGGGCAAAGTCCTGCTGTTTGTTTCAGAGAGATCTTGCAAAGTTGTTCCTTTAAGGTAAGGATCTTTGCACATATGTCTGACAGATATAATTCAATATCTGTCGAGGTATCAGCCAGAGAAGTAGTCGTTTTCTGTTGGACATATGCCATACATACTATACAAAAGTTATAGTCACTTCTTAAAGGATTGTTATCGACTGTTTTAATGTCAGTGGAACTATATATTCATTCAGTGAATTCATCAACAAGGTCCAGTTACCTGAAAATCATATACTGATAAGCCTTGACGTTGTTTCACTTTTTACTAACCTACCACTAACATTAGTGAAATATTGTATAGATAAAAATGGACAATAATAGAGAAATTTTGTAATTTAGACAAATGCACATTCTTTAAAATTTTGGATTATACATTTGAATCAACATGTTTCACATTTAATGGAAAATTTTAAAAACAGATATTTGGTACACCAATGGATTCGACCATTTCACCTATTTTAGCCAATTATGTTTTAGATGACCTTCTTGATAATTGTGTTCCGAGATTGTCTTTCTGTGTGCCTTTCATCAAACGATTTGTAGATGACCTGATTTTATCAATCCCCTATGAAAATAAGGATGATATTTTAAACGTTTTCAATTCCTTCGATCCTTATATTCAGTTCACCATCGAAGTAGAAATTAATAACACCATTCCATTCCTAGATATGAGATTATTAAGGAATGAACAAAACAAAATCATTACAGAATGGTATAGAAAATCTATATGTAGTAACAGATTCATCAATTTTTATTCCTACCATCCTTAAAAAATGAAAATGAACCTTATTAAGTCTCTGACGAAGAGAATTGAAAGAATTACTCATCCAAGTTTGGAAATGCAAAGTTTGAATGAATTACGAACAATTCTTATTGAGAACTCTTATCCAAAATCCTTAGTAAATAATATTCTCTATTCTGAAAGAATCCCTACTACAATTCCTCCAACAACATCCCAAAATTCAGATCAACGAGAAAATACTCCAACATTGTACAGGTCTTTACCATTCATTCAAGAACTTACTTAAAAATTAATAAACGTATTTCAAATCGACAACATTAAAATTTCCAGAAAAAACATCACTACAATATCAAAATTACACAGTAAGGTGAAAATTCCCATTTCAAAATTGCAGAAAACGAACGTAATTTATAAAATCCCTTGAATGGATTGTCCCAAAACTTATTTTGGTCAGACGTCTAGATCACTTAATGGTCGCATCATATCTCATAAAAGCGATTGTAGACGAAATGTTAATTCGTGTACTTTGGCAGAACATGTTAACTCCAGTGATCATAGAATGGATTACAGTAATGCAGAAATTTTGAATAGTGAAACTAATCTATCTAAAAGGATCTTCAAGGAAATGTTTCATATAAATAATGATGAACATTCGATGAATAAAAAAAATTGATCTAAGTAATCTCAGCAAAATTTATACTTATCTACTTAATTTTGAGAAAAATAAAACGAAACAATCCTCTAATCAATATTTTCCATCTTGATTTGATGCCAAAAATTAATTTTGTCACTGTCATACCTACATCAATCAACTTCATTTCATGTTTATTCTTTTTTCGTTTTGTACCAATTTTATCAATCATTCTCAAGTTAGTAAGTACTCCACCTTTTCATAAGTACATTTATTGTATACTGCGTATTTTTAGTTATCCTGAGGAAGGTAATAAAGATTACCGAAAGCTTGACAGTATCAAAGAGTTTTCTTTGAAATAGCCCAATTATTTGACTGCAACCCCACAAATATTACATATATATATATATATATATATATATATATATATATATATATATATATATATATATATATATATATATATATATATATATATATATATATATATATATATATATATATATATATATATACTAAAACTAACTAAAGTAAAAGTTCGGGTTGAACAGCGTCTAGAATTTGTTGAAATTCGACGTTTCGGCTCCGATTTTGGAGCCATTTTCAAGAACTGAAATAGAAAGAAAATTAATGAAAGGTTAAAACGTAATTCTACGCTGAGGTCTCAATCTGCCTACTCTTCAGGTATAATTACGCTAGGTTTTTGTGACTTGACGTCGGGGTCTCAATCTGCCTACTCCCCATGTTTCGTCACTGGTTCTCTCTAAGGTCTCAATCTGCCTACTTCTTCGAGAGAACTGTTCAATGCCGACCACACGGTGAATCTCTCGATGGCCGCGTCCATCGAGTTCTTGCCGTTGGTGGAGGGTTGGTGCTGAAGAAGATGACGTGTTCGCCGAAGAGTTTCGGGGTGGGGGGCTTCAAAACGTTTCACCCTAAGTGGCGCGCGTCTTTTCTGCAAAAAAACATGGCGGCGATGCAGCGGAAGGCAAAAAAACATGGCGGCGATGGAGCGAAAGGCAAAAAACATGGCGGCGATGAAGCGGAACGCAAAAAACATGGCGGCGATGCAGCGGAAGGCAAAAAAACATGGCGCGATGGAGCGGAACGCAAAAAAACATAGCGGCGATGGAGCGGAAGGCAAAAAAACATGGCGCGATGGCGGAAGTTATGAAAAAACTTCTTTCCCTCACGTGATTCGCTGAGAGCAATTGGCTGGAAGAGAAAAAACATGGCCGCCGCCGCCGCCGCCGCCGCCGCCACCTTAATTGACAAAACAAAAAAATTAAATATAAAAAATATCTCTACTGTCTTAGAACACACACACACAACAGAAAATTATGAAGGACGACTTATTATTAATTCACTCGCTCTCGAATGAAATTCCAAATGAAAAAAATAATGCGTCTCCGCGCGCTGTAGTCGTAAACAGCGATAAGAGCCACATCTGGTGTTTACTCTCTCTCCAATGAAATTCTAAGAAATACGATTTGGCCTTGGACTTGTTCACTGTCTACTCTCTCAAGTTGAACGAAATTCTCAGTAAACACGACGATGATCCATTTTTGACCTTGAATTTGTTTTTCAGATTTATCTCACACATCCGGTATCTGTTTACTGTCTCAGATGTTTGTTTTCCAGGAAGAGATAAGAGAGTCGAGTTTGAAGCCAAATTGATCGATTCAAGGCATTTTAAATGTCTCACTCTAACCCATGGCATTGTATATTTGTCTTTGTCTCTGTTTGCATTTATTGAAATGAATAACGTCAGTTCGAGAAAAATACATTTATTTTTCACATAAAAATTACACTTCAGTGCCAGTGGCGTAGTATGAAGATACATTATCATTATCGATTAAAAAATATTTTTGATGCATGGATTTAATAAATCTATATATGGATTCGGATATTTGAACACTTAGAACCATTGACACGAAAAACATAAACCAATCGTTGAGTGTTGGCGGCGGCGGCAGCTCACATTTGGAATCCTTACTTTCTCGATCAGCAGCAGCAGCAGGGGCTTGCATCTTGACGTCCACGGGTTGGGTAGTTGGGTGGGGCGTCGATGAAGACAACGATGGTCTCGAAGTGCTGCTGCTAGAGGGGCAAGACATCTTCAGTGGAAATCACTGCGTATCGCTATAGGTGAGATTTGTATAAATCTTCCGCAGTCTGTACGATTAGGTGTTCATCGGGATTTCGGCTCTCAACACAAGCAAATATCCATCATTGGCTAGCGCCTAAGTCATTTTCGTCCAATTCGAAGTACTCGAATCATCGTCGTGCAAATACGATACTAATACCTCACCGTACTCATATGGCGGGCTAATATACAGTACGTTCGACAGAACGGCTGCTAGAATTATATAATTTGATGTCATCGTGACGACAACTCAATGTACACTGAGAAACAGCGTTTATGTCACTCAAATATATACACTGAGAGGAACACACACACACATACACCATTGCTTAATGTACATTACTCGTATTTCTTTCAGTTTCTCTCTCTCTCATTCATTCGATCCGCAAAAAAAATGGAGAAAAATTGGTTTTATACAACTATTAATACATAATAATAATAATAATACAATATGAATAATAATATTTTGTGTGTGTTTTTCGGCAAGTCTTGGTGTGGCTGACGTCATGGACTTGGTACTGGAGGCGACGGCGGCGGAACGTGGTGGATCGGTGAATGCTGGTGCTGCTGCTACTGCCCCATCCATTTACCATCGTTAATTCGCATATTTTGGAAGCGTTTGAAAATACACAGCTTGTGCTCGTACTCTGCTATGTGCGCCTTGAGCTCGCGCAAATTTTGCAAGTGCCGATTGATAGAAGTGTCGTGGTCGTCGTCGTCGTCGTGATCGCCGTGGGGCCTCACCATATCAGGTGTGACGATATCCATTGCCAGATATCGAAACAGTGTCTCACGGCACAATGCACTTCTATTTCTCCGGATGCTATATGATTCAAACAGAGCAGGCTTTGCATCTCGAGTGACGGTGGAGGCGTTGTGACGACTGTACTTGTAGTAGCCGCAATATCGACGATGTGTGGTCTCTTAGGCTGATCGAGCACACACTTCAGCAAAAAATCGAATTTTTGATTACCCTTTACGTAAACCACATCAGCCTCGATGATGGGGCGCAGCACTTCCTGGATCTCGTTGAATTCGACATAGCCATCAGAGTATGGAATGCCGTGGATATTTTCTCCAAATATCGTACTTGCCGTTTATCTGCTTCGCTCAGGTCATAGAATGGCACTACGGCTTTGAATAAAAAGTGGTTTGTGCGATGCCCGTCGGTGATGGCAAGCTCTTTGGGTTGGAATTCACCACCCACAGTGAAACCCTGAATGTCACAGGCTACGAGTTCCATCTTGTTGCGTTTTTGTTTGTTTGATGATTGTTGAACTGATTCACTGCTTTGATTAACTGAGAGACACACACTCGGAGAGGGAGAGAGCGAGATTAATAAACACCGACTGAACAACTGAACGTTTGGCTCACAACTGACGCTCTCGACCTGTCGATGCCTGCATTACATGCATACACACAAACAAAGAGTGGATTCCCCCCACCACTTACTGCTACTACTGTATGTCACTATTTTTTTTATGACAGACGGCGTACAATCTCGCTCAAGGGCAAGTGTTCCAGCATACAGTCGTGAATGATGATGCAATAGGTTCGAGTATTGGCGGGAAATCCGCCCCTGGCCTCGATGTCAAGTTTGACATCAACAGTGGAGGATTTCATGAATTCCGCTCTGCGGGAACAATCTATTACGAAAACGGTCACTCTGTTTTTGAACGCTCCATAATCGAGTAGAGGGCGCTTCTTCGGACAATTGGCATAGCTCGGATAGAATTCCGTGTAGGCTCGATGGGCTTCGACAAAGTTGTTTCTGTTGAATTCCAAGTGCATACGTTCATGCGGGTAAGTATCGCTGTTCATGGTTAGGCATATGTCGCTGATGTCGATGTGATCGAAATAGGACGCATCTGGAGCCGCATTGCCAATCCGATTTGTTTGGAAGGCCACAATGACGAATCGGGGACTCTCCATGGCCGTGTAAGTTTTCACAGCCCAATTTTCCTTGGTGGAACCCTGAATGAGTGCAGGCAACTCGTGTATGTCCCACTTGCGATACGAAATTACTACAGGAGCGTCTGTTTTGATGGACTGCAGCAATTTCAGACGAATGTCGTCATTGGGCACCACATGTTTGACTCTGAGTACAACGCTCGTGATCGTCAGTGTGGCTGTGGTGGCTTCGACTACTGGATTCGCCACCTCCTCTATCAGCATGCAATTATTATCATTTCTACTTCTCACCAAGCGAATGCACTGTCGTCCAATGGTGGCATATCAATAGTCATGGAATATGGCCAACAAATGCTTAAGCGGGATCCACATGGCGAATGAACCGTTGGGGTCGTTGTGAACCGTTCCGCCAGGATAGGTCCAGCCGGCTGTGCTCAAGTGTCGCACATCATTTTTCTCGTAACAAGTATAGCCGCGAAGGGTGCTCACTATACCCGGCGATCGAACAGAGTCCACCTCTTTGCCATTGATTTCATGGTAGATGGCCTCGAAAAGGTATGCGTCGGCATTTTTGATAAATCTAACATTGCCCGTTCCTGCGGTACGAGTCAGAGAGCCCTCTATGCACACAAGGGCATCGTTCATCAGTATCCACACATCGCTCTGCTGAATGACAATTTCGATGATGTCATTACTTTGAAAGGACTTGACGTACGGGTGGTGCGTTTGAGTCTCAACTCTGTTGATGGATTCGTCGAACTTTGGATGATTGTACACGTCGAACACTTGTCTTGATAACATGATGTCCTTGCGATTGGAGGAAGTGTATGCTGGAGTGAGACAGAGTGTGTGCGTCTGCCCTCTTCGACTGCGTCTGCGCGACTGAATTGATGCCAGCATCCTCTGCACTTTTATGCCCAAAGGCATCATGATCATCATTCTGATCAAATACTAACCCCATTTTTATGACAGCTTGCGCAGCACAAGTCGTATAATGATGGTCTCTCCACGGAAATTCACACTGCAACAGTCCTGGTCGAGAATATTCAAGGTTATGTTGTGTATTATGTCTTGTTCACAGGCAGGTAAATCAAATTCGAGGGCGTTTCGTCGATGGCAAAGCCGGGGTCTTCTCGAACGGCAAACTCGTATATGGTGTGAGCCGGACGATTGTTGAAGAAGGCACCCGATGTGATGTTACTATCGATGTGAACAGTTCGAACTTTGATAATGTTCACAGGTAGGTCGGATGAGTGAACGCTTCCAGCCTCCAATAGTCTCGGGGAAATACCCAGTAATCGTCCTATGGAATCCTTGGGACGAAAATCGATGTTATAGAGCTTGCTGTATATCTCACACTGCAGCGTATTGGTGTTGGGTTTGAGAGAGAACAAAGCCTTGCTATTGTTGGTACCGTCGTCGTCGTCGTCGTCGTCGACGTTGCCAACGTCACTAGACACTACGGCTCTCTTCTTCTTCTTCTTCTTTGCTTCTTTCAGCCTCTCGATGTGTTTATGAATAAACTTGGCAATGTCGCTTATTTCGTAACACCCAGTCGGTATTTGGATGATGCTAACAGATGGCGCTCCTTTGACAGAATAATAGAATCGACCACTCGATATGTTCGGTATGCTGTTGTATGAATGGAAACCAATCAATGCCAAGCCGTAAGTGCTATCTTCGTTCAATTGGAGCGGCGGAGAAAAGTCTGCGGTTAGCGTCGACGTTTGACCTGTCACTGTCAACAGCAAAGACATGACTGACACTGGTTGGGGTAATGTACTTCTATTTAAACCATTCCATATGCGCGCTCTGTGCTCAGTGTCTAGTATGGGATTCAAGACGCGTGAGGCTCGCGCTATTCGTCTAGCGAAACGTATCCTGTCCATGGCCACTTGCATCCAATACGATTTGCGCGAAGTTTTGTATGCAAAACGCCACGTCACCATATAATGAACCACATTGCGCTCGTCATTAAAGGTCACCACTTTTCTATTCATTTTCGCGCGCGCGCACTCACACACACTCAGAGTGTGTTCTCGTATAGAAAATTCAAACACAAATGACCGCAATTAACTTGGTTGAATGTCTGATAGCGATCGTTGTTGTAGAAGATTTTCTTTTTTTTTCCCAGATATCGCACCAATTCCACCGGCGGCTTCAAATTGCCGAAACTGTCAAAGTATTTCACCACATGTCCGCGTTTCACGTAAGCTACCCAATGCGTTCTGCGATTCCTGCTCGAGTCCAGATTGATGATTGCGCATTCTCTATACTTGGGAAATTTCGATGATGATGATGAGGATCGAGGTAGGTTGTCTCGCATGAAAACACCAATGAAATGAGGTATTTTCAAACGTTTCACATATCTAAGTAATTCCTCATCGTACAACGCTCTATTGGGCAGCTTCAGCGGAAGTTTTCGAAAATTTCTTCTTGAGAAACAAACCGTAGCTGCCTTTAGCGGTCTTGCGCAGAAACAAACCGAAACCTCCTACATTTATGTTGTCGCCACCAATGCTCTCCATTGCGATATTATGACGCTTGTCTTCGTCCAATTTCTTTTTGGCATTGGCCGAGGAGATGATAGTCCTGGCTATGGTGCTGGCACCGCCTGCCAACGAGCCCAGCGCTCCCAGAGCGGCGAATATCAGAAGCAGAGGCAGCACACCACCGCTCTTTGCTTCGAACGGTATTATTCGGGGTACTCTGATTTTTTTGCGGCCACCCAATTTTTTCACTTGAGCACGGGCAGCACGCAGTGCCAACAAGGAGGATTTTCGCAGAGCCTTCGCACTCAAATCTTTCAGCTGATCAGGTTTCAGTGTTTTTCGCAGAGTCTTGGTAATTTTCTTAACCACATCTCGACAGAAAGACTTTGGCTTTGCAGCAGCAGCAGTCTTCTTCTTCTCCAGACCCATTCCCAAATTACGTTTTGCCTTCATGGTTGTGGTGACCAGCCAAGCAGCAGCTTTCTCACCAAATTTGGCGTCTTTTGATTTGACACGTTCCCAAGCTCGATTTTCCAGCGCCCAGTCGGCCTTGTGTCTCTCCTTCAAAGACTTGTTTTGCGAGTATGCAATATCGTGAGTCTTACAAGCCGAATCCAAATGGTTCACACCAGGGTCTCCACGTGCCAATCTCTTCTGTAGTTTGGTACCCGGTCCACAGTACTGGTATCCAGGCAAATGAAGCTCGAATGGCAGATGATTAATCAGAGAGTTCACCACACCACGACCTTCGTGCTCGACAGTCAGCATGACACTGACGCGAATGATGTTGCACACCTACTTACATAACTGTACTCCACTCAAAATGTCATTCGAATGTCAGATGTGGGCGTGGTCACACACACACACACTTCAGCAAAAAATCAATCAACTCAAACATGAAAGTGGTGCAACAAGAGCCGGCTCTGGAAATTGTCAATTTGGATACCATAGGTGGAGGAGGTGTTGGCGGTGATGACGACGGTATACGTAAACACGGCTCCCTCCTACCGAATTCATTCCGAGCGATATTTAGTGGCCCTAGCGGATGTGGCAAGACCAACGCTGTACTCAGTCTGCTGTTCAGCCCGAACGGAGCACGCTTCGATAATGTTTACGTTTATTCAAAGTCGCTGTACCAACCTCAATATCAGCTACTGCACGATGTACTCAAACAAGACAAGGGCGTAGGTTATTTTCCATACAGGGACAACGACGAGGTAATCGATCTGTCAAAGGCGAAAGAAAACTCAATTTTCATATTTGACGATGTGGCGTGTGACAAACAGAATAAAATCAGAGAGTTCTATGCCATGGCACGCCACAAGGGTATTGACCCAACCTACTTGTGTCAAACCTACTCGAAAATACCCAAACAGCTGATCAGGGACAATTGCAACATTATAGTGCTGTTTCGGCAAGACGATATGAATTTGAAGCACGCATTCGACGAGCACGTCTCTCCGGATTACACCTTTGAGGAATTTCGCCGCATGTGCGCCGCCTGTTGGAAGGAAAAATTCGGATCTCTGGTCATTGTCAAAGACTTTGATGTGAGCAAAGGGCGCTACCGCCTGGGCTTTGACAAATATATACAAATGTGATGCTAGGTGGCACGACATTCGTACTGAAGCCATGGCGCCGACCACATCACCCCGCATCGAGACGGAGATTGCTAAAGCTGAACGGAAACGTCAAGTCAATCATTTGTCGAAAATTGTGCGAAAAAAGTATCTGAGTCTGAAACTCGGAAAATCCGAGCATGATGAAGCACTGAGTAAATTATTCAAACCCATTACGGTGCCGCTGAAAAGATTGAGTGCGTCAGTGCCGCCACTCACCAAGCGATCACGACTGGCAGTGAAAAAAGAAGAGAAACAGGAACCGTCGACACCAACGACTCCAGACTTTATGAAAAAGGAAGAAGACGAAGAAAGCTACCACACAGATGATGGTGATTATGATGATGATGATGAGGATGACTACTTGGAAGTTTATCCCGAAGTAGCAACTGAATTCGTGAATGAACATCGCGCCAAATCCGGCAAAATAGATGTGAATTACGGCCCCATTTACGACAAACCAAGAGCGCAATGGTTGCTCGGTAGAAAGCTGATGGACTTCGACAAAGATACGGGGGACATTCGCATTGATGTTGTAACATACGAGGGCACTCCGGGACTATATAGTTTGATTTTCTACAAAAATCCCAAATACGCTAAAGCCGATTTGGCGGAATACAAGCAAATTTTGACAGCTACAGGTGCTCATGTAGATGCGCGAGGTAGGTTGAATCCATCTCAGACTGCCAAATACGAACAGTTGATTCGACCAATGTTCAAAGATCCTCAATCAAAAATAAGTGGTGGCGGAGGTGGTGGTGGAGGTGGTGGTGGAGGTCGAGGTCGTTTCACCGAAGGCAGTGGTATCCCAGATCAAATGACATACAACACGAAACCCATAGAATACGTGTACTGGGACGATGTGAACGAGCTCGTTGACAGGTATAGGCTTCTGATAGCCGCCAAAAATGCCGGCAGCACCTCTACCGACAACGAAATCGTAGCCATCATCAATGAATTGAGAGAAGCAGGCTATATTCGATAAATAAAAGCGTAGACGTTTTTTTGCATGCCACAGTCGCATCATGAGTATCAACAAGTTCGGTCAAACTTCGTCAGCTCGCCGTGCACGGCAGCAGCAGCAGCCCTATCATTTTCCTGGTGTTATACTCAACTATACGACAAATGAGGACATTGATGCTGAACATGTGAAAATATGTAATGTGGAAACGCCAAGTGCACTCAATGATGTTGCCAACAAAAAACACGTTGATGACGTCATACAGAAGCTCAAAGATGACGTCATACATAAACTCAAAGACGAGCTGGACACCACCAAAAACAATCTAACAGCCTTGGATATTCGAGTGATGAAATTCATGTCACTTTCGATGAAAAAGCATGAAAATACCAAGAAACGCTTGGATAATTTGGCACTGGATATTGTTGATATTCCAGCCTCTTAAGTAGAAGGTGTAACGCCCAGTGCAGTTAGTGTATTGACTCCGCCATTAGCGAAATGACGTCATCATCATCATCTGAGAAAAAACAATTGGTTGATGAGCTGCTCCATGCTCCAGCCAGAAGGAATTTTCCTCGCAGACGTACCATCATCAAAGGACTCGATGATCTGTGGCAGATGGACTTGGCTGATCTTCAAAAATACTCCAAAGCCAATAAAAACTTCAATTATATTCTCGTGTTGATTGACACCATTTCCCAGTACCTATGGGTGCGCCCCCTGAAGACCAAAACTGGTCGAGACGTCACCGAAGCGATGAGTGGCATATTGTCGAAAGCGAAAAGATGTCCCAAGCTCCTCCAATCAGATCTCGGAACTGAATTTTACAATTCCAGCTTTCAGACTCTCCTGAAAAAGTACAACATCAAACACTACAGCACGTATACCATGAAGAAAGCCGCGATCGCAGAGAGGGTTATACGTACTCTCAAGGAGAATCTCTTCAAGTATTTCAGTTTGAACGGTACCTACAAATGGCTGGACATTTTGCCGGACATTGCCAAAAACTACAACCAGCGCAAACATCGAACGATCGGCTTGAAACCGTGTGACGTCACCAAAGACAATGAAAAACAGGTGTATAAGTCAACGTATGATTATGCCGAACGTGCTGGTCGAAAAAAATTCAAAATTGGCGATTTCGTGAGAATTAGCAAGGCCAAGCATGTTTTCGAAAAAGGGTATACGCCTAATTGGACTACGGAACTATTCAAAGTTGTCAAAGTGAAAATCACCCAACTAATCACGTATTTGCTGGAGGACTAGGAAGGGCGACCTATCAGCGGCGCTTTCTACGAACAAGAACTACAAAAAACAAAAAATCCCGAAGTCTATCTAGTGGAAAAAATCATCAGGCGTAAGGGTCGTAAAGTACTTGTGAAATGGCTGGGGTTCGATAGTACGCACAATAGTTGGATTGATGCGACAAATCACATGTAATTCAATGGAAAATTGGCACAATCTCAGCTGGAAGAGGGGGCCTTTCATCGTCGTCGTCTCTCAGCTCTCGACGACGTAGAAACTCGAGACGGTGTATGGGGGTAGGGTGGGGGGTGATGGCGGCGGCAGCAGCGGAGAAATAAACCGATGCCAAACGGTGCAGAGAGATTAGTCAGTCAACATGTTTGGTGCAGTGAACAACGTCGTTGTCGAGTCTTCTGAAGAGTCCTGTGGTTACGAGTCGGCGTTGGTGGCGTCGGCGGCGTCAGCTTCATCATCATCATTATCATCATCATAATCATCATCATCATCATCGGACCGAGAGTGGGCAGATCGAATGGCAGATTTAGATCGAATATGTGACATGTACAAGGAGGCCATCAAAGCGGAACGTTTCTTCGCGTGCAACGCCACCTACGAGTTTCGCAACACCGACGTTTTGAGCTTGCAATGCGGCATAAGTTTCGCAAGGTCCAATACACCATATGCTCCAGCCTGTCTTTCAGCATGTTTGAATGGGGCCAATTCGTGGGGGCCATTAATCAGTTGCTTTACACTAGCCGAAATGGCCCGAATGCAGCAGCCGCAGCAGTCAAGACTATTCGAATCAAACTCGACTGGGACGATGTTATGGATTTGGAATTACGCACGTATGCAGAGAGTCAACAAGTGCGAGTTTCCAAGAATGACACTTACTTCTACCTGACGGAAGCGGATGTTCAAGAAATCCTACATCTAGATGCTACTGTGATGGCGACAAGATTTGAATATCTATTGAATATGAACTTTAGTCAATATCATCACGATTTATTAAGCAGTGCAAAAACTCTAGCTGAAAACAATGGTTTGTCATTTGATGAGTCTATACATTTGTGTACTATATCATCAAAAGATGATAAACATCTATGTTTTCGTGAATACCTATGCTATTTGCCGGATAAAGTAATGTTTGATTACGAAACGAAATAAATGTATATATTGAGAGCAGAGTTGGCGTTTTAATTCAGTATGCAGTGTGCGGTGTGTCTGTGTGTATGCCAAGAGAGAGAGAGAGATGCAGCAGTACGAAACAAGACTCGACTCGTATCGAAGCTGGACTTCGACATTTCCTGCAAGTAAGTTAGCCGAAGCAGGCTTTACGTATACCGGTTCGGAAGATGTAGTTACATGTCTTTCGTGTCAAGTAGAAGGGTTCAGATGGCTGCTCGATGACGATCCTATGGCTGACCATCGTCGATGGAGCCCCCATTGAGATTTCGTTCGTAGTTATTACTCTGAGCGGCACAGACACAGACCGACGACAGATGGCGCTGATGTCCCTCCAGAACCAAGAGTGTCAGATGTCATTAGCAGAGTGACAGATGACACATGGATGACACTGCCACCACCACCACCACCACCGACAGATGGCGCTGATGTTGCTCCAGAAGAACGACAAGTGAAAGATGACATGAGCAGCAAAGTGATCATAGATGTCATAAACATATACTCACAGAACACGGTGATGATGTGTCGTGTATATCTTGTGAATGAACTAAATGTATTGTTTATTCCATGTAGACACTTGGTGTGCTGCTCACAGTGCGCCATCAGGTGCGACACATGCGTAGTTTGTAGATCGCCCATCAATACATTTATGAAAATATATATATCTTAGAATATTTTTGATTTTTTAATTTTGCTACTCGAAAATACCCTTCCCCATTTTTTTTGCTAAAAAAAACATGCCAATTTTTATGTAAAGAAGTATCACATTTTTTATTGAATCATTCTTCCAATTTTGGTGCAAAATCGTGCTCTTTTTTTGATGCAAAAAGTGACACTTTTTTCGATAAAAAAAAAACACCCAAAATTGACATGGTGGAAGGATTTCAGTGAAGCATTTTCAGTGAATTTTGAGTCACTCAGCATTCACTCAGCTTTCACTCAGCTTTTTCCACCATGTCAATTTTCGGTCATTTTTTTTATAAAAAAAATTGCCGTTTTCCCATAAGAATACATGTATTTTTGAATGAAAAAAAGTGACACCTTTATTGACATGGTGGTAAAAGCTGAGTGAAGCATTTTCAGTGAAAGCTGAGTGGCTGAGTGAATCACTCAGCTTTCACTCAGCTTTATCCACCATGTCAATAAAAGTGTCACTTTTTTGGGCAAAAAACAGGCACTTTTTTGGCTCTAAAACGATACTTTTTTGTATGAAAAACTGCATTTTCGCGTTTTTGATGCAAAAAGTGCCACTTTTGAGGCAAAAAAGAGGCACTTTTTTCGATAAAAAAAACACCCAAAATTGACATGGTGGAATTATTTCAGTGAAGCATTTTCAGTGAATTTTGAGTCACTCAGCATTCACTCAGCATTCACTCAGCTTTCACTCAGCATTCACTCAGCTTTTTCCACAATGTCAATTTTGGGTCATTTTTTTGATCGAAAAAATTGCCATTTTCCCATGAGAATACATGCATTTTTGAATGAAAAAAAAATGACACCTTTATTGACATGGTGGTAAAAGCTGAGTGAAGCATTTTCAGTGAAAGCTGAATGGCTGAGTGAATCACTCAGCTTTCACTCAGCTTTTCCACCATGTCAATAAAAGTGTTACTTTTTTGCATGAAAAACTGTCACTTTTTTGCATGAAAAAGTGACACTTTTTGCATGGAAAAAGTGACACTTTTTTATGCAAAAGTGATCTCTATAAATATGTGGGATTTTGAATGGGAGAGATTGGAAGGGTGAAACAAAATATAATAATGTCCAGACACGGATTACATATTGATTTTATTCAATCATAAATATAAAACATAATCGGCCATTATTTGATTAATAATATATAATGTATTGTGTGTGTGTGTGTGTGGAAAGAAACAAACAAGAGCACAATTTCTTGCATTTTCATTTAACATTTTTCTTGAAATTTTGTGTGTGTGTTTGGCAATCTCATTCATCGAATTCTGAATCCTCATCCCCTGAGCCTATGAAGCGTTTATATGTGAGATCTAATCCGTAGGGCTCACCACCACCACGCAGATGTAGGTCACAGTAGCATTGGCTGCTCGTTTTCAAAGTGAACAGTACTCCTGTTGTGACACCAAAATTTGTCACATTGATATATATTGTCCATGTGCTTTACACCGAACACCATATGTTGATGGTCTCTGATGCTGTGAACCGGATGGTTTTGCATAGCCCTTCTGAATGCTTTATAGCAAGTGCGGCAAAATCGTAAATTATATTTTGGAATACGATATGCATTCGCCCACACACAGTATTGGTCTTCGTGCAAATGACCCTCCTAGTCTTGATTCTTGGGAGCTTCACACCTATCTTCAAAGCTGATTTCTCTCGTGTACTCTAAGTGACTCAAATCATTGAAATTTTGTTTGACGCTCTGAGCCTGCTTATAGATCTGTATCCATTTTTCATCGGCAAACATTTTCAAAATTCTATCAGTGAGCGTCCATGGTAGAGGTGAGGCCTCGATGAATTCAACTATTGATGATGTACATCTGACTACTTGCAGACAGCATAAATTTTTCAAAGTGTCTATCATGGTGGTGGTGTGTGTGTGTGTGCGTGTGTGGGTATGTGCTCTCTGAAAAATCATTTAAATTCTATTAGATATCTAACTGACTGTAATGACCCCACGGCAGAGTGTCATGAGAGCCGACAATCAAACAGCGCTTGTCGTCGTGGGGGTTGAGAGCGATCTTTGTTTGCTCTACGCTGAAAACTTTGTGTGAAAAGGATCGAATACAGCGTTGCGAAGTTATTTTTTCCACATTGTTTTTCAGACATTCCACCTAATCTTCAAAAGTGATGTGATTTTCGACAACGCTGTATTTGACCCCTTTGGATTTTTTTACGGTTTTTCCACCTTGTATCTTATAGGTGTACAACTTTGATCGAAGCCCCACGAAATCTGTCATGATACGACCATTGGCTTCGTCCTTCATCGAGCCGGGTACTTTTTTATTTTCGAGGGGGATGTCAAATGGGTTGTCGCTTGGGTAGTCGCTCGTATCGAATTTTTCAATGTGACTGCTAATCAAATCCTGATAAATATCATCGCACTTAATTTCATAAATGAGCGAATCAGTATCCGTATACATCAATTTGCACTGATCGTGCGTGTACTTTTCCATCATAAAGCCGTAATGGAAATCGTACACGCATACCTTGGAAATATCGAGAATCGACATTCCTATGTACAAGGGCTTATTGAATAACAAATCCGTCTTTGCCATCTCGATAGCGACGAGGCTCTCGTTGAAAATGGTGCGACTCCTGAAATTTGGACTGGCAATCAGATTTTTTGCGCCATATCGTCCCCCCCACTTGGAGACCATTTTCACCACACGGTGCTTCCGTATGTTTTCCATGGTTTTCCCGAACACTGCGTTATTGGCTAGTTTGTAGTTATTTTTGCCAAATGTAGTTTTTGCTTGAGAGCGTAATTTCGTATTTAATTCATTGTAGGGACGCAGCCACGCCGACTGATTGAATTGCAACACCTTGTGGATTTTCCTGAGTACAAAGCCGTGTTTGAGTGCTTGTTTCAACACCCTGTAGTGCACAACATATTTTTCCTTGTTGTACAGCTTGGTCATCAATTTTGGTAATTTCGAGCCTGGCGGTGTACCGTGCTCGGCACACAAGGGTAAATCTTTGTGTTTGTCATGCAGATGTTCGGGGTACTCCAAATCGACTTCGAGAATGTAGCCGATGGGCGAGGTGTCCGACACATCGGATTCGGCTGCATTTTCGAGCCTTTTGAAGCTATCGTACGGAAGATATTCCATCATGGCCCAACCGTACAGATTATTCACGTCGAGATATAGCAAATAGGTCGACGGTTTGGAGGCGTCATACCTTTCACCCATGTGCTTGTTATTGGCCGAGGAGAATCTGTTGCAGCACTGACTGATGCCGCCACGAATTCCTCGCTCGACAAAGAGAAGCATGTCGACGTCTTTCAGTATCTGCAATTTGCACTGGGTGTACTTCAACATACAGGACCACGTATATCCCGGGAGGGTGTAATACCACGCAGTATCCAGCGCATACGTCTCGTGACCGATATTTCGAAAATTTTCGAAAATATCCGCCAAGAGCAATATGTCGGTTTTCATGTATAGGTCAGAATACTCGCCCAGTGTTGTCAAGTTGAACGGTCGCCACACGTTCTGCGCATGCTCGTATTCGGCATCGGTGATGCCACAATCGTTCAACTTGTTGTAGAACTGATCGCGCGCCGGCAAACGTGGACATTCCAATTTCTCCATCGAATCGATGAAATCGTATGGGAATACCCCTTTTCGAGTGAGTAACTCGTACCGGTCGGCATCGAAATGGGCAAATTCGCGCCTTGATATCTTCAAGTCATGGATGGTCAGTGTTTGCACCAAATGCTCGAAGCTCATGCCCATGAAACGAAAAGAGTCAATGAATCGAAATTTAATGTCAGTGTTGCCGTCGTACTGGGTGAAAGAAATGTATTTTTCTTTGTTGACAGGCAACAGGCTGACTCGGCCCCTTTTTGCTATATCTCGAATTATAAAATGACTGTCGTATCTGGATAAATTGTGGAAAATGATTGGCACAACGAACGACTTTTTGTAGTTCAAATTGCAATGCGCATGCGCATATCCACGGAACGCTCCCGTGTAGTGATTATGATCTATTACAATTTTGTCGTCAGTTTTCCAAGGTTTTTCGCAGATGAGGCAATATGGCGCTGTCGCTCTATCTGGAAGTGAGACGATCAAGAGGACAATATCCAAAGTTTTGGCTTCCACAAATTTGGCTATGGCCTCCATTCTCTCCGCAAACCAATCCATCGAGTCGAGGCCCCGATGACTATCATAAAATGACAAAGTATCGTCATATGCACACTTGAAATAAAATCCAGCGCTGAAAGGAATGTGTTTTTGGTACTTTGTCGTATATGAGGTGCATTCTTCGTCATTAAACTGTTCCAAAATCGATTCAAAATCCGCGTAAATTACAAAGGGCACTATTTCTTTATGTACAAAATCCAGAAATTCTACATGATCATACGAAGGAAATGAAATTTTGCTCTCGTTTAATTTTTGTCAATCAACATTATGACTGTCGATTTTCTCCTCACTCGTAAAATAATTTAAACACCTGTCGCAAATGAATGTTTTATGTCCATTTTCACTGAGTTGGCGACTGAGTAGGCGAGATAAATCCTTTATCCAAACATAATGGAATTTTATGTCATCGCCGATGGCGTTGTCGTTATCGGCGATTTCCAGTGGTGGTGCCTCGTAATCATTTAATTTCGGCTGATATTCATTTTGAATGAGGAGAAGATTGACATGTTTGTCTAATTTTTGTTTCGTGAGTCGGCTCGGAACAGTAACGAAAAATGCCTCCTTGTTCACCTGCTGCTGAATCAATTCCAAGGTGTACACATTCACAGATATGTTGTTCAATCGCTCAAATTTGGTAATTTGTTTTAATTTCATAGGGAAGTCGATTCCATCCAAGTTCAGTACATTTGAATAGTGAGGGTATGATGATGTTCTAGCACAATTTTTACCCGATTCAACAGGGTACAAGGCCGAAACGACGGCCCAAGCGAAACACGCATCATCTTCATTTTTCAAATTAATGCAAGCTTTTTTATTCGCAATAGATTTTGGCAGCTCGATGAAAGACGAACCGTTTCCCACGTCCGATTTATTCGTATTGATTTCCAAACTAACAATTTTCTGAAAACTCCAGCCAGTTCCTTTGTCCGCGAATTCCGACAGTTTGTTTTGAATTTGATCGGTGACATTTTCTAGGAACCACTTTTTCAAAGTTGTACCCCTATCGATAACAACGTTTTTAGTGTTGAAATATTTATAGTCGCTCATTATTTGTTCTTGATTCAAGGAATTTTTCACGAATTTACCACAAAATGTCGCATTGACTTTGATGCTTGGATGTTTTTTCAATAAATTTTGAATTTTGCTTTTAAATAGAATGAATGCATCACCAAAACATTGTCCAATATCTTTATGTTTCAAATTTATAATTATACCGGTGCGTAAACGCGAAGAAAATACCGATTTCAAGTCCTCCCACTTTACTCGAGATGATAATTTTGATTTGACTCCCTCTCCCACCACCACGTCGACGCCTGGCTGTTGTTGACCTGACTTTTTGATTGAATTTCGTATAATTTTCAAGTGTCCCCATAAAGTTTGTAATTTTCTCAGAGAGCCTATGCAATCCACTGCCGCGATCGCACTATTGATCAGGCGGGCGGTGTACTTGCAATGGGCCAGCCAATGTTGCTTCAGCGCCGAGGATCAGATGGGGTTCGTCCGTCGGTAGCTCAGACAACTTCCGCAGGTTCTTCCTGCAAGCCAACGAAATCTTGTTAATTTCGTCGAGAAGATGAGACATCTCCGAAATCATTTGAAAAATTAAAAAAAATCATACACGCTGTATTATAACTCTCACTCACTCACTCACTCAAAATGAAAAATGATTTTTATGATTCACCCCGTGTATGAGAAATAAATATGATAAAAATAAAATATTCCAATCACACTGTATATAGCATATGGAACTTTGTGAGAGACACCCTGTATGAGAAGGAATTATGATAAAAGTACAATCCACACACACTGTATGAAAAAAAAAATATGACGTTTTGTGAGAGAGACACTCTATATGAGACGAAAAACAAATATGACAAATGAACTTTTCTGAATTTTTTTTGAAAAAAAAACACTACAAAAAGTGAATCGAAAGAAATAGGCACAATTGAAACAATTGCTAAAAATAAAAAAGAATAACTACTACTACTACTGACCTTTGCAAATCACGAATTAAATGGCACTCACAATAAAAAACAATGCACTTGTATAGAAAAAAGCGAGAGACAGATGAGCGGCAGAGAGGCACTCGTTGTTGCTTCGAACGCAGATAATGAAATGACGCAGGCTCGCTGTGAACGTACGTATTAACTCTCTGTGTCACGTGACCCACGCCGTCCACATCTTCGCCGAGTTCGCGTAACCCACGCTGCAAATGTATGCAACGGTCGATCTGGGGAAAACCCAAATTGCGCAATAACAGTTAACAACTCCAAGGTCAATTTAGCTCGAGCAGCGTAAACAGATACCGGATGTGTGAGATAAATCTGAAAAACAAATTCAAGGTCAAAAATGGATCATCGTCGTGTTCACTGAGAATTTCGTCCAACTTGAGAGAGTAGACAGTAAACAAGTCCAAGGTCAAATCGTATTTCTTAGAATTTCATTGGAGAGAGAGTAATCACCAGATGTGGCTCTTATCGCTGTTTACGACTACAGCGCGCGGAGACGTATTTTTTTTTCATTTGGAATTTCATTCGAGAGCGAGTGAATTAATAATAAGTCATCCATCATAATTTTCTGTTGTGTGTGTGTGTTCTAAGACAGTAGAGACATTTTTCATATTTAATTTTTTGTTTTGTCAATTAAGGTGGCGGCGGCGGCCATGTTTTTTTCTCTTCCAGCCAATTGCTCTCAGCGAATCACGTGAGGGAAAGAAATTTTTTCATAACTTCCGTCATCGCGCCATGTTTTTTTGCCTTCCGCTCCATCGCCGCCATGTTTTTTGCGTTCCGCTCCATCGCGCCATGTTTTTTTGCCTTCCGCTGCATCGTCGCCAGGTTTTTTGCGTTCCGCTTCATCGCCGCCATGTTTTTTGCCTTCCGCTCCATCGCCGCCATGTTTTTTGCCTTCCGCTGCATCGCCACCATGTTTTTTTGCAGAAAGGACGCGCGCCACTTAGGGTGAAACGTTTTGAAGCCCCCCACCCCGAAACTCTTCGGCGAACACGTCATCTTCTTCAGCACCAACCCTCCACCAACAGCAAGAACTCGATGGACGCGGCCATCGAGAGATTCACCGTGTGGAGCAATGCCGATGCTGCCTCATGCTAGTGAGGCAGGTTCGGCATTGTCCATCTACTTATCTTTTCTATAAGGAATGCGAGAAGAAGCTGATTGCGGAAAGATCAGTTCTGTCCTGGCTCACACACACACACACGTGTTATGTAACAATCACCTGTATTTTGTAGATAACGAAGACAGCATCCCAGAGTGCATTTACATTGAAGATCATCAGGCTAGACACTTAGAATCCGCTGAATTCTGCATTTTTATATATGCTTTTTCCATTTTTTAGTCAGTTATAATTGTACCATTGGCTTTGAAATTGCTAATAAAAATACTTTGCAACTCATAATTTTTGGTTTTCGAGTTTTTAAAAGTAATTTTTGTTTTTTAAAAATTAAGTTCGGAGGCTCCCAAACTTAATTGGAGCAGTCGTTGTAGGATAGCACCGGCCCTCTTGGCGATCTAATATCGACGCTTACCCAATGCTGTTTCGTGAACCGGAAGATTTCGAACTAATTTGTTGGAGTTATTTCCAATTATTTATAAGAACTATTGAACTTCAATTGAACTATTGCAAAATAAGTGAATTGAACTATACACATTATTGGATTATCAGTGCCAAATTATTGGATTATCAGTGCCAAATTATTGGATAATCAGTGCCAAATGATTGGATTATCAGTGCCAAATTATTGGATTACCAGTGCCAATCTAGGATATACCAATCCATTTGTAACAATGAATATCATATTTATTTTAATGTAAGTGCTCAATTCCTAATTTTCCTATTATCATTATTCCTTTGTTTCTTCGCAATTTTATGTCTGATATTGACCAACTCACCACTCTCATTTCAAATATAAATCTTGAAAACATCGCAAGTGAAAATAGTCTAGAGGAGGAAACCAACGAAATGACGACCGCATTTCAAACTAGCTACCTGGATGCTATTCCAAAATTCGAAGTCGAACCTGCAGAACATGCCGATTTCATCGAAGCTTGTGACCTCATAGTCAATCAGTTCTCTTAACCATTAGAACCACTTCATCAATAAATTTTTGGTAACCTGTATCAAGAACAAGCTTACAGGGAGAGCCAAAACTATTACAGGAGCAAGAGGAATCAAGTCATGGGATGAACTTCGGAACTTACTCCAAAGAAACTTTGCTGATCAACGCGACGAAAATTCATTACTCAGAGATCTCATGCTCCTGAGACAAGAAATGAACGAATCACCCCAACAATATGGATCTAGATGTCAAAACGTGAGAAGCTTACTTCTTTCAAACCTCACATACAACGAACCCAATGCACCAGTGAGAGCAGTCAAAACCACTTTATACGATAACCTCACATTGAAAGTTTTCCTCACCGGACTGAAGGAACCACTTGGATCAATAATTCGTTCAAGAGGAGCCGCAAATATTGAAACAGCACTTTTACAATTTTCAACAATGTCAATCAAGAAACCAACCAGTTAGACCCTTGCAAGCACCTCCACAAAACCGCAAAAATTTTGGACCAGACCGATAAGACCATTCGTACCTGCGAACCAGCCAACGTTTCAGAGACCACCTTCAGGGCAACCTAATTGGAATTTTACCCAATCTCAAGGCAATCAACAACTTCGACCACCACAAAGAAATGTTTTTCAATCTAATCCATATCGCCCACTCTCTAGACCAACCCCAATGGACACATCTTCGGGAAATTTTTAAAAAAATACGCAGCCGAAACCTAATTCCAATTTCATAGCAGAAGAACTATTCTGGCAAGAAGATGGAGACCAATCAGCGGAATATCAAGATTATCAATACGATCAATATTATCCAACCGATCAGATCGAAGACAACTACTATCCAGGATATTCAACCGAAACTCGCATGAAGATCAAAATTTTCAGAATACCCCATCGAACAATCAGACTACGTAGTAATTATCAATGCAACAACGTTTTACAAACTTCCATATATTATTATACCAGAAACCAAAACAAAATCCATGATCGATACCGGATCCACAAAAACACTCATTAGTCCAGGCGTTGCAAGTACGTTTTACGCACACCACATTCAGGAAAATCCTTTTCAAATACAGTTTGCCCACAACACATCTACGCACAAATATAGTATAACTATACCACTACCAAAAATTTTCAAAAGGCAGGACTCTACCAAAAATTTCATATATTCGATTTCAACTCCAAGTATGATTGGATGAAATATTGGAGCAACTGTTGACCTGAACAAGAACGCCCTGGTCACGAAGGAAGCGATCATCCCACTCAACTTCGATAAAGATCAAGCCAACCCAAGACGATCTACGCAATCAAGAAAATCAATATTCCATCTTGAATAATGACCAAGAACAGAACACATTGTGGAAATACCAGTAGATAAACAATGCCGAAGCTGCGACCGAAGAGTGTCCCAGAATCGGCATTGCTCCATACGGTGAATCTCTCGATGGCCACGTCCATCGAGTTCTTACCGTTGGTGGAGGGTTGGTGCTGAAGAAGATGACGTGTTCGCCGAAGAATTTCAGGGTGGGGGGGTTCAAAACGTTTCACACTAAGTGGCGCGCGTCTTTTCTGCAAAAAAAACATGGCGGCGATGCAGCGGAAGGCAAAAAACATGGCGGCGATGCAGCGGAAGGCAAAAAAACATGGCGGTGATGAAGCGGAAGGGGCGGCGATGGAGCGGAAGGCAAAAAACATGGCGGCGATGGAGCGGAAGGCAAAAAAACATGACGGCGATGGAGCGGAAGGCAAAAAACATGGCGGCGATAGAGCGGAAGGAAAAAAAACATGGCGGCGATGGCGGAAGTTATGAAAAAACTTTCCCTCACGTGATTCGCTGAGAGCAATTGGCTGGAAGAGAAAAAACATGGCCGCCGCCACCTTAATTGACAAAACAAAAAAATTAAATATGAAAAATGTCTACTGTCTTATACACACACATAACAGAAAATTATGATGGTCGACTTATTATTAATTGACTCACTCTCGAATGAAATTCCAAAAGAAAAAAAATACGTCTCCGCCGCCGTTAAATAGCGATAAAGCACGTATCTTGAATGTTTACTGTCTGCTCTTTCAAGTTGAACGAAATTCTCAATAAACACGACGATGATCCATTTTTGACCTTGAATTTGTTTATCAGATTTAATCACACATCCGGTATCTGTTTACGCTGCTCGAGCTAAATTGACTTTGGAGTTGTTTACTGTCTCAGATGTTTGTTTTCCAGGAAGAGATAAGAGAGTCGAGTTTGAAGCCAAATTGATCGATTCACGTGACACAGAGAGTTAATACGTACGTCCACAGCGAGCCTGCGTCATTTCATTATCTGCATTCGAACCAACAAGTGCCTCTTTGTCGCTCATCTGTCTCTCGCTTTTTTTCTATACAAGTGCATTGTTTTTTATTGTGAGTGCCATTTAATTCGTGATTTGCAAAGGTCAGTAGTAGTAGTAGTTATTCTTTTTTTATTTTTCGCGATTGTTTCAAGTGTGCCTATTTCTTTCGATTCACTTTTTGTGTATCTTTTTCAAAAAAAAAAATTCAGAAAAGTTCATTTGTCATATTTGTCTCTCTCACAAAACGTCATATTTTTTGTCCCTCACAAAGTTCCATTTGCTATATACAGTGTGATTGGGATATTTTATTTTTATCATATTTATTTCTCATACACGGGGTGAATCATAAACATCATTTTTTCATTTTGAGTGAGTGAGTGAGAGTTATAATACAGCGTGTATGAATTTTTTTTTCATTTTTCAAATGATTTCGCAGATGTCTCATCTTCTCGACGAAATTAACAAGATTTCGTTGACTTGCAGAAAGAACCTGCGGAAGTTGTCTGAGCTACCGAAGGACGAACCCCATCTGATCCTCGGCGCTGAAGCGAAAACAACCAAATTTGGAGAGTCCATCCTAGTGGAGTTGGAGGAGTGTAAAGTATTCCTGCCAAATCGAGAGACTGGTGCATTCAAACCCATCCTCGACAAATTAACCAAGTCCCAGCATATGCTCATCTACAGGGGCGAGCAGAAAATTGCCAATCAAAATCATCCGCAGCAGCTGTTTGAGATCGCTAAAGCCTGAAGACACTGACGCCGCCGCCGTTGGAAACAAAGAGTGAGTTTCTTGTATTTTCATTTGACATTTTCTTGAAATTTTGTGTGTCTGTTGAATAATCATCATCATCATCATCATCATCATCATCATGTCATCTGACGCTATTGTTGCACACAGTATGGAGATGGTAGCCAAGTTGCGTAAGGTCAAAAAAATCCTCAAAAAGGGTTGTACTGATGAAGAACGCAAACATTGGCTGGCCTATTGCAAGTACACCACCCGCCTGTTCAATAGTGCGATCGCGGCAGTGGATTGCATAGGCTCTCTGAGAAAATTACATACTTTATGCGGACACTTGAAAATTATACGAAATTCAATCAAAAAGTCAGGTCAACAACAGCCAGGCGTCGACGTGGTGGTGGGAGAGGGAGTCAAATCAAAATTAACATCTCGAGTAAAGTGGGAGAACTTGAAATCGGCATTTTCTTCGCGTTTACGCACCGGTATAATTATAAATTTGAAACATAAAGATATTGGGCAATTTTTTGGTGATGCATTCATTCTATTCAAAAGCAGAATTCAAAATTTATTGATAAAACATCCAAGCATCAAAGTCAATGCGACATTTTGTGGTAAATTAGTGAAAAATTCCTTGAATCAAGAACATATAATAAGCGACTATAAATATATCAACACTGAAAATGTTTTTATCGATAAGGGTACAACTTTGAAAAAGTGGTTCCTAGAAAATGTCATCGATCAAATTCAAAAGAAACTGTCGGAATTTGCGGACAAAGAAAGTGGCTGGAGTCTTCAGAAAATTGTTAGTTTGGAAATCTATACGAATAAATCGGACGTGGGAAACGGTTCGTTTTTCATCGAGCTGCTAAAATCTATTGCGAATGAAAAAGCATGCATTGATATGAAAAATTAGGATGATGCGTGTTTCGCTTGGGCCGTCGTTTCGGCCTTGTACCCTGTTGAATCGGGTAAAAATTGTGCTAGAACATCATCATACCCTCACTATTCAAATGTGATGAACTTGGATGGAATCGACTTTCCTATGAAATTAAAACAAATTACCAAATTTGAGCGATTGAACAACAACATATCTGTGAATGTGTACACCTTGGAATTGATTCAGCAGCAGGCGAACAAGGAGGCATTTTTCGTTACTGTTCCGAGCCGACTCACGAAACAAAAATTAGACAAACATGTCAATCTTCTCCTCATTCAAAATGAATATCACCCGAAATTAAAAGATTACGAGGCACCACCACTGGAAATCGCCGATGACGACAACGCCATCGGCGATGACATAAAATTCCATTATGTTTGGATAATGGATTTATCTCTCCTACTCAGTCGCCAATTCAGTAAAGACTTTAATAAAAAAAATTATTTGCGACAGGTGTTTAAATTATTTTACGAGTGAGGAGAAACTCGACAGTCATACTGTTGATTGTCAAAAATTAAACGAGAGCAAAATTTCATTTCCTTCGTATGATCATGTAGAATTTCGGGATTTTGTACATAAAGAAATAGTGCCCTTTGTAATTTACGCGGATTTTGAGTCGATTTTGGAACAGTTCAATGACGAAGAATGCACCTCACATACGACAAAGTACCAAAAACACATTCCTTTCAGCGCTGGATTTTATTTCAAGTGTGCATATGACGATACTTTGTCATTTTATGATAGTCATTGGAGCCTCGACTCGATGGATTGGTTTGCGGAGAGATATATTGTCCCCATGATCGAGCGCCATGTTGCCACATCTGCGAAAAACCTTGGAAAACTGACGACAAAATTGTAATAGATCATAATCACTACACGGGAGCGTTCCGTGGATATGCGCATGCGCATTGCAATTTGAACTACAAAAAGTCGTTCGTTGTGCCAGTCATTTTCCACAATTTATCCGGATACGACAGTCATTTTATTATTCGAGATATAGCAAAAAGGGGTCGAGTCAGGCTGTTGCCTGTCAACAGAGAAAAATACATTTCTTTCACCCAGTACGACGGCAACATTGACATTAAATTTCGATTCATTGACTCTTCTCGCTTCATGGGCATGAGCTTGGAGCATTTGGTGCAAACACTAACCATCCATGACTTGAAGATTTCAAGGCGCGAATTTGCCCATTTCGATGCCGACCGGTACGAGTTACTCAATCGAAAAGGGGTATACCCATACGATTTTATCGATTTGATGGAGAAATTGGAATGCCCAAGTTTACCGGCGCGCGATCAGTTCTACAACAAGTTGAACGATTGTGGCATCACCGATGCCGAATACGAGCATGCGCAGAACGTGTGGCGGTCGTTCAACTTGACAACACTGGGCGAGTACTCTGACCTATACATGAAAACCGACATATTGCTCTTGGCGGATATTTTCGAAAATTTTCGAAATATCGGCCACGAGACGTATGGGTTGGATCCTGCGTGGTATTACACCCTCCTGGGATATACGTGGTCCTGTATGTTGAAGTACACCCAGTGCAAATTGCAGATACTGAAAGACGTCGACATGCCTCTCTTTGTCGAGCGAGGAATTCGTGGCGGCATCAGTCAGTGCTGCAACAGATTCTCCTCGGCCAATAACAAGCACATGGGGAAAGGTATGACATCTCCAAACCGTCGACCTATTTGCTATATCTCGACGTGAATAATCTGTACTGTTGGGCCATTATGGAATATCTTCCGTACGATGGCTTTAAATGGCTCGAAAATGCAGCCGATTTCGATGTGTTGGAAGTGTCGGACACCTCGCCCATCGGCTACAATCTCGAAGTCGATTTGGAGTACCCCGAACATCTGCATGACAAACACAAAGATTTAACCTTATGTGCCGATCACCGTACACCGCCAGGCTAGAAATTACCAAAATTGATGACCACGCTGTACAACAAGGAAAAATATGTTGTGCACTACAGGGTGATGAAACAAGCACTCAAACACGGCCTTGTACTCAGGAAAATCCACAAGGTGTAGCAATTCAATCAGTACGCGTGGCTGCGTCCCTACATTGAATTAAATATGAAATTACGCTCTCAAGCTTAAACTACTTTTGGCAAAAATAACTACAAACTAGCCAATAACGCAGTGTTCGGGAAAACCATGGAAAACATACGGAAGCACCGTGAGGTGGAATTGGTCTACAAGTGGGGGGGACGATATGGTGCAAAAAATCTGATTGCCAGTCCAAATTTCAGGAGTCGCACTATTTTCGTCGAGAGCCTCGTCGCTATCGAGATGGCAAAGACGGATTTGTTATTCAATAAGCCCTTATACATAGGAATGTCGATTCTCGATATTTCCAAGGTATGTGTGTACGATTTCCATTACGGCTTCATGATGGAAAAGTACACGCACGATCAATGCAAATTGATGTATACGGATACTGATTCGCTCATTTATGAAATTAAGTTCGATGATATTTATCGGGATTTGATTAGCAGTCACATTGAAAAATTCGATACGAGCGACTACCCAAGCGAAAACCCATTTGACATCCCCCTCGAAAATAAAAAAGTACCCGGCTTGATGAAGGACGAAGCAATGGTCGTATCATGACAGATTTCGAGGGGCTTCGATCAAAGTTGTACACCTATAAGATACAAGGTGGAAAAACCGTAAAAAAATCCAAAGAGGTCAAATACAGCGTTGTCGAAAATCACATCACTTTTGAAGATTACTTGGAGTATCTGAAAAACAATGTGGAAAAAATAACTTTGCAACGCTGTATTCGATCCTTTTCACACAAAGTTTTCAGTGTAGAGCAAACAAAGATCGCTCTCAACCCCCACGACGACAAGCGCTGTTTGATTGTCGGCTCTCATGACACTCTGCCGTGGGGTCATTACAGTCAGTTAGATATCTAATAGAATTTAAATGTTTTTTCAGAGAGCACATACCCACACACGCACACATACACACACCACCACCATGGTAGATACTTTGAAAATTTTATGCTGACTGCAAGTAGTCAGATGTACATCATCAATAGTTGAATTCATCGAGGCCTCACCTCTACCATTAACGCTCACTGATCGAATTTTGAAAATGTTTGCCGATGAAAAATGGGTACAAATCTATAAGCAGGCTCAGAGCGTCAAACGAAATTTCAATGATTTGAGTCATGCAGGAATGAAGAAAGCTATGCCTAGCTTAATGTCGATACGAGTCGAGTCTTGTTTCGTACTGCTGCATCTCTCTCTCTCTCGGCATATACACAGACACACTGCACACTGCATACTGAATTAAATCGCCAACTCTGCTCTCAATATATACATTTATTTCGTTTCGTAATCAAACATTACTTTATCCGGCAAATAGCATAGGTATTCACGAAAACATAGATGTTTATCATATTTTGATGATATAGTACACAAGTTTATAGCCTCATCAAATGACAAACCATTGTTTTTAGTTAGAGTTTTTGCACTGCTCAATAAATCGTGATAATATTGACTAAAGTTCATATTCAATAGATATTCAAATCTTGTCGCCATCACAGTAGCATCTAGATGTAGGATTTCTTGAACTTCCGCTTCCGTCAGGTAGAAGTAGGTGTCATTCTTGGAAACTCGCAGTTGTTGACTCTCTACATACGTGTGTAATTCCAAATCCATAACATCGTCCCAGTCGAGTTTGATTCGGATAGTCTTGGCTGCTGCTGCTGCTGCATTCGGGCCATTTCGGCTAGTGTAAAGCAACTGATTAATGGCCCCCACGAATTGGCCCCATCCAAACATGCTGAAGGCCAGGCTGGAGCATATGGTGTATTGGACCTTGCACACGAGTTTCACTGCAGGCACGAAACTCCGAGCAAAACTTATGCCGCATTGCAAGCTCAAAACATCGGTGTTGCGAAACTCGTAGGTGGCGTTGCACGCAAAGAAACGTTCCGCTTTGATGGCCTCCTTGTACATGTCACATATTCGATCTAAATCTGCCATTCGATCTGCCCACTCTCGGTCCGATGATGATGATGATGATGATGATGATAATGATGATGATGATAATGATGATGATGAAGCTGACGCCGCCGACGCCACCGACGCCGAATCGTAACCAGAGGACTCTTCAGAAGACTCGACAACGACGTTGTTCACTGCACCAAACATGTTGACTGACTAATCTCTCCGCACCGTTTGGCATCGGTTTATTCCTCAGCTGCCGCCGCCGCCATCACCCCCCTCCCTCCCCCCATACACCGGCTCGAGTTTCTACGTCGTCGAGAGCTGAGAGACGACGAAGATGAAAGGCCCCCTCTTCCAGTTGAGATTGTGCCAATTTTCCATTGAACTACATGCGATTTGTCGTATCAATCCAATTATTGTGCGTACTATCGAACCCCAGCCATTTCACAAGTACTTTACGACCCTTACGCCTGACGATTTTTTCCACTAGATAGACTTCGGGATTTTTTGTTTTATGTAGTTCTTGTTCGTAGAAAGCGCCGCTGATTGGTCGCCCTTCCAAGTCCTCCAGAAAATACGTGATTGGTTGGGTGATTTTCACTTTGACAACTTTGAATAGTTCCGTAGTCCAATTAGGCGTATACCCTTTTTCGAAAACATGCTTGGCCTTGCTAATTCCCACAAAATCGCCAATTTTGAAGTTTTTTCGACCAGCACGTTCGGCATAATCATACGTTGACTTATACACCTGTTTTTCATTGTCTTTGGTGACGTCACACGGTTTCAAGCCGATCGTTCGATGTTTGCGCTGGTTGTAGTTTTTGGCAATGTCAGGCAAAATGTCCAGCCATTTGTAGGTACCGTTCAAACTGAAATACTTGAAGAGATTCTCCTTGAGAGTACGTATAACCCTCTCTGCGACCGCGGCTTTCTTCACGGTATACGTGCTGTAGTGTTTGATGTTGTACTTTTTCAGGAGAGTCTGAAAGCTGGAATTGTAAAATTCAGTTCCGAGATCTGATTGGAGGAGCTTGGGACATCTTTTCGCTTTCGACAATATGTCACTCATCGCTTCGGTGACGTCTCGAGCAGTTTTGGTCTTCAGGGGGCGCACCCATAGGTACTTGGAAAAGGTGTCAATCACCACAAGAATATAATTGAAGTTTTTATTGGCTTTGGAGTATTTTTGAAGATCAGCCAAGTCCATCTGCCACAGATCATCGAGTCCTTTGATGATGGTACGTCTGCGAGGAAAATTCCTTCTGGCTGGAGCATGGAGCTCATCAACCAATTGTTTTTTCTCAGATTTCGCTAATGGCGGTGCCAATACACTAACTGCACTGGGCGTTACACCTTCTACTTAAGAGGCTGGAATATCAACAATATCCAGTGCCAATATATCCAAGCGTTTCTTGGTATTTTCATGCTTTTTCATCGAAAGTGACATGAATTTCATCACCCGAATATCCAAGGCTGTTAGATTGTTTTCGGTGGTGTCCAGCTCGTCTTTGAGTTTGTGTATGACGTCATCTTTGAGCTTCTGTATGACGTCATCAACGTATTTTTTGTTGGCAACATCATTGAGTGCACTTGGCGTTTCCACATTACATATTTTCACATGTTCAGCATCAATGTCCCCATTTGTTGTATAGTTGAGTATAACACCAGTAAAATGATAGGGCTGCTGCTGCTGCCGTGCACGGCGAGCTGACGAAGTTTGACCGAACTTGTTGATGCTCATGATGCGACTGTGGCATGCAAAAAAACGTCTACGCTTTTATTTATCGAATATAGCCTGCTTCTCTCAATTCATTGATGATGGCCAAGATCTCGTTGTCGGTAGAGGTGCTGCCGGCATTTTCGGCGGCTTCTAGAAGCCTATACCTGTCAACGAGCTCGTTCACATCGTCTCAGTACACGTATTCTATGGGTTTCGTGTTGTATGTCAACTGATCTGGGTTACCACTGCCGTCGGTGAAACGACTTCGACCTCGACCTCCACCATCTATTTTTGACTGAGGATCTTTGGTCGAATCAACTGTTCGTATTTGGCAGTCTGAGATGGATTCAACCTTCCTCGCGCATCTACATGCGCACTTGTAGCTGTCAAAATTTGCTTGTATGCCACCAAATCGGCTTTAGCGTATTTGGGATTTTTGTAGAAAATCAAACTATATAGTCCCGGAGTGCCCTCGTATGTTACACCATCAATGCGAATGTCCCCCGTATCTTTGTCGAAGTCCATCAGCTTTCTACCGAGCAACCATTGCGCTTTTGGTTTGTCGTAAATGAGGCCGTAATTCACATCTATTTTGCCGGATTTGGCGCGATGTTCATTCACGAATTCAGTTGCTACTTCGGGATAAACTTCCAAGTAATCATCCTCATCATCATCATAATCACCATCATCTGTGTGGTAGCTTTCTTCGTCTTCTTCCTTTTTCATAAAGTCTGGAGTCGATTGTGTCGACGGTTCCTGTTTTTCTACTTTTTTCACTGTCAGTCGTGATCGCTTGGTGAGTGGCGGTACTGCCGCACTCAATCTTTTCAGCGGCACCGTAATGGGTTTGAATAATTTACTCAGTGCTTCACCATGCTCGGATTTTCCTAGTTTCAGACTCAGATACTTTTTTCGCACAATTTTCGACAACTGATTGACTTGACGTTTGCGTTCAGCTTTAGCAATCTCCGTCTCGATGCGGGGTGATGTGGTCGGCGCCATGGCTACAGTACGAATGCCGTGCCACCTCGCATCACATTTGTATATATTTGTCAAAGCCCAGGCGGTAGCGCCCTTTGTTCACATCAAAGTCTTTGACAATGACCAGAGATCCGAATTTATCCTTCCAACAGGTGGCGCACATGCGGCGAAATTCCTCAAAGATGTAATCCGGAGAGACGTGCTCGTCGAAGGTGTGCTTCAAATTCATATCGTCTTGCCGAAAAAGCACTATAATGTTGCAATTGTCCCTGATCTGCTGTTTGGGTATTTTCGAGTAGGTTTGACATAAGTAGGTTGGGTCAATACCCTTGTGGCGTGCCATGGCATAGAACTCTCTGATTTTATTCTGTTTGTCACACGCCACATCGTCAAATATGAAAATTGAGTTTTCTTTCGCCTTTGACAGATCGATTACCTCGTCGTTGTCCCTGTATGGAAAATAACCTACGCCCTTGACTTGTTTGAGTACATCGTGCAGTAGCTGATATTTAGGTTGGTACAGCGACTTTGAATGAACGTAAACATTCTCGAAGCGTGCTCCGTTCGGGCTGAACAGAAGACTGAGTACAGCGTTGGTCTTGCCACATCCGCTAGGGCCACAAAATATCGCTCGGAATGAATTCGGTAGCAGGAAGCCGTGTTTACGTATACCGTCGTCGTCACCGCCAATACCTCCTCAACCTATGGTATCCAAATTGACAATTTCCAGAGCCGGCTCTTGTTGCACCACTTTCATGTTTGAGTTGATTGATTTTTTGCTGAAGTGTGTGTGTGTGTGACCACGCCCACATCTGACATTCGAATGACATTTTGAGTGGAGTACAGTTATGTAAGTAGGTGTGCAACATCATTCGCGTCAGTGTCATGCTGACTGTCGAGCACGAAGGTCGTGGTGTGGTGAACTCTCTGATTAATCATCTGCCATTCGAGCTTCATTTGCCTGGATACCAGTACTGTGGACCGGGTACCAAACTACAGAAGAGATTGGCACGTGGAGACCCTGGTGTGAACCCTTTGGATTCGGCTTGTAAGACTCACGATATTGCATACTCGCAAAACAAGTCTTTGAAGGAGAGACACAAGGCCGACTGGGCGCTGGAAAATCGAGCTTGGGAACGTGTCAAATCAAACGACGCCAAATTTGGTGAGAAAGCTGCTGCTTGGCAGGTCACCACAACCATGAAGGCAAAACGTAATTTGGGAATGGGTCTGAAGAAGAAGAAGAAGACTGCTGCTACTGCTGCAAAGCCAAAGTCTTTCCGTCAAGATGTGGTTAAGAAAATTACCAAGACTCTGCGAAAAACACTGAAACCTGATCAGCTGAAAGATTTGAGTGCGAAGGCTCTGCGAAAATCCTCCTTGGTGGCACTGCGTGCTGCCCGTGCTCAAGCGAAAAAATTGGGTGGCCGCAAAAAAATCAGAGTACCCCGAATAATACTGTTCGAAGCGAAGAGCGGTGGTGTGCTGCCTCTGCTTCCGATATTCGCCGCTCAGGGAGCGCTGGGCTCGTTGGCAGGCGGTGCCAGCACCATAGCCAGGACCATCATCTCCTCGGCCAATGCCAAAAAGAAATTGGACGAAGACAAGCGTCATAATACCGCAATGGAGAGCATTGATGGCGGCGGTGACAACAAAAATGTAGGAGGTTCCGGTTTGTTTCTGCGCAAGACCGCTAAAGGCGGCTACGGTTTGTTTCTCAAGAAGAAATTTTCACAAAACTCCCGCTGAAGCTGCCCAATAGAGCGTTGTACGATGAGGAATTACTTAAATATGTGAAACGTTTGAAAATACCTCATTTCATTGGTGTTTTCATGCGTGACAACTTATCTCGATCCTCATCATCATCATAGAAATTTCCCAAGTACAGAGAATGTGCAATCATCAATCTGGACTCGAGCAGGAATCGCGGAACGCATTGGGTAGCTTACGTGAAACGCGGACATGTGGTGAAATACTTTGACAGTTTCGGCAATTTGAAGCCGCCGGTGAAATTGGTGCGATATCTGGGTAAAAAAGTGAAAATCTTCTACAACAACGATCGCTATCAGACATTCAACCAAGTTAATTGCGGTCATTTGTGTTTCTATACGAGAACACACTCTGAGTGTGTGTGAAAAGTGGTGACCTTCAATGACGAGCGCAATGAGGTTCATTATATGGTGACGTGGCGTTTTGCATACAAAACTTCGCGCAAGTGGCCATGGACACGATACGTTTCGCTAGACGAATAGCGCGAGCCTCACGCGTCTTGAATCCCATAGAGTGCGCATATGGAATGGTTTAAATAGAAGTACATAACCCCATCCAGTGTCATTCATGTCTTTGCTGTTGACAGTGACAGGTCAAACGTCGACGCTAACCGCAGACTTTTCTCCGCCGCTCCAATTGGACGAAGATAGCGCTTACGGCTTGGCATTGATTGGTTTCCATTCATACAACAGCATACCGAATATATCGAGTGGTCGATTCTATTATTCTGTCAAAGGAGCGCCATCTGTTAGCATCATCCAAATACCGACTGGGTGTTACGAAATAAGCGACATTGCCAAGTTTATACATAAACACATCGAGAGGCCGAAAGAAGCGAAGAAGAAGAAGAAGAGAGCCGTAGTGTCTAGAGGCGTTGGCAACGTCGACGACGACGATGGTACCATCTAAAGAAAGGCTTTGTTCTCTCTCAAACCCAACACCAATACGCTGCAGTGTGAGATATACAGCAAGCTCTATAACATCGATTTTCGTCCCAAGGATTCCATAGGACGATTACTATTGGAGGCTGGAAGCGTTCACTCATCCGACCTACCTGTGAACATTATCAAAGTTCAAACTGTTCACATCAACAATCGTCCGGCTCACACCATATACGAGTTTGCCGTTCGAGAAGACCCCGGCTTTGCCATCGACGAAACGCCCTCGAATTTGATTTACCTGCCTGTGAACAAGACGGAAATACACAACATAACCTTGAATATTCTCGATCAGGACTGTTGCAGTGTGAATTTCCGTGGAGAGACCATCATTATACGACTTGTGCTGCGCAAGCTGTCATAAAAATGGGGTTGGTATTTGATCAGAATGATGATCATGATGCCTTTGGGCATAAAAGTGCAGAGGGTACTGGCATCAATTCAGTCGCGCAGACGCAGTCGAAGAGAGCAGACGCACACACTCTGTCTTACTCCAGCATACACTTTCTCCAATCGCAAGGACATCATGTTATCAAGACAAGTGTTTGACGTGTACAATCATCCAAAGTTCGACGAATCCATCAACAGAGTTGAGACTTGAACGCACTACCCGTACGTCAAGTCCTTTCAAAATAATGACATCATCGAAATTATCATTCAGCAGAGCGATGTGTGGATACTGATGAACGATGCCCTTGTGTGCATAGAGGGCTCTCTGACTCGTACCGCAGGAACGGGTAATGTTAGATTTATGAATAATGATGACGCATACCTTTTCGAGGCCATCTACTATGAAATCAATGGCAAAGAGGTGGACTCTGTTCGATCGCCGGGTATAGTGAGCACCCTTTGCGGCTATACTTATTACGAGGAAAATGATGTGCGACACTTGAGCACAGCCGGCTGGACCTATCCTGGCGGAACGGTTCACAACGCCCCCGACGGTTTGTTCGCCATGTGGATCCCGCTTAAGCATTTGTTGGGCATATTCCATGACTATAGATATGCCACTATTGGACGACAGTGCATTCGCTCGGTGAGAAGTAGAAATGATAATAATTGCATAGGAGGTGGCGAATCCAGTAGTCGAAGCCACCACAGCCACACTGACGATCACGAGCGTTATACTCAGAGTCAAACATTTGGTGCTCAATGACGACATTTGTCTGAAATTGCTGCAGTCCATCAAAACAGACGCTCCTGTAGTGATTTCGTATCGCCTGCACTCACTCGGGGTTCCACCAAGGAAGTTTGGGCTGTGAAAACTTGCACGGCCATGGAGAGTCCCCGATTCGTCATTGTGGCCTTCCAAACAAATCGGATTGGCAATGCGGCTCGAGATGCGTCCTATTTCGATCACATCGACATCAGCAACATACGCCTAACCATGAACAGCGATACTTACCCGCATGAACGTATGCACTTGGAATTCAACAGAAACAACTTTGTCGAAGCCCTTCGAGCCAAATCCAAAATCCAAAAATATATTAATATTAAATTTACAATAATAAAATTCTCTACCGCACAACATATTAATAAATAAAACTCCTCCTAAAACCATCATTAGCCGCAGTGGGGAAATGAGTATAGGGTAGGGTTTTATAGGGTGGGGGAATGGGGTTTTTCAACCTTGCCCTCCTGTGTATACAGGGAGCAGGCAAAAACTACTTTCGCTCACCGAGGCGAGCCCTACGTTGTTGTGTTGGCCTTCGTATGCTGTGAGTGAGTCATCTGCCCTGGTTTCGCAGCCCTGTCTCCTTCGTGTTATACAGGGGGTTTTGTTGTGTTACTTGTCAGACATAGGGTTATCGGGACCATGTATTGTCGAGGTTTCCTTACACCCACGGAAAAATGTCGAAAAAACCGGGTTTGGACATGGTACATGTGTGACTACTCACTCCTCTTCCAGAGACTTATGGAAAATATCCAGCGCTTTGTAAATGAGCCCGTGCTTAAACCTTAAGTTGTCGCGGGCTCTTATTGTCGTCATATCCCTGGTCAGTTTACTTCCAAGGATGAAGTGTCGAAAGAATTTATCAGACTGCTGTTTGATAAATTCTTCGATTTTTGGAACATCGGCTAGCTCTCTCAATGCGTCTAGCCGAATGTATCTGTCACTATTCGTGACGATACGGAGTATTTTGTTCTGCATCGTTTCCAGGCGCAACATTGTTGACTTGGGAACGCTGCAGAACACTGGACAAGCGTATGTCATAGTTGGTCTTATGACCTGCTTGTAGACTAACACTTTAGTCTCCATAGCCAGTCTGGAATCTCTCGCGATGAGGGGGTAATTCCTCTTTACCGCCGCGGCGGCTCGCTTAAATTCCAGACTGACATGTTTCGTAAAGGTCAGTCCACGGTCCAGCTGTACCCTCAGGTACCGCGCGGTGGCCGACTCGTCAATCTCGGCGCCCAGTGCCCTGAATCCACCTCGAATTTCCACGTTTTCACGTTTCACCATCTTGGTGAAATTCATGAACTCTGTTTTCGCCGAGTTTACCACTATCTTGTTTTTTCCCATATACGGGACGATTTCCCCCTGCAGGTGATCTTTCACGCGCAGTGCCGCCTCATTCGAGGTGGGCTCTTGCGCGTAGACCGCGGTGTCGTCTGCATATATGGCCGTTTTCGTATTCTCGTGCATTGGGAAGTCGTACGTATACAGGGAGTACAAGAGTGGTGACAAGCACGACCCCTGCGGTACTCCTTCTTCGGCTCTCCTCATCGAGGAGCTGGTTTCGTTCACTTTAACCCTGAAGGCTCTGCCCACGAGGTACGAGTCTAATGTATTTACCATTTGAACAGGCATGCCTGCCCGTAACATCTTCATGACGAGTCCTTCTATCCAAACCGTATCGAACGCTTTCTGTATATCCAGCAGGACCATTTCTGTGTTGCGATCCCGATTGAAGCCTTCCTTTACCTCGTGGACAATCCGAGCTACCTGAGAGGTTGTAGAATGACCTCTCCTGAAGCCGAATTGCTCCTCCGGGATGAGCTCCAGCTCTTTCTCGAGATCGCTAAATCTCTTCAGCAGAATTCTGTCCACCACCTTGGCCACAACACTGAGCAGCGAGATGGGGCGATAACTATCTATCCTCATGTCCTGTTTCCCCGGCTTCAGGATAGGGATAATCTCTGCCTGCTTTAGGCACGTCGGGTAGTGCTGCCATCTTATTATACTGTTGATGATGTATATAAGTTGGACAAGGGAATTCCTCGGGAGATTCGGGAGCAGAGTCGCGTTGATTTCATCAATCCCAGGTGCTTTGTTCCTGGGGAGCCTCTTTATGGTTTCCCTTACCTCCCCGAAGTTCGTCATGATCTTCGAGAAGGCTCGGTCCACCATTGGGGTTTTGGGTATGTCCCTGAAGTCCTTGGCTCCTCTGGTTACTTCAGCATGTTCCTGGGATATGTCCGCTCCCGCTAGGAAGGCACTCTGGAAATATTCCACGAACATCTCGGCCTTCCCTGGATCGGTCATTGCCTGCCTCTGGCCGTTCTCCATGGCTGGAATGACATTACGCTTCCTGCAAAGTCGCTTTGTCATCTGCCACAGAGAACCGTCATTGGCGTTAAGGCTCTCGAGTTTCCTCTTCCAAACTTCATCCCGGTGCTTTTTAATAAGCTGGTTTACCTCCCTGCCCAGGCTCATCATGTTTTCACGATGAACTGGGTTTCGGGAGGTTTGCCACTTCTTTCTTTCCTTATTGCTAAGTTTTATTGAGTCCAGGATGAAGCTTGGGAGGGGATCTCTGTCCTCTCGTACGACTCTCTTCCTGGTGGTTCTCTCCCTGGCTTCCTGAATATTCTCGATCCACCTCTGGGTTTCCCGGTCTATGTCACCCTCCGCTATTTGCGGGGTGACGACCGTTCTCGCGTCTAGGATCCTCCTGTATTCTCCCCAATCAGTGGTGGAGTAATCATACAGGGTTCTGTTCCCTTTCGGGTTTTGTCCACCCTTGATTGTGAAGAATACAGGGTCGTGATCCGAGATGCACTCAGAGGCGGTTCTCAGCTCTGAGATATTTGTTACGTTCTTGTTAACCACCAGGTCGAGGATCGACGGGGCCTTGCCGTTCCAGGGATAATGCGTGGGCGTGTCTGGGTGATCCACTATGATATTGTTGTTCATGGAATATTTCCAGAGCGCGTTTCCGTTCGGGTTGGCTTCCGTTTGGCCGGCTAGACTCCACACCGGGTATCTCGCGTTGAAATCCCCTGCCAGCAGCACTCTGTGCCCGCTGCTGCAGAGAATATCCATATCCAGATCAGTGATTTTGTTCCTCGGGGGGTTGTATACCGAATATAACCTCACCCCAGAGTCGAGTTGAACTCCTACGTGTTCGATCGTGCTCGCCCTCTGGGGCAGGGGTACATGCGGTATACAGGACTTTATGAGAATAGCTACTCCTCCCCGTCTCGCTCCATCAGGGCGGTCCTGCCTGATGGTGGTGAATCCTCTGAATTTGAGTTTATGCTCCTGCTGGACGCCCGTCTCGGATAGGAGCAACACGTCAATCTTATGTTTGCGAATGAGATCAGATACAAGGTGGTACTTGGTTCTGATCCCATTCACATTGAGCATGCACACCTGCAATGGCATTACAGGCCGTAGCTCTGGATATTATCCATGACTCTCCAGAAAGCCAGGAATTTCTCGGCACTTGTCCGGGCCTTTGTTTGGCCCTCGACAATATCGTCCATGGCCTGCAGTAGGCCTTTGGTATTCACAAGTTCTTGGATAGCCCAATGCCTGTCCATGAACCCGCTCACAGCATCCGAAGTGCTCGGTTGACTTACGCCTCGGCCGACATTTATGGGTTGGGATTGGGGTAGGGATGGGACACTGCGACTTACCCCCTCTTGTGAATTTTCTTTCGATTGTTGTTTGGCCGCTCTCCTCTCGTCCCATACATTATTCTTGACCGGCGTTCCTGCCGCCGGTCGTCCTGCCTCCTGACGTACTCGATGTACACCTCGCACTCCTGGGTGCACGAAGTGTTCATCCCCCCGCAATTGCTGCAAAGGGCTGGCGTATTCCTCGGCTTGGTGCATGTCCTTGACCAATGCCCACCCGCGCATTTCATGCAACGGACGGGTCTATTACAGTTGGATTGGGCATGCCCCCAAGCCTGGCATCGGTAGCACTGGGTGGCTTCCCGGTTGTTCCTTTTCACCTCCCAGTGCGCTATCACTCCCGTAACAGCACGGATGGTCTTATTCAGGAAGCCCTCAGTGACTTTCTTGTCAGTGTTAACAATGAAGAGCTTCCTGTCCGTGTTGTTGATGCCGGTTATCCCGAATGTCTCCAGCCCTTGCTTCTGGAGGTCCTCTTTCATATCTTCAACTGAAGGGTTATGGTCCAAACCCTTCAGGATGAACGCGTGTCTTCTTTCCCCCGGCATCGTGTACGTGTGGAATTCCACATCGGATGCCCTGAGGGTACTCTTAAGGGCGGCATGGTCCTCTGCTGTACTAGCATAAAACAAGGATGATTTATTCGTAAACTTGTACAGCAGATTTCCTTTCACGTTCTCTTCAAGTGTTGCCTTGCTGCTTCCATTTAGCTTAATCGTACCCTCGATGATGATCGGTGGGCATCTCTGTTCCTTCGTCTTTGCCGGGGGTGGTTCATGGGTGTTCTTCTTGGATTTCCCCTTGGCTTTTGCGGGGGGTGCTGGAGTGGGGGTTGAGTTGTCCTTCTGCGGGGGCAGGGGTGGGAAGTCCTGTTTGCTGCTGGGGCCTGCCTGTTGCTCGATCCCTCGAGGGGTTTCCTGTTCTTCCTCGTCCTCCGACAACGCCTGGAACGCGTTGGCTGTGGCTAGAGGGGGCTCCTGTAGATTTAGAGGGACCCATTTGACCTTCCTGGTCTTCTTGGGGGCCTGGTATCCCTATTCATCTTTTATCGGTGATTTTGGGGGAGCTTTTAGCAATCTTAGCATCTCCTCTAGCTGTTCCTTCTGCACCCTGATCTCCTCGGTGTACAGCTCTCTGTAATAGGAATTCACCTCACTTACCTTCCGTTCCCTTATTCTCAGCCACGGGAAGTTCTCTAGCTCCTCAGGGATTTTTACCACCCTGCAGAACTGCGAAACCTTTTCGTTAACTTTAGCCCTGACGGTGTCTTTCAGGGCTTTGATCTGGTCTTTGATTTGGGAGTACTTGCCTAGGTCTTCGTCCTGCAGGGTCCCGTCGCTCGGTCTTGAGGTCGGGGAGGTGAATCCTTGATCAGGGTGTGTTGGCGTTGTCGGAGGCGTCAGGGACTTCCGCTTCTCCAGGAGCCTTGACTTAAGCTTAGCCTGCTCGTCCTTCTCCTTGCGGCGTTGGACTCTGGCTAGCCTGTCCTGGATCTGCTGCTCCCTGATCTCATTTCCGATTTTTTCCAGTCCTTTGGGACTCTCCCTCGGGGGATCGATCTCCATATCTTCAGCTTGGGGGGGTATATGGTTACCCGTCTCCCGGTTGTGGTCTCCTTGGTTAAGGGCATCAAGCCCAGCCTGTATTTCCTGCTGCAGGAGTGCCTCAGCCGTTAGTGAGTCTGAAAGAGTGTCACTGTATTCCTCTAGCTCCATTCTGATGTCTATCCTCGCTCTTTCCTGAGGGCTGGTCTCCTCTGCATCACTCTCCCTGGAGCGGGAGTCCTGGATGGATTCGTTCGACTCTTCAGACTCACTTCTAGATACGGCTTTCTTTCCGGGATCGAGCGAGCTCTTTCTACTACCTTTAACCTGTTCTTCCAGGTCCCAGTTCTTAAGCGTTCGATTACCTTCGCCATCGAACTGGACGGCAAAGATTTTGGTTCTGACCTTTTTTAACGGGGCCTGTAGCTCGGGTCTGCTCTCGATCCCGGTCGGCTTGTTGATGATGGTCTTGAAGAATTTCCTCCTCTCTGATGAACTTATGTCCTCAGGGCGGGTGGGTTTTGACTTACCCGTCTCCCGTTCCTCCCTGGCGTATTCGCTCGAGAAGTCATCTTCGAGAGGAGGTCCTCCTTCTTTTTGCCGTTTATGGGCACTCTCCACTAGGCTGGTCGACGCTCCAGGCGCAGGTCGTTTCTGCGCCTGCGCAGTGGGTTCTGCAGCAGGAATTTTCTTGCCTCCTTGGCTAACTGGTTTCTTGGGGGCTGATGCCCCTTTTTTGTGGGTCCCCGGGGTGGCATGTCCTTGGGGGGTGAGTGATTTCTCACCCCCCGGGGTGCCTAACATGCTTGCCTTTTATGCCCGGACGTTGGCGAATCCGTCCGCGTCCTTTTCGGTTTAGACGGTGGGCTGGACCTATTTGCGCGAAGTGGGTGGAACCTATTTGCTAACACTAGACTCGGTTCCCAAGAGCTTAGGAGAACTTGGCTGTATAGTCGCGGTTCTCCTATCTCCTGCTCACCTCGTCTAGCAGCTTTCACCCACTTCCGACTCCCGTTCGGTTTTCGCTAAAAAATTTTTAATGAGAAAATTTTTGGCAGCGCGTTAGTGTAGTCGGGTCGGCTGCTCCCGACATACTCCCCCGACACACTCCGACACCCATCGAGCCTACACGGAATTCTATCCGAGCTATGCCAATTGTCCGAAGAAGCGCCCTCTACTCGATTACGGAGCATTCAAAAGCAGAGCGACCGTGTTCGTAATAGATTGTTCCCGCAGAGCGGAATTCATGAAATCCTCCACTGTCGATGTCAAACTTGACATCGAGGCCAGATTCGGATTTCCCGCCAATACTCGAGCCTATTGCATCATCATTCACGACTGTATGCTGGAACACTTGCCCTTGAGCGAGATTGTGCGCCGTCTGTTATAAAAAAAATTGAGACATACAGTAGTAGCAGTAAGTAGTGGGGGAATCCACTCTTTGTTTGTGTGTATGTATGTAATGCAGGCATCGACAGGTCGAGAGCGTCAGTTGAGAGCCAAACGTTCAGTTGTTCAGTCGGTGTTTATTAATCTCGCTCTCTCTCTCCGAGTGTGTGTCTCTCAGTTAATCAAAGCAGTGAATCAGTTCAATAATCATCAAACAAACAAAAAACAACAAGATGAAACTCGTAGCCTGTGACATTCAGGGTTTCACTGTGGGCGGTGAATTCCAACCCAAAGAGCTTGCCATCACCGACAGGCATCGCACAAACCACTTTTTATTCAAATCCGTAGTGCCATTCCATGACATGAGCGAAGCAGATAAACGGCAAGTACTATATTTGGAGAGAAATATCCACGGCATTCCATACTCTGATGGCTATGTCGAATTCAACGAGATCCAGGAAGTGCTGCGCCCCATCATCGAGGCTGATGTGGTTTACGTGAAAGGTAATCAAAAATACGATTTTTTGCTGAAGTGTGTGCTCGATCTGCCTAAGAGACCACACATCGTCGATATTGTGGCTACTACAAGTACAGTCGTCACAACGCCTCCACCGACACTCGAGAAGCAAAGCCCGCTCTGTTTGAATCATATAGCATCCGGAGAAATAGAAGTGCATTGTGACGTGAGACACTGTTTCGATATCTGGCAATTGATATCGTCACACCTGATATGGTGAGGCCCCACGGCGATCACGACGACGACGACCACGACACTCCTATCAATCGGCACTTGCAAAATTTGCGCGAGCTTAAGGCGCACATAGCAGAGTACAAGCACAAGCTGTGTATTTTCAAAAGCTTCCAAAATATACAAATTAACGATGGTAAATGGATGGGGCAGCAGCAGCAGCAGCAGCATTCACCGATCCACCACGTTCCGCCGCCGTCGCCGCCAGTACCAAGTCCATGACGTCAGCCACACCAAGACTAGCCGAAAACACACGAAATATTATTATTCATATTGTATTATTATTATTATTATGTATTAATAGATGTATAAAACCAATTTTTCTCGATTTATTTTGCGGATCGAATGAATGAGAGAGAGAGAGACTGAAAGAAATACGAGTCATGTACATTGAGCAATGGTCTATGTGTGTGTGTGTTCCTCTCAGTGTATATATTTAAGTGACATATACGCTGTTTCTCAGTGTACATTGAGCTGTCGTCACGATGACAACAAATTATATAATTCTAGCAGCCGTTCTGTCGAACGTACTGTATATTAGCCCGCCATATGAGTACGGTGAGGTATTGGTATCGTATTTGCACGACGATGATTCGAGTACTTCGAATTGGACGTAAATGACTCAGGCGCTAGCCAATGATGGATATTTGCCTGTGTTGAGAGCCGAAATCCCGATGAACACCTCATCGTACAGACTGCGGAAGATTTATACAAATCTCACCTATAGCGATACGCAGTGGTTTCCGCTGAAGATGTCTTGCCCCTCTAGCAGCAGCACTTCGAGACCGTCTTCGTCGTCGTCGTCGACGCCCCACCCAACTACCCAACCCGTGGACGTCAAGATGCAAGCCCCTGCTGCTGCTGCTGCTGCTGATCGAGAAAGTAAGGATACCAAATGTGAGCTGCCGCCGCCGCCAACACTGCACGATTGGTTTATGTTTTTCGTGTCAATGGTTCTGAGTGTTCAAATATCCGAATCCATATATAGATTTATTAAATCCATGCATCAAAAATATTTTTTAATCGATAATGATAATGTATCTTCATACTACGCCACTGACACTGAAGTGTAATTTTTTTATGCGAAAAATAAATGTATTTTTCTCGAACTGACGTTATTCATTTCAATAAATGCAAACAGAGACAAAGACAGACATACAATGCCATGGGTTAGAGTCAGACATTTAAAATGCCTTGAATCGATCAATTTGGCTTCAAACTCGACTCTCTTATCTCTTCCTGGAAAACAAACATCTGAGACAGTAAACAACTCCAAGGTCAATTTAGCTCGAGCAGCGTAAACAGATACCGGATGTGCGATTAAATCTGAAAAACAAATTCAAGGTCAAAAATGGATCATCGTCGTGTTTACTGAGAATTTCGTTCAACTTGAGAGAGCAGACAGTAAACATTCAAGATACGTGCTTTATCGCTATTTCTTAGAATTTCATTGGAGAGAGAGTAAACACCAGATGTGGCTTATCGCTGTTTACGACTACAGCGCGCGGAGACGTATTTTTTTTCTTTTGGAATTTCATTCGAGAGCGAGTAAATTAATAATAAGTCGTCCATCATAATTTTCTGTTGTGTGTGTGTTCTAAGACAGTAGACATTTTTCATATTTAATTTTTTTGTTTTGTCAATTAAGGTGGCGGCGGTCATGTTTTTTTCTCTTCCAGCCAATTGCTCTCAGCGAATCACGTGAGGGAAAGTTTTTTCATAACTTCCGCCATCGCCGCCATGTTTTTTTGCCTTCCGCTCTATCGCCGCCATGTTTTTTTGCCTTCCGCTTCATCGCCGCCATGTTTCTTTGCCTTCCGCTCCATCGCCGCCATGTTTTTTGTGTTCCGCTTCATCGCCGCCATGCTTTTTGGCTTCCGCTCCATCGCCGCCCCTTCCGCTCCATCGCCGCCATGATTTTTTGCCTTCCGCTGCATCGCCGCCATGTTTTTTTGCCTTCCGCTGCATCTCCACCATGTTTTTTTTGCAGAAAAGACGCGCGCCACTTAGGGTGAAACGTTTTGAACCCCCCCACCCCGAAACTCTTCGGCGACACTCTTCGATCGCAGCTTCGGCATTGTTTATCTACTAATACCCGTCAATAAAAACTTAAATGAAGGAGTGATACCTTTCAGAAAATTTCAAGAATTGGAAATGCCAGCAGCGTTCGTACGTGTTAGTCAAAAATCAAAAGGCTTTCACGACATTGATCAACCCAACTGATCTAAAATTCTCTTTCGATCTATTCGAACTCATCAAAATTGAGCCAATAGAAGCATTTGAAATTAATACTTTTGACGAATCAGAAGACAAATAAATGAAAACCACTATGAAAATCTTCGAAATAAAAACTTGAAGAACATACGATTGGAACACATGAATCCTGAAAAAAAAATTGCGATTCAACAACTCTGCCGTGACTATAAGGATATATTTCACTGCGAACAAATTCCTCTCACTTTCAACAACCAAATCAAATACAATATAAAATTGACAGACGATACCCCAATATTCACAAAATCTTACAGATACCCTCAAATACATCAGCAAGAAGTCCGATCCCTCATTCATTCTATGTTACAACAAGGAATCATACGACCATCTACGTCACCATGGAGCACACCTATATGGGTAGTGCCCAAGAAAATGGACGCATCTGGGAAAAAGAAATGGAGACTAGTGATCGATTATAGAAAGCTCAATCAGAAAACGGTGGACGTCAAATATCCACTTCCCAATATCACCGAAATACTGGACAAACTTGGGAGAAGCCAATATTTCTCGACTCTTGATCTTGCTTCAGGCTTTCATTAAGTACAAATGGAAGAACGTGACATTGAGAAACGGCTTTCAGCACTGAAAATAGTCACTATGAATACCAACGCATGCCATTCGGGTTGAAGAATGCCCCTGTAACTTTTCAACGCGTTATGGACAACATCTTACGAGGCATACAGAATGAGAAGTGTTTAGTATATCTGGACGATATTGTAGTTTTTTCGACATCTTTACAAGAACACTGAGAGGAGTATTCGAAAGATTAAAGCAATCAAACTTCAAAATTTAACTAGATATCATCACGCCAGAAGGGGTCAAGCCAAACCCAGAGAAAGTGAAAGCTGTTCAACACTTTCCTATACCGAAGACACAAAAAGAGATAAAGGGATTACTAGGCTTACTTGGCTACTATCGAAGGTTCATAAACGACTTCGCTAAACTCACCAAGCCATTGACCAGATGCCTAAAGAAACACGCCAAGGTCATTCATTCATTGTAATTCATTAAAAGCTTCGAAAATTGTAAGAAAATTTCATTGAATGATCCAATATTACAGTTTCCAGATTTTTCAAGGCTATTTGTATTGACAGATGCCAGTAACGTTGCCCTTGGAGCCGTATTATCACAAGGTGAAGTTGGAAAAGACAAACCAGTCGCTTACGCATCAAGGACACTAAACGATACCGAACAGAAATATTCAACGATTGAGAAAGGATTACTAGCCATCATTTGGGCCCTTATTTATATGGAAGGAAATTTACGATCTACACTACACCACCCACTCCTGAATCTAATATGAAACTAGCCAGATGGAGGCTACGCCTCGAAGAGTATGACTATGTTGTAGTATATAAAAAGGGGAAATTCAAAACAAATGCCGATTCCCTCTCCAGAATACAAATCAATCCCATCGACATCGATGTCAGATCGTCACAGGTTAAGATAGATACCGAACTAGATCAATTACTTGACGATTTAGTAAATATGGAAGGAGACCACCGTAGCCAATTGAACACTCCAGAACTAATGGATCTTGATAATCAAGAAAGAAAGCATCAATTATTCAATTCACTACCTGAATTTCCTGAACAAATGGAACTCGCAATTCCAATACTACCGGAACACACCCGAAAATACGGAAATCACTATGAACTCCTGACAAGTAACAGACCCGCCAGACAGCATATCGATTACTCAAGATGCGATCGACGAAAAAGAAAAGCAGTTCATCATCACCACTGTTTTCAACAACCCTGAGCAGCCCAAAATCATTCGACGAGGAAAACAAGTCATCATCCATGCCCAAATATCGCAAGATAACAATTAAGATGAAATCAAATATTTTTTGAACCTCTGAAAAATTATTTCTGTTTCTTCGATAAGGAAAATATGTACAGAGATTTCTGTAAGACGTTCTGTACAACATTCAATAAAGACCACCCGATTTTGATAAGGTGCGTGAATAGAACCATCACCATAGATGACCCTGCAGAACAAAAATAATTAATAAAAAACTACCACGAAGGAAAAACAAACCATCGCGGTATAAATGAAACATACAAAAACATTAATAGAAAGTACTTTTGTCCTAACATGAAAAAATCAATTGATAATTTCATTAATTCTTGTTTGGTATGCAAGAAAACTAAATATAAAAGACATCGACCAATGATACCTCTCAGAATCACGAAACCCTTCGAGAAATTGAATGCCGATCTATCCACAATCGAAGGTCAAACATTTTTCACCATAGTGGACAAATTCTCTAATAGTAGAGGATCCGAAGTAAAATCGACCTTCACCTGTACGGTTAGTGGATGAAAATAATTTTATAAGAAATATAATATGTTAATAATTATAAACAAAATGGGTTGTAAGAAAAAATCCTGGCCAGGCTATAATTAATTAAAAATTAAAAAATCACTTTTTTTTAGTTCTATCGATGAAGTTAATAAAAAATTGTACACCAACCGTAAGTACAAAGCCTATAGTATATGCCTATATTTTTCCTGGCCTAACAGGTGTAAACAGGTATTTTGGCCTTAGTTATTTTCACTTACTTGGTTATTCTACAAATTGAACGTAAAAATAAGCGCTGTTTTATTGCGAACACAAGGATATAGGGTTGCCCGCAAGAAGCTTGTCCTGAATGACGGTTGTAGAGTTTTAAAATATAAAATTTTAATGCGACTGTATGATATGATACAGGTGTTGTCTTCATTAATTTGGATAACTTTGCTTGGTCCTAAATAGCGGTATTTTGATTTGTTTTTATCACTTTCTGGGTTCTCCTCAAACTCTTGATTTCCAACTTTAAAAACGTATTGGTTTGTTTGTTTCTGGTTTCGATTCGTTAAGGTCCTGGTCTTTTCGTTTTGTAGTTTTTCTTTGACTTTCTCATAGGTTAAAGATATTTTTTCCGATGATCTTCCACATATTGTCCGTAATATTGTTGATCGTAGAATATATCATATGGGTTCCTTGAAGCGGAATGCCCATATAAAAGTTCCAAAGAGGTATATCCTGTTGCTGAATGTATAGAGTTGTTGTATCCGATAACGGCATATGCAATGAGTCTTGTCGGTGTGTCTGTAGAATGTTCTTTTACGATTCGGTAATGCTTTGTTAAAGTTCCATGTAGTCTTTCAATCAATCCATTAGATTGAGGATGTTGAGGTGTAGTGAAGTGTACATTGTAGTTTTAAGAGTGATGAAACGGTCTCGTTTTCGAACTCTGTCCCGGAGTCGAACGTTATAGATTCCGGTACTCCAAAGTTACGAAAATATTCTAACAATTTATCTGCTATTTCTATAGCGTTCTTGCTTTGGACAGAATACGCTTGACCAAATTTATAGTCTAAGATCCGAAGTAAAATCGACCTTCACCTGTACGGTTAGTGGATGAAAATAATTTTATAAGAAATTTAATATGTTAATAATTATAAACAAAATGGGTTGTAAGAAAAAATCCTGGCCAGGCTATAATTAATTAAAAATAAAAAAAATCACTTTTTTTTTATTTCTATCTATGAAGTTAATAAAAAATTGTACACCAACCGTAAGTACAAAACCTACAGTATATGCAACCGTAAGGTTGCCTATATTTTTCCTGGCCTAACTATTGGGTAGCCAGGTGTAAACAGGTATTTTGGCCTTAGTTATTTTCACTTACTTGGTTATTCTATAAATTGAAGGTAAAAATAAGCGCTGTTTTATCGCGAACACAAGGATATAGGGTTGCCCGCAAGAAGCTTGTCCTGAATGACGGTTGTAGAATTTTAGAAAATAATTTTAATGCGACTGTGACCGTGCGACAAAGAGGTCCGAGACAAATATATTGTGCGATGGACGAAGACAGAGTTGAAGTAGCGGGCGGCGCGACCGAAGGATGTAATGAGAGTGCGCATGTCAGTAGCTCATGCAATAGAAAATGATAGCGATAGACTAGTATAAAGCAATATTTTGGAGCAATTGGTAGTATCCGTACGAAAGTAATATGAAATATATGATAATTTGAAACGAATATCAATTCAGCAGATATTTTATAATTTTAACAATTTTTTAACAAATAAATTTGGTCAAAAAAAATGGGAAAAACAAATTGACATTTAGAAAATGAAAAAAATTCAAAATTCAATTTTTTTTAGATAATTTTTCGGAGCAAATTTATTCATTGTAAAAAATTAAAAAATTGTCAAGAGGCCGCTAACTTTAATGTCATTAATTTGAAAGTTGATACATGTTAGATTAATATAATAATTTGAAAATAATATAAATATATATTCAATTAAGTGCTACGTTAGAGCGTATAAATGTTGTCATGACATGAATAAAAATCAGAAAGCGATGTGTATTTGCTTGGAAATTCAATATTTTATCAAGAAAGTAAAGAAAAATGAACAGTCTAAAATTTGAAATTAAAAAATAAAAGAAAACAAAACCACGGATATTGTTTCAGTCCAAAATTTTATTATAATACATCATAAATATAAATATTACATCAATAAAAAAGAACTTATAATTCATAATTATTATTCTATGTCTGATTCAGCTGAAGTAAAATTTTCATCAAGCATTTCGGTAGATTGACTTTCATCTTCCTTCATTTCGATAATGTCTTGTACTGTCAAAGGCGTTTGATCCCCAATAAACCCTGTTGGTTTTAAATATTCATCTAAATGCCAACCGCAGTTTTCAGGCTGGAGTTTGATACATGTAGACTCAGTTGCATTAAGCCACATAGAATGAACAAAAATTGTTCTCAAAATTTTTTGTTGTAGGGATATCCAGCATGGCGGTATAGTATTAGAGTCAAAACTTTTAATTTTTTTGCAGCATATTTTCTTATAAAAATTCGATTTCTTGCGTCATTTACTCTGTTGCAGTTATTTACGCCATACATTTTCGCTGTAAACTCTTGAACAACATCCATTTTTTCATCACTGAAAACATCAGCTTTATTAGTTAACGATGTAAAAATGGTTTGATACTTTTCATTCTGAGAAAATATTTTGAATGGTTTTAATTTTCCTTTATTAAAAAATGCTGCTGTGTATTCACAGCCTGTATAGGCGTGAAAATCAGGTAAACTTTGACATAATTTTGATCCCAACTTCAAAGCCAAATCGATGCAGTTAATGCAATCAAGGTGTTGGTTATGTAGCTTTTTAGTTGCTGAAGAAGATAACCAAATTGCAGATTGTGAAAGTTCGTGCATATTTCCCAGCAGAATCACCAAAACATCAGTATCCGAAGCTTTAATTAAAATCCTTGATCCTGGTGCTACTTTATGGGCGTGAAAAACAATCCTCGTATCCGCCTCTTCGTGGTAACATGTAAAATCAACTTCCTCGGTTTTTTTTATGTAATTATTGTGAGCTTGATACGATTAGCATTGATGGCCCACGGTCAAAAATATTTTTTTTATTTTGGATAATTGGGAGCAAATTTTTATTATCCCAATAATCAGCCAAAAAGTGTATCAGAGCCTCTTTAAAACAATAATTTTAAGGCTTTGCAAAAAAATTTTAGGCCTAATTTGTTGAGTTGAGTTGATTTTTAGATTTGCTGAAATTTTGTATGGAATATCGAACTCCTTGCGACTTTGTCGTTCGCAATCTTTGATTGAGGGTGACAAAAAGCGGTCGAATATTAAATGAATTTCGGTTGTATTTGTAGAACAAATTTTGATAAGTATTGATTCGGCGATCTTCTCAAATGTTTATGGCATAGAACTTCCAATTAGGTGTAAGTAATAGAAACCATCTATTATTTCTACGTTGATAAATGTGGGCTCTACCATTTCTGTATTAGATTTCAAAACTTTCGCAAATGTTGCTTTTGGAGTTTTGAATATTTCACCAGCACATGAGAAAAGAGCAGGCGGCATGGGTGCGAGTGGAAAAGTCAAGCAATGTTCAAGATTAATTTTCTTTTTCATGCTAACTGCCATGAGTCGTCCAAAAATGTCTCGTTCCATTTTCAGCAATACCTTCTTATTTTTATCCTTAGTCGTGAGAACTTTCGTGATGTTTTGAGAAGCGAAATTGATGATTTTATTACGTTTGAAAGGTTTCTCGAACCTTTCAGGAGCTGAAGAGCAATCTGAAATAAATTCTAATTTTTGTAGACTGCCAGCTTCCTTGACGTTTAGCAGAAAATCAGCAACTTCTTTAGATGCAGCTTTACCAGTCGAAATATTGAACAACTGTTTTTGATCAATGGTATCATCAAATGGATTCATTGTTTCTTTAATTCCCTCAATGATATTATCCAGGCATTTCTTGTCCTTTTGAATTTTGCTTTTTTGCAAAGAGTGTGACGCATCATCTTTCTTTGTTAATCCAATATCTTCTTTAACAGTTGACAATATTTTCGTCCCCATGCTGTGGCTGAGCGCCCACCTTTGACGTGCAGAAATTGAGTCTACAGCAAGGTTATCCGTTAACTGATTACTAGCATCAGCATTGATGGTTTGTTCCAATGTTAAGTCGACTGGCGAACGAGCAAACTTAGCATTGGCTCTTTTAATTCCAAAAGCACCTCGACGAAATTCATCCACCAAAGGCGACTTTGGATTATATAATTCGATCAAATTGCTTACGTATAATAGGGCCCATCGCGCATAGTTAGGCTGGTTAAGCGCAAAAAAGAAGTCAATCATGTTGTAAATTGAGTCTATGTACAGTTCCAAGTTACTGGTACGGATGCTCCTTGAAAATCGATGGAATAAATTAATTAACTCACAATATTGATAATAAAATTGAGCAGTTTTGCCCTTTTCACCTATCATAGTCTGGTGGCAGAATTCTTTATATCCATTCATAATACGATTTAGTAATTCCGGTAATTCCATTATCTCATTAACGTCACACGCATCCTGATGTGATGTTTTTTGCATTTGTGCTTGTAATAATTCATCCAACGCCTCAGAAGTTATATTAGTCGTGGTTAAATATTGCTCAAAATGTAATACTTGCAATGCAGCAGCAGTCAGAGGGTGTAAACGCCTACAGCGATTAAAATGTTTGCTGTCTAAAAAGCTGTTTGCCGAACCGCTGTCCAAAACTTCTGCTTGGACCAAAATTTCCACTAATCTACAGCAATCCATAAATTTCCCGGCCGCTTTAAAAAATGCCATCTCCGTATGAAACGCTCCTGAGTTAGAAAATTTATCAAATTTGGGATTTTCTTTCTTTTGGATTTGCATAGCCATTTTAGCTATAGCTAAATCATATGTCACTATTATTTGTTCCTGTTGACATTTTTCAGCAATTTCAGTTGCCATCATAAGCGTTTCATTCACTACGGCATAAGACGCCGGAGAAGAATTTATCGGAGGCAAATACTCGACTTTCTGCATTTCACTACGATCAGTAAATACCATACAATTAAAACCCAACCACATAAGGACAGAATCTATTCGGGATAACGACATTAACCATAACAAATCCTTATCCTTTGCTATTTCTGTAGCACCTTAACAGACTTCCATTATGTTAGTGAAGGATTCGACGGTAAGCAGTTCCAAAGTTGTTTTCGGTTTTGAATAATATGGTTGAATTGGTCTTGAAATTTCATTGAAACGTCTTCTTTTACGTGACGGTTCTTGATCATTTTCATTAACATTACCTTGTGATGCTGGAGAATTTGCAGCTTCGATATTATCAAAGTGATCAGCGCAAGGAAATTGATAGATAATTCCAACAGTGTCGTGCATAGTATCTTTTCCGGATGTGGTGTCAACGAAGCGGTCGAAATTGTCGAATGCAACGTGAGAGTCCATTTGTTGCAGTGATGCCTGTTGGTATTGCAATGTTGTTTTCGACAGATGTATAAGTCATTTCAGTTTCTACTTCCTCTGCTAAGTTGTATCCAATTGTATAGCCATATCTGTTTAGCATTGTTATAACTTGCCGAGAGTTGGTTACAGACTTGATAGCCAGTCCAAGAGTTAAATTTTTCGCCGGCTTACATCTTCCTTTGGTGACCGCATATATGATGTCACTACAAATTGATATTACATTTGTGGTGGTTTCGCTAGAACCATCCTCTTGAACATTAGGCCCTAGAATAAGATTCTTCATAAAATCCAACAATTTCTGAGGGATTTCACATTCTCCTTTAATGATATCTTCAGCAGTTATATTTTTTGGGAGAGGATGAGAGTCAATATTCTTGATGCAACTTCTCAAGTAATATGCCACATCTTCAAATTTGTTTTCATCTTTTTCTTCCAAGAATTTGGTGTTATTCGCCATAACTGAAACATCAATGTCACTTTTATATATAATTTTTTGGTTCCGTGGTCCAGTAGATGCTTCAATAGTTATGCGGTTATCAAATATTTTCAGCAATTTTTTTTGTAGCATTTCGGGTCGGTAGGTAATCTTTGATATTTTGAAAATCGATTTCACGATCTCCAAGCTCTAATAGCAGAGCTTGGTATCTACGAAATACTTGAGCAAAATACATTACTTTGCTGTTTTGAATTATTTCTTTTGTAACGAAACATTTCAAAGATTCTACAGCCGATTTATGAATGTGACGATACTTGAGCCAACTGGAATCAACATGTTCTTCGGTGGCCCGCTTCTGTTTTGTTTGATAAGCTGCGTAACAAGACTGGTGATAAGCAACAGTTTGGCGTTCAAGCTTCGACAACATTTCTAAATCTTCAAGCACTTCAGCCATCTTTTTTATTTGTTGAGTTGATTTGGTAGATTGTGATATCAAATTTAGTTTTTTCTTTCCGCATCGTTTTTGTACACAGTTGCAAAATATACATGTAGTTTGTGTAGATGTTGGTCCTGATGATGTTGATGGCCCCTGAAACAAACAAGATAATTTTATAAATAGGAAGTCACTTATAAAGATGGTTCTGAGCACAGAAAATAAAATGATAAAAAATTGATTATATACTTTTGTTTTTCGTAGCTGCTATTTTGACTGAAAAAAAAATAATATTTTTCTATTCCTAAAAATAGTTACTAACTGATTGGTAATTGTATCGAAATTTATGGTTTTTGAGAAATTATAAGTAAATAAAGAAATGTAAGTAAGAGACAACATTTTAGTAAAAAAAAAATGATAACGAAATCGAGTAATTTTCTTCCGGATTATTTTTGATAGAACAAAATATTTATAAGTGCTCAAAAAACTGCGTCGAATGCCACCAACCTCATTGAAATCGGTCAATGCATTCCTAAGATATTTAATTTTTTTAAATTCCAAAAATCTGTTTTTTTTTTAAGTAGCTTCAAAATTTGACATTAAATCATTTTTTTGTTAATATATAATCTAAACAAATTTTGGAAATAGCTCATACATTGCGAGAAGTTCCAGGTGTGGCCTTCAGAGTCGACAATTTTCCAGATTTTTTTCACAATAAATTAGTTTAAAAAAAAATAAAAGCTTATAAAAAATTTTTCACATAATTAATAAAATATTTTCTCACCTCGTCAAAACCCGCAGAAGTATGAGATATGGCATCAACATCGCTTTCATCTCCCTCAGTAAATGTTCTATTGGAATGGACACTAGAATCCAGGCATGCTGGTCCTTCATCAGTGATAAAAGTATTAACAAGCTCCCAGAATTTTTTTTTAATTATGAAATGATAATTTTGCAGAGTTAATTTCTTACAAATATATTATTTAAATTGTTGAATGAAAATAACTTGTTTGATACTATTACAGAAAGTTGCAAAAATAATAACTTTTTGTAGCCTAATTGCTCCACAAAAAATTTATTCAAGATGTTTTGTTTATTATTATAGAAAATTAAGAATGTAGAAACTTTAACGAGAGTGCAATTTTTTTCAAAAGTTTTTTTTAAATAATTAGTTTAATTAAAAAAAGTTTAATCTACGTTCGAATTTTCAGTCTACGATCCTTCATTATTATTTGAATAGAACAAATACTATAAAAATTGTACAAAAATTTGAAACAATAATACATTATGTACTTACTGCATTCTTTTCACAAAATATTTTGAATTCTTCATTATATACATTTTTTAAAATGGTCACTTTTTTATAACACGTGGTATGATAACCAACAAAATCAAGTGATGCTTTGGTAAGTTCTACATCATTGTATTTAAAATTCTTTTTTTTACGAAAAGCTAACTTCAATAAACAATTATTAAAGGTTTCATCATTAAAATCAATTATAAGATTATCTGAGTCACATAAGAAACACTTTTTAACCATTTTTAATTACAAAAATAAGTATCACGTGTTGTCAATATCAATACAATATTTTAGGTTATTAACTGCTCCAAAGTATTGCTGTTTACTAGTCTATCGCTATCATTTTCTATTGCATGAGCTACTGACATGCGCACTCTCATTACATCCTTCGGTCGCGCCGCTCGCTACTTAAACTCTGTCTTCGTCCATCGCACGAGATATTTGTCTCGGACCTCTTTGTCGCACGGTCACAGTCGCATTAAAATTTTATATTTTAAAATTCTACAACCGTCATTCAGGACAAGCTTCTTGCGGGCAACCCTATATCCTTGTGTTCGCAATAAAACAGCGCTTATTTTTACGTTTCATTTATAGAATAACCAAGTAAGTGAAAATAACTAAGGCCAAAATACCTGTTTACACCTGGCTACCCAATAGTTAGGCCAGGAAAAATATAGGCAACCTTACGGTTGCATATACTATAGGCTTTGTACTTACGGATGGTGTACAATTTTTTATTAACTTCATCGATAGAAATAAAAAAAAGTGATTTTTTTATTTTTAATTAACTAGGATTTTTTCTTACAACCCATTTTGTTTATAATTATTTATAATTATTAACATATTAAATTTCTTATAAAATTATTTTCATCAACTAACCGTACAGGTGAAGGTCGATTTTACTTCGGATCTTAGATAATAAATTTGGTCAAGCGTATTCTGTCCAAAGCAAGAACGCTATGGAAATAGCAGATAAATTATTAGAATATTTTCGTAACTTTGGAGTACCGGAATCTATAACGTTCGCCTCCGGGACAGAGTTCGAAAACGAGACCGTTTCATCACTCTTAAAACTACAATGTACACTTCACTACACCTCAACATCCTCAATCTAATGGATTGATTGAAAGACTACAAGGAACTTTAACGAAGCATTATCGAATCGTAAAAGAACATTCTACAGACACACCGACAAGACTCATGGCATATACCGTTATCGGATACAACAACTCTATACATTCAGCAACAGGATATACCTCTTTGGAACTTTTATATGGGCATACCGCTTCAAGGAACCCATATGATATATTCTACGATCAACAATATTACGGACAATATGTGGAAGATCATCGGAAAAAATATCTTTAACCTATGAGAAAGTCAAAGAAAAACTACAAAACGAAAAGACCAGGACCTTAACGAATCGAAACCAGAAACAAACAAACCAAAACGTTTTTAAAGTTGGAAATCAAGAGTTTGAGGAGAACCCAGAAAGTGAAAGAAACAAATCAAAATCCCGCTATTTAGGACCAAGCAAAGTTATCGAAATTAATGAAGACAACACCTGTATCATATCGAATTCCGAAAATCAAACACGAAGAGTACATTTCGACAATCTAAGACACCCTATTGTTCCAGATTCACCTGCTGCACCTGCTGCACCCTCGGATCTGCCGAACGAAGTGGAGTAATAACAACGAAATTTACAGAAAACCCAGGACTGCTACCCCAAAAGCTTGGTACAACCCGCAATATCGTCAACAACTGTACTTTCATCAGGATATTCGACCTTCAAAGTATCTATCAAGAATATGTAAGAATCCAAAATATAACCAATCATATGAAAATCACATACCAGTTTGGAAAAAATGGGGCCAACCACCATAGAGAGCATAATCACATCACTATAATGGACAACTTCTCCAACGAAATTCAAAGAAAACTGACACTGATATTCCCTACAACAACAATACACCGCAAAAAACGTGGATTGGTCAATATTATGGGAAATGTTGTTAAAGAAATAACAGGAAACTTGGATGCAGAAGATGGACAGAAATTTGAAGAAGCCATCCAAAAACTTCAAGCACAACAAACGAAACAAAGGATGCATCAGAAGAACAAATTTCACTGACTACAAAGGCGACCGAAAAATTCAATTCATCAATAAGTTCGATCGCGACAAATCAATTGAAACAGCCATTAAAAAACAGTTCCTTCAAAATACTGATACATATTGAACTACTGAACTCAAATACTGTGTTCCGCAAATGAAAGCAGCCACAGATGCCATCATAAGGATACTGTAAGACTTAGAAACAGCAATGACCTTTGCCAAAATAGGAGTGCTTCATCCATCCATCATAGAAGCCGACGCCCTATTGGAAGAGTTAACGTTCATCTCTTACCACTTAAATGATGACATCCTCCCATATGAACCGAGTAGAGATAAAATAGTCTTCTTTTTCACATCACAATGAGCATCACTACTTATTTTCGAATGAACCATGCCATGAAGTCATTCTCGGAGAAGCGCTTTGCACCCTACCAGAATGGAACCCAATGGAATTCGAGACGTCATGTGAAGTAAAACTCATCCGTTTCACCAAAGATTATGGAAGCTGCCATCCGGAACACCTCAAACTCCAGGACCAGAAAATTCAGAGGATAATTACCAATCAATGGATTGCAATATTCCCCAAGTAAACCACTGCATTATCGATTTGTGGTAACGATGAAGAGATGTCATTCCTGAATGGCACCTATGTCATAGAAGTTCTCGAATATTGCAAAATGAAAATCGACACCACCATATTACAGACGTACAAGAACCCGAATGCTGTTACCAAAATCATAAAAGTGCCACACCTAGACATAGATATAGAAGAAAACGTCAAAAGAAACCTCCAAGAAATGCCACCAATTCATCTTGAATCACTGGATCTTGGCGACCTAGAAACCATCCGAGACAGACTGGATAACGTGAAGGAAAAACTTCAAGAAGACGAGCCTTTCATTTCTTCAAGACCCAACATGGACCATTTTGCTATACATCGCCATAACCTGTATTGCAGCCTACTTGATCTTAACAAAATATATGAAGAAGTACAAGGGGATGAACAGTTCCGTAAGTTCCAATAGTGTATTGGAACCATCAACTCATCCCATACCAATAGAAGACCTGAGGATTGGAAATCAGAACCGATAAATCAATCCCGATTTCCAAACAATGGGGGGGAGGTGTTATGTAAAAATTCCCCGTAATGTGTAGATAACGAAGACAGCATCCCAGAGTGCATTTACATTGAAGATCATCGGGCTGAACACTTAGAATCCGCTGAATTCTGCATTTTTATCCGAGATAACATGAACTTATAAATATATGCTTTTTCCATTTATTAGTCAGTTATAATTGTACCATTGGCTTTGACATTGCTACTAAAAATACGTTGTAACTCATAAATTTTGGTTTTCGAGTTTTTGAAAGTAATTTTTGTTTTTTAAAAATTAGGTTCGGAGGCCCCAAACTTAATTCACGAGTTAGAACAGCTATCAAATCTGACTCATCACCGCCAGTAAATGATGAAAGCTACTTTATATCTAATCATGCGCCATTAGCAATACCAACCATGGACGTATAAATTAATAATGGACTTAGCAATCCCATATTGCGACGAAAGAGGAGACCTGCGATAGACTGTAACCTACCCTCTAGCGACAGTGGCGTACGCAATTTAACTGATATAGGTATTGATAATAACAAAAATCTGGAATTTCATATTTGATTATCAACATTTTAGTAAAACTTGTGAGATACGATCTGATGTGTTCCTAAAATACCCATGTGACTGTCTTCCTTTGATAATTTTATAAAAAAAAAAAATTCTACACTCGAAGCAGTGGAATTAGTTTTCCAGAAAATAACACTGCACGTTTAATTGAAGAAAGACAATTTTTTATAAGCTTATATTTAATTTCACTTCTTCGTTTGTTTGAGTCATATCTTGCAAGTGATTTTCGAGCCACTTCTTGAAATTAGGCAGGTGTTCATAACTACCGTGACAATGCGTTATGAAGTTTCTGTTAGAGAAAACAAAATGGTGGCTCCAAGATGGCGGACAATTTTTGTGATTCCATTCAAAATTGGTATGAGAGATTATGGGGTCGGAGATTATCAAATTTCTGTCACATTTCAATAAAACAATGGAATTTATGAAAAACTAAAAATTATTGAATATTTTTTTCAAGACAGGCAGCTTTTATACAAATTGACTAAGAAGTAATGAATAATTTCCAATTGTTTGACATAGGTTACTTTATGAGTAAGGGATTCGAAAGCTTCTTGCGAATACAAAATAGGTATATTTGATAAAAAAGAATGAATAATTTCCTTAATTGTTAGACATATGTTATTTTATGAATAACGAATTCAAAAGCTGACCGCGAATATAATTGAGTTATTTTTGCACGAGAAGCATCTGAATCCGATATTCGTAGAATAACCTGTCAAACAATTGAGGAAATTATTTTTTCATTCTTAATGCATTTTTATAGAAGCTTGTCTTTAAAAAGGCTTCGATAGAATAATATTTTTCGGACATACTGAACTGAGTTAGATAAGAGGAATAATAAAATAACGTTTCGAATAGAGAATTTTATTTGAATACTTATATTTTTTAGTAGTCATTTAGGAGATCATACTTTTTTCACATTAGCAATACAAAATATATAAAGATAAAATAATTGATTACAAAGCTGCACTAGTTTTTAGATCAATCAAATATCAACAATTTACTCATTGGGTGACAATGAAACTGAGGCCATGTCCATATCTCCGAAATCAAATATTACATAAGTAGGCTTGCATTATTCTACACTTCCAATTCATAAATGAAATAAAAATATTGTTAATCCATTCTAGGAATCGCATGTTAAAAGGTAAGACCTCGTTAATCCTTACCTCGCACAATTTTCGTAGGGGGATGGCAGCTGGTTAACGGAAAAACCAATTTTAAACAACAATTTCAATTTATCATGGTCTAAAGCAATATACATTTGTAAGTTGGGAAAATTTGGAATGGAAAACACGTTCATTCAATTGATTACGAAATGAAACCGTTTTTATCAAAATGCTCCCGACTCGTACTGTCGATGAAGAAATTAGAAGACTATTTGGAGATCTGCAAGTTTTGTCGCATACAATATTTTTTCTAAAACTGTCTAAAATATGACGATTAATCTTTATAGTTCATTAGCTACTCAACCCAACTCAAATTAAAAATACAATTGTCAAAAAAGTGTACTTATTTTGTGTGCCGAAAGTATGTTATTTTTCAATATCAAAATACTGTTTCATTATTTTACAAAAAAGTGTTAAAAAAGTACATTTTTTTGACAGTTATAGAAAAAATATATTTTCAAGTTTGATAATTGAAAATAATTGAAATAGCGACAAGCTATCAACAAAATTTTTGAAACTTATGTAGTTTGGCCTTCTGAACAAAAAATCCAAATGAATTTTTAGCGGTGTCAACTAATTTCAGACATATGGGCCTATTTTTGAGTGATGACTGGCATTTTTTAGGACACATTTCCACCGCAGAAAAACACTCAAAATTCTTCCTTCTTTGAATTAACACAATGTACACACACCAATTGACCTGATTCACACTCTTTCTTTATTGAAAACGCTCCTTTTTTAGGTAAAAAAACTCATCGTTCGTTTATGATCACATGATCACATAAGCAACAAATCTAGGCAAAATAGTTTTTACCTAGTGCCTAGGTTTTCCGCCTTTTTATGAAGACATGTGAACTTGAATCCTCGTGGTAGGAAATTTTCACAAATATTTTTCAATTTTTATAATGACTTAGTATAATGTGTTCCTGTACTCACACAATTTTATTATTTACATTTTTAATATGTCACAACTCATAAGGAAAAGTGTTTATGTTTAATGCAACCGGCTTCGTTACAGCCTCACTTTTCTGTTCCTGATGAAGAGAAAAATAATTCTCGAAAGCTTGAACTGAAATAAAGAGTTCACACAATTAAAGTGTCTCCGACTGCAATACCTGACAACCTTTGTCGTTATATATATATATATATATATATATATATATATATATATATATATATATATATATATATATATATATATATATATATATATATATATATATATAACGTAGAATGTAATAATGCAATGAAATACAGGGTATCCCATTTAAAAAAATTAACTTCTAAATCACCGTGCTTTTTTGAGACACTCTGTATGAATGAAACTTAAACCATTAAAGAGATCGAATGAAACCCTACAATTTATGTATTTGACATTTTTTTGTAATATGTAGAATAAAGAAGTTACAGGGGGGGCGACGGACTTTTGGTCCTCACTGTATATATATATATATAGCGCCATCTAGTATGAATCTTTCGAACTGAAAATGTACTATTGATCAAGTTTGAAACCCGCCTGTAACTTCTAATGAGTATAATGTTGTTGAAGATGCGTAGCACCACCCACTGTGCACCTTTCGAAGTCCATGTCGCTACGAAACCATTTTTGCCTATTTGAATTAACATAGACTTCACTCAAAAATATTTCAAGTCATCTCGATACTGTGTTCGCTCGAAGTTATTTGGCTCTTGGACAGAGGACTCGTTTACGGACTCGATTACTTCCCTGAAATACTCCAAGTCCAGTACCGCATTATTTTTATGCGGACTTCGTCGCTACGAGACCATCGTTGCCTATTTGAATTAACATGAACTTCACTCAAAAATATTCCAAGTCATCTCGATACTGTGTTCGCTCGAAGTTATTCCCTTTTTTTAAACGGTAATCTTGTTCACGAACTCGATTACTTCCCTGAAATACTCCAAGTCCAGTACCGCATTATTTTTATGCGGACTTCGTCGCTACGAGACCATCGTTGTCTATTTGAATTAACATGGACTTCACTCAAAAATATTTCAAGTCATCTTGATACTGTGATCGCTCGAAGTTATTTGGCTCTTCGACAGAGGACTCATTTACGGACTCGATTACTTCCCTGAAATACTCCAAGTCCAGTACCGCATAATTTTTTATGCGGACCTCGTCGCTACGAGACCATCGTTGCCTATTTGAATTAACATGGACTTCACTCAAAAATATTCCAAGTCATCTCGATACTGTGTTCGCTCGAAGTTATTTGGATCTTCGACAGAGGACTCGTTTACGGACTCGATTACTTCCCTAAAATACTCCAAGTCCAGTACCGCATTATTTTTCATGCGGACTTCGTCGCTACGAGACCATCGTTGCCTATTTGAATTAACATGGACTTTACACAAAAATATTTCAAGTCATCTCGATACTGTGTTCGCGCGAGGTTATTTTTTTTTAAACGGAAATCTTGTTCACGAACTCAATTAAATTAAAAAAAAAGCATGAAATTTACTCAAAAATGTTTGGTGATTTCCCAAAGGTCTTTCCACGCCATCTCTCGCCCATGTCTATTTCAACTATTCAGTATTCAACTTTGTATGAATTCGCAAAAGCAATCGACAAGTGGCAATTATTACCGTGATGTTAGTTTAGCTTCTACCTAATAGGTGCTGCTGTATCATCCTCCAATCCAGGTATGACGTGATCGGACTCTAATTTCCAGAACATTCTGAGCTATTCGATTTCAAACTCTATTCAAATGATGAATGCAAAGGGAGATAGACATAATATCCAATGGTATAAAGTGGGGTGATATACAGACTCAGAATCGAGTGCTTTGGTCTCAAAATCCGATTGGTTTTGTTTATTCAGGTGTTCGATTGCATCGTCATGTGATCGAGAATTATTTGGAACGTAAATATGGTAATAAACAAATTTCTGTACCAAATTTATTCACAAACACTTAAGAAATTCGCTACATATTTCAACTTCCGATTTTTTAAAAATCATCGATAATGGCGTATGGAGAAAACAGCACTGACAAATATGTATCAACTCGAGCATTCAAAACGTTCCAGCCACTGGGATTATTTCTGTTGTGTCAGCAATAAGCAATACCTATCTGTTTGAAATCGTTGACCATGTATAGATATGAATATCGAGATGGTAAATAAACTCAAATTATATGCGGATAAATACTTAAAGTTTGTTTGATTCTTTGGCAAAAATTCACTAGTATTTTGATAATAAAATAAATATACCGTGGTACCTATATGAATGAAATGCCTAAAAGTTCAAATATTACCTACCGAGCTCTCATGAAGTGGTTTGAGACTATTTATACAGGGTGTACTCACGAAAACTGACGGATTTCAATATATCAATTATTCGAATATGCTAATATAAACAACTGACAGTCGAAATAAACACTCGGGGGAATCATGCATTCTCTAGGATTTTAGATTTTTCGCACTTGCCAAAAAATTCCCGGTAATTTCGCTGAAAAATCGTATCGCATGGGTGTGATGGAGGTAGGAGGACGTTGCGTTTCACGACTTACCAAACATGTCCCCGCCACCCGCTGAGGAAAGTCTTTCGTAACGAAACTCAGGTGGTGGGGGAGGTGTAACGACGACAACGTCAAGATGCCCTACAGACGCCTACGATGAATTTATGTTTTTTGTATCTTTAGCACAAGCTGTTGCAATCAATTCGACAAAGATACATATTCAACAATTCGAACAAAGATGGTGAATATTACCATGGCACTGAAGTAAAATTTTTTATTTGAAAAAATAAACGTATTTTTCTCGAACTGACGTTATTCATTTCAATAAATGCGTACAGACAGAGACAGACATACAATGCCATGGGTTAGAGTGAGACACCTAAAATGCCTTGAATCGATCAATTTGGCTTCAAACTAAACTCTCTTATCTCTGCTGACTCATCATTTTCCTGGAAAAACAAACATCTGACTGTCGTGAGTCACACAACGGCAGCTGATGTGTGCATTATTCTTATAATTTCAGATCGAGACAGTAAACAAGTCCAAGGTCAAATCGTTATTTCTGAGAATTCAGCTCGAACCAAAGCATAAACAAGCACGGAACGTTCCTTATCGCTATTTCACGGCGGCGGAGACGTATTTTTTCTTTTTGAATTTCATTCGAGAACGAGTGAATTAATAATAATTTTTCTGTTGTGTGTGTTCTAAGACAGTAGACATTTTTCATATTTAATTTTTTCGTTTTGTCAATTAAGGCAGCGGCCATTTTTTTTTCTACACAGCGAATCACGTGACGTTTTATTTTTTCTTCCAGCCAATTGCTCTCAATGAATCACGTGACGTTTTTTCTCTTCCAGCCAATTGCTCTCAGCAAATCACGTGAGAGAAGGTTTTTTCATAACTTCCGCCATCGCCGCCATGTTTTTTCGCCTTCCGCTCCATCGCCGCCATGTTTTTTGCAGAAAAGACGCGCACCACTTAGGGTGAAACGTTTTGAACCCCCCACCCCCGAAACTGTTCGGCGAACACGGCATCTTCTTCAGCCCCAATCCTTCACCAATGGCAAGAACTCGATGGACGCGGCCATCGAGAGATTCACCGTGTGGAGCAACTTATGTACGGCCTCATGGAAGTGAAATATCAGCAGATTTTCTCATGAATCAGCTGTATTATGCTTCACACAATATTCAAGAAGAGTGGAGAGCGTACAAACAGAAAGCAGTCTTGCAGCTTTTGGTAACCTCTTGATGATTTTGGTTTTCAGATATGTAAGTCTGGAATACTTTTATCATCTCAAGACAAATTGAAACTTTTGCTTGAATCAATACAAGTATCAATAAACGATTTTTTATGAACTTTCGCACGATGAATTTTCAATCCAGTGGAATTTTTTAAGCTTTTACTGCAGGTATGACATATTGATGTTGACACTGACCTATTTCATAATTTTTATATTCTTTGACTATAATTATGCTCTAATTATTTTTCTTGGTGTTATTTTTCTTTGATTTCAGCAGTTTTCTTGATTCAACGTACTCTTTTTCGAACAGGGGTTTCGATTTGGGAAAAGACGTATTTGTTTTAAGAAGTTTTTGTTGTATCTAGTTTTATTGTGCAGCTTGGATGGTCTGAAATAAAGTCATTATTTATGTAAAAAGTTTTTGTAGGATTTAGGTTAATGAGATTAGCCCAAATTGGGTCTACTACGCTATTACCTCGCTCACTCTAGAATGTGTAGTGCCCTGAATGATCATGATCATCATATCGGCCAGTTGATAGCATACACCCGTCGTGAACGGTTGTTTTGTGAGTGATTGGAAAAACTTGTAAACTAATAAGAAGCGAACACTCTGTACTTTCTTTCTACTCTGCGTTCAAGATTCGATCTTGAATCCTAATTGAAATTTATAATGGAGGATATTTCAGGTGGGGAAAACCCTCCTGATTCAAATAACACTCCTAATGATGATAATAATGAGGTAACCTCAATTAACAAACCCAAGTATTATTTGGACAAGAAATATCAGTCCACTTATGTCGGTCCCTATTTTGTTATGATTGAACAAAATTTTGGTAGACTATTTCCAATAAGAATAGGGCACTATTTACTCGAAGATTCAACCATTCGTAATAATATCACAGATATTAAATCGGTTGGTCTTAATCGAGTCAAAGTAATTTGTAGAAATTTTGAAACAGCAAATCTGCTCATAGAACATGTTTCTTTAACAAAAAATAATGTGATTGCTTATGTACCTAAATATAACAATGATGAAAAAGGAATAATAAGAATGGTAGACACAATGTTCACAGAAGAATATCTTTTGAGAGGACTAGAAAGTGACATACATGTGACTGAAGTCAAGCGTATGAAACGTAAAGTGTTGAAGATATTTCTGGCAAAACCACTTATGTAGATAGACAAATGGTGGTTCTGACATTCCTGGGAAATAAAATTCCTGGGGCTGTTAGGATAAACATGGTTAATTTTTCTGTGGAACCCTACTATTATCCGGTGATACAATGTTTGAAATGTTTGCGTTATGGCCACACCAGTACGCAATGTAAAGGTAAAGCAAGGTGTAAAATATGTGCAACAGAAAATTGCAATGATAACCCATGCACAAATGAAGGCAAACATTGCAAAAGAAAAGAGCATGGCTCAGTAGCACGTAACTGTCCAATATACAAAAAACAGGCAAACATAAAAAAAGTTATGGCAAATGAAAATGTATCCTTCAAAGAAGCGGAGTTTGTTGTGGATAATCCCCCATACGCTAAAGTTGCTACGCACAATAGATTCTCGGCACTTGCTGATCTCAATGACTTTCCTCAACTACCAGAACCTAGTACCAGCTTCACACTACAAAAACCTGTTCCTAGAAAACCTAATATATCCAAACACAAACAACCACAACTACCCAAACAATTGGAAAAACCCAGTTTTTCTCAACTAAAAAAACGAAAAACTATATCTCCTGAACAAACGCCCATGAACGTTCCATCCAGGACCATTAAATCATCTGTCCTTCCTAACCCATATAGGAATGAGTTTATGTTACATAAAGAAAAAATACTCATTCAAATGGTTGAAATTGTTCAAAACGCAATTTATAATAGTAATAATTTTGACGAAATTCATTTCAGAAAAAACATCTCGAAAATGTTGGTAAATTATTATCATAGCGATGAACACACTGAAACTCATGATTTAGATTATGATGACGACTCTGAATACTAAAATGGCTAATAAGAACATCAGCAAAATGAATATACTACAGTGGAATATTGAATCGCTAAATGCTAGAAAAATTAAAGATCATAATATTGATGTTATAGTCCTATCTGAAATTTGGTTGAACGAAAATACTAACATTAAAAGGTTTTGATATCATTAAAAAATGTAGAAGAGATGTTTATGGTGGAGTAGCAATACTGATTGCGGAAAGTATAAATCATAAAAAAAATTAACTCAACAATTCATATAATCAGGGAATTGAAGTGTGTGCTATAGAAATTAATCATGGTTAACTAAATATAGCTTTACTGTATAAGCCGCCAAATGTTATTGTTGACACTCGCGATTGGGATAATATATTTAGACAATTTTCGTGTAGAACTATATTTTCTGGCGATTTCAATTGTCATAGTCGTATATAGGGTTGTACCAATAACTCTACACAGGGCAATCGATTGATAGAATCTATGGATAACTATGATTTAATTGCATTCAATGATGGAAGTCCAACGCGTATTTCTGCGCCTGGCCAAAATCCCTCTGCATTAGATTTGACTATAATGTCACCCTTGCTAACAGACAAAATTATCTGGAATGTAATTCCTGACTCTTGTGGTTCGGATCATTTCCCAATCATAATTAAGTCAGATATTCAAAAAAAATAAGAAACGAATTTATCCATCTTCGAAATGGTGTGATTCACGTGTGGATTGGACCTTGTTCGGGGATATCATGGATAATGCTTTAACGAATATTAATACTGAAGTAGTGGATTCATATGAAAATTTTAAAAAAATTTGGGATGCATTAAATACCACTGCCAATGAAACTATGACAATAAATAAACCTTTTTATAGTAATATTAACAGACCTTATTGGTGGGACAGTGAATGTAACGGAATAGTTCACAAACGTAAAGAAGCCCTCAAAGCCCATAAGTTCACTTAAAATTGGGAGAACTATTTGTCTTACAAAAATATTGAAGCTGCATCTAAACATCTTTTCAAACAAAAGCAACAAGATAGTTGGAAAACATACATCAACAAATTAAATGAAAGTACATTTCTGACACAGATTTGGAAAACAGAAATGTTGGCCAAAAAACTCAAATTACCGATGATATCCCAGTTATGTAATATACGGATGTAAAGTTATCTTTTTCTAGAAATGAATATTTTCTTTGTTTATTTTTAGACCTCAAAGGGGCTTATGACGCAGTGGATCTACGAAATCCATGCAACACATTGATTAATGCAGGTGTTGATAGGACGGCTTTTAATATCCATGAGATTTTTAATGGTAGAGAAATATATGTTAACTTTAACGAGTTACATGGACCAAGATTAGTGTACAGTGTATTTATACGAGTCGTAGAAAGTATCAGCAATATTTAGATGACTTTTGTGGAGTGCTACAAACTCTTAAATTATGGCTGGCTAATATGGGATTCAATATGTCGACGGAAAAATCTGCTTTAATGTGTTTTACGAGGCATCGCCTTTGCTTAAATACACATATTCAGTTGAGTGATATCAGAATACCTGTTGTCACTGAATATAAATATTTAGGTATGGTACTGGATCCAAATTCTGGCTGAAGCAAATGAGCCTCCTTCACGCTTTAGACGGCAGTTTCTTGCTAACAAATTTATGACTGAATTGAGGACATATAACTCATCTATTGTCATCAAAATTTCCAATTTAAATGTAGAAGTTTTAACAATCAGATACTGGCGTATTAAAAACTCTCCTTTGTTAACAACCGCTTTTCTTGAAACACAAGAATTCATCGATTCAATTATATCGCTAAAAACATTGGCTGTATTTTTTTTATAACAATTACGATTTAATTTTTTCAAATCCACCGTCATTTTCCCCAAGTATAATGAAGTCTCATCATATAACCAAGCTGATTTAAATGCGATAATACATAATTTTGAAATAAGTACAATTATATATACAGATGGTAGTAAAAATCTGAAAGGAGTTGGCAGTGCCGTTTATATTGAAGATCAGAGATAAACTCATGAATATCGGATTCCGAAAGTATGCAGCATTTACACAGCTGAAGCCGTAGCCATAGAACAAGCATTACAGTGGTGTTTGGACAACAGTATTAAAAAAAAAACATCATTATATCTGATTCTCGGTCTGTGCTAGAGAGTATACCACCATTTATAACGATATGATTATTTGTAAGATAAGAATACACTTTATAAATTGAAAGAGGAAAAAGGTTAAGTTATATTCATATGGGCAAAAGGGCATAGTGGAATTTCCGGAAACGTAATAGTCGATAAGGCAGCTAAGCGTGCTCGAACCGGCACTGATTCATTGGACATCTCCCGTTTTCAGAACCTGTTCGGTATATTCAAGCTGAATATGTTGGACAGCTGGAGGAGGTATTGGGCAGAAATTAGTGAACATTCAAATAGTAACTATCATACCATTCACAGAGAATTGCCAAATAAAGTCCCTCATATATTTAGCTTTAATTTCAACAAAAAATATTCCTCAATTATAACCCGGTTAAAACTGAAATATGGATGCTTCCCATCTCATTTACATAAAATAGAAGTCATAGACTCTCCACTTTGTCCGCATGACGACGAGGTCGGCGATTTAAATCATTATATTCTTCGGTTGTCAAAACTATCAAAGAGTAAACTTATGGAATGAACAGATCCAGGAAAACATTCAGTTTCCAACAAACGTTCGGACACTACTTGGGACTGATACCAAGAGGATATACGATATTTTGGTAAAGTTTATTGTTACTAATAATATCAAGATATGATATAGTGGATATATGCATTGTATGGGTGTAGGATTCTGAGCAATCGAATTTATATAATAGGTTGCTAAACTTGGTGATTTATTTCTTAAGTTTGATAAAGCTTCACAAAGATTTCGCTCTAAAACCAGGGACACTTTGCTCGTTGAAATTCAAAGACTGAATATTCCCCACAAGGCTTTCAGAATGACAATCTGGACAAACTGTACACAACTAGGTATAATATGAAATAACTACGCCTTTCGTCGAATGGTGATGCCAAACAAAAACACCTGTGGAATTCGTATGAATTCTTTATGAAGAATAGTACCGGAACTGACATCTAGGGGCGAGAGTAGTGACTATAGATATTATAAAGAAGAACACGATCAAATCATCTACTGAATTATCATGTTCTGGTACAGCTTGCCCCCCTGAACTTTGGCGTACAGACTTATGGAGCCAAAGTTGCATCTTATTGATAATAAGGTCGGAGATGGCAAACATGGAAAGTGCCTCTCTCTTTATCAGATTGCAAATATTTTAAAATATAAGTCACTGGGAAAATTACTTTCTTAATCCGATAGGGTCCTTCGAACAACAGAAGAAATTTTTTTGTCTCTGACTTTAGTGCGGACGAAATGGGATTGGCTCTTAACAACACTAAGTCATTCACTCCCAACGATTTGAAGAGATGGTTAGAATATTGTACATTACGACGAGCGGCCTTACTAGTTAAAGTTTCTTTGGCTAATACTAATTTTTGCTCGTAGGAAACCTCTAATTCGGGAATTGAAGCACCGCGAAGTTTGGAAGGTAACAATTTTTTTCGAGTTTCCCCAAATTGGAGCTCCCATGGACTGTATCCTGTGGATTCATGAATTACCGCATTAGGGAATTCTGCAAAGTTTTGCAGCTCATATGCCCACTTGGTCTGGTGATCGTGGCAAAAGGTTCGGAACAACCTGCCGAGTTCACACATTACCCGTTCGGAAGGGTTTGCCTGGAGATGCCGCACTGAAGAATAAATTACCCTAATATTATGAGACTGCAGTGTATCTTTCCACTTTGACCGCGGGCAGGAATTCATTAATGATTTGGTTAAGTATAGCGCGCGTAGTAGCCCGTTTAAGGGCAAAAAGGGTGACATATTTAGTAAAAACATCAAGTAATACCAATAAATACGTTACGCCTCCACGACTCGTTGGTAAAGGGCCATACAGATCGAGAGCTATTAATTCATTTTTTCCTGAAGGGAGTATGGAATTCAGTTCTGGTTTTGGTAGAACGCAACTTTTCGCCTTCTGACAATCATCGCAGTCTCTTATGACACGTTTTACATCACGAGACATATTGGTCCACCGGACCTCGGAACGCAACGCCCTCCAAGTTTTATAGGCGCCAAAGTGCCCGAAAAACGAATGATACGCTTCTACAAATACCCTTATCGAATTCTTGGGAACACACAACAAATAGCATTCTTCATAGTTTTGTCGAACATAAGGAACGTCCTGATTCACTACAAAACGCTTTTGCAACGAAGTGTCCACATCAATCTTACCGATGATGTCGCCGAGTTTTCGGTCTTCTCTTTGGAGTGTCCCAATATTCCGAAGTGCCAGCTCTAATTCAGGTGGTAATTTAGAATTTAACAAAAGGATTTGAAAATATTTGTTTGATGGTGCCGCTGGTCTTGGCGCTGTATACCGTGAGAGGGCGTCAGCGATAATGTTTTGTGATCCTGGGATATAATGGATATCAAAATCATAATCTTGAATGGCCAGAGCATACCGAGATATTCGGGGAGATAGTAAACGACAACTTTTCAAATAATTGATCGATTATCCGTATAGATTGTGAATTTCTTTTCGATTAAATATATTCTAAAATTTGACAATGCCCAGACAACACTCAACGCTTCTTTTTCATTAATGGAATATCGCGTTTCCCTATCCAGTAGCAGGCGAGAAGCCCAAGCTACAGGTCGGCGCTGGCCGTCAACTATTTGAAAAAGCTGACACCCGAGGGCTATATCACTTGAATCAGTTTCAAGGCAATAAGGTAAATCATCGCGAGGGTGGTACAACATCGTAGACTCTGAGAATTGGCGTTTAATTTCCTCAAATGCGGCTTGTTCAATCGCGGTCCATTTCCAACGCGACTTATTTTTCATGAGACCGGTCATTGGTGCTGTGAATTCAGAAAAATTCTTACAGAACGAACGGTCGAATTGAGCGAGACCCAAAAACCGCTGAAGTTCTTTAGCATTCCGGGGAGAACGGTAATCAATTAATGCTTGAATTCAGTAGGGTAACTATGGGCTTATGAACTCACCTTGAACTTTGGACTCTCGGTTCGTCGCTGGTCTGCGTTCATCGTATGACGTAGTCGAGAGAGATCCCTTAGATTGATAACAATTGTCCAGTAGAGCGCGCGCTGCTAAATTTCGGTGCGTCGCTGTGTTTGGCGTCGTCGTTCATCGAGTCGCGATAGATCCCTTAGATTGATAACAATTCTCCACTACCGCGCGCTTATAATATATTTAATAAGAATAATAATTGTGGATGACATATTTAGACTCAAAATACAGTATTTAAGAGAAAAAAAAAAAAACATGGCGGCTGTAAAATGTTATACCAGGTGGCTCAAAATACAGTATTTAATAGAAAAAAACATGGCGGCTGTCAAATGATATACCGGGTGTCTCAAATAACAATACATAAGAGAAAAAACATGTCAGCTTAACGGAGGTCGTGACGTTCAATGTGCGATACCCATTGGAGTATTCAGAGACTAAGTACACAATTTAATGTGCTATACCCATTTACGTTATTGTTTTCGTTTTTCATCACCATCATCAGGTGGGAGGGGGGAAGATAACATTATTTTTGGAAAGTATGTGTGTGTCATTGGGTAGTTGAAATAATCAGTAATAAAATGGCATCTAAAGAATACGGATGGAAGGTGGAGCAGTTTTGTAGACGTATTCAAGAACTAAAGTCAGATATTCAATTTTTCGAAGAAAAGGAGAACGTTTTGAAGCAGTTGAATAATTTGGACATTCAAGACAAAGTGTTCAATCGAAAATTGCCGCAAACGAGATATCCGTTAAGAAGAATCCAGCCTCACGCATTGTAGAATATGTCTCTGCGATTGAAAACAAATTTTATACTTTTGACAGCAATATTGAATAATGTTTTATACGTCAACGTACCAAAAAGAGTGAAATACATGGCAATATGCGTGAAGCAAGAAGATTTCGATCGGGGTTGCAATAGAACTCAATGGAAAACAATGCATTTAACATCAGTCAATGGAGGACAATTGGCAGTATTTGTTAGCCATGTTCCGAAGAATATAGCGTTCAAGTACAAGCTGAAACTGATATTTGACGATCTTCGAGAAATAGACACGAAAACTGAGGAATTTGTTCCAGCAGGGCGTGAGAAAAACAAATCCAAAATGGAATTTCATCTTTACAGAATCCTCATCATAGTATCTACGATATAAGCATGTATATTGATCAGAATTGTGAAGGAAATAATTGTAGTGGTTAATAGAAATGGCATTACTTTTTTTAAATAAAAAATGTAAAATTGAATTCTAAATTGTATTTATCGAAGAGTTGAAAAATATTTCATTATAGATATAAATACCACATTCAAAGGAAATAGTTGAAACTGATAAAGAGTTTCTGAACCACATTCGAAGGAAATCGTTAGAACTGATAATGATTATCTCGATGCCACAATACCAACTACACCGGAAATTCACACTCGTTATCAAATCCGCGATTAAAATGTTTTTCCGTTACTTGAATTATATCGGATTATTCTATGAAAAATACGTCCTTATCTCGCATTTTATAAAACCGAAGTGCACACAAATTTGCGTATCATTTTGTTCGTCGAAATCACCAGTTAAAGTTGTACCTGTGTCGTGCATCAAATAAGTGAAAAGTAAGTACTTTTTTATTTGCTTTTCGGTTTGATTGTGATATCTGAAATTTTTGAAAGTCATTTAACGTTTTTCATAAGATTTTTTGGAAAAGTCGTTTAGCGTTTTTCGTAAGATTTTTCTGCTTCACAAACGTTTTGAAAATTTTAGTTGAAAATAGTTCTTTTTCACGTGTGATTCCACAATTTTTTCTTACGCTCTAATATATTTTTTTGGAAAAGTCATTTTGTGTTTTTCATAAGATTTTTCTGCTCCGCAAACGTTTTGATAATTCTGTTGAAACGAGTTCTTTTTTAACTCTTTTTACAATGGAGAATGTCTTTTGTTATTTTAGATAGATCTATCGAAAGTTAATTTAGTGTGTCTTCTCAACAGAAAACCAATAAAGAAGTTAGCTGACCTCCCAAGAAACACTCCTCAAAAAATATCATCAGCTAGAGTAACCAAGAGCAAATTTGGCGAGGCTGTGCTCCTAGAGTTGGCCGATTGTATCATTTTTCTACCAACCCGTGTTACCGAAGTAATCAAGCCTAACATTCAATATTTCTGCGAGGGAAAATACTCCATCATTTGCAGAGAGTCCCAAGATTTAGGGAAGCCAAACCTCGCTCAGCAGTTCGAATTCATAGAAAATTAGCGACCACGGAAAAAAAGACCTATTGTAAGTTATACTGTTGTATTATATTATATTACAATAGTTGATTTCTCGAAAACTATGCCGAAAATTAACGAATACATCAAAATTATCAGAGATAACTACTCTAGTGCTCTTGCCAAACAAGTTTCGAATTTCATTAATCAACATATTAGGAAGTGTAATTCAGCGATGAAAAAAATTAAATTTTCTGTGGGAGAAAAAATGAAAATTATTTCAAAAATTGAACAATTAAAACGATTCAGATCACTTATCAAAATTATGGGGTGTTCAAAAATAGGTTCAGGATTGAAGCGAAGCAGTAGAGTGAAATGGCAAAATGTTGAGGCTATTTTCGATTGTAGAGTTGAAACAGGAGTAATTATCAATTTATCGCATAAAGACGCGAAAAATTTTTTGGAAGATGCTTTTTTTCCACTCCGATCAAAAATATCTAAAACTTTGAAGCGAATGAAATGTCTGAAAGTAAATACAACATTATTGGGGGATTTTGTAAAAAAATCGAATGATGGTGAAATAGTTGATAGGAAATATTTTAATACTCCCAATGCCGTCATAGACCAAGGTACTAACTTAGCTGTTTGGTATAATAATAATGTTGTAGCTATTATCCTAAATAAATTGAGCGAGTTTGAAGAAAAAGAAAGCGGATGGGCTTTAAGTGAAGTTGTATTGTTGGAAGTAGCAATAAATAAATTCGAAATTGGAAACAACGGCACATCCTTCATTAGTCTACCTAACCAAATTGCTAAGAAACGAGCTTGCGTTAACGTTCAGAATAATGATGAAATGTGCTTCTATTGGAGTGTTGTTAGCGCATTATATCCTGTAGCAAGAAACACAGAAAGGTTGTCAAAATATCCACATTATTCTACAGTTTTGAATACTGTAGGGCTAGACGCTCCAATGAAGTTACAACAAATTTCAAAATTTGAAAAACTAAACAGTATTTCAGTAAACGTTTATGCTTTAGAATTGAATAAAATTAACGAAAAATCATTTTATGTAGTAGTGCCAGCACGACTGACGAACAACAAATTACAAAGACATGTTAATTTATTACTCATTCAGGATAAATATTTTCCAAAATTAAACGACTATGACGCCCCACCTGTTGACAATGAAAATATTGATATAAAGTACCATTATGTTTGGATAAGAGATATGTCTAGACTGATAGGAACTCAAGTAAGCAAGTCTCATCGTAAAAAATTTTTGTGCGATCGGTGTCTCAATCATTTCAATTGCCAGCAGAAATTGAAAGACCATGAAGCACTTTGCAAAAATTCAAATAATTGTAAAATTTCTTTTCCATCATACGATTACGTTGAATTCTGTAATCATGTTTATAAACAACAATGTCCTTTCATCATTTACGCGGATTTTGAATCAGTTTTGGAAAAATGTAACAAGAAAATTTCTCAAAAGACGAAAAAATATCAAAAACATAAAACATTCAGTGCGGGCTACTACCTCAAATGTTCTTTCAATGACAGCTTTTCACAGTTCAAAAGCTGTCGAGGTGAGGATTGCATACAATGGTTCACAGATGAAATGGCTAACATTGCCAAATTTGTAGAATCAAAAATCAAAAATATTGTGCCAATGACATGCAATCCTGATATTGTTAATGCTAGAGTGTGCAATATTTGCGAAAAACCCTTCAGTAAAGAAGATATCATTGTACGTGATCATGACCATTTTACAGGTAAATTCAGAAACTTCGCTCACCAAGCTTGTAACTTGAATTTTCGAAAATTGTTTATTGTACCCATTGCTTTCCACAATCTCTCAGGCTATGACAGCCACTTCATTATCAAAGATATTGCTAAAAAGGGAAACGTTAGCATACTTCCTTCAAATAAAGAAAGGTACATTTCTTTTACTCAATTCGATGCCGATACCTCAATCAAATTCCGTTTCATAGATTCTTTTCATTTTTTTGGTTGCCAGCTTAGATGAGCTAGTTTCCACGTTGAAAGTTGATGATTTAAAAATATCAAAGAAAGAATTTCAACAATATGACGATGAGAAGTTCACCCTTCTCACTAAGAAGGGTGTATTTCCCTACGATTATGTCGATAATGTGAGAAAACTAGAGGAAACTGTGCTTCCATCACAGGAACATTTCTATAATAAATTGAATGAGGAAAATATTTCTGAAGAGAAGTATGCTCACGCTTTACATATTTGGGGAACTTTCGAAATTCAAAATTTGGGGTCGTACTCAGACTTATACTTCAAGACCGATATTCTGTTGTTGGCCGATGTATTTGAAAACTTTCGAAAAAACTGTATAGCAACTTATGACTTGGATCCAGCATGGTTCTACACTATGCCCGGATTCACGTGGGATGCTATGTTGAAATATACTAAATGCAAATTACAAATTTTGAAAGATATCGATATGATAATGTTCATAGAAAGGGGTATAAGAGGTGGAATTTCAGTTTGTTCAAACAGATTTAGTGAAGCCAATAACAGGTATATGGATGTCTACGATCCCAATAAACCTTCGAAATATATTTTATATTTGGACGTCAACAACCTTTATGGCTGGGCGATGTCAGAGTTTTTACCTTACGACGGCTTTCAGTGGGTAGATAATTTCAATTTGGATATAACTGATATCCCAGACGACGCATCAGAAGGATATATCTTAGAGGTAGACTTGGAATATCCTGAGAGATTGCACGATTCTCATAAAGATTTCCCTTTTTGTCCTGAACACCACGCTCCCCCAAATGCTAAACAAAAGAAATTAATGGGTACTCTATACAACAAATCCAAATATATTTTGCACTATCGGAATTTGAAACAGGCATTGCGAAACGGTTTGATTCTAACGATAATTCACAGGGTGTTGAAATTTCAACAGTCTGCGTGGCTGCAACCATACATCGAGTTGAATACTCGTCTAAGGGCTGCAGCTACCAGTACCTTTGAAAAAAATCTCTTCAAATTAGCAAACAATGCAGTTTTTGGTAAAACGATGGAGAACATCCGGTTGCATAGGGTAGTTAAACTTGTCAAATCTTGGAACGGGCGTTATGGTGCCAAAAATTTTATTTCAAGCCCTAGGTTTCAGAGTAGAACCGTTTTTGATGCAGACTTGATGGCTATTGAACTGAAAAAGACTGAACTAACATTCAATAAACCTATGTATGTTGGAATGGCTATCCTAGATATTTCAAAAACGTGTATGTTTGATTTTCATTATGATTTTATGGTACCCATCATGGGAGATGGATGTAAGCTGCTGTATACTGATACAGACAGCTTCATTTATGAATTAACTTGTGATAACGTCTATTCCGAAATAATAAAAAATCATCCTTCAAAATTCGATACCTCTGATTACTCTCAAAATAATGAATATAACATCTCCCTTCTAAACAAAAAAGTACCAGGTCTAATGAAGGACGAAGCTAATGGTAAAATAATAACATATTTTGTAGGTTTAAGATCCAAAATGTATACATACAAAGTCCAGGGTGGGAAAGTAACAAAAAAATCAAAGGGGGTGAAATACGGTGTGGTAAAAACTAAAATTCAATTCGAAGATTATGTCAATTGTCTTGAAAATTTTAAAGAAAAAATCGTCACTCAAAACACCATTCGCTCATTTGCTCACAACGTTTTCAGTATCGAACAGACTAAAGTCGCCCTGAGTCCTTATGATGATAAGCGTCAACTGATTCCTCAGTCATTCGATACTTTACCATGGGGGTATCGAGCATAGTTTTCGAGAATTCAACCATTGGATTATATATTTACAACTGTATAACAGGTCTAAAATTTCCTAAAAAGGTTACAGATTAAACATGGCTAATAGGTGCGTTACACCAGGAATTGAAGGAACACTATCCACTCCGCCAAGTCTACAAGAATTGTCTGCAAACGCAATTTATTGGACTACCAAAAATCGTGCTTCGTTTGATGAGAAACTTCATATTGAAATTTGGTATTCCAAAAATTTGCCAAGTACTTGTTATTTCATTATTCCAAAAGAATTCAAAGAATTACTTAATATAAATTGTATTAGAGAACTGAAAAAACAAATGAGGAAAAATTACTATTTTACTGATTCAGATTGGCATACATTTTTGAAATTTAAATTTGTAGCTCGCACAAGGTATAGATGAAAATTTGAGTATTTATATGTAATAAAAAATATATTTTAAAAGTTTTCGCCAGGATATTTCTTAAACACGCTTCCAGATGCTGCTTCTCCTCCACAGAAACGGCATAACGCATTGTATTTTTAACCCTTTTCACCCCTTTGGCACATTCCCTCAATCCTTCACCTCATCATTCGGGGTGATAAGGCTTAGTAAAGCGGCGATGTACTGAACTATTTCAGCAAACATTGACATTACGATTACTGTAATTATAAAAAATTCTAGTGTTAAACGTTCAACGTTGCTTTCAACGAACAGAATGATCATGTAATTATATATTCTATGTAATAAAAAAAGAAAAAAATGCTTTTATTTAAACATCATTCATAAAAAGAAATCATTCTAGAAAGAAAGGTTTTCAATCAAAATGTTCAAATTCCACTCTGAAATTATTTATATTTGAAGTAGGTATTTCCAGCATTTGCTGTAAATACCTACTTCAAGTATGGAGAATTTCAGAGTGGAAGTTGGAAATTCTGATTGGAATACCTGTAATAAAAAATATAATTTGAAATTTGTTTCCATTTATGAACGATAACTACTGCTTTCAACGAACAAAATGATCATGTAATTATATATTCTGTGTAATAAAAAAAGAAAAAAAAATGCTTTTATTTAAACATCATTCATAAAAAGAAACCATTCTAGAAAGAGAGGTTTTTAATCAAAATCTCCAAATTCCACTCTGAAATTATTTATATTTAAAGTAGGTATTTCCAGCATTTGCTGTTAATACCTACTTCAAGTATGGAGAATTTCAGAGTGGAAGTTGGAATACCTGCAACATCTAAAATAAATGACTTTTTCCAACACATGCTGGAAATACTTACTTACGCTTCGTTTTCGTGAAAGTGCAGCGTTTAAAATATTACAATGAATTATTTTAGATACCCATGTACCTGCAACATCTGAAATAAGTATCTTTTCCCAGCATATGCTTGAAATTCATATATTTGAAGTAGGTATTTCCAGAACATGTTGGAAAAAGCTGCTACATACATACATACATACATATCTGAATAAAATATGCATTGTATATTTTTCAAAATTATTTCAATAATCGTTAAACAAAAAGATTCATTTTATATAGAGAATTGAAAAAGTGCCTCAAAATTTGTTTTTTTGAAAGATTAGAATATGAAGTATTTTCTATGGAGGACAGTGAACCCAGGCTTTGTATAGTGTTGAGCAAAAAAAAAAGGTAAGTTGAAAATGTTTTTATGTTTGAGTGTCTGCAAAGTAATAAAAATTTAAACTTGAAATTAAACACACAGAATTCATTATTTTCATTTATAACATAAATCATTAACAAATTTTTGTTTACAATTTTTGATTTCACTATAAGTGTAGGCGTTGGGCTGTCGCCCGGTTTAGCGAAGATAGCGAGCAAACTCACACTTGCCCCAAATTCACACTCACCCGAGCTTACCTTACTTGAAGTAGGTATTTCCAGAATATGCTGGAAAAAGTCATTTATTTCAGATGTTGCTGCTACATGCATATCTGAATAAAATGAGCTTGAATAAAATATGCATTGTATATTTTTCAATTTTTTTTTTTTTATTAAAGTATGTATTGTATAAATTCTATCTAATATGCCAAAATAAGATTCAGTGCAACTCCCTCAGCGAATTCTGCAAAACCACGAAATCGTTCTCGAAGGAAATTGTTGAAACTGATAACGAGAACGAAATTCCGGTGTAGTTGGTATTGTGGTCTCAAGAAAAACAGAAATGATTGGAAATCTAAGCAAATCTTCAAATAAATAAAACAAATTACCATTTAATTTTTATTGCATAAATCATACACAATTTTTTGCTTATAATAAAATAAATATTCACGTAAAGCATTAGCCAACATACTATCTAAACATGAAGCTTGACAAAAACCTTCTATAATTTCTTCCAAACTTTAATTAGTTTTATTGTCACGTAACCATGATTGAATAATATCAAAAACACCTCGATAATAGTCACAAAAGTTCATAGCATCCAGCATAGCGATACGGTCAGACAGCACCCCCAAGTGTGTATTGAGAATATCGTTGACATCTTGTTCAGACAACTCCATGTTCGTGATATCCTTGGAAATGGAAATTTGTTTGGTATTACTTTCGATGTACTGTGTGATGTAAATGTAATCCCCGCAACGTATTGTGATTGGATTATACTCATCTACATACTCATCGATTTGTGATTCAAAGAAATTTTCCTTTATTTCTTGCAGGATGTCAATGAGGGTTGCCCATTCAAAAGAATCAAAATTGATAGATCAAATGGAGAACTGCTGCTTCAAAACGATGCATGAGCTAAAATCCCTGGAGGGACTTATACCACATCGAATTCCGTAGGATGGCATAGGGAAGACCATCAACATCAACTGATGTTCGTTCCGAGCTGCCATTTCGTATTGCCCCAATGCTCTGTCGATGGCATTTAGAGTTTCTTTATAATCTTCCCCATCACTATCGCACATTACTTCAACTTCACTGACGTAACCACTATCTTGAGACATTTTCGTTTTCAAACTGATTATTCGTCTGTGCTTGCATACGCTTTTATAGCTTCAGATCACGTGGTCAATTTTAAAATTGTTGTTGCATGTTTGTTAACTATGAAAAAAATATTTGAAAGACCCCTCGAAATTATATGATTTGTGTTTGTTTCCCATGAGATTCTATACAAAATCAACGTTTTCGATCCAACTGTTATGTTTGTTATGCAAACCGAGCCATTTAACGTACATTTTTTTGCCTTTCTTCCTCAGAACTTTTTCCACGAGATATATATCTGGATTTGCAGTTTTTTGTAATTCCTCTGCATAAAAAGCACCCTTGATAGGAGCACCCTGCATATCTTCCAGCATGAAGGTAGCAGGGTTGGTGATATTGACTTTGATGATTTTGAATAATTCCGTAGTCCAAGTGGGTGTGTAACCTTTTTCGAAAACGTGCTTTGCCTTACTAATTCGCACAACATCGCCGACTTTGAATTTTCTCGGTCCAGCTATTTTCAAGTGGCTGTATGTTGATTTGAGAATTTCTTTTTCGTTGGTTTTATCAATTTCCGAAGGTTTCATACCCGTCTTTGCATGGCGCGTATCATTGTAAGATTTTGTGATTTCAGGTAATATATTCAACCATTTGTAGCTGCCATTCAAACTGAAATACTTGTACAATCTTTCTTTTAAAGTCCTTATAATCCGTTCGGCCATAGAGGCTTTGAGGATGCTGTACGTATTGTAGTGATTTATCTCGTGTTTTTTCATCAAACTCTGGAATTTACTGTTGTAAAATTCCGTTCCCTGATCGGTTTGTAGATTTTTTGGGCATCGTTTCGTGTGTGTTGAAATATCTGCAAACGTTTTGGTAATTTCCTCCCCCGTTTTCGTTTTCAGCGGACGAGTCCACACGAATTTCGAGAAACAGTCTATAACGACTAGAATGAGTTTGAAATTACGATTTTGATGGGCGTAAGGTCTCATTTCGGCCAAGTCCATTTGCCATAAATCATCTAAGCCTTTAATAATGGTGCGACGTCGAGGATAATTTTTTCTAATTGGTTTGTGCAGTTCACGGACAAGTTGAATCTTGTCTGTGGAAGCCATCATACGTATGTGATGACGTAACTGTGAAACCTACTATTTTATCATGGTGATGTATACACTACATTTTGTCTTTTAGTAATTTCCTCGACAGCAGATTTTACACTCGCTATATCTGAATTTATTTTGGTGATTTGCTGTAAAATATCAATTCGAAACTGGTTTAACTCATTCTTGGTTAGCAGCATTTCCTTGTGCTTAATATCCCATTTTAAATTGTGTGCATGAATCGAATCGGTTATTTCAGAAATTTTTTTCAACAAATCTCCACGAATATTTTCAATATCAGTTTTGTATTGTAGGTTGAATTTTTCGAAAAATGACCTTGTTTCATTATAGCGTACCTCACTTAGTTGCGTTATTTCAATAAAATTATTTGCAAGTGTTCGTGTTTTCTTTTCCAGAAAATTTTTTGTTGCAATCAATTCATTTTCAATTTCATGTTGCATCTTTGCCATTTTGTCACTCAGTTGAACTATTTCCGAATGGTGTTGTTCACCTTGATGTTGTATAGTTGCAGCAATTCTTCTATCGATTTCATCCACATATTGTTTATTGGCAGCATCAGTATTTTTGGTGGGCCTCTTTACATTACTCAATTTCAAATTATCAAAATCGATGTTACCATCTGGAGTGTGCAGCAAGCCGCCGCCTCCAGAGGGCGTAGGTAATTTTCGCTTTCTATCACTGGTGTAACTGTCGCTACGTCCGAACTTATCGATAACCATTTTGAAAATGTGAATGTATGCATAGATGTATGTCATCTTATAGAATTATATTTGCCTCTTTGAGTTCACTCAAAATGGCAATAATCTCATTGTCATGCGAAGTATTTCTAGCATCCCGAGAGGCTATCAATAATTTGAGGCGTTCGCATAGTTCGTTTGGGTCATCCCAATAAACAAACTCGATGGGTTTGGTATTGAATGTCATTGCAATAGGTATATTTTTAAGTAAACCGCTACCTTTTGCTGCAAGGTTGGATGTTTTAGGTAAACCGCTACGTGTCGATATTTTACGTTGATTTGCTGGGGGAAACATCGGTTTAATTATTTCGGTATATTTGTATCTTTTACTACCTTTCGGATAGCCTAGGGAGTTTTTGTGAATGTTCGACAAATCTACAATTGATTTGTATGCCTGCGTATCTTCATTATTATAGTTTTCAGGTGTGTTTAAAAATATGAGTTCATATATACCGGGTGTTGCTCTCCACTGATATCCACCCATTATAATGTATCCGCTGCGTTTGTCGAAATCTATTTCTTTGTTACCTAGGAACCATTTTGAAGATACACCATCATATACAGGACCGTATACTTTATCTATTTCTTTGTCATTAGTCCAATGTTTTATAATGTACTGTTGAGCCATTATAGGATATTGATCGATATATTCCTGTAAAACTTGTTCATTCATGTCTGACACAAAGCTCTTATCTTGTTCCTCTTGTGTGCCTACGCTAAAGATATCCTCATCATCATCAGCATCATTATCGTCTGTACTTGCAACATGTTCGAGGGATTGGAATGGAGTCATCGTTTCGATGGATTCAAATGGAGACGTTTTACGCTCTTCCACTTTCTCTTGTTTGAGTTCAGATTTTACCTCACTTTTCATTGGGGTAGTAGGAGATTGCGACGTCGGCGGCGGCATTGCTGCTATTTTCCTCAATGGGACAGATACAGGTTTAAAGAATTTTTGCAATGACTCATCTTCTTCGGATCTACCCAATTTCAAAGCCAAATATTTTTTTCGAATAGCTTTTGCAATTTCATTGATTTTAGTCTTTCGAATAACATCAACTTCTTTGCTCAACGGTTTCATGATGACAACTGTGAGATATATCAATCTCTCTGTATACTTATATATTTATCGAATCCTTGACGATAACGTCCAGCATTTATATCAAAATCTTTCATAATCACAACGGTTCCATATCGATGTTGCCGCCAACATTCTGCACACATTGCCTTGAATTCTTCGAACGTCATGTCTGGGGAAACGTGTTCATCGAATACATGTTTCAAATTCATTTCATCCTGCTTGAAAAGCACAATCATATTACAATTGTCTCGTATCAATTGTTTTGGAATTTTTGAATATGTCTGACAAAGATATGCAGCATCAATATTTCGGTGTCTACAAAAGGAGTAGTATTCTCGAATTTTCTGTTGACCATCGCATGCAACATCATCGAAAATGAATATGGAATTTGATTTGGCCTCGTGAGGGCTTATGATTTCCTCATTTTCCCTGAACGGATAATATCCCAGTCCCTTGACTTTCCCCAAAATTTCTTGAACCACCTCATATTTGGGTTGGTACAAAGATTTTGAATATACGTAGATGTTTTCGAATTTTGCTCCATTCGGGTGGAATAAAAGTGTTAAGATGGCATTTGTCTTTCCACAACCACTTGGTCCGCAAATAATTGCACGAAACGAATTCGGTAATAATTTACCATGCTTCCCAGCCATACTGCTATCAAGGTCTCCATTCAAAAAATCTAAATTTTCAATAGGCAGTGTCTTGTCTTGTTGAACGACCTCCATGATGTGATGAAAAAACATGAGTGCGCCACGGTTATAAATAAACGCATTGAAGGTATCTTTCATAATTATCAATGTTGACTTACTCTGGTGCAGGTGTTGTCAATTCAATCATCAATAAGCTCCCATTCGAATTGCATCTACCAGGTTATTCGTTTTGCGGGCCTGGCACCAAATTGAGGCAGAGATTACAACGCGGAGAAACTGGCGTGAATCCTTTGGACGAAAGCTGCAGAGAGCACGATATTGCATACTCTCAATCCGACTCTCTGGAAGACCGCCATAAAGCAGATAAAGTGTTGGAAAATAGAGCTTGGGAACGAGTTAAATCTAAAGACGCTAAATTTGGGGAACGGGCTGCAGCTTGGCTTGTTACTTCCACCATGAAAGCCAAACGTAAGCTTGGTATGGGTGTGTCCTTTCGCCGTAACTTGCTTCAAAAAATTATTAAAAATTGGAAACACAATCCTACTAATATTAAGAAATCTAGTGCTTCGGCTTTGCGAGCTGCTAAAATGGCATTGAGTCAAGCTGGAGGACGTAAGAAAATACGAGTGCCTAGAATAATTCCATTCGATGCAAAGCCCAGAGGAATTTTACCACTTATACCTATATTTGCTGCACTTTCGGCTTTGGGTACGATGGCAGGCGGAGCGAGCGCCATCGCAAAAACCGTGATAGACACAAAAAATGCTAATAAGAAGCTGGAAGAAGATCAGCGTCACAATAAAGCCATGGAACATTTAGGATCGGGTCTGTACCTGCGCAAAACCCCTCGAGGATTTGGACTGTTCCTGAAAAAACAACAACGCAAAGGACGAGGTCTTTACCTGAAAAAGCAAAAAAACTGCTAGATAAGCTACCCCATAGAGCATTATACGATTCGGAAATTAAAAAATGTGCTCGTCAGATGAAAATACCGCATTTTCGTGGAGTCTTTATGCCTGATACGTTGCCAACTTGTGGTCCTTGGCTGCGAGAATGCGCTGTATTGAACTTGGATTCTCACTTGAATGCGGGCACTCATTGGGTAGCTTACAATAAAAACGGCAATGCCGCACAATATTTCGATAGTTTCGGCAATCTCAAACCTCCAATGGAATTGGCAAGATATTTTGGGAGGGGTGTAAGAATTACATATAACAATAGTCAATATCAAAATTGCAATCAGAGTAACTGTGGACATCTTTGCCTAAAGTTTCTACTTCATAATGTCCACCGCTGAGATGTATAGATCGCTGGCTGAAATGCATAAATATAAATCTTTGAGAGATTTCACCGATGCTGAACTGCGAGCTTTGTCAATCGAATATTTGATTGGGAACGCAGGACCTTGGGAGTTGTTGGATGTATGGCATAGGTTACCAAAGGACTACAAAAATCGATTCGCTTTGCAGATTCGCCTACCATGTTTCATTCATTACAAAAATGAGTTTGGACTGTCAACGGCATCACTAAAAGAAGCAGAGTATCATGGGCCAGTTAGTGCACAATTTCAATGTTATTATTGTAATAATAAATGATTTTTCATCCAAGTTGTTGTTGTTCATTATTTAAGGCGGGTCGCTTCCGACACTATATCAGTCATGTCTATGATATTGACGTTAACGAGTCGTTCTTCAACGCTTTCCATCGATTTCAATCCGCCCATTCAATTGGATTCTGATTCAGAATACAGTTTGGCTTTGCTCAGCTTCCATTCGTACAACAGTATACCCAACATTGAAGAAGGTACAAAATTCTACTACTTTGAAAACGGCGGCAAAACTAAACTGATTATCGATATCCCTACTGGCTCTTACGAAATTGGTGATATTGAGGCTTTGATCAGCAAACACATCACACCCAAAACGTACAAGGAAAACCCTCAGGAATTTTTCTACCTGAAACCGAATAATAACACGCTGAAAAGCGAAATATTCTGCCTTAAACACTCAATTGATTTCCGACCTGAAAACAGTTTGGCCCGCATTTTAGGGTTTTCGTCTATTCTTCTCAAACCCAACTTGCATTACGCATCAGATCTACCTGTAGATATCATTAAAGTACGTACCATACACATAGATAGCAACATTACGTTCGGAGCATTCTACAACGACGCACCGTCTCATACGATATACGAATTTGCTGTTGGCGTTGATCCTGGTTACGCAATCGACGAAACACCCAACCACCTCATTCATCTACCCATTGCTCATAGAGACGAAATAAACAATATTACGCTGCGAGTGCTGGACCAGCATTCTCAACTCGTTGATTTTCGAAACGAAGAAATAATCGTTCGTTTGGAATTGAAGCGAAAGTATGGTGCTAACTATTCATAAGAATAACTCACCACCATACCCCCCTTCAGTCTTCACCAAGACTTTCAACGTGCGTCAACTACTATCACCGGAGAATAAACTGTTTTTGGAATCTCTCGGTTATCATGCTGTCCAATCAAGTGTTCAACATTTTCCGAAAACCACAAAACGATGAATCCATACAAAAGGTGGAATGGCGGACTCACTACCCATATGTCAAGTCCTTTCGCAACAATGATGTCATTGAAATCAACATCAATCAATCTGACGCTTACGATGCTTTGTATGATAGTCTGTTATTCATCAGTGGAAAAGTTCTGAAAACCAAAGGAGATGGTCGTGTAACATTCGTAAACAATGCTGGTGCTTTCATGTTTCAATCTGTTAGTTATGAACAAAGCGGTAAGGAGTTGGAGACGGTCCGTGAAGTTGGAATTGTTAGTACTGTCAGGGGCTTTCTCACCTACACTGACGAAGATATCAAGCACTTGGCCAATTCAAGTTGGACTTTTCCCAGCAACGCTGGGGTTATCAGCACCACTGATCTAACATTCAACATGCTCATACCCATCAGGCATTTTTTGAATATTTTCAACGATTATCAATGTGTTTCCTATGGCAAACATACCATCCGATTAGTACGAGCTGCAGATGATAGCAACTGCTTCAAAATAGAGGAGACCGCTGGATCGTCGGCTGGTACGACAGCAGTCAAGTTGGAAATTGAAAATATTGAACTCAAAGTAAAGAGAATCTTTCCACATGATCAAATTAAATTACAACTCTTGAAGGCCATCCAAGCTGATACTCCTATTCTCATGCCGTTCAGAAAATGGGAACTTCATATGTTGCCTGCTCTCACACAAGGTGCAAAAAGTGAAATATGGGCCGTCAAGACTTCCTCGTTTCTCGAAAGTCCTCGCTATGTGATTGTATGTTTCCAAAAAGACCGTGATTACACCAAATTCAACAATGATCCAACAATATTCGCTCATTCGAATATCACCAATATAACGCTCACTCTGAACGGTGAAAATTACCCGAAAGAAAATATGCATCTGAATTTTGCAAAGGGTAATTTTTCGCAAGCCTATTTCAACTATGCACAATTCGGTCTCAGCTACAAAATTACTAATCAACATAATCCTCTGCTGAGCTCCACCGAATTTGTTGGCAAGACTCTCTTTGTCATCGATTGTTCCAGAAGGGATGAGAGCATAAAAAGTTCCACTGTTGATGTGAAACTCGAAATCGAGGCATCTGAAGGATTTCCCCAAAATACTAGAGCCTATTGCATCATTGTGCACGACACTGTTATTGAGCACCTCCCACTCAGCGAAATCATTAACAAATTAAACTGAACATATGCTTGTCACTTCAGTATCAATCACAGAGTCAACATGAAAATAGCTGTTGTAGATATTCAAGGCTTTACCATCGAGCAACAATTCCATCCTAAGGAGATTGCCGTTAGGATTGGAATTCAATGTAGTAATTTTCTTCTGCTGCCAACTATACCATTTTCCTCTTTGAGTAGAGCAGATAAACGTACTGCCTGTTTCTTGGAGCGAAACGTTCATGGATTGAGGTATTCCTCTGGCTTTGTGGAATATCATCAATTAGATTCCATCCTCAAGAAAAATTTACAGAATGTTGATATCATTTATGTTCGTGGACTGCAAAAACGTGACTATCTTACAGAGAAATTTCATCAATTGAACCTACCTACACGTGTTGTGAATTTGGAGGACTATGATAATACGTCATGGATGGTTCCCACATTCGGCGACAATGATGGTATATCACCCTGTATGCATCACATTGATAAGCAACCCCACTATAATTGCAGTCTCCGAAACGTAGATATTCTATACAAATGGCTATGTGATATGTTACCAAAATAAAAATACTCAATAAATTTGTATTCAAACTGTTTTCTTTTATTTTTACTTTATAACCTAAGTTAGTGGTCTGCCTCCCCTCAAAAATCCAATCAAAATAGACGTTTTTCGCGTTCGAAAAAACAGCTAAAATTCATAACGCTCAAACACGCAAAAATGTGACTACAATAAGCGTTTTTCGCGTTCTAAAAAACAACTAAAATTTTAAACGCTAAAACACGTAAAAATGCGACCGCAAAAAAACGTTTTTTGTAAGGTTAGTTCATTAGTTCGTTCTGGTTCAATCAAACTGTCACTCTCTGCCTGTCTGTCTGTCTGTCAAGAATCGAAAATATCAAACGTTGATCGTGTCGCAGGGCAGGCTCGCCGCGCTCCTACGATGATTTTTTTTTGTGTATGGTCACCTTTAGTGAGCCATTTTTACACTTAATAACTCTCAATTCTCACCTAGAAGCCAGTCGAATAATATTAGATTTTTGCATTATATTCAGGTCACTAGTCTAGTCTCACCCTGTATGATGTAAAGTCCCAATCTCCACCCAGTGGAACTCCACTGTACGTAGTTTTACCAATTTACCGGAAATTCCTGACTAGTTTTCAATTTTATTAATTTGTGGCCCCAAACAGTCGAGCACCCGGTATACAGAACACTTAGAGCAAGGTTTCGACACGCTAGTCTCTTGTTGGGTGGAAAGATTCCGTGGCTCCATTTGTTTTCACAAATTATTTTATTTCAATTCGATTTCTCATCAGGTTGGCCAAATCGGAAACGGGTATAGATTCCTCGGCGAAGGAATACGTGTATTTCTTCGGCGTTCAAGAATCACGTTGGTTTATGGTTTTTCTCGGGGCTCTCCGAATATCGGACCGCCCTAGGAATCGAGATATCTGAAATTCTGACTTTCAATATCTCCCTAGATCTGGGGAGTATTTAGTGACTTTTGTCAAATACTCCCTAGAAAACGCAGGTAACGGGACTTTAACGGTCATTTGCCCAAATCCCGCGCGTTTTCGCGAGCTGTCATGAAAACCCAATATATGATTAAAATTTTTAACGATGAGATTCAGAACGAATCCAATTCAGCATTCGCCAAGAAATTTCCGTCGAGAAATGAGCTCCAGAATTTCTCGACCGAGTTTTGTTCGCCGTTCTCGAGCGCGATTGGCTAAAGCCAGGCCACGCCCTCCGAACCGTGAATATAAATATAGAGCGCTTTGCGCGACTCGACACAGTGTTCCAGTACGCTACCTGCTAAAAGCGACGAACCTACGTATACTCAGCTGAGTGAATATTACAAAGTATTGTGAAAATTAGTATTTTTGAGAATTTCAAAGTATTGAAATCCAATAGTACGAGAGTTCCAGAAAGTTCCTGAGAATAATTGGCGAAAGAGAATAGTACAAATTTGGCGAAACTGTGTTCCAGAAAAGTCCTTCGACGAAGGTGAAATCGAAAGTTCGAGAAAGAGAATTTTACAAGGCTGAATATTGGAAATATTGGGTTTTCAAAGAAGAGAGAAGATTCCAGAAGGTGTGCAGGCTCAAGAAAGAAGATCTTCGGCCAACATTTTTCTGCTAGGCCAACTTGTGTTTCTTGGAGGGATATCAAGAAAACAAACATCCCTCCAAAAAGAATTCGTTGATCGCATGATTGCTGTGGACACTTTAGTTCTTTTCAGAACTGAATAAGAAGTGTTAAATTTTGGGACTCAGTGCGAGCCCACTATAAAAGAATTCGTATTCTTGAATATTTTATATTTACTAATTCAATTTTTTTCTTTCAGCCTAGCCTGGCCTCCACCGCCGGTGGAAGCAGCGGCTCCGTATTGCCTGGATTGGATTGCGTGGTCCCGGAATCCATGCCAGGTGATGCCTACCGGATCACTGGGGTGAGTCTTCCGTAATAAGACGAGCCATTGCACTAAGGTGAGACGGGGCGGTAAAGCGCAACTTCTCTCCCGGGAGAGACACGGGTAAACTCCCTGGATAGGCGCGTTAAAACACTTAGTTTTATTTTGTAGATTCTGTTTAGCTATCGACTAATCATAATCTCTCTTTCAGCTACTCTGGTAAGTTAAATTAGGGACTTAGGGCTCTTGCTAGGAGTAGGCTAGTTGTAAAAATCATTGGTTGGCATTATCCCTATCATTTGCAGAATTTTCTCTTTGTAATTTTCTTTGTAAAAATTGAGAGATTCTGGGCGGCGAGAATGAGGTCGAACCCGGAGCTGGCCGAGGCACCTCAAATCAACAATTCTATTTTTTTTAACAATTCAACCAACTCCCATTCTCGACATGGCGCCCAACGTGGGGCATTTAATCGTCATACTGATGATGGACAAAATGACCGAAACGTCGGAAATGATGATTTTCGAAGTTTCGAAATTCCAGAAAATTCTGGACAACGAAATGGCGATTATTTCACTGTGATCAGTGAACGAACTCAATTCCTTGATAGGGAACGCCATGCACATTTGTCTGAGGAAGAACGTGTTCAGGTCGAAACGTTCGATCCACGAATTTCCACTGTTATGAATGATAGCGATTGGTATACTCGCTCAATGGCTTCGACACGCACCCTCGAAGGTGAGCGGGCAGAAGCTTCATATTTGCAGAGTGCATCTGCTAATAATCCATTTTCCTTACTTTTCAAAACGTCGCCTACTTCCGATCCCAGCGACGAAAAATTAAGTGGGAACAGGTGGCGCCCAAACTTTAAAAGCGAAGAAAGCCCAAGAAGGGTTTCTTTTGCTCCGGAAGATAATATTCCAGTCGGAAATTCTACGATAAATCCGGAAACCATAAATACTGTTGCCCCTGCTCCGCCACAAAGTGACATGGCGCAGCTGGTGCAAGTTCTCAAGGAACTAACAGGCCATTCGAAGCCGAAAACCCTTCATAGAAATAAATTACCCACTTTCAGTGGAAAAGATTCAGAAAACCCCAGATATTTCCTGAATAAACTGGTGTCTGAATTCAGGAAAGCGGATTTAGATCTGGACGATTGGGTGGCTCATGCTCGAAGTCAGCTTAAAGGTGAGGCCCAAACATGGATGAATTTGTACAACGATATTAATGCCACTTGGCAATTTTTCGTAAACCGCTTCCTTGACAGGTTTGATAGCCAGGAGCTACACTCACGACTCCTTGCAAAAATTTATGGAGAAAAACAAACGAAAAGTAAAACTGATATTTTCATCGGAGAGAAAATGGCCCTTATCCGTCGAGTGATGCCAAATCTGCCCGAACTGGAGGCCATACGCTTAATAACAGAATTGATTGACCCTGCTATACAATCTTTTCTCCGAGACAAGCCGATTGTGAACCTTGAAGCATTCACAAGGCATTGCATTCAAATAGAGGCCAGCTTGACCGCCCCTAGCTGTTTCAAAACAAACAGTAAAGCCACTGTCCAGGAACCTACTAGACAAGCTAACGTGGGTTCGAACAATGTTAACATTGCTAGAAACACTAATACCCAGAGCCAGTATAATGGAAACTGGAGGGGTAATGGGAATTCGAACTCCAATGGATGGAGGAATTCCAATACTAACAGAAATGAAAACAGAGACTCTCAAAGAGAAAGAGAGGACTCTCGGAATTATACAAGGGGCCAATTTTCTGCTGCTCGGGGCAGAGGCTCTTATGGAAACGTGGGCCAGAGGAATCCCCCACCCACACAAAATCAAAGGTCTCCAGATAGTAGACTTAACTACATAGCGGAAGAGGATGCTTATTGTTCGGGAAACGCCAGGCAAGACGCACCACCTACGGCGATGGTGACGTCTGCTCGCCAGTAAGCCGAGTCCCCACTTATATCCCAAAAGTGGAAATTGTCACTCATTCGAACATTTCCACCCAAACTTTGGGAAACGCAAACCCTGAAAACAATTTTCCTTGTGTAAATATTTCAATTCAAACAGATGAGTCTGTTGAAGTCCCTGTAAATAATTTTCCCCCTCTAGAGGCTTTAGTGAGCCTGGAAGATGGACACATAAAGTGCAGAAGGCTTCCTAGGATCCCTGTGTGCGCCGACGGCAAACAGGTATCTGCCCTAATAGATACAGGAGCAAGCACCAATTTTATAAGAGCAAGCCTACTTGAGGAACATGATCTGTCAAATCTTCCAAACCCGACTGCTATCAGATTAGGATGCAGAGACAATACGTCCTACAGTTTAGGACAGAAAGAGATAACATTGGACATTGAAGGACAGGAGTTCCACATAACTGCTACAGTCTTAGCAGTTCTCAATGAGTCAATAATTCTAGGAGTCCCATTTCTGGATGATAATGAGGCCATCCTAGATGTTAAACGAAAATGCGTGTACTTGGGAAGTGAGACCAGGCAAACGGTCTATTGGAGTCCAGTTTCAGAGAGGGCAATTGCCGAGATTCAGTTAGCGGAGTTCGCTGAAGAGCAATTTTCGCCCGAAACGAAGGACAAGATCATGGAAGTAATAACGGACTTTCCCGATGTGTTCGAGGAAACCATCAGGCAGCCGATTACTAAAGCCGTGTTACACGACATTAAGGTCAAAGAGGAACGCCCTTTTAGACGCTTTCGTTATGACAAGATGTCGGAAAGCCGGAAACAAATAGTCCATGAAGAGATAAGAAAACTCTCGGAGGCTGGCGTGATAGTGCCAAGCGACTCCCCATACTGCTCCCCTGTAGTTCTCGTCCCAAAGAAGGACGGAAAACTGAGATTTTGTGTAGATTACAGGGAAATTAATAAATTGATAGTTTCGGAAGCCCCAAACTTACCTCCTATTCAGGAGACTGTTAGAGAAATGGGGCAGGCAAAGATTTTCACCACACTTGACTTGAGAAACGGGTTTTGGCAAGCACCCTTAACACCGCAGTCTCAAAAGTACACAGCATTCGGAGCCCCTGACGGACAAGTGTACCAATTTAAAGTTCTGAGCTTTGGCCTGAAGAATGGCCCGGCTGTATTTCAGAAACTTATGTCCTCGGTCTTAGTCGGATATACTGATGTCTTTTGTAAAGTATATCTCGATGACATTATTGTTTATTCCTGTGATGTCGAGGAACATTGTGTACATTTAAGGAGGATTTTGGAACGCCTCAGAACTCATGGTCTATGGCTCTCTCCTCAAAAATGCCACTTCGGTTCAAGAGAACTGCATTATTTAGGCAGAATCGTTTCCGCCAAAGGAAATCGGCCACAAGAGGCTCACATCCTTAATACTGTAAATTTTACTACCCCCAAATCATTGAAACAGCTCAGAGCGTTTCTTGGAACAGCCAGTTGGCTACGAGAATACATTCCCCATTTTGCAGAAATTGCGTCTCCCCTCACAGATCTCATTGATACCCAGAAGAGGTTCAAATGGACTCCTGCTGCCGAAGCAGCATTTAACAAAATAAAAGAGCTGGTCAGCCAACCACTGGAGCTTTCCAGACCCGATCCCCAGAGACCTTATTGTCTCCAGACGGACGCAAGCCTCATTGGCATGGGGGCAGTCCTGTTCCAAGAAAACGTAAACGGTAACAGGGATATTATCGCCTATGCAAGTGCGAAATTATCTAAGACTGAAAGGAAATACCACGTAAACGAAATCGAATGTTTGGCCATAGTATGGAGCATTAAAAAGTACAGGCATTTCCTGCAGGATAAGCATTTCAAACTGTACACAGATAATTCAGCACTCCTGTGGCTAGGCAAAATGAAGGACGAACGAGCGAAGTTAACACGATGGTCCTTACTATTACAAGAATACGATTTTGAGATCATCCACATTCCAGGGAAGCTGAATCAGCTCCCGGATTTTCTTAGCAGAAATCCAATAGACGAGCCGACAGGCCATGATATACACTCTGAAACAGAGCGGATGATATTTCCAGTCAAAGAGACTCAGGAAAAATCCCCTGTAGGAGAATTACCGACACTCACCCAAATAAGAACGTTTTACGAGGAAGTTAAAGACAGACAGAGAGATTGTCCTAGCCTCCAAAGGTTTATTGAAAGAATCATCAGAGCAAGGAATACGCCAAATCCAAACCCCTATGAGCGAAGAATTCGTGACGAGTTCGTCATAGAGGATGGCGTGCTCTATTTTATAGGCCAGGATCCTGAAAGTCGGCGGGTTGTGATACCAAAGAATTTTCTGCACCAAGTGCTTAAACGGTATCACGACGACATAGGGCATCCTGGAAGCCTAGAGACTTATCGACAAATTTCTAAGCACTTCCAACTTTCTCCCCTTAAATCTCGCATCGATGACTACATCAAGAGGTGCCTCACTTGCGCGACAACCAAACGTGCTGCCCCTCAACAGGAAATGATCCAAAGGCCAAATTGTCCGGAGAGGCCATGGGAAATCGTCTCTATAGACGCCATGGGTCCATATCCCGCATCCCGGAACGGGAACCGGTACATTCTTCTGGCTACAGATTGTTTTAGCAAATGGGTTGAAGCCAAGGTGGTACGAAAAGCTGATGCCGAAGCTGTCGTCAAATTTCTTCAGGAGGATGTCTTTGGAAGATGGGGTTACCCAAGGTTAATAATTTCAGACAGTGCAGCCCAATTCAAGGGCAGAGTCTTTGAACAGTTCACAGAGCACTACCGTATTGAAATTAAGTGGTCACCTATCTATCACCAACAGGCGAATCCAATAGAAAGGCGAGTACAGGAGATTAAGAATATGCTACGAGCTGCTTTACTGAACAAGGAGGAAACCCTTTGGAGGAGCAGGTTCCTAGTATAATCTTCAATTTAAGGACTCGATTTAACGCCGCAACAGAGATGTCACCGAGCATGCTGCTGTTAGGCTACGAGATACCCCAGCCCGGAGAGTGGATAACTCCTTCTCAAAAGAAGAGGAAAAGACGAAACGAGAACCGTGCAGAGCGCGTTGCAGAAGCAGCCGCTTCTTCTTCAAAGACAATTACAAAGTATTGTGAAAATTAGTATTTTTGAGAATTTCAAAGTATTGAAATCCAATAGTACGAGAGTTCCAGAAAGTTCCTGAGAATAATTGGCGAAAGAGAATAGTACAAATTTGGCGAAACTGTGTTCCAGAAAAGTCCTTCGACGAAGGTGAAATCGAAAGTTCGAGAAAGAGAATTTTACAAGGCTGAATATTGGAAATATTGGGTTTTCAAAGAAGAGAGAAGATTCCAGAAGGTGTGCAGGCTCAAGAAAGAAGATCTTCGGCCAACATTTTTCTGCTAGGCCAACTTGTGTTTCTTGGAGGGATATCAAGAAAACAAACATCCCTCCAAAAAAAATTCGTTGATCGCATGATTGCTGTGGACACTTTAGTTCTTTTCAGAACTGAATAAGAAGTGTTAAATTTTGGGACTCAGTGCGAGCCCACTATAAAAGAATTCGTATTCTTGAATATTTTATATTTACTAATCCAATTTTTTTCTTTCAGCCTAGCCTGGCCTCCACCGCCGGTGGAAGCAGCGGCTCCGTATTGCCTGGATTGGATTGCGTGGTCCCGGAATCCATGCCAGGTGATGCCTACCGGATCACTGGGGTGAGTCTTCCGTAATAAGACGAGCCATTGCACTAAGGTGAGACGGGGCGGTAAAGCGCAACTTCTCTCCCGGGAGAGACACGGGTAAACTCCCTGGATAGGCGCGTTAAAACACTTAGTTTTATTTTGTAGATTCTGTTTAGCTATCGACTAATCATAATCTCTCTTTCAGCTACTCTGGTAAGTTAAATTAGGGACTTAGGGCTCTTGCTAGGAGTAGGCTAGTTGTAAAAATCATTGGTTGGCATTATCCCTATCATTTGCAGAATTTTCTCTTTGTAATTTTCTTTGTAAAAATGGAGAGATTCTGGGCGGCGAGAATGAGGTCGAACCCGGAGCTGGCCGAGGCACCTCAAATCAACAATTCTATTTTTTTTAACAATTCAACCAAGTCCCATTCTCGACAGAGCTAGGGTTTTGTTCAGCCGGGGGCGACGCCCACTTTGGCCCTCTAGGCCAATGGGTGTCGCGGATTCAGCAGTCAGGATTGCATAAATATGCAAGCAGCGAAGCAGCAGACAGCCACTCTTTCTTGTCGAATTGCAGTGTAATAATCAATTTCGTGTTTCCGTTAAATAACTTACGTTTGTTTGGCTTTGCCTTTTGTCTCTGCAATTCATCGTTTTGGCTAGCAGTTAGAGTCAGGTTCTCGGTAATAATAATTCAGTTCACAGTAGATTCATAACGTTTTGTTTCTATCTTAAAGGGGGTTAGACTCACTTGTACGGTTTACAGGTGTTTTATTCGCGCTACGAAAGTACGTTGATAGGTAGTTTAACTCTCGAGCAATAATCAGTGTAAAGTGATCTTTTGCAACGGACACTTAGGGATTTAACTTCATCAAAGTTATTTCCCGACTTAATACCTGTACGCGACGTTGACGAAAAATCCCCATCGTATGAAAAGGGGTCAGGCACCAAAACGAGATCTCACCCGATACAATCGGCTCGATCGTAGAGTTCCACGAAGATTGTATAGTTCGAGCTTAAATTCCTCGGCCTGTCAAGACATCATTAGCTGCGACTTTGTCGTTGGCGAGCCACATTTCCTGTGGTACCTAGGGGTTTCGCGTCCTTCCCATACCTATTTCCTGCGGCTGCTCTCGGCTTTTCCACCTGAGACAGTCTGGTTAGGCTCCGTGATCCTTTTACCCAAATCTCTGTCTTGGTTTTTGTCACATCCAGTTGTAATTTTTGAAGTAAAAATTTTTCAAGTTTAATTTTCCTTTTTGGTGCTTCACACAAATTTTGAAGTTAGGAAATTTTATTTAGATAGTTTTTCTAAACCGTGAATCCTTCCTCCCTCGTCCATTTCCCGGCGAGGTCTTGTTAGGTGTTAGGTTAGTTAGCTATAGGGTGACCCTTCTCATCGTCACACTTGAGTTGGGTCGACGCGAGGTCGATTTTAGTGCACTTCTCCTTTGCCACACACTTGCACACGCAAGTAGCCCGACAATACATTACAGCCGTAATTGTTGTCCTTTAGAGCAATGACGAATATGAGATTGAGATCTAATATGCTCGCGGAGGAGAATACCCAAGCCGTGTTCGCCGGCGTTGGGCTTTCTCGGACACCTCCGCCGTCGGGTGACTTAGACGCCAGGCGCCTATTCCCCGAAGCGTCGCGACGCCTCGACGGAGACGTCCCCCAGGTACGTACTACCGGGGAAAATCGTGAGTTGACGATGTCAACTACCTTGTCTCCGAGAAGTGTGTTGGACCAAGGTACTTTAGAGTCGAGCTTAGACGGAGGGAGGCAGCCTTCCCCGTCGGCTCAGTTAGAATTAGAAGTTGATACCGCGGGAGTTGTCACAACTCCACCTCTGGAAGCTCGTTTTGAACGTTTTCATTTAATCAGAAATGTATCTGTTCGCAGGTCGGAGGGTTACAGAGGAGTCCATGCTGGCGAAGCTCGCGAGGTACGCCCCCTCGGAATGCGCCGAAGCGCTCCGAGGTCATTGGGTGTGCCCCACGCACAACAGCTGAGGCCACAAGAAGCAGAGGTGCATACCCTAAGGGAACCGGGTGATGCTGAGGCCCTAGTGGAGGAACTAGGGGGTGGTGGAAGGCTCTCGGAGGGAGTTGGGGATGCTCGCATTCCCATATCTCTCCAGGGGCGGGTTCAGTATACCTCCCAAGGGAACACATATGCACAGCCTCATTATGCAACAAGAGCTAGTAAGGCAGATTTCGTAACGGGTGTCGGCAGGGACACGGGAGTTGCCACCCGAAATCCCTGGGTGACGACGTCCTTGCCCTCCAGGCGACATGGAGCAGAGCGGTGGGTGGCTGAGGATGGTTTCGGAGAAATCCGAAACTTTGCTAAGGCCGTCCACCCACACCGTGGAACGAGACATGGCGCCCAACGTGGGGCTGCTGAAGACAGACCGTCTTCAGGAATCTGCGAATGTAACCTTCCTCCGACGAACAGATTTAGAGTTCGGGATCTCTCTCCTGAGAGACTCCCAACAAATGATACGGTTATGGGTGAACCGGAAACCCTTTGGCGCCCATATGGCACGTTTACCCGGTTGCCAACCGGGAATCGTCATTATAGGGAATCTGAGGATGTCCCTCGGTACGTTCAAAACGGCGCTTCCAACCCCGGTGATGTCCACAGGAGTGGATATTACCCATCGAGGAGGCCAGTGCCCACAGTCCGGATTCAGGAGAATCCCAGAAGACCAGTGACGGGGGTCGACGACGTGCTCGTGCGACTCGCAGATTTGCTGGAGGATAGACGTCGGGGAACCCTAAACGGTGTTGATGGGGGTTTAATTAACAACAAACCACATCCCAGTTTCAGTGGGCTTCCTCACGAAGATCCAATTCAATTTATCCAATCCTCTGAGGATTATTTGGGGGGCTTTGATCCAACCGTCTGGGTGAGCGTTGCAGCTCAGTGGCTCAAGGGAGCAGCCCAGCAGTGGTATGCTCCATATCGCAACTCACGCCTAAACTGGCAGTTTTTCACAAACCGGCTCCAAGAACGGTTCGATAACGATCTGTTGGTCTCGAGCTTAGCAGCGGAGTTCTTTGGCACTGACCAGCCGAAGGGAGAGTCAATAACTTCCTTCATCCTGAGCAAGTGGAGTCTTTCACAAAGGCTCTACCCAGAGATGGACGAAGGAAGGGTTGTGCGATTAATATTGAACCGGATCAGACCGGACATTAAAGTCCATTTGCAATTGCATAGATTTGCAACTATTGAAGAGCTGACACAAAAAGCTGTTGCTGTCGAGACGCTACTTCGTAGCACCAGCCAAAGTGTACAGTCGGGGCCGAAACTTGTTTCGAACACCAACCGTCCTCATCAGGCCGACGATGTGCCACCTAAACGTCCTCAGGGACAGCTAGAGGACAACAGGGGTTCGAACCATGTTAGTTCCAATAACTTTAACAACAATGGCACTAAATTCCAGAATTATGATCAATCGAGGCGTTCTGGAGGAAACAACGCTCCTTCGAGCGGATGTTTCACTTGCGGGGGAGCTCACTGGAACAAAGATTGCCCTCAGCAAAATGACAACAAGAACGGTCCCAAACGTCAGAGTGCGGGAACAAAACCGTTAGATCAGGCCAATAAGGCACATACGGTTAATACCGTGCAGGCGAGTAAAACCTCGCGTCGTAAGACGTCACTTAAGGACGCAGACAAAATTGCAGTTTGCAAAGAAGTTTCAAAAAACTCCAACAGGAGCCATCAGGGGGCTCCATCGGAGTAGGTACTCCTTCAACACCGTTTTGCGGTTCTGTGACAGTGTTGGACTGTCATAGAAATTATGCGGCATGTATTCCCAACAAGGAGGAGGAGAAGGAGTTCCAGGATGTTGAAGCTGGAGTCGTTTCAGCCGAAACGCCACCGTCATCAGGCAAACTACATTGGGCAGACCGGTCAGATTGTGAATCCGTTTGTTTCAGTGTGGTAGATGAGCGTGTGGATCGCGCCACTGGTGGTAGGCGGAAAAAAGTTCACTCGTCGGCAGACGTTAAACGTAGAGGGTTGAAAGTCATTTCAAAAAAATCAGGTTCTAGTTTTGGAACGAATGAAAGGGGTTATGAATCATCTTCAGGTTCATGGAGTTGTGAGATCATCGAGGTAACCCAGGTCGTTGTTGGTGGGTCGTTCCATCCGCCACAACACAAGGTTTCGGAGTTAGTGATCGGTATACAGAAGAACCAGGAGGGGCCTGTTGTCAAAGAGAGTGCTAGGGCACTGCAAACTGGGCACAGGTCCGGTATAGGCACAAGTCGTGATGAAAAGGTGTATCCAAGGGAAGATTGCGAATGAAGGTTTCGGAACGAAAAAGTCGTCGAGAGTGACGTACTCTTTTCGGTTCCACTTCGGGGTAGTGAAGACACCGAGGGTGGTGGTCTGTCACTCACTCCCACACAGGACGCAGGTTTCGAGGTCGATGCATGCCAAGTCTCAAGGAGGGTATCGAGGGGCAGAGCAGATGGGATCGCAGGTGCGAATCGCCATTCCCCGTTGGTAGATACCAGAGGCGTGGTAGGCATGTCATCTGAGAGAGTTACACGTCTTAGTCGGGGCGGAGGCGAGGTTCCTGAGGGATGCAATCGCCAAGTCCCATCGTTAGCTGCAGTTGGTGCTGCAGTACTTGATGTCAATCGCAAGTCGGAACTTCTGAGTTTCATTGAGACCGACCCGCTTAGGAAGAAGTCGGAGGTGGATCTGCTGGATCCATTGTGTCTATATCGTCGCTGTGATACTAGCTTAGCGAACAACAAGGTTGAGGGACGATTGCATCAGTTGCCGCGAATCGAGGCTGAACTGATGGGTCGTCGAGTTAGGGTTTTGGTGGACAGCGGAAGTTCGCTAAATCTCCTAAAACGTAGTTTGTTGCCTGTCACCTGGAGGGTGGATAGGAAGCAAGTGACACCGTTGCAGCTTGCATGCGCCGGTCGTGGCATCACCAGTCTAGGGGAGACAATAGTCGAACTGTTAATAGATGGTGTTGTTCACGAAGTTGTCGTGCAAGTGGTGGATGATCTTGTCGAGGATCTTCTGCTCGGGTGTCCCTGGCTGGCATCAAACGAGGCTATGGTCGACTTTGCACGTCGCACCATGTACGTTGGAAAGGGGCCTAGGCAAACTATTTTCTAGGCGGAGAAGGTCTATCTTCCACCAGAAAAGTTCCCTGAACCACAGGTAGCGGACGAACAGCTACCGGCGTTCTCGAGAAAGGAATTTCGGAGTCTTATCCGAGAGTTTGGAGACGTCTTTTACGAATCTCCAAGACAACCAGTGACGAGGGCTGCTTGCCACAAAATCCGATTGAAGGAGGAGCTACCCTTCAAGCTCCGTCCGTACAAAGTTTCCGATCAGAAGAGGGCTCTTATCCAAGAGGAGGTGGATAAGATGCTCGCTGCAGGTGTCATAAGTAGGTCCCATTCTGCCTTTATTAGTCCGGTCGTTATCGTCACGAAGAAGGACGGTACGGCTCGGTTTTGTGTCGACTACAGGAAGTTGAATAGTCTGACAATACCCGAGTCGTCGGTATTGCCAGGTATTCACGAGACTATCAAAGAGCTCGGAACAGCGAGAGTGTTCACTTCTTTGGATCTGAAGTCTGGGTTTTGGCAGATACCCATGGATGAGGCTAGTAAAAAGTATACAGCTTTTGCTACGCCAGATGGAGCTTGTTATGAGTTTAACTCAATGCCGTTTGGTCTAACGAATGCACCTGGAAGTTTCCAAATCCTTATGACGGAAGTGTTGGTTGGTTATGTCGATAAATTCGTCAAAGTATATCTAGACGACATAATCGTTTACAGCGAAGATGAAAAGGAGAACCTCTACCATCTCCGCCTTGTGCTGGAGAGGTTCAGAGCACATGGCCTGTGGTGCAGTTTAAAGAAGTGCAACTTCGCTCAGCGTAGGCTGGAGTACTTGGGGTATGTGGTGACGGAAACGTCAAACGAACCAATGCCAGGTCATGTGTTAGCGGTTCAACAATTCCCGCTACCCAAGAATATCTCTCAGCTCCGAGGATTCTTGGGCACCGTTGGTTGGCTACGGGAGTTCATCCCGAACTTAGCGGAGTTGGAGGCTCCGATACGTGACATGCTCAAGTCGAAGAAAGGTCGAGACCTTAAGTGGAACTCTCAAGCATTGGAGGCGTTTGAGAGGATCAAGGAAGTCGTGGGCCGTCCTATGGTCTTGGCCAGGCCGGACATGACTCTCCCGTTTTTCCTGCAGACCGATGCATCTGGGGTAGGCATCGCTGCAGTTCTGTATCAAGTCGATTGTCACGGCGACAGAAGGATCGTTTCACATGCTAGTGCCAAGCTCAAGGGCGCGGAACTAAACTATCATGTGAACGAGACTGAATGTTTAGCCATTGTTTGGGGTATCAAGCGATACCGTCATTATCTCGAAGACCGTCCATTCACTCTTCGAACGGACAGCAAAGCGTTGACATGGTTATCCAAGTTCAAGGACGCAAAAGCGAAGTTAACTCGTTGGGCCTTACTTCTACAGGAGTATTCCTTCACTGTGGAGCACGTCGCAGGTCGAGACAATCAGCTAGCTGATTTCTTGTCCCGTAATCCCTCGGGGTCTCACAGTGAAGACTTGGATGCTGATGTAGAGCGTATGGGGTTGCCACCTATGAAGGTGCAACTGTCTGAACACCAAGGTGTGGTGAGCGTCGTAGAGACGCCGGCTGAAGTGGTCGTGCGGCGGCAGGCCATAGATAGGGAGACGCAAAGGTTGAGGGCGCGTATCAGAACGATACAGGAGTTGGGTCCTATGTCCAGGGACGATCTTCGTTTTATCAACAAGTTTTCAGATGTCCAAGGTGTTGTATATGTTTCTTCTGCTGGTAAACGGCTATTGTATGTGCCCGAGGCGCTCCGTGAGGACGTGTCGGCTTATTACCATGAACACCCGACCGCTGGTCATCCTGGTCAAGAGGAAACCTTACGTGCTTTGAAACGACACTATTGGTGGCCGACCATGGAGGACTACGTCCGGGCCTACGTGAGAGGTTACCTAGTCTGCCAGTGCGTTAAAGCCGTACGGCATCAGGAAGCGGCACCGCAACGGCCTAGTGTGCCGAAGCGACCGTGGCAGATGCTGGCTGTTGACGTCCTGGGGCCCTATGCAGCCTCAAGGAGGGGAAACAGGTTCGTGGTAATTGCCGTCGATATGTTTTCAAAGTGGGTTGAAGCCAAGGCCACTAAGACATGGACGTCGGATGTAATTTCTCGTTTTCTAGACGAAGAAATCTTATCTCGTTGGGGTTGTCCAGAAGTCGTCATTTCTGACAACGGCCCGCAGTATCAGAGCAATCATCTGCTAAAATACTACGATGCGAAGAACATCGAGGTCAAATTTTCACCTGTTTTTCATCAACAGGCGAACCCTGTCGAGCGAAGGGTCCAGGAACTGAAGAAGTGCCTAAGAGCAAGGATGCTGGAAACCACTTCGGAAAGGTTTTGGGAAGAAGGTCTGGCTGCAAGTCTCTATTGCTTACGGAACCGTAAGAATAGAGCAACAGGGGAGACTCCAGCGGAGTTATTGTTAGGATATACACCTGGTCGCCCAGGAGATTGGAGGCTACCTATGTACCAAGATCCGGTACATAATAGCCCCGAAGATCGGCAAGAACGTCTTGCAAAAGCAGCCAGACGTCAGGCAGTTTATCAGAGGAATTTATTCCCTGATAAAGATCTACCGTCGCCACGGACCTACGGGGTCGGCGACCGCGTTTTAGTTAGGAATTTCGTCAAAGGAAACTTCGTACCGACCGCATCCGATCACGAGGGTGATGGGGCGAGACAGTTACCTCGTAGATAGGAACGGCACCGAGAGGCTGGTGCACGTAGACGATATCCGTTCTTGGGTAAGCAGGACTTTGCCGGCTGGCGTCCACCACGACGATGGTGGCCCAGGTCCGGATCAGCCAGAGTCCAACGACGCTGACCAAGAAGTGACAGGGGAAGTCACACCTAGGCCGACGACTGGGGGCGGTCCGAAGCCACCTTCGTTAATCCGGGTACGAGCTGACGCACCCAACTCAACGAATCTACGGGAAGTAACGGTCAGTTTCGATCCAAAGGACAAAGCGGTCCGGCGGACAGTGAAAAGGTTGAGGAGGAATCCACAAGGACGGACACGCGACTCAGACTGCGCGGAGAAGAGAGGAGTATCCCGTAGGAGTCCGTTGCCGGTGGTGAACTCTAGCTTTTTGGAGATCAGAGATTCTGAACTCCCCGTCGCAAACTCACCAGTAGGGGGGCGTGCTACTACTGAAGTAGACGCTCTTACCCGTCAAGCGGTCGTTCCCGACCAAGGTCCAGAGTACGATTCAGAGTCGGAAGTGGAAGCTGCTATCCGAGAGTTAGCACTTCCAGTAGGGGGGTCTCCATTATCATTGATGGTCGACCCGGGAGAGAATGTGAGACAGGAAGGCTCAGTAAGGACTGAGATTCCTAGTAAGAGTACAGGACGGCGAAGGAGATGCCGAGCTGTGGCGCTGGACTCCGACAGAGCTCCGATCCAGCGGCCACCGACAGACTCCGCCCGTCAGTATGTTTCGGTGACCGGGTCTGACGAAGATCCCGTACCAGCCCAGAGCTACAGCGAAGCTCCTAGAGTTAGTAAAGACTGTACTGAGAACGATTCAGACATGGAGGATGACGCTCCAGTAACTTTGGTGGTTCCAGCCTTGGTTCATCAGAGTGCGGAAGGTGACTATTAGGGAGTTAACGTAAATTTAGCTTTTGTCGGTTGTTTCGTTTGGAAATAACTTCGACCAAGTTAAACTCTTTAGTAGGGGGGTGTCGCAGGGCAGGCTCGCCGCGCTCCTACGATGATTTTTTTTGTGTATGGTCACCTTTAGTGAGCCATATTTACACTTAATTACTCTCAATTTTCACCTAGAAGCCAGTCGAATAATATTAGATTTTTGCATTATATTCAGGTCACTAGTCTAGTCTCACCCTGTATGATGTAAAGTCCCAATCTCCACCCAGTGGAACTCCACTGTACGTAGTTTTACCGATTTACCGGAAATTCCTGACTACTTTTCAATTTTATTAATTTGTGGCCCCAAACAGTCGAGCACCCGGTATACAGAACACTTAGAGCAAGGTTTCGACACGCTAGTCTCTTGTTGGGTGGAAAGATTCCGTGGCTCCATTTGTTTTCACAAATTATTTTATTTCAATTCGATTTCTCATCAGGTTGGCCAAATCGGAAACGGGTATAGATTCCTCGGCGAAGGAATACGTGTATTTCTTCGGCGTTCAAGAATCACGTTGGTTTATGGTTTTTCTCGGGGCTCTCCGAATATCGGACCGCCCTAGGAATCGAGATATCTGAAATTCTGACTTTCGATATCTCCCTAGATCTGGGGAGTATTTAGTGACTTTTGTCAAATACTCCCTAGAAAACGCAGGTAACGGGACTTTAACGGTCATTTGCCCAAATCCCGCGCGTTTTCGCGAGCTGTCATGAAAACCCAATATATGATTAAAATTTTTAACGATGAGATTCAGAACGAATCCAATTCAGCATTCGCCAAGAAATTTCCGTCGAGAAATGAGCTCCAGAATTTCTCGACCGAGTTTTGTTCGCCGTTCTCGAGCGCGATTGGCTAAAGCCAGGCCACGCCCTCCGAACCGTGAATATAAATATAGAGCGCTTTGCGCGACTCGACACAGTGCTCCAGAGTACCACGTTTAGTAAAAAGCGAAGAACGTTTATTAGTACAGACAGTGTTCCAGTACGCTACCTGCTAAAAGCGACGAACCTACGTATACTCAGCTGAGTAAAATATTACAAAGTATTGTGAAAATTAGTATTTTTGAGAATTTCAAAGTATTGAAATCCAATAGTACGAGAGTTCCAGAAAGTTCCTGAGAATAATTGGCGAAAGAGAATAGTACAAATTTGGCGAAACTGTGTTCCAGAAAAGTCCTTCGACGAAGGTGAAATCGAAAGTTCGAGAAAGAGAATTTTACAAGGCTGAATATTGGAAATATTGGGTTTTCAAAGAAGAGAGAAGATTCCAGAAGGTGTGCAGGCTCAAGAAAGAAGATCTTCGGCCAACATTTTTCTGCTAGGCCAACTTGTGTTTCTTGGAGGGATATCAAGAAAACAAACATCCCTCCAAAAAGAATTCGTTGATCGCATGATTGCTGTGGACACTTTAGTTCTTTTCAGAACTGAATAAGAAGTGTTAGATTTTGGGACTCAGTGCGAGCCCACTATAAAAGAATTCGTATTCTTGAATATTTTACATTTACTAATCCACTTTTTTTCTTTCAGCCTAGCCTGGCCTCCACCGCCGGTGGAAGCAGCGGCTCCGTATTGCCTGGATTGGATTGCGTGGTCCCGGAATCCATGCCAGGTGATGCCTACCGGATCACTGGGGTGAGTCTTCCGTAATAAGACGAGCCATTGCACTAAGGTGAGACGGGGCGGTAAAGCGCAACTTCTCTCCCGGGAGAGACACGGATAAACTCCCTGGATAGGCGCGTTAAAACACTTAGTTTTATTTTGTAGATTTTGTTTAGCTATCGACTAATCATAATCTCTCTTTCAGCTACTCTGGTAAGTTAAATTAGGGACTTAGGGCTCTTGCTAGGAGTAGGCTAGTTGTAAAAATCATTGGTTGGCATGTTCCCTATCATTTGCAGAATTTTCTCTTTGTAATTTTCTTTGTAAAAATGGAGAGATTCTGGGCGGCGAGAATGAGGTCGAACCCGGAGCTGGCCGAGGCACCTCAAATCAACAATTCTATTTTTTTTAATAATTCAACCAACTCCCATTCTCGACATGGCGCCCAACGTGGGGCCTTTAATCGTCATACTGATGATGAACAAAATGCCCGAAACGTCGGAAATGATGATTTTCGAAGTTTCGAATTTCCAGAAAATTCTAGACAACGAAATGGCGATTATTTCACTGGGATCAGTGAACGAACTCAATTCCTTGATAGGGAACGCCATGCACATTTGTCTGAGGAAGAACGTGTTCAGGTCGAAACGTTCGATCCACGAATTTCCACTGTTATGAATGATAGCGATTGGTATACTCGCTCAATGGCTTCGACACGCACCCTCGATGGTGAGCGGGCGGAAGCCTCATATTTGCAGAGTGCATCTGCTAATAATCCATTTTCCTTACTTTCAAAACGTCGCCTACTTCCGATCCCAGCGACGAAAAATTAAGTGGGAACAGGTGGCGAAGAAAGCCCAAGAAGGGTTTCTTTTGCTCCGGAGGATAATATTCCAGTCGGAAATTCTACGATAAATCCGGAAACCATAAATACTGTTGCCCCTGCTCCGCCACAAAGTGACATGGCGCAGCTGGTGCAAGTTCTCAAGGAACTAACAGGCCATTCGAAGCCGAAAACCCTTGATAGAAATAAATTACCCACTTTCAGTGAGAAAGATTCAGAAAACCCCAGATATTTCCTGAATAAACTGGTGTCTGAATTCAGGAAAGCGGATTTAGATCTGGACGATTGGGTGGCTCATGCTCGAAGTCAGCTTAAAGGTGAGGCCCAAACATGGATGAATTTGTACAACGATATTAATGCCACTTGGCAATTTTTCGTAAACCGCTTCCTTGACAGGTTTGATAGCCAGGAGCTACACTCACGACTCCTTGCAAAAATTTATGGAGAAAAACAGACGAAAAGCAAAACTGATATTTTCATCGGAGAGAAAATGGCCCTTATCCGTCGAGTGATGCCAAATCTGCCCGAACTGGAGGCCATACGCTTAATAACAGAATTGATTGACCCTGCTATACAATCTTTTCTCCGAGACAAGCCGATTGTGAACCTTGAAGCATTCACAAGGCATTGCATTCAAATAGAGGCCAGCTTGACAGCCCCTAGCTGTTTCAAAACAAACAGTAAAGCCACTGTCCAGGAACCTACTAGACAAGCTAACGTGGGTTCGAACAATGTTAACATTGCTAGAAATACTAATACCCAGAGCCAGTATAATGGAAACTGGAGGGGTAATGGGAATTCGAACTCCAATGGATGGAGGAATTCCAATACTAACAGAAATGAAAACAGAGACTCTCAAAGAAAAAGAGAGGACTTTCGGAATTATACAAGGGGCCAATTTTCTGCTGCTCGGGGCAGAGGCTCTTATGGAAACGTGGGCCAGAGGAATCCCCCACCCACACAAAATCAAAGGTCTCCAGATAGTAGACTTAACTACATAGCGGAAGAGGATGCTTATTGTTCGGGAAACGCCAGGCAAGACGCACCACCTACGGCGATGGTGACGTCTGCTCGCCAGTAAGCCGAGTCCCCACTTATATCCCAAAAGTGGAAATTGTCACTCATTCGAACATTTCCACCCAAACTTTGGGAAACGCAAACCCTGAAAACAATTTTCCTTGTGTAAATATTTCAATTCAAACAGATGAGTCTGTTGAAGTCCCTGTAAATAATTTTCCCCCTCTAGAGGCTTTAGTGAGCCTGGAAGATGGACACATAAAGTGCAGAAGGCTTCCTAGGATCCCTGTGTGCGCCGACGGCAAACAGGTATCTGCCTTAATAGATACAGGAGCAAGCACCAATTTTCTAAGAGCAAGCCTACTTGAAGAACATGATCTGTCAAATCTTCCAAACCCGACTGCTATCAGATTAGGATGCAGGGATAATACGTCCTACAGTTTAGGACAGAAAGAGATAACATTGGACATTGAAGGACAGGAGTTCCACATAACTGCTACAGTCTTAGCAGATCTCAATGAGTCAATAATTCTAGGAGTCCCATTTCTGGATGATAATGAGGCCATCCTAGATGTTAAACGAAAATGCGTGTACTTGGGAAGTGAGACCAGGCAAACGGTCTATTGGAGTCCAGTTTCAGAGAGGGCAATTGCCGAGATTCAGTTAGCGGAGTTCGCTAAAGAGCAATTTTCGCCCGAAACGAAGGACAAGATCATGGAAGTAATAACGGACTTTCCCGATGTGTTCGAGGAAACCATCAGGCAGCCGATTACTAAAGCCGTGTTACACGACATTAAGGTCAAAGAGGAACGCCCTTTTAGACGCTTTCGTTATGACAAGATGTCGGAAAGCCGGAAACAAATAGTCCATGAAGAGATAAGAAAACTCTCGGAGGCTGGCGTGATAGTGCCAAGCGACTCCCCATACTGCTCCCTTGTAGTTCTCGTCCCAAAGAAGGACGGAAAACTGAGATTTTGTGTAGATTACAGGGAAATTAATAAATTGATAGTTTCGGAAGCCCCAAACTTACCTCCTATTCAGGAGACTGTTAGAGAAATGGGGCAGGCAAAGATTTTTACCACACTTGACTTGAGAAACGGGTTTTGGCAAGCACCCTTAACACCGCAGTCTCAAAAGTACACAGCATTCGGAGCCCCTGACGGACAAGTGTACCAATTCAAAGTTCTGAGCTTTGGCCTGAAGAATGGCCCGGCTGTATTTCAGAAACTTATGTCCTCAGTCTTAGTCGGATATACTGATGTCTTTTGCAAAGTATATCTCGATGACATTATTGTTTATTCCTGCGATGTCGAGGAACATTGCGTACATTTAAGGAGGATTTTGGAACGCCTCAGAACTCATGGTCTATGGCTCTCTCCTCAAAAATGCCACTTCGGTTCAAGAGAACTGCATTATTTAGGCAGAATCGTTTCCGCCAAAGGAAATCGGCCACAAGAGGCTCACATCCTTAATACTGTAAATTTTACTACCCCCAAATCATTGAAACAGCTCAGAGCGTTTCTTGGAAAGTATATCTCGATGACATTATTGTTTATTCCTGCGATGTCGAGGAACATTGCGTACATTTAAGGAGGATTTTGGAACGCCTCAGAACTCATGGTCTATGGCTCTCTCCTCAAAAATGCCACTTCGGTTCAAGAGAACTGCATTATTTAGGCAGAATCGTTTCCGCCAAAGGAAATCGGCCACAAGAGGCTCACATCCTTAATACTGTAAATTTTACTACCCCCAAATCATTGAAACAGCTCAGAGCGTTTCTTGGAACAGCCAGTTGGCTACGGGAATACATTCCCCATTTTGCAGAAATTGCGTCTCCCCTCACAGATCTCATTGATACCCAGAAGAGGTTCAAATGGACTCCTGCTGCCGAAGCAGCATTCAACAAAATAAAAGAGCTGGTCAGCCAACCACTGGAGCTTTCCAGACCCGATCCCCAGAGACCTTATTGTCTCCAGACGGACGCAAGCCTCATTGGCATGGGGGCAGTCCTGTTCCAAGAAAACGTAAACGGTAACAGGGATATTATCGCCTATGCAAGTGCGAAATTATCTAAGACTGAAAGGAAATACCACGTAAACGAAATCGAATGTTTGGCCATAGTATGGAGCATTAAAAAGTACAGGCATTTCCTGCAGGATAAGCATTTCAAACTGTACACAGATAATTCAGCACTCCTGTGGCTAGGCAAAATGAAGGACGAACGAGCGAAGTTAACACGATGGTCCTTACTATTACAAGAATACGATTTTGAGATCATCCACATTCCAGGGAAGCTGAATCAGCTCCCGGATTTTCTTAGCAGAAATCCAATAGACGAGCCGACAGGCCATGATATACACTCTGAACCAGAGCGGATGATATTTCCAGTCAAAGAGACTCAGGAAAAATCCCCTGTAGGAGAATTACCGACACTCACCCAAATAAGAACGTTTTACGAGGAAGTTAAAGACAGACAGAGAGATTGTCCTAGCCTCCAAAGGTTTATTGAAAGAATCATCAGAGCAAGGAATACGCCAAATCCAAACCCCTATGAGCGAAGAATTCGTGACTTAAACGGTATCACGACGACATAGGGCATCCTGGAAGCCTAGAGACCTATCGACAAATTTCTAAGCACTTCCAACTTTCTCCCCTTAAATCTCGCATCGATGACTACATCAAGAGGTGCCTCACTTGCGCGACAACCAAACGTGCTGCCCCTCAACAGGAAATGATCCAAAGGCCAAATTGTCCGGAGAGGCCATGGGAAATCGTCTCTATAGACGCCATGGGTCCATATCCCGCATCCCGGAACGGGAACCGGTACATTCTTCTGGCTACAGATTGTTTCAGCAAATGGGTTGAAGCCAAGGTGGTACGAAAAGCTGATGCCGAAGCTGTCGTCAAATTTCTTCAGGAGGATGTCTTTGGAAGATGGGGTTACCCAAGGTTAATAATTTCAGACAGTGCAGCCCAATTCAAGGGCAGAGTCTTTGAACAGTTCACAGAGCACTACCGTATTGAAATTAAGTGGTCACCTATCTATCACCAACAGGCGAATCCAATAGAAAGGCGAGTACAGGAGATTAAGAAGATGCTACGAGCTGCTTTACTGAACAAGGAGGAAACCCTTTGGGAGGAGCAGGTTCCTAGTATAATCTTCAATTCAAGGACTCGATTTAACGCCGCAACAGGGATGTCACCGAGCATGCTGCTGTTAGGCTACGAGATACCCCAGCCTGGAGAGTGGATAACTCCTTCTCAAAAGAAGAGGAAAAGAAGAAACGAGAACCGTGCAGAGCGCGTTGCAGAAGCAGCCGCTTCTTCTTCAAACTACCGGAGTAAGTTTTTCCCAAATCTAGAAGACGACCAACCTGTATCATTTTCGCCAGGACAATGGGTTTTGTGCCGGAATTTTGGTCCGCGACGTAAAAACTTTGGCCAGACCTGGGTCGGCCCATTCCAAGTCGAACGGCAAATCGGCCCCAACTGTTATGTGGTCCTCAAAGGAGGCTACGAACAGAATATCTCCGCCGATGATCTCCGACCAGCCCCGGATCCCAGAAGTGGCCAAGACCACTTGGATCCACGTCCAACTCCAGCCCCAGGAGAGGACGAGTAGACCGTGAACTTTGTACATATTCTTCTCTAGTCTGTAAGATAGGCCCGTGGAACACCGGACATTATTATGCCCAGAAGGTGTTATTTGTCAATGTCCCTGTAGAGTAAGCACATTGTAAAAATTATCTCCCTAACATAAGTTAGTTCTCATTCTAGCTAGCGCAGGTAGTTAAGATAGCATTGTACAAGTTAGGCTAGGGCCAAAACATTGTACACCCAATTGGGTATAGGGGCATTGCCCATTAAAGAAAATTGTACTTGTGGTTTAAAAAAAAAAATCAATAAAGAGAAAGAAAATAAAACCCTCCCGAGGCGCACGTTGCTCCGGCGGCAAAAATGTTTGGCATTCCACTAGCAGAAAAGATGTCAGCGATCTCTTGAAGGGGGGGAGTGTCATGAAAACCCAATATATGATTAAAATTTTTAACGATGAGATTCAGAACGAATCCAATTCAGCATTCGCCAAGAAATTTCCGTCGAGAAATGAGCTCCAGAATTTCTCGACCGAGTTTTGTTCGCCGTTCTCGAGCGCGATTGGCTAAAGCCAGGCCACGCCCTCCGAACCGTGAATATAAATATAGAGCGCTTTGCGCGACTCGACACAGTGCTCCAGAGTACCACGTTTAGTAAAAAGCGAAGAACGTTTATTAGTACAGACAGTGTTCCAGTACGCTACCTGCTAAAAGCGACGAACCTACGTATACTCAGCTGAGTAAAATATTACAAAGTATTGTGAAAATTAGTATTTTTGAGAATTTCAAAGTATTGAAATCCAATAGTACGAGAGTTCCAGAAAGTTCCTGAGAATAATTGGCGAAAGAGAATAGTACAAATTTGGCGAAACTGTGTTCCAGAAAAGTCCTTCGACGAAGGTGAAATCGAAAGTTCGAGAAAGAGAATTTTACAAGGCTGAATATTGGAAATATTGGGTTTTCAAAGAAGAGAGAAGATTCCAGAAGGTGTGCAGGCTCAAGAAAGAAGATCTTCGGCCAACATTTTTCTGCTAGGCCAACTTGTGTTTCTTGGAGGGATATCAAGAAAACAAACATCCCTCCAAAAAGAATTCGTTGATCGCATGATTGCTGTGGACACTTTAGTTCTTTTCAGAACTGAATAAGAAGTGTTAAATTTTGGGACTCAGTGCGAGCCCACTATAAAAGAATTCGTATTCTTGAATATTTTACATTTACTAATCCACTTTTTTTCTTTCAGCCTAGCCTGGCCTCCACCGCCGGTGGAAGCAGCGGCTCCGTATTGCCTGGATTGGATTGCGTGGTCCCGGAATCCATGCCAGGTGATGCCTACCGGATCACTGGGGTGAGTCTTCCGTAATAAGACGAGCCATTGCACTAAGGTGAGACGGGGCGGTAAAGCGCAACTTCTCTCCCGGGAGAGACACGGGTAAACTCCCTGGATAGGCGCGTTAAAACACTTAGTTTTATTTTGTAGATTTTGTTTAGCTATCGACTAATCATAATCTCTCTTTCAGCTACTCTGGTAAGTTAAATTAGGGACTTAGGGCTCTTGCTAGGAGTATGCTAGTTGTAAAAATCATTGGTTGGCATGTTCCCTATCATTTGCAGAATTTTCTCTTTGTAATTTTCTTTGTAAAAATGGAGAGATTCTGGGCGGCGAGAATGAGGTCGAACCCGGAGCTGGCCGAGGCACCTCAAATCAACAATTCTATTTTTTTTAATAATTCAACCAACTCCCATTCTCGACAGAGCTAGGGTTTTGTTCAGCCGGGGACGACGCCCACTTTGGCCCTCTAGGCCAATGGGTGTCGCGGATTCAGCAGTCAGGATTGCATAAATATGCAAGCAGCGAAGCAGCAGACAGCCACTCTTTCTTGTCGAATTGCAGTGTAATAATCAATTTCGTGTTTCCGTTAAATAACTTACGTTTGTTTGGCTTTGCCTTTTGTCTCTGCAATTCATCGTTTTGGCTAGCAGTTAGAGTCAGGTTCTCGGTAATAATAATTCAGTTCACAGTAGATTCATAACGTTTTGTTTCTATCTTAAAGGGGGTTAGACTCACTTGTACGGTTTACAGGTGTTTTATTCGCGCTACGAAAGTACGTTGATAGGTAGTTTAACTCTCGAGCAATAATCAGTGTAAAGTGATCTTTTGCAACGGACACTTAGGGATTTAACTTCATCAAAGTTATTTCCCGACTTAATACCTGTACGCGACGTTGACGAAAAATCCCCATCGTATGAAAAGGGGTCAGGCACCAAAACGAGATCTCACCTGATACAATCGGCTCGATCGTAGAGTTCCACGAAGATTGTATCGTTCGAGCTTAAATTCCTCGGCCTGTCAAGACATCATTAGCTGCGACTTTGTCGTTGGCGAGCCACATTTCCTGTGGTACCTAGGGGTTTCGCGTCCTTCCCATACCTATTTCCTGCGGCTGCTCTCGGCTTTTCCACCTGAGACAGTCTGGTTAGGCTCCGTGATCCTTTTACCCAAATCTCTGTCTTGGTTTTTGTCACATCCAGTTGTAATTTTTGAAGTAAAAATTTTTCAAGTTTAATTTTCCTTTTTGGTGCTTCACACAAATTTTGAAGTTAGGAAATTTTATTTAGATAGTTTTTCTAAACCGTGAATCCTTCCTCCCTCGTCCATTTCCCGGCGAGGTCTTGTTAGGTGTTAGGTTAGTTAGCTATAGGGTGACCCTTCTCATCGTCACACTTGAGTTGGGTCGACGCGAGGTCGATTTTAGTGCACTTCTCCTTTGCCACACACTTGCACACGCAAGTAGCCCGACAATACATTACAGCCGTAATTGTTGTCCTTTAGAGCAATGACGAATATGAGATTGAGATCTCATATGCTCGCGGAGGAGAATACCCAAGCCGTGTTCGCCGGCGTTGGGCTTTCTCGGACACCTCCGCCGTCGGGTGACTTAGACGCCAGGCGTCTATTCCCCGAAGCGTCGCGACGCCTCGACGGAGACGTCCCCCAGGTACGTACTACCGGGGAAAATCGTGAGTTGACGATGTCAACTACCTTGTCTCCGAGAAGTGTGCTGGACCAAGGTACTTTAGAGTCGAGCTTAGACGGAGGGAGGCAGCCTTCCCCGTCGGCTCAGTTAGAATTAGAAGTTGATACCGCGGGAGTTGTCACAACTCCACCTCTGGAAGCTTGTTTTGAACGTTTTCATTTAATCAGAAATGTATCTGTTCGCAGGTCGGAGGGTTACAGAGGAGTCCATGCTGGCGAAGCTCGCGAGGTACGCCCCCTCGGAATGCGCCGAAGCGCTCCGAGGTCATCTGGTGTGCCCCACGCACAACAGTTGAGGCCACAAGAAGCAGAGGTGCATACCCTAAGGGAACCGGGTGATGCTGAGGCCCTAGTGGAGGAACTAGGGGATGGTGGAAGGCTCTCGGAGGGAGTTGGGGATGCTCGCATTCCCATATCTCTCCAGGGGCGGGTTCAGTATACCTCCCAAGGGAACACATATGCACAGCCTGATTATGCAATAAGAGCTAGTAAGGCAGATTTCGTAACGGGTGTCGGCAGGGACACGGGAGTTGCCACCCGAAATCCCTGGGTGACGACGTCCTTGCCCTCCAGGCGACATGGAGCAGAGCGGTGGGTGGCTGAGGATGGTTTCGGAGAAATCCGAAACTTTGCTAAGGCCGTCCACCCACACCGTGGAACGAGACAATCGTGTCTCGTTCCACGGTGTGGGTGGACGGCCTTAGCAAAGTTTCGGATTTCTCCGAAACCATCCTCAGCCACCCACCGCTCTGCTCCATGTCGCCTGGAGGGCAAGGACGTCGTCACCCAGGGATTTCGGGTGGCAACTTCCGTGTCCCTGCCGACACCCGTTACGAAATCTGCCTTACTAGCTCTATTTGCATATACTGGCTGTGCATTTATGTTCCCTTGGGAGGTACGCTGAACCCGCCCCTGGAGAGATATGGGAATGCTAGCATCCCCAACTCCCTCCGAGAGCCTTCCACCACCCCCTAGTTCATCCACTAGGGCCTCAGCATCACCCGGTTCCCTTAGGGTATGCACATCTATGTCTTGTGGCCTCCGCTGTGGTGCGTGAGGCACACCCAATGACCTTGGAGCGCTTCGGCGCATTCCAAAGGGGCGTACCTCACGAGCTTTGCCAGCATGGACTCCTGAGTAGCCCTCCGACCTACAAACAGAAACATTTCTCGTTATTCTAAATTGCTCCAAACGGGCTTCCAAAGGTGGAGTTGTGACAACTCCCGCGGAATCGATTACTAACCCTACCTGAGCCGACGGGGAAGGCTGCCTCCCTCCGTCTAAGCTCGACTCTAAAGTACCTTGGTCCAGCACACTTCTCGGAGACAAGGTAGTTGACATCGTCAACTCACGATTTTCCCCGGTAGTACGTACCTGGGGGACGTCTCCGTCGAGGCGTCGCGACGCTTCGGGGAATAGACGCCTGGCGTCTAAGTCACCCGACGGCGGAGGTGTCCGAGAAAGCCCAACGCCGGCGAACACGGCTTGGGTATTCTCCTCCGCGAGCATATGAGATCTCAATCTCATATTCGTCATTGCTCTAAAGGACAACAATTACGGCTGTAATGTATTGTCGGGCTACTTGCGTGTGCAAGTGTGTGGCAAAGGAGAAGTGCACTAAAATCGACCTCGCGTCGACCCAACTCAAGTGTGACGATGAGAAGGGTCACCCTATAGCTAACTAACCTAACACCTAACAAGACCTCGCCGGGAAATGGACGAGGGAGGAAGGATTCACGGTTTAGAAAAACTATTTAAATAAAGTTTCCTAACTTCAAAATTTGTGTGAAGCACCAAAAAGGAAAAATTAAACTTGAAAAATTTTTACTTCAAAAATTTACAACTGGATGTGACAAAAACCAAGACAGAGATTTGGGTAAAAGGATCACGGAGCCTAACCAGACTGTCTCAGGTGGAAAAGCCGAGAGCAGCCGCAGGAAATAGGTATGGGAAGGACGCGAAACCCCTAGGTACCACAGGAAATGTGGCTCGCCAACGACAAAGTCGCAGCTAATGATGTCTTGACAGGCCGAGGAATTTAAGCTCGAACGATACAATCTTCGTGGAACTCTACGAGCGAGCCGATTGTATCAGGAGAGATCTCGTTTTGGTGCCTGACCCCTTTTCATACGATGGGGATTTTTCGTCAACGTCGCGTACAGGTATTAAGTCGGGAAATAACTTTGATGAAGTTAAATCCCTAAGTGTCCGTTGCAAAAGATCACTTTACACTGATTATTGCTCGAGAGTTAAACTACCTATCAACGTACTTTCGTAGCGCGAATAAAACACCTGTAAACCGTACAAGTGAGTCTAACCCCCTTTAAGATAGAAACAAAACGTTATGAATCTACTGTGAACTGAATTATTATTACCGAGAACCTGACTCTAACTGCTAGCCAAAACGATGAATTGCAGAGACAAAAGGCAAAGCCAAACAAACGTAAGTTATTTAACGGAAACACGAAATTGATTATTACACTGCAATTCGACAAGAAAGAGTGGCTGTCTGCTGCTTCGCTGCTTGCATATTTATGCAATCCTGACTGCTGAATCCGCGACACCCATTGGCCTAGAGGGCCAAAGTGGGCGTCGCCCTTGGCTGAACAAAACCCTAGCTCGCGAAAACGCGCGGGATTTGGGCAAATGACCGTTAAAGTCCCGTTACCTGCGTTTTCTAGGGAGTATTTGACAAAAGTCACTAAATACTCCCCAGATCTAGGGAGATATTGAAAGTCAGAATTTCAGATATCTCGATTCCTAGGGCGGTCCGATATTCGGAGAGCCCCGAGAAAAACCATAAACCAACGTGATTCTTGAACGCCGAAGAATTACACGTATTCCTTCGCCGAGGAATCTATACCCGTTTTCCGATTTGGCCAACCTGATGAGAAATCGAATTGAAATAAAATAATTTGTGAAAACAAATGGAGCCACGGAATCTTTCCACCCAACAAGAGACTAGCGTGTCGAAACCTTGCTCTAAGTGTTCTGTATACCGGGTGCTCGACTGTTTGGGGCCACAAATTAATAAAATTGAAAGCTAGTCAGGAATTTCCGGTAAATCGGTAAAACTACGTACAGTGGAGTTCCACTGGGTGGAGATTGGGACTTTACATCATACAGGGTGAGACTAGACTAGTGACCTGAATATAATGCAAAAATCTAATATTATTCGACTGGCTTCTAGGTGAAAATTGAGAGTTATTAAGTGCAAAAATGGCTCACTAAAGGTGACCATACACAAAAAAAATCATCGTAGGAGCGCGGCGAGCCTGCCCTGCGACAATCGACATGTGTCAACGAATACAGTCGGACGGAAGACTGAACGGTTCAATGGGTATCGCACATTGAACGTCACGACCTCCGTTAAGCTGACATGTTTTTTCTCTTAAATATTGTTATTTGAGACACCTGGTATATCATTTGACAGCCGCCATGTTTTTTTCTATTAAATACTGTATTTTGAGCCACCTGGTATAACATTTTACAGCCGCCATGTTTTTTTTCTTCTCTTAAATACTGTATTTTGAGTCTAAATATGTCATCCACAATTATTATTCTTATTAAATATATTATAAGCGCGCGGTAGTGGAGAATTGTTATCAATCTAAGGGATCTATCGCGACTCGATGAACGACGACGACGCCAAACACAGCGACGCACCGAAATTTAGCAGCGCGCGCTCTACTGGACAATTGTTATCAATCTAAGGGATCTCTCTCGACTACGTCACACGATGAACGCAGACCAGCGACGAACCGAGAGTCCAAAGTTCAAGGTGAGTTCATAAGCCCATAGTTACCCTACTGAATTCGCGTTGGATTAGGCCTTATACCTGTTGAATCCAGAACATATCCTAAAAACGATAACTCACTGCGTATGAATCGACAGTTCCTTAAATTCAGCGTGAACCCTGCTTGTAATAATCTATCGAAAACTTTTTGCAAATGAAGCATATGTTGGTCAAAACTATCCGAAATGATAAATAGATCATCAACATATACTATCAAGAAATCGTCAAATTCATGACCGAAAATCTATGTCAGACAACGGACAAATGTGCTCACACTGGTGGCTAAACCAAACGGAAGAGTACAAAAAACAATATGTGGTTCCTTCAAATTTGAAACCGGTGAACCGTTGTGAACCCTCACTAAGTGGGATTTGCCAGTATCCACTAGTGAAGTCACAGGAGGACATAAACCTCGCCGTTTTGATAGTATGCAAAATTTCCTCAATCGGCTTTGGAGTATCATGTTCTTTCTCCATTACTGAATTTAAATGACGTGCATCGAGACAAATCCTCACAGTATTGTCTTTTTTCAACATGGCTAGCAAGGGAGACACATAGGGTGTGGTCATCGGTTTTATAATGCCCCATTCAACCATTTTATTCAATTGACTTTTAATCGCGGGCTTATGCGCCAGGGGAACAGGAAAAAACCCGAGTAATCTCTGAGCTTAATTTCATGCACGTACTCTTTTGTCCGACCCGGTATATCCGAAAATAATTTTCGATATCGCATTAATAAATCCTCGAATACCGGTTTTTGTTTTTCGTTCAAAGAACAGTCTCGGACCATTGTTTTTAAGTCGTCTATGGCCCCCGGTGTTTTTTCAGTTCGAGCTGCAAAAACGATATTGTCTTTTCTATCAACACTTCTGATTTCAAATGAATCAAATTTGGGAAATTCCCTGTTGGTGGACAATATTTCTGGAACATTTATCCATTTATCAGAATATTTAAAAAATAAACAATGTTCGTCTAGATCGACTTTCTCCTTTATTAAACGCAAAAAGTCAACACCGCTAATAACTGGGACGCATAGGTCTGAAATCAATAAAAACTCGTGGCGAAATTCACAGTTTCCAATAGAAAAATCAATTAGTGATTGTTGTGAGACGCCTCTGCTTTGATTTGAAAGCCCCGCCGACTTTTACACCGGTGCATTTAAAAGTTGGAATATTTTGATGAAAGCATTCCAACTGGTTCCATACTTCTTCGTTGAAACATGAAACCTCACTCCCCGTATCAATCAATGCAGCATAGCTAAATCCGTAAAATGTTATTTCGATCTTTGAAACTCGCGCAATTTCCCCCTCATTGTTAAGATCGCTATCGGTAATCAAGTCGTTGCGCGGATTACTCACACTTGAAGTCCTTATACTTACCATCCTCACGGGAGGACCTAGACATCGTGAGGAGGCAGGTCGTTTCCCGAAGTTCCCGATTCCGGTATTTCTCCAGGATTTTCCGAGTGTTCCCAATGCAACTCGGCAATATTTCGCACCTTACCTTATCTGGGGTTCTAGATGCATACTTCCCTCTCCAAATATTATTATTTGGGTTATTATGACTGTACCGAGACCTATTTGAATCATGTCCTGAAGGTGGATTCTCATTGAAGTGGGACACTGTAATATGTGTGCCAAAAAATGATTCAGCATATCGATCAATCGCTTCCGAAAAATTTGTGCTTGATATCAGAGTGCTTGAAATGTTAGGAGGAAAAAGTTTGGCAAACTTTTTCACCCATATATTTTCGCCCACTGGTGGATTAAGGTGTTTTGACATGATCATACATTTAAGAAAATGTTGTACCAAGGACCCATTTTCATAACGAAATTTCCTCAGTTTCTCTTCTGACTCGGCCTGTATATCCTCATGCCAAAATTGGTCAAGAAAGGATTTTTTAAACTCTTGAAAAGTAGAAAATTTATTCAGCTATGATTGGCTCCATAAGTATGCCTCGCCTTTCAATTGGTTTGCTATGATAAACATAAAGGATTGAAATGGAATATTATCTGATAAAAAAGCAAATTCCAATTGGTTTAGAAAATCAACCGGATGCAGACCATTTTGATTATCAAAGATGGGTATTCGTTTACTTGCTTCTATACTACCATTTCTATTGAACGGCAAAATGTCACTAGTTTGTACATTTTGATTATTTTTTGACAAATCATTCATTGCAGCGATTACTTGAGCAACTATTGTTGTTATATTGAGGTCATTGTTAGTTACCATATTACTTTTTTTTTGAGTATTAACATTTTGAGCACCCTCTGTAGGGAAATTAAATGATGCAGAACTTGTTGTTACGGGAAACTGTTTATATGAGCTATTGTGTACTGGTTGGCTATTCCAAATTGGATAATTTTGTTCAAGATTTTTATCTTGAAAATTTATTGCTCCCCCTGTATGTATCTCCTTGAATGGAGTCTGGTGATGCAACCATGGATTAGATACATTTCGCAGTGGGAAGGATATGATAGTCTGACACGGTTTTGATAATTTCCAACATACTGATTTTTATCACCCTGTATAATATTTTGGCCATATGTATGATCTAATGAAACAGGCAAACTTTTTGAGTATCGGTTCCCAGATAAAGAAAATTTTGCATTATTCAAACTATCAGATATTGAATGTGCAACGTTGTCATTCCTGAGAGATACCCTAAGTTTGTCTTTTTGCACAACAGGAAAAACATCGGTGGTACTATTTGATTTGGTTGGAGAGTCTCTACCCACACTTTTCGGAGATTTTTGATGATTACACCAATTTTGATCCGAGCTAATGTTATGCACTATTTCTTAAACCCCCGATGCTGAGTGACAACTCAACGGAGTTTTTCTCGGTTCGATATTCATGGTACCACTTGTATTAAAAAAATTAGTAGTATCAGTTGCGTCACTGGTGACTCCAGGCATCTCTGGATGCAACACCAATCCCACCACGTGGTCGTTGTCATTGGATGGGGTAGTATTAACTAAAAAACTCCTACCTTGAGATTTGGATGTCTGCGTGCGGTCTGGATTGTCTACCGGTAACTTACTAATGGCTCCCGTATTTTTACTTCTCGTATTATACGATGAGTTTTCTTTTCGTTTTTCCATTTTTCGATTGCCCCACCTTGGGCGCCAGATGTATGGGTGTAGGATTCTGAGCAATCGAATTTATATAATAGGTTGCTAAACTTGGTGATTTATTTCTTAAGTTTGATACAGCTTCACAAAGATTTCGCTCTAAAACCAGGGACACTTTGCTCGTTGAAATTCAAAGACTGAAGATTCCCCACAAGGCTTTCAGAATGACAATCTGGACAAACTGTACACAACTAGGTATAATATAAAATATCTACGCCTTTCGTCGAATGGTCATGCCAAACAAGAACACCTGTGGAATTCGTATGAATTCTTTATGAAGAATAGTACCGGAACTGATATCTAGGGGCGAGGGTAGTGACTATAGATATTATAAAGAAGAACACGATCAAATCATCTACTGAATTATCATGTTCTGGTACAGCATGTGTATAGATATAACTTGTGTGTGGCTAAAGGACTAATGTCCATGGCCAAAAAAAGAAAAAAAAAAACATATCGGCCATTACGTGTGAAGAAGCCAGCGTCTTCAAATAAATTATTAACTCAGGTCCCTCGTTTGTTAATTATTGTAAGGTCCATTGAGTTTCTCGTTCCTAGGGGAAAATCATTTTCAAATAAATCATTTTATTGTTAAAACTTTTAAGTTAACAAATGCGGATATTGAACAATTGAATATATAAATTATTGGGAAGTAAATATTTGCTCCTATTTGAATTTAGATAGTCGACCGTGACAATGAAAAAGGAGGTGATTATAGAAGGTCGAATTTTTGTGTAAAACGATTGTTTTTAGTGATTGTAATTGTGAAATTAGGCACATTAGCTCATAAAAAAAGTTTTGTCGACAAGAAGAAGGCATAATAAGATTTTCTATTGAAAAATTTGTGTCTGAAAATAGACCTTTTTGAAGATTCAGAAGGACATAACTCGAAAAGTTGTTGAGACCCCCTTGAAGTTTCTGAGGATTCGTGTTCAGGAAAAAAGTACGTCCCCAAATTATGAAAAACGTTACCTAACCACTTTTTTATTAATTTTGGGGCGAAGCCCGATAAACTCCCTTCAGCTCGGAATTTTTTCGGTCGTCATCCTGAATGCCATTATTGACTAATTCGATTTGATTTAAAATTTCTTTCAAATAATTGTAGAGAACTCCAAGTTTTTCTAGCCTAATTTATATTTTGTTAACACTGGTGTTACCAGATATATTGCAGATGGATGTTTGAAATCGTATCAGTTTACCTTTTAGTTAGCAGTGTTTCATCACTGAAGCCTCTGCCATTGAAGTAAGGAAGTTTCAACTAGTTTGCTACTGTCAAATCGGGAAATACTTCGATAATTGAAAAGTTCAAAGATTGATAATTCACATTTAGTTTATAAAAGTTTCTTGTAGACTAAATCTACTTGGTGGTTTTGTGGTTATATTTCTGCTTGTTGATTGCGTTGTATTTTGTGGTATGAAAATTTAGGCTCAGAAGGACCAATTTTATGTTTGATGTGGTTCGAGTGTTTGAACTAGTGTTCGTATTCATTGTGGTTTTTTATTTACATCACATGAATCAAGAATTGAAAAAAAATTATCACATAACATGATGTCGCTTCTGCAACGGAGTGTTCTCGATGATGCCACAATAATTTCCACATACAGGGGGTCGGAGCACAGTAATTCGTAATCGCGTTTACATGCAACTCAACTCCTCTTATATATTTATTGTATTTGGCAATTATACGTTCAGTTAGGGAATCGAAGTTTGTCATTTTTCTTTCCGATTGTTCATTGGAACTGCAGACACTTATAATTTGTTGCCACTGTTACCACGGAATTATCATTCCAACGTACTATGCTAACAACTTTGTTCACGTGACTTTAACGGGAATCCATAATAACAAGATGTTTTTTTCAGAGACTTATCATTCTCTAATGGACATTTTAGCACCCCATTCTCGTGAACTGTTCCAGTTGGAAAAAATCCCTCATTTTTCAAATGAACTAGTAGCTAGCTCATAACTGGTGAAACAGTTGTTGAAATAAACTTCATGAGCTGATCTAGTTTTTGATATTTTTTCAAATAGCTCTATAAAAATATCTTCACCAAGACCAAATTTTCCTTTAGAAACATTTTTACTGAAGATAACCAAAAAAGAGTACCATTTCTTCATTAAACGACGAACGATTTCTGGAAATAATCTATTTCAAGTAATTCATGTTCAGGAGATCAATTAGTCGTATAGAAATTTTGAGAATTTATCTTTCTTATTAGGTGACTGCACGCTCCTTATAAATTGAACTCTTTATCTCCATCAAATTATCATTGGAGTTCTAATTGTGAAAGTGTGATATCAACTCAAAATCAATATTTCCGACAAAATCCAAATCACTCTTTTTCAACTCAAACTTGGAGTGGTTATTCTCTTAAGTACTGTTTACATGGAAACTGTATATGCTTAAAGAAATCAATTACTTATAGATATTTATTATCAAATTTTTTGATGTTTCGTTATCACAAACGTGGCAGTGAGTGGTAAGATAAGCCACTTAACGTAATTAAGAATAGATCTATATTTTAACTCACTCTTTCTCCTTGTCCGAGCAGAAATGTGAGCACAGCCAAAATGATGAAATTTATGCCTCCTGCAAAATCCGTAATTTTGTCCATTTGAAATGTTGCTGCTATCACAAAGAATATGATTTGCATACTAACTGTAACTATTGCACTTATTGCATAATGATCCTCGTCCAAAATGTCAACAGCCATTTTCCGTTGAGTTTTTGTCCTGAAAGAAAAGACTTAATTCAATTTTATGTAATAGTAGATTGTATAACAAGTAATGTAAAAATGTTTCAACATTCGAAATGAGAGTGTTCGAGCTGAGGCTTATTTTTTGCAAAGAGTCTTGTAGTTAGAACGAAACTGCTATATTAATATATCAGTTCGGGAGCTAGCGATGGTTTTTCAATGTTTTATTCGCTCGTCGATGAAATTATTCTGAGATCTTCAATTTGTATGTGTATATCATCAACAAGGACTGCTTATAACTAGAAAGGGGGACAATACCTGCACATATCGTTTAGGTATAACTGGCAATACATAACCGTTGGCAAGCTTGTTGATTAGTATAGAACAATGTTAAACAAGTAGCTACTGCTTACATTGTTCAATCCGGATAATGTACCTACAGGTTCGGAAATATGCACAAACCTTTTGAAATTTGAACAATATGCTCGTCACTGAAATAAAACATGTTCGTATAAAACTGAACTTAAGATGTTATGAAAGTATGCTTGAACTCCATATGCATTATAAGCGCTCTTCAAAGTTGCTGCTGCAAGTATCTATGAGCGGCTCACTGAAATAAGCATGTGCGATTGGATATCTTTGATACACGAGACTTGTCATTTTGAATAAGAATTATCTAAATAAATGATACAAACCCAAAACATATTTTTTAAAATAATTACAAAATAGTACAATCATGAAACATTGGTATTGATAACAAAAATAATTCAAAATCGTTTTAAAATTGTTTTTTCCGTTAACCAGCTGTCGTCTCCCTAAGAACGACAACCCTCAGAAGTCGGAACTTGCAAGGATTAACGAGGCCTTATGTTCTAACGTGTGATTCCTAGCACTACATATATGTACAGGGTGTCAATTTGAAAACTTCCAACTCTTAATATATTCCTTCCAGTAAATAATATGAGGAATCCAAAAAAATAGGTAAATTCTATTTCCAAGGGGGACACTTTCAAGGAATATTTGTAGCTCTTGTGGTTCAACCCCCTAGGAGGGGTAGATGTTACCCTTAGAATCTCAAATGGGAAGGGGGGTCAACTGGCACATCAGTTTGATTAGCGTTCAATTCTGTTTCCAATGATACCCTTGTTGGAATCATGCCAATCAAGAAAATACTGTTTCATGTTATATACAGAAATACCCTGTATATGTATTATTTATTTTGATATTGTTTTTCAAAATATAAAAAACTTTGTATAAAATATACTGACATAAACGATGACAGATGCCACAAAATTCAATTTTTCGAAATTGAATGGACAAAATTACCAGAATACAAAATGAAATTACTAATGATGAGAGAGGAGCTCTGCAACGTAATAAGTGAAGATAAACCAAATACTGTTACCAATGAATGGAAGAAAAGCGACATGAAAGCAAAAGCAACCATAGGTCTTCTTGTCAAAGACAACCAGGTCGTTCATATTCGAAAAGCGGGATCTGCGAAAGAAGCATGGGATGCATTGAAAAGCTGTTGTGAGAAATCAATTCTGACCACAAAAGTATGTTTGTTAAAAAGGATATGCAGGATGAGAAAATGGTAATATGGAAGAACATATCAATCTGATGATGGATTTGATCTACCAGTTAACGAATATCGGGGAAGACTTGGCGGAACATCTGATTGTAGCGTTTTTACCATTTAGTTTGCCTGAAAGTTATGATTCTTTAGTCACAGCTTTAGAAATCAGATCAGAAACAGAGTTAACATTGGAAATGGTGAAACAAAAATTATTACAGGAATATAGAAGACGAATAGAAACGGAGAAAATTAAGGTAGTCGATAAAAAGGTATTGAAAGCTAAAAATGTAGCAAAGGGATTTTTCAAACCGAAAACTACTTTAATTTGTCATTTCTGTAAAAAACAGGGTCATTTGAAGAAATATTGTTATAGAGTAGTAGTTGCATTCACGTATGGCATCGCCGATTTGGACATCGAGATCCGGAAGCAGTAAAGAAAACATTGCAGCATCCACTCCTCTCAGCAGATTTGAAGTTGAAGGAATGCAGGGAAAAATAAACATGTGATAGCTGCATTAGAGGTAAAATGGCAAGACTACCTCTCCAGAAGGTATCATGTAGCAAATCAACAGGTATTTTAGATTTAGTTCACACTGATTTATGTAGGCCGATGCATACTCCAACTCCTAGCGGGAAATTATATATTCTTACTATGATTGATGACTTTAGTAAGTACACAAAAGTTTATTTGATGAAAAATAAATATGAAGTTCATGAAAAAATCCAGGAATATATAAATGAGGTTGAAAGACAGTTTGGCAAAAAACCAAAAATTATCAGGTCCGATAGGGGTGGAATTCAAATGAAAGAAGTGTTCAAGAGGGAAGGTATCATTCATCAATGTACAGCACCATACTGTCCTCAACAGAATGGAACGGCTGATAGGAAGAATAGATATTCAGTTGAAATGGCTAGGTGTATGCTTCTAGACGCAAATATAGATAATAAATATTGGGGAGAAGCAGTAGTTACAGCAAATTATCTTCAAAATAGATTATGGACTAAAACTACCAATGAAATAAATACCTTATAAATTGTGGTGGGGAAGATATCCTATATTAAACCACTTGAGAATTTTTGGATCAACAACTTATGCTGTAATACCTAGTGAAAAACGTAGAAAATGAGATGATAAATCTAAGAAATATTCACTTGTTGGTTATGAAGAAGGAACAAAAGGATATAGATTATCAGATATGAATACCAATAGGATTATTATCAGTAGAGATGTGAAATTTGTTGAAAATGATCATGACATTTTCTTACACAGTGAGAAGAAAATCGAAGAAAATAAAACGATACAAATTCCAGAAGAAGAAAAACCAGAAGTGGAATTCTGCATTGGAAATGGTACAGAACCCATGAAAGATGATCATAAACAAACTTCAGATGAACGAATTTCTCGAGAAAATGTTCATGATTCAAATGAAAATATACCTGAAATCACCTCAAACAAACAGATAGATGTTAGGAAATCAGAACGATTGAATAATAATAGCACCCATAAGGTACCCCAATATTGTAAAAATTTGTAATCATATGGAAGAAGAGCCAAGAACATACAAAGAAATAATATCTAGACAAGATAAACAGCTATGAATTGAAGCAATGAATGATGGCGGAAAACAAAACATGGGATTTGTGTGTTTCCCCTAAAGATATAAACATAGTTGGATGCAAATGGATTTTTAAATTCAAAAGGGACGATAAAGAAATTATAATTAGATATAAAGCAAGAATAGTTGCTCAGGGATATTCTCAGAAGTTTGAAGATGACTACGACAAAGTATTTACACCTGTGGTAAAACAAGCAACATTCAGATTACTACTTGTTATAGCAGGAAAGATGAATATGTTCGTGAAACACTTTGACGTGAAGACAGCTTTCCTCTACGGTGAGCTGAATGAAGACATTTATATAAGACAGCCAGAAGGATATATAAAATAGGGAGAAAAACATCTAGTATGTAAGCTGAAGAAAAGTATTTATGGTTTAAAGCAAGCAGCAAAGGTATGGAACGAAATGATAGATGCTAATTTGAAAGATTTTGATTTTCACAGAAGTATAGCAGATCCATCATCGAACGAAAAATCAATTCCAAATCTACATTTTGATATTCGATGATTGCCAGTGAAGATGAGAAAAGTATAGACAGAATAGCAGAAAGTTTGAATACGAAAATTCATTTGAATTGCTTGGGAAATTTAAGCCTTTATTTGGGAATCAAAATTGAAAGAAAAGAAACTGGAATATTTTGTATTAATCAGGGGAATTACATTGACAAAATTCTAAAACTGTACAATCTTTCTGAAGCAAAACCATCGAAAATTCCACTTGATCCAGGATATTATAAGAATGCATCAAATCAAGGAGAATTGGAGTCAAATGAAATAAATAGAAAAGCAATTGGATCATTATTAAATTTAGCAGTCAATACGAGAGCTGACAGCAGTAAGCACTTCAATTCTTAGCAGACGAGTGAGTAATCCTAGAGAGTGTGATTGGACAGAAGTAAAAAGAGTTTTGAGATATCTCAAAGGTACAAAAAAGATAAAAATCAAATTTGGAGAGAGAAAATACTTCATTTGGATATGCCGATGCCGATTGGGGTGGTGATAGCACAGATCGAAAATCAAATTCAGGATATTCATTCATATTCCAGGGAGGTTTACTTAATTGGAGAAGAAGAAAGCAAGACTGTGTTTCACTCTCATCAACTGAAGCAGAATTTATCGCGCTTTCTGAGGGATGCCAGGAGGCTATGTGGCTAAAGGAATTAATAACTGATTTCGGGCAGAAACTTACAAATATAGTAATAAGACAATCAAAGTTGTTTGAAGATGTTGGAAAACGAAAGAATATAAATGGACGTACGAAGCACATTGAGACAAAATTTTATTTTGCCAGAGAAATGAAGAAGACGAAGAAAATAGAATTTGTGTATTGTCCTACTGAAGAAATGGCAGCGGATATTTTGACTAAACCACTGGAAGCACAGAAGATAGTGATGTTCAGGCAGATGCTTGTTTTGTTTTCTTGATCAGCATTGACGAGGGGTGTTGGAATCATGCCAATAAAGAGAATACTGTTTCATGTTATATACAGAAATACCCTGTATATGTATTATTTATTTTGATGTGCATTATCTTGTTTTTCAAAATAAAAAAAAAACTTTGTAAAAAGTCAGTCAATAAATTCTTAGTATTTCCATTCAGTATCAGCATCTAATTTAAAACCAAAACCAATTGCCAAAAACTTTTATTATATTTTTATGAGCAGTTTCCAAAAAATAGCGCTCTAAACTTACACATGTAATTAGAATTTGCCTAATCTGAGATGCATTATTGTATTGACTCCTTTTAATAAAAATTGTTAGAAGAGTAGGTGACACCTTTCCAATGCCAGAAAGACATTGCAGACATGAAATCTACTTACGCTCATCCTATAAACTGTTCGAAATGACGTCCATTTCGCTCCTAACAGTAATAAAGTCTGATTTCGAACTCCCCTCTAACATTACGGAAAACTTTACTAGGAGTTAACTGGTATGCTGATGTAATTCGTCTTTTGAGTCCTTCAATATCAGAAGGCTATGTTCTATAAACAACGAATTTAAGATGCCTCAGAAGAAAGGAATCTAAGGGAGTTAAATCCGGTGATCTCGAAGGCCATTCAACTGCTCCCCTTCTGCCAATCCATCTATCTGGAACTTTATTGTTTAACCACTGTCGGACGGGAAGAAAATAATGAGTTGGAGCACCATCTTGGTGGAAATGTAATAGATCCTCTTGCAAAAGTTCCTTACCTTCTGCATCAATTTGAGTTTCTAGCTCGTGAGTTATAAGAGGTTCGATAGTCTCTTCAAGCATTTCTAGATACAGATTGCTAGTCAAGAAATAATGGACCAATAATGGCATTTTCAAGATTACCAGCCCAAACATTAACTTTTTGTGGGTGTTGATTATGCTTTGCCGTTCTGAAAAAATTAACACTCATCGCTGAAACAGATGTTCAACAGAAGATTAGGGATGGTATTTGTTGGTTTTTGAACTTGAAGAATGTTTTTTCTTGTTGTGATGTTCGTTATTTTCTCTGATGTTTCTTAGTTACAGGAGTATCTATGTATAGTTTTTGAAATAAAAGTAAACAAGAAGTTTGTTATAACAAAATCCTTCAGATTCCATCAGTATTGACTCGATGAGACATGGTTTCACAAAACTCTATTCTTCTATTATAATCATCCTCGTGGAGCTCTTGAAGAAGCTGCATTTTGAATGGATAAAATTTATGCATTTTCAATGCTTTTCTTACACTCTCGCTTGACATTCCTGTCTATTCTGATACTGATCGTAAGGAGCTCGTGGGCCAAAACTTCAATTTAAGCTTCTTCATTTAGTACTCTGGGGTAATTTACTTTTTATTTGTCGCTGAACCATTCGTAAAACTTATTCACCAAATCAAGCACATACCGGTGATTTACATCAAAATTTGGATGTCTTTCGTTAAAAAGACCCCTTCGTGCGCATTTTCCAATTTCTCCATAAATTACAATCATTTCAATTTTTCTTCGAAGAATGTAAACCATTTTTATACTTTTATGCATTTATTAGAGTAATCACTAAACAGCCCAACAGGTAAAACTGTATTCGCAATACTACCACATCGTTCAAATTTGCTGAACAATTTTTTGCCTGAAAACAGAAACTTTTTACAGCAGAAGTAGCAAAAAAAAAGGTAAAATTTCTGCGATAAGAATAAAGAATTCAGCATTTCATGAACACAACTTTATTACCATCTACGTTTTAAAGGCAGACTCCCACTACTCGTGTATTTGGCAAGTACGCAAATATTTGCTTATTTGGCAAGTACATCAAGTTTCGAACTGAATTTGACAATACGGCGCTCCCACTACTCTTGTATTTAGCACGTACGCCAATGTTTGTGTACTTGGCAAGTAGAGCAAGTTTCGTCGCCTCTTCGGCCTTCTCGTCAGTGTTAATTCGTTGCGATCATGGTTAGTCGCGTGGTCGCTGCAGCAGCGTTTGTAGTATTGAGTGACTGCTATATGAAAAGAATCAAAGCTCATCAAGCTCAGAAACAAAAAAGAAATAGAAGATGGTGGATGACTTCTTTGAACAGAAGTCGAGGCAGGTACGTAATATCTCTATCTATCCTGATCGACCAAAACCAGATACCATGCCTTAATATTCTCAAAATTGATGCACTAGTCAAAATCTGTTTTTGTTTTCAGGTACAATGCCTCCTTTATCATGTTAGGAAGACTGGAGAATTTTCTGCGAATGTCCTACACCGACTTCGAATTTCTACTGAATGCAATAGGACATATGATAGGGAAAAAAGATACTCAGATAAGATAGGCAATTCCGATTAAAGAAAGGTTCTGCGTTGCTCTCATATTCTTCGCTAGCTATGACAGTTTTGTTAGTTTGTCATACCTTTTCAAATTTTCACCACAAGTTGTATCCCGTTGCATTTTTGACGTTTGCGATGCATTGAGTAGTGTTCTCAACGATCATACAAAAGTAAGTATCCAATATTATTTATTGCGTTTAAATGGAACAAATAATTATTGTTAACAGAAGGTCAAGGCATGATCAAAGTCAAAGTATGGTAAAGTTTTCTTCTGATAAAGATATATAATTGTATGTCGATGTTGGAATCACAGGAGCAAGAGGCGATTGGTGGATGGAAGAACTTGTAAAATTTTGTGGCAAAGAGGTGATCCTCGGCAAAGAGGTGATACTCGAAGTTGTATGACACGTTTCATCAGACGCTGACGAATAGCGAGATGCTGGTGAGACTGGTCCTGGAGATGCTGATTGACATTGAGGTGCCATGTATCCCAATGCTGCCCTGAAGCATAAATTATCAATCTCGTTGATCACAATAATCCTGTTCACGTCGCTTAATGTCTCGAGTCTCTGAGCAACTAATTGCCCATATGCAGTACAAAGAGTGGTATTGGGTGGCTCAGTATTCAAACTTTGTTTCTAGATTACATAGCCCCATGCAGAAAGCTCACCATTTTTTCGAATGCAAACCAAGTTGGTTTATAAACGTCTTCTCTGCCGCTCCCTGTTTTTGATGATGACTTAACTTTCCTACATAATGGTCGGAATGACGCCATCAGGGACTCTTTTTTCTTTTTCATTTCCGCAATCGTAAATTGCTTTTCGGAAAAACTCTAGAGAAACACGCACCACGGAAGCCAAACATCTAATAAATACAGAAATTAATTGCGGCCAACCGGCGAGTAGTTGAAGTATGAACTTGTCAACTAGGCAAATAATTGAAATTCCTTTGACTCGCGGCATTTTTACCGACAACCGGCGGGACTTCGCCAGCAGCAAATAATTGTACAAGTATTGGCGGAGTGAACCACTCTCACTACATGGCAAATATAGGCAAGTGACAGATATTTGCCAAATACAAGAGTAGTGGGAGTCCGCCTTTAGGTCAGGCTCAAACGACTCGTGTACTTGGCGAATAATCGTTACTTGCCTATACTTGCCATGTCGTGTGAGTGAGTTACTTGTACAATTATTTGTCACTCGTTGGTTTTTCATTTGTGTTCGGTATAAATGGGTCTTCAAGGTGAAAACGAACCCAGGGAAACAGGTGATTCGTTTGAAAGCTCGCCTTGTAGCTCAAGGGTTTTCACAAAAGTATGGTAGCGATTACGATCAAATATTTGCCCCTGTTGTGAAACATACCACAATAAGGATTTTCCTAGCCATAGCAGGTAGAAGAAAAATGATTGTCCATCATTTCGACGTTAAGACGGCATTTTTGAATGGTGAGCTGAAGGAAACAATATATATGAAGCAGCCACCTGGGTTTGAAGAAAGTGGAAAAGGAGAAAAAGTATGTTTACTGAAGAAGGGCTTATATGGCTTCAAGCAGTCTGCTAGAGCTTGGAACGAAGCTTTGGATAAACATCTCAAATTAATTGGTTTTCAACAAAATCAAGTTGATCAATGTTTTTACACAAAAGATGTCGATAATGAAAGCGTCTTCATCAAGCGTCTTAGTGTATGTTGATGATCTTTTAGTTGCAAGTTCTCAGAACAGTACATTAGAATCCACGAAGAACCAACTGCAAGAGCGTTTTGACATTACTTCTCTTGGAAATGTCAAACTTTATCTTGGATTAGAGATTGGGAAAGATCGCTTTGGAAATTTCTACATTTGACAGCATTCCTATATAAATAAAATCGTTCATGATATGGAACTGCAAGATTGTAAACCTTCGAGTTATTCTCTTGATCCAAATTACGGCAAAAGTGATAGTGATATTCTATTATTGAATAATGAAAAGTATCAAAGGATCATTGGTTGCTTACTTTATATCTCAGTCAACTCCCGACCGGATATTTCTGCGAGTGTATCCATTCTAGCTAGAAAAGTTTGTCATCCTACGAAAGAGGACTGGAACGAAATTAAAAGGGCTGTGAAGTACCTCAAAGAAACATCAAATCTCAAGCTTTTCATGAGTCGTTATGAAAAGTATGATGAGAAATTTTATGGGTGTGCTGATGCTAATTGGGCAGAAGACAAATTGGAGAGGAAATCTAATAGTGGTTTCGTATTCAAACTCAATGGTGGAGTCGTAAGTTGGTGTTGCAGGAAACAATCAGGCGTTGCTCTATCTTCCACAGAATCCGAATTCATTGCTTTATCTGAAGCATGTCAGGAAGCAGTGTGGATTGAAAGACTCTTACTAGGTCTCAAAGAATCAGTTGAAAGGCCTATTTTGATATTAGAAGATAACCAGAGCTGTTTGAAATTGATTGACTCAAATAAGTTCAGTAACAGATCCAAACACATTGATATCAAATATCATTTCGTGAAGGATTATATTACACAGGGTATCATACAATGTAAATATTGTCCAACAGAAAAATTGGTTGCTGATCTGCTAACCAAGCCAATTCCTGCGAATAGAATAATTTTTCTACGAGATCAGTGTGGATTGTTGTATATTACGAATGAGGAGGAGTGTTGAAATGCATTCGTGAATATATCTGTACAAGTTCATCGTATCACACTGTTCTCGCATTTTGATTTTGTTAATCTGGCGTTGTCAATATTATATTTTTGAGTAAAAGTTATTAGTCATCATCTCAAGTATTTTCAATATTTATCCCTCATAAGGATACAAAAGTCCTTCATATATATAAAGTTTCAACATCGCTGACCATGGAAACCTATTTTATTAACATGACGGGGCACCTCCGCAAAATGGTCACTTAATCAATACTCGTTTACAAGACTTGTTTCATGACCAGTAGATAGCCAACAATGGACTATTTCTTTGGCCACCCCGTTCTCCAGATTTATCAGTGCTCGATTTTTTTCATTTGGGGGTCAAGTCTATGAATCTCAATTGACTATCATGAAAGAATGTACGCAACAAGCGAGGAATTCATTTGAGAATCTCAGACCCGAGTCAATACGAAAAACGACACATCAAGAATTATTAGTGAGATGTGAAAAATGTTTGGAAGTTGATGGGGGTCATTTCGAACATTTACTGACCAAATTATTTTTGCATACCTCTCAATATCGTTAATTGTTCCCTTTTATTCGATTTGTTTTAGAATCTCTTTATCTACATTTTTGTACCGGCAGATGAGATGTTTTTCAAGTTTTCTGTAATTTGTTTAACAGTGTTTTGTGAGGGCTTCTGCTTCCGCGGATACCGAGTAGCAAATGTATCACATGTTCTTGAGATAACCCTATTACATTCGTCATAAATAATAAATAGATTTAAGTAATCTTCATTCGAATAATTCAAACGAGCCGGCATGATTAATTACAATGACATTTCCGTGCCAGTTGACTGTTTTCAACGCAACCGCGGGCGCAATGGCCAACTAAGAATAAGTAAACTCAAGAATTCGAGATTTTCTGGAACTGAGACATGTTAATTCGCCAATATTACGAAAACTGTTGGGTTTAGGCATAGGTAACCTTATTCAAAGTTATCTTCATTTTCGATGCCGAATCGAATGAGAATATAAAATTTGGGGTTTTCCATTTGAAAAAATGGACTTTCATTTTCTGGCGAACGCACTGTATAAGTCTAATCGAATTGATATCAAAATTCTGCTGAGCTGGGTCCTCTCCTACGAATAAATCGATACACATTCGAAAATTAATGATCATTTCCAGAAATTAAAAAAATATTTTTCGGTCTGCAAACGCAATTTTCAACATAAAATTTGAAATATTTCGAAAACGGTTAGACTTGGGTATAGGACATTTGGCATGAAACATGTTCAGAATAGGCGTAAAATCTAAAACTTTGATATACAGGGTGTCCTATTTGAAATAACGAAGGGGGTCCACTTCTGGTACAACCGGAAGTGCCATAATCTTCAAAATATTTTAGCCGGATAGCACTTATCAACAATAGTAAGTAAGTAAGTTTATTCAGTAAGATCTTTACAATTCGTTATTTATTTGATAAGAGAAGTCCACCTAAGCTCAGCTTGTATTGTGGGTCGTTCTCTTATCAATATTTTTCTTTCGATTATATAGTAACAGAATGAAAGGAACTATAATCAATTTTCAAAATTGATATTATGAGGAGAGGAAAAAATAACAGAGAAAAGAGAAAAGACCTTGGTAATTGCAGAGTAATGTATGTAATTATTCGAGAATTGGTTTCAGGACATCTTTATAATGTAATTGTACAAACATTTTGGCTTGTTTTTTGAACTTATTTTTATTTTGTATATTTCTAATGTCAGAGGGTAGTAGATTGAAAAGTTTAGGACCATAATAGGTTACAAATTTCTGTGTGATTGTGGTTCTATACAAGGGGATAGGAATTTCCTGCCTTGCTGTTCTTCGGGTAAGATGATAGTGTATTTCAGGGGGTGATGTACAGTTTTTGGTCCAGATAAGGCATTGATAGCAATATAACTGTTTAAGATCTATAACTCCTATTTCATTATAGAGTTGCTCAGTTCCATACCTCCTGTTTTTATTAAACAATATTTTCAGTAAGGTATTTTGTGTAACTTCTAAGCAGTGAAGGGAAATTCTGAAAGTCCCACCCCAGACAACAATGCAGTAGGGCATTATGGACTCAGCCAAGGCATCGTACACCATTATTTTATTTTTTTTGTTTAGGATGTTTTTTAACTGGTAAAATTTAAATATCAATTTGTCTCGTTGTAGTATGATTGATGTGTTCATTCCAACGAATGTGTTGATCAATCATCACTCCTAGGTACTTTATACTTTTAATTTTTTTTATGGTTGCACAGGCGCAGCTGGTGTCATCTTTACGGACGGTTCCATGTAGTCGAATATTTTCATTTATTGGTTGATCTTTTATTGTGGACGAAAAGGTGATAAATTTAGTTTTTTCGATGTTTAAACTGAGCATACTTTCATTAAGCCAGATGTATATTTTTTTTAGTCCATGTTCAGCCTTTTTATATGTTTCATCCCAATTATCCCTCATGAATACAACAGCGGTATCGTCCGCATAAGAGATGAGTTTTCCTTCTATATGTTGCAAGTCATACAAGCTGTTCATATAAAGTAAAAAGAAAATTGGACCCAGTACCGTACCCTGTGGCACACCCATGGATACCGGTAGAGGGTCGCTTAACGTGTTATTGATTTTAGTAATTTGTGTGCGGTCTGTTAAGTAATTCTTTATTATATCCAGGGGAAGGCCTCTTATGCCAGCGCTTTCCAGTCTCTGGAACAGAATGTTATGGTTGACAGTATCGAATGCCTTGGCCAAGTCCAAAAATACCGTTATGCATTTCTGTTTATTTTCAAAGCAGTTGTGAAGTGTGTTTGTTAATTCAAAGACTGCTTTTTCCGTGGAACAGTTCTCTCTGAATCCAAATTGTGATGCATATAGGATATAATTTTTTTCACAATAATTCATGATTCTATTTTTTAAACATTTCTCAAAGATTTTTGTGAAGTTGTTTACAACAGTTATTGGTCTGTAGTTGTTCGATAACTTTTTGTTCCCAGTTTTGAATATAGGGGCAGTTAATGATTCTTTGAAAGCAGATGGAACTGTTCCACTATTTAATATTAAATTCAAAATGTGACATAAAGGGTCTACTAGATGAAGATGATACTTTTTTATTAGCTCAACTGAAATTTTATCAGGACCAGGTGAGGTATTATTTTTAAGTTCTGATATAATTTTTATCAATTCATTTTTTGATATAGGTCGAAGGAAGATTGCATCTAGAGTATTTTTGGTCCGTGTGCTACAGCGCTCAGGAAGAGTAGCTGATTTTTTAATTTTATTTGCCATTTTTATACCAATACTGGTAAAAAATGTATTAAAATGATTAGCGACTTCTTTATCCGAAGTAATTTTTTGATTTTCCTCATCAATGATAATGAAGTCCGAGGTGGTTTGCCGTTTTTCGCTTGTTATTTCATTAATGTTTTTCCAAAGTTTTTTGATATTTGTTTGAGAGTTTTCAATTTTTGTTTTGTAGTATTCTTGGTTAGTTGTCCTGATTAGATTGGTAAGAAAATTTCTATAATTCTTATATTCTTGGCTATTTTCCACGGTGTAGTGTCTATTCAATTTTTTTTTAGAAAGTCTCTACTTCGGATAGAGTTCAATAGCCCTTGAGTCATCCATGGTTTTAATTTTGTATTTAATTTGTTATTTTTTACTATTTTTACATGACTGCTTGATTGCAGAAATTCACTTATTTTTTTACTGAAAGCCATGTAGGCAGTTTCTGGTTCCTGAGATTCATAGGTAGAATGCCAATTTTCGTTAATAAATAGATTCGACAATTTTTTATGGTTTATAGTTATGATTTCTTTCGTGATTTTTCTATTATTTTTTTTATCGCAGTTGAGAGGAATGGATAAGAGCACTGTATAATGATCCGTTAAATTTGTTTTGAAAATGTAAGAATTCAGTTTATTAACACTGATTCTAGCTTTATTGGAAATTTTTACAAATATGTGATCTATTATGGAAGAAAAGCCATGAGATTCCCTCGTGGGTTTCGTTATATAGGAAAAATATCCTAATTCTGCCATCAGGCATATATACCTATTAACAAGTAGGGAATCAGTATCAAGTAAGTTGATATTTATGTCTCCTATCAATACACTATAATCTGATGTTGCAAGTGTTTTTAGGTAATTCTCAATATCTTGTAAAAAAATATCTACATTTGTTGAGGGTGGTCTATATGTAGCAATTATGGAATATGAATTGTTACTGATATTAAAATTCATTTTGATTAGTTTTATTTCCGTTAAATTTATAGTCGTTACCTCGGCAGAACTTTCATATCTCACAAAAACCACAACCCCATCGTTTTGGTTAAATTGCGAAACAATATAATATATATTGAACCCTGGTATCGTGAAAGCCTCCAAATCATCCAAAACCCATGATTCAGATAGTACGAGTATATCAATGTTTTTATGATGGAATTCTTCAATATAAAGTAGAAGTTCATCAAAATTTTTCCTCATACTTCTTATATTGAAGTGAAAAATGTTGAGATATTTATTAGATATCGGAGATAGGTTGTCTACTATGTTTTCACAGATATGTGTTTTCCTCTCCTCATAATTCTCTAAAGAATCCAAAAAGTCTAACATATTGGGATGCTAAAAAATTAGTATGAGTTCCTTCAAAAGGATAAGACTAAAAAATAACAATTAAAGTCTATAAAAATAGAAAATGAAAAGGGTATATATTGCATCTTACTGCTCCTGTATAGTTATTTTTCCATCTACCCCAAAAAAAAAAATTCCGAGACAGAACCAAAAACAAAACGTGTGATCAACCTCAAAGAAAACGATAGTTCTTTTATTACTCATTGTACATGCTGCTGAATATCTTGCATGGATGAAATCTTCACATTGGTGTCGTTGATCTTGATGAAAATCTGGCCCTTGAAGGTCCATATTGAAGGTCCATAGTGAACTTTAAAATTTTCAAATTCGGCCCACCTATGGTTTTCTATATACTGATTGATGCAGTTTCCGGAGGGACCTCCTGTATATATACATGCTCGAACTTTGTTTCATGTACACCCTGTTAATGAAAATCTATGTACTGTTGGACAGGTAATCAAATGAATAATCATATTGTTTTTGAAAAATTACTAAACTATAGCCGTTTGTTCTCCACTTTTAACGGATTGAGTGAAAATCAAAACGATTGAGTATACCCAAATAGCAAAAGTCGCATTTTTGACGCCCTATCGCTCAGAAGCTGGTATAAATGAATCAATCTCAATCTCAATCCGTGAATTGAACTACATAATAAGAATGCCAGGATCTACAACCTAAATTGCAGAAAAATATGCATTGAAAATATGCGGGTTCCTTCGAAATAATCAAAATGGAATCGATACGATAAGAGTAAATTAGTAGTCGAGATAACGGCTGTAGCGGATGAATTGAATTGTGTCAGATATTTGGATGGGTGATCGGCAAGCTTGGCCTTAGATAGTTTGAATAAAACATTATTCCAGATAATGGAAATCAGAAAAACAAGTAATCAATCCAATTAAATCATATTATGTGAATTGTAATGAGTTATTTTCGAAAAATCTTTCTTCTTTGGCAAGGACCATGAAACCGGTACGGTATTGTTCCCCCAATTAAATTGAGAAATAATTTCGGTTCTGATATTAAAAATGAATTGCAAAGTTTGTTCTTGTAGAAAACTTTGCCAAGTATTGAACAGATATAATTCAATGGTCGTAGGAGGCAGTAGTTGTTTTCTGTTGAATACTTGCCGACGACTATGCCTATTGTATAGGATCTTCAGCGGAAGATTCAGATTACATAATCTTGATTAGTTTAATGCTCTTCTGTCAAGTAGTGTCGCCCATCTTCGATCTTTTCTTAGTTTTAAATTCCAATATATTGAATCATGGAAGTGAAATGAAAAGAGTAAAGTAGTAGGTACTTTTAGTCTATCTAATGTAGCATTTGTAACACTTGCTATGATCATCACCTATATATGGATACCTATCAAATGAATGAAAATTGATAACACAACATAATACCAGAATAAAAATATTTTTTACCGAATAATATAAAAATCTGACTATCTATGACTAAAATCAGGAATCATAGAAGATATCCCAGCTAGGTATAATAAGATAACGACTTCCAAGGTCACAGCATCCCGGAGATCAATACTTACTTCAAATGGTATGAAAATCTAACCAAACCTTCCTGAAACTTCGCTACAGCATTTGTCTAGTTTCAAAACTTCACTTCAAATGCCTGTTTTTATTTTATATCTAGTGAATGTATAATATGACGTTCATAATATTAACATGAAATCGTGAATGTGTTTGATAGCATAGACCTACTAAATCGATTTTAAATGTATCATTAACGGAGCGACACGAGAAATGCTGGCTATGTATACAATCTGGCACGTAACCTAATAACGCCATAGTTTAAATCAGGTGCATCTTCATTGAGACAAAACAAACTTACAAAACATTGTCTGAATTGACCGTCGCGTCGCGAGGTCCGACGCAACTGTTCCCACTCCACCAACACCGAGCTCACTGCAACCACTAAACTTTACAGCTGAAACGACAGAGAAGTATTTTACAGGACGAATATCACATTGAACGCGCCGTTGCATAGAGCATGCCCAATAAAATAAATAAGAATTATATTTTACGGAAGCGTGGAAGGGCCGCGGATTATTTGTTTATTTGATCCGCCACAATTTCGACTTGTATCTCGAAATTTCAACTTTCATCTGGAAATTTCGACTTACCATAACGGCACAGTCGAAATCCCCTTCTCTTCACACTATCCCACAAAGTGGAAAATTTGAAGCAAATATCTGTCAGAACACAACTACTTTCCGCTACGAACATTGAATCACATCTGCACGTCTGGTACTCGCTTGGAGTGCGCATCGACCATCCGGGGTGAAGAAGTTAATACACAACAAGTTGCCCAGGAGCGCCACGGTAATTGAAAATATGTCATTTACCCACACTTGCTTGCCTTTGGATACACTGTATGAGTGTTTCTTAGGGAGTATAATTATCTGACATCTGTTTGTGTCCTGCACTGGGACTCCGATGATTAGAAATGTATTATTCATATTTAAACGTTAGAAATAGGAAGCATAGTACCGATATTTCGAATATGACGTCACATTTCGATTCTATAAAACATTTCTAATCATCAGAGTCCAGGGGCTGTTCTACAGAATGAAACTATATTCTTTTTCCATATTCTCCAGATGCATTTCTTCAGAAATTTCCAAGCAGATACCAGCCATTATTAAGGCTCATGTCTAGAAATATAAAGAGAAGGTCTGCTCACTAGAGGAGAGGGTCGAAAAATTAGAGCAAGAGGCTAATGTAACAATTTGGGGGTGTTTTCGGGCTTCCAGTAGAATCTCGTGAGCCTAAAAATGATATGAAGAAACTCGTTACACTAGTAACGATACAATGAATATTCCAATGAAGGAAAGTGATGGTGAATATTGCATTAAATTTCCAATGGGAAAAAAGGAGGGCCTCGAGCGCTATTGCTGAAATTGAGATCTAGACAGGACAAAAATTAACTATATCGTCTCAAAAGTAAGCTGAAAGGTACAAGCTTATGATGACTGCCATGGAGGAGTTTGGAAGAAAAAATGTATGGAGTATGTATGAGGGGGCAAATAAAGGCGAAGGTCAGTGGAAAAGTAATAAATATTTTTCTTAGCGAATTAGAAAATTCCATTTTCCATTGTCAAAGGAAGAGCGAAACAATTTTCATAATGGGTGACATTGACGTTTCTAAAGCCTTTTCCAGACTTACATTCACTTGTCCGCAAACATTTAATCATCTGTATAAAAACTGTATAAAAGCTGTTTAAAAACTGTTTGTTAACATTTGTTCAAAAACATTGAAATAAAAATATACTGTTTCCGTCCAGGATAGAAAATACATCTTTTTATACTCGCAAACCAACAAGTCTGGACATGTTTGGGGAACATTTTTTTAACTTCGTTTCGAAGTGGCAGTGTCAGCGATAGCGGCATAACTTGATATCATTGGTTATTCGTGATTGGAAATATATGCAGGTGATCTGAAGATGTGGAATACTCTCCCCCAAGAGTATTGGTCTTGGTCTCGAAAGAAAAATAGTGAACTTAAATCTACTCAATATTATAATGGAAATGTTATGGCATCTCATTTCAGTTATTTATTTTTTATAAGTCTTTCTTTTATTGAAGACTTGCACAGTATACCATGGTTATGGAAAGTGAAGTGTGTGGAATATAAAAATCGAAATAAAAAAGTAGATGCATATGAAATGCTTTCAAAAAATTACAACGTCAGTGCAACAGACATTGAAAAGAAGATTCATACATTGAAAAATCAATTTCATCGTGATAATAAAACATTAATGGACTCGCAATGAAGTGTAGCATCCCCCCAAACAAGTTAACTGATTTGGCTATAAGAGACTATTATTTTTACTGCAATGGTATGAGTCTAGAGGTAGTCGTTCAACAGATGTACCTGAAAAGGAATTCTTCTATTCTGTTTTGCAGTTCGCGTACCTACAAACGTTTTAGTTTTCTTTCTATTTTGACGTAAAAACTATATAGCCAGCACAAATTCCCGCTACTGCTTCACTACTTGGCAACATGTTCAGAGTGTTGATGTGGACGCTGTTGCAAACTAGTAGAATTGAATGTTTGTCAAAATAACATGTTTTCATACAAATGTATGTTATATGGACTTTTATTCCAAATTGCGCAGTTATTTACGCAATCAATCCCAATGTTGCCAGGATGTCGCTGACTATCAAGGTTATTCTCACTACAGATCCTGAAAATGTTTCATCGCCAGGTACGTTGGACTGCGAGTTGTCAGATCATGATAGAGTTTATATCATAGTCATGGCTAACGGATAACCTCAAATTCATCATTAAACTGAGAAGCATGAGCGACGCATTAACAAGATGAAAGATAAATTCAAGACCACACACCATTTCGAAGCGTACTGTTTACCATCAAACAGCACTGTCTTGATAGGATTCGAATACTAGTAGCTGCCAAAAAGTCACTATTGAGGCGGAGAGAAGTATCGCGGAAAACATGAAGTTCCTATTGCCTATTCCAAGAACCTCCACGTGTTGTGGAGAACCCACCGGAGGCTGATCGGGTGGAAACCTCCTGAAAGAACATTTATGAGTTTCCGCAACCGCTTAACGTAGACACTCCAGCCTTAGTGCTGTTCGAAGCTTTCTGCAGAAGCTTTGTCAGCCTGAGCTCAATGAACTGCGCAATCCGATAACTACGGGCACTCAGAGGCTCGAAGAACTTTGCTGCTCCAGGTACTGATAGGCTAAATAACAATTGGTGGAAAAAAATTCCATGTGTCCACCACCATCTAGCAAGAGAATTCAAGTCATGACTAGATGGGAAGCAACAGATTCCGGATTAGTTTTCCGGGGGGCAAATCGTGCTTATACCCAAAAACAGAGATTTATGCGAACCGAAGAACAACAGACCGATAACATGCTTGAACGCATGGTTTAAACATTTCCGCAGTTGAGCCGGTGTATGAACGGATATATGAGCAAAGAGGCTGCAAGGAGAACCTGCTGATCGACAGATGCATCATGCAGGACTCCGTGCAGTATAAGCGTAACCTTTCAATAGCCTCCATCGGTTATCGCGAGGCATTTGATACAACATCGCATGAGCTCATCATGCATTTGCTCAGATGCCTTGTGGTACCCGATCAAATAGTGGGATGCATTAAACAGCTGATGCCGCTCTGGAGGACTCGCTTCACCATAACATCTGGTCAAGTCAGAGTCCAAACAGAGCAGGTTATCTTGAGAAGGGGTGTGTTTCAGGGAGACTCCCTTAGCCCTCTTCTCTTCTGCTTCTCACTACTGCCATTGTCCTTTGCCCTACGGAAAACCCACGGATACAACTGCGGCACCTCCAGCAACCGGGGGCAAAAGGTCACTCATCTATTTTACATGTATGACCTTAAACTTTATTCCTCCGGAGAGAAAGATCTTCATCAGTCCTTGAGGGTGGTTCAAGAGTACACGCGTGCTATCGGAATGCTATCGAACGGAAGCATCCTACATCATCTGGATGCCTGAGAGACGTATACCTACCTAGGTGTGGAACAAAGCCACACCCAAGAGGTAACTACTATTAAAAACTCTCTCCGCGGCAAGTATTAGCCTAAACTCCGACAGACCTGGTTCTGTCGGGAAAGAACAAAGTTGCTGCAACTAATATGCTTGCCATTCCGATTCTACTTTACTCCTTTGGAGTAATGAAATGGACTCAGGAAGAGTTGCGACAACTCAATGTTAAAACTCGCAAAATGATTCATCTCCATAGGAGCTTGCATCCTAAATCGTCCGGTCCACGGTTATACTTCCCCAGACAATAGGGAGGCCGTGGAATTTTGAGTTTGAAGTATCTACACAACAGAATGGTGCTGGATGAAGCCTGTAAAGTCATCAGGAGTTCAGATCCCCTTCATAAAAAAAGCAGGGAATGGAGCATTGCTTTTCGAAGCAGCAACCCGTCTCGATTTCTACACTGAACGGACGAACCCAAACTCTGTCACCGAGTTCAGCAAAAAGCCAACGTTAAAGCTACAGCTACATAAGAATGACCCCATGCATGGGGTCTTCTTCAACAACATTTAAGACCTTGGCTTATCCAGAAACCTGACCTTTTGCATTTCTCAGGTCAAGTGGGCTGAAGTAGGAAACCAAGGGATTCATAATGGCCTGCCAGGACGGTGTCTTCAACACCCTCGCCTACCGTAGTCGCGTGATGGGTATAGAGGTCCCTGACACTAAATACAGAGCGTGTCGTGGGGCAGCTGATACCATAATGCATTTGCTGTCAGCTTGTCCAGCTTATGCGGTCTCATCCTTCATCCACAGGCATAACGCGGCCCTATACGAGTGTTTTACTACAATCTACGACACTCGTACGGTGTAGACGAAACACCGGTGTTGCCTTATGCTCCGGGGGATATTGAGTCCATTGTGAAGAATGAGAAGTGCCGAATATATTGGAACTACTCATTTCCCACCCTCAGGAAAATACAAGCCAATAAACCTGATGAAGTCTTCCTCGACCATCAAACCATCAAAAAGAGCAGGAAAAACGGACTAAATATCTACTCTTTGAACTCCGCAGGCTTTACCCGAACCATACTGTAAAAATGGTGGTTCTGATCCTTGGTGGAATGATGGACACACTGCTCTCGATTCAATGAAAGAGTTGTATTTCGTGTAAGTGAATTAATTACAATCGCAAAGCACTTTTGGCTGTTAAGCCATCATCGGTGCTATATCTGCAAGTAAGTAATAATGAAAAATAGAAAAGTTAAAAAAATTTAAATTACTTACTCGTCAAATATTTATACAGGAGCAATATAAAAAGTCAACAAAACCACCTTGGTTTGATAAAATTGAGTACCTGAAGGGATTTTTGTTTAATGTTTCCGGTTTTGCATTTTTCCAGGCAATGCAGAAGTGAAACCGGAAAGGATTTGAAAATTTTTGAAATTTGAAATGTGAATTTGAAAACTGAAAGATGAAATGTGGTGACATTGACGTAAGGTCCATATCCAATGAGAGTAAAGAGAGAATATGACACATGACAATGTTTAGTACCTAAGGAATGTGAAATTTTACCTAGTGAGCAAAGAACAATAAATTTTGAAAATTTGCATTGAAATGATGTACTATTTTAATCTCCTATGTAGAGGAATATATAATAATAATAATAATAAAGGTCTTTATTTCTCAACAAAAAGAAAATGCCGAAGATCAGATGGCAGCACTACTAGTCGTAGACTAGTAACACTACCTCTGTTTTTCATCTTAAGTGTGAAAGGTAACTACAAAAACGTTAATCAAAACATAAGTAAATCAAACATACACCCATATAGAGATATTTGTATGAGTATTAGAGGTTATTCACTAAAGTATAGTATTTTACATTATAAAAATATGTAAATTTATATATATACCAGAAAAAAAAAGTAAAAAAAACCATTCAGTTGATTGGAGGCAACATATTTTGTTTATTGAGGAGTTGGTATGAAAAAGAGCATTTAAATTGTTCAGTTCGGTGCTGTGGGGGAGTGAGAAGATGTTTGAATCTCACATTCAAGTTGTGCACGTCAGTCCGATACCTTATTTTACGTGTGAGATACTTAGGTTCCTTTAAAATTGTTGTTTTTTTAAAATTGTTTTTTCCGTTAACCAGCTGTCGTCCCCGTACGAACGACAGCCCTCAGAAGTCGAAACTTGTGCGAGCTAAGGATTAACGAGGTCTTACCTTTTAACGTGCGATTCCTAGCACGAGACCAGTGACCATGCTGGGAATCGAACCCACGTCCCTCTGACTGATAGACTAGCGCTCTACTGTCATGGCCACTACGGCCCATTGGTTTTAATTATTTTATGGTAAAGACATGCTGCGTGTAGGAGCCGTCTGTTCGCCATATTCAGCCAGTTCATGTCTTTCAGTTTATGTAAGATATGTTGACGTCTTCTCACTCCACAGATGAGCCATAAACAGGAATTCTGAACTACTTGAATTCTCCGTATATTATGTGCATTCAAGCATGGCACATATACAACATCGCCAAAGTTGAATTTGCTCAAAACTGAAGCATCGCACAGCATTTTTGTAACATTCTTATTTTTATTTTTATGTTGGCATAGGCTAGGCGGATGCAGTTGTTGATATGATATTTGAATTTGAGTTTGCAGTCAAATATCAATCCAAGATTTCGCGCTTTCTCCACCGGTATAATTTGGTTTCCATCATTACGTATCACTATTTGTCTTGTTACTTCTGTTCTCGCATTTCTCGGGCCGAATATCAACATACAAGTTTTGGTGGGAATAATTTGTAGTGAATGTTTTGTCGACCAATTTTTTATATTGGCAAAATCTTCATTCAATTCCCTTTCTGCTGTGGCCATGTTTTTAGGGGAGAACGAGAGATACAGCTGAGTATCGTCTGCATATAGATGAGTGTTGCAAAAGGTTACGGCGTTACCAATACTGGAAGTGTATAAAGTGTACAATAAAGGGCCCAATATAGAACCTTGCGGTACGCCTGAAGAAACGTTGGCTTCGACTGCGCCGGGTTTTGCCTTAGGAGATGGTCAGTAGCTGGATCCCTTTTTGTATCTTCACTCCAGAACTGTGAAATACAGGGAGTTGGAAGCTTCAGCTTTGTAAATGCTATAATTTACAGATTTTAATTTCTGGATATTGGTAATTAGCAATATACCTCATTAATCATTATAGCAAATTTCAGCTATGTAAATGCTACAATTTACAGATATAATTTCTTGACTTTCTCTTGGTAAATTAAAAAAAAAATTATTTAACATATTTTTTTTACTGAAGTTTGGCGCCAAAGGACCCCGCACACCTTATATGGGAAAATGGCTCTCCGTCAAATTTCTTGAATTTTTGATATGTTGTAGAATTGATCATTCCGATGAAATGTTTCAACGGGCGCAACACGATCCTATGACTAGTTTTCGAGATACAGGTTGTTGAATATGAGAAACATTCACTTTTCATCACTCTGTATCTGATTTATCTTTTGTGGGATCATCATCACATCCGTGTATGATGAATTCATGAGAAATTCATTTCCAAATCTTTTCGTAGTACAGGGCGATTTCACTTGAAAACAATGCTATTTTGAGACTTTCATAATTTAGTTGTTTTATAAAGAGAAAATGCGAGAAAAGGTAGAATTATCACATAATATTATAAATTCATTTCATCTAGCATCACAGTTGATACAATTCATACAAGGTGATTCACAAATATGGAAACATAACGAATTTTGTTTTTTGGGACACCTTGTAGTAATAAACCAACCTAAAATGACAAAATTCACTTGAAGAATGTTAAATGATATGTTCCATCGTATAGAGAGTCGAATGATATCAATTTGAAAAAAATTTAAAAAAATTAGTTATACTTTAATAAATAAAAACCTTGATTTTTTAAATCACCCTATATCTCATAAGGGAGTCCAAAAAGATTGCGATATTTTTTCATGGGAGAACTCGAAATACTTTCATCCATATTGTACAAAATTTTCAGCGGAATTCTATGACGAGTTTTTCATATACAAGGCGAAAAATGTATTTTCACTCCAGTTTTCGGCGGGTTTGCTGTAGTTCTTCCTCGCCAGCCGCTTTTACTCGAAATAAAAATATTTCAATAAAATAGTGATCAGTTATTATACCGTACAATAGCGTACCGTATCCCTCGAAAAAAAGCCATAACTCGAATTATTATCTGCATCAGCATCGTCTAGTAGGCGATTCAATGGAAAAGTAATTTTTTCATGCTTAGTGTTTCTCAGAAGTTATATTATACTTATTACATCCGCAGAAGTTCGTTTTTTCGAATTTTCACTCTATAAAACAATAAAATAGTGAAAGTCTCAAAATAGCATTATTATCAAAGGAAATCGCCCTGTACTACAAAAAGATTTGGACATGAATATCTCATGAATTTGTCACATAACGAAAATACCACATAGGATAAATCAGAAAAAAATCATAATTTGTATGTAATTATTTCTATCGGCTTATATAGATATATATTAAATCAAATTCTCGGCATATTTTTACACCAAATTAACGTTTTATGTTTCAATTATGTTCTTGTATCTTCGAATCGTATATATGTTTGTATACAGTATATACCCCCTTTCAGAGAACGTTTCTCTTTCTTTTTCTTGTATTTGAAACATCATCTGAATCATCTTCGAATACCTACTTATTAATATATTCCTCTTATTTCATAGTAGGCATGGAGAACAATTCAAAGAGGATAAAATCAACAAAATTCTTATGTCAATAGTCGTTTTCTTGTTGTCATAAAGCCCGAGAACTCTTTTTGGGTTATTGGATTAATTGAAGTTTCTTTTTTACTGTTCAAGTTTATGTAATTTTCAGTGTTTGTTGAACTTTGCTGAACAATATGGCCTTCGCAAATAGAGTGAGTTGTTATGTTTGTGACCGAAATGTTATTCCTAGACTCTCAATGCGTTTGAATAGAGGAGATAATATTGATGTTTTGCAAATTGCAACATATCGAAGACAAACTGCGGGAAATCCACCTATTGATATTCAGGATGATACAAAAATATGTTTCAATTGTAATAACACAGTAATGAATGACATTATTGCTATGGAAAATAACCCGAATTGCCTTCGTCTCAATGTGTTGTCCCGCGTATCAAGTCGTGCGTGCATTATTTGTAATGCTCGTCAAAATATTCAAAGACTTTCTTTAGAATGTATAGTGGATATTTTTGTTGCTTCTGATATCTATGTCCCAGATTTCTTGAGAATTTGTGGTCACCATCTTGATCATCAAGGTTTCCTTCCAAATTACTTGCATGGAGGTTTGAATTTTGTGAATAAACCATACATAATTTCCAATCTTCAACATTTTCTTCAAAGAATGAGGACATTTGCTAATAGAAACAGGCCACTCCGTAACTGGGAGGATATCAATTGTTTCACTGAAGACGAATTTAAGTATCTGACATCAATCTCAAATAATCATTTTCGACAATTACTAGAATTTTGTGATATTGAACTGTTCTCTCGAAGGAGTAGGCAGATTGAGACCTTAGAGAGAACCAGTGACGAGACATGGGGAGTAGGCAGATTGAGACCCCGACGTCAAGTCACAAAAACCTAACGTAATTATACCTGAGGAGTAGGCAGATTGAGACCTCAGCGTAGAATTACGTTTCAACCATTTATTAATTTTCTTTCTTTTTCAGTTCTTGAAAATGGCTCCAAAATCGGAGCCGAAACGTCGAATTTCAACCAATTCTAGACGCGGTTCAACCCGAACTTTTAGTTTTCAAATATCTGACTGCGGAAACCTATCTGAACACACACACACATATATATATATATATATATATATATATATATATATATATATATATATATATATATATATATATATATATATATATATATATATATATATATATATATATATATATATATATATATATATATATATATATATATATATATATATATATATATATATATATATATATATATATATATATATAATTAAGTAGGGATTCTCGGGTAGCGGTCTGTTGAACAAAGAAACTCATTCGATTTAAATCTTCAATATTTCGTCAACCTTTATTGACTTCTTCAGGAAGAGAAAATTCACAGAGTTAGTTCTAACCTATGGAACATTTGGGGGGACAATTGTTATTCTCCGCTGCAGACTAATCGCTTAATTTACCTGACTGGAGTGTTACTGTTGTTATATGTTATGTTATGTGTTATATATATATATATATATATATATAAGTAAATAGAGTGATTTATGTTTTGATTCCGAGAGCCACCATCATCTGTCGACAGCTGTTTCGTGGTTTCCCACTCATCAGGACAGCTTTATGGTTGCTCTGTGCTATTGTTGTAGAAATGCTCAAAATGTCAAAATCATAGTCAACCTCATTTTCACGTAAGTATAGATTCAAAACCCGACACCAGAGGGAGTATCCCTTATCTTGAATTCCCAATAGCCATGGGATACATATTATGTGTGCCATCTGGCAAGGCCGTACAAGTTGTTATGAGTTGAAATAATGTTGATTTCACTTCACTGAATTCCTTACTTTTACGTTTTGAATAAATATCAAATAAGTATCTTCTCAATCACATCAGGAGACTTCAATGGATAGGTAGAGTGGTCATTTATTAGCGTAAAATAGTGAAATATATGGACTTTTTCACAAATTGTTCGCCTTGTATATAAAAAACCTGTAATAGGAATTTGATGAAAATTTTGTACGATATGAATGAAAGTATTTCGAGTTCTCCCGTGAAAAAATATCGCTATCTTTTCGGACTCCCTTATGAGATATAGGGTGATTTAAAAAATCAAGGTTTTTATTTATTAAAGTATAACTAATTTTTTAATTTTTTTTTCAAATTGACATCATTCGACTGTGTATACGATGGAACATATCATTTAACATTCTTCAAGTGAATTTTGTCATTTTAGGTTGGTTTATTACTACAAGGTGTCCCAAAAAACAAAATTCGTTATGTTTCCATATTTGTGAATCACCTTGTATAAATTGTATCAACTGTGATGCTGGATGAAATGAATTTATAATATTATGTGATAATTCTACCTTTTCTAGCATTTTCTCTTTATAAAACAACTAAATTATGAAAGTCTCAAAATAGCATTGTTTTCAAGTGAAATCGCCCTGTACTACGAAAAGATTTGGAAGTGAATTTCTCATGAATTCATCATACACGGATGTGATGATGATCCCACAAAAGATAAATCCGAACTAAATCGTAACTTGGCAGATACAGAGTGATGAAAAGTGAATGTTTCTCATATTCAACACCCTGTATCTCGAAAACTAGTCATAGGATCGTGTTGCGCCCGTTGAAACATTTCATCGGAATGATCAATTCTACAACATATCAAAAATTCAAGAAATTTGACGGAGAGCCATTTTCCCATATAAGGTGTGCGGGGTCCTTTGTGCAACTAAAGAAACACTTATCCTTATTTGCTTGCTCTTTTTTTACAGCAATGCCTATGAGCTGCTCAGATTGTTACGGGAGGTCGTGGGTATCGTTATCTGCTAGTACGACAGATATATCCTTTGACAAATGTAAGGTATAAAGATAAAAGATATTAGGTATGCATAGGCACCAGGTTCTTTTTTTATTAAATGAAAATACCAAAAACATTGATTTGTCAAAAGATGATCTTTGTGCTTCTCAACAATTAAAAACAAAGTTCAGAAAACACTATATTCACAAAAGTCCCATGTGACAAAACATGTGTGACAAGATTCTAATGAAGTGACAAAGTTACAATTTGTTATTTTAAAGTTACAAAAGATTCTGGTCTCTCAATATTTGCCTTGAAATGACTGGTTGGTTTATTCACATTTTATGATCAGTTCTTGCGATGAGAAAGAAAGCTCCAGAGCTCTACTTTATCGAAGAATGTAGGAGCCTTGTATGGTCTCTCGAGACAATGGCTGCTCTACTAGCAGGATACAATCTGTAGTCGGTCTGGGGTCTTTCCTGGATCTCATAAGATGTTCGAACGATGAGGTAACGCTGTGAAAAATAAACACAAACTAGTATCTTGTGGCAGGTTGAGTCACACGACTCGAGAAATGACCATGATTGTACAAATCTAATCTAGATTTACTTATAGATTATCAAAATGAATGATGATGAAATGAAAGAGTTTATATTTGCAATATATAGATTATTCAGAGAATATATAAATGAGATAAAGAATTCAAATTTACAATAAATGTAAGATTTGCTGAGTTAAACAATGATTGAAATATTCAATAGGTATGGAAAGAATTCAATTTTACAATGAAACTCAAATTTGGTAATTTCTCAAGCAATGTTAGAGAAGAGTTCAATCTCAAGCGAGCATAAGAAAAAGATTTTCATAAAGATATTGTTTTCTATTATTTTTCAATTGAATAGTCAATTTCCAACGTTCAGTGGAACTGACAAGCAAAATAATGATAAGAAACTTGATCTATCTCATCAAGGATTTAAAGGAAATGTGTATCTCCTGACTGAGGAGAAACAGAGAGAGAGAAAGCAAGAGGGTTGAGATAATGCTTTCTTATAAAGTCACAAAGAAAGCAGATGGCTTTATTTGTGTCCAGAACTACTGAAAATGAAAGGTTATCAAAATATATCAAACTTCTTTTGGCTGGGTATCTAAACATGGGTAGTGATGTAGAAGAGAGCGAAAGATCTTACCAAGAGCTCAATGCTTCATGAGTGAGTGTAGCTTCTTCTGATTAAGATAAAGAAATGAGGAATTCAAAGCATTTACTCACCCATGAATCCTGTTCTCCAAGCTGCCAGATCAGACTTTCTCACCGATCACCATCCAGGTTCAGGAATTTAGATCCTAGTTCACTGTTCTTGCCTTTTAAGCAGATTGATAACTTCTGAACATTCAGGAAAAACTTGTGGAAACACTTGTATCACTGAAAACCATAAAGCACGAACAGAAACAGATCTAATTCATAATCTTTTAACTTCAAGATTGATAGAATTAATGAAGATTGTCTCGACTTTCACAGGTTAGAATTTATTTCAGCTGTGAGCTGTGACATTTCATGATTCAGGACCGACTCGTCAAAAGAGGGTACGAGTACAAAATGATATTCGATTATGATCACGCATAATACTCAAACCTTGAAGATTTTCAAATTAATCATGAAATTCATGAGTGACAGAGTGACGCACATGCGGCCATTTTACAATGTATCAAAATTGAATTTTCAAAGTTCAAATTAAACGTACCAGAAGAATATCGATTTGTATATCGATTCGATCAGTGAAATAGATAAAAGTTAATTGTGTATAAGTTAATTATTTAAAGATTTGGAGATTTCAAAGATAATCATGAATGATGCACTTACGGCCATTTTGCATTCATGTTAGAAAGTAGCAAAAATGAATTTTAAATTTCAAATAAAACGTGCCAAAATAATATCGATTCGATTAACGAATCAGATAGAAGTTAATCATTTTAAAGATAATAATATAACGACCTTTCATTTCCTCGCTCTAGAAAAATTTTAAATTTCCGGATGGGAAAACTGAGAAAACAAACCACCGCTTCGAATGCTCACTTCAGAAAGGGGCGATAGAAGTTCTCCAAGGGAGGAAGTCCATCTCTCTCACTCTGTCTATCGTCAGTGTTACCAATCGCATAGCACAATTGAATAAATTGGAACAGCTCAATGAGATGGTGATACCAACATAAAATTCAACAAACCGAAAAAATGGTAACGCAATGTTTTACATTTCGTTACAAATGATAAGATTTCATCAACTTTCACTCTTCGCGTTCTGTGTGACAGATGGCTTCTAAAAAAGTTTACCGAATGTTTTGAGAGGCCAATTGATTTCAAAATAGCCAGCATGATGTCATGGTTTATGGTATCAAATGCTTTCGAGAAGTCTACCAGCATAAGAACAGTAGTTTCACCGGAGTCCGTTTGCTTAAGAATATCATCGGTTATTTGTAAAAGAGCAGTTTCACAGTTGTGAAATGGCCTGAAACCAGATTGAAATTCGGGAAGGATATTATTTTCAGCAACATAAGACCTAAGTTGTTTTTCCACAGTTTTTTCTAAAACTTTTGAAAGAGTTGGTAGAATACTAATGGGTCGTAAATCTTTGAAGCCACTGGGTTTATTCGTTTTTGGTATGGGTCTGACTGAGTCTTGTTTCTATGCATCTGGAAAGCAATGGGATACTAAGCATGTGTTTATGATATGTGTTATGTATGGAAGAATAATTGGGGAACATTGAAGTAGCATTTTTATATTGAGTACATGTGCGTTCGAATATACTGTATACAGTATATCTTGTACTTCAAGTTCGAGAACTTCTCTGAAGGACAATTGCTCCCTATCAAGTGGAATATTAAGATAGTGATTCAATATTTCATTATCGGCTTCTTGATACTGTACAGTTTCAGAGTAGAATCTATTGATTTCATCAACATCTTTCAAGTGATTGGGGATGGGAATCTGTTTTTTACCAATATTGAAGACGTCCAAACTCTTCCATATATGATTATATATACCTATCCCGCTTTACTGCAATATCAAATTTTATGCCAATAATATAATTTATACACTAGAAATATTATCGATTACCCAAAGTTCGTTTTTAAAAAGATTTATTTCAGTCAAAAGTACAATTATTTGATATACGGAACGATGTTAACAGTATGAGAGCTAGCAACTGACTGCCTGAATGAAAATAAATTAAATGCTAAGATAAATTCTGCAAGCTTATCAGAAAGTGCTGATCGTGCTTCTTCTCTAGTGGCGGCATGATGTAATTCCTCCCTTCGCAGATTCAACTTCGGAGGGTTACTGAGGAAGTTGAACAGTTTGGAGTTCCATAGGCTGTTGAGGGGTTTCTCTGGACTTCTTCCGGATTTGTTGTGTTCTCCTGTATATTATGTATACTATGGATACTACCAAAACTCCGTAAATGAGTAGTGTCCAGGCACTTGGGGTGTATGATATTGGGTACGCTTGGAGTTGGGGTTGATTTTCAATTATTCTCGTCTTAATGTTGTGTAGCTCGTCGAGTTCTATTTGTTCCAGATGGAGGCTGAGGTTCACTTGTGTTTCTTTGATGTTCTGTATGTCTAACTCAGGAAATAAGATGGGCTGGCTTGGCACAGATGTACGAACTTCGTTAGAGATGATTTCTCGATGAGTTATCAATTGACAGTCATTCGGAATTTCTATCAGGTATGAGCCCATTATTTTGGTGATTTCTTCTTGTTGGTGGCATTTTAGTCTTATTGTTTCTTCAGTAGGGAGGAGCCCAACCCACTGATTGGATTCTTCTAATCGTTTGAACATTGGCTGGGTGATTTCAATGTTCATTTGCTGACAGTTGGAGGGATCTTTCAGATCCAGGAGCTGGATCTCACAAAGGTCGACGTTTTTTATTTCTTGTGGTTCACCATTGTCGCAAATATAGTGTTGTTGGCGGATTTTCATGCAAGAGTCGCTCATAAACGTGTAGTACAATTTATTTTTCAACAGATATTTGTTTTCTGGTATTATTGCCTTGAACTGACCCTTGGATATTATGGGAATTGAATAAAGGTGATAGAGGTTCATTTCAAAAGGGTAAGTTATTGGAACTTTCAAAATGTAAGTTATTTTATTGTTGAGAATAAAACAATCAATTTTGATCAGATTTTCGATTAATGGGATATTTTCTAAGTTGATTTCCAGTGGTAATTGACTTTCATTGAGTTTTGATTGAATGTATTTTAATTCATCTAGAAGTTCTTTGGATTTTATAATACTTGGATGCATGACTCCAATTTTTGTAAAAGTGATCGAATTTTGAATATCTTGAAGAAGTGAATTGATCATTTCGAATGTATTAATTATCTGGTTCATGATGTCTTTGATGAAGTTGGAATTTTCTCTATAAGCATGATTTTCTACGATAGCCGCAATTTGGTTGATTTTGCTTTCTAATAGTTTCTCATTGTGACTTATGTGTTGAACGGTTTTATTGAATTGATCAATCATAGATATTGCTAAAGAACTCTGTGTGTGTATTGTCGATGTTATTTCTTTCTGACTTTGCTGTAAGTTTTGAATTAATTTCTCGTAACGTTCACCATCATCAGAGTCTAGATTTCCACTTATAGATTTGAATATTGATCCTAAGCCATTTATTAAGCCTCTTTTGTTTCTATTTGGATGTGGAATTATTTCGATTAGCTTACTTTCAACATTTTTTTCTGAGAATTTTAAAATTTTCATGTAGTTAGAAGTGTCTTTAGAATAATCTACGTTTTTGGCAATCAAACGTTCGATATTGTATGATTTTATTTTCAATTTATTTATTTCGGTTATAATGGGGTTCAAATCATAAAAATGAATAATAGAGTGGTAATATTCTCGTATTTTTGCTGAACCGAGATTTACGGGCATCAAACCGGGATTGTTTTCAAGGTTTCTTAGTGCTATTGCTTCCTGCATAGTCACAATTCCGGGAAATCTGAAATGATAAAGAAACATATGTTTTAGTTGTCGAACGAGTAGAGTCTCCTAAGTGGGCGTTTAACATTGTCCATGTGAATCTTGGGTTGGTTTACGGTTGATAAAACTTTCTTATCTTTATTCACACTTTTTATTTTGCTAGGTTTTGCGAATTTGTTAGCGTTCTTTCGTCGTACGTGAGTTTTAACAAATATTTTTTGTTTGCGTTTGAAGATGTTGGGAGAGTCTCTGTTTTCGTTGATTCTTGTAATTTTCTTTTGTTTCTTTGAAAGAAGTTCTGAATTTAATTTTGAATAAAGTAGTTTTGAACGTTCTCTGTGTTGAGCAACGTAGTCATTCAATAGAATTTGATCTAGTTTCATGTCGAAAGGTTCGTTACTTGTGGTATGCCCGTTTATTACGTCTATGGGTTTCAATTTAGTTGCTGAATGTATGGAATGATTATAAGCTAGTATAGCGTAAATCATTTTCATTTTCGCTGGTGTTTTCATGAATCCTTTTGTATTTAGTAAACGAAGGTGCTCAGTAATGGTTGAATGGAATCGTTCAATTGCTCCGTTCGATTGTGGATGGTTCGGAGAACAGAAATGAATTTTAATTTTATGTAAACTGAGTAATTCAGTAATTACTGCATTTTTGAATTCGGTTCCATTGTCCAAAATTATTTGTTTGGGAACACCGTGGTGTGAAAAGAAGTTTATTAGGTTATTGGCTACTTCGGTGCCTGCTACGGCTTCGAGATAGTATGCTTGAGCATATTTTGAGAAGCTGTCGATAATCGTGAGAAATTTGGATTTTTCAAATGTGAAAACGTCCATATGAATAATTTCGAAAGGACCAACTGCTGTAGGTTCATTTGCATTTTAACTGGGTTTCTGTCATATTTGCATCTTTGGCATATTTCACAATCGTTGATGAAGGTTTGGATAGAATTCTTCATGTAAGGCCAATAATATTTTTCTTTTATTCTTTGGAGGGTTTCATCTATTCCTCTGTGGTTCGATTTACCTTCGTGATAATTTGTTATGATGTTTTTAATATCATGTTTGTTTGTGACGTCAGAGAGTTTTTTTATTACATTTTTTGAATTTTACTGAAGAATTTTTGAAATACTTTTGTAAAATCAGTGAAAATGGTTCGTACAAATTGGTATCTTCGAAAAAAAGATGGTATTGTAGATCTGGTACAACATATTCTTTAATGAATTTTATTACATCTTTTTCAAAGTTATTTTGTGAGAACTGAATTGTAATTCGCTTCTTTTTCTCAAATAAAATTATTATTTTTGGCTTTGCAGGAGAATGAAGGACAGAAGAAATGATAATTTGGTTCTGACCATAGTTGACAGCGTAATTCACGATTGGAATATCTATAATCGGGTTTTCATCGGCACATGAGTGAATAGTATGATCGTCAGTCTGTTCAGTTTCGTGATTATTTTCGTTGTTAGTTTCGGTTGTTTCGTCAGCATTATTTTGCTGGTTTTCATCGATGTCATTCGAATAATTCGGTTCGACGTTGTTTCGTGTGTTTGTTTCGATAGTATTGTCAGCATTATTTGGATGATTGGTTTCGTTGTATTTGTTTCGGTTTGATCAAGATTAACTATCATTGAAAAGTCGTCAAGGTCTTGTGGAAGTTCTCCTATTGTCAGAATGTCAGCGGAAGGTTGATAGTTAGGTGTATCAAGGCGCGGGTTTATATTATTTTGTTGACAGCCAAAAGTGGTATATGGGCCAGCTAGACGTTCTGACTCGCCTAGTATGTCGTCTAATTCTTCCCAGAAAGTTCTGGTTTCTTTCGTATGTGTTTCTATTCGTGACAAGGCATCCGCATTAGTATTTAATTTTCCCTTTTTATAAATAATGTTAAATTGATACTCGTCTAATTTGATTCTCCATCTCATTAATTTTGAGTTAGGATCTTTCAACGAGAATAACCACTGCAATGGTTTATGATCCGTTATGATGTTGAAATTTCGTCCGTATAGATACGGCCTAAAATATTTTGTAGCCCATACGATAGCCAATAATTCCTTTTCGATGGCAGAGTAATTTTGTTCGGAATCATTTAGTGTCCTAGAGGCGTAGGCTATAGGCAAATCTTTACCTATCGGCCCTTGGGATAAAATTGCACCTAACGCAAAATTGGAAGCATCTGTAGTCAAGTTAAAGGGTCTAGAAAAGTCAGGATATTGTAGGATAGGTTCATTCATCAAAAGGTTTTTACATGTTTCGAAACAGGTGAGGAATTCGTCATTCAGTTCGATTTTTGCGCCCTTTTTGAGGCATTTGGTGAAAGGTTTTGTGATCTTCGCAAAATTTGGGATGAACCGTCGATAGTAGCCCAATAGACCAAGAAAGCCTTTGATTTGTTTTGTCGTTTTGGGCACAGGAAAGTTTTTAATGGCTTTAATTTTGTCGGGGTTAGGTTTAACACCGTCAGGGGTTACCACATGGCCTAAATAAGCAACCTCCTTCCTTAGGAATTCAGACTTGTCGAGCTGAATTTTGAAATTCGAGTCTTTGAGTCTTTGAAATACACACCTAAGACGTTCTAGGTGTTCCTGGAGTGAAGTCAAGGTATGCAAGGCATTTTTCATTTTGTATACCTCTAAGAATATTATCTATTGCTCTTTCAAACGTAGCTGGAGCATTCTTCAAACCGAATGGCATACGCAAAAATTCGTAGTGGCCATGTTCTGTGCTGAATGCTGTTTTTTCAATGTCATTTTCTTCCATTTCGATTTGATGGAAGCCACTAGCTAGGTCTAAAGTAGAGAAATATTGACATTTCCCTAATTTGTCGAGTAAGTCATGTATGTTAGGTAGAGGGTACTTATCGTCGATTGTCTTCTCATTAAGCTTCCTATAATCAATAACAACCCTCCATTTTTGCTTACCAGATGCGTCGACCTTCTTGGGTACAACCCATATAGGTGACGACCACGGTGAATTACTAGGTCTTATAATTTTTGAATCTAACATTTTACTTATTTGATTTTCAACTTCTTTTTTGTGGACAAACGGATATCGATAAGATTTGGTATATATTGGTATATCGTCTGTTGTTCGTATTTTATGTTTTATTTTACTCGTAAATGTCAGTGGAGTGTCGTCATTATAAAATATTTCGGAAAACTCTTTACATATTTCTAAAATTTTTGTTCTTTCTTCCTCGTTCATATGGTCTGTTCTGATTTTTGACAGGTCTAAACTTTTATTTGGAGAGACATGAAAATTATTCAGATCGATTTTTTGAATTTCGTTTCTATCGAATTTGTCGACAGAGAACGGTGTCGAAAGGTCTAATGTCACTGGACTAACGGTATTGTTTAAAATTGTTGTTAACGCGTATCCGCCTTTTGCTATCGTAAGACTTTCGGGTATTTCGCAGTTATGAATTTTGCAATGAGGTATTATAACTTCTCCTTCAGGAATGGATGTTTTAATTTTGATCACCTGTTCTGATCTGGGTGTGACGGTTACTAAATTCAATTCGTTACTCGTTTTGTGAAATAATAGTTTAATTTTGGTGAAAGGTGTTACTAGGTAACCTTTATCAAAGTTTGTACTGGCTTGCAGTATTTTTAGATTGTCTAATCCAATGAGGCCTTTGAAAACATTATGAAATTTAAAAAGAAAGAATTTTAAATTGATTGGATGTGGTAATTTAAAAATGTTTGATGAAGGAATCTCAGCACTGTACTTATGTGAAGATTTTTGAAAGACTGTAGACACAATAAATGGGTCATTTCGTATTAGATCTGGAAAATATTTGAGGGCAATATCGGGATCGATGAATGACTTCGTAGAGCCTGAGTCAATCAAAAGTTTCAGATTATATTCTGGAAAAACAATGTATGATAGTTCACTTGTATTCGATGAGTTGAAGGAAATAACTTGAGGGTTTGAAATAAATTGTTCCGAGGCTCTTACCGAAAATTTACATCGGAACTTTCTGTTGGTTCTGTATCATTCAGGAAGTGATTTTCGACGGGTTGATTCATATCAATAAATTCATTTTCTTCATCAATATTCTGGTCAGTATCATAATATTCATGACATTGATTGATTTGATCGGTTTCGGTATTAAAAAGTTCTTCACTAGTAAAGTTTCTTTGTTGTCCTCTGTTTGCAAAGTGGGACGTAGATGGTTGAGCAAAGTTTGTGTTTCTCGTTGAAACACTCATTGGAGTTGTTTGAAAATGAGTATTTCTTGTTAAAACACTCATTGGGGTAGGTTTCGGTTGAGGTTTATTTTGTGGTTTGAACATATTTCCACTTGGTTGTTTAAAGACTTGAGCATTCGTTAAAAATTGTTGACCTTGGGGTCTAGGTCGCTGTTGTACATTTATAGGTTGTGAAGGGAAACTGTTTTGTCTACGGAAAAAGTTATTCGGGGTGTTGGAATTGAAAAAATTATTCTGATTTGGCATAGCGCGATGAGAAATGTTTGTGGGCCTCAGGGGTTGATTTTGTCGTGTGATTTGGGCAGGTTTTACAATATTTCTATGAGAAAAATTTTGAAAATTTGGACGTTTTCTTCTTGTTTAACAAATTGTAGAGCTTCACTGAGAGTATTTGGTTTCATGCATCTCAAAGTGGTACTTAATGGTTCTTTCAGTCCTGATAAAAATGTTTTGAGGGCTAAATTCTGATAAAGATCACGTTTGAGTGTTTTAGCAGCTTCTGTATTTTCATGAATGTCTACATAACTGCACAGCAAATTCAAAATATTTAAACATCGGTCATAGAATTCTTGAGCACTTTCATTATGAGATTGCCTTAACATAACAAGATCCCTATTCAAACAGACCTCATCTCTTTGATCTGAGAAATTTCTTGTCAAAATGTCTTTCAATTCTTGCCAATTTTTAGCACCCTGTATATTTACTAATGTTTTTGCATTACCCTTTAATTTGGAAATGATTGAATTCAATAAATAAATATTTTGAAAGTCATTTGCATTGGCTGCATTATAAAAATTTGTAATGATCAATTCACTTATTGATAAAAATCTAGTTAAATCATTGGGATTACCGTCAAATTCCAGCACACAATTCAAGTATTCAGCTTTAAACTGAGCCATATTTGAACGATTGTTAGCTTGATTATCCAAAATAGGTTGTCTTGAAAGTGAATTTCGAATTGTTGGAATAGGAAGAGTTTGTGAGTCAGTTGAAGGTGTACTTATATTCAAATTTTTCAAATAATTGGTTATATCTTCGAGCGAAATAAAATTGCACTTACAGTAATATGAAAACGACTTTGAGCATGTTCTTCTTATCCACTATAAGGGCTGCGTCTGGATCGGCGAACCTGTCTTCACCAGGTCGTTGCTCCTTGCAGAATTGGGCAATACTGGTCCCAAATCTCGTTGCTGACGATGGGTACGGGTCTGCGATAGACTGGGTGTTCTGAGTTTCGAGAAGCCACTCCGCAACAAAGTCCACAACAAATCACTAAAGTTCGATATTTGGTTCGAAAAATCAGTCAATCGTAAACACGAAAACTGCACGATCGATTCGATACAATTCTGATAATCCTACCGACTGCGCCAGAAATATTATCGATTACCCAAAGTTCGTTTTTAAAAAGATTTATTTCAGTCAAAAGTACAATTATTTGATATACGGAACGATGTTAACAGTATGAGAGCTAGCAACTGACTGCCTGAATGAAAATAAATTAAATGCTAAGATAAATTCTGCAAGCTTATCAGAAAGTGCTGATCGTGCTTCTTCTCTAGTGGCGGCATGATGTAATTCACTGCAATGAAAGAAGAGGCCACTTCAAAAGTATTATATAGAGGCGTATAGGTTACATATTACGATTACAAATTTCTTTATTTTTTAAATGCTCCAAAAACAGCGGATGAATGATTACAGAAATAGTCAGGCAATTTATTCAACAAATTCAGTGGAATTGTAGATGACTGGAAATTTCCATAAATGCATTTCGACTTCTTAAACAATAAACAACGGTCACGATTATCTTTTCAAAGTTAATTGGAATTGGTAGAGATACACCTACCTATCATGAAAACTTGCCCCTAATATAACTTGCTTATGTTTTCTGAATAAAAATAGCTATAGAACATTTACTTTATAGCATCCTACAGGTACGCACAGTTATTACAAATTTCTTACAGCAAACTTGCAGAGTAGGTATATGAAAATTTTAACAAACTTGCACGTATTTAATACATTTGCAATTTCAGTACAATACCTCTCCTCTTGTTACTCTTGTTCAGATTCAAGGAAACATTAGGTATCTACCTATACAAGGTAGAATTAAGCTCAAAAACAAACCTTCAAGAAATGAATTTCCTTCACAGAATAAAATGTTCAATCATCAATACTCTGGACTCCTTCAACTAATAATGTGAATTAATGTCAATTGACAATTCAGAATTTTATGTCTAATGCGGTTTAATTCATCATCTTACCGTTCCATGTTGATTTTATTGTGTTGAGTACCGAAATCACCCGACGATTTTATTGGGAATCAATTATTACAGTCCAATCGTCCGAGAATGTCATTTAGGTAGGTATTTACAGGAAATTTCCAATCAAACCAAGAGGTCCCGAGTTCGAATCCCGGTTTGTCCACATTTTTTTAATTCACTTCTAATTTTCCCGTTTGCTATGCCAAAAACTTACTCTGGATTTTAAATTTAAGTACAGACGTTAATGCTACTTCATTTTTTCATTTCATCTTATTTTCTACTATCTACGATCATGTTACCTCCATTTTCATCAAGTACCGAGAAAACCCGACGATTACTTCTTGTCGTCTAAAGTTCGAATCATTGATCGTTCGTTCGTTCGTGATCGAATCGAAAGTTTGGAACCCCAGGGTAGTGTTGTAAGCGACTCCAAGATGGCGGCCGTCCTAGGCGGGGATTGAAATTTGAATTTGGTCACGTGGATACGTCATCATCATGGAACTCGTTGTCGTGTCACGGAACCTCAAGTTTTTCTCACCAGATGGCGTGGGTATGCGAGCGGGAATAGAGTCACAAGCAGGCCGTGGCGTCCTTACGGGTATGGCCAATAGGCGTGGTCTAATTAGTTTGAATGTACGAAATCACCCACAGAAAAAATTAGGTTATGTTAGGCCAACATTTGAACTACTGAAACGTGTCAATTTCAATAGTCGCTTTCTCTTTGAGAGTTTTAAGCACCGGGGCTTCTTATTCTAGCTGTATATGGCATGAATGGAATAAGAAATCCCGGTGTTTGAAACTTTCAAATAGAAAGCGGCTTATGTTGGCTGAAATATTTACAAATAGTGGAAAGTCATGTCATGTTAATAAACTATTTTCATTTATATACATTTGTAATACTTACTTGGTAATACGGTAATCGATATGAGATAGGAGCAAAGTGTTGTGTGCGTAGAGAGTTGTTTACTTCTTACTGAAAAGATTAACTTTTTCCCTAAAAATTAAGTATTGTGAAACATTGAGGAAGAAATGGCTTTCACTGCTGAATCGTTCAGTGGAAAATCATGAAATTCATGTGTGCAGTGAAAATATTGATATTTTTATGTTAACTGGTACTGACAAATTGAAATAATGAAATTTACTGTATTACCACAGAATATCACATATTACAACAATGAACTTCAACAAAAATACGATTTATGACACATTTAATGTAGTAAAATCGAATCGCTTTCTGAAAACCTATTTTAAATATGGTTTGACTTAGGTTAATGCATTACAATTTGTTTTTCACTTCACACTACATTTTATTAGTCGGTCTTCTTCAGATTTTCACTTTCACTTCCTCTATCCACTTACAGTAAATCATGGATGCTTTCTTATAACTTGATGAGTTTTAACTGTTTTTAGTCTGATATAAAGGTTATGTGCTAATAAACTTTTGTATGGCTAATAATAAATAGTAAAATAGTCTGGTCAATCAAAATCTTTTTAAGTATTTGGCCACGAATGCGAATGCTTCGATGACCATCGTAGGACAACTTTTCATGTTTTTTTATTAACGTAACTTCCTAATTCCCACCCTTATGGGACTAGGTCGAGGGCTGAATCTGAATCTCCATATTGTAATTTACCCTTTGTCGGGACTGCCGACCGACCCTTTTTTGTAATTCGAGTTTACAATCAATAATAAATTTAGAATTAGTATCTGGTATTTATTCATTCAACAATAAAATATGATAAAGATAAAAATGAACCAGAAGCAACAAAGGTTCTTTTTATTAAAAAAAACATAACCCAACTTTTCCCCTGCTTTCTCATTGGCACTTCTGTGGGTTATTTTGAACACTCGAACTACTTCAAGTATTAGGCCACGCCTATTGGCCATACCCGTAAGGACGGAACGGCCTGCTTGATTTAGTGACCCTAAGCGGGAAGATTTGAATTGGTTGTGTGACGGGTTAATAGGATGTAGCTATAATAGCGGATGGCGGCAAGAAGGTCATGATGGATTTTTTTATGTGTAATGAAATTTGGCGGGCGGAGATGCACTAGACCATGGATTGATTGGTGAATAGGGTAATCGGCTGTTAACCGTCTAAATGATTGGTTGTTGGGATATATTGGAAAAGTAAAAAGAAGATCAGGGCTTTTGGGATGGTTGTGAGTGGAACGTCTGAACAATTGGTTGTTTAGGATGAATTAATATTTTCTAAAAAGTACCTTTGATACGTGAACCATGTTTGTTTTTGTTTTGTTTGCTCCGAGAAACCCATGATGGGGTCACCGGAAGACATCCGGAAGTGACGAAGACCCTCCAGAAACTGAGGCAACGATTTAACTGGGCCGACTGCCAAGCTGACGTCAAGGACTGGTGTAGAAAATGTGCTGTATGCGCTGCCAGCAATGGACCTCGAACAAGACACAGGGCCCCGATGCGCCAGTACGAAAGGATCGTCATTGACATCGCTGACCCGTTCCCACAATCTGATAACGGGAACAAGCACATCCTTGTAGCGATGGACTACTTCAGCAAGTGGGCCGAAGCCCTTGCCCTACCGAACCAAGAAGCCATCACCGTTGTCGACATCTTGGTAAAGGAGCGGTTTTTTCAATTTGGCGTTCCGTTGGAGCTGCATTCGGACCAAGGCAGGAATTTCGAGTCAAACCTGTTCCAGGAAATGTGTCAGATGCTGAACATCAGTCAGATGGAATGGTGGAGCGGATGAATAAGACGATAAATCACCACCTGGCCAAGGTAGTCTCTGACCACCAAAAATATTGGGACCAGTATCTTCATCTGTTCTTGATGGCGTATCGTTCTGCAGTTCCTGAGTCAACCGGCCAAACTCCTGCTAGTGTTATTATGGGCCGAGAGCTGCGACCTCCATGTGACCTAAAGTTTGGGACACCACCAGGACAAGACACTGCGGGAGATGACTACGTCAGCAAACTACGACAGAGGATGGACGACATTCATGAACGAGTCCGTTTGAACATCCAGAGTGCCAGCGACAGAATAAAGGAGAGCTACGACATCAAAGTCGATGCTGGTGGATATCAGATAGGTGACCTTGTCTGGCTGTATAACCCTAAACGTCGCCGTGGACTATTACCGAAATTTCGGAACTCGTGGGAAGGTCCATATGAGACCATGAAAAGGATAAACGACCTTGTCTATCGAATACATAAGCCACCACGAGGAAAACCTAGGGTAGTTCACTTCAATAGGTTGTCCCCTTACGCCGGAAACCACGACCAAGTCCGCACCGTCAGATCACCGAAGGATGAATTGACGTTTCAGAGGTTCATGTCCCTGTACTCGAACGGACAGAAAGTTCAACATGGGGTAACCCGAGAGGAGTCACGAGACCTTCTCAAGGTGCCTGCCGACTACGCGTTAGCTCACTGTGTGGCAGAAGATCTCCAAATGTCCAGAGGCATAGCCGTAGTATTCTCCAAGAAGTTCGGTCGACTCCAGGAACTGCGGGAACAGAACCCGGAAGTTGAAGGGGTATTACAGCTGAGGAAGGGCAAGAGAAACATCTACTATCTGGTTGCCAAGAAGCTTTCTCGAGATAAGCAGTCTTATGAAGATGTCTGGAAGAGCCTTACCAGATTAAGAGACACGATGCTGGACCAGAATCTTGTGGACCTGGCAATCCCAAAATTGGCCTGTGAGATTGATGGGCTGAACTGGAGAGTTATAAGAAGCATATTGGAGACAATATTCAGATACAGTGACGTCAAGATTTTGGTGTGCTGCAACCATCTTCTTCGACCCAACTTGAAGACTGTGGAGTGCTACTTTCATCGAACGTCCAAGTGCAGATATGGAGAATCTTGCAGGTATCTCCACACTCCAAGAATGACGTTTCGGGACGAAACATCTTCAAGACCGGCCCTGATCATCAAATTAATGCACACTCGACAAGTAAACAAGTTCTCCTCTCGCAAAGACATGAGTCACGCGTAGAAAAGACGCGAACTTTCCAAGGAACAAACGCGAAGGTTCGAAAGTCATCTAAGAAGTCGCCGGATAGACTCGATTCATCGAGAGCTGTGGATGGAATCTGCATGCGGGTATATATAGGCGCTCGGCGGTAAAGAGCAGTCATAGACAGTCACAGAGAGTTACAAATACAGTTCGAGAGTTCGCAAATAGATAGCCACAGTAGAAATCAATTGAAACAGTGGAATCTATGTTTTATATAAATTATTGTTTAAGACGTGTGTGAATAAATTAACAAAATTAGTTTAGTGCAGTTTAACTACAATACAAAATGAAATATGGTACTGAAATCTTGTTGCTTATATGAAGGTGACGATCATTAATAACAAACAAATTACGTACAAAACAAATGAACCATTTTAAATGAAAATTCATTATTTATAACAGTTTTTGTCAAAATTCATAAAGTCAAGGTAGAAACTCCTATTAATTCTGCATTAGAATAAAAATAAATAAAATCAAATCAAAAATTAAGAACAAGCTATCACTAAAATGCACTGAAAGTGAAAAAAGTTATTTCTTGAGATGTGTGACCTAGGTTATTTTGTGAGCAACAGTTTGAAAGCCTTGTTCAGCGATTTTTTATTCAAACTGAAAACTTGGTGCGGTAGGTTTTGAAAGTGTTTTTATTTTATTTTACATTGTTCTGAAAGAATGTCTAATTGCAGATTTTTCTTTAGGTTTCCAGCTGATGCCCATGAAAGAGCTATTTGGTTGGAAAAGCTGGGAATGAAAGAGTTCACTGAAACTATCTCCACGTATGCTAGAATTAGTTCTACTCATTTCGAAGGAACCGCTTTTGAAATAAAACCCAGTGGAAAGATATTTCTGAAAAAGGGTGCTCGCCCCCTTTTTTAATTAAGAGTATACCCCAATAACTGAAAATGCTTCTACTTCGAGGTGAACTAATCATTGAGTAGAATTATTCTTTTAAGTCTCCAATAAATATAAATTTTACTTTTTTAAGGTAAAATTCCGTCACAAGCTATCAACAAAACAACAAAACAAACAAAAAATCCAAATGAAATTTTTGGCAGTCCGAACTAATTTCGGATATATGGGCCTATTTTTGAGTGATGACTGGCATTTTTTAGGACACATTTCTACCACAGGTAAACACTCAAAATTCTTCCTTCTTTAAACTAACACAATGTACACACCTAATTGACCTGTTTCACACTCTTTCTTCTTTGAAAACGACCCTTTTTAAGAAAAAAACTCATCCTTCTTTTATGATCACAAAACCAACAAATCTAGGCAAAATGGTTAGTGAACTTTATTAATTTCTACTGCGGAAAAACACTCAAAATAATTCTTTTTTTAAACTAACACAATGTACGATGTACACACCCTAATTCACCAGTTTCACACTACCTACTTTTTATTAAAAACGGCATTGTTTATCCAAAAATTCAACCTTCTTTTAAAAACATCAAAACAACACATTTATGTAAAATGTTCAGTGAATTTATTTATGTCAAGTTGGTAACTTTGAACTTTGCATATTTGCACAGCCGACTTTTTCAGGTATTTGATATCAACATGAATAGGGAATTATTCACTCACTTTTTTCCATAAACCAACTTGACATGAATAAAATTCTTTAACCATTTTGCCGAGATTTGTTTCTTATCATAAAAAAATTATGAGTTTTTTCCTAAAAAGGAGCGTTTTCAATAAAGAAAGAGTGTGGAATAGGTCAATTGGGGTTTGTACATTGTGTTAGTTTAAAGAAGGAAGAATTTTGAGTGTTTTTCTGCGGTAGAAATGTGTCCTAAAAAATGCCAGTCATCACTCAAAAATAGGCCCATAGAAATAATCGATTCTTTTGGCCCCACTGAAGAGGTAATATCAGATTGAATTTACATGTTGGTATGATTTTTAGATCAGCCCAAAACTACCAATTCAAAGTTTCACCCAAATTTTTTATGTATTGATTAAAAACTACAGATTCCATACACATTCATCAGCTACTGTAACTGCCTCAGAAATATATATTAATCCAAAAAGATAATATTAAAAGTCTCTCTCAGAAACTTTGACTGCTTCCGAAACTGAACTAATTCGTATGTTAATCGCCGAAAAGGAAATAGACAGACCCAAAAATTCGCAAAATAGTGAGTAGAAGTTAGTAGTAAACAAAAATTATTAGTATTCCAAAGTATTCATCAGGATAAATTTTTATTGAAACATGAATGTTTATCGAAATCACATTGTGGAATGAAAATTGTTCAAAGTATAATGCTTATCAAGCTGGAAAATATATTTTTCTACAACTGTCGAACAAGTGCACTTTTTTAACACTTTTTTGTATTTGATAATGAAAAATATCATACTTTCGGCACATAAAATAAGTACTCTTTTTTTGACAGTTGTGTTATTAATTTGAGTTGAGTTGAGTAGCTAATGAACTATAAAGATTAGTAGTCCTATTTTTTGACAGTTGTAGAAAAAATATTGTATGCAACACATCCGTGAAGTGTTTTTTTACCCATAGAAATTGCCGCACTCCGCCTACGGCGTCGTGCGTCAATATTTCCTAATCATGAAAAAAAGTACCAGTAGTAATGGTGTTAGATCGGATCCTCTTCAACCTACAATGGGGGTGCCACAAGGTTCGATACTTGGCTCCTTATTCTTTATAATATTTGTTAGTGATATCACAAAATCTTGTTCAACCCCAAATCAAATCAATATGCTGGTCATACCAACATTCTCATGTCAAATACTCAAATCGAACAACTCACTAAAAACAGCAACAAAGCATCTCATGAGTTGAATCAGTATTGGAAAAGAAAATGGTTTAGAATTAAATGTGACCAAAACCCATTTCATGCGCTTTCTGCCAAAAAATGTTTCACCTGATTATGAACCACCATACTTACACATAAATGGAAAATTTATCGAGAGTGTTGAAACTATAAAATTCTTAGGAATAACATTAGACTCCAAGCTCACCTGGGAGGCTCATATAAATAACGTAACTGCCAAGCTAAGTACTTACTGTTATATTATAAAAAAATTAAGAGATACTGTGTCTTTTCATATACTAAAACTTCTTTATTATGGTTTGGTACAATCAACTTTGCAATATGGTCTGATATTCTTGGGTTCATCACCATATTTTGATAAAGTATTCTAGCTTAGAAAAAAAAATTGAGAACTATGTATGTCTCCTGTCACATCATGTAAACCACTTTATAAAAAAGCCGAGAGTCTAACGTTACCTAGTCTTCTTATTTTGCAATTGATTTTGTATATTAAAGAAAATGAACATGCTTTTAACAAGAATGAAGACGTACACTAATATAACACAAGACATAAAACAAATATTCATCAACCGTTATCAAGGCCAGGTATAGGTCAACATTCACCAAGGCACATTGGAGTCAAGTGCTTCAATAAGTTCAGTAACATAATGGATAGTCAGAAGGGTGTACAATCAAATACAAATAAAAACTTTAAGCAAAAGTTCCAGACATTTTTGGCTGACCATATATTTTACAGTGTAGAGGAGTACCTAAAATTTTAAATTTGTTCTATTGTTGTGTATATGTTGTTATGTTTTGTTTATGTTTGTTCTATTTGGTATTGTCGATTTTTTTACTTAGTATAAGTATTATTATTATTCATGGAAATATATTGAAAACATATTCATTCATAATTGTCCTGGGACGGAAAATCCCTATGATTGTGTACGTACTCTCAATTCTGCATGTACTAATTTCAAAATCCTGGAAACAGATTTTTTGGCACACAGCTAATATACTTGCGTTTACTTCAGATAAGATCAGTGCATGATAATATATAAGATTCCATTATTTTTACTTAAAATACCCCTAGGGAGAGAATATTCGTATGACCTAGTTATCAACTCAAATAATTCCTTTAGGAAAAACTTGTACATAACAAATTCAAACGGAATATCACTTTTTTGGGAGAGACAAAATTGTGGTATAGGCACTTGACAACACTCTTGTTCTTTTTCTGAATAATTCAATACCCTGACACATTTCCACCCTACTTTTTATTAAAGATAAGCAATAATAATTTCATATGTACCACATCATTTGATACAACTCCAATCCACTCTAAGATGTCTTGTCTGCTCTGAAATGAATTTCTACTCACTTTCAGACGAACAATCGCAGCTGGATCTATTATAATCTCAATTAGTGTCTTTTACCATGAAATTTCTCAATAATTAACTCAAATTTTCACAGCAAGAACAAAAAACTTCGCAGTTGGGTTTGACATGTCTATAAGCCGGAAACCGGACTCGAAATACTACGCTCGCAACTCATATCTGACTGACATTGTTGGCTTAGATGTTATGGCTCGATGATCCTGGACTACGTTGTATATATGGAATGAACAGATGAATTCATCTTCTTTCGTTTTGGATGGTCAGGGGTTTCTGAAAATCCCGTGGTTCGACAAAATTATCTATGGTTTAAAAAGAATGAGTTTTTGGACAGCCTCTGAATTTTTTAAAATTATATCACATTTTTGAGTTGTTTTTGTGAGTTCAATAACAGAAATGTGAAGTGCAAAACCTCCAGTTTGAAATTGCATACCTTATTTTTCATGCAGGTTGTGTATAAGCGTTTATATTCAACATTTACTGGCTAAGATGTCGGAATTTTGAGGGAGTTGAAAATGGGGCGGGAATAAAACCCAGTTTTTTTGGCGTGTGTAAGTGAGACCTGTCTCACTACTCTTAAATCATTGCCTAGTGTCTAAAGAGGGTAATGGTTCCTGCTTCACTGGAATTATTCCGGATTAACTGAAATATCTATGATTTCTGCATCCTTCTTAAAAAACCCAGTTGGATTATGTTACGTGGTAAAAACAACCACTTAGGTACTCAGATATCCGCATGTTATATTTACATGAAAAAGAAGAAGTCTTCACGACCAAAATACACTTTTATTTTAAATTTTTTGATCATTTAGGAAAGTTATGACACATTTAATGTTCGGCACCGCCAGAACTTGCAGCGGCGGGCTAACACGAGCCTGAAATTTGATGTCGGCGTTTAAGCATGTTTTCTGAGAAAACGAGCTCATTTTATATGGAATTACTGAGGATCATTCTTGTAGAGAATTGAATGATTCCAACCGTATCCAAACCATATTTTTTTTACACTCAATTTTTTCCAAAATAAAAGAGAAAAAAAACATTTTTTTTCAAATCAATTTTTTTTTGTGTTCCACCCTCGGTTTTTTGGTAAACAATTTTTTTTCCTCATTTGACATGATATTAACTACTAGCATGCCAAATTTGGTGGTGTTACAACCAATCCTCGTCACAAAACTGAGTAGACTGTACTAGTAGGCTTGGAGAAAACATCCACCAGGCTCATAAACAATGCCATAGTCTAAGGTACCTCGAAGATACTTGAATATTCTCTCAACAATTTCCCAGTGTTGATGTTTCGGTTTTGAAACAGCTTGTGATACAAAATGCACTGCAAAACTGATATCAGGTCGAGTGGCAACCGATAAATACATTAAGCTTCCAACAGCCGACCGAAAAGAAATATTTACTGGGAGTTCTTCATCATCTTCGAAACTTTCATTCACTTGACATTTCTCAATTGGAGTTCCAACAGGATTGGAATCATACATGTTTAATTTTTGTAAAATTTTCTTCACATAAGTCTCCTGGCCTATGACAATTTGGTCATTTGGTGACTTTCTTAGTTCAATTCCAAGATATCTTCTCACAGAACGTATCGTGACTTGGAATTCTTCCTTCAATTTCTCGAGGAATTCTTGATTGACGTTAACATCAGCTCCTACAACCAATCCATCATCTACATACAGCACAACCATAAGTTTATTGGGATGATTCCTAATGAACAAACATGCATCTGATGAAGTTTGTTGTAATCCACACTTTTTGAGAAATTCGGTAAACTTTCTATTCCAACAGCGTGGATCTTGTTTCAGGCCATACAAACTATGCCGCAATTTACATACTTTCTTAGTTCCTTCCTAGTAGCTATTTGGTTGCTCCATGAAAATTTACTCATCCAGCGAACCGTCTTCACGTCAAATTGTGACAAATGCAAATTTTCGGTCGCAGAAACTGACAAAATTGTTCGTATCAAATCTTGCAACTGGCGCAAAAGTTTCGTCAAAATCGATTCCGGCTTCCTGAGAAAAACCTTTTGCCACTAATCGAGCCTTGTAACGAATTTCTCCTAGCTGATTTTCTTTGATTGTGAAAACCCAGCGATTTTTGATAATTTTTCCTCCAGGAGGTGGATTGACAAGCTCTTAGGTTTCATTGTCATCCATCGCATGTTTTCACATTTCGGCATCAGAGGATGAAAGAGTTTCTTCGACAGTATTTGGTTCATTTACAATGAGCATTTCAAAAGCATCAAAGCGATCGGGTCTTTCGAGTTTTGTTCGATCTCGAAGCTTGATTTTGATTGATTCAGATTGAAATTATCCATCCTCATTTCCACAGTAACCCAATACACATCCTTTCTCACTCTTTTTCGCCCATTTTGAACGTCTCTGTTTCGGAATGTGAACAAAACATTCAGTTCCAAACATTTTTAATTGGGTTTTTGGAGCGTGCTCTCCAGACCAAAGCATGACAGGATTAGTACCTTCTATTCCAGTTCTATTCAATACATAGGCCACAGTATTTACTGCTCCTGCCCATAGATTTTCAGGAAGGTTCTTTGCGTGTAATAGCGTTCGTGCAAGTTCTACGAGTGTCCGATTTTCCCTTTCAGCGGCACCGTTCTGCTCAGGAGTGTAAAGCATCGTTATTCTATGGTAGATACCATTTGTAGTGACTATTTTCATGATATTCTTGTTATCAAATTCCCTGCCACCGTTCGTCAATAACTTTTTCACTGTATGACTAGCTACCTTAACTTCGCACAGAAAAGCTTCTAGTTTTTCTTTCACCTTAGATTTTTCTTTTAAGAAGTAAACACAGCGAAACTTACTGAAATCGTCCTTGAACACTACGAAATAACGTAAACCACCAATAGATTTCGTCGGCATAGGACCGCAAACATCAGCGTGTATGAGCTCTCCAGGCTTTTGAGCTCTATTCACTCTTTGACCAAAACTCAAACGATGTTGCCAAACATACAAGCATCATAAAAGTCCTTGTCGACGGTCACAGCAATTCCATTTTTCTGAAGAAATTTCTGCACGTGAGATTTGTTCTGATGACAGAGACGTTCATGCCAAATTTGTAACGTATCATTGTCTGCTATCTGAATTTCTGTGGTGACATGAGGAACAATCACCCGAATATGCATGATATATAGTCCATTCTCTCGTGATACTGTTGCTACAATTTCACCCCGCTTCAAAATGTTACAGAGATTTTCTCCAAACTTGAAGTCATACCTTTGTCAACGACAGAAGGTATCGAGAAGAGATTTCTTCCAACTTCAGGTACAAACCAGACATCTTGAAGATGATTTTGGATCCATTTTCCACTAACAAACATTTCAATATTGATTTTGCCTGTGCCAAGTGCTTTCATGGTTTGACCATTTCCCACTATTACTGATTGAGGAGATGGAAAGTTTTCAAAAGTTGAAAACCAATTTCTGTGCATGGTCATATGCTGAGTAGCACCTGAGTCTGCAATCTAAATATCTTTGGGATGTGAGTTCAGCAGAAAGCTGTCAGAAATGAAAGCAGAACCTTGGGTTGAACAAGCTTTGTCATTTCGCTTCACTTCTCTAGTACAGTCTTTCTTCAGATGGCCTTTAAGTCCACAACGGTAGCACTTGACAACAAACTTTTTCTTCTTGTTATCATTCTTGTTGGAAAAAAGTGTTTTCGATGAAAATTTTTCGGGAAAATTCTTTGAGGCTACAAGTGCTGTTTTACCAGATATGTCGTTGCTTTCTTCACGTTCCTGGAGTCGCATTTTGACAGTGCATAATCTTTCTCGTAGCAACTGAATGGTTCTTTGTTGTTTGGGCACCGACTCCTAAGCATTCATGAATTCAAAGTACTCTTGTGGTAAAGTATTGAGCACTCTATTCATGAACAAAGACTCGGGCATTTTAACTTTGTCCTCTTTCCAAGTCTCATCTTGGAGTTCTACCCAAAATTTTTCCAGTTTAGCCATGTGTTTTGCTACACGTTCGAGGGGATCTTTTTCTTTGATTCCGAAGAACTGATTGAACAATCCGTCTTGTCTTTCTTCTGTTCTTTGCTCAAAGACTCTCAGGAGTTTATCCCACATCTCATCCGAACTGCTACACATATTGATGCCTAACTTGTGAACTCATACTGGAAACAATTAGATTCTGTGCAGTATACTCTATTCTATTCGCAGATTGCAATAAACTTTTATACGCTGTCTTCAGTGCTTCTCCATCTGACTCTGCTGGTTCCTTGGGAGTTTCAAGTAAACCAATAACAGCATCCCATGCATTGTGTGCTCGAAGCCGTATGGTGATTTGAAATTTCCAATCTATCAAATTAGATTGACCTTCCAGTTTTTCAATCAGCACTTTTGGAACTTCCATTATTCAGGAGTGATCGAAGGAAAAACTAAACCTCTGATGACTTCAACTGCAATCAGTGTCAAATCCAAAACGGAAACCATACCAGCAACTCGATGATTTACTACAGGTCACCCAATAAATCAAAATAATACTTCGCTTGAAATTGCCTGCCGTATTTCCACTAGTGTGTTTCTGGGCCCATAACCTGTTGTAGATTATATCAAAACGCAGTATTGTGAAAATAACTAGCCAAAAACGAATAACTTTAATAACTTTGGGAATACAAGATGACAGTAAAATATATAACATAAGACAGCACTAATATACAGTGTGGTCCAACGAAAACTTAACACCCCGATTTTCCGGCTTTAAAATGAAAATGTGGAAAATCGTTCGTACCCGTCAATTTCTAATACGAGGGGGAACAACTTTTTCGCTGTTTTCATTCCCGTAACTTCAACCTCCTAACGGGGGTGAGCACAACCCCTTGATTTTGAATAGGGATGTGGGGTGTTGCGATACCTCATTTTGAAGATCTCATCGTGTACTATCTGACCGTAAAATTTCACTTCAAAATATCCATCGATAATGAAATAACAGCGAAAATAGTGAAAGAGGCAATATGGAATTTATCTCGAGAATAGTATTCGTATCCGACGCATTTCAAAGGTATTGAGTCGTTAATTTTTTGTCCAAAAAAGTAGACAGACCTTGTTTTTGTACCTTAGTCTCTCGTGAATGTTTAAGAACGGTACAAGTGTGTCAAAGCGATTGTAAATTGGTAGTGGAATTAAAATGGTGTATTCCGTAGAAGAAAGGGTGGAAATGATAAAATTATTTTTCCGAAATAACGACTCTGCGCGCACAACAGCGGCTTTATTTAACGAACGACATCCTGGAAAAAATGTATCCGCTGCTTACGTTGTGCAACTGGTTGCTAAATTTGACGGTACTGGTTCAGTTGGGAACAAAAAGAGGGTGCATGAAAGAGACGAGGTCATATAGCAATGGATCCGACCGTTTGTACTAGGAAATTGTCCGATGTATCTGGTGTTTCACGCACAACAATCGTGAGAATCCTGAAACAACATAAATTCCATCCTTATAAGATACAATTGGTTCAGGAACTGAATGAGGATGATCCCGATCGCTGACTCCAGTTCTTTGAAGTGATCAGTGAAATAATTAACGGCAATCAAAACTACATGTTCGATATCTGTTTTTCTAACGAGTGTTCATTTTACCTTAACGGCATTGTAAACCGGCATAACTGTCGGTATTGGTCAGATGAAAATCCAAGATTATTTCGTGAGGTGTATACACAGCGCCCCCAAAAATTAAATGTTTGGGCGGGTATATATGGAAATCACATAATCGGCCCTTTTTTCATACCCGGTAATCTCACAGGCCAAATTTATCTCGATCTATTGGAGAACGCTATTTATCCAGCCCTCGTGCAAGTATTGGAGAATGCAGAAGACCATCAAACGATTATTTTCCAACAAGATGGCGCACCACCTCACTTTGTTCAACCGGTGCGTCAGTTCTTAGATGACAATTTTCCTCACGCCTGGATTGGAAGAAGGGGACATATTGAGTGGCCACCCAGATCACCTGATCTGGCTCCACTGGACTTTTTTCTATGGGGTCACTTGAAATCCAAGATTTACGCTACCCAGCCTGAGTCACTGGATGATTTGCGAACTCGGATCATTAGTGAATGCCGTCAAATTACACCAGAAATCTTGAGTAATGTACGTGAACGTCTTCAGCAAAACTTATATTACTGCATGGAAGTGGATGGTGCCCATTTCGAGCATTTAATAAAGTAATTACAAAAGTACGTACTCTTCCACTACTTTACCTGTCCTTTCGTTATCGATGGATATTTTGGAGCGAAATTTTACGGTCAGATAGTACACGATGAGATCTTCAAAATGAGGTATCGCAACACCCCGCATCCCTATTCAAAATCAAGGGGTTGTGCTCACCCCCGTTAGGTGGTTGAAGTTACGGGGATGAAAACAGCGGAAAAGTTGTTCCCCCTCGTATTAGAAATTGACGGGTCCGAGCGATTTTCCACATTTTCATTTTAAAGCCGGAAAATCGAGGTGTTAAGTTTTCGTTGGACCACACTGTATATCAACATGTAAATATGATAACACGAAGCAGAAACAAATATACTGGGTACTGAACTAGAAAATGATTGCATTTTATTCAAAATTCAACAATATCGACTACTTGAAACTAATCATGGTCCTATATTCATAAATCAAAAATTCCCTAATTAACATAAAACAAGTTAAAGGTCAGGGGTCACAATAACGGAACGCATGGGTCGGGAAATTGCCCTTGGAAGAAATATTTGGTGAATTGGAAGATTTCAAATATTTGATTAAATGGGGAAGGTGAGTATAATGGGTTTTCGTTGAACAGATAACACACTTGATTTTCGGTAAAGCCGTAACAGCCTAAGAAATGCTGCCGTTGCGAGAATGTCCCTTCGCTTCGCTACTGGCCCACCATATTTGCGAAAGGTATCGATGGGCAAACGACTCGATAAAATTCCATCAGAAGTTGATAAGTCATAGTACAGTCTACTCAGTTTTGAGACGAGGATCGGTTGTAACACCACCAAATTTGACATGGTATCTCAAATAAGGAAAAAAATTGTTTATCAAAAAACCGGGGGTGGAACCCAAAAATAAAATGTTTTTTTTCGGTTTTATTTTGGAAAAAATTAATTAAGAAAATATGGTTTGAATACGGTTGAAGATCATTTAATTCTCTACAAGAATGATCCTCATTAATTCTCTATAAAATGAGCCCGTTTTCTCAGAAAAGTTCTGGCGGTGCCGAACGTTAAATGTGTCATAACTTTGCTAAAAATTATCAAAAAATTAAAAATAAAAGTGTATTTTGGTCTTGAAGACTTCTTCTTTTTCATGTGAATATAACATGTGGATATCTGAGTGGTTGTTTTTACCACGTAACATAATCCTACTGGGTTTTTTACGAAGGATGCAGAAATCATAGATATTTCAGTTAATCCGGAATAATTCCACTAAAGCAGGAACCAATACCCTCTTTAGATACTAGGCAATGATTTAAGAGTAGTGAGACAGGTCTCACTTACTCACGCCAAAAAAAAACTGGGTTTTATTCCCGCCCCATTTTCAACTCCCTCAAAATTCCGACATCTTAGCCAGTAAATGTTGAAAATAATCGCTTATACACAACCTGCATGAAAAATAAAGTATGCAATTTCAAGCTGGAGGTTTGCACTTCACATTTCTGTTATTGAACTCACAAAAACAACTCTAAAATGTGTTATAATTTTAAAAAATTCAGAGGCTGTCCAAAAACTCATTCTTTTTAAACGATAGATAATTTTGTCGAACCACGGGATTTTCAGAAACCCCTGACCATCCGAAACGAAAGAAGATGAATTTATCTGTTCATTCCATATATACAACATAGTCCAGGATCATTGAGCCATAATATCTAAGCCAACAATGGCCACGTTTTTAGAGCAGTTTTCTCAGTATGATGTCAGTTCAGATCATGAGCTGCGAGCGTAGTATCTCGAGTCCGGTTTCCGGCTTATTATAGACATGTCAAACCCTACTGCCATGCAAAGTTTTTTGTTCTTGCTGTGAAAATTTGAGTTTATTATTGACAAATTTCATGGTAAAAGACACTAATTGAGATTATGATAGATCCAGCTGCGATTATTCGTCAAATGCTGTGGTACCTATGAAATTATTATTGCTTATCTTTAACAAACACTAGGGTGGTGTCAGGGTATTGAATTATTCTGAAAAAGAACAAGACTGTTGTCAAGTGCCTATACAACAATTTTCTCTCTCCCAAAAAAGTGATATTCCATTTGAATTTGATATGTAGAAGTTTTTCCTAAAGGAATTATTTGAGTTGATAACTAAATCATACGAATATTCTCTCCCCAGAGGTATTTTAAGTAAAAATAATGGAATCTTATATATTATCATGTACTGATCTTTTCTGAAGTGTGCCAAAAAAATCTGTTTCCAGGATTTTGAAATTAGTTTTTTGAATTGGGAGTACGTACACAAATCATAGGGATTTTTTCGTCCCAAGAAAACTCCAATTATTTTTAAATTTTTTTTGAAGTCAAAATGTTTTTGTGTTCCACCCCTGATTTTTTTGTAAACAACTTTTTCTGTGAATTACTTCAAATTAAAACGGTGACACGATTTTTCTTTATTTCAAATCAATATATTGTCGTCCTAAATATAATTCGTGGTATGATTAATAACCTATAATTTTTTGGAATATCAATTCATTGGCAATCCCAATGCAAGAAAATAAAACTCGTCCTGCGGACTCGTTGTGTTTTCAGCTTTGGAATTGCAATTCATTAATATTCCAAAAAATTATCGGTAATAATCATACCACTTATTATATTACTCCTGAAAATAACGTGTTTGCAACAGATACACTTTTGACATTTTATTCATACAGGGTGTGTGAATATTATCTGATATCGAGGTTGGTCTTGAGTAGATATACAATGCCGATTCTGTGACCGAAGAGTGTCACAGAATTGACATTGCTCCACACGGTGAATCTCTCGATGGCCGCGTCCATCGAGTTCTTGCCGTTGGTGGAGGGTTGGTGCTGAAGAAGATGACGTGTTCGCCGAAGAGTTTCGAGGTGGGGGGCTTCAAAGCGTTTCACCCTAAGTGGCACGCGTCTTTTTTGCAAAAATACATGGTGGCGATGCAGCGGAAGGCAAAAAAACATGGCAGCGATGCAGCGGAAGGCAAAAAAACATAGCGACGATGGAGCGGAAGACATAAAACATGGCGGCGATGGAGCGGAACGCAAAAAAACATGGCGCGATGCAGCGGAAGGCAAAAAAACATGGCGTGATGGAGCGGAACGCAAAAAACATGGCGGCGATGGAGCGGAAGGCAAAAAAACATGGCGCGATGGAGCGGAACGCAAAAAACATGGCGGCGATGGAGCGGAAGCCAAAAAAACATTGCGCGATGTAGCGGAACGTAAAAAACATGGCGGCGATGAAGCGGAAGGCAAAAAAACATGGTGCGATGGAGCGGAACGCAAAAAACATGGCGGCGATGGAGCGGAAGCCAAAAAAACATGGCACGATGGCGAAAGTTATGAAAAAACTTCTTTCCCTCACGTGATTCGCTGAGAGCAATTGGCTGGAAGAGAAAAAAACATGGCCGCCGCCACCTTAATTGATAAAACAAAAAAATTAAATATGAAAAATGTCTCTACTGTCTTAGAACACACACACACAACAGAAAATTATGATGGACGACTTATTATTATTTCACTCACTCTCGAATGACATTCCAAAAGAAAAAAATACGTCTCTGCGCGCTGTAGTCGTAAACAGCGATAAGAGCCACATCTGGTGTTTACTCTCTCTCCAATGAAATTCTAAGAAATACGATTTGGCCTTGGACTTGTTTACTGTCTGCTCTCTCAAGCTGAACGAAATTCTCAGTAAACACGACGATGATCCATTTTCGACCTTGAATTTGATTTTCAGATTTATCTCACACATCCGGTGTCAGTTTACGCTGCTCGAGCTAAATTGGCCTTGGAGTTGTTTACTGTTTCAGATGTTTGTTTTCCAGGAAGAGATAAGAGAGTCGAGTTTGAAGCCAAATTGATCGATTCAAGGCATTTTAAATGTCTCACTCTAACCCATGGCATTGTATGTTTGTCTTTGTCTCTGTTTGCATTTATTGAAAAATGAAAATGAAATGAAAAATACATTTATTTTTCACATAAAAAATTACACTTCAGTGCCAGTGGCATAGTATGAAGATACATTATCATTATCGATTAAAAACTATTTTTGATGCATGGATTTAATAAATCTATATATGGATTCGGATATTTGAACACTCAGAACCATCGACACGAAAAACATAAACCAATCGTGCAGTGTTGGCGGCGGCGGCAGCTCACATTTGGAATCCTTACTTTCTCGATCAGCAGCAGCAGGGGCTTGCATCTTGACGTCCATGGGTTGGGTAGTTGGGTGGGGTGTCGACGAAGGCGACGATGGTCTCGAAGTGCTGCTGCTAGAGGGGTAAGACATCTTCAGCTGAAACCACTGTGTATCGCTATAGGTGAGATTTTTATAAATCTTTCGCAGTCTGTACGATGAGGTGTTCATCGGGATTTCGGCTCTCAACACAGGCAAATATCCATCATTGGCTAGCGCCTGAGTCATTTTCGTCTAATTCGAAGTACTCGAATCATCGTCGTGCAAATACGATACCAATACCTCACCGTACTCATATGGCGGGCTAATATACAGTACGTTCGACAGAACGGCTGCTAGAACTATATAATTTGTTGTCATCGTGACGACAACTCAATGTACACTGAGAAACAGCGTATATGTCACTCAAATATATACACTGAGAGGAACACACACACATACACCATTGCTCAATGCACATGACTCGTATTTCTTTCAGTCTCTCTCTTTCTCTCTCTCATTCATTCGATCCGCAAAATAAATCGAGAAAAATTGGTTTTATACATCTATTAATACATAATAATAATAATAATACAATATGAATAATAATATTTCGTGTGTGTTTTTCGGCTAGTCTTGGTGTGGCTGACGTCATGGACTTGGTACTGGCGGCGACGGCGGCGGAACGTGGTGGATCGGTGAATGCTGCTGCTGCTGCTGCTGCTGCTGCCCCATCCATTTATCATCGTTAATTTGCATATTTTGGAAGCGTTTGAAAATACACAGCTTGTGCTCGTACTCTGCTATGTGCGCCTTGAGCTCGCGCAAATTTTGCAAGTGCCGATTGATAGGAGTGTCGTGGTCGTCGTGGTCGTCGTGATCGTCGTGGGGCCTCACCATATCAGGTGTGACGATATCCATTGCCAGATATCGAAACAGTGTCTCACGGCACAATGCATTTCTATTTCTCCGGATGCTATATGATTCAAACAGAGCGGGCTTTGCATCTCGAGTGTCGACTGTACTTGTAGTAGCCGCAATATCGACGATGTGTGGTCTCTTGGGCAGATCGAGCACACACTTCAGCAAAAAATCGAATTTTTGATTACCCTTCACGTAAACCACATCAGCCTCGATGATGGGGCGCAGCACTTCCTAGATCTCGTTGAATTCGATATATCCATCAGAGTATGGAATGCCGTGGATATTTCTCTCCAAATATCGTACTTGCCGTTTATCTGCTTCGCTCAGGTCATGTAATTGCACTACGGCTTTGAATAAAAAGTGGTTTGTGCGATGCCCGTCGGTTATGGCAAGCTCTTTGGGTTGGAATTCACCGCCCACAGTGAAACCCTGAATGTCACAGGCTACGAGTTTCATCTTGTTGCGTTTTTGTTTGCTTGATGATTATTGAACTGATTCACTGCTTTGATTAACTGAGAGACACACACTCGGAGAGAGGGAGAGCGAGATTAATAAACACCGACTGAACAACTGAACGTTTGGCTCACAACTGACGCTCTCGACCTGTCGATGCCTGCATTACATGCATACACACAAACAAAGAGTGGATTCCCCCACTACTTACTGCTACTACTGTATGTCACTATTTTTTTTATGACAGACGGCGTACAATCTCGCTCAAGGGCAAGTGTTCCAGCATACAGTCGTGAATGATGATGCAATAGGCTCGAGTATTGGCGGGAAATCCAACTCTGGCCTCGATGTCAAGTTTGACATCGACAGTGGAGGATTTCATGAATTCCGCTCTGCGGGAACAATCTATTACGAAAACGGTCGCTCTGCTTTTGAATGCTCCGTAATCGAGTAGAGGGCGCTTCTTCGGACAATTGGCATAGCTCGGATAGAATTCCGTGTAGGCTCGATGGGCTTCGACAAAATTGTTTCTGTTGAATTCCAAGTGCATACGTTCATGCGGGTAAGTATCGCTGTTCATGGTTAGGCATATGTCGCTGATGTCGATGTGATCGAAATAGGACGCATCTGGAGCCGCATTGCCAATCCGATTTGTTTGGAAGGCCACAATGACGAATCGGGGACTCTCCATGGCCGTGCAAGTTTTCACAGCCCAAACTTCCTTGGTGGAACCCTGAGTGAGTACAGGAAACTCGTGTATGTCCCACTTGCGATACGAAATCACTACAGGAGCGTCTGTTTTGATGGACTGCAGCAATTTCAGACGAATGTTTGACTCTGAGTACAACGCTCGTGATCGTCAGTGTGGCTGTGGTGGCTTTGACTACTGGATTGGCCACCTCCTCTATCAGCATGCAATTATTATCATTTCTACTTCTCACCAAGCGAATGCACTGTCGTCCAATGGTGGCATATCTATAGTCATGGAATATGCCCAACAAATGCTTAAGCGGGATCCACATGGCGAACGAACCGTCGGGGGCGTTGTGAACCGTTTCGCCAGGATAGGTCCAGCCGGCTGTGCTCAAGTGTTGCACATCATTTTCCTCGTAACAAGTATAGCCGCGAAGGGTGCTCACTATACCCGGCGATCGAACAGAGTCCACCTCTTTGCCATTGATTTCATAGTAGATGGCCTCGAAAAGGTATGCGCCGGCATTATTGATAAATCTAACATTGCCCGTTCCTGCGGTATGAGTCAGAGAGCCCTCTATGCACCCAAGGGCATCGTTCATCAGTATCCACTCATCGCTCTGCTGAATGACAATTTCGATGATGTCATTATTTTGAAAGGACTTGACGTACGGGTGGTGCGTTCGAGTCTCAACTCTGTTGATGGATTCCTCGAACTTTGGATGATTGTACACGTCGAACACTTGTCTTGATAACATGATGTCCTTGCGATTGGAGAAAGTGTATGCTGGAGTGAGACAGAGTGTGTGCGTCTGCTCTCTTCGACTGCGTCTGCGCGACTGAATTGATGCCAAGGCATCATGATTATCATTCTGATCAAATACCAACCCCATTTTTATGACAGCTTGCGCAGCACAAGTCGTATAATGATGGTCTCTCCACGGAAATTCACACTGCAACAGTCCTGGTCGAGAATATTCAAGGTTATGTTGTGTATTTCCGTCTTGTTCACAGGCAGGTAAATCAAATTCGAGGACGTTTCGTCGATGGCAAAGCCGGGGTCTTCTGGAACGGCAAACTCGTATATGGTGTGAGCCGGACGATTGTTGAAGAAGGCACCCGATGTGATGTTACTATCGATGTGAACAGTTCGAACTTTGATAATGTTCACAGGTAGGTCGGATGAGTGAACGCTTCCAGCCTCCAATAGTTTCGATGAAAAACCCAGTAATCGTCCTATGGAATCCTTGGGACGAAAATCGGTGTTATAGAGCTTGCTGTATATCTCACACTGCAGCGTATTTGTGTTGGGTTTGAGAGAGAACAAAGTCTAGCGAAACGTATCCTGTCCATGGCCACTTGCATCCAATACGATTTGCGCGAAGTTTTATATGCAAAACGCTACGTCACCATATAATGAACCTCATTGCGCTCATCATTAAAGGTTACCACTTTTCTATTCATTTTCGCGCGCGCACACACACACACTCAGAGTGTGTTCTCGTATAGAAAATTCAAACACAAATGACCGCAATTAACTTGGTTGAATGTCTGATAGCGATCGTTGTTGTAGAAGATTTTCACTTTTTCACCCAGATATCGCACCAATTCTACCGGCGGCTTCAAATTGCCGAAACTGTCAAAGTATTTCACCACATGTCCGCGTTTCACGTAAGCTACCCAATGCGTTCCGCGATTCCTGCTCGAGTCCAGATTGATGATTGCGCATTCTCTGTACTTGGGAAATTTCAATGATGATGATGATCAGGATCGAGGTAAGTTGTCTCGCATGAAAACACCAATGAAATGAGGTATTTTCAAACGTTTCACATATTTAAGTAATTCCTCATCGTACAACGCTCTATTGGGCAGCATCAGCGGGAGTTTTTTGAAAATTTCTTCTTGAGAAACAAACCGTAGCCGCCTTTAGCGGTCTTGCGCAGAAACAAACCGGAACCTCCTACATTTTTGTTGTCGCCACCAATGCTTTCCATTGCGGTATTATGACGCTTGTCTTCCTCAAATTTATTTTTGGCATTGGCCGAGGAGATGATGGTCCTGGCTATGGTGCTGGCACCGCCTGCCAACGAGCCCAGCGCTCCCAGAAAGGCGAATAACGGAAGCAGAGGCAGCACACCACCGCTCTTCGCTTCGAACGGTATTATTCGGTGTACTCTGATTTTTTTGCGGCCACCCAATTTTTTCGCTTGAGCACGGGCAGCACGCAGTGCCACCAAGGAGGAATTTCGCAGAGCCTTCGCACTCAAATCTTTCAGCTGATCAGGTTTCAGTGTTTTTCGCAGAGTATTGGTAATTTTCTTAACCACATCTCGACGGAAAGACTTTGTCTTTGCAGCAGCAGCAGTCTTCTTCTTCTTCTTCAGACCAATTCCCAAATTACGTTTTGCCTTCATGGTTGTGGTGACCAGCCAAGCAGCAGCTTTCTCACCAAATTTGGCGTCTTTTGATTTGACACGTTCCCAAGCTCTATTTTCCATCGCCCAGTCGGCCTTGTGTCTCTCCTTCAAAGACTTGTTTTGCGAGTATGCAATATCGTGAGTCTCACAAGCCGAATCCAAAGGGTTCACACCAGGGTCTCCACGTGCCAATCTCTTCTGTAGTTTGGTACCCGGTCCACAGTACTGGTATCCAGGCAAATGAAGCTCGAATGGCAGATGATTAATCAGAGAGTTCACCACACCACGACCTTCGTGCTCGACAGTCAGCATGACACTGACGCGAATGATGTTGCACACCTACTTACATAACTGTACTCCACTCAAAATGTCATTCGAATGTCAGATGTTGGCGTGGTCACACACACACACACACACACACTTCAGCAAAAAATCTATCAACTCAAACATGAAAGTGGTGCAACAAGAGCCGGCTCTGGAAATAGTCAATTTGGATACCATAGGTGGAGGAAATATTGGCGGTGACGACGACGGTATACGTAAACACGGCTCCCTGCTACCGAATTCATTCCGAGCGATATTTTTTGGCCCCAGCGGATGTGGCAAGACCAACGCTGTACTCAGTCTGCTGTTCAGCCCGAACGGAGCACGCTTCGAGAATGTTTGTTTATTTAAAGTCGCTGTACCAACCTAAATATCAGCTACTGCACGATGTACTCAAACAAGTCAAGGGCCTAGGTTATTTTCCATACAGGGACAACGACGAGGTAATCGATCTGTCAAAGGCGAAAGAAAACTCAATTTTCATATTTGACGATGTGGCGTGTGACAAACAGAATAAAATCAGAGAGTTCTATGCCATGGCACGCCACAAGGGTATTGACCCAACCTACTTATGTCAAACCTACTCGAAAATACCCAAACAGCTGATCAGGAACAATTGCAACATTATAGTGCTTTTTCGGCAAGACGATATGAATTTGAAGCACGCCTTCGACGAGCACGTCTCTCCGGATTACACCTTTGAGGAATTTCGCCTCTTGTGCGCCGCCTGTTGGAAGGAAAAATTCGGATCTCTGGTCATTGTCAAAGACTTTGATGTGAACAAAGGACGCTACCGCCTGGGCTTTGACAAATATATAAAAATGTGATGCGAGATGGCACGGCATTCGTACTGTAGCCATGGCGCCGACCACATCACCCCGCATCGAGACGGAGATTGCTAAAGCTGAACGCAAACGTCAAGTCAATCAGTTGTCGAAAATTTTGCGAAAAAAGTATCTGAGTCTGAAACTCGGAAAATCCGAGCATGATGAAGCACTGAGTAAATTATTCAAACCCATTACGGTGCCGCTGAAAAGATTGAATGCGTCAGTGCCGCCACTTACCAAGCGATCACGACTGACAGTGAAAAAAGAAGAGAAACAGGAACCGTCGACACCAACGACTCCAGACTTTATGAAAAAGGAAGAAGACGAAGAAAGCTACCACACAGATGATGGTGATTATGATGATGATGATGAGGATGACTACTTGGAAGTTTATCCCGAAGTAGCAACTGAATTCGTGAATGAACATCGCGCCAAATCCGGCAAAATAGATGTGAATTACGGCCCCATTTACGACAAACCAAGAGCGCAATGGTTGCTCGGTAGAAAGCTGATGGACTTCGACAAAGATACGGGGGACATTCGCATTGATGTTGTAACATACGAGGGCACTCCGGGACTATATAGTTTGATTTTCTACAAAAATCCCAAATACGCTAAAGCCGATTTGGCGGCATACAAGCAAATTTTGACAGCTACAGGTGCGCATGTAGATGCGCGAGATAGGTTGAATCCATCTCAGACTACCAAATACGAACAGTTGACTCGACCAATGTTGAAAGATCCTCAATCAAAAATAGGTGGTGGTGGTTGAGGTCGAGGTCGTTTCACCGACGGCAGTGGTATCCCAGATCAGTTGACACACAACACGAAACCCATAGAATACGTGTACTGGGATGATGTGATCGAGCTCGTTGACAGGTATAGGCTTCTGGTAGCCGCCAAAAATGCCGGCAGCACCTCTACCGACAACGAAATCGTAGCCATCATCAATGAATTGAGAGAAGCAGGCTATATTCGATAAATAAAAGCGTAGACCACAGTCGCATCTTGAGCATCAACAAGTTCGGTCAAACTTCGTCAGCTCGCCGTGCACGGCAGCAGCAGCAGCCCTATCATTTTCCTGGTGTTATACTCAACTATACGACAAATGGGGACATTGATGCTGAACATGTGAAAATATGTAATGTGGAAACGCCAAGTCACACAATGATGTTGCCAACAAAAAATACGTTGATGACGTCATACAGAAGCTCAAAGATGACGTCATATACAAACTCAAAGACGAGCTGGACACCACCAAAAACAATCTAACAGCCTTGGATATTCGAGTGATGAAATTCATGTCACTTTCGTTGAAAAAGCATGAAAATACCAAGAAACGCTTGGATAAATTGGCACTGGATATTGTTGATATTCCAGCCTCTCAAGTGGAAGGTGTAACGCCCAGTGCAGTTAGTGTATTGGCTCCGCCATTAGCGAAATGACGTCATCATCATCATCATCATCTGAGAAAAAACAATAGGTTGATGAGCTCCATGCTCCAGCCAGAAAGAATTTTCCTCGCAGACGTACCATCATCAAAGGACTCGACGATCTGTGGCAGATGGACTTGGCTGATCTTCAAAAATACTCCAAAGCCAATAAAAACTTCAATTATATTCTCGTGGTGATTGACACCTTTTCCAAGTACCTATGGGTGCGCCCCCTGAAGACCAAAACTGGTCGAGACGTCACCGAAGTGATGAGTGACATATTATCGAAAGCGAAAAAATGTCCCAAGCTCCTCCAATCAGATCTCGGAACTGAATTTTACAATTCCAGCTTTCAACTCTCCTGAAAAAGTACAACATCAAACACTACAGCACGTATACCGTGAAGAAAGCCGCGATCGCAGAGAGGGTTATACGTACTCTCAAGGAGAATCTCTTCAAGTATTTCAGTTTGAACGGTACCTACAAATTTTGCCGGACATTGCCAAAAACTTCAACCAGCGCAAACATCGAACGATCGGCATGAAACCGTGTGACGTCACCAAAGACAATGAAAAACAGGTGTATAAGTCAACATATGATTATGCCGAACGTGCTGGTCGAAAAAAATTAAAAATTGGCGATTTCGTGAGAATTAGCAAGGCCAAGCATGTTTTCGAAAAAGGGTATACGCCTAATTGGACTACGGAACTATTCAAAGTTGTCAAAGTGAAAATCACCCAACCAATCACGTATTTGCTGAAGGACTTGGAAGGGTGACCAATCAGCGGCGCTTTCTACGAACAAGAACTACAAAAAACAAAAAATCCCGAAGTCTATCTAGTGGAAAAAATCATCAGGCGTAAGGGTCGTAAAGTACTTGTGAAATGGCTGGAGTTTGATAGTACGCACAATAGTTGTATTGATGCGACAAATTACATGTAATTCAATGGAAAATTGGCACAATCTCAACTGGAAGAAGGGGCCTTTCATCGTCTCTCAGCTCTCGACGACGTAGAAACTCGAGCCGGTGTATGGGGGGAGGGTGGGAGGTGATGGCGGCGGCGGCAGCGGAGAAATAAACCGATGCCAAACGGTGCAGAGAGATTAGTCAGTCAACATGTTTGGTGCAGTGAACAACGTCGTTGTCGAGTCTTCTGAAGAGTCCTCTGGTTACGAGTCGGCGTCGGTGGCGTCGGCGGCGTCAGCTTCATCATCATCATCGGACCGAGAGTGGGCAGATCGATTGGCAGATTTAGATCGAATATGTGACATGTACAAGGAGGCCATCAAAGCGGAACGTTTCTTCGCGTGCAACACCACCTACGAGTTTCGCAACACCGACGTTTTGAGCTTGCAATGCGGCATAAGCTTTGCTCGGAGTTTCGTGCCAGTAGTGAAACTCGTGTGCAAGGTCCAATACACCATATGCTCCAGCCTGTCCTTCAGCATGTTTGAATGGGGCCAATGCGTGAGGGCCATTAATCAGTTGCTTTACACTAGCTGAAATGGCCCGAATGCAGCAGCAGCAGCAGCAGCCAAGACTATTCGAATCAAACTCGACTGGGACGATGTTATGGATTTGGAATTACACACGTATGCAGAGAGTCAACAAGTGCGAGTTTCCAAGAATGACACCTACTTCTACCTGACGGAAGCGGATGTTCAAGAAATCCTACATCTAGATGCTACTGTGATTGCGACAAGATTTGAATATCTATTGAATATGAACTTTAGTCAATATTATCAAGATTTATTAAGCAGTGCAAAAACTCTAGCTAAAAATAATGGTTTGTCATTTGATGAGGCTATAAACTTGTGTACTATATCATCAAAAGATGATAAACATCTATGTTTTCGTGAATAACTATGCTATTTGCCGAATAAAGTAATGTTTGATTACGAAACGAAATAAATGTATATATTGAGAGCAGAGTTGGCGATTTAATTCAGTATGCAGTGTGCAGTGTGTCTGTGTGTATGCCGAGAGAGAGAGATGCAGCAGTACGAAACAAGACTCGACTCGTATCGAAGCTGGACTTCGACATTTCCTGCAAGTAAGTTAGCCGAAGCAGGTTTTACGTATGCCGGTTCGGAAGATGTAGTTGCATGTCTTTCGTGTCGAGTAGAAGGGTTCAGATGGCTGCCCAATGACGATCCTATGGCTGACCATCGTCGATGGAGCCCCCATTGTGATTTCGTTCGTAGTTATTACTCTGAGCACAGACACAGACCGACTACAGATGGCGCTGATGTTCCTCCAGAACCAAGAGTGTCAGATGTCATTAGCAGAGTGACAGATGACACATGGATGACACCGCAACCACCACCACCACCGACAGATGGCGCCGATGTTGCTCGAGAAGAACGACAAGTGAAAGGTGACATGAGCAGCAAAGTGTCCACAGATGTCATAAACATAGACTCACAGAACACGGTGATGATGTGTCGTGTATGTCTTGTGAATGAACTAAATGTATTGTTTATGCCATGCATACACTTGGCGTGCTGCTCACAGTGCGCCATCAGGTGCGACACATGCGTAGTTTGTAGATCACCCATCAATACATTTATGAAAATATATATATCTTAGAATATTTTTGATTTTTTAATTTTGCTACTCGAAAATACCCTTCCCCATTTTTTTTGCTTAAAAAACATGCCAAATTTTAAGTAAAAAGGTATCACATTTTTGATTGAATTATTCTTCCAATTTAGGTGCAAAAACTTGCTCTATTTTGATGCAAAAAGTGGCACTTTTTTCGATAAGGAAAACACCCAAAATTGACATGGTGGAAGGATTTCAGTGAAGCATTTTCAGTGAATTATGAGTCACTCAGCTTTCACTCAGCGTTCACTCAGCTTTTTCCACCATGTCAATTTTGAGTCATTTTTTTATCAAAATAATAGCCATTTTCCCATAAGAATTGATGTATTTTTGAATGAAAAAAAGTGACACCTTTATTGACATGGTGGTAAAAGCTGAGTGAAGCATTTTCAGTGAAAGCTGAGTGGCTGAGTGAATCACTCAGCTTTCACTCAGCTTTCACTCAGCTTCTTCCACCATGTCAATAAAAGTGTTCCTTTTTTGCATGAAAAACTAACACTTTTTTGCATGAAAAAATTTACACTTTTTCGTATAAAAAATGATACTTTTTTGCGCAAAAAAGTAACCATTTTTTGATGCAAAAGTGATCTCTAAAAATATGTGGGATTTTGAATGGGAGATTGAAATGGTGAAACAAAATATAATAATATCCAGACACGGATTACATATTGATTTTATTCAATCATAAATATAAAACATAATCGGCTATTATTTGAATAATAATATATAATGTAGTGTGTGTGTGTGTGTGGAAAGAAACAAACAAGAGCACAATTTCTTGCATTTTCATTTAACATTTTTCTTGAAATTTTGTGTTTGTGTGTGTTTGGCAATCTCATTCATCGAATTCTGAATCCTCATCCCCTGAGCCTATGAAGCGTTTATATGTGAGATCTAATCCGTAGGGCTCACCACCACCACGCAGATATAGGTCACAGTAGCATTGGCTGCTTGTTTTCAAAGTGAACAGTACTTCATCAAATCTGTTGTGACACCAAAATTTGTCACATTGATATATATTGTCCATGTGCTTTACACCGAACACCATATGTTGATGGTCTCTGATGCTGTGAACCAGATGGTTTTGCATAGCCCTTCTGAATGCTTTATAGCAAGTGCGGCAAAATCGTAAATTATATTTTGGAATACGATATGCATTCGCCCACACACAGTATTGGTCTTCGTGCAAATGACCCTCCCAGTCTTGATTTTTGAGAACTTCACACCTATCTTCAAAGCTGATTTCTCTCGTGTACTCTAAGTGACTCAAATCATTGAAATTTCGTTTGACGCTCTGAGCCTGCTTATAGATTTGTATCCATTTTTCATCGGCAAACATTTTCAAAATTCTATCAGTGAGCGTCCATGGTAGAGGTGAGGCCTCGATGAATTCAACTATTGATGATGTACATCTGACTACTTGCAGACAGCATACATTTTTCAAAGTGTCTACCATGGTGGTGGTGTGTGTGTGTGTGCGTGTGTGGGTATGTGCTCTCTGAAAAAACATTTAAATTCTATTAGATATCTAACTGACTGTAATGACCCCACGGCAGAGTGTCATGAGAGCCGACAATCAAACAGCGCTTGTCGTCGTGGGGGTTGAGAGCGATCTTTGTTTGCTCTACACTAAGAACTTTTTGTGAAAAGGATCGAATACAGCGTTGCGAAGTTATTTTTTCCACATTGATTTTCAGACATTCCACATAATCTTCAAAAGTGATGTGATTTTCGACAACGCTGTATTTGACCCCTTTGGATTTTTTACGGTTTTTCCACCTTGTATCTTATAGGTGTACAACTTTGATCGAAGCCCCACGAAATCTGTCATGATACGACCATTGGCTTCGTCCTTCATCAAGCCGGGTACTTTTTTATTTTCGAGGGGGATGTCAAATGGGTTGTCGCTTGGGTAGTCGCTCGTATCGAATTTTTCAATGTGACTGCTAATCAAATCCCGATAAATATCATCACACTTAATTTCATAAATGAGCGAATCAGTATCCGTATACATCAATTTGCACTGATCGTGCGTGTACTTTTCCATCATGAAGCCGTAATGGAAATCGTACACGCATACCTTAGAAATATCGAGAATCGACATTCCTATGTACAAGAGCTTATTGAATAACAAATCCGTCTTTGCCATCTCGATTGCGACGAGGCTCTCGTCGAAAATGGTGCGACTCCTGAAATTTGGACTGGCAATCAGATTTTTTGCGCCATATCGTCCCCCTCACTTGGAGACCATTTTCACCACACGGTGCTTCCGTATATTTTCCATGGTTTTCCCGAACACTGCGTTATTGGCTAGTTTGTAGTTATTCTTGCCAAAAGTAGTTTTTGCTTGAGAGCGTAATTTCGTATTTAATTCAATGTAGGGACGCAGCCGCGCCGACTGATTGAATTGCAACACCTTGTGGATTTTCCTGAGTACAAGGCCGTGTTTGAGTGCTTGTTTCAACACGCTGTAGTGCACAACATATTTTTCCTTGTTGTACAGCGTGGTCATCAATTTTGGTAATTTCGAGCCTGGCGGTGTACGGTGCTCGGCACACAAGGGTGAATCTTTGTGTTTGTCATGCAGATGTTCGGGGTACTCCAAATCGACTTCGAGAATGTAGCCGATGGGCGAGGTGTCAGACACTTCCGACACATCGAAATCAGCTGCATTTTTGAGCCATTTGAAGCCATCGTACGGAAGATATTCCATCGTGGCCCAACCGTACAGATAATTCACGCCGAGATATAGCAAATTGGTTGACGGTTTGGAGGCGTCATACCTTTCACCCATGTGCTTGTTATTGGCCGAGGAGAATCTGTTGCAGCACTGACTGATGCCGCCACGAATTCCTCGCTCGACAAAGAGAAGCATGTCGACGTCTTTCAGTATATGCAATTTGCACTGTATGTACTTCAACATACAGGACCACGTATATCCCGGGAGGATGTAATACCACGCAGGATCTAGCCTATACGTCTCGTGACCAATATTTCGAAAGATTTTTAAAATATCCGCCAAGAGCAATATGTCGGTTTTCATGTATAGGTCAGAGTACTCGCCCAGTGTTGTCAAGTTGAACGACCGCCTCACGTTCTGCGCATGCTCGTATTCGGCATCGGTGATGCCACAATCGTTCAACTTGTTGTAGAACTGATCGCGCGCCGGCAAACTTGGACATTCCAATTTCTCCATCGAATCGATGAAATCGTATGGGAATACCCCTTTTCGAGTGAGTAACTCGTACCGGTCGGCATCGAAATGGGCAAATTCACGCCTTGAAACTTCAAGTCATGGATGGTCAGTGTTTGCACCAAATGCTCCAAGCTCATGCCCATGAAACGAAAAGAGTCAATGAATCGAAATTTAATGTCAGTGTTGCCGTCGTACTGGGTGAAAGAAATGTATTTTTCTTTGTTGACAGGCAACAAGCTGACTCGACCCCTTTTTGCTATATCTCGAATAATAAAATGACTGTCGTATCCGGATAAATAGTGGAAAATGATTGGCACAATTAACGACTTTTTGTAGTTCAAATTGCAATGAGCATGCGCATATCCACGGAACGCTCCCGTGTAGTGATTATGATCTATTACAATTTTGTCGTCAGTTTTCCAAGGTTTTTCGCAGATGTGGCAACATGGCGCTGTCACTCTATCATGGGGACAATATCCAAAGTTTTGGCTTCCACAAATTTGGCTATGGCCCCCATTCTCTCCGCAAACCAATCCATAGAGTCGAGGCCCCGATGACTATCATAAAATGACAAAGTATCGTCATATGCACACTTGAAATGAAATCCAGCGCTGAAAGGAATGTGTTTTTGGTACTTTGTCGTATGTGAGGTGCATTCTTCGTCATTAAACTGTTCCAAAATCGACTCAAAATCCGCGTAAATTACAAAGGGCACTATTTCTTTATGTACAGAATCCCGAAATTCTACATGATCATACGAAGGAAATGAAATTTTGCTCTCGTTTAATTTTTGACAATCAACAGTATGACTGTCGAGTTTCTCCTCACTCGTAAAATAATTCAAACACCTGTCGCAAATGAATGTTCCATGTCCATTTTTACTGAGTTGGCGACTGAGTAGGCGAGATAAATCCTTTATCCGAACATAATGGAATTTTATGTCATCGCCGATAGCGTTGTCGTCATCGGCGATTTCCAGTGGTGGTGCCTCGTAATCATTTAATTTCGGGTGATATTCATTTTGAATGAGGAGAAGACTGACATGTTTGTCTAATTTTTGTTTCGTGAGTCGGCTCGGAACAGTAACAAAAAATGCCTCCTTGTTCGCCTGCGGCTGAATCAATTCCAAGGTGTACACATTCACAGATATGTTGTTCAATCGCTCAAATTTGGTAATTTGTTTTAATTTCATAGGGAAGTCGATTCCATTCAAGTTCAGTACATTCGAATAGTGAGGGTATGGTGAAATTCTATATAGATTTTTACCCGATTCAATAGGGTACAAGTCCGAAACGACGGCCCAAGCGAAACACGCATCATCTTCATTTTTCAAATTAATGCAAGCTTTTTTATTCGCAATAGATTTTGGCAGCTCGATGAAAGACGAACCGTTTCCCACGTCCGATTTATTCGTATTGATTTCCAAACTAACAATTTTCTGAAGACTCCAGCCACTTTCATTGTCCGCAAATTCCGACAGTTTGTTTTGAATTTGATCGATGACATTTTCTAGGAACCACTTTTTCAAAGTTGTACCCCTATCGATAACAACGTTTTTAGTGTTGAAATATTTATAGTCGCTTATTATTTGTTCTAGATTCAAGGAATTTTTCACGAATTTACCACAAAATGTCGCATTGACTTTGATGCTTGGATGTTTTTTCAATAAATTTTGAATTCTGCTTTTAAATAGAATGAATGCATCATCAAAATATTGTCCAATATCTTTATGTTTCAAATTTATAATTATACCGGTGCGTAAACGCGAAGGAAATGCCGATTTCAAGTCCTTCCACTTTACTCGAGATGTTAATATTGATTTGACTCCCTCTCCCACCACCACGTCGACGCCTGGCTGTTGTTGACCTGACTTTTTGATTGAATTTCGTATAATTTTCAAGTGTCCGCATAAAGTTTGTAATTTTCTCAGAGAGCCTATGCAATCCACTGCCGCGATCGCACTATTGATCAGGCGGGCGGTGTACTTGCAATGGGCCAGCCAATGTTTGCGTTCTTCATCAGTACAACCCTTTTTGAGGATTTTTTTGACCTTACGCAACTTGGCTACCATCTCCATACTGTGTGCAACAATAGCGTCAGATGACATGATGATGATTATTCAACAGACACACAAAATTTCAAGAAAATGTCGAATGAAAATACAAGAAACTCACTCTTTGTTTCCAACGGCGGCGGCGGCGTCGTCAGCGTCTTCAGGCTTTAGCGATCTCAAACAGCTGCTGCGGATGATTTTGATTGGCAATTTCCTGCTCGCTCCTGTAGATGAGCATATGCTGGGACTCGGTTAATTTGTTGAGGATGGGTTTGAATGCACCAGTCAGTCGATTTAGCAGGAATATTTTACACTCCTCCAACTCCACTAGGATGGACTCTCCAAATTTGGTTGTTTTCGCTTCAGCGCCGAGGATCAGATGGGGTTTGTCCTTCGGTAGCTCAGACAACTTCCGCAGGTTCTTCCTGCAACTCAACGAAATCTTGTTAATTTTGTCGAGAAGATGAGACATCTGCGAAATCATTTGAAAAATGAAAAAAAAATCATACACGCTGTATTATAACTCTAACTCACTCACTCAAATTGAAAAATGATTTTTATGATTCACCCCGTGTATGAGAAATAAATATGATAAAAATAAAATATTCCAATCACACTGTATATAGCAAATGGAACTTTGTGAGAGACACCCTGTATGAGAAGGAATTATGATGAAAATGCAATCCACACACACTGTATGAAAAACAAAAAAAATATGACGTTTTAAGAGAGAGATACTCTGTATGAGACGAAAAACAAATATGACAAATGAACTATTCTGATTTTTTTTGAAAAAACAACAAGTGAATCGAAAGAAATAGGCACACTTGAAACAATCGCGAAAAATAGAAAAGACTAACTACTACTACTACTGACCTTTGCAAATCACGGCACTCACAATAAAACAATGCACTTGTATAGAAAACAAGCGAGAGACAGATGAGCGGCAGAGAGGCCCTTGTTGTTGCTTCGAACGCAGATAATGAAATGACGCAGGCTCGCTGTGAACGTACGTATAAATTCTCTGTGTCACGTGACCCACGCCGTCCACCTCCACGCTGAGTTCGCGTAACCCACGCTGCAAATGTATGCAACGGTCGATCTGGGGAAAACCCAAATTGCGCAATAACAGTAAACAACTCCAAGGCCAATTTAGCTCGAGCAGCGTAAACAGATACCGGATGTGTGAGATAAATCTGAAAAACAAATTCAAGGTCAAAAATGAATCATCGTCGTGTTTACTGAGAATTTCGTTCAACTTGAAAGAGTAGACAGTAAACAAGTCCAAGGCCAAATCGTGTTTCTTAGAATTTCATTGGAGAGGTAAACACCAGATGTGGCTCTTATCGCTGTTTACGACTACAGCGCGCGGAGACGTATTTTTTTTCTTTTGGAATTTCATTCGAGAGCGAGTGAATTAATAATAAGTCGTCCATTATAATTTTCTGTTGTGTGTTTGTGTTCTAAGACAGTAGAGACATTTTTCATATTTAATTTTTTTGTTTTGTCAATTAAGGTGGCGGCGGCGGCGGCGGCTATATTTTTTTCTCTTCCAGCCAATTGCTCTCAGCGAATCACGTGAGGGAAAGAAGTTTTTTCATAACTTCCGCCATCGCGCCATGTTTTTTTGCCTTCCGCTCCATCGCCGCCATGTTTTTTGCGTTCCGCTCCATCGCGCTATGTTTTTTTGCCTTCCGCTCCATCGCCGCCATGTTTTTTGCGTTCCGCTACATCGCGCCATGTTTTATTTGCCTTCCGCTGCATCGCCGCCATGTTTTTTGCGTTCCGCCTCATCGCCGCCATGTTTTTTGCCTTCCGCTCCATCGCCGCCCCTTCCGCTCCATCGCCGCCATGTTTTTTCGCCTTCCGCTGCATCGCCGCCATGTTTTTTTGCTAAAAAGACGCGCGCCACTTAGGGTGAAACGTTTTGAAGCCCTCCACCCCGAAACTCTTCGGCGAACACGTCATCTTCTTCAGCACCATCCCTCCACCAACGGCAAGAACTCGATGGACGCGGCCATCGAGAGATTCACCGTGTGGAGCAATGCCGATTCAACCGAACAAAAGAGTCCAACCAACAACGAACATACAAACCTATGGCCCAGGCGTACCGCTATATAAAGGGAATATTTACTTTGATGAGCGTGGTAGTGTAATCACCTTTCTTTAAGAAGTGGAGCACCTAGCAGAATCAAGAGGGGTCTCTAAGGATCAGTTGTTTCATTCAGTTTATGAGATTTTGAGAGAAGATGCCAGAGATTGGTATTTACCAAGAAAATGTTTTATTGTGAACTGGGAAGACTTGAAAGTACAACTTAGAGAAGCATTCATGCCACCCCACTAAGAAGAGAGCTTACTGGAAGACATTAAGAAACGTACTCAAGGATCGGACGTAACTCGAAGAAAGAATCTCTTTCGCAAACTTATTGAAAAGCAACCCTCGCCACGGGAACAAGTAACAATAATTAAGCGAAATCTTCTGCCACAATTGCAAACCGCCCTGATGTTCCAATATATCACCACAATGGATGAGCTGCTTAGTAAGGGTAAAGAGGCAGAACTGATTTATTGGCAGTCAAAACAATTTTTTCCACCACCCTCTCAGTCCCGACTGATTCAGGAACCTCACCTCACTTATCGAAGACTACCAACATATAGCCGTCCAGCCCCAGCAATGCCGTCACTGTCAGTGACGATGTCAGAATGAGAAATGAACCAAGTAGTAATATTGTAGTAATACATTGGCGTCATTTCATTCATTCTCGACAACCCCAACCTAGCTCAGGGAATTGCTGGAACTGTAATCAGCCAGATCACGGTTAGAAATTGCCCGTCATGATCAAAAAAAGAAGTGTCGGGGAATTAGGATGCCAACCTCTTCCCCCTACTTCAACTTCAATGACCACCAATTTAAATGCATGTTATCTTCAGAAGTAAGCCCTTGTTAATTTTATAATTTCTCATGCCGAAGGTGATCGACGACCATACCTTGAAATTTCCATATTAGGGCATTCAATACTTGGTTTATTGGATTCAGGTAGTACCATTACTTTAGTTGGAGAACGTGGATTTGAAATTTTGCAACACCTGGGTGAGACTAGATGCCTCCCGGAAAGTTAAATGTACTCTGGCAAACAGCCAGGCACCTATATGTTTGATGAGAAGAGTTTCTGTTATCGATATTCATGTTGTCCCCCAACTATCCAGTACTATGATTTTTGGAACTGATTTTTGGATGTCGATGGATAAAGGTATCACCCAGTTTCCCCATTCAAGCAGCAGAAGATAGATGAAGAGATTAAGGAAATGTTAGAGTTGGGAGTCATCGAACCGTCCAGAAGTGCTTGGTCGTCACCTATTTTGTTGGTTCTCAAAGAAAATAAAACGTACCGATTTTGTGTAGACTACCGAGCTCTCAACAAAGTTACGAAGAAGGACGCCTACCCAATACCGTTTGTCTCCTCTATACTTGATCGACTACGAGGTGCACGTTATTTAAGTTCTATGGATATAAAAACAGCCTATTGGCAAGTAGGAGTAAGTGAAGAGTGCCAAGAATATACCGCCTTCACTGTAGCCAACAGAGGATTGTTCCATTTTAAGAGAATGCCTTTTGGACTAACCAATGCCCCGGCAACCTGGGAGCGCTTGATTGAGAAAATGCTGGGCGTCGATTTGGAACGTCTTGGTTTACTTGGATGACATAATCATCATTTCTTCGGACTTCGATACCCATTCGGAGATTTTGGTGAAAGTTTTCGATCGTTTAACGACAGCAGGACTCACCCTGGGTAAAGATAAGTGGAAATTTTGTTGACCCTCTTTGAAGTACGTGGTTGACGCCAGAGGTCTTCATGTAGACGTGGAAAAGGTAGAAGTTACCATGAAACTCAATCGCCATACGAATACGACCGAGATCCGTCGATGTATAGGCATGACGGGTTGGTATAGGAAATTTGTTCCAAATTTTTCGACAGTGATTTCACCTCCTACCAAGCTCATCCATAAGAAAGTACCGTATGTTTGGACTGAAGATTGCGAATAAGGGGTTCAACCAGCTCAAGAATGCTTTCATATCTGCACCAATACTAACTTGTCCCGATTTCACAAGTCCATTCACCTTACAAACCGACGCTTCTGCGTACGGCGTTGGAGCGGTGTTGACGCAACATTTGAAGATGGGGAGAAGGTTATTTGTTTTTTGTCAAGATCTCTAACCAAAGCTATACCACCACCGAAAGAGAATGCTTGAGTGTATTATGGACAGCTTCGTGACTATCTTGAAGGCACGCATTTCACGATAATAACGGATCACGCCTCACTACTGTAGCTTGACCGTTTGAAAGACCCGACGGGTAGATAAGCTCAATGGGCCCTGCGACTCCAACCCTACGATTACACCATCATTCATCAGAAAGGAAAAGACCACTTCATTCCTGATATTTTATCTAGAAGTGTACCTGTTCAAGTGGACTCTTTGAATGTCCTCTCAGATTGTTCAAATGAGTTTGCGAGTACAACCGACAAATGATATTCCCGTATGATGTCCAGTATTATCGAGAAACCAGATAAATGGTACCATTCATAAGTATGTCAAGTGTTTGGTACCAGAATTGTCACAGGAATCAGATTACTGGAAGATCGTTGTCCCGCTAGACAAGCGAAAACATGTTATTGAACGCCATCATGACGAAATTAGATCAGGACATGTTGGTATATATAAAACTTACTGGAAAATCTATAACCGATATACCTGGCCAAAAATGTGATTTGATATAGCAAGGTATGTGCGATCCTGTAGGACTTGTGCCCAGCATAAACCAGAACAGAAAGCAGCTGCTGGTCTCATGGGATCTCGACCCCAAATTGATAGACCATGGCAAATGATCAGTTTGGATTTTATGGGCCCTTACCCGCGAAGTTCCAACGGTTATTGCTACCTCCTGAGTATCTGTGACTATTTCAGCAAATACGTTGTATTGTGTCCACTGCGCTCTGCTACTGCGAAGGCCCTATGCCGTTTTGTAGAAGAGCAGATATTTTTTGTTTATGGTGTACTCCAATTCCTCATTTGCGACAATGGAAAGCAAATGGGTGGACAGCAATAAGTATAATACCAAAATTTCATATAGGTACCGCCAATTATCATGCAAATGCGGATCCCGTGAAAAAGTACAATAAAATATTCAAGACCATGATATCGTGCTATCTGAAGCAAAATCATCGAAAATGAGATGAAAATATTCCTGCGATTGCTTGTGCTATCAGGACCTCTAGGAGTAAGACTACTGGATATAGCCCATTTTTGATCAATTTTGGGAGAGAATATGTTGGTGATGGTAAGGAATATATTTTCCGAGTTGAGGGTCCAATCAACACTTCTACCGAAGGTGAAATGGCTAGGAGGACTGCCGGCTTTCGAAAACTATTTGAATCTGTCAAGAAAAAGCTTGCTTCAGCACAAGAACGTAACCGGAAAGTTTATAATTTGAGGAGACGACCGGTTCAGTATCGAATTGGAGACCGTGTTTGGAAGAAAAACAAAATATTATCTGATGCTAGCAAACATATTACAGCCAAACTGTGTACAAAATTTGTGGGACCTTTCACTATCAGTAGAAAAATTGGCAGTGTAACGTATGAGCTTCTTGATGAGAAGGGAAATCAGTTGGCTTATGGCATGTATAAGACCTGAAAATGAATTGTGAGCCCAATCCCAATGAGACGAATGAAAAAGAAGAAGAAGAAAAAGAAGAAGAAAGAAGACGAAGAAGAAGAAGAAGAAGAAGAAGAAGAAGAAGAAGAAGAAGAAGAAGAAGAAGAAGAAGAAGAAGAAGAAGAAGAAGAAGAAGAAGAAGAAGAAGAAGAAGAAGAAGAAGAAGAAGAAGAAGAAGAAGAAGAAGAAGAAGATAAGTAAATATCTGGAAAATCACTTCCACCGGAGAACAGGGAGGGTGTGACGGTTTCATTTCACCACTTTCCAAGTAACTCAAAATATCAGATAGAACCAATATTGCTTACCTTCCATACACTTTGATGTATCATGCGTTGCCTATCTTTGAATAATTGTGCTCGAGCGCTTCAGACAGTTATATCTATAAAATAAATCAACTCGTAAAACTATTTTATATTACACTGAAGTAATTCATAGGTGAAATGACGTTACTTTCATGCGAACAACCACAAAGATTCTTCTCAATTTGTCATACAACTTCGTGAAATAAATTAGATTCTCGCATATTCGTCGCGAAATAAGAAGATAACCTGTAATGTAAAAAGTAATTTTTCCTGCAAGCAACTTGATGAACAACTTTGTATTTACTTACCATTCATCCAGAATGCTCATGTACCTTCGAAGTGGCTGTAGGTTGAAAATACCGCCACTTCAATGTATTTCCTGTTAGGTTTATTTTGTTTCATTCCAAATGACAGCGTTTAGTGAATTATCAACTTCTGATCGAATTTTATCTAGTCGTTTCACAAATACGCTGGGCCAGTAGCGTAGCAACGAGACATTCTCGCAATAGCAGCATTTCTCAGGCTGTTACGGCTTTACCGAAAATCAAGTGTGTTATCTGTTCAACGAAAACCCATTATACTCCCCTTCCCCATTTAATCAAATCTTTGAAATCTTCCAATTCACCAAATATTTCTTCCAAGGGCAATTTCCCGACCCCTGCGATCCGTTAATGTGACCCCTGACCTTTAACTTGTTTTATGTTAATTGAGAAATTTTTGATTTATGAATATAGTACCATGATTAGTTTTAAGGAGTCGATATACTCCCACCAGATTAGTTTCCGGAAGTCGATTTGGTCTTGAGATTAATGAGTTTTTTATAGAAGACTGTGTATCAAGTGTTGAGGTGAAATCTATTTCTGTAGAATCTATGTCTACCATTTGGGGATTTTTGTTAGTTTTTATCTCTACGATCGAGGCTTTCGTACCGATTTCGTAACGAGTGTTTTATTAGGAAGCTTCGAGCCTTTTTTTAAGGGAAAATTCTACTTGACTATGCCGTAAGTACGTCTTTTCATTATCCTCCATTTTGACTCCCGTTTCATTGTCCTAAATGAGTAATTTGAATCATTTTACGTAGAGAAAACCAGCCATCGTCTTCGAAAAGTTCCACTGACCATCCACGAAACATCTGTGAAACCCTCCAGAGTGAGGTAATCATATGTTTTTGAAAGTTTCTTGAACCAACTTCAACTTATATTCAATTTCAGGGTTTACTCTCCCCCCGATCCATTCTTCGTCCATGTTGCCGAGTTCAGTTTGAATTGCAGCTACCATTCGCGTCTTGATCACGTCAATTTAACTTCACTATCGAATCGGTCTACAGCTACGTGACTGAAAGTCCAGTTATCAAGACCATTTTGAATATGGACGACGAAGAGCGGTTTCATCTTCAAGGTATACGGTATCTTCAAATTTTACCTTACATCCGGCCACAAAGGTAAACCATTCTAGGCACCGTAATTTGCCATTGCTGCAGCTTCTAGGACTAGGACATTGAGTCAGCTGTACCTATACTGTCCAGATAAGTTGTGTCTGTAACGTCTATTTCAATATTATATACATTACACTTTTATTGGGTGGCATAACCATATTAATCTAAATAACCGTCATTATTCCAGTACTTACAACCATCTTGAGAACCGCACCCTAAGTGCTAGAGATTTATTTATACCTATGTTGTAAACCAAAATTCTAGGTCGACCTATGAACTTGGCCATTTCATAATATTATTACAAATTAGGTAACGTAACGTAACCTGTTGCAACGTATATTTATTTATTTAATAAAAGTGGGTACCGGTCCCATCAAATTTTGTTGTACTATTCCTGTCTCATTCATTTTTGAGGTGTCCTATTGGAGAGAGATTCACGGAAAAAAATTGTTTCGTGTTTTGAATTTTCTCCGCGAATACCGAATCCATTCATGGGCAGCGTGATCACTAAATAGAAAATCATGTGGCGCCCCTCTTTTTTGTGTGATAATAACCTCCTCTGGTCCACGCTGCATGAGGGATTCGATTTGGTTACGTAAGTAATACATTTATATTTGTATTTTGGGTGGTAGATTGAGAGCTAGCCTGGCCAACATCCTTCTTTTATGCACTTCATTGATTATCGATTCATAAACGACCCTGAGATCGTGGCAAGGTTTCCTCGCAACCCGCTCGCCTACGAACTGAGCCGCTTCAAAACAAACTATATTGCAGGTATTGGATTGCTGAGTCCATTATTAATTTATACGTCCATGCAAAAAACGGGGTCGAGGTACTTTGCGCACTGTCTACAGGCGACAGGTTTCCTAAGGAACCGGTTCTTCCCATCTATCCTGGAAGATGGCCAAAGATTGATATATCAGCCCGCTGTGTTTGCGATGCTGATTATAATGAATTCCGGGCCTGGTAAGGTCTCTTGTTAGCGTTCTCTTGGAGAGGTGAAATCTGTAAAATTTCTTCGACAGGTTTTTAATATGTGGCGGGATGGAATCGACGCCAGCAAGTGTGCGCAGCGCATCCAGACGAATGTACCAATATCACTGTTGGTGATGATACGAAGTACTCTGTTCTGCATCCTGTCCGACCTCATAAAAGGCAGGCAGGCTGCAGAACGCTGGGCAAGCGTAAAACATCGTTGGCCGAATGATTTGCTTGTAAATCGTCATTTTGGCCTCAAGCTTCATGTGTGACCCCCTGGCTATTAGTGGGTACGTGCGTTTTCCGCTGCCGTGATACTCTGAATAGCTAGGTAAATATACTTCTGCCATGTTGTACTCTTGTCGAGCTGTACTCCCAGGTATCGCACATTGTTCTTGACTTCCACAGCTTTGTCCTTGTCCTTCAATTTCTGAAGAACCTTCGAGAACTTGGATTTCTTCGAGAAATTGATGGCTTCGGACTTGGCCGGATTTACCACAATTTTGTTCTCCGCTAAATACGGCATGATCTCCCTGTCCAACTTAGATTGGACCTGCATAGCAGCTGCGATGCTGGAGAACAAATAGGCATATATCGCGGTGTATATTGCCGTCTTCGTTCTCTCGCACATAGGGAAATCATATGTATGTAGGGAGTACAAATGCGGGGATAGACTAAACCCATGCGGGACCCCTGCTTCGATAGGATACTCTGCGGATCTTGTGCAGTTAACCCTTACCGCAAAAGCTCGCTGTGTAAGATATGAGTTCACAAACCTTACCATGTATGAAGGCATGCCTGCTCTTAGCAATTTGCAAATCAGACCCTCAACCCACACGGAGTTGAAGGTTTTCTGCATGTCAAGCAGGACCATGACTGTGTTCATCCCTCGTGAGCTCTGCCTCTTTCAACTCGTGAACAACACGAACAATCTGCGAGGTCGTACTATGATCTGCACGAAAGCCAAATTATTCAGTTTCTCCTAGAGGGAGAGCAAACGGTTCGAGAGTATCTTCTCCACTACCTTGGCGACGACACTCAGTAGCGAGATGGGGCAGTAGCTGTCAAGTAGATGGCCATCCTTGCTCGGCTTCAGGATAGGTATTACCAGTGCTTTCTTCAGACAATTTGGGTATTACTGCCACTTGATGATGGCGTTAATCAAGTGTTTGAACTGTACCAGGGACTTCCTCGACAGGTTCTTGAGTAGAATGGCGACCATCAGGCCCAGGCGCCTTGTTCGTCGGAAGTCGTTTGATAACTTCCGTCAATTCCTCATATGTTGTCATTACTTTGGCAAGTCTATGAGGGCCGATAGGGGTGGGCAAAGATTGTCTAAAGTCATGCGTTATCTTAGCGCTTTCTCTATGCCCGTCTGGTGCCTTTTTGTGAACGCTGGCGAAATGCTAGTCGAACAGTTCCGCCTTCTGAGGATCCGTCACTGCACGCACGTCACCCCTTACTATTGCTGGGACGGGTTCAAAGTGCTTTATCATCCGACACAGTGAGTTGTCGCATACGTTCAGCTTCTCCAGTTTATTTTTTCACACCGTATCATTAAGATCATTGATAAGCTCTGAGATCTCTCTTCCCAGCCGGAGAGTATCATTGTTATGCTTCGGAAGCTTTGTGGCTTGCCACTTCTTTCAGAGAAAGTTCTTCAGAGTAATCATCAAGTGTAAAATGTCCAAATGAAATCAGGATAGAATGTCTGGGTAAGGAGCCCTGGTGAAAAGTCCAGAATTATTTGAAATTCGAAATGATTCTATCAAAAAATATATTTACAATAATATTTTTCTCGACCAGACCCAAAAGTCCCGACTTGTTCCGACTTGTCTTGTCCCGACATTTCCCGACTTGTCGTGACTTGTTCCGTTTTGTCCCGACTTGTCCCGACTTGTCCCGACTTGTCCCGACTTGTTCTGACTTGTTCTGACATGTTCTGACTTGTCACGTCATGTCCCGACTTGTTCTGACTTGTTCCGACTTGTCCCGACTTGTCCCGACTTGTCCCCACTTGTCCAGACTTGTCCCGACTTGTCCCAACCTGCCCCGACTTGTACCGACTTGTCCCGACTTGTACCGACTTGTAACGACTTGTCCCAACTTGTCCCGACTTGTCCCGACTTGTCTCGACCTTTCCCGACTTTTCCCGACTTGTCCTGACTTGTCCCGACTTGTCCCGACTTGTCTCGACTTGTCTCGACTTGCCCCGACTTGTCCCGACTTGTCCCGACTTGTCCCGACTTGTTTGGACTTGTCCCAACTTGTCTCGACTTGTCCTGACTTGTCCCGGATTGTCCATACTTGTCCTGACTTGTCACGACTTGTCTCGTCTTGAACCGACTTGTCCCGACTTGTCCCGGATTGTCCAAACTTGTCCCGACTTGTCCTGACTTGTCCCGACTTGTACCGACTTGTACCTACTTGTACCGACTTGTCCCAACTTGTCCCGACTTGTCCCGGATTGTTCAAACTTGTCCCGACTTGTCCTGACTTGTCCCGACTTGTACCGACTTGTCCCGACTTGTTTCGGATTTTCCAAACTTGTCCCGACTCGTCCCGACTTGTCCCGACTTGTCCCGACTTGTCCTGACTTGTTCCGACTTCTCCCAACTTGTTCCGACTTGTTCTGACTTGTCCCGACTTGTCCCGACTTGTATTGACTTGTCCCGACTTGTCCCGGATTGTCCAAACTTGTCCCGACTTGTACCGACTTGTCCCGCCTTGTCCTGACTTGTACCGACTTGTATTGACTTGTCCCGACTTGTCCCGGATTGTCCAAACTTGTCCCGACTTGTCCCGACTTGTCCCGACTCGTCACGTCTTGTCCCAACTTGTCCCAACTTGTCCCTACTTGTCCCAACTTGTCCCGACTTGTCACATTTGTTAAGGTTCATAATATTTGTTGGATTGACAAAAAATCTGAAAGCTCATTTCCCGACCCGACCCGACCCGACGAAAAAAAAAAAAAAATTTCTTGCTGTTATGAAAAATTTTGGCAAGATGATTCGATAACATAATATTCAGAAATTGACTGACTTCAATATTTTCTTTGTGAAAAAAGGAATTTTCCAAGATTTTTTTATTTTTTATTTTAAATTCTGTGTTTAATGAGATACTTTTTTGTTTCTTCCTGAATAGAAATTGGATTGTGAAAGTTGTTTCAGTTCACAATTTTGATAGAATAATAAAAAAATCTGAAAAAATTTTTTTTTTTTAATTTTTTGATAATCGGGACAAGTCGGTACAAGTCGGAACAAGTCAGGACAAGTCAGAACAAGTCGGAACAAGTCGGGACAAGTCGGGACAGGTCGGGACAATTCGGGACAAGTCGGGACAAGTCGGTACAAATCGGCACAATTCGGGAAAAGTCGGGACAGGTCGGGACAATTCGGGACAAGTCGGGACAAGTCGGTACAAGTCGGTACAAATCGGCACAAGTCGGGAAAAGTCGGGACAGGTCGGGACAAGTCGGGACAAGTCGAGACAAGTCGGTACAAGTCGGTACAAGTCGGGACAAGTCGGTACAAGTCGGGACAAGTCGGTAAAAGTCGGGACAAGTCGGGAAAAGTGAGGAAGTAGTTTGTGAAAAGAAATCAATATTACAAAAAAAAACAAAAGATTTTAATATTTGTTTCGAATATTTCAGCAAAAATTCAATTATCACAAAATTTCAAAAAAAAATTTTTTTCAGATTTTTTTATTATTTTATCAAAATTGTGAACTGAAACAACTTTCACATTCCAATTTCTATTCAGGAAGAAACAAAAAAGTATCTCATTAAATACAGAATTTAAAATAAAAATTAAAAAAAAAAAATCTTGGAAAATTCCTTTTTTCACAAAGAAAATATTGAAGTCAGTCTATTTCTGAATATTTTGGTATCGAATTTCGGCAAGAAATTAAATTTTTTTTTCTGAAAAAAAAAATCACTTCACAAGATCAAATCGAGTCAATGTTATGGCACTGATATTCATCTTATCGTCTTGGACTCTATTCGCAATTAGGTCGGGTCGGGAAATGAGCTTTCAGATTTATTGTCAATCCAACAAATATTATAAACCATAACAAATGTGACAAGTCGGGACAAGTCTGGACAAGTCGGGACAAGTCGGGACAAGTCGGGACAAGACGTGACAAGTCAGAACAAGTCGGGACAAGTTGGTACAAGTCAAGACAAGTCGGGACAAGTTGGAACAAGTCGGGACAATTCAGGACAAGTCAGAACAAGTCGGGACAAGTTGGTACAAGTCAAGACAAGTCGGGACAAGTCGGGACAAGTCAGAACAAGTCGGGACAAGTCGGGACAAGACGTGTTAAGACAGAACATGTCGGGACATGTCGGAACAAGTCGGGACAAGTCAGGACAAGTCGGGACAAGTCGGGACAAGTCGGGACAAGTCTGGACAAGTCGGTACAAGTCGAGACAAGTTTGGACAATCCGGGACAAGTCGGGACAGGTCGGTACAAGTCGGGACAATTTGGGACAAGTCACTACAAGTCGGGACAAGTTTGAACAATCCGGGACAAGTCGGGACAAGTCGGTACAAGTCGGGACAAGTTTGGACAATCCGGGACAAGTCAGTACAAGTCGGGACAAGTTGGTACAAGTCGGGACATGTTTGGACAAGTAGGGACAAGACGGGACAAGTCGGTACAAGTCGGGACAAGTCGGGACAAGTCGGTACAAGTCAAGACAAGTCGGTACAAGTCGGTACAAGTCGGAACAAGTCAGGACAAGTCAGGACAAGTCTGGACAAGTCGGTACAAGTTGGAACAAGTCGGTACAAGTCGGGACAAGTTTGGACAAGTCGGGACAAGTCGGGACAAGTCGGGACAAGTCGGTACAAGTCGAGACAAGTCGGTACAAGTCAAGACAAGTCGGTACAATTCGGGACAAGACGTGACAAGTCAGAACAAACTGGGACAAGTCGGTACAAGTCGGGACAAGTTTGGACAATTCGGGACAAGTCAGGACAAGTTGGGACAAGTCGGGACATGTCGGGAAAAGTCAGGACAGGTCGGGACAATTCGGAACAATTTGGGACAAGTCGGGACAAGTCGGAACAGGTCGGGACAAGTCGGGACAAATCGGGACAAGTCGGTACAAGTCGGGACAAGTCGGTAAAAGTCGGGACAAGTCGGGAAAAGTGGGGACAAGTCTGGACAAGTCGGGACAAGTCGGAACAATTCTGGACAAGACGGGAAAAGTCGGGACAAGTCGGGACAAGTCAGGACAAGTCAGGACAATCCGTGACAAGTCGGGACAAGACGGAACAAGTCACCACAAGTCCGGAAAAGTCGGGACAAGACAAGTCGGAACAAGTCGGGACTTTTGGGTCGTGTCGAGGAAAATATTATTGTAAGTATATTTTTTGATAGAATCATATTGAATTTCAAATAATTCTGGACTTTTCACCTGGGCTCCTTACCCACACATTTTATCCTGATTTCATTTGGACATTTTACACGGAATTTCCACCTGGACTTCTTCACCCAGACTTTCTTCTTGGAATTTTATTTGGACCTCTTTGAAGTAGTTTGTAAAAAAAAATCAAAATTACAAAAATAAAAAACAAAAGATTTTAATATTTGTATCGAATATTTCAGCAAAAATTCAATTATTAAAAAATTTCAAAAAATATAATTTTTTTCAGTTTTTTTTATTATTTTATCAAAATTGTAACCTGAAACCGGCTTGTCCCGACTTGTCCCGGCTTGTTCCGACTTGTCCCTACTCGTCCCGACTTGTCCCGACATTTCCCGACTTGATTCGACTTGTCCCAACTTGTCTCGACTTGTCCTGACTTGTCCCGACTTGTCTCGACTTGTCCCGACTTGTACCGACTTGTCCCAGATTGTCCAAACTTGTCCCGACTTGTCCCGACTGGTACCGACTTTTTCCGACTTGTCCCGGATTGTCCAAACTTGTCCCGAGTTGTACCGACTTGTCCCGACAAATAACATTTGTTATGGTTCATAATATTTGTTGGATTGACAAATAATCTGAAAGCTTATTATCTCAAAATTGTTTAAATTTTTCTGAAATATTCAAAAAAAAATATTCTAATTTTTTGTTTATAAAATTTTTGTAGCTTTCATTTTTTTCAAAATATCCCGGCTAGTCCCGATTTGTCCCGACTTGTCCCGACTTGTCCCGACTTGTCCAAACTTGTCCCGACTCGTACCGACTTGTCCCGACTTGTCCCGGATTGTCCAAACTTGTCCAAACTTGTCCCGACTTGTACCGACTTGTCCCGACTTGTCCCGGATTGTCCAAACTTGTCCCGACTTGTACCGACTTGTCCCGACTTGTCCCGACTTAACCCGACTTGTCTTGACTTGTCCCGACTTGTCCCGGATTGTCCAAACTTGTCCCGACTTGTACCGACTTGTACGGACTTGTCCCAACTTGTCACATTTGTTATGGTTCATAATATTTGTTGGATTGACAAAAAATCTGAAAGCTCATTTTCCGACCCGACCCGACATAATTACGAATAGAGTCCAAGACGATAAGATGAATATTAGTGCCATAACATTGACTCGATTTGACCTTGTGAAGTGAATATTCTTTTTCAGAAAAAATAAATTTAATTTCTTGCCGTTATGAAAAATTTTGGAGAGATGATTCGATACCAAAATATTCAGAAATGGACTGACTTCAATATTTTATGAAATTTTTTTATAATTGAATTTTTGCTGAAATAATCGAAACAAATATTAAAATCTTTGTTTTTTTTTTTGTAATTTTCATTTTTTTTCCACAAAATACTTCAAAGAAGTCTAAATAAAATTCCAAGAAGAAAGTCTGGGTGAAGAAGTCCAGGTGGAAATTCCGTGTAAAATGTCCAAATAAAATGAAGACTTGTCACGTCTTGTCCTGACTTGTCCCGACTTGTCCTGACTAGTCCCGACTTGTCCTGACTTTTACCGACTTGTCCCGACTTGTCCCGGATTGTCCAAACTTGTCCCGACTTGTAATGACTTGTCAAGACTTGTCCTGACTTGGCCCGACTTGTTCCCACTTGTCCCGACTTGTCTTGACTTGTATCAGTCCCGACTTGTTCTGACTTGTCACGTCTTGTCCTGACTTATCCCAACTTGTCCTGACTTGTCCCGACTTGTCCTGAATTGTCACGACTTGTACCGACTTGTACCGACTTATTCCGACTTGTCCTGACTTGTCCCGGATTGTCCCGACTTGTACCGACTTGTCCCGAATTTTCCAAACTTGTCCCGACTTGTACCGACTTGTCCCGACTTGTCCCGACTTGTCCCGGATTGTCCAAACTTGTCCCGACTTGTACCGAATTGTCCCGACTTGTCCCGACTTGTACCGACTTGTCCCGGATTGTCCAAACTTGTCCCGACTTGTACCGACTTGTACGGACTTGTCCCGACTTGTCCCGACTTGTTCTGACTTGTCACGTCTTGTCCCGAATTGTCTCGACTTGTCCCGACTTGTCCCGACTTGTCCCGACTTGTCTCGACTTGTCCCAACTTGTCCCAACTTGTCTTGACTTGTACCAACTTGTACCGACATGTTCTGACTTGTCCTGACTTGTTCCGACTTGTCTTGACTTGTACCAACTTGTCCTGACTTGTTCTGACTTGTCACGTCTTGTCCCGACTTGTCCCGACTTGTCCAGACTTGTCCAGACTTGTCCCGACTTGTCCCAACTTGTCCCGACTTGTCACATTTGTTATGGTTCATAATATTTGTTGGATTGACAAAAAATCTGAAAGCTCATTTCCCGACCCGACCCGACATAATTGCGATTAGAGTCCAAGACGATAAGATGAATATTAGTGCCATAACATTGACTCGATTTGACCTTGTGAAGTGCATTTTTATTTTTCAGAAAAAAAAAAATTTAATTTCTCGCCGTTATGAAAAATTTTGGCGAGATGATTCTATACCAAAATATTCAGAAATGGACTGACTAACAATATTTTTTGAAATTTTTTTATAATTGAATCTTTGCTGAAATATTCGAAACAAATATGAAAATCTTTGTTTTTTTTTGTAATTATCATTTTTTTTTCACAAAATACTTCAAAGAAGTTCAAGTAAAATTCCAAGAAGAAAGTCTGGGTGAAGAAGTCCAGGTGGAAATTCCGTGTAAAATGTCCAAATGAAATCAAGATAAAATGTCTGGGTAAGGAGCCCAGGTGAAAAGTCCAGAATTATTTGAAATTCAAAATGATTCTATCAAAGAATATATTAATAATAATATTTTCCTCGACCCGACCCAAAATTCCCGACTTGTTCCGTTTTGTCTTGTCCCGACTCTTCCCGACATGTCGTGACTTGTTCCGTCTTGTCCCGAATTGTCCAAACTTGTCCCGACTTGTACTGACTTGTCCAGACTTGTCCTGAATTGTCCCGACTTGTTCCGACTTGTCCCGACTTTTCTTGACTTGTTCCGACTTGTCCCGACTTGTTCTGACTTGTCACGTCTTGTCCTGACTTGTCCCGACTTGTCCTGACTAGTCCCAACTTGTCCTGACTTGTACCGACTTGTCCCGACTTGTCCCGGATTGTTCTAACTTGTCCCGACTTGTAATGACTTGTCAAGACTTGTCCTGACTTGGCCCAACTTGTTCATACTTGTCCTGACTTGTCTTGACTAGTACCGACTTGTCCCGACTTGTACCGACTTGTCCCGACTTGTACCGACTTGTCCCATTTTGTCTCAGATTGTCCAAACTTGTCCCGACTTGTAATGACTTGTCAAGACTTGTCCTGACTTGGCCCAACTTGTTCATACTTGTCCTGACTTGTCTTGACTTGTACCGACTTGTCCCGACTTGTACCGACTTGTCCCGACTTGTCCCGACTTGTCCCGACTTGTCCCGGATTGTCCAAACTTGTCCAAACTTGTCCCGACTTGTACCGACTTGTCCCGACTTATCCCGACTTGTCCCGACTTGTCCCGGATTGTCCAAACTTGTCCCGACTTGTACCGACTTGTCCCGACTTGTCCCGACTTTTCCCGACTTGTCTTGACTTGTCCCAACTTGTCTTGACTTTTACCAACTTGTACCGACATGTTCTGACTTGTCCTGACTTGTTCCGACTTGTCTTGACTTGTACCAATTTGTCCTGACTTGTTCTGACTTGTCACGTCTTGTCCCGACTTGTCCCGACTTGTCCAGACTTGTTCAGACTTGTCCCGACTTGTCCCAACTTGTCCCGACTTGTCACATTTGTTATGGTTCATAATATTTGTTGGATTGACAAAAAATCTGAAAGCTCATTTCCCGACCCGACCCGACATAATTGCGATTAGAGTCCAAGACGATAAGATGAATATTAGTGCCATAACATTGACTCGATTTGACCTTGTGAAGTGCATTTTTTTTTTCAGAAAAAAAAAAATTTAATTTCTCGCCGTTATGAAAAATTTTGGCGAGATGATTCTATACCAAAATATTCAGAAATGGACTGACTAACAATATTTTTTGAAATTTTTTTATAATTGAATCTTTGCTGAAATATTCGAAACAAATATGAAAATCTTTGTTTTTTTTTGTAATTATCATTTTTTTTTCACAAAATACTTCAAAGAAGTTCAAGTAAAATTCCAAGAAGAAAGTCTGGGTGAAGAAGTCCAGGTGGAAATTCCGTGTAAAATGTCCAAATGAAATCAAGATAAAATGTCTGGGTAAGGAGCCCAGGTGAAAAGTCCAGAATTATTTGAAATTCAAAATGATTCTATCAAAGAATATATTAACAATAATATTTTCCTCGACCCGACCCAAAATTCCCGACTTGTTCCGACTTGTCTTGTCCCGACTCTTCCCGACATGTCGTGACTTGTTCCGTCTTGTCCCGAATTGTCCAAACTTGTCCCGACTTGTACTGACTTGTCCAGACTTGTCCTGAATTGTCCCGACTTGTTCCGACTTGTCCCGACTTTTCTTGACTTGTTCCGACTTGTCCCGACTTGTTCTGACTTGTCACGTCTTGTCCTGACTTGTCCCGACTTGTCCTGACTAGTCCCAACTTGTCCTGACTTGTACCGACTTGTCCCGACTTGTCCCGGATTGTTCTAACTTGTCCCGACTTGTAATGACTTGTCAAGACTTGTCCTGACTTGGCCCAACTTGTTCATACTTGTCCTGACTTGTCTTGACTAGTACCGACTTGTCCCGACTTGTCCCGACTTGTCCTGAATTGTCCAAACTTGTCCCGACTTGTGCCGACTTGTCCAGAGTTGTCCTGAATTGTCCCGACTTGTTCCGTCTTGTCCCGACTTGTCTTGACTTGTTCCGACCTGTCCCGACTTGTTCTGTTTTGTCCCGACTTGTCCTGACTTGTACCGACTTGTCCCGACTTGTCCCGTATTGTCCAAACTTGTCCCGACTTGTACCGACTTGTCCCGACTTGTCCCGACTTGTCCCGGATTGTCCAAACTAGTCCCGACTTGTACCGAGTTGTCCCGACTTGTCCCGACCTGTACCGACTTGTCCCGACTTGTCCAGACTTGTAATGACTTTCAAGACTTGTCCTGACTTGGCCTGACTTGTTCCTACTTGTCCCGACTTGTCTTGCCTTGTACCGACTTGTCCCGACTTGTACCCACTTGTCCCGACTTGTCCTGTTTTGTCCAGACTTGTCCCGACTTGTACCGACTAGTCCAGACTTGTCCTGACTTGTCCCGACTTGTCCTGACTTTTCACGACTTATACCGACTTGTACCGACTTGTCCCGACTTGTCCCGAATTGTCCAAACTTGTGCCGACTTGTCCAGAGATGTCCCGAATTGTCCCGACTTGTTCCGACTTATCCCGACTTGTCTTGACTTGTTCCGACCTGTCCCGACTTGTTCTGTTTTGTCCCGACTTGTCCTGACTTTTACCGACTTGTCCCGGATTGTCCCGGATTGTCCAAAATTGTCCCGACTTGTACCGACTTGTCCCGACATGTCCCGGATTGTCCAAACTTGTCCCGACTTGTACCGAGTTGTTCCGACTTGTACCGACTTGTCCCGACTTGTCCCGACTTGTGACGACTTGTCAAGACTTGTCCTGACTTGGCCTGACTTGTTCCTACTTGTCCCGAACTTTCTTGACTTGTACCGACTTGTCCCGAATTTTACCCACTTGTCCCGACTTGTCCCGATTTGTCCAGACTTTTCCCGACTTGTACTGACTTGTCCCGAATTGTCCCGACTTGTCCCGACTTGTCCCGAATTGTTCCGGATTGTCCAAACTTGTCCTGACTTGTACCGACTTGTCCCGACTTGTCCCGAATTGTCCCGACATGTTCTGACTTGTCCTGACTTGTTCCGACTTGTCTTGACTTGTACCAACTTGTCCTGACTTGTTCTGACTTAACACGTCTTGTCACGACTTGTCCAGACTTGTCCAGACTTGTCCCGACTTGTCCCCACTTGTCACATTTGTTATGGTTCATAATATTTGTTGGATTGACAAAAAATCTGAAAGCTCATTTTCCGACCCGACCCGACATAATTACGAATATAGTCCAAGACGATAAGATGAATATTAGTGACTTAACATTTACTCGATTTGACCTTGTGAAGTGAATATTCTTTTTCAGAAAAAAAAAATTTAATTGTTTGCCGTTATGAAAAATTTTGGAGGGATGATTCGATACCAAAATATTCAGAAATGGACTGACTTCAATATTTTATGAAATTTTTGTTATAATTGAATTTTTGCTGAAATATTCGAAACAAATATTAAAATCTTTGTTTTTTTTGGTAATTTTCATTTTTTTTCCACAAAATACTTCAAAAGAAGTCTAAATAAAATTCCAAGAAGCAAGTCTGGGTGAAGAAGTCCAGGGGGAAATTCCGTGTAAAATGTCCACAGGAAATGAAGACTTGTCACGTCTTGTCCTGACTTGTCCCGACTTGTCCTGACTAGTCCCGACTTGTCCTGACTTGTACCGACTTGTCCCGACTTGTCCCGGATTGTCCAAACTTGTCCCGACTTATAATGACTTGTCAAGACTTGTCCTTACTTGTCCCGACTTGTTCCTACTTGTCCCGACTTGTCTTGACTTGTACCGACTCGTCCCGACTTGTACGGGATATTCCAAACTTGTCCCGACTTGTACGGACTTGTCCCGAATTGTCCCGACTTGTTCTGACTTGTTTCGAGTTGTCCCGACTTGTACCGACTTGTACCAACTTGTCCCGACTTGTACCGACTTGTCCCGACTTGTCCCGAATTGTCCAAACTTGTTTCGACTTGTGCCGACTTGTCCAGAGTTGTCCCGGATTGTCCAAACTTGTCCCGACTTGTACCGACTTGTCCCGACTTGTCCCAGATTGTCCAAACTTGTCCCGACTTGTACCGAGTTGTCCCGACTTGTCCCGACTTGTACCGACTTGTCCCGACTTGTCCCGACTTGTAATGACTTGTCAAGACTTGTCCTGACTTGGCCTGACTTGTTCCTACTTGTCCCGACTTGTCATGACTCGTACCGACTTGTACCGACTTGTCCCGACTTGTCCCGAATTGTCCAAACTTGTCCCGACTTGTGCCGACTTGTCCAGAGTTGTCCTGAATTGTCCCGACTTGTTCCGTCTTGTCCCGACTTGTCTTGACTTGTTCCGACCTGTCCCGACTTGTTCTGTTTTGTCCCGACTTGTCCTGACTTGTACCGACTTGTCCCGACTTGTCCCGTATTGTCCAAACTTGTCCCGACTTGTACCGACTTGTCCCGACTTGTCCCGACTTGTCTCGGATTGTCCAAACTTGTCCCGACTTGTACCGAGTTGTCCTGACTTGTCCCGACCTGTACCGACTTGTCCTGACTTGTCCCGACTTGTAATGACTTGTCAAGACTTGTCCTGACTTGGCCTGACTTGTTCCTACTTGTCCCGACTTGTCTTGACTTGTACCGACTTGTCCCGACTTGTACCCACTTGTCCAGACTTGTCCTGACTTGTCCCGACTTGTCCTGACTTTTCACGACTTATACCGCTTTGTCCCGACTTGTACCGACTTGTCCCGACTTGTCCCGACTTGTCCCGACTTGTCCCGTATTGTTCAAACTTGTCCCGACTTGTCCCGGCTTGTCTTGACTTGTACCGACTTGTCCCGACTTGTACTGACTTGTCCCGACATGTACTGACTTGTCCCGACTTGTCCCGAATTGTCCAAACTTGTCCCAACTTGTCCCGAGTTTTACCGACTTGTTTCGACTTGTCCCGACTTGTTTTGACTTGTCACGACTTATCCCGACTTGTCTCGACTTGTTTCGAATTGTCCAGAGTTGTCCTGAATTGTCCCGACTTGTTCCGTCTTGTCCCGACTTGTCTTGACTTGTACGGGATATTCCAAACTTGTCCCGACTTGTACGGACTTGTCCTGAATTGTCCCGACTTGTTCTGACTTGTTTCGACTTGTCCCGACTTGAACCGACTTGTACCGACCTGTCCCGACTCGTACCGACTTGTCCCGACTTGTCCCGAATTGTCCAAACTTGTTTCGACTTGTGCCAACTTGTCCAGAGTTGTCCCGGATTGTCCAAACTTGTCCCGACTTGTACCGACTTGTCCCGACTTGTCCCGGATTGTCCAAACTTGTCCCGACTTGTACCGAGTTGTCCCGACTTGTCCCGACTTGTACCGACTTGTCCAGAGTTGTCCCGAATTGTCCCGACTTGTTCCGACTTGTCCCGACTTGTCTTGACTTGTTCCGACCTGTCCCGACTTGTTCTGCTTTGTCCCGACTTGTCCCGACTTGTCCCGGATTGTCCCGGATTGTCCAAACTTGTCCCGACTTGTACCGACTTGTCCCGACTTGTTCCGGATTGTCCAAACTTGTCCCGACTTTTACCGAGTTGTCCCGACTTGAACCGACTTGTCCAGAGTTGTCCCGAATTGTCCCGACTTGTTCCGACTTGTCCCGACTTGTCTTGACTTGTTCCGACCTGTCCCGACTTGTTCTGTTTTGTCCCGACTTGTCCTGACTTGTACCGACTTGTCCCGACTTGTCCCGGATTGTCCAAACTTGTCCCGACTTGTACCGACTTGTCCCGACTTGTCCCGACTTGTAGTGACTTGTCAAGACTTGTTCTGACTTGGCCCGACTTGTTCCCACTTGTCCCGACGTATCTTGACTTGTACCGACTTGTCCCGACTTGTACCCACTTGTCCCGACTTGTCCTGTTTTGTCCAGACTTGTCCCGAATTGTACCGACTTGTCCCGACTTGTCCCGACTTGTCCCGACTTGTCCCGACTTGTTCCGGATTGTCCAAACTTGTCCTGACTTGTACCGACTTGTCCCGAATTGTCCCGACTTGTACCGACTTGTCCCGACTTGTCCCGGATTGTCCAAACTTATCCCGACTTGTACCGACTTGTACAGACTTGTCCCGACTTGTCCCGACTTGTTCTGACTTGTCACGTCTTGTCCCGACTTGTCTCGACTTGAACCGACTAGTCCAGACTTGTCCTGACTTGTCCCGACTTGTCCTGACTTTTCACGACTTATACCGCCTTGTCCCGACTTGTCCCGACTTGTTTTGACTTGTCACGACTTGTCCCGACTTGTCTCGACATGTTCCGACTTATCCCGACTTGTCCTGACTTGTCCCGACTTGTCCCGACTTGTCACGACTTGTCCCAACTTGTTCCGACTTGTCCCGACTTGTACCGACTTGTACCGACTTGTCCCGACTTGTACCGACTTGTCCAGAGTTGTCCCGAATTGTCCCGACTTGTTCCGACTTGTCCCGACTTGTCTTGACTTGTTCCGACCTGTCCCGACTTGTTCTGTTTTGTCCCGGATTGTCCAAACTTGTCCCGACTTGTCCCGGATTGTCCCGGATTGTCCAAACTTGTCCTGACTTGTACCGACTTGTCCCGACTTGTCCCGGATTGTCCAAACTTATCCCGACTTGTACCGAGTTGTTCCGACTTGAACCAACTTGTCCAGAGTTGTCCCGAATTGTCCCGACTTGTTCCGACTTGTCCCGACTTGTCTTGACTTGTTCCGACCTGTCCCGAATTGTTCTGTTTTGTTCCGACTTGTCCTGACTTGCACCGACTTGTCCCGACTTGTCCCGGATTGTCCCGGATTGTCCAAACTTGTCCCGACTTGTACCGACTTGTCTCGACTTGTCCCGGATTGTCCAAACTTGTCCCGACTTGTACCGAGTTGTCCTGACTTGTACCGACTTGTCCTGACTAGTCCCGACTTGTCCTGACTTGTACCGACTTGTCCCGACTTGTCCCGGATTGTCCAAACTTGTCCCGACTTGTAATGACTTGTCAAGACTTGTCCTGACTTGGCCCGACTTGTTCCCACTTGTCCCGACTTGTCTTGACTTGTATCAGTCCCGACTTGTTCTGACTTGTCACGTCTTGTCCTGACTTATCCCAACTTGTCCTGACTTGTCCCGACTTGTCCTGAATTGTCACGACTTGTACCGACTTGTACCGACTTATTCCGACTTGTCCTGACTTGTCCCGGATTGTCCCGACTTGTACCGACTTGTCCCGAATTTTCCAAACTTGTCCCGACTTGTACCGACTTGTCCCGACTTGTCCCGACTTGTCCCGGATTGTCCAAACTTGTCCCGACTTGTACCGAATTGTCCCGACTTGTCCCGACTTGTACCGACTTGTCCCGGATTGTCCAAACTTGTCCCGACTTGTACCGACTTGTACGGACTTGTCCCGACTTGTCCCGACTTGTTCTGACTTGTCACGTCTTGTCCCGAATTGTCTCGACTTGTCCCGACTTGTCCCGACTTGTCCCGACTTGTCTCGACTTGTCCCAACTTGTCCCAACTTGTCTTGACTTGTACCAACTTGTACCGACATGTTCTGACTTGTCCTGACTTGTTCCGACTTGTCTTGACTTGTACCAACTTGTCCTGACTTGTTCTGACTTGTCACGTCTTGTCCCGACTTGTCCCGACTTGTCCAGACTTGTCCAGACTTGTCCCGACTTGTCCCAACTTGTCCCGACTTGTCACATTTGTTATGGTTCATAATATTTGTTGGATTGACAAAAAATCTGAAAGCTCATTTCCCGACCCGACCCGACATAATTGCGATTAGAGTCCAAGACGATAAGATGAATATTAGTGCCATAACATTGACTCGATTTGACCTTGTGAAGTGCATTTTTATTTTTCAGAAAAAAAAAAATTTAATTTCTCGCCGTTATGAAAAATTTTGGCGAGATGATTCTATACCAAAATATTCAGAAATGGACTGACTAACAATATTTTTTGAAATTTTTTTATAATTGAATCTTTGCTGAAATATTCGAAACAAATATGAAAATCTTTGTTTTTTTTTGTAATTATCATTTTTTTTTCACAAAATACTTCAAAGAAGTTCAAGTAAAATTCCAAGAAGAAAGTCTGGGTGAAGAAGTCCAGGTGGAAATTCCGTGTAAAATGTCCAAATGAAATCAAGATAAAATGTCTGGGTAAGGAGCCCAGGTGAAAAGTCCAGAATTATTTGAAATTCAAAATGATTCTATCAAAGAATATATTAACAATAATATTTTCCTCGACCCGACCCAAAATTCCCGACTTGTTCCGTTTTGTCTTGTCCCGACTCTTCCCGACATGTCGTGACTTGTTCCGTCTTGTCCCGAATTGTCCAAACTTGTCCCGACTTGTACTGACTTGTCCAGACTTGTCCTGAATTGTCCCGACTTGTTCCGACTTGTCCCGACTTTTCTTGACTTGTTCCGACTTGTCCCGACTTGTTCTGACTTGTCACGTCTTGTCCTGACTTGTCCCGACTTGTCCTGACTAGTCCCAACTTGTCCTGACTTGTACCGACTTGTCCCGACTTGTCCCGGATTGTTCTAACTTGTCCCGACTTGTAATGACTTGTCAAGACTTGTCCTGACTTGGCCCAACTTGTTCATACTTGTCCTGACTTGTCTTGACTAGTACCGACTTGTCCCGACTTGTACCGACTTGTCCCGACTTGTACCGACTTGTCCCATTTTGTCTCAGATTGTCCAAACTTGTCCCGACTTGTAATGACTTGTCAAGACTTGTCCTGACTTGGCCCAACTTGTTCATACTTGTCCTGACTTGTCTTGACTTGTACCGACTTGTCCCGACTTGTACCGACTTGTCCCGACTTGTCCCGACTTGTCCCGACTTGTCCCGGATTGTCCAAACTTGTCCAAACTTGTCCCGACTTGTACCGACTTGTCCCGACTTATCCCGACTTGTCCCGACTTGTCCCGGATTGTCCAAACTTGTCCCGACTTGTACCGACTTGTCCCGACTTGTCCCGACTTTTCCCGACTTGTCTTGACTTGTCCCAACTTGTCTTGACTTTTACCAACTTGTACCGACATGTTCTGACTTGTCCTGACTTGTTCCGACTTGTCTTGACTTGTACCAATTTGTCCTGACTTGTTCTGACTTGTCACGTCTTGTCCCGACTTGTCCCGACTTGTCCAGACTTGTTCAGACTTGTCCCGACTTGTCCCAACTTGTCCCGACTTGTCACATTTGTTATGGTTCATAATATTTGTTGGATTGACAAAAAATCTGAAAGCTCATTTCCCGACCCGACCCGACATAATTGCGATTAGAGTCCAAGACGATAAGATGAATATTAGTGCCATAACATTGACTCGATTTGACCTTGTGAAGTGCATTTTTTTTTTCAGAAAAAAAAAAATTTAATTTCTCGCCGTTATGAAAAATTTTGGCGAGATGATTCTATACCAAAATATTCAGAAATGGACTGACTAACAATATTTTTTGAAATTTTTTTATAATTGAATCTTTGCTGAAATATTCGAAACAAATATGAAAATCTTTGTTTTTTTTTGTAATTATCATTTTTTTTTCACAAAATACTTCAAAGAAGTTCAAGTAAAATTCCAAGAAGAAAGTCTGGGTGAAGAAGTCCAGGTGGAAATTCCGTGTAAAATGTCCAAATGAAATCAAGATAAAATGTCTGGGTAAGGAGCCCAGGTGAAAAGTCCAGAATTATTTGAAATTCAAAATGATTCTATCAAAGAATATATTAACAATAATATTTTCCTCGACCCGACCCAAAATTCCCGACTTGTTCCGACTTGTCTTGTCCCGACTCTTCCCGACATGTCGTGACTTGTTCCGTCTTGTCCCGAATTGTCCAAACTTGTCCTGACTTGTACTGACTTGTCCAGACTTGTCCTGAATTGTCCCGACTTGTTCCGACTTGTCCCGACTTTTCTTGACTTGTTCCGACTTGTCCCGACTTGTTCTGACTTGTCACGTCTTGTCCTGACTTGTCCCGACTTGTCCTGACTAGTCCCAACTTGTCCTGACTTGTACCGACTTGTCCCGACTTGTCCCGGATTGTTCTAACTTGTCCCGACTTGTAATGACTTGTCAAGACTTGTCCTGACTTGGCCCAACTTGTTCATACTTGTCCTGACTTGTCTTGACTAGTACCGACTTGTCCCGACTTGTACCGACTTGTCCCGACTTGTACCGACTTGTCCCATTTTGTCTCAGATTGTCCAAACTTGTCCCGACTTGTAATGACTTGTCAAGACTTGTCCTGACTTGGCCCAACTTGTTCATACTTGTCCTGACTTGTCTTGACTTGTACCGACTTGTCCCGACTTGTACCGACTTGTCCCGACTCGTCCCGACTTGTCCCGACTTGTCCCGGATTGTCCAAACTTGTCCAAACTTGTCCCGACTTGTACCGACTTGTCCCGACTTGTCCCGACTTGTCCCGGATTGTCCAAACTTGTCCCGACTTGTACCGACTTGTCCCGACTTGTCCCGACTTTTCCCGACTTGTCTTGACTTGTCCCAACTTGTCTTGACTTTTACCAACTTGTACCGACATGTTCTGACTTGTCCTGACTTGTTCCGACTTGTTCCGACTTGTCCCGACTTGTCTTGACTTGTACCAACTTGTCCCGACTTGTTCCGACTTGTCTCGTCTTGTCCCGACTTGTCCAGACTTGTCCAGACTTGTCCCGACTTGTCCCAACTTGTCCCGACTTGTCACATTTGTTATGGTTCATAATATTTGTTAGATTGACAAAAAATCTGAATGCTCATTTCCCGACCCGACCCGACATAATTACGAATAGAGTCCAAGACGATAAGATGAATATTAGTGCCATAACATTGACTCGATTTGACATTGTGAAGTGAATATTCTTTTTCAGAAAAAAAAAATTAATTTCTTGCCGTTATGAAAAATTTTGGCGAGATGATTCGATACCAAAATATTCAGAAATGGACTGACTTCAATATTTTATGAAATTTCTTTATTATTGAATTTTTGCTGAAATATTCGAAACAAATATTAAAATCTTTGTTTTTTTTTTGTAATTTTCATTTTTTTTCCACAAAATACTTCAAAGAAGTCTAAATAAAATTCCAAGAAGAAAGTCTGGGTGAAGAAGTCCAGGTGGAAATTCCGTGTAAAATGTCCAAATGAAATGAGGACTTGTCACGTCTTGTCCTGACTTGTATCGACTTGTCCTGACTAGTCCCGACTTGTCCTGACTTGTACCGACTTGTCCCGACTTGTCCCGGATTGTCCAAACTTGTCCCGACTTGTAATGACTTGTCAAGACTTGTCCTGACTTGGCCCGACTTGTTCCTACTTGTCCCGACTTGTACCGACTTGTCCCGACTTGTCCTGAATTGTCCAAACTTGTCCCGACTTGTGCCGACTTGTCCAGAGTTGTCCTGAATTGTCCCGACTTGTTCCGTCTTGTCCCGACTTGTCTTGACTTGTTCCGACCTTTCCCGACTTGTTCTGTTTTGTCCCGACTTGTCCTGACTTGTACCGACTTGTCTCGACTTGTCCCGACTTGTCCCGTATTGTCCAAACTTGTCCCGACTTGTACCGACTTGTCCCGACTTGTCCCGGATTGTCCAAACTTGTCCCGACTTGTACGGACTTGTCCCGACTTGTTCTGACTTGTTCCGACTTGTCCCGACTTGTACCGACTTGTACCGACTTGTCCCGACTTGTACCGACTTGTCCCGACTTGTCCTGAATTGTCCAAACTTGTCCCGACTTGTGCCGACTTGTCCAGAGTTGTCCTGAATTGTCCCGACTTGTTCCGTCTTGTCTTGACTTGTCTTGACTTGTTCCGACCTGTCCCGACTTGTTCTGTTTTGTCCCGACTTGTCCTGACTTGTACCGACTTGTCCCGACTTGTCCCGTATTGTCCAAACTTGTCCCGACTTGTACCGACTTGTCCCGACTTGTCCCGACTTGTCCCGGATTGTCCAAACTAGTCCCGACTTGTACCGAGTTGTCCCGACTTGTCCCGACCTGTACCGACTTGTCCCGACTTGTCCAGACTTGTAATGACTTTCAAGACTTGTCCTGACTTGGCCTGACTTGTTCCTACTTGTCCCGACTTGTCTTGCCTTGTACCGACTTGTCCCGACTTGTACCCACTTGTCCCGACTTGTCCTGTTTTGTCCAGACTTGTCCCGACTTGTACCGACTAGTCCAGACTTGTACCGACTTGTCCCGACTTGTCCTGACTTTTCACGACTTATACCGACTTGTACCGACTTGTCCCGACTTGTCCCGAATTGTCCAAACTTGTGCCGACTTGTCCAGAGATGTCCCGAATTGTCCCGACTTGTTCCGACTTATCCCGACTTGTCTTGACTTGTTCCGACCTGTCCCGACTTGTCCTGTTTTGTCCCGACTTGTCCTGACTTTTACCGACTTGTCCCGGATTGTCCCGGATTGTCCAAAATTGTCCCGACTTGTACCGACTTGTCCCGACATGTCCCGGATTGTCCAAACTTGTCCCGACTTGTACCGAGTTGTTCCGACTTGTACCGACTTGTCCCGACTTGTCCCGACTTGTGACGACTTGTCAAGACTTGTCCTGACTTGGCCTGACTTGTTCCTACTTGTCCCGAACTTTCTTGACTTGTACCGACTTGTCCCGAATTTTACCCACTTGTCCCGACTTGTCCCGATTTGTCCAGACTTTTCCCGACTTGTACTGACTTGTCCCGAATTGTCCCGACTTGTCCCGACTTGTCCCGAATTGTTCCGGATTGTCCAAACTTGTCCTGACTTGTACCGACTTGTCCCGACTTGTCCCGAATTGTCCCGACATGTTCTGACTTGTCCTGACTTGTTCCGACTTGTCTTGACTTGTACCAACTTGTCCTGACTTGTTCTGACTTAACACGTCTTGTCACGACTTGTCCAGACTTGTCCAGACTTGTCCCGACTTGTCCCCACTTGTCACATTTGTTATGGTTCATAATATTTGTTGGATTGACAAAAAATCTGAAAGCTCATTTTCCGACCCGACCCGACATAATTACGAATATAGTCCAAGACGATAAGATGAATATTAGTGACTTAACATTTACTCGATTTGACCTTGTGAAGTGAATATTCTTTTTCAGAAAAAAAAAATTTAATTGTTTGCCGTTATGAAAAATTTTGGAGGGATGATTCGATACCAAAATATTCAGAAATGGACTGACTTCAATATTTTATGAAATTTTTGTTATAATTGAATTTTTGCTGAAATATTCGAAACAAATATTAAAATCTTTGTTTTTTTTGGTAATTTTCATTTTTTTTCCACAAAATACTTCAAAAGAAGTCTAAATAAAATTCCAAGAAGCAAGTCTGGGTGAAGAAGTCCAGGGGGAAATTCCGTGTAAAATGTCCACAGGAAATGAAGACTTGTCACGTCTTGTCCTGACTTGTCCCGACTTGTCCTGACTAGTCCCGACTTGTCCTGACTTGTACCGACTTGTCCCGACTTGTCCCGGATTGTCCAAACTTGTCCCGACTTATAATGACTTGTCAAGACTTGTCCTTACTTGTCCCGACTTGTTCCTACTTGTCCCGACTTGTCTTGACTTGTACCGACTCGTCCCGACTTGTACGGGATATTCCAAACTTGTCCCGACTTGTACGGACTTGTCCCGAATTGTCCCGACTTGTTCTGACTTGTTTCGAGTTGTCCCGACTTGTACCGACTTGTACCAACTTGTCCCGACTTGTACCGACTTGTCCCGACTTGTCCCGAATTGTCCAAACTTGTTTCGACTTGTGCCGACTTGTCCAGAGTTGTCCCGGATTGTCCAAACTTGTCCCGACTTGTACCGACTTGTCCCGACTTGTCCCAGATTGTCCAAACTTGTCCCGACTTGTACCGAGTTGTCCCGACTTGTCCCGACTTGTACCGACTTGTCCCGACTTGTCCCGACTTGTAATGACTTGTCAAGACTTGTCCTGACTTGGCCTGACTTGTTCCTACTTGTCCCGACTTGTCATGACTCGTACCGACTTGTCCCGACTTGTACCCACTTGTCCCGACTTGTCCCGTTTTGTCCAGACTTGTCCCGACTTGTACCGACTAGTCCAGACTTGTCCTGACTTGTCCCGACTTGTCCTGACTTTTCACGACTTATACCGCCTTGTCCCGACTTGTTTTGACTTGTCACGACTTGTCCCGACTTGTCTCGACTTGTTCCGACTTATCCCGACTTGTCCCGACTTGTCCCAACTTGTTCCGACTTGTCCCGACTTGTCTTGACTTGTCCCAACTTGTCTTGACTTTTACCAACTTGTACCGACATGTTCTGACTTGTCCTGACTTGTTCCGACTTGTTCCGACTTGTCCCGACTTGTCTTGACTTGTACCAACTTGTTTCGACTTGTTCCGACTTGTCTCGTCTTGTCCCGACTTGTCCAGACTTGTCCAGACTTGTCCCGACTTGTCCCAACTTGTCCCGACTTGTCACATTTGTTATGGTTCATAATATTTGTTAGATTGACAAAAAATCTGTATGCTCATTTCTTGACCCGACCCGACATAATTACGAATAGAGTCCAAGACGATAAGATGAATATTAGTGCCATAACATTGACTCGATTTGACCTTGTGAAGTGAATATTCTTTTTCAGAAAAAAAAAATTAATTTCTTGCCGTTATGAAAAATTTTGGCGAGATGATCCGATACCAAAATATTCAGAAATGGACTGACTTCAATATTTTATGAAATTTTTTTAAAATTGAATTTTTGCTAAAATATTCGAAACAAATATTAAAATCTTTGTTTTTTTTTGTAATATTCATTTTTTTTCCACAAAATACTTCAAAGAAGTCTGAATAAAATTCCAAGAAGAAAGTCTGGGTGAAGAAGTCCAGGTGGAAATTCCGTGTAAAATGTCCAAATGAAATGAGGACTTGTCACGTCTTGTCCTGACTTGTATCGACTTGTCCTGACTAGTCCCGACTTGTCCTGACTTGTATCGACTTGTCCTGACTAGTCCCGACTTGTCCTGACTTGTACCGACTTGTCCCGACTTGTCCCGGATTGTCCAAACTTGTCCCGACTTGTAATGACTTGTCAAGACTTGTCCTGACTTGGCCCGACTTGTTCCTACTTGTCCCGACTTGTCTTGACTTGTACCGACTTGTCCCGACTTGTACCGGATATTCCAAACTTGTCCCGACTTTTACGGACTTGTCCCGACTTGTTCTGACTTGTTCCGACTTGTCCCGACTTGTACCGACTTGTACCGACTTGTCCCGACTTGTACCGACTTGTCCCGACTTGTCCCGAATTGTCCAAACTTGTCCCGACTTGTGCCGACTTGTCCAGAGTTGTCCTGAATTGTCCCGACTTGTTCCGTCTTGTCCCGACTTGTCTTGACTTGTTCCGACCTGTCCCGACTTGTTCTGTTTTGTCCCGACTTGTCCTGACTTGTACCGACTTGTCCCGACTTGTCCCGTATTGTCCAAACTTGTCCCGACTTGTACCGACTTGTCCCGACTTGTCCCGACTTGTCTCGGATTGTCCAAACTTGTCCCGACTTGTACCGAGTTGTCCTGACTTGTCCCGACCTGTACCGACTTGTCCTGACTTGTCCCGACTTGTAATGACTTGTCAAGACTTGTCCTGACTTGGCCTGACTTGTTCCTACTTGTCCCGACTTGTCTTGACTTGTACCGACTTGTCCCGACTTGTACCCACTTGTCCAGACTTGTCCTGACTTGTCCCGACTTGTCCTGACTTTTCACGACTTATACCGCTTTGTCCCGACTTGTACCGACTTGTCCCGACTTGTCCCGACTTGTCCCGACTTGTCCCGTATTGTTCAAACTTGTCCCGACTTGTCCCGGCTTGTCTTGACTTGTACCGACTTGTCCCGACTTGTACTGACTTGTCCCGACATGTACTGACTTGTCCCGACTTGTCCCGAATTGTCCAAACTTGTCCCAACTTGTCCCGAGTTTTACCGACTTGTTTCGACTTGTCCCGACTTGTTTTGACTTGTCACGACTTATCCCGACTTGTCTCGACTTGTTTCGAATTGTCCAGAGTTGTCCTGAATTGTCCCGACTTGTTCCGTCTTGTCCCGACTTGTCTTGACTTGTACGGGATATTCCAAACTTGTCCCGACTTGTACGGACTTGTCCTGAATTGTCCCGACTTGTTCTGACTTGTTTCGACTTGTCCCGACTTGAACCGACTTGTACCGACCTGTCCCGACTCGTACCGACTTGTCCCGACTTGTCCCGAATTGTCCAAACTTGTTTCGACTTGTGCCAACTTGTCCAGAGTTGTCCCGGATTGTCCAAACTTGTCCCGACTTGTACCGACTTGTCCCGACTTGTCCCGGATTGTCCAAACTTGTCCCGACTTGTACCGAGTTGTCCCGACTTGTCCCGACTTGTACCGACTTGTCCAGAGTTGTCCCGAATTGTCCCGACTTGTTCCGACTTGTCCCGACTTGTCTTGACTTGTTCCGACCTGTCCCGACTTGTTCTGCTTTGTCCCGACTTGTCCCGACTTGTCCCGGATTGTCCCGGATTGTCCAAACTTGTCCCGACTTGTACCGACTTGTCCCGACTTGTTCCGGATTGTCCAAACTTGTCCCGACTTTTACCGAGTTGTCCCGACTTGAACCGACTTGTCCAGAGTTGTCCCGAATTGTCCCGACTTGTTCCGACTTGTCCCGACTTGTCTTGACTTGTTCCGACCTGTCCCGACTTGTTCTGTTTTGTCCCGACTTGTCCTGACTTGTACCGACTTGTCCCGACTTGTCCCGGATTGTCCAAACTTGTCCCGACTTGTACCGACTTGTCCCGACTTGTCCCGACTTGTAGTGACTTGTCAAGACTTGTTCTGACTTGGCCCGACTTGTTCCCACTTGTCCCGACGTATCTTGACTTGTACCGACTTGTCCCGACTTGTACCCACTTGTCCCGACTTGTCCTGTTTTGTCCAGACTTGTCCCGAATTGTACCGACTTGTCCCGACTTGTCCCGACTTGTCCCGACTTGTCCCGACTTGTTCCGGATTGTCCAAACTTGTCCTGACTTGTACCGACTTGTCCCGAATTGTCCCGACTTGTACCGACTTGTCCCGACTTGTCCCGGATTGTCCAAACTTGTCCCGACTTGTACCGACTTGTACAGACTTGTCCCGACTTGTCCCGACTTGTTCTGACTTGTCACGTCTTGTCCCGACTTGTCTCGACTTGAACCGACTAGTCCAGACTTGTCCTGACTTGTCCCGACTTGTCCTGACTTTTCACGACTTATACCGCCTTGTCCCGACTTGTCCCGACTTGTTTTGACTTGTCACGACTTGTCCCGACTTGTCTCGACATGTTCCGACTTATCCCGACTTGTCCTGACTTGTCCCGACTTGTCCCGACTTGTCACGACTTGTCCCAACTTGTTCCGACTTGTCCCGACTTGTACCGACTTGTACCGACTTGTCCCGACTTGTACCGACTTGTCCAGAGTTGTCCCGAATTGTCCCGACTTGTTCCGACTTGTCCCGACTTGTCTTGACTTGTTCCGACCTGTCCCGACTTGTTCTGTTTTGTCCCGGATTGTCCAAACTTGTCCCGACTTGTCCCGGATTGTCCCGGATTGTCCAAACTTGTCCTGACTTGTACCGACTTGTCCCGACTTGTCCCGGATTGTCCAAACTTATCCCGACTTGTACCGAGTTGTTCCGACTTAAACCAACTTGTCCAGAGTTGTCCCGAATTGTCCCGACTTGTTCCGACTTGTCCCGACTTGTCTTGACTTGTTCCGACCTGTCCCGAATTGTTCTGTTTTGTTCCGACTTGTCCTGACTTGCACCGACTTGTCCCGACTTGTCCCGGATTGTCCCGGATTGTCCAAACTTGTCCCGACTTGTACCGACTTGTCTCGACTTGTCCCGGATTGTCCAAACTTGTCCCGACTTGTACCGAGTTGTCCTGACTTGTACCGACTTGTCCCGACTTGTCCCGACTTGTAGTGACTTGTCAAGACTTGTCCTGACTTGTCCCGGATTGTCCCGGATTGTCCAAACTTGTCCTGACTTGTACCGACTTGTCCCGACTTGTCCCGGATTGTCCAAACTTGTCCCGACTTGTACCGAGTTGTTCCGACTTGAACCAACTTGTCCAGAGTTGTCCCGAATTGTCCCGACTTGTTCCGACTTGTCCCGACTTGTCTTGACTTGTTCCGACCTGTCCCGAATTGTTCTGTTTTGTCCCGACTTGTCCTGACTTGCACCGACTTGTCCCGACTTGTCCCGGATTGTTCCGGATTGTCCAAACTTGTCCCGACTTGTACCGACTTGTCTCGACTTGTCCCAGATTGTCCAAACTTGTCCCGACTTGTACCGAGTTGTCCTGACTTGTACCGACTTGTCCCGACTTGTCCCGACTTGTAGTGACTTGTCAAGACTTGTCCTGACTTGGCCCGACTTATTCCCACTTGTCCCGACGTATCTTGACTTGTACCGACTTGTCCCGACTTGTACGTACTTGTCCCGACTTGTCCTGTTTTGTCCAGACTTGTCCCGAATTGTACCGACTTGTCCCGACTTGTCCCGACTTGTCCCGACTTGTCCCGACTTGTCCCGACTTGTCCCGACTTGTCCCGACTTGTCCCGACTTGTTCCGGATTGTCCAAACTTGTCCTGACTTGTACCGACTTGTCCCGACTTGTCCCGAATTGTCCCGACTTGTACCGACTTGTCCCGACTTGTCCCGGATTGTCCAAACTTGTCCCGACTTGTACCGACTTGTACGGACTTGTCCCGACTTGTCCCGACTTGTTCTGACTTGTCACGTCTTGTCCCGACTTGTCTCGACTTGTCCCGACTTGTCCCGACTTGTACCGACTTGTCTCGACTTGTACCAACTTGTACCGACATGTTCTGACTTGTCCTGACGTGTTCCGACTTGTCTTGACTTGTACCAACTTGTCCTGACTTGTTCTGATTTAACACGTCTTGTCCCGACTTGTCCAGACTTGTCCAGACTTGTCCAGACTTGGCCGGACTTGTTCCTACTTGTCCCGACTTGTCATGACTCGTACCGACTTGTCCCGACTTGTCTCAACTTGTTCCGACTTGTCCCGACTTGTACCGACTTGTACCGACTTGTCCCGACTTGTCCCGACTTGTACCGACTTGTCCAGAGTTGTCCCGAATTGTCCCGACTTTTTCCGACTTGTCCCGACTTGTCTTGACTTGTTCCGACCTGTCCCGACTTGTTCTGTTTTGTCCCGACTTGTCCTGACTTGTACCGACTTGTCCCGACTTGTCCCGGATTGTCCCGGATTGTCCAAACTTGTCCCGACTTGTACCGACTTGTCCCGACTTGTCCCGACTTGTCCCGGATTGTCCAAACTTGTCCCGACTTGTACCGAGTTGTCCCGACTTGAACCGACTTGTCCAGAGTTGTCCCGAATTGTCCCGACTTGTTCCGACTTGTCCCGACTTGTCTTGACTTGTTCCGACCTGTCCCGACTTGTTCTGTTTTGTCCCGACTTGTCCTGACTTGTACCGACTTGTCCCGACTTGTCCCGACTTGTCCCGGATTGTCCCGGATTGTCCAAACTTGTCCCGACTTGTACCGACTTGTCTCGACTTGTCCCGGATTGTCCAAACTTGTCCCGACTTGTACCGACTTGTACAGACTTGTCCCGACTTGTAGTGACTTGTCAAGACTTGTCCTGACTTGGCCCGACTTGTTCCCACTTGTCCCGACGTATCTTGACTTGTACCGACTTGTCCCGACTTGTACCCACTTGTCCCGACTTGTCCTGTTTTGTCCAGACTTGTCCCGAATTGTACCGACTTGTCCCGACTTGTCCCGACTTGTCCCGACTTGTTCCGGATTGTCCAAACTTGTCCTGACTTGTACCGACTTGTCCCGAATTGTCCCGACTTGTACCGACTTGTCCCGGATTGTCCAAACTTGTCCCGACTTGTACCGACTTGTACAGACTTGTCCTGACTTGTACCGACTTGTCCCGAATTGTCCCGACTTGTACCGATTTGTCCCGGATTGTCCAAACTTGTCCTGACTTGTACCGACTTGTACAGACTTGTCCCGTCTTGTCCCGACTTGTTTTGACTTGTCACGACTTGTCCCGACTTGTCTCGACTTGTTCCGAATTATCCCGACTTGTCCTGACTTGTCCCGACTTGTCCCGACTTGTTTCGACTTGTCCCAACTTGTTCCGACTTGTCCCGACTTGTACCGACTTGTACCGACTTGTCCCGACTTGTACCGACTTGTCCAGAGTTGTCCCGAATTGTCCCGACTTGTTCCTACTTGTCCCGACTTGTCTTGACTTGTTTCGACCTGTCCCGACTTGTTCTGTTTTGTCCCGAATTGTCCTGACTTGTACCGACTTGTCCCGACTTGTCCCGGATTGTCCCGGATTCTCCAAACTTGTCCCGACTTGTACCGACTTGTCCCGACTTGTCCCGGATTGTCCAAACTTGTCCCGACTTGTACCGAGTTGTCCCGACTTGAACCAACTTGTCCAGAGTTTTCCCGAATTGTCCCGACTTTTTCCGACTTGTCCCGACTTGTCTTGACTTGTTCCGACCTGTCCCGACTTGTTCTGTTTTGTCCCGACTTGTCCTGACTTGCACCGACTTGTCCCGACTTGTCCCGACTTGTCCCGGATTGTCCCAGATTGTCCAAACTTGTCCCGACTTGTACCGACTTGTCTCGACTTGTCCCGGATTGTCCGAACTTGTCCCGACTTGTACCGAGTTGTCCCGACTTGTACCGACTTGTCCCGACTTGTCCCGACTTGTTCCGACTTGTCCCGACTTGTAGTGACTTGTCAAGACTTGTCCTGACTTGGCCCGACTTGTTCCCACTTGTCCCGACGTATCTTGACTTGTACCGACTTGTCCCGACTTGTACCCACTTGTCCCGACTTGTCCTGTTTTGTCCAGACTTGTCCCGAATTGTACCGACTTGTCCCGACTTGTCCCGACTTGTCCCGACTTGTCCCGACTTGTTCCGGATTGTCCAAACTTGTCCTGACTTGTACCGACTTGTCCCGACTTGTCCCGAATTGTCCCGACTTGTACCGACTTGTCCCGACTTGTCCCGGATTGTCCAAATTTGTCCCGACTTGTACCGACTTGTACGGACTTGTCCCGACTTGTTCTGACTTGTCACGTCTTGTCCCGAATTGTCTCGACTTGTCCCGACTTGTCCCGACTTGTCCCGACTTGTCTCGACTTGTCCCAACTTGTCCCAACTTGTCTTGACTTGTACCAACTTGTACCGACATGTTCTGACTTGTCCTGACTTGTTCCGACTTGTCTTGACTTGTACCAACTTGTCCTGACTTGTTCTGATTTAACACGTCTTGTCCCGACTTGTCCAGACTTGTCCAGACTTGTCCAGACTTGTCCCGACTTGTCCCAACTTGTCCCGACTTGTCACATTTGTTATGGTTCATAATATTTGTTGGATTGACAAAAAATCTGAAAGCTCATTTCCCGACCCGACCCGACATAATTGCGATTAGAGTCCAAGACGATAGGATGAATATTAGTGCCATAACATTGACTCGATTTGACCTTGTGAAGTGCATTTTTTTTTTCAGAAAAAAAAAATTTAATTTCTCGCCGTTTTGAAAAATTTTGGCGAGATCATTCGATACCAAATTATTCAGAAATGGACTGACTAACAATATTTTTTGAATTTTTTTTATAATTGAATTTTTGCTGAAATATTCGAAACAAATATTAAAATCTTTGTTTTTTTTTGTAATTTTTATTTTTTTTCCACAAAATACTTCAAAGAAGTCTAAATAAAATTCCAAGAAGAAAGTCTGGGTGAAGAAGTCCTGGTGGAAATTCCGTGTAAAATGTCCAAATAAAATGAAGACTTGTCACGTCTTGTCCTGACTTGTCCCGACTTGTCCTGACTAGTCCCGACTTGTCCTGTCTCGTACCGACTTGTCCCGGATTGTTCAAACTTGTCCCGACTTGTAATGACTTGTCAAGACTTGTCCTGACTTGGCCCGACTTGTTCCTACTTGTCCCGACTTGTCTTGACTTGTACCGAATTGTCCCGACTTGTACCGGATATTCCATACTTGTCCCGACTTGTACGGACTTGTCCCGACTTGTCCCGACTTGTTCTGACTTGTTCCGACTTGTTCCGACTTGTCCCGACTTGTACCGACTTGTACCGACTTGTCCCGACTTGTCCCGACTTGTACCGACTTGTCCCGACTTGTCCCGAATTGTCCAAACTTGTCCCGACTTGTGCCGACTTGTCCAGAGTTGTGTCGCAGGGCAGGCTCGCCGCGCTCCTACGATGATTTTTTTTGTGTATGGTCACCTTTAGTGAGCCATTTTTACACTTAATAACTCTCAATTTTCACCTAGAAGCCAGTCGAATAATATTAGATTTTTGCATTATATTCAGGTCACTAGTCTAGTCTCACCCTGTATGATGTAAAGTCCCAATCTCCACCCAGTGGAACTCCACTGTACGTAGTTTTACCGATTTACCGGAAATTCCTGACTAGCTTTCAATTTTATTAATTTGTGGCCCCAAACAGTCGAGCACCCGGTATACAGAACACTTAGAGCAAGGTTTCGACACGCTAGTCTCTTGTTGGGTGGAAAGATTCCGTGGCTCCATTTGTTTTCACAAATTATTTTATTTCAATTCGATTTCTCATCAGGTTGGCCAAATCGGAAAACGGGTATAGATTCCTCGGCGAAGGAATACGTGTATTTCTTCGGCGTTCAAGAATCACGTTGGTTTATGGTTTTTCTCGGGGCTCTCCGAATATCGGACCGCCCTAGGAATCGAGATATCTGAAATTCTGACTTTCAATATCTCCCTAGATCTGGGGAGTATTTAGTGACTTTTGTCAAATACTCCCTAGAAAACGCAGGTAACGGGACTTTAACGGTCATTTGCCCAAATCCCGCGCGTTTTCGCGAGCTGTCATGACTCCCCAAACCCACTGATTTTTGTTAAATGCAAATACGAAAAGTTCGTCTAATTTTACGAAAGAATTCTCTCGAAAATTCGGATTTTTTCGAGAAGAATCCAGAGCTGAAATTCGCAGTGCAGCGAAGCTCCGCCCACTCGGTCCGAGCGCCCTGATTGGCCAGAGGCAATATCGGCCGAGTGCGGCAAAACTATAAATATCCGAGCTTCGGCTCAAAAATTTGCCAGTGTCCAGCCGGACACTTTCCGACGACCTACGGGGGTCCGGAAAATATGAAGTCGACTACATTTATTTTATCAGTGGTTTTGGTCGTCATTATTTGTGAAGTTGAAATCTACGGCCTGGCGTTGTGTTTGAATTGGAATTTCGTTGGGAAACACCAACAAATTCCAAAAAGAATTCGTATTCACCACACTGAGGTGCGAAAAACTCCGAGAGTCCTTTTCAGGACTCGGAAGGAGCGAAAATCTTCGACAAGAATAAAACTGCTTCCAAATCTTCCAAAGTCCCGAAACAAAAATAAATTTTGGCAACTTTGGGCCGTCGGGATGGAAAACCGAAGCTACCCGGCGCTTTTCTGCGATATCCCGACTTGCCCTTATGTTGACATGGCGCCCGAGCAGGGACCTTGGAAAGAAGATAAATCCATGTACTGTTTTCAGGAGAAAACAGGTTCCCTGGAGAAACGGGATGATGGAAGATTAGAAGAAAATTAGAGGCATGGAATGGCCAGAACGAAGCAAAGTCTGAGGACTTGAGGAAGAAGTCATAAAGCGGCCTCAGTGGAATACCCAAGGTGGATCGAGGATACTGACACTTGTAAGTATCAGTTATTCTTAGCAGTTAGCCGTCGTTCCCAGGCCTGGAGGTCTGGGGTAATTTGACATGGTTAAGAGCCACCTCATCGACGCTAGTTGCTCTTTAGCCAGAGGGCAAAGGCAAGTTTGAGGTATTCTCCGAGAAGCCAAGGATTTTTCATCAAAAGGAAACTTTGTGAAGAAACCAAGAGGACGAAGACCGAGCAGAGTTCACCATATCCTTTTTTTTGCCAAACGATTTTGCTAATAGACATTTTTTTACAGACTTTATTTTTTTCGAGTGAAAATTTAAATTTTCTTTGAAAAATTATTTTCTTAATATTTACTGGATAAATGGTATTAATCATACATTTATTTTCAGGATTGTACATAACTAATCATAATTTTTATTTTTAGGCACTTGTACAAATTTTTAGGCTAAGATTGTATATAATCGATGATAAGATTTTTTTCAGCATGTGTAAATATTTTCATATTGTACTCATATTTCGACTGTATATATTAATCCTAGTTCTTGTTCTCTTTTTTTAGCTTGTAATGTGTTTTTTCTTACCTTTTCAGCTAATATGCTAATATCAAAAGAATTCGAAAATTATTGTTTGGTTAATAAAGGCTTATGCCCATGTACCAAAAATACAAACGGTCCTTTTCAGGACAGAAAACCCAACGAACTTCCAAAACAAACGCCAAGCGATTTCTTGTGGGGGGGCGTGTCATGACTCCCCAAACCCACTGATTTTTGTTAAATGCAAATACGAAAAGTTCGTCTAATTTTACGAAAGAATTCTCTCGAAAATTCGGATTTTTTCGAGAAGAATCCAGAGCTGAAATTCGCAGTGCAGCGAAGCTCCGCCCACTCGGTCCGAGCGCCCTGATTGGCCAGAGGCAATATTGGCCGAGTGCGGCAAAACTATAAATATCCGAGCTTCGGCTCAAAAATTTGCCAGTGTCCAGCCGGACACTTTCCGACGGGGGTCCGGAAAATATGAAGTCGACTACATTTATTTTATCAGTGGTTTTGGTCGTCATTATTTGTGAAGTTGAAATCTACGGCCTGGCGTTGTGTTTGAATTGGAATTTCGTTGGGAAACACCAACAAATTCCAAAAAGAATTCGTATTCACCACACTGAGGTGCGAAAAACTCCGAGAGTCCTTTTCAGGACTCGGAAGGAGCGAAAATCTTCGACAAGAATAAAACTGCTTCCAAATCTTCCAAAGTTCCGAAACAAAAATAAATTTTGGCAACTTTGGGCCGTCGGGATGGAAAACCGAAGCTACCCGGCGCTTTTCTGCGATATCCCGACTTGCCCTTATGTTGACAGAGCTAGGGTTTTGTTCAGCCAAGGGCGACGCCCATTTTGGCCCTCTAGGCCAATGGGTGTCGCGGATTCAGCAGTCAGGATTGCATAAATATGCAAGCAGCGAAGCGGCAGACAGCCACTCTTTCTTGTCGAATTGCAGTGTAATAATCAATTTTGTGTTTCCGTTAAATAACTTACGTTTGTTTGGCTTTGCCTTTTGTCTCTGCAATTCATCGTTTTGGCTAGCAGTTAGAGTCAGGTTCTCGGTAATAATAATTCAGTTCACAGTAGATTCATAACGTTTTGTTTCTATCTTAAAAGGGGTTAGACTCACTTGTACGGATTACAGGTGTTTTATTCGCGCTACGAAAGTACGTTGATAGGCAGTTTAACTCTCGAGCAATAATCAGTGTAAAGTGATCTTTTGCAACGGACACTTAGGGATTTAACTTCATCAAAGTTATTTCCCGACTTAATACCTGTACGCGACGTTGACGAAAAATCCCCATCGTATGAAAAGGGGTCAGGCACCAAAACGAGATCTCACCTGATACAATCGGCTCGATCGTAGAGTTCCACGAAGATTGTATCGTTCGAGCTTAAATTCCTCGGCCTGTCAAGACATCATTAGCTGCGACTTTGTCGTTGGCGAGCCACATTTCCTGTGGTACCTAGGGGTTTCGCGTCCTTCCCATACCTATTTCCTGCGGCTGTACTCGCTTTTCCACCTGAGACAGTCTGGTTAGGCTCCGTGATCCTTTACCCAAATCTCTGTCTTGGTTTTTGTCACATCCAGTTGCAATTTTTAAAGTAAAATTTTTCAAGTTTAATTTTCCTTTTGGTGCTTCACACAATTTTTGAAGTTAGGAAATTTTATTTAGATAGTTTTTCTAAACCGTGAACCCTTCCTCCCTCGTCCATTTCCCGGCGAGGTCTTGTTAGGTGTTAGGTTAGTTAGCTATAGGGTGACCCTTCTCATCGTCACACTTGAGTTGGGTCGACGCGAGGTCGATTTTGGTGCACTTCTCCTTTGCCACACACTTGCACACGCAAGTAGCCCGACAATACATTACAGCCGTAATTGTTTGTCCCTTAGAGCAATGACGAATATGAGATTGAGATCTCATATGCTCGCGGAGGAGAATACCCAAGCCGTGTTCGCCGGCGCTGGGCTTTCTCGGACACCTCCGCCGTCGGGTGACTTAGACGCCAGGCGTCTATTCCCCGAAGCGTCGCGACGCCTCGACGGAGACGTCCCCCAGGTACGTACTACCGGGGAAAATCGTGAGTTGACGATGTCAACTACCTTGTCCCCGAGAAGTGTGCTGGACCAAGGTACTTTAGAGTCGAGCTTAGACGGAGGGAGGCAGCCTTCCCCGTCGGCTCAGGTAGGGTTAGTAATCGATTCCGCGGGAGTTGTCACAACTCCACCTTTGGAAGCCCGTTTAGAGCAATTTAGAATAACGAGAAATGTTTCTGTTTGTAGGTCGGAGGGCTACTCAGGAGTTCATGCTGGCGAAGCTCGTGAGGTACGCCCCTTCCGAATGCGCCGAAGCGCTCCGAGGTCATTGGGTGTGCCTCACGCACCACAGCGGAGGCCACAGGATACAGATGTGCATACCCTAAGGGAACCGGGTGATGCTGAGGCCCTAGTGGAGGAACTAGGGGGTGGTGGAAGGCTCTCGGAGGGAGTTGGGGATGCTCGCATTCCCATATCTCTCCAGGGGCGGGTTCAGTGTACCTCCCAAGGGAATCACTATGCACAGCCTGAATATGCAACAAGAGCTACGAAGGCAGATTTCGTGACGGGTGTCGGCAGGGACACGGAAGTTGCCACCCGAAATCCCTGGGTGACGACGTCCTTGCCCTCCAGGCAACTAGGAGCAGAGCGGTGGGTGGCTGAAGATGGGTTCGGAGGAATCCGAAACTTTGCGGAAGCCGTCCATCCACACCTTTTTACGAGACATGACGCCCAACGTGGGGCTGCTGAAGACAGACCGTCTTCAGGGATCTGCGGGTGTAGCCTTCCTCCTGCAAACAGAATTAGAGTTCGGGATCTCTCTCCTGAGAGACTCCCAGTTAATGAAATGGTTATGGGTGAACCGGAAACCCTTTGGCGCCCATATGGCACGTTTACCCGGTTGCCAACCGGGAATCGGCATTATAGGGAATCTGAGGATGTCCCTCGAGTTGCTCGAAACGTCGCTTCCAACCCCGGTGATGTCCACAGGAGTGGATATTACCCATCGAGGAGGCCAGTGCCCACAGTCCGGATTCAGGAGAATCCTAGAAGACCAGTGACGGGGGTCGACGACGTGCTCGTGCGACTCGCAGACTTGCTGGAGGATAGACGTCGGGGAACCCTAAACGGTGTTGATGGGGGTTTAATTAACAACAAACCACATCCCAGTTTCAGTGGGCTTCCTCACGAAGATCCAATTCAATTTATCCAATCCTCTGAGGATTATCGAGGGGGCTTTGATCCAACCGTCTGGGTGAGCGTTGCAGCTCAGTGGCTCAAGGGAGCAGCCCAGCAGTGGTATGCTCCATATCGCAACTCACGCCTAAACTGGCAGTTTTTCACAAACCGGCTCCAGGGACGGTTCGATAACGATCTGTTGGTCTCGAGCTTAGAAGCGGAGTTCTTTGGCACTGACCAGCCGAAGGGAGAGTCAATAACTTCCTTCATCCTGAACAAGTGGAGTCTTTCACAGAGGCTCTACCCAGAGATGGACGAAAGAAGGGTTGTGCGATTAATATTGAACCGGATCAGACCGGATATCAAAGTCCATTTGCAATTGCATAGATTTGCAACTATTGAAGAGCTGACACAAAAAGCTGTTGCTGTCGAGACGCTACTTCGTAGCACCAGCCAAAGTGTACAGTCGGGGCCGAAACTTGTTTCGAACACCAACCGTCCTCATCAGGCCGACGATGTGCCACCTAAACGTCCTCAGGGACAGTTACAGGACAACAGGGGTTCGAACCATGTTAGGTCCAATAACTTTAACAACAATGGCACTAAATTCCAGAATTATGATCAATCGAGGCGTTCTGGAGGAAACAACGCTCCTTCGAGCGGATGTTTCACTTGCGGGGGAGCTCACTGGAACAAAGATTGCCCTCAGCAAAATGACAACAAGAACGGTCCCAAACGTCAGAGTGCGGGAACAAAACCGTTAGATCAGGCCAATAAGGCACATACGGTTAATACCGTGGACAGCGGAAGTTCGCTAAATCTCCTAAAACGTAGTTTGTTGCCTGTCACCTGGAGGGTGGATAGGAAGTAAGTGACACCGTTGCAGCTTGCATGCGCCGGTCGTGGCATCACCAGTCTAGGGGAGACAATAGTCGAACTGTTAATAGATGGTGTTGTTCACGAAGTTGTCGTGCAAGTGGTGGATGATCTTGTCGAGGATCTTCTGCTCGGGTGTCCCTGGCTGGCATCAAACGAGGCTATGGTCGACTTTGCACGTCGCACCATGTACGTTGGAAAGGGGCCTAGGCAAACTATTTTCTGGGCGGAGGAGGTCTATCTTCCACCAGAAAAGTTCCCTGAACCACAGGTAGCGGACGAACAGCTACCGGCGTTCTCGAGAAAGGAATTTCGGAGTCTTATCCGAGAGTTTGGAGACGTCTTTTACGAATCTCCAAGGCAACCAGTGACGAGGGCTGCTTGCCACAAAATCCGATTGAAGGAGGAGCTACCCTTCAAGCTCCGTCCGTACAAAGTTTCCGATCAGAAGAGGGCTCTTATCCAAGAGGAGGTGGATAAGATGCTCGCTGCAGGTGTCATAAGTAGGTCCCATTCTGCCTTTATTAGTCCGGTCGTTATCGTCACGAAGAAGGACGGTACGGCTCGGTTTTGTGTCGACTACAGGAAGTTGAATAGTCTGACAATACCCGAGTCGTCGGTATTGCCAGGTATTCACGAGACTATGAAAGAGCTCGGAACAGCGAGAGTGTTCACTTCTTTGGATCTGAAGTCTGGGTTTTGGCAGATACCCATGGATGAGGCTAGTAAAAAGTATACAGCTTTTGCTACGCCAGATGGAGCTTGTTATGAGTTTAACTCAATGCCGTTTGGTCTAACGAATGCACCTGGAAGTTTCCAAATCCTTACGACGGAAGTGTTGGTTGGTTATGTCGATAAATTCGTCAAAGTATATCTAGACGACATAATCGTTTACAGCGAAGATGAAAAGGAGAACCTCTACCATCTCCGCCTTGTGCTGGAGAGGTTCAGAGCACATGGCCTGTGGTGCAGTTTAAAGAAGTGCAACTTCGCTCAGCGTAGGCTGGAGTACTTGGGGCATGTGGTGACGGAAACGTCAAACGAACCAATGCCAGGTCATGTGTTAGCGGTTCAACAATTCCCGCTACCCAAGAATGTCTCTCAGCTCCGAGGATTCTTGGGCACCGTTGGTTGGCTACGGGAGTTCATCCCGAACTTAGCGGAGTTGGAGGCTCCGATAAGTGACATGCTCAAGTCGAAGAAAGGGCGAGACCTTAAGTGGAACTCTCAAGCATTGGAGGCGTTTGAGAGGATCAAGGAAGTCGTGGGCCGTCCTATGGTCTTGGCCAGGCCGGACATGACTCTCCCGTTTTTCCTGCAGACCGATGCATCTGGGGCAGGCATCGCTGCAGTTCTGTATCAAGTCGATTGTCACGGCGACAGAAGGATCGTTTCACATGCTAGTGCCAAGCTCAAGGGCGCGGAACTAAACTATCATGTGAACGAGACTGAATGTTTAGCCATTGTTTGGGGTATCAAGCGATACCGTCATTATCTCGAAGACCGTCCATTCACTCTTCGAACGGACAGCAAAGCGTTGACTTGGTTATCCAAGTTCAAGGACGCAAAAGCGAAGTTAACTCGTTGGGCCTTACTTCTACAGGAGTATTCCTTCACTGTGGAGCACGTCGCAGGTCGAGACAATCAGCTAGCTGATTTCTTGTCCCGTAATCCCTCGGGGTCTCACAGTGAAGACTTGGATGCTGATGTAGAGCGTATGGGGTTGCCACCTATGAAGGTGCAATTGTCTGAACACCAAGGTGTGGTGAGCGTCGTAGAGACGCCGGCTGAAGTGGTCGTGCGGCGGCAGGCCATAGATAGGGAGACGCAAAGGTTGAGGGCGCGTATCAGAACGATACAGGAGTTAGGTCCTAGGTCCAGGGACGATCTTCATTTTATCAACAAGTTTTCAGATGTCCAAGGGGTTGTATATGTTTCTTCTGCTGGTAAACGGCTATTGTATGTGCCCGAGGCGCTCCGTGAGGACGTGTCGGCTTATTACCATGAACACCCGACCGCTGGTCATCCTGGTCAAGAGGAAACCTTACGTGCCTTGAAACGGCACTATTGGTGGCCGGCCATGGAGGACTACGTCCGGGCCTACGTGAGAGGTTGCCTAGTCTGCCAGTGCGTTAAAGCCGTACGGCATCAGGAAGCGGCACCGCAACGGCCTAGTGTGCCGAAGCGACCGTGGCAGATGCTGGCTGTTGACGTCCTGGGGCCCTATGCAGCCTCAAGGAGGGGAAACAGGTTCGTGGTAATTGCCGTCGAGATGTTTTCAAAGTGGGTTGAAGCCAAGGCCACTAAGACATGCACGTCGAAAGTAATTTCTCGTTTTCTAGACGAAGAAATCTTATCTCGTTGGGGTTGTCCAGAAGTCGTCATTTCTGACAACGGCCCGCAGTTTCAGAGCAATCATCTGCTAAAATACTACGATGCGAAGAACATTGAGGTCAAATTTTCACCTGTTTATCATCAACAGGCGAACCCTGTCGAGCGAAGGGTCCAGGAACTGAAGAAGTGCCTAAGAGCAAGGATGCTGGAAACCACTTCGGAAGGGCTTTGGGAAGAAGGTCTGGCTGCAAGTCTCTATTGCTTACGGAACCGTAAGAATAGAGCAACAGGGGAGACTCCAGCGGAGTTATTGTTAGGATATACACCTGGTCGTCTAGGAGATTGGAGGCTACCTATGTACCGAGATCCGGTACATAATAGCCCCGAAGATCGGCAAGAACGTCTTGCAAAGGCAGCCAGACGTCAGGCAGTTTATCAGAGGAATTTATTCCCTGATAAAGATCTACCGTCGCCACGGACCTACGGGGTCGGCGACCGCGTTTTAGTTAGGAATTTCGTCAAAGGAAACTTCGTACCGACCGCATCCGATCACGAGGGTGATGGGGCGAGACAGTTACCTCGTAGATAGGAACGGCACCGAGAGGCTGGTGCACGTAGACGATATCCGTTCTTGGGTAAGCAGGACTTTGCCGGCTGGCGTCCGCCACGACGATGGTGGCCCAGGTCCGGATCAGCCAGAGTCCAACGACGCTGACCAAGAAGTGACAGGGGAAGTCACACCTAGGCCGACGACTGGGGGCGGTCCGAAGCCACCTTCGTTAATCCGGGTACGAGCTGACGCACCCAACTCAACGAATCCACGGGAAGTAACGGTCAGTTTCGATCCAAAGGACAAAGCGGTCCGGCGGACAGTGAAAAGGTTGAGGAGGAATCCACAAGGACGGAAGCGCGACTCAGACTGCGCGGAGAAGAGAGGAGTATCCCGTAGGAGTCCGTTGCCGGTGGTGAACTCTGGCCTTTTGGAGATCAGAGATTCTGAACTCCCCGTCGCAAACTCACCAGTAGGGGGGCGTGCTACTACTGGAGTAGACGCTCTTACCCGTCAAGCGGTCGTTCCCGACCAAGGTCCAGCGTACGATTCAGATTCGGAAGTGGAAGCTGCTATCCGAGAGTTAGCACTTCCAGTAGGGGGGTCTCCATTATCATTGATGGTCGACCCGGGAGAGAATGTGAGACAGGAAGGCTCAGTAAGGACTGAGATTCCTAGTAAGAGTACAGGACGGCGAAGGAGATGCCGAGCTGTGGCGCTGGACTCCGACAGAGTTCCGATTCAGCGGCCACCGACAGACTCCGCCCGTCAGTATGTTTCGGTGACCGGGTCTGACGAAGATCCCGTACCAGCCCAGAGCTACAGCGAAGCTCCTAGAGTTAGTAAAGACTGTACTGAGAACGATTCCGACATGGAGGATGACGCTCCAGTAACTTTGGTGGTTCCAGCCTTGGTTCATCAGAGTGCGGAAGGTGACTATTAGGGAGTTATCGTAAATTTAGCTTTTGTCGGTTGTTTCGTTTGGAAATAACTTCGACCAAGTTAAACTCTTTAGTAGGGGGGTGTCGCAGGGCAGGCTCGCCGCGCTCCTACGATGATTTTTTTTGTGTATGGTCACCTTTAGTGAGCCATTTTTACACTTAATAACTCTCAATTTTCACCTAGAAGCCAGTCGAATAATATTAGATTTTTGCATTATATTCAGGTCACTAGTCTAGTCTCACCCTGTATGATGTAAAGTCCCAATCTCCACCCAGTGGAACTCCACTGTACGTAGTTTTACCGATTTACCGGAAATTCCTGACTAGCTTTCAATTTTATTAATTTGTGGCCCCAAACAGTCGAGCACCCGGTATACAGAACACTTAGAGCAAGGTTTCGACACGCTAGTCTCTTGTTGGGTGGAAAGATTCCGTGGCTCCATTTGTTTTCACAAATTATTTTATTTCAATTCGATTTCTCATCAGGTTGGCCAAATCGGAAAACGGGTATAGATTCCTCGGCGAAGGAATACGTGTATTTCTTCGGCGTTCAAGAATCACGTTGGTTTATGGTTTTTCTCGGGGCTCTCCGAATATCGGACCGCCCTAGGAATCGAGATATCTGAAATTCTGACTTTCAATATCTCCCTAGATCTGGGGAGTATTTAGTGACTTTTGTCAAATACTCCCTAGAAAACGCAGGTAACGGGACTTTAACGGTCATTTGCCCAAATCCCGCGCGTTTTCGCGAGCTAGGGTTTTGTTCAGCCAAGGGCGACGCCCACTTTGGCCCTCTAGGCCAATGGGTGTCGCGGATTCAGCAGTCAGGATTGCATAAATATGCAAGCAGCGAAGCGGCAGACAGCCACTCTTTCTTGTCGAATTGCAGTGTAATAATCAATTTTGTGTTTCCGTTAAATAACTTACGTTTGTTTGGCTTTGCCTTTTGTCTCTGCAATTCATCGTTTTGGCTAGCAGTTAGAGTCAGGTTCTCGGTAATAATAATTCAGTTCACAGTAGATTCATAACGTTTTGTTTCTATCTTAAAAGGGGTTAGACTCACTTGTACGGATTACAGGTGTTTTATTCGCGCTACGAAAGTACGTTGATAGGCAGTTTAACTCTCGAGCAATAATCAGTGTAAAGTGATCTTTTGCAACGGACACTTAGGGATTTAACTTCATCAAAGTTATTTCCCGACTTAATACCTGTACGCGACGTTGACGAAAAATCCCCATCGTATGAAAAGGGGTCAGGCACCAAAACGAGATCTCACCTGATACAATCGGCTCGATCGTAGAGTTCCACGAAGATTGTATCGTTCGAGCTTAAATTCCTCGGCCTGCCAAGACATCATTAGCTGCGACTTTGTCGTTGGCGAGCCACATTTCCTGTGGTACCTAGGGGTTTCGCGTCCTTCCCATACCTATTTCCTGCGGCTGTTCTCGGCTTTTCCACCTGAGACAGTCTGGTTAGGCTCCGTGATCCTTTACCCAAATCTCTGTCTTGGTTTTTGTCACATCCAGTTGCAATTTTTAAAGTAAAATTTTTCAAGTTTAATTTTCCTTTTGGTGCTTCACACAATTTTTGAAGTTAGGAAATTTTATTTAGATAGTTTTTCTAAACCGTGAATCCTTCCTCCCTCGTCCATTTCCCGGCGAGGTCTTGTTAGGTGTTAGGTTAGTTAGCTATAGGGTGACCCTTCTCATCGTCACACTTGAGTTGGGTCGACGCGAGGTCGATTTTAGTGCACTTCTCCTTTGCCACACACTTGCACACGCAAGTAGCCCGACAATACATTACAGCCGTAATTGTTTGTCCCTTAGAGCAATGACGAATATGAGATTGAGATCTCATATGCTCGCGGAGGAGAATACCCAAGCCGTGTTCGCCGGCGCTGGGCTTTCTCGGACACCTCCGCCGTCGGGTGACTTAGACGCCAGGCGTCTATTCCCCGAAGCGTCGCGACGCCTCGACGGAGACGTCCCCCAGGTACGTACTACCGGGGAAAATCGTGAGTTGACGATGTCAACTACCTTGTCCCCGAGAAGTGTGCTGGACCAAGGTACTTTAGAGTCGAGCTTAGACGGAGGGAGGCAGCCTTCCCCGTCGGCTCAGGTAGGGTTAGTAATCGATTCCGCGGGAGTTGTCACAACTCCACCTTTGGAAGCCCGTTTAGAGCAATTTAGAATAAGGAGAAATGTTTCTGTTTGTAGGTCGGAGGGCTACTCAGGAGTCCATGCTGGCGAAGCTCGTGAGGTAGGCCCCTTCCGAATGCGCCGAAGCGCTCCGAGGTCATTGGGTGTGCCTCACGCACCACAGCGGAGGCCACAGGATACAGATGTGCATACCCTAAAGGAACCGGGTGATGCTGAGGCCCTAGTGGAGGAACTAGGGGGTGGTGGAAGGCTCTCGGAGGGAGTTGGGGATGCTCGCATTCCCATATCTCTCCAGGGGCGGGTTCAGTGTACCTCCCAAGGGAATCACTATGCACAGCCTGAATATGCAACAAGAGCTACGAAGGCAGATTTCGTGACGGGTGTCGGCAGGGACACGGAAGTTGCCACCCGAAATCCCTGGGTGACGACGTCCTTGCCCTCCAGGCAACTAGGAGCAGAGCGGTGGGTGGCTGAAGATGGGTTCGGAGGAATCCGAAACTTTGCGGAAGCCGTCCATCCACACCTTTTTACGAGACAGTTGTCCTGAATTGTCCCGACTTGTTCCGACTTGTCCCGACTTGTCTTGACTTGTTCCGACCTGTCCCGACTTGTTCTGTTTTGTCCCGACTTGTCCTGACTTGTACCGACTTGTCCCGACTTGTCCTGTATTGTCCAAACTTGTCCCGACTTGTACCGACTTGTCCCGACTTGTCCCAGATTGTCCAAACTTGTCCCGACTAGTACCGAGTTGTCCCGACTTGTCATGACTTGTCCCGACTTGTACTGACTTGTCCCGACTTGTCCCGACTTGTAATGACTTGTCAAGACTTGTCCTGACTTGGCCCGACTTGTTCCTACGTGTCCCGACTTGTCTTGACTTGTACCGACTTGTCCCGACTTGTACCGGATATTCCAAACTTGTCCCGACTTGTACGGACTTGCACGACTTGTCCGGACTTGTTCTGACTTGTTCCGACTTGTTCCGACTTGTCCCGACTTGTACCGACTTGTACCGACTTGTCTCGACTTGTACCGACTTGTCCCGACTTGTCCCGAATTGTCCAAACTTGTCCCGACTTGTGCCGACTTGTCCAGAGTTGTCCTGAATTGTCCCGACTTGTTCCGACTTGTCCCGACTTGTCCCGACTTGTCTTGACTTGTTCCGACCTGTCCCAACTTGTTTTGTCTTGTCCCGACTTGTACCGACTTGTACCGACTTGTCCCGACTTGTACCGACTTGTCCCGACTTGTCCCGGATTGTCCAAACTTGTCCCGACTTGTACCGACTTGTCCCGACTTGTCCCGGATTGTCCAAACTTGTTTCGACTTGTACCGAGTTGTCCCGACTTGTCCCGACTTGTACCGACTTGTCCCGACTTGTCCCGAATTGTCCCGACTTGTTCCGACTTGTCCCGACTTTTAATGACTTGTCAAGACTTGTCCTGACTTGGCCTCACTTGTTCTTACTTGTCCTGACTTGTCTTGACTTGTCAAGACTTGTCCCGACTTGTACCCACTTGTCCCGACTTGTCCCGTTTTGTATGAACTTGTCCCGACTTGTACCGACTAGTCCAGACTTGTCCTGACTTGTTCCGACTTGTCCTGACTTTTCACGACTTATACCGCCTTGTCCCGACTTGTACCGACTTGTCCCGACTTGTCCCGACTTGTTCCGTATTGTCCAAACTTGTCCCGACTTGTCCCGACTTGTCTTGACTTGTACCGACTTGTCCCGACTTGTCCCGACTTGTCCCGAAATGTACCGACTTGTTTCGACTTGTCCCGACTTGTTCTGACTTGTCACGACTTGTCCCGACTTATCTCGACTTGTTCCGACTTATCCCGACTTGTCCTGACTTGTCCCGACTTGTCCCGACTTGTCCCGACTTGTCCCGACTTGTCCCAAATTGTCCCGACTTGTGCCGACTAGTCCAGAGTTGTCCTGAATTGTACCGTCTTGTCCCGACTTGTCCCGACTTGTTCCGACTTGTCCCGTCTTGTACCGACTTTTACCGACTTGTCCCGACTTGTCCCGAATTGTCCAAACTTGTCCCGACTTGTGCCGACTTGTCCAGATTTGTCCTGAATTGTCCCGACTTGTTCCGACATGTCCCGACTTGTCTTGACTTGTTCCGACCTGTCCCGACTTGTTCTGTTTTGTCCCGACTTGTCCTGACTTGTACCGACTTGTCCCGACTTGTTCCGGATTGTCCAAGCTTGTCCCGACTTGTAATGACTTGTCAAGACTTGTCCTGACTTGGCCCAACTTGTTTCTACTTGTCCCGACTCGTCTTGACTTCTCCCGACTTGTCCAAACTTGTCCCGACTTGTACCGACTTGTCCCAACTTATCCCGGATTGTCCAAACTTGTACCAACTTGTACCGATATGTTCTGACTTGTCCTGACTTGTTCCGACTTGTCCCAACTTGTCCCGACTTGTCACATTTGTTACTGTTCATAATATTTGTTGGATTGACAAAAAATCTGAAAGCTCATTTTCCGACCCGACCCGACATAATTGCGATTAGAGTCCAAGACGATAAGATGAATATTAGTGCCATAACATTGACTCGATTTGACCTTGTGAAGTGCATTTTTTTTTTCAGAAAAAAAAAAATTTAATTTCTCGCCGTTTTGAAAAATTTTGGCGAGATGATTCGATACCAAATTATTCAGAAATGGACTGACTAACAATATTTCTTGAATTTTTTTATAATTGAATTTTTGCTGAAATATTCGAAACAAATATTAAAATCTTTGTTTTTTTTTGTAATTTTCATTTTTTTTCCACAAAATACTTCAAAGAAGTCTAAATAAAATTCCAAGAAGAAAGTCTGGGTGAAGAAGTCCTGGAGGAAATTCCGTGTAAAATGTCCAAATGAAATGAAGACTTGTCACGTCTTGTCCTGACTTGTCCCGACTTGTCCTGACTAGTCCCGACTTGTCCTGACTTGTACCGACTTGTCCCGACTTGTCCCGGATTGTCCAAACTTGTCCCGACTTGTACCGACTTGTCCCGACTTGTCCTGACTTGTCCAGACTTGTCCAGACTTGTCCCGACTTGTCCCAACTTGTCCCGACTTGTCACATTTGTTATGGTTCATAATATTTGTTGGATTGACAAAAAATCTGAAAGCTCATTTCCCGACCCGACCCGACATAATTACGAATAGAGTCCAAGACGATAAGATGAATATTAGTGCCATAACATTGACTCGATTTGACCTTGTGAAGTGAATATTTTTTTTCAGAAAAAAAAAAATTAATTTCTTGTTGTTATGAAAAATTTTGGCGAGATGATTCGATACCAAAATATTCAGAAATGGACTGACTTCAATATTTTTTGAAATTTTTTTATAATTGAATTTTTGCTGAAATATTCGAAACAAATATTAAAATCTTTGTTTTTTTTTTGTAATTTTCATTTTTTTCCACAAAATACTTCAAAGAATTCTAAATAAAATTCCAAGAAGAAAGTCTGAGTGAAGAAGTCCAGGTGGAAATTCCGTGTGAAATGTCCAAATGAAATCAGGATAAAATGTCTGGGTAAGGAGCCCAGTTGAAAAGTCCAGAATTATTTGAAATTCAAAATGATTCTATCAAAAAATATATTTCCAATAATATTTTCCTCGACCCGACCCAAAATTCCTGACTAGTTCCGACTTGTCTTGTCCTGACTTTTCTCGGATTGTACAAACTTGTCCTGAATTGTCCCGACTTGTCCCGTCTTGTCCATACTTGTTCTGACTTGTCACGTCTTGTCCCGACTTGTCTCGACTTGTCCCGACTTGTCCCGACTTGTCCCAACTCGTCTCGACTTGTCCCAACTTGTCCCAACTTGTCCCAACTTGTCTTGACTTGTACCAACTTGTACCGAAATGTTCCGACTTGTACCAACTTATTCCGACTTGTCCCGACTTGTCCCGACTTGTCCCAACTTGTCCCGACTTGTCCCGAGTTGTCCCGACTTGTTCTGACTTGTCACGACTTGTCCCGACATGTCCCGATTTGTTTCGACTAATCCCGACTTGTCCTGACTTGTCCTGACTTGTCCCGACTTGTCCCGACTTGTCCCGACTTGTTTCGACTTGTCCTGACTTGTACCGACTTGTCCCGACTTGTACCGACTTGTCCCGAATTGTCCAAACTTGTCCCGACTTGTCCAGACTTGTCCTGAATTGTCCCGTCTTGTCCTGACTAGTTCCGACTTGTCCTGACTTGTCCCGACTTGTCCTGACTTGTACCGACTTGTCCCGACTTGTACCGACTTGTCCCGACTTGTCCCAACTTGTTCCGACTTATTCCGACTTGTCCTGACTTGTCCCGACTTGTCCTGACTTGTTCCGACTTGTCCCGACTTGTACCGACTTGTCCCGACTTGTCCCGACTTGTACCGACTTGTCCCGACTTGTCCCGACTTGTTCCGACTTGTCCTGACTTGTACCGACTTGTCCCGACTTGTACCGACTTGTCCCGAATTGTCCAAACTTGTCCCGACTTGTCCAGACTTGTCCTGAATTGTCCCGTCTTGTCCTGACTAGTTCCGACTTGTCCTGACTTGGCCCGACTTGTCCTGACTTGTACCGACTTGTCCCGACTTGTACCGACTTGTCCCGACTTGTCCCAACTTGTTCCGACTTATTCCGACTTGTCCTGACTTGTCCCGACTTGTCCTGACTTGTTCCGACTTGTCCCGACTTGTACCGACTTGTCCCGACTTGTCCCGACTTGTACCGACTTGTCCCGACTTGTACCGACTTGTCCCGACTTGTACCGACTAGTCCCGAATTGTCCAAACTTGTCCCGACTTGTGCCGACTTGTCCAGAGTTGTCCTGATATGTACCGACTTGTTTCGACTTGTCTCGACTTGTCTTGACTTGTGCCGACTTGTCCTGACTTTTCCCGAATTGTCCTGACTTGTACCGACTTGTCCCGACTTGTCCCGGATTGTCCAAACTTGTCCCGAGTTGTACGGACTTGTCCCGACTTGTCCCGGATTGTCCAAACTTGTACCGACTTGTCCTGACTTGTCCCGACTTGTACCGACTTGTCCCGACTTGTCCCGACTTGTAATGACTTGTCAAGACTTGTCCTGACTTGGCCTGACTTGCTCCTACTTGTCCCGTTTTGTCTTGACTTGTACCGACTTGTCCCGACTTGTACCTACTTGTCCCGACTTGTCCCGTTTTGTCCAGACTTGTCCCGACTTGTACCGACTTGTCCCGACTTGTTTCGACTTGTCCCAACTTGTCCCGACTTGTCCCGACTTGTCCCGGATTGTACAAACTTGTCCCGACTTGTACCGACTTGTCCTGACTTGTCCCGACTTGTACCGACTTGTCCCGACTTGTCCCGGATTGTCCAAACTGGTCCCGACTTGTACCGACTTGTCCCGACTTGTCAAGACTTGTTCTGACTTGTCACGTCTTGTCCCGACTTGGCTCGACTTGTCCCGACTTGTCCCGACTTGTCCCGTTTTGTCCAGACTTGTCCCGACTTGTCCAAACTTGTCCCGACTCGTACCGACTTGTCCCGACTTGTCCCGACTTGTTCTGACTTGTCACGTCTTGTCCTGACTTGTTTCGACTTGTCCCAACTTGTCCCGACTTGTCTCGACTTGTCCCAACTTGTCCCAACTTGTCTTGACTTGTACCAACTTGTACCGACATGTTCTGACCTGTCCTGACTTGTTCCGACTTGTATTGACTTGTACCGACTTGTCCCGACTTGTTCCGACTTGTTCCGACTTGTACCGACTTGTTCCGAATTGTCCCGACTTGTCCCGACTTGTACCGACTTGTCCAGACTTGTTCTGACTTGTCACGTCTTGTCCTGACTTGTCCCGACATGACCTGACTAGTCCCGACTTGTCCTGACTTGTACCGACTTGTCCCGACTTGTCCCGACTTGTCATGACTTGTCCCGGATTGTCCAAACTTGTCCCGACTTGTACCGACTTGTCCCGACTTGTCTTGACTTGTCCCGACTTGTCCCGACTTGTCCCGACTTGTCTCGACTTGTCCCAACTTGTTCCAATTTGTCTTGACTTGTGCCAACTTGTACCGACATGTTCTGACTTGTCCTGACTTGTTCCGACTTGTTCCGACTTGTCTTGACTTGTACCAACTTGTCCCGACTTGTTCTGACTTGTCACGTCTTGTCCCGACTTGTCCCGACTTGTCCCGACTTGTACGGACTTGTCCAGACTTGTCCAGACTTGTCCCGACTTGTCCTAACTTGTCTCGACTTGTCACATTTGTTATGGTTCATAATATTTGTTGGATTGACAAAAAATCTGAAAGCTCGTTTCCCGACCCGACCCGACCCGACATGTCCGACTTGTCTTGACTTGTACCAACTTGTCCTGACTTCTGTCCTGTTCTGATTTGTCACGTATTGTCCCGACTTGTCCCGACTTTTCACGACTTGTCCTGACTTGTCCCGACTTGTCCTAACTTGTACCGACTCGTCCCGACTTATCCAGGTCTGTCCAAACTTGTTCCGACTGGTACCGACTTATCCCGACTTGTCCCGAGTTGTCCCGACTTGTTCTGACCTGTCACGACTTGTCCCGACATGTCCTGACTTGTTTCGACCTATCATGACTTGTCCTGACTTGTCCTGACTTGTCTCGACTTGTCCCGACTTGTCCCGACTTGTTCCGACTTGTCCTGACTTGTACCGACTTGTCCCGACTTGTACCGACTTGTCCCGAATTGTCCAAACTTGTCCCGACTTTTACCGACTTGTTCAGACTTGTCCTGAATTGTCCCGTCTTGTCCTGACTTGTTCCGACTTGTCCTGACTTGTCCCGACTTGTCCTGACTTGTACCGACTTGTTCCGACTTGTTTCAGATTGTCCAAACTTGTTCCGACTTGTACCGACTTGTACCGACTTTTCCCGACTTGTCCCGGATTGTCCGAACTTGTCCCGACTTGTACCGACTTGTCCCGACTTGTCCCAACTTGTACCGACTTGCCCCGACTTGTACCGACTTGTCCCGACTTGTCCTGATTTGTTCCTACTTGTCTCGACTTGTCTTGACTTGTACCGACTTGTCCCGACTTGAACCGACTTGTCCCGACTTGTTCTGACTTGTCCAAACTTGTCCCGACTTGTACCGACTTGTCCCGACTTGTCCAGACTTGTCCCGACTCGTCCCGACTTATCTTGACTTGTCCTGACTTGTTCCGACTTATCCCGACTTGCCCTGACTTGTCCAGACTTGTTTCGACTTATCCCGACTAGTCCCGACTTGTACCGACTTGTCTCGAATTGTCCAAACTTGTCCCGACTTGTACCGACTTGTCCAGACTTGTCCCGAATTGTCCCGTCTTGTCCTGACTCTTACCGACTTGTCCCGACTTGTCCCGACTTGTCCCGACTTGTTCCAACTTGTCCTGACTTGTACCGACTTTTCTTGACTTGTCCCGACTTGTCCCGACTTGTCCCGACTTGTCTCGACTTGTCCCAACTTGTCCCAATTTGTCTTGACTTGTGCCAACTTGTACCGACATGTTCTGACTTGTCCTGATTTGTTCCGACTTGTTCCGACTTGTCCCGACTTGTCTTGACTTATACCAACTTGTCCCGACATGTTCTGACTTGTCACGTCTTGTACCGACTTGTCCCGACTTGTCCCGACTTGTATGGACTTGTCCCTACTTGTCCAGACTTGTCCCGACTTGTCCTAACTTGTCCCGACTTGTCACATTTGTTATGGTTCATAATATTTGTTGGATTGACAAAAAATCTGAAAGCTCATTTCCCGACCCGACCCGACCTGACATAATTACGAATAGAGTCCAAGACGATAATATGAATATTAGTGCCATAACATTGACTCGATTTGACCATGTGAAGTGAATATTTTTTTTCAGAAAAAAAAATTTAATTTCTTGCCGTTATGAAAAATTTTGGCGAAATGATTCGATACCAAAATATTCAGAAATGGACTGACTTCAATATTTTTTGAAATTTTTTTATAATTGAATTTTTGCTGAAATATTCGAAACAAATATTAAAATCTTTGTTTTTTTTTGTAGTTTTCATTTTTTTCCACAAAATACTTCAAATGATTCTAAATAAAATTCCAAGAAGAAAGTCTGAGTGAAGATGTCCAGGTGGAATATCCGTGTGAAATGTCCAAATGAAATCAGGATAAAATGTCTGGGTAAGGAGCCCAGGTAAAAAGTCCAGAATTATTTGAAATTCAAAATGATTCTATCAAAAAAGATATTTCCAATAATATTTTCCTCGACCCGACCCAAAATTCCTGACTAGTTCCGACTTGTCCCTTCCTGACTTTTCCCGGATTGTCCAAACTTGTCCTGAATAGTCCCGACTTGTCCCGTCTTGTCCAGACTTGTTCTGACTTGTCACGTCTTGTCCCGACTTGTATCGACTTGTCCCGACTTGTCCCGACTTGTCCCGGCTTGTCTCGACTTGTCCCAACTTGTTCCAACTTGTCTTGACTTGTACCAACTTGTACCGACATGTTCTGACTTTTCCTGACTTGTTCCGACTTGTCTTGACTTGTACCAACTTGTCCTGACTTTTTCTGACTTGTCACGTATTGTCCCGACTTGTCCCGACTTGTCCTGACTTGTCCCGACTTGTCCTGACTTTCATCAACTCGTCCCGACTTATCCAGGTTTGTCCAAACTTGTTCCGACTGGTACTGACTTATCCCGACTTGTCCCGACTTGTTCCGACTTGTCCCAACTTGTCCCGACTTGTCCCGAGTTGTCCCGACTTGTTCTGACTTGTCACGACTTGTCCCGACATGTCCCGACTTGTTTCGACTTATCCCGACTTGTCCTGACTTGTCCTGACTTGTCCCGACTTGTCCCGACTTGTCCCGAATTGTCCAAACTTGTCCCGAGTTTTACCGACTTGTTCAGACTCGTCCTGAATTGTCCCGTCTTGTCCTGACTTGTTCCGACTTGTCCTGACTTGTCCCGACTTGTCCTGACTTGTACCGATTTGTCCCGACTTGTCCCGGATAGTCCATACTTGTCCCGACTTGTACCGACTTGTACCGACTTTTCCCGGGTTGTCCAAACTTGTCCCGACTTGTACCGACTTGTCCCGACTTGTCCAGACTTGTCCCGACTCGTCCCGACTTATCTTGACTTGTCCTGACTTGTTCCGACTTATCCCGACTTGTCCTGACTTCTCCAGACTTGTTTCGACTTATCCCGACTAGTCCCGACTTGTACCGACTTTTCTCGAATTGTCCAAACTTGTCCCGACTTGTACCGACTTATCCAGACTTGTCCTGAATTGTCCCGTCTTGTCCTGACTTGTACCGACTTGTCCCGACTTGTCCCGACTTGTCCCGACTTGTTCCGACTTGTCCTGACTTGTAATGACTTGTTCCGACTTGTACCGGCTTGTCCCGAATTGTCCAAACTTGTCCCGACTTGTACCGACTTGTACAGACTTGTCCTGAATTGTCCCGTCTTGTCCTGACTAGTTCCGACTTGTCCTGACTTGTCCCGACTTGTCCTGACTTGTACCGACTTGTCCCGACTTGTCCCGCATTGTCCAAACTTGTCCCGACTTGTACCGACTTGTACCGACTTTTTCCGACTTGTCCCGGATTGTCCGAACTTGTCCCGACTTTTACGACTTGTACCGACTTGTCCCGACTTGTCCCAACTTGTTCCGACTTATTCCAACTTGTCCTGACTTGTCCCGACTTGTCCCGACTTGTTTCGACTTGTCCCGACTTGTACCGACTTGTCCCGACTTGTACCGACTTGTCCCGACTTGTCCCGACTTGTACCGACTTGTCCCGACTTGTCATGGATTGTCCAAACTTGTCCCGACTTGTACCGACTTTTACCGACTTTTCCCGACTTGTCCCGGATTGTCCGAACTTGTCCCGACTTGTACCGACTTGTCCCGACTTGTCCCGACTTGTCCCAACTTGTACGGACTTGTCCAGACTTGTCCAGACTTGTCCCGACTTGTCCTAACTTGTCTCGACTTGTCACATTTGTTATGGTTCATAATATTTGTTGGATTGACAAAAAATCTGAAAGCTCGTTTCCCGACCCGACCCGACCCGACATGTCCGACTTGTCTTGACTTGTACCAACTTGTCCTGACTTGTTCTGATTTGTCACGTATTGTCCCGACTTGTCCCGACTTTTCCCGACTTGTCCTGACTTGTCCCGACTTGTCCTAACTTGTACCGACTCGTCCCGACTTATCCAGGTCTGTCCAAACTTGTTCCGACTGGTACCGACTTATCCCGACTTGTCCCGAGTTGTCCCGACTTGTTCTGACCTGTCACGACTTGTCCCGACATGTCCTGACTTGTTTCGACCTATCATGACTTGTCCTGACTTGTCCTGACTTGTCTCGACTTGTCCCGACTTGTCCCGACTTGTTCCGACTTGTCCTGACTTGTACCGACTTGTCCCGACTTGTACCGACTTGTCCCGAATTGTCCAAACTTGTCCCGACTTTTACCGACTTGTTCAGACTTGTCCTGAATTGTCCCGTCTTGTCCTGACTTGTTCCGACTTGTCCTGACTTGTCCCGACTTGTCCTGACTTGTACCGACTTGTTCCGACTTGTTTCAGATTGTCCAAACTTGTTCCGACTTGTACCGACTTGTACCGACTTTTCCCGACTTGTCCCGGATTGTCCGAACTTGTCCCGACTTGTACCGACTTGTCCCGACTTGTCCCAACTTGTACCGACTTGCCCCGACTTGTACCGACTTGTCCCGACTTGTCCTGATTTGTTCCTACTTGTCTCGACTTGTCTTGACTTGTACCGACTTGTCCCGACTTGAACCGACTTGTCCCGACTTGTTCTGACTTGTCCAAACTTGTCCCGACTTGTACCGACTTGTCCCGACTTGTCCAGACTTGTCCCGACTCGTCCCGACTTATCTTGACTTGTCCTGACTTGTTCCGACTTATCCCGACTTGCCCTGACTTGTCCAGACTTGTTTCGACTTATCCCGACTAGTCCCGACTTGTACCGACTTGTCTCGAATTGTCCAAACTTGTCCCGACTTGTACCGACTTGTCCAGACTTGTCCCGAATTGTCCCGTCTTGTCCTGACTCTTACCGACTTGTCCCGACTTGTCCCGACTTGTCCCGACTTGTTCCAACTTGTCCTGACTTGTACCGACTTTTCTTGACTTGTCCCGACTTGTCCCGACTTGTCCCGACTTGTCTCGACTTGTCCCAACTTGTCCCAATTTGTCTTGACTTGTGCCAACTTGTACCGACATGTTCTGACTTGTCCTGATTTGTTCCGACTTGTTCCGACTTGTCCCGACTTGTCTTGACTTATACCAACTTGTCCCGACATGTTCTGACTTGTCACGTCTTGTACCGACTTGTCCCGACTTGTCCCGACTTGTATGGACTTGTCCCTACTTGTCCAGACTTGTCCCGACTTGTCCTAACTTGTCCCGACTTGTCACATTTGTTATGGTTCATAATATTTGTTGGATTGACAAAAAATCTGAAAGCTCATTTCCCGACCCGACCCGACCTGACATAATTACGAATAGAGTCCAAGACGATAATATGAATATTAGTGCCATAACATTGACTCGATTTGACCATGTGAAGTGAATATTTTTTTTCAGAAAAAAAAATTTAATTTCTTGCCGTTATGAAAAATTTTGGCGAAATGATTCGATACCAAAATATTCAGAAATGGACTGACTTCAATATTTTTTGAAATTTTTTTATAATTGAATTTTTGCTGAAATATTCGAAACAAATATTAAAATCTTTGTTTTTTTTTGTAGTTTTCATTTTTTTCCACAAAATACTTCAAATGATTCTAAATAAAATTCCAAGAAGAAAGTCTGAGTGAAGATGTCCAGGTGGAATATCCGTGTGAAATGTCCAAATGAAATCAGGATAAAATGTCTGGGTAAGGAGCCCAGGTAAAAAGTCCAGAATTATTTGAAATTCAAAATGATTCTATCAAAAAAGATATTTCCAATAATATTTTCCTCGACCCGACCCAAAATTCCTGACTAGTTCCGACTTGTCCCTTCCTGACTTTTCCCGGATTGTCCAAACTTGTCCTGAATAGTCCCGACTTGTCCCGTCTTGTCCAGACTTGTTCTGACTTGTCACGTCTTGTCCCGACTTGTATCGACTTGTCCCGACTTGTCCCGACTTGTCCCGGCTTGTCTCGACTTGTCCCAACTTGTTCCAACTTGTCTTGACTTGTACCAACTTGTACCGACATGTTCTGACTTTTCCTGACTTGTTCCGACTTGTCTTGACTTGTACCAACTTGTCCTGACTTTTTCTGACTTGTCACGTATTGTCCCGACTTGTCCCGACTTGTCCTGACTTGTCCCGACTTGTCCTGACTTTCATCAACTCGTCCCGACTTATCCAGGTTTGTCCAAACTTGTTCCGACTGGTACTGACTTATCCCGACTTGTCCCGACTTGTTCCGACTTGTCCCAACTTGTCCCGACTTGTCCCGAGTTGTCCCGACTTGTTCTGACTTGTCACGACTTGTCCCGACATGTCCCGACTTGTTTCGACTTATCCCGACTTGTCCTGACTTGTCCTGACTTGTCCCGACTTGTCCCGACTTGTCCCGAATTGTCCAAACTTGTCCCGAGTTTTACCGACTTGTTCAGACTCGTCCTGAATTGTCCCGTCTTGTCCTGACTTGTTCCGACTTGTCCTGACTTGTCCCGACTTGTCCTGACTTGTACCGATTTGTCCCGACTTGTCCCGGATAGTCCATACTTGTCCCGACTTGTACCGACTTGTACCGACTTTTCCCGGGTTGTCCAAACTTGTCCCGACTTGTACCGACTTGTCCCGACTTGTCCAGACTTGTCCCGACTCGTCCCGACTTATCTTGACTTGTCCTGACTTGTTCCGACTTATCCCGACTTGTCCTGACTTCTCCAGACTTGTTTCGACTTATCCCGACTAGTCCCGACTTGTACCGACTTTTCTCGAATTGTCCAAACTTGTCCCGACTTGTACCGACTTATCCAGACTTGTCCTGAATTGTCCCGTCTTGTCCTGACTTGTACCGACTTGTCCCGACTTGTCCCGACTTGTCCCGACTTGTTCCGACTTGTCCTGACTTGTAATGACTTGTTCCGACTTGTACCGGCTTGTCCCGAATTGTCCAAACTTGTCCCGACTTGTACCGACTTGTACAGACTTGTCCTGAATTGTCCCGTCTTGTCCTGACTAGTTCCGACTTGTCCTGACTTGTCACGACTTGTCCTGTCTTGTACCGACTTGTCCCGACTTGTCCCGCATTGTCCAAACTTGTCCCGACTTGTACCGACTTGTACCGACTTTTTCCGACTTGTCCCGGATTGTCCGAACTTGTCCCGACTTGTACCGACTTGTACCGACTTGTCCCGACTTGTCCCAACTTGTTCCGACTTATTCCAACTTGTCCTGACTTGTCCCGACTTGTCCCGACTTGTTTCGACTTGTCCCGACTTGTACCGACTTGTCCCGACTTGTACCGACTTGTCCCGACTTGTCCCGACTTGTACCGACTTGTCCCGACTTGTCATGGATTGTCCAAACTTGTCCCGACTTGTACCGACTTTTACCGACTTTTCCCGACTTGTCCCGGATTGTCCGAACTTGTCCCGACTTGTACCGACTTGTCCCGACTTGTCCCGACTTGTCCCAACTTGTCCCGACTTGTCCCGAGATGTTTCGACTTGTTCTGACTTGTCACGACTTGTCCCGACATGTCCCGATTTGTTTCGACTAATCCCGACTTGTCCTGACTTGTCCTGACTTGTCCCGACTTGTCCCGACTTGTTCCGACTTGTCCTGAGTTGTACCGACTTGTCCCGACTTGTACCGACTTTTCCCGAATTGTCCAAACTTGTCCCGACTTGTACCGACTTGTCCAGACTTGTCCTGAATTGTCCCGTCTTGTCCTGACTAGTTCCGACTTGTCCTGACTTGTCCCGACTTGTCCTGACTTGTACCGACTTGTCCCGACTTGTCCCAGATTGTCCAAACTTGTCCCGACTTGTACCGACTTTTCTTGACTTGTCCCGGATTGTCCGAACTTGTCCCGACTTGTACCGACTTGTCCCGAATTGTCCCAACTTGTTCCGACTTATTCCGACTTGTCCTGACTTGTCCCGACTTGTCCCGACTTGTTCCGACTTGTCCCGACTTGTCCTGACTTGTACCGACTTGTCCCGACTTGTACCGACTTGTCCCGAATTGTCCCGAATTGTCCAAACTTGTCCCGACTTGTGCCGACTTGTCCAGAGTTGTCCAGAATTGTACCGACTTGTTTCGACTTGTCTCGACTTGTCTTGACTTGTGCCGACTTGTCCTGACTTGTCCCGACTTGTCCCGACTTGTACCGACTTGTCCCGACTTGTCCCAACTTGTTCCGACTTATTCCGACTTGTCCTGACTTGTCCCGACTTGTCCCGACTTGTTCCGACTTGTCCCGACTTGTACCAACTTGTCCCGACTTGTACCGACTTGTCCCGACTTGTCCCGACTTGTACCGACTTGTTCCGACTTGTACCGACTTGTCCCGACTTGTACCGACTTGTCCCGAATTGTCCAAACTTGTCCCGACTTGTGCCGACTTGTCCAGAGTTGTCCTGAATTGTACCGACTTGTTTCGACTTGTCTCGACTTGTCTTGACTTGTGCCGACTTGTACCGACTTGTCCTGACTTGTCCCGACTTGTACCGACTAGTCCCGACTTGTCCCGACTTGTAATGACTTGTCAAGACTTGTCCTGACTTGGCCTGATTTGTTCCTACTTGTCCCGATTTGTCTTGACTTGTACCGACTTGTCCCGACTTGTACCTACTTGTCCCGACTTGTCCCGTTTTGTCCAGACTTGTCCCGACTTGTACCGACTTGTCCCGACTTGTTTCGACTTGTCCCGACTTGTCTTGACTTGTGCCGACTTGTACCGACTTGTCCTGACTTGTCCCGACTTGTACCGACTTGTCCCGACTTGTCCCGACTTGTAATGACTTGTCAAGACTTGGCCTGACTTGGCCTGACTTGTTCCTACTGTCGCAGGGCAGGCTCGCCGCGCTCCTACGATGATTTTTTTTGTGTATGGTCACCTTTAGTGAGCCATTTTTACACTTAATAACTCTCAATTTTCACCTAGAAGCCAGTCGAATAATATTAGATTTTTTGCATTATATTCAGGTCACTAGTCTAGTCTCACCCTGTATGATGTAAAGTCCCAATCTCCACCCAGTGGAACTCCACTGTACGTAGTTTTACCGATTTACCGGATATTCCTGACTAGTTTTCAATTTTATTAATTTGTGGCCCCAAACAGTCGAGCACCCGGTATACAGAACACTTAGAGCAAGGTTTCGACACGCTAGTCTCTTGTTGGGTGGAAAGATTCCGTGGCTCCATTTGTTTTCACAAATTATTTTATTTCAATTCGATTTCTCATCAGGTTGGCCAAATCGGAAAACGGGTATAGATTCCTCGGCGGAGGAATACGTGTATTTCTTCGGCGTTCAAGAATCACGTTGGGTTATGGTTTTTCTCGGGGCTCTCCGAATATCGAACCGCCCTAGGAATCGAGATATCTGAAATTCTGACTTTCAATATCTCCCTAGATCTGGGGAGTATTTAGTGACTTTTGTCAAATACTCCCTAGAAAACGCAGGTAACGGGACTTTAACGGTCATTTGCCCAAATCCCGCGCGTTTTCGCGAGCTAGGGTTTTGTTCAGCCAAGGGCGACGCCCACTTTGGCCCTCTAGGCCAATGGGTGTCGCGGATTCAGCAGTCAGGATTGCATAAATATGCAAGCAGCGAAGCAGCAGATAGCCACTCTTTCTTGTCGAATTGCAGTGTAATAATCAATTTTGTGTTTCCGTTAAATAACTTACGTTTGTTTGGCTTTGCCTTTTGTCTCTGCAATTCATCGTTTTGGCTAGCAGTTAGAGTCAGGTTCTCGGTAATAATAATTCAGTTCACAGTTGATTCATAACGTTTTGTTTCTATCTTAAAGGGGGTTAGACTCACTTGTACGGTTTACAGGTGTTTTATTCGCGCTACGAAAGTACGTTGATAGGCAGTTTAACTCTCGAGCAATAATCAGTGTAAAGTGATCTTTTGCAACGGACACTAAGGGATTTAACTTCATCAAAGTTATTTCCCGACTTAATACCTGTACGCGACGTTGACGAAAAATCCCCATCGTATGAAAAGGGGTCAGGCACCAAAACGAGATCTCACCTGATACAATCGGCTCGATCGTAGAGTTCCACGAAGATTGTATCGTTCGAGCTTAAATTCCTCGGCCTGTCAAGACATCATTAGCTGCGACTTTGTCGTTGGCGAGCCACATTTCCTGTGGTACCTAGGGGTTTCGCGTCCTTCCCATACCTATTTCCTGCGGCTGTTCTCGGCTTTTCCACCTGAGACAGTCTGGTTAGGCTCCGTGATCCTTTACCCAAATCTCTGTCTTGGTTTTTGTCACATCCAGTTGTAATTTTTAAAGTAAAATTTTTCAAGTTTAATTTTCCTTTTTGGTGCTTCACACAATTTTTGAAGTTAGGAAATTTTATTTAGATAGTTTTTCTAAACCGTGAATCCTTCCTCCCTCGTCCATTTCCCGGCGAGGTCTTGTTAGGTGTTAGGTTAGTTAGCTATAGGGTGACCCTTCTCATCGTCACACTTGAGTTGGGTCGACGCGAGGTCGATTTTAGTGCACTTCTCCTTTGCCACACACTTGCACACGCAAGTAGCCCGACAATACATTACAGCCGTAATTGTTGTCCTTTAGAGCAATGACGAATATGAGATTGAGATCTCATATGCTCGCGGAGGAGAATACCCAAGCCGTGTTCGCCGGCGCTGGGCTTTCTGGGACACCTACGCCGTCGGGTGACTTAGACGCCAGGCGTCTATTCCCCGAAGCGTCGCGACGCCTCGACGGAGACGTCCCCCAGGTACGTACTACCGGGGAAAATCGTGAGTTGACGATGTCAACTACCTTGTCCCCGAGAAGTGTGCTGGACCAAGGTACTTTAGAGTCGAGCTTGGACGGAGGGAGGCAGCCTTCCCCGTCGGCTCAGGTAGGGTTAGTAATCGATTCCGCGGGAGTTGTCACAACTCCACCTTTGGAAGCCCGTTTCGAGCAATTCCGTTTAACGAGAAATGTTTCTGTTTGTAGGTCGGAGGGCTACTCAGGAGTCCATGCTGGCGAAGCTCGTGAGGTACGCCCCCTCGGAATGCGCCGAAGCGCTCCGAGGTCATTGGGTGTGCCTCACGCACAACAGCCAAGGCCAGAAGTAGATGTGCATACCCTAAGGGAACCGGGTGATGCTGAGGCCCTAGTGGAAGAACTAGGGGGTGGTGGAAGGCTCTCGGAGGGAGTTGGGAATGCTCGCATTCCCATATCTCTCCAGGGGCGGGTTCAGCGTACCTCCCAAGGGATACCATATGCACGGCCTGAACAAGCAGTAAGAGCTAGAAAGGCAGATCTTGAATCAGGTGTCGGCTGGGACACGGAAGTTGCCACCCGAAATCCCTGGGTGACGACGTCCTTGCCCTCCAGGCAACTAGGAGCAGAGCGGTGGGCGGCTGAAGATGGGTTCGGAGGAATCCGAAACTTTGCGGAAGCCGTCCATCCACACCTTTTTACGAGACATGGCGCCCAACGTGGGGCTGCTGAAGACAGACCGTCTTCAGGGATCTGCGGGTGTAGCCTTCCTCCTGCAAACAGAATTAGAGTTCGGGATCTCTCTCCTGAGAGACTCCCGGTTGATGAAATGGTTATGGGTGAACCGGAAACCCTTTGGCGCCCATATGGCACGTTTACCCGGTTGCCAACCGGGAATCGGCATTATAGGGAATCTGAGGATGTCCCTCGAGTTGCTCGAAACGTCGCTTCCAACCCCGGTGATGTCCACAGGAGTGGATATTACCCATCGAGGAGGCCAGTGCCCACAGTCCGGATTCAGGAGAATCCCAGAAGACCAGTGACGGGGGTCGACGACGTGCTCGTGCGACTCGCAGATTTGCTGGAGGATAGACGTCGGGGAACCCTAAACGGTGTTGATGGGGGTTTAATTAACAACAAACCACATCCCAGTTTCAGTGGGCTTCCTCACGAAGATCCAATCCAATTTATCCAATCCTCTGAGGATTATTTAGGGGGCTTTGATCCAACCGTCTGGGTGAGCGTTGCAGCTCAGTGGCTCAAGGGAGCAGCCCAGCAGTGGTATGCTCCATATCGAAACTCACGCCTAAACTGGCAGTTTTTCACAAACCGGCTCCAGGAACGGTTCGATAACGATCTGTTGGTCTCGAGCTTAGAAGCGGAGTTCTTTGGCACTGACCAGCCGAAGGGAGAGTCAATAACTTCCTTCATCCTGAACAAGTGGAGTCTTTCACAGAGGCTCTACCCAGAGATGGACGAAAGAAGGGTTGTGCGATTAATATTGAACCGGATCAGACCGGATATCAAAGTCCATTTGCAATTGCATAGATTTGCAACTATTGAAGAGCTGACACAAAAAGCTGTTGCTGTCGAGACGCTACTTCGTAGCACCAGCCAAAGTGTACAGTCAGGGCCGAAACTTGTTTCGAACACCAACCGTCCTCATCAGGCCGACGATGTGCCACCTAAACGTCCTCAGGGACAGCTACAGGACAACAGGGGTTCGAACCATGTTAGGTCCAATAACTTTAATAACAATGGCACTAAATTCCAGAATTATGATCAATCGAGGCGTTCTGGAGGAAACAACGCTCCTTCGAGCGGATGTTTCACTTGCGGGGGAGCTCACTGGAACAAAGATTGCCCTCAGCAAAATGACAACAAGAACGGTCCCAAACGTCAGAGTGCGGGAACAAAACCGTTAGATCAGGCCAATAAGGCACATACGGTTAATACCGTGCAGGCGAGTAAAATCTCGCGTCGTAAGACGTCAGCTAAGGACGCAGACAAAATCACAGTTTGCGAAGAATCAAAAAACTCCAACAGGAGCCATCAGGGGGCTCCATCGGAGTAGGTACTCCTTCAACACCGTTTTGCGGTTCTGTGACAGTGTTGGACTGTCATAGAAATTATGCGGCATGTATTCCCAACAAAGAGGAGGAGAAGGAGTTCCAGGATGTTGAAGCTGGAGTCGTTTCAGCCGAAACGCCACCGTCATCAGGCAAACTACATTGGGCAGACCGGTCAGATTGTGAATCCGTTTGTTTCAGTGTGGTAGATGAGCGTGTGGATCGCGCCACTGGTGGTAGGCGAAAAAAAGTTCACTCGTCGGCAGACGTTAAACGTAGAGGGTTGAAAGTCATTTCAAAAAAATCAGGTTCTAGTTTTGGAACGAATGAAAGGGGTTATGAATCATCTTCAGGTTCATGGAGTTGTGAGATCATCGAGGTACCCCAGGTCGTTGTTGGTGGGTCGTTCCATCCGCCACAACACAAGGTTTCGGAGTTAGTGATCGGTATACAGAAGAACCAGGAGGGGCCTGTAGTCAAAGAGAGTGCTAGGGCACTGCAAACTGGGCACAGGTCCGGTATAGGCACAAGTCGTGATGAAAAGGTGTATCCAAGGGAAGATTGCGAATCAAGGTTTCGGAACGAAAAAGTCGTCGAGAGTGACGTACTCTTTTCGGTTCCATTTCGGGGTAGTGAAGACACCGAGGGTGGTGGTCTGTCACTCACTCCCACACAGGACGCAGGTTTCGAGGTCGATGCATGCCAAGTCTCAAGGACGGTATCGAGGGGCAGAGCAGATGGGATCGCAGGTGCGAATCGCCATTCCCCGTTGGTAGATACCAGAGGCGTGGTAGGCATGTCATCTGAGAGAGTTACACGTCTTAGTCGGGGCGGAGGCGAGGTTCCTGAGGGATGCAATCGCCAAGTCCCATCGTTAGCTGCAGTTGGTGCTGCAGTACTTGATGTCAATCGCAAGTCGGAACTTCTGAGTTTCATTGAGACCGACCCGCTTAGGAAGAAGTCGGAGGTGGATCTGCTGGATCCATTGTGTCTATATCGTCGCTGTGATACTAGCTTAGCGAACAACAATGTTGAGGGACGATTGCATCAGTTGCCGCGAATCGAGGCTGAACTGATGGGTCGTCGAGTTAGGGTTTTGGTGGACAGCGGAAGTTCGCTAAATCTCCTGAAACGTAGTTTGTTGCCTGTCACCTGGAGGGTGGATAGGAAGCAAGTGACACCGTTGCAGCTTGCATGCGCCGGTCGTGGCATCACCAGTCTAGGGGAGACAATAGTCGAACTGTTAATAGATGGTGTTGTTCACGAAGTTGTCGTGCAAGTGGTGGATGATCTTGTCGAGGATCTTCTGCTCGGGTGTCCCTGGCTGGCATCAAACGAGGCTATGGTCGACTTTGCACGTCGCACCATGTACGTTGGAAAGGGGCCTAGGCAAACGATTTTCTGGGCGGAGGAGGTCTATCTTCCACCAGAAAAGTTCCCTGAACCACAGGTAGCGGACGAACAGCTACCGGCGTTCTCGAGAAAGGAATTTCGGAGTCTTATCCGAGAGTTTGGAGACGTCTTTTACGAATCTCCAAGGCAACCAGTGACGAGGGCTGCTTGCCATAAAATCCGATTGAAGGAGGAGCTACCCTTCAAGCTCCGTCCGTACAAAGTTTCCGATCAGAAGAGGGCTCTTATCCAAGAGGAGGTGGATAAGATGCTCGCTGCAGGTGTCATAAGTAGGTCCCATTCTGCCTTTATTAGTCCGGTCGTTATCGTCATGAAGAAGGACGGTACGGCTCGGTTTTGTGTCGACTACAGGAAGTTGAATAGTCTGACAATACCCGAGTCGTCGGTATTGCCAGGTATTCACGAGACTATCAAAGAGCTCGGAACAGCGAGAGTGTTCACTTCTTTGGATCTGAAGTCTGGGTTTTGGCAGATACCCATGGATGAGGCTAGTAAAAAGTATACAGCTTTTGCTACGCCTGATGGAGCTTGTTATGAGTTTAACTCAATGCCGTTTGGTCTAACGAATGCACCTGGAAGTTTCCAAATCCTTATGACGGAAGTGTTGGTTGGTTATGTCGATAAATTCGTCAAAGTATATCTAGACGACATAATCGTTTACAGCGAAGATGAAAAGGAGAACCTCTACCATCTCCGCCTTGTGCTGGAGAGGTTCAGAGCACATGGCCTGTGGTGCAGTTTAAAGAAGTGCAACTTCGCTCAGCGTAGGCTGGAGTACTTGGGGCATGTGGTGACGGAAACGTCCAACGAACCAATGCCAGGTCATGTGTTAGCGGTTCGACAATTCCCGCTACCCAAGAATGTCTCTCAGGTCCGAGGATTCTTGGGCACCGTTGGTTGGCTACGGGAGTTCATCCCGAACTTAGCGGAGTTGGAGGCTCCGATAAGTGATATGCTCAAATCGAAGAAAGGTCGAGACCTTAAGTGGAACTCTCAAGCATTGGAGGCGTTTGAGAGGATCAAGGAAGTCGTGGGCCGTCCTATGGTCTTGGCCAGGCCGGACATGACTCTCCCGTTTTTCCTGCAGACCGATGCATCTGGGGTAGGCATCGCTGCAGTTCTGTATCAAGTCGATTGTCACGGCGACAGAAGGATCGTTTCACATGCTAGTGTCAAGCTCAAGGGCGCGGAACTAAACTATCATGTGAACGAGACTGAATGTTTAGCCATTGTTTGGGGTATCAAGCGGTACCGTCATTATCTCGAAGACCGTCCATTCACTCTTCGAACGGACAGCAAAGCGTTGACTTGGTTATCCAAGTTCAAGGACGCAAAAGCGAAGTTAACTCGTTGGGCCTTACTTCTACAGGAGTATTCCTTCACTGTGGAGCACGTCGCAGGTCGAGACAATCAGCTAGCTGATTTCTTGTCCCGTAATCCCTCGGGGTCTCACAGTGAAGACTTGGATGCTGATGTAGAGCGTATGGGGTTGCCACCTATGAAGGTGCAACTGTCTGAACACCAAGGTGTGGTGAGCGTCGTAGAGACGCCGGCTGAAGTGGTCGTGCGGCGGCAGGCCATAGATAGGGAGACGCAAAGGTTGAGGGCGCGTATCAGAACGATACAGGAGTTGGGTCCTAGGTCCAGGGACGATCTTCGTTTTATCAACAAGTTTTCAGATGTCCAAGGGGTTTTATATGTTTCTTCTGCTGGTAAACGGCTATTGTATGTGCCCGAGGCGCTCCGTGAGGACGTGTCGGCTTATTACCATGAACACCCGACCGCTGGTCATCCTGGTCAAGAGGAAACCTTACGTGCCTTGAAACGGCACTATTGGTGGCCGGCCATGGAGGACTACGTCCGGGCCTACGTGAGAGGTTGCCTAGTCTGCCAGTGCGTTAAAGCCGTACGGCATCAGGAAGCGGCACCGCAACGGCCTAGTGTGCCGAAGCGACCGTGGCAGATGCTGGCTGTTGACGTCCTGGGGCCCTATGCAGCCTCAAGGAGGGGAAACAGGTTCGTGGTAATTGCCGTCGATATGTTTTCAAAGTGGGTTGAAGCCAAGGCCACTAAGACAAGCACGTCGAAAGTAATTTCTCGTTTTCTAGACGAAGAAATCTTATCTCGTTGGGGTTGTCCAGAAGTCGTCATTTCTGACAACGGCCCGCAGTTTCAGAGCAATCATTTGCTAAAATACTACGATTTGAAGAACATCGAGGTCAAATTTTCACCTGTTTTTCATCAACAGGCGAACCCTGTCGAGCGAAGGGTCCAGGAACTGAAGAAGTGCCTAAGAGCAAGGATGCTGGAAACCACTTCGGAAGGGCTTTGGAAAGAAGGTCTGGCTGCAAGTCTCTATTGCTTACGGAACCGTAAGAATAGAGCAACAGGGGAGACTCCAGCGGAGTTATTGTTAGGATATACACCTGGTCGTCCAGGAGATTGGAGGCTACCTATGTACCGAGATCCGGTACATAATAGCCCCGAAGATCGGCAAGAACGTCTTGCAAAGGCAGCCAGACGTCAGGCAGTTTATCAGAGGAATTTAGTCCCTGATAAAGATCTACCGTCGCCACGGACCTACGGGGTCGGCGACCGCGTTTTAGTTAGGAATTTCGTCAAAGGAAACTTCGGAGGTACACTGTCAGGACCGCATCCGATCACGAGGGTGATGGGGCGAGACAGTTACCTCGTAGATAGGAACGGCACCGAGAGGCTGGTGTACGTAGACGATATCCGTTCTTGGGTAAGCAGGACTTTGCCGGCTGGCGTCCACCACGACGATGGTGGCCCAGGTCCGGATCAGCCAGAGTCCAACGACGCTGACCAAGAAGTGACAGGGGAAGTCACACCTAGGCCGACGACTGGGGGCGGTCCGAAGCCACCTTCGTTAATCCGGGTACGAGCTGACGCACCCAACTCAACGAATCCACGGGAAGTAACGGTCAGTTTCGATCCAAAGGACAAAGCGGTCCGGCGGACAGTGAAAAGGTTGAGGAGGAATCCACAAGGACGGAAGCGCGACTCAGACTGCGCGGAGAAGAGAGGAGTATCCCGTAGGAGTCCGTTGCCGGTGGTGAACTCTGGCCTTTTGGAGATCAGAGATTCTGAACTCCCCGTCGCAAACTCGTCAGTAGGGGGGCGTGCTACTACTGAAGTAGACGCTCTTACCCGTCAAGCGGTCGTTCCAGACCAAGGTCCAGAGTACGATTCAGATTCGGAAGTGGAAGCTGCTATCCGAGAGTTAGCACTTCCAGTAGGGGGGTCTCCATTATCATTGATGGTCGACCCGGGAGAGAATGTGAGACAGGAAGGCTCAGTAAGGACTGAGATTCCTAGTAAGAGTACAGGACGGCGAAGGAGATGCCGAGCTGTGGCGCTGGACTCCGACAGAGCTCCGATCCAGCGGCCACCGACAGACTCCGCCCGTCAGTATGTTTTGGTGACCGGGTCTGACGAAGATCCCGTACCAGCCCAGAGCTACAGCGAAGCTCCTAGAGTTAGTAAAGACTGTACTGAGAACGATTCCGACATGGAGGATGACGCTCCAGTAACTTTGGTGGTTCCAGCCTTGGTTCATCAGAGTGCGGAAGGTGACTATTAGGGAGTTAACGTAAAATTAGCTTTTGTCGGTTGTTTCGTTTGGAAATAACTTCGACCAAGTTAAACTCTTTAGTAGGGGGGTGTCGCAGGGCAGGCTCGCCGCGCTCCTACGATGATTTTTTTTGTGTATGGTCACCTTTAGTGAGCCATTTTTACACTTAATAACTCTCAATTTTCACCTAGAAGCCAGTCGAATAATATTAGATTTTTTGCATTATATTCAGGTCACTAGTCTAGTCTCACCCTGTATGATGTAAAGTCCCAATCTCCACCCAGTGGAACTCCACTGTACGTAGTTTTACCGATTTACCGGAAATTCCTGACTAGTTTTCAATTTTATTAATTTGTGGCCCCAAACAGTCGAGCACCCGGTATACAGAACACTTAGAGCAAGGTTTCGACACGCTAGTCTCTTGTTGGGTGGAAAGATTCCGTGGCTCCATTTGTTTTCACAAATTATTTTATTTCAATTCGATTTCTCATCAGGTTGGCCAAATCGGAAAACGGGTATAGATTCCTCGGCGAAGGAATACGTGTATTTCTTCAGCGTTCAAGAATCACGTTGGTTTATGGTTTTTTTCGGGGCTCTCCGAATATCGGACCGCCCTAGGAATCGAGATATCTGAAATTCTGACTTTCAATATCTCCCTAGATCTGGGGAGTATTTAGTGACTTTTGTCAAATACTCCCTAGAAAACGCAGGTAACGGGACTTTAACGGTCATTTGCCCAAATCCCGCGCGTTTTCGCGAGCTAGGGTTTTGTTCAGCCAAGGGCGACGCCCACTTTGGCCCTCTAGGCCAATGGGTGTCGCGGATTCAGCAGTCAGGATTGCATAAATATGCAAGCAGCGAAGCGGCAGACAGCCACTCTTTCTTGTCGAATTGCAGTGTAATAATCAATTTTGTGTTTCCGTTAAATAACTTACGTTTGTTTGGCTTTGCCTTTTGTCTCTGCAATTCATCGTTTTGGCTAGCAGTTAGAGTCAGGTTCTCGGTAATAATAATTCAGTTCACAGTAGATTCATAACGTTTTGTTTCAATCTTAAAAGGGGTTAGACTCACTTGTACGGATTACAGGTGTTTTATTCGCGCTACGAAAGTACGTTGATAGGCAGTTTAACTCTCGAGCAATAATCAGTGTAAAGTGATCTTTTGCAACGGACACTTAGGGATTTAACTTCATCAAAGTTATTTCCCGACTTAATACCTGTACGCGACGTTGACGAAAAATCCCCATCGTATGAAAAGGGGTCAGGCACCAAAACGAGATCTCACCTGATACAATCGGCTCGATCGTAGAGTTCCACGAAGATTGTATCGTTCGAGCTTAAATTCCTCGGCCTGTCAAGACATCATTAGCTGCGACTTTGTCGTTGGCGAGCCACATTTCCTGTGGTACCTAGGGGTTTCGCGTCCTTCCCATACCTATTTCCTGCGGCTGTTCTCGGCTTTTCCACCTGAGACAGTCTGGTTAGGCTCCGTGATCCTTTACCCAAATCTCTGTCTTGGTTTTTGTCACATCCAGTTGCAATTTTTAAAGTAAAATTTTTCAAGTTTAATTTTCCTTTTGGTGCTTCACACAATTTTTGAAGTTAGGAAATTTTATTTAGATAGTTTTTCTAAACCGTGAATCCTTCCTCCCTCGTCCATTTCCCGGCGAGGTCTTGTTAGGTGTTAGGTTAGTTAGCTATAGGGTGACCCTTCTCATCGTCACACTTGAGTTGGGTCGACGCGAGGTCGATTTTAGTGCACTTCTCCTTTGCCACACACTTGCACACGCAAGTAGCCCGACAATACATTACAGCCGTAATTGTTTGTCCCTTAGAGCAATGACGAATATGAGATTGAGATCTCATATGCTCGCGGAGGAGAATACCCAAGCCGTGTTCGCCGGCGCTGGGCTTTCTCGGACACCTCCGCCGTCGGGTGACTTAGACGCCAGGCGTCTATTCCCCGAAGCGTCGCGACGCCTCGACGGAGACGTCCCCCAGGTACGTACTACCGGGGAAAATCGTGAGTTGACGATGTCAACTACCTTGTCCCCGAGAAGTGTGCTGGACCAAGGTACTTTAGAGTCGAGCTTAGACGGAGGGAGGCAGCCTTCCCCGTCGGCTCAGGTAGGGTTAGTAATCGATTCCGCGGGAGTTGTCACAACTCCACCTTTGGAAGCCCGTTTAGAGCAATTTAGAATAACGAGAAATGTTTCTGTTTGTAGGTCGGAGGGCTACTCAGGAGTCCATGCTGGCGAAGCTCGTGAGGTACGCCCCTTCCGAATGCGCCGAAGCGCTCCGAGGTCATTGGGTGTGCCTCACGCACCACAGCGGAGGCCACAGGATACAGATGTGCATACCCTAAAGGAACCGGGTGATGCTGAGGCCCTAGTGGAGGAACTAGGGGGTGGTGGAAGGCTCTCGGAGGGAGTTGGGGATGCTCGCATTCCCATATCTCTCCAGGGGCGGGTTCAGTGTACCTCCCAAGGGAATCACTATGCACAGCCTGAATATGCAACAAGAGCTACGAAGGCAGATTTCGTGACGGGTGTCGGCAGGGACACGGAAGTTGCCACCCGAAATCCCTGGGTGACGACGTCCTTGCCCTCCAGGCAACTAGGAGCAGAGCGGTGGGTGGCTGAAGATGGGTTCGGAGGAATCCGAAACTTTGCGGAAGCCGTCCATCCACTCCTTTTTACGAGACAGTTGTCCTGAATTGTCCCGACTTGTTCCGACTTGTCCCGACTTGTCTTGACTTGTTCCGACCTGTCCCGACTTGTTCTGTTTTGTCCCGACTTGTCCTGACTTGTACCGACTTGTCCCGACTTGTCCTGTATTGTCCAAACTTGTCCCGACTTGTACCGACTTGTCCCGACTTGTCCCAGATTGTCCAAACTTGTCCCGACTAGTACCGAGTTGTCCCGACTTGTCATGACTTGTCCCGACTTGTACTGACTTGTCCCGACTTGTCCCGACTTGTAATGACTTGTCAAGACTTGTCCTGACTTGGCCCGACTTGTTCCTACGTGTCCCGACTTGTCTTGACTTGTACCGACTTGTCCCGACTTGTACCGGATATTCCAAACTTGTCCCGACTTGTACGGACTAGCACGACTTGTCCGGACTTGTTCTGACTTGTTCCGACTTGTTCCGACTTGTCCCGACTTGTACCGACTTGTACCGACTTGTCTCGACTTGTACCGAATTGTCCCGACTTGTCCCGAATTGTCCAAACTTGTCCCGACTTGTGCCGACTTGTCCAGAGTTGTCCTGAATTGTCCCGACTTGTTCCGACTTGTCCCGACTTGTCTTGACTTGTTCCGACCTGTCCCAACTTGTTTTGTTTTGTCCCGACTTGTACCGACTTGTACCGACTTGTCCCGACTTGTACCGACTTGTCCCGACTTGTCCCGGATTGTCCAAACTTGTCCCGACTTGTACCGACTTGTCCCGACTTGTCCCGGATTGTCCAAACTTGTTTCGACTTGTACCGAGTTGTCCCGACTTGTCCCGACTTGTACCGACTTGTCCCGAATTGTCCCGACTTGTTCCGACTCGTCCCGACTTTTAATGACTTGTCAAGACTTGTCCTGACTTGGCCTCACTTGTTCTTACTTGTCCTGACTTGTCTTGACTTGTACCGACTTGTCCCGACTTGTACCCACTTGTCCCGACTTGTCCCGTTTTGTATGAACTTGTCCCGACTTGTACCGACTAGTCCAGACTTGTCCTGACTTGTTCCGACTTGTCCTGACTTTTCACGACTTATACCGCCTTGTCCCGACTTGTACCGACTTGTCCCGACTTGTCCCGACTTGTTCCGTATTGTCCAAACTTGTCCCGACTTGTCCCGACTTGTCTTGACTTGTACCGACTTGTCCCGACTTGTCCCGACTTGCACCGACTTGTCCGGAGTTGTACCGACTTGTTTCGACTTGTCCCGACTTGTTCTGACTTGTCACGACTTGTCCCGACTTATCTCGACTTGTTCCGACTTATCCCGACTTGTCCTGACTTGTCCCGACTTGTCCCGACTTGTCCCGACTTGTCCCGACTTGTCCCAAATTGTCCAAACTTGTCCCGACTTGTGCCGACTAGTCCAGAGTTGTCCTGAATTGTACCGTCTTGTCCCGACTTGTCCCGACTTGTTCCGACTTGTCCCGTCTTGTACCGACTTTTACCGACTTGTCCCGACTTGTCCCGAATTGTCCAAACTTGTCCCGACTTGTGCCGACTTGTCCAGATTTGTCCTGAATTGTCCCGACTTGTTCCGACATGTCCCGACTTGTCTTGACTTGTTCCGACCTGTCCCGACTTGTTCTGTTTTGTCCCGACTTGTCCTGACTTGTACCGACTTGTCCCGACTTGTTCCGGATTGTCCAAACTTGTCATAACTTGTACCGACTTGTCCCAACTTGTCCCGGATTGTCCAAGCTTGTCCCGACTTGTAATGACTTGTCAAGACTTGTCCTGACTTGGCCCAACTTGTTTCTACTTGTCCCGACTCGTCTTGACTTCTCCCGACTTGTCCAAACTTGTCCCGACTTGTACCGACTTGTCCCAACTTATCCCGGATTGTCCAAACTTGTACCAACTTTTACCGATATGTTCTGACTTGTCCTGACTTGTTCCGACTTGTCTTGACTTGTACCAACTTGTCCTGACTTGTTCTGACTTGTCACGTCTTGTCCCGACTTGTCCCGACTTGTCCAGACTTGTCCAGACTTGTCCCGACTTGTCCCAACTTGTCCCGACTTGTCACATTTGTTACTGTTCATAATATTTGTTGGATTGACAAAAAATCTGAAAGCTCATTTTCCGACCCGACCCGACATAATTGCGATTAGAGTCCAAGACGATAAGATGAATATTAGTGCCATAACATTGACTCGATTTGACCTTGTGAAGTGCATTTTTTTTTTCAGAAAAAAAAAAATTTAATTTCTCGCCGTTTTGAAAAATTTTGGCGAGATGATTCGATACCAAATTATTCAGAAATGGACTGACTAACAATATTTCTTGAATTTTTTTATAATTGAATTTTTGCTGAAATATTCGAAACAAATATTAAAATCTTTGTTTTTTTTTGTTATTTTCATTTTTTTTCCACAAAATACTTCAAAGAAGTCTAAATAAAATTCCAGAAGAAAGTCTGGGTGAAGAAGTCCTGGAGGAAATTCCGTGTAAAATGTCCAAATGAAATGAAGACTTGTCACGTCTTGTCCTGACTTGTCCCGACTTGTCCTGACTAGTCCCGACTTGTCCTGTCTTGTACCGACTTGTCCCGACTTGTCCCGGATTGTCCAAACTTGTCCTGACTTATAATGACTTGTTAAGACTTGTCCTGACTTGGCCCGACTTGTTCCTACTTGTCCCGACTTGTCTTGGCTTGTACCGAATTGTCCCGACTTGAACCGGATATTCCATACTTGTCCCGACTTGTACGGACTTGTCCCGACTTGTTCCGACTTGTTCTGACTTGTTCCGACTTGTCCCGACTTGTACCGACTTGTACCGACTTGTCCCGACTTGTACCGACTTGTCCCGACTTGTCCCGAATTGTACAAACTTGTCCCGACTTGTGCCGACTTGTCCAGAGTTGTCCTGAATTGTCCCGACTTGTTCCGACTTGTCCCGGATTGTCCAAACTTGTCCAAACTTGTCCCGACTTGTACCGACTTGTCCCGACTTGTCCCGACTTGTCCCGACTTTTCCCGGATTGTTTAAACTTGTCCTGACTTGTACCGACTTGTCTCGACTTGTCCCGACTTGTCCCGACTTGTCTTGACTTGTCCCAACTTGTCTTGACTTTTACCAACTTGTACCGACATGTTCTGACTTGTCCTGACTTGTTCCGACTTGTTCCGACTTGTCCCGACTTGTCTTGACTTGTACCAACTTGTCCCGACTTGTTCCGACTTGTCTCGTCTTGTCCCGACTAGTCCAGACTTGTTCAGACTTGTCCCGACTTGTTCCAACTTGTCCCGACTTGTCACATTTGTTATGGTTCATAATATTTGTTAGATTGACAAAAAATCTGAATGCTCATTTCCCGACCCGACCCGACATAATTACGAATATAGTCCAAGACGATAAGATGAATATTAGTGCCATAACATTGACTCAATTTGACCTTGTGAAGTGAACATTCTTTTTCAGAAAAAAAAAATTTAATTTCTTGCCGTTATGAAAAATTTTGGAGAGATGATTCGATACCAAAATATTCAGAAATGGACTGACTTCAATATTTTATGAAATTTTTGTTATAATTGAATTTTTGCTGAAATATTCGAAACAAATATTAAAATCTTTGTTTTTTTTGGTAATTTTCATTTTTTTTCCACAAAATACTTCAAAGAAGTCTAAATAAAATTCCAAGAAGAAAGTCTGGGTGAAGAAGTCCAGGGGGAAACTCCGTGTAAATTGTCCACATGAAATGAAGACTTGTCACGTCTTGTCCTGACTTGTCCCGACTTGTCCTGACTAGTCCCGACTTGTCCCGGATTGTCCAAACTTGTCCTGACTTATAATGACTTGTCAAGACTTGTCCTGACTTGGCCCGACTTGTTCCTACTTGTCCCGACTTGTCTTGACTTGTACCGACTCGTCCCGACTTGTACGGGATATTCCAAACTTGTCCCGACTTGTACGGACTTGTCCCGAATTGTCCCGACTTGTTCTGACTTGTTTCGACTTGTCCCGACTTGTACCGACTTGTACCGACTTGTCCCGACTTGTCCCGAATTGTCCAAACTTGTTCCGACTTGTGCCGACTTGTCCAGAGTTGTCCCGGATTGTCCAAACTTGTCCCGACTTGTACCGACTTGTCCCGACTTGTCCCGGATTGTCCAAACTTGTCCCGACTTGTACCGAGTTGTCCCGACTTGTCCCGACTTGTACCGACTGGTCCCGACTTGTAATGATTTGTCAAGACTTGTCCTGCCTTGGCCTGACTTGTTCCTACTTGTCCCAACTTGTCATGACTCGTACCGACTTGTCCCGACTTGTACCCACTTGTCCCGACTTGTCCCGTTTTGTCCAGACTTGTCCCGACTTGTACCGACTAGTCCAGACTTGTCCTGACTTGTCCTGACTTGTCCCGACTTGTCCTGACTTTTCACGACTCATACCGCCTTGTCCCGACTTGTCCCGACTTGTTTTGACTTGTCACGACTTGTCTCGACTTGTTCCGACTTATCCCGACTTGTCCTGACTTGTCCCGACTTGTCCCAACTTGTCCCGACTTGTCCCAACTTGTTCCGACTTGTCCCGACTTGTACCGACTTGTACCGACTTGTCCCGACTTGTACCGACTTGTCTAGAGTTGTCCCGAATTGTCCCGACTTGTTCCGACTTGTCCCGACTTGTCTTGACTTGTTCCGACCTGTCCCGACTTGTTCTGTTTTGTCCCGACTTGTCCCGATTTGTCCCGGATTGTCCCAGATTGTCCAAACTTGTCCCGACTTGTACCGACTTGTCCCGACTTGTCCCGGATTGTCCAAACTTGTCCCGACTTGTACCGAGTTGTCCCGACTTGAACCGACTTGTCCAGAGTTGTCCCGAATTGTCCCGACTTGTTCCGACTTGTCCTGACTTGTCTTGACTTGTTCCGACCTGTCCCGACTTGTTCTGTTTTGTCCCGACTTGTCCTGACTTGAACCGACTTGTCCCGACTTGTCCCGGATTGTCCCGGATTGTCCAAACTTGTCCCGACTTGTACCGACTTGTCTCGACTTGTCCAGGATTGTCCAAACTTGTCCCGACTTGTACCGAGTTGTCCCGACTTGTACCGACTTGTCCCGACTTGTCCCGACTTGTAGTGACTTGTCAAGACTTGTCCTGACTTGGCCCGACTTGTTCCCACTTGTCCCGACGTATCTTGACTTGTACCGACTTGTCCCGACTTGTACCCACTTGTCCCGACTTGTCCTGTTTTGTCCAGACTTGTCCCGAATTGTACCGACTTGTCCCGACTTGTCCCGACTTGTCCCGACTTGTCCCGACTTGTTCCGGATTGTCCAAACTTGTCCTGACTTGTACCGACTTGTCCCGACTTTTCTTGATTTGTCCCGACTTGTACCGACTTGTCCCGACTTGTCCCGGATTGTCCAAACTTGTCCCGACTTGTACCGACTTGTACGGACTTGTCCCGACTTGTTCCGACTTGTTCTGACTTGTCACGTCTTGTCCCGACTTGTCTCGACTTGTCCCGACTTGTCCCGACTTGTCCCGACTTGTCTCGACTTGTACCAACTTGTACTGACATGTTCTGACTTGTCCTGACGTGTTCCGACTTGTCTTGACTTGTACCAACTTGTCCTGACTTGTTCTGATTTAACACGTCTTGTCCCGACTTGTCCAGACTTGTCCAGACTTGTCCAGAGTTGTCCCGACTTGTCCCAACTTGTCCCGACTTGTCACATTTGTTATGGTTCATAATATTTGTTGGATTGACAAAAAATCTGAAAGCTCATTTCCCGACCCGACCCGACATAATTGCGATTAGAGTCCAAGACGATAGGATGAATATTAGTGCCATAACATTGACTCGATTTGACCTTGTGAAGTGCATTTTTTTTTTCAGAAAAAAAAAATTTAATTTCTCGCCCTTTTGAAAAATTTTGGCGAGATGATTCAATACCAAATTATTCAGAAATGGACTGACTAACAATATTTTTTGAATTTTTTTATAATTGAATTTTTGCTGAAATATTCGAAACAAATATTAAAATCTTTGTTTTTTTTTTGTAATTTTTATTTTTTTTCCACAAAATACTTCAAAGAAGTCTAAATAAAATTCCAAGAAGAAAGTCTGGGTGAAGAAGTCCTGGTGGAAATTCCGTGTAAAATGTCCAAATGAAATGAAGACTTGTCACGTCTTGTCCTGACTTGTCCCGACTTGTTCTGTTTTGTCCCGACTTGTCCTGACTTTTACCGACTTGTCCCGGATTGTCCCGGATTTTCCAAACTTGTCCCGACTTGTCCCGACTTGTAATGACTTGTCAAGACTTGTCCTGACTTGGCCTGACTTGTTCCTACTCGTCCCGAACTTTCTTGACTTGTACCGCCTTGTCCCGAATTGTACCCACTTGTCCCGACTTGTCCCGATTTGTCCAGACTTTTCCCGACTTGTACTGACTTGTCCCGACTTGTCCCGACTTGTCCCGACTTGTTCCGAATTGTCCAAACTTGTCACATTTGTTATGGTTCATAATATTTGTTGGATTGACAAAAAATCTGAAAGCTCATTTCCCGACCCGACCCGACATAATTACGAATATAGTCCAAGACGATAAGATGAATATTAGTGCCATAACATTGACTCGATTTGACCTTGTGAAGTGAACATTCTTTTTCAGAAAAAAAAATTTAATTTCTTGCCGTTATGTAAAATTTTGGAGAGATGATTCGATACCAAAATATTCAGAAATGGACTGACTTCAATATTTTATGAAATTTTTGTTATAATTGAATTTTTGCTGAAATATTCGAAACAAATATTAAAATTTTTGTTTTTTTTGGTAATTTTCATTTTTTTTCCACAAAATACTTCAAAGAAGTCTAAATAAAATTCCAAGAAGAAAGTCTGGGTGAAGAAGTCCAGGGGGAAACTCCGTGTAAATTGTCCACATGAAATGAAGACTTGTCACGTCTTGTCCTGACTTGTCCCGACTTGTCCTGACTAGTCCCGACTTGTCCTGACTTGTACCGACTTGTCCCGATTTGTTCCGACTTGTCTCGACTTGTACCAACTTGTACCGAAATATTCTGACTTGTCCTGTCTTGTTCCGACTTGTTTTGACTTGTACCAACTTGTCCTGACTTGTTCTGACTTAACACGTCTTGTCCCGACTTGTCCAGACTTGTCCAGACTTGTCCCGACTTGTCCCAACTTGTCACATTTGTTATGGTTCATAATATTTGTTGGATTGACAAAAAATCTGAAAGCTCTTTTCCCGACCCGACCCGACATAATTACGAATATAGTCCAAGACGATAAGATGAATATTAGTGCCATAACATTGACTCGATTTGACCTTGTGAAGTGAACATTCTTTTACAGAAAAAAAAAAATTAATTTCTTGCCGTTATGAAAAATTTTGGAGAGATGATTCGATACCAAAATATTCAGAAATGGACTGACTTCAATATTTTATGAAATTTTTGTTATAATTGAATTTTTGCTGAAATATTCGAAACAAATATTAAAATCCTTGTTTTTTTTTGAAAATTTCAATTTTTTTCCACAAAATACTTCAAAGAAGTCTAAATAAAATTCCAAGAAGAAAGTCTGGGTGAAGAAGTCCAGGGGGAAACTCCGTGTAAATTGTCCACATGAAATGAAGACTTGTCACGTCTTGTCCTGACTTGTCCCGACTTGTCCTGACTAGTCCCGACTTGTCCTGACTTGTACCGACTTGTCCCGACTTGTCCCGGATTGTCCAAACTTGTCCTGACTTATAATGACTTGTCAAGACTTGTCCTGACTTGGCCCGACTTGTTCCTACTTGTCCCGACTTGTCTTGACTTGTACCGACTTGTCCCGACTTGTACCCACTTGTCCCGACTTGTCCTGTTTTGTCCAGACTTGTCCCGAATTGTACCGACTTGTCCCGACTTGTCCCGACTTGTCCCGACTTATCCCGACTTGTTCCGGATTGTCCAAACTTGTCCTGACTTGTACCGACTTGTCCCGACTTTTCCCGATTTGTCCCGACTTGTACCGACTTGTCCCGACTTGTCCCGGATTGTCCAAACTTGTCCCGACTTGTCCCGACTTGTTCTGACTTGTCACGTCTTGTCCCGACTTGTCTCGACTTGTCCCGACTTGTCCCGACTTGTCCCGACTTGTCTCGACTTGTACCAACTTGTACCGACATGTTCTGACTTGTCCTGACGTGTTCCGACTTGTCTTGACTTGTACCAACTTGTCCTGACTTGTTCTGATTTAACACGTCTTGTCCCGACTTGTCCAGACTTGTCCAGACTTGTCCAGACTTGTCCAGACTTGTCCCGACTTGTCCCAACTTGTCCCGACTTGTCACATTTGTTATGGTTCATAATATTTGTTGGATTGACAAAAAATCTGAAAGCTCATTTCCCGACCCGACCCGACATAATTGCGATTAGAGTCCAAGACGATAGGATGAATATTAGTGCCATAACATTGACTCGATTTGACCTTGTGAAGTGCATTTTTTAAAAAAAAAAAAAAAAATTTAATTTCCCGCCGTTTTGAAAAATTTTGGCGAAATCATTCGAAACCAAATTATTCAGAAATGGACTGACTAACAATATTTTTTATAATTGAATTTTTGCTGAAATATTCGAAACAAATATTAAAATCTTTGTTTTTTTTTTGTTATTTTTATTTTTTTTCCACAAAATACTTCAAAGAAGTCTAAATAAAATTCCAAGAAGAAAGTCTGGGTGAAGAAGTCCTGGTGGAAATTCCGTGTAAAATGTCCAAATGAAATGAAGACTTGTCACGTCTTGTCCTGACTTGTCCCGACTTGTCCTGACTAGTCCCGACTTGTCCTGTCTCGTACCGACTTGTCCCGACTTGTCCCGGATTGTTCAAACTTGTCCCGACTTGTAATGACTTGTCAAGACTTGTCCTGACTTGGCCCGACTTGTTCCTACTTGTCCCGACTTGTCTTGACTTGTACCGAATTGTCCCGACTTGTACCGGATATTCCATACTTGTCCCGACTTGTACGGACTTGTCCCGACTTGTCCCGACTTGTTCTGACTTGTTCCGACTTGTTCCGACTTGTCCCGACTTGTACCGACTTGTACCGACGTGTCCCGACTTGTACCGACTTGTCCCGACTTGTCCCGAATTGTCCAAACTTGTCCCGACTTGTGCCGACTTGTCCAGAGTTGTCCTGAATTGTCCCGACTTGTTCCGACTTGTCCCGACTTGTTCCGACTTGTCCCGACTTGTCTTGACTTGTTCCGACCTGTCCCGACTTGTTCTGTTTTGTCCCGACTTGTCCTGACTTGTACCGACTTGTCCCGACTTGTCCTGTATTGTCCAAACTTGTCCCGACTTGTACCGACTTGTACCGACTTGTCCCAGATTGTCCAAACTTGTCCCGACTAGTACCGAGTTGTCCCGACTTGTCATGACTTGTCCCGACTTGTACTGACTTGTCCCGACTTGTCCCGACTTGTAATGACTTGTCAAGACTTGTCCTGACTTGGCCCGACTTGTTCCTACGTGTCCCGACTTGTCTTGACTTGTACCGACTTGTCCCGACTTGTACCGGATATTCCAAACTTGTCCCGACTTGTACGGACTTGCACGACTTGTCCGGACTTGTTCTGACTTGTTCCGACTTGTTCCGACTCGTCCCGACTTGTACCGACTTGTATTGACTTGTCTCGACTTGTACCGACTTGTCCGAATTGTCCAAGCTTGTCCCGACTTGTGCCGACTTGTCCAGAGTTGTCCTGAATTGTCCCGACTTGTTCCGACTTGTCCCGACTTGTCTTGACTTGTTCCGACCTGTCCCGACTTGTTTTGTTTTGTCCCGACTTGTACCGACTTGTACCGACTTGTCCCGACTTGTACCGACTTGTCCCGACTTGTCCCGGATTGTCCAAACTTGTCCCGACTTGTACCGACTTGTCCCGACTTGTCCCGGATTGTCCAAACTTGTTTCGACTTGTACCGAGTTGTCCCGACTTGTCCCGACTTGTACCGACTTGTCCCGAATTGTCCCGACTTGTTCCGACTTGTCCCAACTTTTAATGACTTGTCAAGACTTGTCCTGACTTGGCCTCACTTGTTCTTACTTGTCCTGACTTGTCTTGACTTGTACCGACTTGTCCCGACTTGTACCCACTTGTCCCGACTTGTCCCGTTTTGTATGAACTTGTCCCGACTTGTACCGACTAGTCCAGACTTGTCCTGACTTGTCCCGACTTGTCCTGACTTTTCACGACTTATACCGCCTTGTCCCGACTTGTACCGACTTGTCCCGACTTGTCCCGACTTGTTCCGTATTGTCCAAACTTGTCCCGACTTGTCCCGACTTGTCTTGACTTGTACCGACTTGTCCCGACTTGCACCGACTTGTCCCGAGTTGTACCGACTTGTTTCGACTTGTCCCGACTTGTTCTGACTTGTCACGACTTGTCCCGACTTATCTCGACTTGTTCCGTCTTATCCCGACTTGTCCTGACTTGTCCCGACTTGTCCCGACTTGTCCCGACTTGTCCCGACTTGTCCCAAATTGTCCAAACTTGTCCCGACTTGTGCCGACTAGTCCAGAGTTGTCCTGAATTGTCCCGTCTTGTCCCGACTTGTCCCGACTTGTTCCGACTTGTCCCGTCTTGTACCGACTTTTACCGACTTGTCCTGACTTGTACCGACTTGTCACGACTTGTCCCGAATTGTCCAAACTTGTCCCGACTTGTGCCGACTTGTCCAGATTTGTCCTGAATTGTCCCGACTTGTTCCGACATGTCTTGACTTGTCTTGACTTGTTCCGACCTGTCCCGACTTGTTCTGTTTTGTACCGACTTGTCCTGACTTGTACCGACTTGTCCCGACTTGTTCCGGATTGTCCAAACTTGTCATAACTTGTACCGACTTGTCCTAACTTGTCCCGGATTGTCCAAGCTTGTCCCGACTTGTAATGACTTGTCAAAACTTGTCCTGACTTGGCCCAACTTGTTTCTACTTGTCCCGACTCGTCTTGACTTCTCCCAACTTGTCCAAACTTGTCCCGACTTCTACCGACTTGTCCCAACTTATCCCGGATTGTCCAAACTTGTCCCAACTTGTCTTGACTTGTACCAACTTGTACCGATATGTTCTGACTTGTCCTGACTTGTTCCGACTTGTCTTGACTTGTACCAACTTGTCCTGACTTGTTCTGACTTGTCACGTCTTGTCCCGACTTGTCCCGACTTGTATAGACTTGTCCAGACTTGTCCCGACTTGTCCCAACTTGTCCCGACTTGTCACATTTGTTATGGTTCATAATATTTGTTGGATTGACAAAAAATCTGAAAGCTCATTTTCCGACCCGACCCGACATAATTGCGATTAGAGTCCAAGACGATAAGATGAATATTAGTGCCATAACATTGACTCGATTTGACCTTGTGAAGTGCATTTTTTTTTTTCAGAAAAAAAAAAATTTAATTTCTCGCCGTTTTGAAAAATTTTGGCGAGATGATTCGATACCAAATTATTCAGAAATGGACTGACTAACAATATTTCTTGAATTTTTTTATAGTTGAATTTTTGCTGAAATATTCGAAACAAATATTAAAATCTTTGTTTTTTTTTGTAATTTTCATTTTTTTTCCACAAAATACTTCAAAGAAGTCTAAATAAAATTCCAAGAAGAAAGTCTGGGTGAAGAAGTCCTGGTGGAAATTCCGTGTAAAATGTCCAAATGAAATGAAGACTTGTCACGTCTTGTCCTGACTTGTCCCGACTTGTCCTGACTAGTCCCGACTTGTCCTGTCTTGTACCGACTTGTCCCGACTTGTCCCGGATTGTCCAAACTTGTCCCGCCTTGTAATGACTTGTCAAGACTTGTCCTGCCTTGGCCCGACTTGTTCCTACTTGTCCCGACTTGTCTTGACTTGTACCGAATTGTCCCGACTTGAACCGGATATTCCATACTTGTCCCGACTTGTACGGACTTGTCCCGACTTGTTCTGACTTGTTCCGACTTGTCCCGACTTGTACCGACTTGTACCGACTTGTCCCGACTTGTACCGACTTGTCCCGACTTGTCCCGAATTGTCCAAACTTGTCCCGACTTGTGCCGACTTGTCCAGAGTTGTCCTGAATTGTCCCGACTTGTTCCGACTTGTCCCGACTTGTCTTGACTTGTTCCGACCTGTCCCGACTTGTTCTGTTTTGTCCCGACTTGTCCTGACTTGTACCGACTTGTCCCGACTTGTCCTGTATTGTCCAAACTTGTCCCGACTTGTACCGACTTGTACCGACTTGTCCCGACTTGTCCCGGATTGTCCAAACTTGTCCCGACTAGTACCGAGTTGTCCCGACTTGTCCCGACTTGTCCCGACTTGTCCCGAATTGTACCAACTTGTCCCGACTTGTCCCGACTTGTAATGACTTGTCAAGACTTGTCCTGACTTGGCCCGACTTGTTCCTACGTGTCCCGACTTGTCTTGACTTGTACCGACTTGTCCCGACTTGTAACGGATATTCCAAACTTGTCCCGACTTGTACGGACTTGTCCCGACTTGTCCGGACTTGTTCTGACTTGTTCCGACTTGTTCCGACTTGTCCCGACTTGTACCGACTTGTACCGACTTGTCCCGACTTGTACCAACTTTTACCGACATGTTCTGACTTTTCCTGACTTGTACCAACTTGTCCTGACTAGTTCTGACTTGTCACGTATTGTCCCGACTTGTCCCGACTTGTCCCGACTTGTCCCGAATTGTACCAACTTGTCCCGACTTGTCCCGACTTGTAATGACTTGTCAAGACTTGTCCTGACTTGGCCCGACTTGTTCCTACGTGTCCCGACTTGTCTTGACTTGTACCGACTTGTCCCGACTTGTAACGGATATTCCAAACTTGTCCCGACTTGTACGGACTTGTCCCGACTTGTCCGGACTTGTTCTGACTTGTTCCGACTTGTTCCGACTTGTCCCGACTTGTACCGACTTGTACCGACTTGTCCCGACTTGTACCAACTTTTACCGACATGTTCTGACTTTTCCTGACTTGTACCAACTTGTCCTGACTAGTTCTGACTTGTCACGTATTGTCCCGACTTGTCCCGACTTGTCCTGACTTGTCCCGACTTGTCTCGACTTGTCCCGACTTGTTCCGACTTGTCCTGACTTGTACCGACTTGTCCCGACTTGTACCGACTTGTCCCGAATTGTCCAAACTTGTCCCGACTTGTCAAGACTTGTCCTGAATTGTCCCGTCTTGTCCTGACTAGTTCCGACTTGTCCTGACTTGTCCCGACTTGTCCTGACTTGTACCGTCTTGTCCCGACTTGTACCGACTTGTCCCGACTTGTCCCAACTTGTTCCGACTTATTCCGACTTGTCCTGACTTGTCCCGACTTGTCCTGACTTGTTCCGACTTGTCCCGACTTGTACCGACTTGTCCCGACTTGTCCCGACTTGTACCGACTTGTCCCGACTTGTTTCGACTTGTTCCGACTTGTCCTGACTTGTACCGACTTGTCCCGACTTGTACTGACTTGTCCCGACTTGTTCCGACTTGTCCCGACTTGTACCGACTTGTCCCGACTTGTCCCGACTTGTACCGACTTGTCCCGACTTGTACCGACTTGTCCCGACTTGTATCGACTAGTCCCGAATTGTCCAAACTTGTCCCGACTTGTGCCGACTTGTCCAGAGTTGTCCTGATATGTACCGACTTGTTTCGACTTGTCTCGACTTGTCTTGACTTGTACCGACTTGTCCCGACTTGTCCCGAATTGTATGAACTTGTCCCGACTTGTACCGACTAGTCCAGACTTGTCCCGACTTGTACCGACTTGTCCCGACTTGTCCCGACTTGTACCGACTTGTCCCGACTTGTACCGACTTGTCCCGACTTGTATCGACTAGTCCCGAATTGTCCAAACTTGTCCCGACTTGTGCCGACTTGTCCAGAGTTGTCCTGATATGTACCGACTTGTTTCGACTTGTCTCGACTTGTCTTGACTTGTACCGACTTGTCCCGACTTGTCCCGTTTTGTATGAACTTGTCCCGACTTGTACCGACTAGTCCAGACTTGTCCTGACTTGTTCCGACTTGTCCTGACTTTTCACGACTTATACCGCCTTGTCCCGACTTGTACCGACTTGTCCCGACTTGTCCCGACTTGTTCCGTATTGTCCAAACTTGTCCCGACTTGTCCCGACTTGTCTTGACTTGTACCGACTTGTCCCGACTTGTCCCGACTTGCACCGACTTGTCCGGAGTTGTACCGACTTGTTTCGACTTGTCCCGACTTGTTCTGACTTGTCACGACTTGTCCCGACTTATCTCGACTTGTTCCGACTTATCCCGACTTGTCCTGACTTGTCCCGACTTGTCCCGACTTGTCCCGACTTGTCCCGACTTGTCCCAAATTGTCCAAACTTGTCCCGACTTGTGCCGACTAGTCCAGAGTTGTCCTGAATTGTACCGTCTTGTCCCGACTTGTCCCGACTTGTTCCGACTTGTCCCGTCTTGTACCGACTTTTACCGACTTGTCCCGACTTGTCCCGAATTGTCCAAACTTGTCCCGACTTGTGCCGACTTGTCCAGATTTGTCCTGAATTGTCCCGACTTGTTCCGACATGTCCCGACTTGTCTTGACTTGTTCCGACCTGTCCCGACTTGTTCTGTTTTGTCCCGACTTGTCCTGACTTGTACCGACTTGTCCCGACTTGTTCCGGATTGTCCAAACTTGTCATAACTTGTACCGACTTGTCCCAACTTGTCCCGGATTGTCCAAGCTTGTCCCGACTTGTAATGACTTGTCAAGACTTGTCCTGACTTGGCCCAACTTGTTTCTACTTGTCCCGACTCGTCTTGACTTCTCCCGACTTGTCCAAACTTGTCCCGACTTGTACCGACTTGTCCCAACTTATCCCGGATTGTCCAAACTTGTACCAACTTTTACCGATATGTTCTGACTTGTCCTGACTTGTTCCGACTTGTCTTGACTTGTACCAACTTGTCCTGACTTGTTCTGACTTGTCACGTCTTGTCCCGACTTGTCCCGACTTGTCCAGACTTGTCCAGACTTGTCCCGACTTGTCCCAACTTGTCCCGACTTGTCACATTTGTTACTGTTCATAATATTTGTTGGATTGACAAAAAATCTGAAAGCTCATTTTCCAACCCGACCCGACATAATTGCGATTAGAGTCCAAGACGATAAGATGAATATTAGTGCCATAACATTGACTCGATTTGACCTTGTGAAGTGCATTTTTTTTTTCAGAAAAAAAAAAAAATTAATTTCTCGCCGTTTTGAAAAATTTTGGCGAGATGATTCGATACCAAATTATTCAGAAATGGACTGACTAACAATATTTCTTGAATTTTTTTATAATTGAATTTTTGCTGAAATATTCGAAACAAATATTAAAATCTTTGTTTTTTTTTGTAATTTTCATTTTTTTTCCACAAAATACTTCAAAGAAGTCTAAATAAAATTCCAGAAGAAAGTCTGGGTGAAGAAGTCCTGGAGGAAATTCCGTGTAAAATGTCCAAATGAAATGAAGACTTGTCACGTCTTGTCCTGACTTGTCCCGACTTGTCCTGACTAGTCCCGACTTGTCCTGTCTTGTACCGACTTGTCCCGACTTGTCCCGGATTGTCCAAACTTGTCCTGACTTATAATGACTTGTTAAGACTTGTCCTGACTTGGCCCGACTTGTTCCTACTTGTCCCGACTTGTCTTGGCTTGTACCGAATTGTCCCGACTTGAACCGGATATTCCATACTTGTCCCGACTTGTACGGACTTGTCCCGACTTGTTCCGACTTGTTCTGACTTGTTCCGACTTGTCCCGACTTGTACCGACTTGTACCGACTTGTCCCGACTTGTACCGACTTGTCCCGACTTGTCCCGAATTGTACAAACTTGTCCCGACTTGTGCCGACTTGTCCAGAGTTGTCCTGAATTGTCCCGACTTGTTCCGACTTGTCCCGGATTGTCCAAACTTGTCCAAACTTGTCCCGACTTGTACCGACTTGTCCCGACTTGTCCCGACTTGTCCCGACTTTTCCCGGATTGTTTAAACTTGTCCTGACTTGTACCGACTTGTCTCGACTTGTCCCGACTTGTCCCGACTTGTCTTGACTTGTCCCAACTTGTCTTGACTTTTACCAACTTGTACCGACATGTTCTGACTTGTCCTGACTTGTTCCGACTTGTTCCGACTTGTCCCGACTTGTCTTGACTTGTACCAACTTGTCCCGACTTGTTCCGACTTGTCTCGTCTTGTCCCGACTAGTCCAGACTTGTTCAGACTTGTCCCGACTTGTTCCAACTTGTCCCGACTTGTCACATTTGTTATGGTTCATAATATTTGTTAGATTGACAAAAAATCTGAATGCTCATTTCCCGACCCGACCCGACATAATTACGAATATAGTCCAAGACGATAAGATGAATATTAGTGCCATAACATTGACTCAATTTGACCTTGTGAAGTGAACATTCTTTTTCAGAAAAAAAAAATTTAATTTCTTGCCGTTATGAAAAATTTTGGAGAGATGATTCGATACCAAAATATTCAGAAATGGACTGACTTCAATATTTTATGAAATTTTTGTTATAATTGAATTTTTGCTGAAATATTCGAAACAAATATTAAAATCTTTGTTTTTTTTGGTAATTTTCATTTTTTTTCCACAAAATACTTCAAAGAAGTCTAAATAAAATTCCAAGAAGAAAGTCTGGGTGAAGAAGTCCAGGGGGAAACTCCGTGTAAATTGTCCACATGAAATGAAGACTTGTCACGTCTTGTCCTGACTTGTCCCGACTTGTCCTGACTAGTCCCGACTTGTCCCGGATTGTCCAAACTTGTCCTGACTTATAATGACTTGTCAAGACTTGTCCTGACTTGGCCCGACTTGTTCCTACTTGTCCCGACTTGTCTTGACTTGTACCGACTCGTCCCGACTTGTACGGGATATTCCAAACTTGTCCCGACTTGTACGGACTTGTCCCGAATTGTCCCGACTTGTTCTGACTTGTTTCGACTTGTCCCGACTTGTACCGACTTGTACCGACTTGTCCCGACTTGTCCCGAATTGTCCAAACTTGTTCCGACTTGTGCCGACTTGTCCAGAGTTGTCCCGGATTGTCCAAACTTGTCCCGACTTGTACCGACTTGTCCCGACTTGTCCCGGATTGTCCAAACTTGTCCCGACTTGTACCGAGTTGTCCCGACTTGTCCCGACTTGTACCGACTGGTCCCGACTTGTAATGATTTGTCAAGACTTGTCCTGCCTTGGCCTGACTTGTTCCTACTTGTCCCAACTTGTCATGACTCGTACCGACTTGTCCCGACTTGTACCCACTTGTCCCGACTTGTCCCGTTTTGTCCAGACTTGTCCCGACTTGTACCGACTAGTCCAGACTTGTCCTGACTTGTCCTGACTTGTCCCGACTTGTCCTGACTTTTCACGACTCATACCGCCTTGTCCCGACTTGTCCCGACTTGTTTTGACTTGTCACGACTTGTCTCGACTTGTTCCGACTTATCCCGACTTGTCCTGACTTGTCCCGACTTGTCCCAACTTGTCCCGACTTGTCCCAACTTGTTCCGACTTGTCCCGACTTGTACCGACTTGTACCGACTTGTCCCGACTTGTACCGACTTGTCTAGAGTTGTCCCGAATTGTCCCGACTTGTTCCGACTTGTCCCGACTTGTCTTGACTTGTTCCGACCTGTCCCGACTTGTTCTGTTTTGTCCCGACTTGTCCCGATTTGTCCCGGATTGTCCCAGATTGTCCAAACTTGTCCCGACTTGTACCGACTTGTCCCGACTTGTCCCGGATTGTCCAAACTTGTCCCGACTTGTACCGAGTTGTCCCGACTTGAACCGACTTGTCCAGAGTTGTCCCGAATTGTCCCGACTTGTTCCGACTTGTCCTGACTTGTCTTGACTTGTTCCGACCTGTCCCGACTTGTTCTGTTTTGTCCCGACTTGTCCTGACTTGAACCGACTTGTCCCGACTTGTCCCGGATTGTCCCGGATTGTCCAAACTTGTCCCGACTTGTACCGACTTGTCTCGACTTGTCCAGGATTGTCCAAACTTGTCCCGACTTGTACCGAGTTGTCCCGACTTGTACCGACTTGTCCCGACTTGTCCCGACTTGTAGTGACTTGTCAAGACTTGTCCTGACTTGGCCCGACTTGTTCCCACTTGTCCCGACGTATCTTGACTTGTACCGACTTGTCCCGACTTGTACCCACTTGTCCCGACTTGTCCTGTTTTGTCCAGACTTGTCCCGAATTGTACCGACTTGTCTCGACTTGTCCCGACTTGTCCCGACTTGTCCCGACTTGTTCCGGATTGTCCAAACTTGTCCTGACTTGTACCGACTTGTCCCGACTTTTCTTGATTTGTCCCGACTTGTACCGACTTGTCCCGACTTGTCCCGGATTGTCCAAACTTGTCCCGACTTGTACCGACTTGTACGGACTTGTCCCGACTTGTTCCGACTTGTTCTGACTTGTCACGTCTTGTCCCGACTTGTCTCGACTTGTCCCGACTTGTCCCGACTTGTCCCGACTTGTCTCGACTTGTACCAACTTGTACTGACATGTTCTGACTTGTCCTGACATGTTCCGACTTGTCTTGACTTGTACCAACTTGTCCTGACTTGTTCTGATTTAACACGTCTTGTCCCGACTTGTCCAGACTTGTCCAGACTTGTCCAGACTTGTCCCGACTTGTCCCAACTTGTCCCGACTTGTCACATTTGTTATGGTTCATAATATTTGTTGGATTGACAAAAAATCTGAAAGCTCATTTCCCGACCCGACCCGACATAATTGCGATTAGAGTCCAAGACGATAGGATGAATATTAGTGCCATAACATTGACTCGATTTGACCTTGTGAAGTGCATTTTTTTTTCAGAAAAAAAAAATTTAATTTCTCGCCCTTTTGAAAATTTTTGGCGAGATGATTCAATACCAAATTATTCAGAAATGGACTGACTAACAATATTTTTTGAATTTTTTTATAATTGAATTTTTGCTGAAATATTCGAAACAAATATTAAAATCTTTGTTTTTTTTTTGTAATTTTTATTTTTTTTCCACAAAATACTTCAAAGAAGTCTAAATAAAATTCCAAGAAGAAAGTCTGGGTGAAGAAGTCCTGGTGGAAATTCCGTGTAAAATGTCCAAATGAAATGAAGACTTGTCACGTCTTGTCCTGACTTGTCCCGACTTGTTCTGTTTTGTCCCGACTTGTCCTGACTTTTACCGACTTGTCCCGGATTGTCCCGGATTTTCCAAACTTGTCCCGACTTGTCCCGACTTGTAATGACTTGTCAAGACTTGTCCTGACTTGGCCTGACTTGTTCCTACTCGTCCCGAACTTTCTTGACTTGTACCGCCTTGTCCCGAATTGTACCCACTTGTCCCGACTTGTCCCGATTTGTCCAGACTTTACCCGACTTGTACTGACTTGTCCCGACTTGTCCCGACTTGTCCCGACTTGTTCCGGATTGTCCAAACTTGTCACATTTGTTATGGTTCATAATATTTGTTGGATTGACAAAAAATCTGAAAGCTCATTTCCCGACCCGACCCGACATAATTACGAATATAGTCCAAGACGATAAGATGAATATTAGTGCCATAACATTGACTCGATTTGACCTTGTGAAGTGAACATTCTTTTTCAGAAAAAAAAATTTAATTTCTTGCCGTTATGTAAAATTTTGGAGAGATGATTCGATACCAAAATATTCAGAAATGGACTGACTTCAATATTTTATGAAATTTTTGTTATAATTGAATTTTTGCTGAAATATTCGAAACAAATATTAAAATTTTTGTTTTTTTTGGTAATTTTCATTTTTTTTCCACAAAATACTTCAAAGAAGTCTAAATAAAATTCCAAGAAGAAAGTCTGGGTGAAGAAGTCCAGGGGGAAACTCCGTGTAAATTGTCCACATGAAATGAAGACTTGTCACGTCTTGTCCTGACTTGTCCCGACTTGTCCTGACTAGTCCCGACTTGTCCTGACTTGTACCGACTTGTCCCGATTTGTTCCGACTTGTCTCGACTTGTACCAACTTGTACCGAAATATTCTGACTTGTCCTGTCTTGTTCCGACTTGTTTTGACTTGTACCAACTTGTCCTGACTTGTTCTGACTTAACACGTCTTGTCCCGACTTGTCCAGACTTGTCCAGACTTGTCCCGACTTGTCCCAACTTGTCACATTTGTTATGGTTCATAATATTTGTTGGATTGACAAAAAATCTGAAAGCTCATTTCCCGACCCGACCCGACATAATTACGAATATAGTCCAAGACGATAAGATGAATATTAGTGCCATAACATTGACTCGATTTGACCTTGTGAAGTGAACATTCTTTTACAGAAAAAAAAAATTTAATTTCTTGCCGTTATGAAAAATTTTGGAGAGATGATTCGATACCAAAATATTCAGAAATGGACTGACTTCAATATTTTATGAAATTTTTGTTATAATTGAATTTTTGCTGAAATATTCGAAACAAATATTAAAATCCTTGTTTTTTTTTGAAAATTTCAATTTTTTTCCACAAAATACTTCAAAGAAGTCTAAATAAAATTCCAAGAAGAAAGTCTGGGTGAAGAAGTCCAGGGGGAAACTCCGTGTAAATTGTCCACATGAAATGAAGACTTGTCACGTCTTGTCCTGACTTGTCCCGACTTGTCCTGACTAGTCCCGACTTGTCCTGACTTGTACCGACTTGTCCCGACTTGTCCCGTATTGTCCAAACTTGTCCTGACTTATAATGACTTGTCAAGACTTGTCCTGACTTGGCCCGACTTGTTCCTACTTGTCCCGACTTGTCTTGACTTGTACCGACTTGTCCCGACTTGTACCCACTTGTCCCGACTTGTCCTGTTTTGTCCAGACTTGTCCCGAATTGTACCGACTTGTCCCGACTTGTCCCGACTTGTCCCGACTTATCCCGACTTGTTCCGGATTGTCCAAACTTGTCCTGACTTGTACCGACTTGTCCCGACTTTTCCCGATTTGTCCCGACTTGTACCGACTTGTCCCGACTTGTCCCGGATTGTCCAAACTTGTCCCGACTTGTCCCGACTTGTTCTGACTTGTCACGTCTTGTCCCGACTTGTCTCGACTTGTCCCGACTTGTCCCGACTTGTCCCGACTTGTCTCGACTTGTACCAACTTGTACCGACATGTTCTGACTTGTCCTGACGTGTTCCGACTTGTCTTGACTTGTACCAACTTGTCCTGACTTGTTCTGATTTAACACGTCTTGTCCCGACTTGTCCAGACTTGTCCAGACTTGTCCAGACTTGTCCAGACTTGTCCCGACTTGTCCCAACTTGTCCCGACTTGTCACATTTGTTATGGTTCATAATATTTGTTGGATTGACAAAAAATCTGAAAGCTCATTTCCCGACCCGACCCGACATAATTGCGATTAGAGTCCAAGACGATAGGATGAATATTAGTGCCATAACATTGACTCGATTTGACCTTGTGAAGTGCATTTTTAAAAAAAAAAAAAAAAAATTTAATTTCCCGCCGTTTTGAAAAATTTTGGCGAAATCATTCGAAACCAAATTATTCAGAAATGGACTGACTAACAATATTTTTTATAATTGAATTTTTGCTGAAATATTCGAAACAAATATTAAAATCTTTGTTTTTTTTTGTAATTTTTATTTTTTTTCCACAAAATACTTCAAAGAAGTCTAAATAAAATTCCAAGAAGAAAGTCTGGGTGAAGAAGTCCTGGTGGAAATTCCGTGTAAAATGTCCAAATGAAATGAAGACTTGTCACGTCTTGTCCTGACTTGTCCCGACTTGTCCTGACTAGTCCCGACTTGTCCTGTCTCGTACCGACTTGTCCCGACTTGTCCCGGATTGTTCAAACTTGTCCCGACTTGTAATGACTTGTCAAGACTTGTCCTGACTTGGCCCGACTTGTTCCTACTTGTCCCGACTTGTCTTGACTTGTACCGAATTGTCCCGACTTGTACCGGATATTCCATACTTGTCCCGACTTGTACGGACTTGTCCCGACTTGTCCCGACTTGTTCTGACTTGTTCCGACTTGTTCCGACTTGTCCCGACTTGTACCGACTTGTACCGACGTGTCCCGACTTGTACCGACTTGTCCCGACTTGTCCCGAATTGTCCAAACTTGTCCCGACTTGTGCCGACTTGTCCAGAGTTGTCCTGAATTGTCCCGACTTGTTCCGACTTGTCCCGACTTGTCTTGACTTGTTCCGACCTGTCCCGACTTGTTCTGTTTTGTCCCGACTTGTCCTGACTTGTACCGACTTGTCCCGACTTGTCCTGTATTGTCCAAACTTGTCCCGACTTGTACCGACTTGTCCCGACTTGTCCCAGATTGTCCAAACTTGTCCCGACTAGTACCGAGTTGTCCCGACTTGTCATGACTTGTCCCGACTTGTACTGACTTGTCCCGACTTGTCCCGACTTGTAATGACTTGTCAAGACTTGTCCTGACTTGGCCCGACTTGTTCCTACGTGTCCCGACTTGTCTTGACTTGTACCGACTTGTCCCGACTTGTACCGGATATTCCAAACTTGTCCCGACTTGTACGGACTTGCACGACTTGTCCGGACTTGTTCTGACTTGTTCCGACTTGTTCCGACTCGTCCCGACTTGTACCGACTTGTACCGACTTGTCTCGACTTGTACCGACTTGTCCCGACTTGTCCCGAATTGTCCAAACTTGTCCCGACTTGTGCCGACTTGTCCAGAGTTGTCCTGAATTGTCCCGACTTGTTCCGACTTGTCCCGACTTGTCTTGACTTGTTCCAACCTGTCCCGACTTGTTTTGTTTTGTCCCGACTTGTACCGACTTGTACCGACTTGTCCCGACTTGTACCGACTTGTCCCGACTTGTCCCGGATTGTCCAAACTTGTCCCGACTTGTACCGACTTGTCCCGACTTGTCCCGGATTGTCCAAACTTGTTTCGACTTGTACCGAGTTGTCCCGACTTGTCCCGACTTGTACCGACTTGTCCCGAATTGTCCCGACTTGTTCCGACTTGTCCCAACTTTTAATGACTTGTCAAGACTTGTCCTGACTTGGCCTCACTTGTTCTTACTTGTCCTGACTTGTCTTGACTTGTACCGACTTGTCCCGACTTGTACCCACTTGTCCCGACTTGTCCCGTTTTGTATGAACTTGTCCCGACTTGTACCGACTAGTCCAGACTTGTCCTGACTTGTCCCGACTTGTCCTGACTTTTCACGACTTATACCGCCTTGTCCCGACTTGTACCGACTTGTCCCGACTTGTCCCGACTTGTTCCGTATTGTCCAAACTTGTCCCGACTTGTCCCGACTTGTCTTGACTTGTACCGACTTGTCCCGACTTGCACCGACTTGTCCCGAGTTGTACCGACTTGTTTCGACTTGTCCCGACTTGTTCTGACTTGTCACGACTTGTCCCGACTTATCTCGACTTGTTCCGTCTTATCCCGACTTGTCCTGACTTGTCCCGACTTGTCCCGACTTGTCCCGACTTGTCCCGACTTGTCCCAAATTGTCCAAACTTGTCCCGACTTGTGCCGACTAGTCCAGAGTTGTCCTGAATTGTCCCGTCTTGTCCCGACTTGTCCCGACTTGTCCCGACTTGTCCCAAATTGTCCAAACTTGTCCCGACTTGTGCCGACTAGTCCAGAGTTGTCCTGAATTGTCCCGTCTTGTCCCGACTTGTCCCGACTTGTTCCGACTTGTCCCGACTTGTACCGACTTGTCACGACTTGTCCCGAATTGTCCAAACTTGTCCCGACTTGTGCCGACTTGTCCAGATTTGTCCTGAATTGTCCCGACTTGTTCCGACATGTCTTGACTTGTCTTGACTTGTTCCGACCTGTCCCGACTTGTTCTGTTTTGTACCGACTTGTCCTGACTTGTACCGACTTGTCCCGACTTGTTCCGGATTGTCCAAACTTGTCATAACTTGTACCGACTTGTCCCAACTTGTCCCGGATTGTCCAAGCTTGTCCCGACTTGTAATGACTTGTCAAAACTTGTCCTGACTTGGCCCAACTTGTTTCTACTTGTCCCGACTCGTCTTGACTTCTCCCAACTTGTCCAAACTTGTCCCGACTTCTACCGACTTGTCCCAACTTATCCCGGATTGTCCAAACTTGTCCCAACTTGTCTTGACTTGTACCAACTTGTACCGATATGTTCTGACTTGTCCTGACTTGTTCCGACTTGTCTTGACTTGTACCAACTTGTCCTGACTTGTTCTGACTTGTCACGTCTTGTCCCGACTTGTCCCGACTTGTCCAGACTTGTCCAGACTTGTCCCGACTTGTCCCAACTTGTCCCGACTTGTCACATTTGTTATGGTTCATAATATTTGTTGGATTGACAAAAAATCTGAAAGCTCATTTTCCGACCCAACCCGACATAATTGCGATTAGAGTCCAAGACGATAAGATGAATATTAGTGCCATAACATTGACTCGATTTGACCTTGTGAAGTGCATTTTTTTTTTTCAGAAAAAAAAAAATTTAATTTCTCGCCGTTTTGAAAAATTTTGGCGAGATGATTCGATACCAAATTATTCAGAAATGGACTGACTAACAATATTTCTTGAATTTTTTTATAGTTGAATTTTTGCTGAAATATTCGAAACAAATATTAAAATCTTTGTTTTTTTTTGTAATTTTCATTTTTTTTCCACAAAATACTTCAAAGAAGTCTAAATAAAATTCCAAGAAGAAAGTCTGGGTGAAGAAGTCCTGGTGGAAATTCCGTGTAAAATGTCCAAATGAAATGAAGACTTGTCACGTCTTGTCCTGACTTGTCCCGACTTGTCCTGACTAGTCCCGACTTGTCCTGTCTTGTACCGACTTGTCCCGACTTGTCCCGGATTGTCCAAACTTGTCCCGCCTTGTAATGACTTGTCAAGACTTGTCCTGCCTTGGCCCGACTTGTTCCTACTTGTCCCGACTTGTCTTGACTTGTACCGAATTGTCCCGACTTGAACCGGATATTCCATACTTGTCCCGACTTGTACGGACTTGTCCCGACTTGTTCTGACTTGTTCCGACTTGTCCCGACTTGTACCGACTTGTACCGACTTGTCCCGACTTGTACCGACTTGTCCCGACTTGTCCCGAATTGTCCAAACTTGTCCCGACTTGTGCCGACTTGTCCAGAGTTGTCCTGAATTGTCCCGACTTGTTCCGACTTGTCCCGACTTGTCTTGACTTGTTCCGACCTGTCCCGACTTGTTCTGTTTTGTCCCGACTTGTCCTGACTTGTACCGACTTGTCCCGACTTGTCCTGTATTGTCCAAACTTGTCCCGACTTGTACCGACTTGTACCGACTTGTCCCGACTTGTCCCGGATTGTCCAAACTTGTCCCGACTAGTACCGAGTTGTCCCGACTTGTCCCGACTTGTCCCGACTTGTCCCGAATTGTACCAACTTGTCCCGACTTGTCCCGACTTGTAATGACTTGTCAAGACTTGTCCTGACTTGGCCCGACTTGTTCCTACGTGTCCCGACTTGTCTTGACTTGTACCGACTTGTCCCGACTTGTAACGGATATTCCAAACTTGTCCCGACTTGTACGGACTTGTCCCGACTTGTCCGGACTTGTTCTGACTTGTTCCGACTTGTTCCGACTTGTCCCGACTTGTACCGACTTGTACCGACTTGTCCCGACTTGTACCAACTTTTACCGACATGTTCTGACTTTTCCTGACTTGTACCAACTTGTCCTGACTAGTTCTGACTTGTCACGTATTGTCCCGACTTGTCCCGACTTGTCCTGACTTGTACCAACTTGTCTCGACTTGTACCGGATATTTCAAACTTGTACGGACTTGTCCCGACTTGTCCCGACTTGTACTGACTTGTTCCGACTTGTTCCGACTTGTCCCGACTTGTACCGACTTGTACCGACTTGTCCCGACTTGTACCGACTTGTCCCGACTCGTCCCGAATTGTCCAAACTTGTCCCGACTTGTGACGACTTGTCCAGACTTGTCCTGAATTGTCCCGACTTGTTCCGACTTGTCCCGACTTGTCTTGACTTGTTTCGACCTGTCCCGACTTGTTCTGTTTTGTCCCGACTTGTCCCGACTTGTCCCGGATTGTCCAAACTTGTCCCGACTTGTACCGACTTGTCCCGACTTGTCCTGACTTTCCAGACTTGTCCAGACTTGTCCCGACTTGTCCCAACTTGTCCCGACTTGTCACATTTGTTATGGTTCATAATATTTGTTGGATTGACAAAAAATCTGAAAGCTCATTTCCCGACCCGACCCGACATAATTACGAATAGAGTCCAAGACGATAAGATGAATATTAGTGCCATAACATTGACTCGATTTGACCTTGTGAAGTGAATATTTTTTTTCAGAAAAAAAAATTAATTTCTTGTTGTTATGAAAAATTTTGGCGAGATGATTCGATACCAAAATATTCAGAAATGGACTGACTTCAATATTTTTTGAAATTTTTTTATAATTGAATTTTTGCTGAAATATTCGAAACAAATATTAAAATCTTTGTTTTTTTTTGTAATTTTAATTTTTTTCCACAAAATACTTCAAAGAATTCTAAATAAAATTCCAAGAAGAAAGTCTGAGTGAAGAAGTCCAGGTGGAAATTCCGTGTGAAATGTCCAAATGAAATCAGGATAAAATGTCTGGGTAAGGAGCCCAGTTGAAAAGTCCAGAATTATTTGAAATTCAAAATGATTCTATCAAAAAATATATTTACAATAATATTTTCCTCGACCCGACCCAAAATTCCTGACTAGTTCCGACTTGTCTTGTCCTGACTTTTCCCGGATTGTCCAAACTTGTCCTGAATTGTCCCGACTTGTCCCGTCTTGTCCATACTTGTTCTGACTTGTCACGTCTTGTCCCGACTTGTCTCGACTTGTCCCGACTTGTCCCGACTTGTCCCAACTCGTCTCGACTTGTCCCAACTTGTCCCAACTTGTCCCAACTTGTCTTGACTTGTACCAACTTGTACCGAAATGTTCTGACTTTTCCTGACTTGTTCCGACTTGTCTTGACTTGTACCAACTTGTCCTGACTAGTTCTGACTTGTCACGTATTATCCCGACTTGTCCTGACTTGTCCCGACTTGTCCTGACTTGTACCGACTCGTACCGACTTGTCCAGGTTTGTCCCGACTTGTCCCGACTTGTCCCAACTTGTCCCGACTTGTCCCGAGTTGTCCCGACTTGTTCTGACTTGTCACGACTTGTCCCGACATGTCCCGATTTGTTTCGACTAATCCCGACTTGTCCTGACTTGTCCTGACTTGTCCCGACTTGTCTCGACTTGTCCCGACTTGTTCCGACTTGTCCTGACTTGTACCGACTTGTCCCGACTTGTACCGACTTGTCCCGAATTGTCCAAACTTGTCCCGACTTGTCAAGACTTGTCCTGAATTGTCCCGTCTTGTCCTGACTAGTTCCGACTTGTCCTGACTTGTCCCGACTTGTCCTGACTTGTACCGTCTTGTCCCGACTTGTACCGACTTGTCCCGACTTGTCCCAACTTGTTCCGACTTATTCCGACTAGTCCTGACTTGTCCCGACTTGTCCTGACTTGTTCCGACTTGTCCCGACTTGTACCGACTTGTCCCGACTTGTCCCGACTTGTACCGACTTGTCCCGACTTGTTTCGACTTGTTCCGACTTGTCCTGACTTGTACCGACTTGTCCCGACTTGTACTGACTTGTCCCGACTTGTTCCGACTTGTCCCGACTTGTACCGACTTGTCCCGACTTGTCCCGACTTGTACCGACTTGTCCCGACTTGTACCGACTTGTCCCGACTTGTATCGACTAGTCCCGAATTGTCCAAACTTGTCCCGACTTGTGCCGACTTGTCCAGAGTTGTCCTGATATGTACCGACTTGTTTCGACTTGTCTCGACTTGTCTTGACTTGTACCGACTTGTCCCGACTTGTCCCGAATTGTCCAAACTTGTCCCGACTTGTGCCGACTTGTCCAGAGTTGTCCTGAATTGTCCCGACTTGTTCCGACTTGTCCCGACTTGTCTTGACTTGTTCCGACCTGTCCTGACTTGTTTTGTTTTGTCCCGACTTGTACCGACTTGTACCGACTTGTCCCGACTTGTACCGACTTGTCCCGACTTGTCCCGGATTGTCCAAACTTGTCCCGACTTGTACCGACTTGTCCCGACTTGTCCCGGATTGTCCAAACTTGTTTCGACTTGTACCGAGTTGTCCCGACTTGTCCCGACTTGTACCGACTTGTCCCGAATTGTCCCGACTTGTTCCGACTTGTCCCGACTTTTAATGACTTGTCAAGACTTGTCCTGACTTGGCCTCACTTGTTCTTACTTGTCCTGACTTGTCTTGACTTGTACCGACTTGTCCCGACTTGTACCCACTTGTCCCGACTTGTCCCGTTTTGTATGAACTTGTCCCGACTTGTACCGACTAGTCCAGACTTGTCCTGACTTGTCCCGACTTGTCCTGACTTTTCACGACTTATACCGCCTTGTCCCGACTTGTACCGACTTGTCCCGACTTGTCCCGACTTGTTCCGTATTGTCCAAACTTGTCCCGACTTGTCCCGACTTGTCTTGACTTGTACCGACTTGTCCCGACTTGCACCGACTTGTCCCGAGTTGTACCGACTTGTTTCGACTTATCCCGACTTGTTCTGACTTGTCACGACTTGTCCCGACTTATCTCGACTTGTTCCGTCTTATCCCGACTTGTCTTGACTTGTCCCGACTTGTCCCGACTTGTCCCGACTTGTCCCGACTTGTCCCAAATTGTCCAAACTTGTCCCGACTTGTGCCGACTAGTCCAGAGTTGTCCTGAATTGTCCCGTCTTGTCCCGACTTGTCCCGACTTGTTCCGACTTGTCCCGTCTTGTACCGACTTTTACCGACTTGTCCTGACTTGTACCGACTTGTCCCGACTTGTCCCGAATTGTCCAAACTTGTCCCGACTTGTGCCGACTTGTCCAGATTTGTCCTGAATTGTCCCGACTTGTTCCGACATGTCCCGACTTGTCTTGACTTGTTCCGACCTGTCCCGACTTGTTCTGTTTTGTACCGACTTGTCCTGACTTGTACCGACTTGTCCCGACTTGTTCCGGATTGTCCAAACTTGTCATAACTTGTACCGACTTGTCCCAACTTGTCCCGGATTGTCCAAGCTTGTCCCGACTTGTAATGACTTGTCAAAACTTGTCCTGACTTGGCCCAACTTGTTTCTACTTGTCCCGACTCGTCTTGACTTCTCCCAACTTGTCCAAACTTGTCCCGACTTCTACCGACTTGTCCCAACTTATCCCGGATTGTCCAAACTTGTCCCAACTTGTCTTGACTTGTACCAACTTGTACCGATATGTTCTGACTTGTCCTGACTTGTTCCGACTTGTCTTGACTTGTACCAACTTGTCCTGACTTGTTCTGACTTGTCACGTCTTGTCCCGACTTGTCCCGACTTGTCCAGACTTGTCCAGACTTGTCCCGACTTGTCCCAACTTGTCCCGACTTGTCACATTTGTTATGGTTCATAATATTTGTTGGATTGACAAAAAATCTGAAAGCTCATTTTCCGACCCAACCCGACATAATTGCGATTAGAGTCCAAGACGATAAGATGAATATTAGTGCCATAACATTGACTCGATTTGACCTTGTGAAGTGCATTTTTTTTTTTCAGAAAAAAAAAAATTTAATTTCTCGCCGTTTTGAAAAATTTTGGCGAGATGATTCGATACCAAATTATTCAGAAATGGACTGACTAACAATATTTCTTGAATTTTTTTATAGTTGAATTTTTGCTGAAATATTCGAAACAAATATTAAAATCTTTGTTTTTTTTTGTAATTTTCATTTTTTTTCCACAAAATACTTCAAAGAAGTCTAAATAAAATTCCAAGAAGATAGTCTGGGTGTAGAAGTCCTGGTGAAAATTCCGTGTAAAATGTCCAAATGAAATGAAGACTTGTCACGTCTTGTCCTGACTTGTCCCGACTTGTCCTGACTAGTCCCGACTTGTCCTGTCTTGTACCGACTTGTCCCGACTTGTCCCGGATTGTCCAAACTTGTCCCGCCTTGTAATGACTTGTCAAGACTTGTCCTGCCTTGGCCCGACTTGTTCCTACTTGTCCCGACTTGTCTTGACTTGTACCGAATTGTCCCGACTTGAACCGGATATTCCATACTTGTCCCGACTTGTACGGACTTGTCCCGACTTGTTCTGACTTGTTCCGACTTGTCCCGACTTGTACCGACTTGTACCGACTTGTCCCGACTTGTACCGACTTGTCCCGACTTGTCCCGAATTGTCCAAACTTGTCCCGACTTGTGCCGACTTGTCCAGAGTTGTCCTGAATTGTCCCGACTTGTTCCGACTTGTCCCGACTTGTCTTGACTTGTTCCGACCTGTCCCGACTTGTTCTGTTTTGTCCCGACTTGTCCTGACTTGTACCGACTTGTCCCGACTTGTCCTGTATTGTCCAAACTTGTCCCGACTTGTACCGACTTGTACCGACTTGTCCCGACTTGTCCCGGATTGTCCAAACTTGTCCCGACTAGTACCGAGTTGTCCCGACTTGTCCCGACTTGTCCCGACTTGTCCCGAATTGTACCAACTTGTCCCGACTTGTCCCGACTTGTAATGACTTGTCAAGACTTGTCCTGACTTGGCCCGACTTGTTCCTACGTGTCCCGACTTGTCTTGACTTGTACCGACTTGTCCCGACTTGTAACGGATATTCCAAACTTGTCCCGACTTGTACGGACTTGTCCCGACTTGTCCGGACTTGTTCTGACTTGTTCCGACTTGTTCCGACTTGTCCCGACTTGTAATGACTTGTACCGACTTGTCCCGACTTGTACCAACTTTTACCGACATGTTCTGACTTGTCCTGACTAGTTCTGACTTGTCACGTATTGTCCCGACTTGTCCCGACTTGTCCTGACTTGTACCAACTTGTCTCGACTTGTACCGGATATTTCAAACTTGTACGGACTTGTCCCGACTTGTCCCGACTTGTACTGACTTGTTCCGACTTGTTCCGACTTGTCCCGACTTGTACCGACTTGTACCGACTTGTCCCGACTTGTACCGACTTGTCCCGACTCGTCCCGAATTGTCCAAACTTGTCCCGACTTGTGCCGACTTGTCCAGACTTGTCCTGAATTGTCCCGACTTGTTCCGACTTGTCCCGACTTGTCTTGACTTGTTTCGACCTGTCCCGACTTGTTCTGTTTTGTCCCGACTTGTCCTGACTTGTACCGACTTGTCCCGACTTGTCCCGGATTGTCCAAACTTGTCCCGACTTGTACCGACTTGTCCCGACTTGTCCTGACTTGTCCAGACTTGTCCAGACTTGTCCCGACTTGTCCCAACTTGTCCCGACTTGTCACATTTGTTATGGTTCATAATATTTGTTGGATTGACAAAAAATCTGAAAGCTCATTTCCCGACCCGACCCGACATAATTACGAATAGAGTCCAAGACGATAAGATGAATATTAGTGCCATAACATTGACTCGATTTGACCTTGTGAAGTGAATATTTTTTTTCAGAAAAAAAAAATTAATTTCTTGTTGTTATGAAAAATTTTGGCGAGATGATTCGATACCAAAATATTCAGAAATGGACTGACTTCAATATTTTTTGAAATTTTTTTATAATTGAATTTTTGCTGAAATATTCGAAACAAATATTAAAATCTTTGTTTTTTTTTTGTAATTTTCATTTTTTTCCACAAAATACTTCAAAGAATTCTAAATAAAATTCCAAGAAGGAAGTCTGAGTGAAGAAGTCCAGGTGGAAATTCCGTGTGAAATGTCCAAATGAAATCAGGATAAAATGTCTGGGTAAGGAGCCCAGTTGAAAAGTCCAGAATTATTTGAAATTCAAAATGATTCTATCAAAAAATATATTTACAATAATATTTTCCTCGACCCGACCCAAAATTCCTGACTAGTTCCGACTTGTCTTGTCCTGACTTTTCCCGGATTGTCCAAACTTGTCCCGAATTGTCCCGACTTGTCCCGTCTTGTCCAGACTTGTTCTGACTTGTCACGTCTTGTCCCGACTTGTCTCGACTTGTCCCGACTTGTCCCAACTGGTCTCGACTTGTCCCAACTTGTCCCAACTTGTCTTGACTTGTACCAACTTGTCTTGACTTGTACCAACTTGTAAAGAAATGTTCTGACTTTTCCTGACTTGTTCCGACTTGTCTTGACTTGTACCAACTTGTCCTGACTAGTTCTGACTTGTCCCGACTTGTACTGACTTGTTCCGACTTGTCCTAACTTGTACCGACTCGTCCCGACTTATCCAGGTCTGTCCAAACTTGTTCCGACTGGTACCGACTTATCCCGACTTGTCCCGACTTGTCCCAACTTGTCTGACTTGTCCCGTGTTGTCCCGACTTGTTCTGACCTGTCACGACTTGTCCCGACATGTCCCGACTTGTTTCGACCTATCATGACTTGTCCTGACTTGTCCTGACTTGTCTCGACTTGTCCCGACTTGTCCCGACTTGTTCCGACTTGTCCTGACTTGTACCGACTTGTCCCGACTTGTACCGACTTGTCCCGAATTGTCCAAACTTGTCCCGACTTTTACCGACTTGTTCAGACTTGTCCTGAATTGTCCCGTCTTGTCCTGACTTGTTCCGACTTGTCCTGACTTGTCCCGACTTGTCCTGACTTGTACCGACTTGTTCCGACTTGTTTCAGATTGTCCAAACTTGTTCCGACTTGTACCGACTTTTCACGACTTGTCCCGGATTGTCCGAACTTGTCCCGACTTGTACCGACTTGTCCCGACTTGTCCCAACTTGTCCCGGATTGTCCAAACTTGTCCCGACTTGTAATGACTTGTCAAGACTTGTCCTGACTTGACCCGACTTGTTCCTACTTGTCTCGACTTGTCTTAACTTGTACCGACTTTTCCCGACTTGTACCGACTTGTCCTGACTTGTTCCTACTTGTCTCGACTTGTCATGACTTGTACCGACTTGTCCCGACTTGAACCGACTTGTCCCGACTTGTTATGACTTGTCCAAACTTGTCCCGACTTGTACCGACTTGTCCCGACTTGTCCAGACTTGTCCCGACTCGTCCCGACTTATCTTAACTTGTCCTGACTTGTTCCGACTTATCCCGACTTGCCCTTACTTGTCCAGACTTGTTTCGACTTATCCCGACTAGTCCCGACTTGTACCGACTTGTCTCGAATTGTCCAAACTTGTCCCGACTTGTACCGACTTGTTCAGACTTGTCCCGAATTGTCCCGTCTTGTCCTGACTTGTACCGACTTGTCCCGACTTGTCCCGACTTGTCCCGACTTGTTCCAACTTGTCCTGACTTGTACCGACTTGTCTTGACTTGTCCCGACTTGTCCCGACTTGTCCCGACTTGTCTCGACTTGTCCCAACTTGTCCCAATTTGTCTTGACTTGTGCCAACTTCTACCGACATGTTCTGACTTGTCCTGATTTGTTCCGACTTGTTCCGACTTGTCCTGACTTGTCTTGACTTATACCAACTTGTCCCGACTTGTTCTGACTTGTCACGTCTTGTCCCTACTTATCCCGACTTGTCCCGACTTGTCCCGACTTGTCCAGACTTGTCCAGACTTGTCCCGACTCGTCCCAACTTGTCCCGACTTGTCACATTTGTTATGGTTCACAATATTTGTTGGATTGACAAAAAATCTGAAAGCTCATTTCCCGACCCGACCCGCCATAATTACGAATAGAGTCCAAGACGATAAGATGAATATTAGTGCCATAACATTGACTCGATTTGACCTTGTGAAGTGAATATTTTTTTTCAGAAAAAAAAATTAATTTCTTGTCGTTATGAAAAATTTTAGCGAGATGAATCGATACCAAAATATTCAGAAATGGACTGACTTCAATATTTTTTTAAATTTTTTTATAATTGAATTTTTGCTGAAATATTCGAAACAAATATTAAAATCTTTGTTTTTCTTTGTAATTTTCATTTTTTTCCACAAAATACTTCAAAGAATTCTGAATAAAATTCCAAGAAGAAAGTCTGAGTGAAGAAGTCCAGGTGGAAATTCCGTGTGAAATGTCCAAATGAAATCAGGATAAAATGTCTGGGTAAGGAGCCCAGTTGAAAAGTCCAGAATTATTTGAAATTCAAAATGATTCTATCAAAATATATATTTACAATAATATTTTCCTCGACCCGACCCAAAATTCCTGACTAGTTCCGACTTGTCTTGTCCTGACTTTTCCCGGATTGTCCAAACTTGTCCTGAATAGTCCCGACTTGTCCCGACTTGTCCCGTCTTGTCCAGACTTTTTCTGACTTGTCACGTCTTGTCCCGACTTGTTTCGACTTGTCCCGACTTGTCCCGGCTTGTCTCGACTTGTCTCAACTTGTCCCAACTTGCCTTGACTTGTACCAACTTGTACCGACATGTTCTGACTTTTCCTGACTTGTTCCGACTTGTCTTGACTTGTACCAACTTGTCCTGACTTGTTCTGATTTGTCACGTATTGTCCCGACTTGTCCCGACTTGTCCCGACTTGTCCCGACTTGTCCTGACTTGTCCCGACTTGTCCTAACTTGTACCGACTCGTCCCGACTTATCCAGGTCTGTCCAAACTTGTTCCGACTGGTACCGACTTATCCCGACTTGTCCCGACTTGTCCCAACTTGTCTGACTTGTCCCGAGTTGTCCCGACTTGTTCTGACCTGTCACGACTTGTCCCGACATGTCCCGACTTGTTTCGACCTATCATGACTTGTCCTGACTTGTCCTGACTTGTCTCGACTTGTCCCGACTTGTCCCGACTTGTTCCGACTTGTCCTGACTTGTACCGACTTGTCCCGACTTGTACCGACTTGTCCCGAATTGTCCAAACTTGTCCCGACTTTTACCGACTTGTTCAGACTTGTCCTGAATTGTCCCGTCTTGTCCTGACTTGTACCGACTTTTCTTGACTTGTCCCGACTTGTCCCGTCTTGTCCCGACTTGTCTCGACTTGTCCCAATTTGTCTTGACTTGTGCCAACTTGTACCGACATGTTCTGACTTGTCCTGATTTGTTCCGACTTGTTCCGACTTGTCCCGACTTGTCTTGACTTATACCAACTTGTCCCGACATGTTCTGACTTGTCACGTCTTGTCCCGACTTGTCCCGACTTGTCCCGACTTGTATGGACTTGTCCCTACTTGTCCAGACTTGTCCCGACTTGTCCTAACTTGTCCCGACTTGTCACATTTGTTATGGTTCATAATATTTGTTGGATTGACAAAAAATCTGAAAGCTCATTTCCCGACCCGACCCGACCTGACATAATTACGAATAGAGTCCAAGACGATAATATGAATATTAGTGCCATAACATTGACTCGATTTGACCATGTGAAGTGAATATTTTTTTTCAGAAAAAAAAAATTTAATTTCTTGCCGTTATGAAAAATTTTGGCGAAATGATTCGATACCAAAATATTCAGAAATGGACTGACTTCAATATTTTTTGAAATTTTTTTATAATTGAATTTTTGCTGAAATATTCGAAACAAATATTAAAATCTTTGTTTTTTTTTGTAGTTTTCATTTTTTTCCACAAAATACTTCAAATGATTCTAAATAAAATTCCAAGAAGAAAGTCTGAGTGAAGATGTCCAGGTGGAATATCCGTGTGAAATGTCCAAATGAAATCAGGATAAAATGTCTGGGTAAGGAGCCCAGGTAAAAAGTCCAGAATTATTTGAAATTCAAAATGATTCTATCAAAAAAGATATTTCCAATAATATTTTCCTCGACCCGACCCAAAATTCCTGACTAGTTCCGACTTGTCTTGTCCTGACTTTTCCCGGATTGTCCAAACTTGTCCTGAATAGTCCCGACTTGTCCCGTCTTTTCCAGACTTGTTCTGACTTGTCACGTCTTGTCCCGACTTGTCTCGACTTGTCCCGACTTGTCCCGACTTGTCCCGGCTTGTCTCGACTTGTCCCAACTTGTTCCAACTTGTCTTGACTTGTACCAACTTGTACCGACTTGTACCAACTTGTACCGACATGTTCTGACTTTTCCTGACTTGTTCCGACTTGTCTTGACTTGTACCAACTTGTCCTGACTTGTTCTGACTTGTCACGTATTGTCCCGACTTGTCCCGACTTGTCCTGACTTGTCCCGACTTGTCCTGACTTTCACCGACTCGTCCCGACTTATCCAGGTTTGTCCAAACTTGTTCCGACTGGTACTGACTTATCCCGACTTGTCCCGACTTGTTCCGACTTGTCCCAACTTGTCCCGACTTGTCCCGAGTTGTCCCAACTTGTTCTGACTTGTCACGACTTGTCCCGACATGTCCCGACTTGTTTCGACTTATTCCGACTTGTCCTGACTTGTCCTGACTTGTCCCGACTTGTCCCGACTTGTCCCGAATTGTCCAAACTTGTCCCGAGTTTTACCGACTTGTTCAGACTCGTCCTGAATTGTCCCGTCTTGTCCTGACTTGTTCCGACTTGTCCTGACTTGTCCCGACTTGTCCTGACTTGTACCGATTTGTCCCGACTTGTCCCGGATAGTCCATACTTGTCCCGACTTGTACCGACTTGTACCGACTTTTCCCGTCTTGTCCCGGATTGTCCGAACTTGTCCCGACTTGTCCCGACTTGTCCCAACTTGTCTCGACTTGTCCCGAGTTGTTTCGACTTGTTCTGACTTGTCACGACTTGTCCCGACATGTCCCGATTTGTTTCGACTAATCCCGACTTGTCCTGACTTGTCCTGACTTGTCCCGACTTGTCCCGACTTGTTCCGACTTGTCCTGAGTTGTACCGACTTGTCCCGACTTGTACCGACTTGTCCCGAATTGTCCAAACTTGTCCCGACTTGTACCGACTTGTCCAGACTTGTCCTGAATTGTCCCGTCTTGTCCTGACTAGTTCCGACTTGTCCTGACTTGTCCCGACTTGTCCTGACTTGTACCGACTTGTCCCGACTTGTCCCAGATTGTCCAAACTTGTCCCGACTAGTACCGACTTGTACCGACTTTTCTTGACTTGTCCCGGATTGTCCGAACTTGTCCCGACTTGTACCGACTTGTCCCGAATTGTCCCAACTTGTTCCGACTTATTCCGACTTGTCCTGACTTGTCCCGACTTGTCCCGACTTGTTCCGACTTGTCCCGACTTGTCCTGACTTGTACCGACTTGTCCCGACTTGTACCGACTTGTCCCGAATTGTCCAAACTTGTCCCGACTTGTGCCGACTTGTCCAGAGTTGTCCAGAATATTACCGACTTGTTTCGACTTGTCTCGACTTGTCTTGACTTGTGCCGACTTGTCCTGACTTGTCCCGACTTGTCCCGGATTGTCCGAACTTGTCCCGACTTGTACCGACTTGTCCCGACTTGTCCCAACTTGTTCCGACTTATTCCGACTTGTCCTGACTTGTCCCGACTTGTCCCGACTTGTTCCGACTTGTACCGACTTGTACCGACTTGTCCCGACTTGTACCGACTTGTCCCGACTTGTCCCGACTTGTACCGACTTGTCCCGACTTGTACCGACTTGTCCCGAATTGTCCAAACTTGTCCCGACTTGTGCCGACTTGTCCAGGGTTGTCCTGAATTGTATCGACTTGTCCCGACTTGTACCGACTTGTCCCGAATTGTCCAAACTTGTCCCGACTTGTGCCGACTTGTCCAGAGTTGTCCAGAACATTACCGATTTGTTTCGACTTGTCTCGACTTGTCTTGACTTGTGCCGACTTGTCCTGACTTGTCCCGACTTGTCCCGGATTGTCCGAACTTGTCCCGACTTGTACCGACTTGTCCCGACTTGTCCCAACTTGTTCCGACTTATTCCGACTTGTCCTGACTTGTCCCGACTTGTCCCGACTTGTTCCGACTTGTACCGACTTGTACCGACTTGTCCCGACTTGTACCGACTTGTCCCGACTTGTCCCGACTTGTACCGACTTGTGCCGACTTGTCCAGAGTTGTCCAGAATATTACCGACTTGTTTCGACTTGTCTCGACTTGTCTTGACTTGTGCCGACTTGTCCTGACTTGTCCCGACTTGTCCCGGATTGTCCGAACTTGTCCCGACTTGTACCGACTTGTCCCGACTTGTCCCAACTTGTTCCGACTTATTCCGACTTGTCCTGACTTGTCCCGACTTGTCCCGACTTGTTCCGACTTGTACCGACTTGTACCGACTTGTCCCGACTTGTACCGACTTGTCCCGACTTGTCCTGACTTGTACCGACTTGTCCCGACTTGTACCGACTTGTCCCGAATTGTCCAAACTTGTCCCGACTTGTGCCGACTTGTCCAGAGTTGTCCAGAATATTACCGACTTGTTTCGACTTGTCTCGACTTGTCTTGACTTGTGCCGACTTGTCCTGACTTGTCCCGACTTGTCCCGGATTGTCCGAACTTGTCCCGACTTGTCCCGACTTGTCCCAACTTGTTCCGACTTATTCCGACTTGTCCTGACTTGTCCCGACTTGTCCCGACTTGTTTCGACTTGTCTCGACTTGTCTTGACTTGTGCCGACTTGTACCGACTTGTCCTGACTTGTCCCGACTTGTACCGACTTGTCCCGACTTTTACCGAATTGTAATGACTTGTCAAGACTTGTCCTGACTTGGCCTGACTTGTTCCTACTTGTCCCGTTTTGTCTTGACTTGTCCCGACTTGTCCCGTTTTGTCCAGACTTGTCCCGACTTGTACCGACTTGTCCCGACTTGTTTCGACTAGTCCCGACTTGTCTTGACTTGTGCCGACTTGTACCGACTTGTCCTGACTTGTCCCGACTTGTACCGACTTGTCCCGACTTGTCCCGACTTGTAATGACTTGTCAAGACTTGTCCCGACTTGGCCTGACTTGTTCCTACTTGTCCCGTTTTGTCTTGACTTGTACCGACTTGTCCCGACTTGTACCTACTTGTCCCGACTTGTCCCGTTTTGTCCAGACTTGTCCCGACTTGTACCGACTTGTCCCGACTTGTTTCGACTTGTCCCGACTTGTCTTGACTTGTACCGACTTGTCCCGACTTGTACCGACTTGTCCCGACTTGTCCCAACTTGTTCCGACTTATTCTGACTTGTCCTGACTTGTCCCGACTTGTCCCGACTTGTTCCGACTTGTCCCGACTTGTACCGACTTGTCCCGACTTGTACCGACTTGTCCCGACTTGTCCCGACTTGTACCGACTTGTCCCGACTTGTACCGACTTGTCCCGACTTGTACCGAATTGTCCCGAATTGTCCAAACTTGTCCCGACTTGTGCCGACTTGTCCAGGTTTGTCCAAACTTGTTCCGACTTGTACCAACTTATCCCGACTTGTCCCGACTTGTGCCGACTTGTCCAGGTTTGTCCCAACTTGTCCCGACTTGTCCCGAGTTGTCCCAACTTGTTCCGACTTGTATTGACTTGTACCGACTTGTCCCGACTTGTTCCGACTTGTCCCGACTTGTACCGACTTGTTCCGACTTGTCATGACTTGTACCGAAAGTCCCGACTTGTACCTACTTGTCCCGACTTGTCCCGTTTTGTCCCGGATTGTCCAAACTTGTCCCGACTTGTACCGACTTGTCCAGACTTGTCCCATCTTGTTCCGACTTGTATTTACTTGTACCGACTTGTTCCGACTTGTTCCGACTTGTCTTGACTTGTACCGACTTGTACCGACTTGTCCCGACTTGTCCCGACTTGTCCCGACTTGTCCCGACTTGTCCCGACTTGTCCTGGATTGTCCAAACTTGTCCCGACTTGTACCGACTTGTCCAGACTTGTCCAGACTTGTCCCATCTTGTTCCGACTTGTATTTACTTGTACCAACTTGTTCCGACTTGTTCCGACTTGTCCTGACTTGTACCGACTTGTCCTAACTTGTACCGACTTGTCCCGAATTGTCCAAACTTGTCCCGAGTTTTACCGACTTGTTCAGACTCGTCCTGAATTGTCCCGTCTTGTCCTGACTTGTTCCGACTTGTCCTGACTTGTCCCGACTTGTCCTGACTTGTACCGATTTGTCCCGACTTGTCCCGGATTGTCTATACTTGTCCCGACTTGTACCGACTTGTACCGACTTTTCCCGTCTTGTCCCGGATTGTCCGAACTTGTCCCGACTTGTCCCGAATTGTCCAAACTTGTCCCGACTTGTACCGACTTGTCCCGACTTGTCCCGGATTGTCCAAACTAGTCCCGACTTGTACCGGCTTGTCACGACTTGTCCCGACTTGTACCGACTTGTCCCGACTTGTCCCGACTTGTAATGACTTGTCAAGACTTGTCCTGACTTGGCCTGACTTGTTCCTACTTGTCCCGACTTGTCTTGACTTGTACCGACTTGTCCCGACTTGTACCTACTTGTCCCGACTTGTCCCGTTTTGTCCAGACTTGTCCCGACTTGTCCAAACTTGTCCCGACTCGTACCGACTTGTCCCGACTTGTCCCGACTTGTCCCGACTTGTTCTGACTTGTCACGTCTTGTCCCGACTTGTTTCGACTTGTCCCAACTTGTCCCGACTTGTCTCGACTTGTCCCAACTTGTCCCAACTTGTCTTGACTTGTACCAACTTGTACCGACATGTTCTGACCTGTCCTGACTTGTTCCGACTTGTATTGACTTGTACCGACTTGTCCCGACTTGTTCCGACTTGTTCCGACTTGTACCGACTTGTTCCGAATTGTCCCGACTTGTCCCGACTTGTACCGACTTGTCCAGACTTGTTCTGACTTGTCACGTCTTGTCCTGACTTGTCCCGACATGACCTGACTAGTCCCGACTTGTCCTGACTTGTACCGACTTGTCCCGACTTGTCCCGACTTGTCATGACTTGTCCCGGATTGTACAAACTTGTCCCGACTTGTACCGACTTGTCCCGACTTGTCTTGACTTGTCCCGACTTGTCCCGACTTGTCCCGACTTGTCTCGACTTGTCCCAACTTGTTCCAATTTGTCTTGACTTGTGCCAACTTGTACCGACATGTTCTGACTTGTCCTGACTTGTTCCGACTTGTCTTGACTTGTACCAACTTGTCCCGACTTGTTCTGACTTGTCACGTCTTGTCCCGACTTGTCCCGACTTGTCCCGACTTGTACGGACTTGTCCAGACTTGTCCAGACTTGTCCCGACTTGTCCTAACTTGTCTCGACTTGTCACATTTGTTATGGTTCATAATATTTGTTGGATTGACAAAAAATCTGAAAGCTCGTTTCCCGACCCGACCCGACATAAATACGAATAGAGTCCAAGACGATAAGATGAATATTAGTGCCATAACATTGACTCAATTTGACCATGTGAAGTGAATATTTTTTTTCAGAAAAAATAAATTTAATTTCTTGCCGTTATGAAAAATTTTGGCGAGATGATTCGATACCAAAATATTCAGAAATGGACTGACTTCAATATTTTTTGAAATTTTTCATAATTGAATTTTTGCTGAAATATTTGAAACAAATATTAAAATCTTTGTTTTTTTTTTGTAGTTATAATTTTTTTCCACAAAATACTTCAAAGAATTCTAAATAAAATTCCAAGAAGAAAGTCTGAGTAAAGATGTCCAAGTGGAATATCCGTGTGAAATGTCCAAATGAAATCAGGATAAAATGTCTGGGTAAGGAGCCCAGGTAAAAAGTCCAGAATTATTTGAAATTCAAAATGATTCTATCAAAAAATATATTTCCAATAATATTTTCCTCGACCCGACCCAAAATTCCTGACTAGTTCCGACTTGTCTTGTCCTGACTTTTCCCGGATTGTCCAAACTTGTCCTGAATAGTCCCGACTTGTCCCGATTTGTCCCGTCTTGTCCAGACTTGTTCTGACTTGTTACGTCTTGTCCCGACTTGTCTCGACTTGTCCCGACTTGTCCCGACTTGTCCCGACTTGTCCCGGCTTGTCTCGACTTGTCTCAACTTGTCCCAACTTGTCTTGACTTGTACCAACTTGTACCGACATGTTCTGACTTTTCCTGACTTGTTCCGACTTGTCTTGACTTGTACCAACTTGTCCTGACTTGTTCTGATTTGTCACGTATTGTCCCGACTTGTCCCGACTTATCCCGACTTGTCCTGACTTGTCCCGACTTGTCCTAACTTGTACCGACTCGTCCCGACTTATCCAGGTCTGTCCAAACTTGTTCCGACTGGTACCGACTTATCCCGACTTGTCCCGAGTTGTCCCGACCCTTTCTGACCTGTCACGACTTGTCCCGACATGTCCTGACTTGTTTCGACCTATCATGACTTGTCCTGACTTGTCCTGACTTGTCTCGACTTGTCCCGACTTGTCCCGACTTGTTCCGACGTGTCCTGACTTGTACCGACTTGTCCCGACTTGTACCGACTTGTCCCGAATTGTCCAAACTTGTCCCGACTTTTACCGACTTGTTCAGACTTGTCCTGAATTGTCCCGTCTTGTCCTGACTTGTTCCGACTTGTCCTGACTTGTCCTGACTTGTCCCGACTTGTCCTGACTTGTACCGACTTGTTCCGACTTGTTTCAGATTGTCCAAACTTGTTCCGACTTGTACCGACTTGTACCGACTTTTCCCGACTTGTCCCGGATTGTCCGAACTTGTCCCGACTTGTACCGACTTGTCCCGACTTGTCCCAACTTGTCCCGGATTGTCCAAACTTGTCCCGACTTGTAATGACTTGTCAAGACTTGTCCTGACTTGACCCGACTTGTTCCTACTTGTCTCGACTTGTCTTAACTTGTACCGACTTGTCCCGACTTGTACCGACTTGTCCCGACTTGTCCTGACTTGTTCCTACTTGTCTCGACTTGTCTTGACTTGTACCGACTTGTCCCGACTTGAACCGACTTGTCCCGACTTGTTCTGACTTGTCCAAACTTGTCCCGACTTGTACCGACTTGTCCCGACTTGTCCAGACTTGTCCCGACTCGTCCTGACTTATCTTGACTTGTCCTGACTTGTTCCGACTTATCCCGACTTGCCCTGACTTGTCCAGACTTGTTTCGACTTATCCCGACTAGTCCCGACTTGTACCGACTTGTCTCGAATTGTCCAAACTTGTCCCGACTTGTACCGACTTGTCCAGACTTGTCCCGAATTGTCCCGTCTTGTCCTGACTCTTACCGACTTGTCCCGACTTGTCCCGACTTGTCCCGACTTGTTCCAACTTGTCCTGACTTGTACCGACTTTTCTTGACTTGTCCCGACTTGTCCCGACTTGTCCCGACTTGTCTCGACTTGTCCCAACTTGTCCCAATTTGTCTTGACTTGTGCCAACTTGTACCGACATGTTCTGACTTGTCCTGATTTGTTCCGACTTGTTCCGACTTGTCCCGACTTGTCTTGACTTATGCCAACTTGTCCCGACATGTTCTGACTTGTCACGTCTTGTCCCGACTTGTCCCGACTTGTATGGACTTGTCCCTACTTGTCCAGACTTGTCCCGACTTGTCCTAACTTGTCCGACTTGTCACATTTGTTATGGTTCATAATATTTGTTGGATTGACAAAAAATCTGAAAGCTCATTTCCCGACCCGACCCGACCTGACATAATTACGAATAGAGTCCAAGACGATAATATGAATATTAGTGCCATAACATTGACTCGATTTGACCATGTGAAGTGAATATTTTTTTTCAGAAAAAAAAATTTAATTTCTTGCCGTTATGAAAAATTTTGGCGAAATGATTCGATACCAAAATATTCAGAAATAGACTGACTTCAATATTTTTTTAAATTTTTTTATAATTGAATTTTTGCTGAAATATTCGAAACAAATATTAAAATCTTTGTTTTTTTTTGTAGTTTTCATTTTTTTCCACAAAATACTTCAAATGATTCTAAATAAAATTCCAAGAAGAAAGTCTGAGTGAAGATGTCCAGGTGGAATATCCGTGTGAAATGTCCAAATGAAATCAGGATAAAATGTCTGGGTAAGGAGCCCAGGTAAAAAGTCCAGAATTATTTGAAATTCAAAATGATTCTATCAAAAAAGATATTTCCAATAATATTTTCCTCGACCCGACCCAAAATTCCTGACTAGTTCCGACTTGTCTTGTCCTGACTTTTCCCGGATTGTCCAAACTTGTCCTGAATAGTCCCGACTTGTCCCGTCTTGTCCAGACTTGTTCTGACTTGTCACGTCTTGTCCCGACTTGTATCGACTTGTCCCGACTTGTCCCGACTTGTCCCGGCTTGTCTCGACTTGTCCCAACTTGTTCCAACTTGTCTTGACTTGTACCAACTTGTACCGACATGTTCTGACTTTTCCTGACTTGTTCCGACTTGTCTTGACTTGTACCAACTTGTCCTGACTTGTTCTGACTTGTCACGTATTGTCCCGACTTGTCCCGACTTGTCCTGACTTGTCCCGACTTGTCCTGACTTTCATCAACTCGTCCCGACTTATCCAGGTTTGTCCAAACTTGTTCCGACTGGTACTGACTTATCCCGACTTGTCCCGACTTGTTCCGACTTGTCCCAACTTGTCCCGACTTGTCCCGAGTTGTCCCGACTTGTTCTGACTTGTCACGACTTGTCCCGACATGTCCCGACTTGTTTCGACTTATCCCGACTTGTCCTGACTTGTCCTGACTTGTCCCGACTTGTCCCGACTTGTTCCGAATTGTCCAAACTTGTCCCGAGTTTTACCGACTTGTTCAGACTCGTCCTGAATTGTCCCGTCTTGTCCTGACTTGTTCCGACTTGTCCTGACTTGTCACGACTTGTCCTGACTTGTACCGATTTGTCCCGACTTGTCCCGGATAGTCCATACTTGTCCCGACTTGTACCGACTTGTACCGACTTTTCCCGGGTTGTCCAAACTTGTCCCGACTTGTACCGACTTGTCCCGACTTGTCCAGACTTGTCCCGACTCGTCCCGACTTATCTTGACTTGTCCTGACTTGTTCCGACTTATCCCGACTTGTCCTGACTTCTCCAGACTTGTTTCGACTTAACCCGCCTAGTCCCGACTTGTACCGACTTTTCTCGAATTGTCCAAACTTGTCCCGACTTGTACCGACTTATCCAGACTTGTCCTGAATTGTCCCGTCTTGTCCTGACTTGTACCGACTTGTCCCGACTTGTCCCGACTTGTCCCGACTTGTTCCGACTTGTCCTGACTTGTAATGACTTGTTCCGACTTGTACCGGCTTGTCCCGAATTGTCCAAACTTGTCCCGACTTGTACCGACTTGTACAGACTTGTCCTGAATTGTCCCGTCTTGTCCTGACTAGTTCCGACTTGTCCTGACTTGTCCCGACTTGTCCTGACTTGTACCGACTTGTCCCGACTTGTCCCGCATTGTCCAAACTTGTCCCGACTTGTACCGACTTGTACCGACTTTTTCCGACTTGTCCCGGATTGTCCGAACTTGTCCTGACTTGTACCGACTTGTCCCGACTTGTCCCAACTTGTTCCGACTTATTCCAACTTGTCCTGACTTGTCCCGACTTGTCCCGACTTGTTCCGACTTGTCCTGACTTGTACCGACTTGTCCCGACTTGTACCGACTTGTCCCGACTTGTCCCGACTTGTACCGACTTGTCCCGACTTGTCATGGATTGTCCAAACTTGTCCCGACTTGTACCGACTTTTACCGACTTTTCCCGACTTGTCCCGGATTGTCCGAACTTGTCCCGACTTGTACCGACTTGTCCCGACTTGTCCCGACTTGTCCCAACTTGTCCCGACTTGTCCCGAGTTGTTTCGACTTGTTCTGACTTGTCACGACTTGTCCCGACATGTCCCGATTTGTTTCGACTAATCCCGACTTGTCCTGACTTGTCCTGACTTGTCCCGACTTGTCCCGACTTGTTCCGACTTGTCCTGAGTTGTACCGACTTGTCCCGACTTGTACCGACTTGTCCCGAATTGTCCAAACTTGTCCCGACTTGTACCGACTTGTCCAGACTTGTCCTGAATTGTCCCGTCTTGTCCTGACTAGTTCCGACTTGTCCTGACTTGTCCCGACTTGTCCTGACTTGTACCGACTTGTCCCGACTTGTCCCAGATTGTCCAAACTTGTCCCGACTTGTACCGACTTTTCTTGACTTGTCCCGGATTGTCCGAACTTGTCCCGACTTGTACCGACTTGTCCCGAATTGTCCCAACTTGTTCCGACTTATTCCGACTTGTCCTGACTTGTCCCGACTTGTCCTGACTTGTTCCGACTTGTCCCGACTTGTCCTGACTTGTACCGACTTGTCCCGACTTGTACCGACTTGTCCCGAATTGTCCAAACTTGTCCCGACTTGTGCCGACTTGTCCAGAGTTGTCCAGAATTGTACCGACTTGTTTCGACTTGTCTCGACTTGTCTTGACTTGTGCCGACTTGTCCTGACTTGTCCCGACTTGTCCCGACTTGTACCGACTTGTCCCGACTTGTCCCAACTTGTTCCGACTTATTCCGACTTGTCCTGACTTGTCCCGACTTGTCCCGACTTGTTCCGACTTGTCCCGACTTGTACCGACTTGTCCCGACTTGTACCGACTTGTCCCGACTTGTCCCGACTTGTACCGACTTGTTCCGACTTGTACCGACTTGTCCCGACTTGTACCGACTTGTCCCGAATTGTCCAAACTTGTCCCGACTTGTGCCGACTTGTCCAGAGTTGTCCTGAATTGTACCGACTTGTTTCGACTTGTCTCGACTTGTCTTGACTTGTGCCGACTTGTACCGACTTGTCCTGACTTGTCCCGACTTGTACCGACTAGTCCCGACTTGTCCCGACTTGTAATGACTTGTCAAGACTTGTCCTGACTTGGCCTGATTTGTTCCTACTTGTCCCGATTTGTCTTGACTTGTACCGACTTGTCCCGACTTGTACCTACTTGTCCCGACTTGTCCCGTTTTGTCCAGACTTGTCCCGACTTGTACCGACTTGTCCCGACTTGTTTCGACTTGTCCCGACTTGTCTTGACTTGTGCCGACTTGTACCGACTTGTCCTGACTTGTCCCGACTTGTACCGACTTGTCCCGACTTGTCCCGACTTGTAATGACTTGTCAAGACTTGGCCTGACTTGGCCTGACTTGTTCCTACTGTCGCAGGGCAGGCTCGCCGCGCTCCTACGATGATTTTTTTTGTGTATGGTCACCTTTAGTGAGCCATTTTTACACTTAATAACTCTCAATTTTCACCTAGAAGCCAGTCGAATAATATTAGATTTTTTGCATTATATTCAGGTCACTAGTCTAGTCTCACCCTGTATGATGTAAAGTCCCAATCTCCACCCAGTGGAACTCCACTGTACGTAGTTTTACCGATTTACCGGAAATTCCTGACTAGTTTTCAATTTTATTAATTTGTGGCCCCAAACAGTCGAGCACCCGGTATACAGAACACTTAGAGCAAGGTTTCGACACGCTAGTCTCTTGTTGGGTGGAAAGATTCCGTGGCTCCATTTGTTTTCACAAATTATTTTATTTCAATTCGATTTCTCATCAGGTTGGCCAAATCGGAAAACGGGTATAGATTCCTCGGCGGAGGAATACGTGTATTTCTTCGGCGTTCAAGAATCACGTTGGGTTATGGTTTTTCTCGGGGCTCTCCGAATATCGAACCGCCCTAGGAATCGAGATATCTGAAATTCTGACTTTCAATATCTCCCTAGATCTGGGGAGTATTTAGTGACTTTTGTCAAATACTCCCTAGAAAACGCAGGTAACGGGACTTTAACGGTCATTTGCCCAAATCCCGCGCGTTTTCGCGAGCTAGGGTTTTGTTCAGCCAAGGGCGACGCCCACTTTGGCCCTCTAGGCCAATGGGTGTCGCGGATTCAGCAGTCAGGATTGCATAAATATGCAAGCAGCGAAGCAGCAGATAGCCACTCTTTCTTGTCGAATTGCAGTGTAATAATCAATTTTGTGTTTCCGTTAAATAACTTACGTTTGTTTGGCTTTGCCTTTTGTCTCTGCAATTCATCGTTTTGGCTAGCAGTTAGAGTCAGGTTCTCGGTAATAATAATTCAGTTCACAGTAGATTCATAACGTTTTGTTTCTATCTTAAAGGGGGTTAGACTCACTTGTACGGTTTACAGGTGTTTTATTCGCGCTACTAAAGTACGTTGATAGGCAGTTTAACTCTCGAGCAATAATCAGTGTAAAGTGATCTTTTGCAACGGACACTTAGGGATTTAACTTCATCAAAGTTATTTCCCGACTTAATACCTGTACGCGACGTTGACGAAAAATCCCCATCGTATGAAAAGGGGTCAGGCACCAAAACGAGATCTCACCTGATACAATCGGCTCGATCGTAGAGTTCCACGAAGATTGTATCGTTCGAGCTTAAATTCCTCGGCCTGTCAAGACATCATTAGCTGCGACTTTGTCGTTGGCGAGCCACATTTCCTGTGGTACCTAGGGGTTTCGCGTCCTTCCCATACCTATTTCCTGCGGCTGTTCTCGGCTTTTCCACCTGAGACAGTCTGGTTAGGCTCCGTGATCCTTTACCCAAATCTCTGTCTTGGTTTTTGTCACATCCAGTTGTAATTTTTAAAGTAAAATTTTTCAAGTTTAATTTTCCTTTTTGGTGCTTCACACAATTTTTGAAGTTAGGAAATTTTATTTAGATAGTTTTTCTAAACCGTGAATCCTTCCTCCCTCGTCCATTTCCCGGCGAGGTCTTGTTAGGTGTTAGGTTAGTTAGCTATAGGGTGACCCTTCTCATCGTCACACTTGAGTTGGGTCGACGCGAGGTCGATTTTAGTGCACTTCTCCTTTGCCACACACTTGCACACGCAAGTAGCCCGACAATACATTACAGCCGTAATTGTTTGTCCTTTAGAGCAATGACGAATATGAGATTGAGATCTCATATGCTCGCGGAGGAGAATACCCAAGCCGTGTTCGCCGGCGCTGGGCTTTCTCGGACACCTCCGCCGTCGGGTGACTTAGACGCCAGGCGTCTATTCCCCGAAGCGTCGCGACGCCTCGACGGAGACGTCCCCCAGGTACGTACTACCGGGGAAAATCGTGAGTTGACGATGTCAACTACCTTGTCCCCGAGAAGTGTGCTGGACCAAGGTACTTTAGAGTCGAGCTTAGACGGAGGGAGGCAGCCTTCCCCGTCGGCTCAGGTAGGGTTAGTAATCGATTCCGCGGGAGTTGTCACAACTCCACCTTTGGAAGCCCGTTTCGAGCAATTCCGTTTAACGAGAAATGTTTCTGTTTGTAGGTCGGAGGGCTACTCAGGAGTCCATGCTGGCGAAGCTCGTGAGGTACGCCCCCTCGGAATGCGCCGAAGCGCTCCGAGGTCATTGGGTGTGCCTCACGCACAACAGCCGAGGCCAGAAGTAGATGTGCATACCCTAAGGGAACCGGGTGATGCTGAGGCCCTAGTGGAAGAACTAGGGGGTGGTGGAAGGCTCTCGGAGGGAGTTGGGAATGCTCGCATTCCCATATCTCTCCAGGGGCGGGTTCAGCGTACCTCCCAAGGGATACCATATGCACGGCCTGAACAAGCAGTAAGAGCTAGAAAGGCAGATCTTGAATCAGGTGTCGGCTGGGACACGGAAGTTGCCACCCGAAATCCCTGGGTGACGACGTCCTTGCCCTCCAGGCAACTAGGAGCAGAGCGGTGGGCGGCTGAAGATGGGTTCGGAGGAATCCGAAACTTTGCGGAAGCCGTCCATCCACACCTTTTTACGAGACATGACGCCCAACGTGGGGCTGCTGAAGACAGACCGTCTTCAGGGATCTGCGGGTGTAGCCTTCCTCCTGCAAACAGAATTAGAGTTCGGGATCTCTCTCCTGAGAGACTCCCGGTTGATGAAATGGTTATGGGTGAACCGGAAACCCTTTGGCGCCCATATGGCACGTTTACCCGGTTGCCAACCGGGAATCGGCATTATAGGAAATCTGAGGATGTCCCTCGAGTTGCTCGAAACGTCGCTTCCAACCCCGGTGATGTCCACAGGAGTGGATATTACCCATCGAGGAGGCCAGTGCCCACAGTCCGGATTCAGGAGAATCCCAGAAGACCAGTGACGGGGGTCGACGACGTGCTCGTGCGACTCGCAGATTTGCTGGAGGATAGACGTCGGGGAACCCTAAACGGTGTTGATGGGGGTTTAATTAACAACAAACCACATCCCAGTTTCAGTGGGCTTCCTCACGAAGATCCAATCCAATTTATCCAATCCTCTGAGGATTATTTAGGGGGCTTTGATCCAACCGTCTGGGTGAGCGTTGCAGCTCAGTGGCTCAAGGGAGCAGCCCAGCAGTGGTATGCTCCATATCGAAACTCACGCCTAAACTGGCAGTTTTTCACAAACCGGCTCCAGGAACGGTTCGATAACGATCTGTTGGTCTCGAGCTTAGAAGCGGAGTTCTTTGGCACTGACCAGCCGAAGGGAGAGTCAATAACTTCCTTCATCCTGAACAAGTGGAGTCTTTCACAGAGGCTCTACCCAGAGATGGACGAAAGAAGGGTTGTGCGATTAATATTGAACCGGATCAGACCGGATATCAAAGTCCATTTGCAATTGCATAGATTTGCAACTATTGAAGAGCTGACACAAAAAGCTGTTGCTGTCGAGACGCTACTTCGTAGCACCAGCCAAAGTGTACAGTCAGGGCCGAAACTTGTTTCGAACACCAACCGTCCTCATCAGGCCGACGATGTGCCACCTAAACGTCCTCAGGGACAGCTACAGGACAACAGGGGTTCGAACCATGTTAGGTCCAATAACTTTAATAACAATGGCACTAAATTCCAGAATTATGATCAATCGAGGCGTTCTGGAGGAAACAACGCTCCTTCGAGCGGATGTTTCACTTGCGGGGGAGCTCACTGGAACAAAGATTGCCCTCAGCAAAATGACAACAAGAACGGTCCCAAACGTCAGAGTGCGGGAACAAAACCGTTAGATCAGGCCAATAAGGCACATACGGTTAATACCGTGCAGGCGAGTAAAATCTCGCGTCGTAAGACGTCAGCTAAGGACGCAGACAAAATCACAGTTTGCGAAGAATCAAAAAACTCCAACAGGAGCCATCAGGGGGCTCCATCGGAGTAGGTACTCCTTCAACACCGTTTTGCGGTTCTGTGACAGTGTTGGACTGTCATAGAAATTATGCGGCATGTATTCCCAACAAAGAGGAGGAGAAGGAGTTCCAGGATGTTGAAGCTGGAGTCGTTTCAGCCGAAACGCCACCGTCATCAGGCAAACTACATTGGGCAGACCGGTCAGATTGTGAATCCGTTTGTTTCAGTGTGGTAGATGAGCGTGTGGATCGCGCCACTGGTGGTAGGCGAAAAAAAGTTCACTCGTCGGCAGACGTTAAACGTAGAGGGTTGAAAGTCATTTCAAAAAAATCAGGTTCTAGTTTTGGAACGAATGAAAGGGGTTATGAATCATCTTCAGGTTCATGGAGTTGTGAGATCATCGAGGTACCCCAGGTCGTTGTTGGTGGGTCGTTCCATCCGCCACAACACAAGGTTTCGGAGTTAGTGATCGGTATACAGAAGAACCAGGAGGGGCCTGTAGTCAAAGAGAGTGCTAGGGCACTGCAAACTGGGCACAGGTCCGGTATAGGCACAAGTCGTGATGAAAAGGTGTATCCAAGGGAAGATTGCGAATCAAGGTTTCGGAACGAAAAAGTCGTCGAGAGTGACGTACTCTTTTCGGTTCCATTTCGGGGTAGTGAAGACACCGAGGGTGGTGGTCTGTCACTCACTCCCACACAGGACGCAGGTTTCGAGGTCGATGCATGCCAAGTCTCAAGGACGGTATCGAGGGGCAGAGCAGATGGGATCGCAGGTGCGAATCGCCATTCCCCGTTGGTAGATACCAGAGGCGTGGTAGGCATGTCATCTGAGAGAGTTACACGTCTTAGTCGGGGCGGAGGCGAGGTTCCTGAGGGATGCAATCGCCAAGTCCCATCGTTAGCTGCAGTTGGTGCTGCAGTACTTGATGTCAATCGCAAGTCGGAACTTCTGAGTTTCATTGAGACCGACCCGCTTAGGAAGAAGTCGGAGGTGGATCTGCTGGATCCATTGTGTCTATATCGTCGCTGTGATACTAGCTTAGCGAACAACAATGTTGAGGGACGATTGCATCAGTTGCCGCGAATCGAGGCTGAACTGATGGGTCGTCGAGTTAGGGTTTTGGTGGACAGCGGAAGTTCGCTAAATCTCCTGAAACGTAGTTTGTTGCCTGTCACCTGGAGGGTGGATAGGAAGCAAGTGACACCGTTGCAGCTTGCATGCGCCGGTCGTGGCATCACCAGTCTAGGGGAGACAATAGTCGAACTGTTAATAGATGGTGTTGTTCACGAAGTTGTCGTGCAAGTGGTGGATGATCTTGTCGAGGATCTTCTGCTCGGGTGTCCCTGGCTGGCATCAAACGAGGCTATGGTCGACTTTGCACGTCGCACCATGTACGTTGGAAAGGGGCCTAGGCAAACGATTTTCTGGGCGGAGGAGGTCTATCTTCCACCAGAAAAGTTCCCTGAACCACAGGTAGCGGACGAACAGCTACCGGCGTTCTCGAGAAAGGAATTTCGGAGTCTTATCCGAGAGTTTGGAGACGTCTTTTACGAATCTCCAAGGCAACCAGTGACGAGGGCTGCTTGCCATAAAATCCGATTGAAGGAGGAGCTACCCTTCAAGCTCCGTCCGTACAAAGTTTCCGATCAGAAGAGGGCTCTTATCCAAGAGGAGGTGGATAAGATGCTCGCTGCAGGTGTCATAAGTAGGTCCCATTCTGCCTTTATTAGTCCGGTCGTTATCGTCATGAAGAAGGACGGTACGGCTCGGTTTTGTGTCGACTACAGGAAGTTGAATAGTCTGACAATACCCGAGTCGTCGGTATTGCCAGGTATTCACGAGACTATCAAAGAGCTCGGAACAGCGAGAGTGTTCACTTCTTTGGATCTGAAGTCTGGGTTTTGGCAGATACCCATGGATGAGGCTAGTAAAAAGTATACAGCTTTTGCTACGCCTGATGGAGCTTGTTATGAGTTTAACTCAATGCCGTTTGGTCTAACGAATGCACCTGGAAGTTTCCAAATCCTTATGACGGAAGTGTTGGTTGGTTATGTCGATAAATTCGTCAAAGTATATCTAGACGACATAATCGTTTACAGCGAAGATGAAAAGGAGAACCTCTACCATCTCCGCCTTGTGCTGGAGAGGTTCAGAGCACATGGCCTGTGGTGCAGTTTAAAGAAGTGCAACTTCGCTCAGCGTAGGCTGGAGTACTTGGGGCATGTGGTGACGGAAACGTCCAACGAACCAATGCCAGGTCATGTGTTAGCGGTTCGACAATTCCCGCTACCCAAGAATGTCTCTCAGGTCCGAGGATTCTTGGGCACCGTTGGTTGGCTACGGGAGTTCATCCCGAACTTAGCGGAGTTGGAGGCTCCGATAAGTGATATGCTCAAATCGAAGAAAGGTCGAGACCTTAAGTGGAACTCTCAAGCATTGGAGGCGTTTGAGAGGATCAAGGAAGTCGTGGGCCGTCCTATGGTCTTGGCCAGGCCGGACATGACTCTCCCGTTTTTCCTGCAGACCGATGCATCTGGGGTAGGCATCGCTGCAGTTCTGTATCAAGTCGATTGTCACGGCGACAGAAGGATCGTTTCACATGCTAGTGCCAAGCTCAAGGGCGCGGAACTAAACTATCATGTGAACGAGACTGAATGTTTAGCCATTGTTTGGGGTATCAAGCGGTACCGTCATTATCTCGAAGACCGTCCATTCACTCTTCGAACGGACAGCAAAGCGTTGACTTGGTTATCCAAGTTCAAGGACGCAAAAGCGAAGTTAACTCGTTGGGCCTTACTTCTACAGGAGTATTCCTTCACTGTGGAGCACGTCGCAGGTCGAGACAATCAGCTAGCTGATTTCTTGTCCCGTAATCCCTCGGGGTCTCACAGTGAAGACTTGGATGCTGATGTAGAGCGTATGGGGTTGCCACCTATGAAGGTGCAACTGTCTGAACACCAAGGTGTGGTGAGCGTCGTAGAGACGCCGGCAGGCCATAGATAGGGAGACGCAAAGGTTGAGGGCGCGTATCAGAACGATACAGGAGTTGGGTCCTAGGTCCAGGGACGATCTTCGTTTTATCAACAAGTTTTCAGATGTCCAAGGGGTTGTATATGTTTCTTCTGCTGGTAAACGGCTATTGTATGTGCCCGAGGCGCTCCGTGAGGACGTGTTCCGACTTGTACCAACTTATCCCGACTTGTCCCGACTTGTCCCGACTTGTCCCAACTTGTCCCGACTTGTCCCGAGTTGTCCCAACTTGTTCCGACTTGTATTGACTTGTACCGACTTGTCCCGACTTGTTCCGACTTGTCCCGACTTGTACCGACTTGTTCCGACTTGTCATGACTTGTACCGAAAGTCCCGACTTGTACCTACTTGTCCCGACTTGTCCCGTTTTGTCCAGACTTGTCTTGACTTGTACCGACTTGTACCGACTTGTCCCGACTTGTACCGACTTGTCCAGTCTTGTCCAGACTTGTCCAGAATTGTCCCATCTTGTTCCGACTTGTACCGACTTGTCCCGACTTGTCCCGGATTGTCCAAACTAGTCCCGACTTGTACCGGCTTGTCACGACTTGTCCCGACTTGTACCGACTTGTCCCGACTTGTCCCGACTTGTAATGACTTGTCAAGACTTGTCCTGACTTGGCCTGACTTGTTCCTACTTGTCCCAACTTGTCTTGACTTGTACCGACTTGTCCCGACTTGTACCTACTTGTCCCGACTTGTCCCGTGTTGTCCAGACTTGTCCCGACTTGTCCAAACTTGTCCCGACTCGTACCGACTTGTCCCGACTTGTCCCGACTTGTCCCGACTTGTTCTGACTTGTCACGTCTTGTCCCGACTTGTTTCGACTTGTCCCAACTTGTCCCGACTTGTCTCGACTTGTCCCAACTTGTCCCAACTTGTCTTGACTTGTACCAACTTGTACCGACCTGTCCTGACTTGTTCCGACTTGTATTGACTTGTACCGACTTGTCCCGACTTGTTTCGACTTGTTCCGACTTGTACCGACTTGTTCCGACTTGTCCCGACTTGTCCCGACTTGTACCGACTTGTCCAGACTTGTTCTGACTTGTCACGTCTTGTCCTGACTTGTCCCGACATGACCTGACTAGTCCCGACTTGTCCTGACTTGTACCGACTTGTCCCGACTTGTCCCGACTTGTCCCGACTTGTCCCGACTTGTCCCGACTTGTCCCGGATTGTCCAAACTTGTCCCGGATTGTCCAAACTTGTCCCGACTTGTACCGACTTGTCCCGACTTGTCTTGACTTGTCCCGACTTGTCCCGACTTGTCCCGACTTGTCTCGACTTGTCCCAACTTGTTCCAATTTGTCTTGACTTGTGCCAACTTGTACCGACATGTTCTGACTTGACCTGACTTGTTCCGACTTGTTCCGACTTGTCTTGACTTGTACCAACTTGTCCCGACTTGTTCTGACTTGTCACGTCTTGTCCCGACTTGTCCCGACTTGTCCCGACTTGTACGGACTTGTCCCGACTTGTCCTAACTTGTCTCGACTTGTCACATTTGTTATGGTTCATAATATTTGTTGGATTGACAAAAAATCTGAAAGCTCGTTTCCCGACCCGACCCGACCCGACATAATTACGAATAGAGTCCAAGACGATAAGATGAATATTAGTGCCATAACATTGACTCGATTTGACCATGTGAAGTGAATATTTTTTTTCAGAAAAAATAAATTTAATTTCTTGCCGTTATGAAAAATTTTGGCGAGATGATTCGATACCAAAATATTCAGAAATGGACTGACTTCAATATTTTTTGAAATTTTTCATAATTGAATTTTTGCTGAAATATTTGAAACAAATATTAAAATCTTTGTTTTTTTTTGTAGTTATAATTTTTTTCCACAAAATACTTCAAAGAATTCTAAATAAAATTCCAAGAAGAAAGTCTGAGTAAAGATGTCCAAGTGGAATATCCGTGTGAAATGTCCAAATGAAATCAGGATAAAATGTCTGGGTAAGGAGCCCAGGTAAAAAGTCCAGAATTATTTGAAATTCAAAATGATTCTATCAAAAAATATATTTCCAATAATATTTTCCTCGACCCGACCCAAAATTCCTGACTAGTTCCGACTTGTCTTGTCCTGACTTTTCCCGGATTGTCCAAACTTGTCCTGAATAGTCCCGACTTGTCCCGATTTGTCCCGTCTTGTCCAGACTTGTTCTGACTTGTTACGTCTTGTCCCGACTTGTCTCGACTTGTCCCGACTTGTCCCGACTCGTCCCGGCTTGTCTCGACTTGTCTCAACTTGTCCCAACTTGTCTTGACTTGTACCAACTTGTACCGACATGTTCTGACTTTTCCTGACTTGTTCCGACTTGTCTTGACTTGTACCAACTTGTCCTGACTTGTTCTGATTTGTCACGTATTGTCCCGACTTGTCCCGACTTGTCCTGACTTGTCCTGACTTGTCCCGACTTGTCCTAACTTGTACCGACTCGTCCCGACTTATCCAGGTCTGTCCAAACTTGTTCCGACTGGTACCGACTTATCCCGACTTGTCCCGACTTGTCCCAACTTGTCTGACTTGTCCCGAGTTGTCCCGACTTGTTCTGACCTGTCACGACTTGTCCCGACATGTCCCGACTTGTTTCGACCTATCATGACTTGTCCTGACTTGTCCTGACTTGTCTCGACTTGTCCCGACTTGTCCCGACTTGTTCCGACTTGTCCTGACTTGTACCGACTTGTCCCGACTTGTACCAACTTGTCCCGAATTGTCCAAACTTGTCCAGACTTTTACCGACTTGTTCAGACTTGTCCTGAATTGTCCCGTCTTGTCCTGACTTGTTCCGACTTGTCCTGACTTGTCCCGACTTGTCCCGACTTGTACCGACTTGTCCCGACTTGTACCGACTTGTCCCGACTTGTCCCGACTTGTACCGACTTGTCCCGACTTGTACCGACTTGTCCCGACTCGTACCGAATTGTCCGGAATTGTCCAAACTTGTCCCGAGTTGTGCCGACTTGTCCAGGTTTGTCCAAACTTGTTCCGACTTGTACCAACTTATCCCGACTTGTACCGACTTGTCCCGACTTGTCACGTCTTGTCCCGACTTGTTTCGACTTGTCCCAACTTGTTCCGACTTGTCTCGACTTGTCCCAACTTGTCCCAACTTGTCTTGACTTGTACCAACTTGTACCGACATGTTCTGACCTGTCCTGACTTGTTCCGACTTGTATTGACTTGTACCGACTTGTCCCGACTTGTTCCGACTTGTTCCGACTTGTACCGACTTGTTCCGACTTGTCCCGACTTGTCCCGACTTGTACCGACTTGTCCAGACTTGTTCTGACTTGTCACGTCTTGTCCTGACTTGTCCCGACATGACCTGACTAGTCCCGACTTGTCCTGACTTGTACCGACTTGTCCCGACTTGTCCCGACTTGTCCCGACTTGTTCCGACTTGTCCCGGATTGTCCAAACTTGTCCCGACTTGTACCGACTTGTCCCGACTTGTCCCGACTTGTCTCGACTTGTCCCAACTTGTTCCAATTTGTCTTGACTTGTGCCAACTTGTACCGACATGTTCTGACTTGTCCTGACTTGTTCCGACTTGTTCCGACTTGTCTTGAATTGTACCAACTTGTCCCGACTTGTTCTGACTTGTCACGTCTTGTCCCGACTTGTCCCGACTTGTCCCGACTTGTACGGACTTGTCCAGACTTGTCCAGACTTGTCCCGACTTGTCCTAACTTGTCTCGACTTGTCACATTTGTTATGGTTCATAATATTTGTTGGATTGACAAAAAATCTGAAAGCTCGTTTCCCGACCCGACCCGACCCGACATAATTACGAATAGAGTCCAAGACGATAAGATGAATATTAGTGCCATAACATTGACTCGATTTGACCATGTGAAGTGAATATTTTTTTTCAGAAAAAATAAATTTAATTTCTTGCCGTTATGAAAAATTTTGGCGAGATGATTCGATACCAAAATATTCACAAATGGACTGACTTCAATATTTTTTGAAATTTTTCATAATTGAATTTTTGCTGAAATATTTGAAACAAATATTAAAATCTTTGTTTTTTTTTTTGTAGTTATAATTTTTTTCCACAAAATACTTCAAAGAATTCTAAATAAAATTACAAGAAGAAAGTCTGAGTAAAGATGTCCAAGTGGAATATCCGTGTGAAATGTCCAAATGAAATCAGGATAAAATGTCTGGGTAAGGAGCCCAGGTAAAAAGTCCAGAATTATTTGAAATTCAAAATGATTCTATCAAAAAATATATTTCCAATAATATTTTCCTCGACCCGACCCAAAATTCCTGACTAGTTCCGACTTGTCTTGTCCTGACTTTTCCCGGATTGTCCAAACTTGTCCTCAATAGTCCCGACTTGTCCCGATTTGTCCCGTCTTGTCCAGACTTGTTCTGACTTGTTACGTCTTGTCCCGACTTGTCTCGACTTGTTCCGACTTGTCCCGACTTGTCCCGGCTTGTCTCGACTTGTCTCAACTTGTACCAACTTGTCTTGACTTGTACCAACTTGTACCGACATGTTCTGACTTTTCCTGACTTGTTCCGACTTGTCTTGACTTGTACCAACTTGTCCTGACTTGTTCTGATTTGTCACGTATTGTCCCGACTTGTCCCGACTTGTCCCGACTTGTCCTGACTTGTCCCGACTTGTCCTAACTTGTACCGACTCGTCCCGACTTATCCAGGTCTGTCCAAATTTGTTCCGACTGGTACCGACTTATCCCGACTTGTCCCGACTTGTCCCAACTTGTCTGACTTGTCCCGAGTTGTCCCGACTTGTTCTGACCTGTCACGACTTGTCCCGACATGTCCCGACTTGTTTCCACCTATCATGACTTGTCCTTACTTGTCCTGACTTGTCTCGACTTGTCCCGACTTGTCCCGACTTGTTCCGACTTGTCCTGACTTGTACCGACTTGTCCCGACTTGTACCGACTTGTCCCGAATTGTCCAAACTTGTCCCGACTTTTACCGACTTGTTCAGACTTGTCCTGAATTGTCCCGTCTTGTCCTGACTTGTTCCGACTTGTCCTGACTTGTCCCGACTTGTCCTGACTTGTACCGACTTGTTCCGACTTGTTTCAGATTGTCCAAACTTGTTCCGACTTGTACCGACTTGTACCGACTTTTCCCGACTTGTCCCGGATTGTCCGAACTTGTCCCGACTTGTACCGACTTGTCCCGACTTGTCCCAACTTGTCCCGGATTGTCCAAACTTGTCCCGACTTGTAATGACTTGTCAAGACTTGTCCTGACTTGACCCGACTTGTTCCTACTTGTCTCGACTTGTCTTAACTTGTACCGACTTGTCCCGACTTGTACCGACTTGTCCCGACTTGTCCTGACTTGTTCCTACTTGTCTCGACTTGTCTTGACTTGTACCGACTTGTCCCGACTTGAACCGACTTGTCCCGACTTGTTCTGACTTGTCCAAACTTGTCCCGACTTGTACCGACTTGTCCCGACTTGTCCAGACTTGTCCCGACTCGTCCCGACTTATCTTGACTTGTCCTGACTTGTTCCGACTTATCCCGACTTGCCCTGACTTGTCCAGACTTGTTTCGACTTATCCCGACTAGTCTCGACTTGTACCGACTTGTCTCGAATTGTCCAAACATGTCCCGACTTGTACCGACTTGTCCAGACTTGTCCCGAATTGTCCCGTCTTGTCCTGACTTGTACCGACTTGTCCCGACTTGTCCCGACTTGTCCCGACTTTTTCCAACTTGTCCTGACTTGTACCGACTTGTCTTGACTTGTCCCGACTTGTCCCGACTTGTCTCGACTTGTCCCAACTTGTCCCAATTTGTCTTGACTTGTGCCAACTTCTACCGACATGTTCTGACTTTTCCTGACTTGTTCCGACTTGTCTTGACTTGTACCAACTTGTCCTGACTTGTTCTGACTTGTCACGTATTGTCCCGACTTGTCCCGACTTGTCCCGACTTGTCCTGACTTGTCCCGACTTGTCCTGACTTTCACCGACTCGTCCCGACTTATCCAGGTTTGTCCAAACTTGTTCCGACTGGTACTGACTTATCCCGACTTGTCCCGACTTGTTCCGACTTGTCCCAACTTGTCCCGACTTGTCCCGAGTTGTCCCGACTTGTCCTGACTTGTCACGACTTGTCCCGACATGTCCCGACTTGTTTCGACTTATCCCGACTTGTCCTGACTTGTCCTGACTTGTCCCGACTTGTCCCGACTTGTCCCGAATTGTCCAAACTTGTCCCGAGTTTTACCGACTTGTTCAGACTCGTCCTGAATTGTCCCGTCTTGTCCTGACTTGTTCCGACTTGTCCTGACTTGTCCCGACTTGTCCTGACTTGTACCGATTTGTCCCGACTTGTCCCGGATAGTCCATACTTGTCCCGACTTGTACCGACTTGTACCGACTTTTCCCGTCTTGTCCCGGATTGTCCGAACTTGTCCCGACTTGTCCCGACTTGTCCCAACTTGTCCCGACTTGTCCCGAGTTGTTTCGACTTGTTCTGTTTTGTCACGACTTGTCCCGACATGTCCCGATTTGTTTCGACTAATCCCGACTTGTCCTGACTTGTCCTGACTTGTCCCGACTTGTCCCGACTTGTCCCGACTTGTTCCGATTTGTCCTGAGTTGTACCGACTTGTCCCGACTTGTACCGACTTGTCCCGAATTGTCCAAACTTGTCCCGACTTGTACCGACTTGTCCAGACTTGTCCTGAATTGTCCCGTCTTGTCCTGACTAGTTCCGACTTGTCCTGACTTGTCCCGACTTGTCCTGACTTGTACCGACTTGTCCCGACTTGTCCCAGATTGTCCAAACTTGTCCCGACTTGTACCGACTTGTACCGACTTTTCTTGACTTGTCCCGGATTGTCCGAACTTGTCCCGACTTGTACCGACTTGTCCCGAATTGTCCCAACTTGTTCCGACTTATTCCGACTTGTCCTGACTTGTCCCGACTTGTCCCGACTTGTTCCGACTTGTCCCGACTTGTCCTGACTTGTACCGACTTGTCCCGACTTGTACCGACTTGTCCCGAATTGTCCAAACTTGTCCCGACTTGTGCCGACTTGTCCAGAGTTGTCCAGAATTGTACCGACTTGTTTCGACTTGTCTCGACTTGTCTTGACTTGTGCCGACTTGTCCTGACTTGTCCCGACTTGTCCCGGATTGTCCGAACTTGTCCCGACTTGTACCGACTTGTCCCGACTTGTCCCAACTTGTTCCGATTTATTCCGACTTGTCCTGCCTTGTCCCGACTTGTCCCGACTTGTTCCGACTTGTACCGACTTGTACCGACATATCCCGACTTGTACCGACTTGTCCCGACTTGTCCCGACTTGTACCGACTTGTTCCGACTTGTACCGACTTGTCCCGACTTGTACCGACTTGTCCCGAATTGTCCAAACTTGTCCCGACTTGTGCCGACTTGTCCAGGGTTGTCCTGAATTGTACCGACTTGTTTCGACTTGTCTAGACTTGTCTTGACTTGTGCCGACTTGTACCGACTTGTCCTGACTTGTCCCGACTTGTACCGACTTGTCCCGTTTTTTCCCGACTTGTAATGACTTGTCAAGACTTGTCCTGACTTGGCCTGACTTGTTCCTACTTGTCCCGTTTTGTCTTGACTTGTACCGACTTGTCCCGACTTGTACCTACTTGTCCCGACTTGTCCCGTTTTGTCCAGACTTGTCCCGACTTGTACCGACTTGTCCCGACTTGTTTCGACTAGTCCCGACTTGTCTTGACTTCTGCCGACTTGTACCGACTTGTCCTGACTTGTCCCGACTTGTACCGACTTGTCCCGACTTGTAATGACTTGTCAAGACTTGTCCTGACTTGGCCTGACTTGTTCCTACTTGTCCCGTTTTGTCTTGACTTGTACCGACTTGTCCCGACTTGTACCTACTTGTCCCGACTTGTCCCGTTTTGTCCAGACTTGTCCCGACTTGTACCGACTTGTCCCGACTTGTTTCGACTTGTCCCGACTTGTCTTGACTTGTACCGACTTGTCCCGACTTGTACCGACTTATCCCGACTTGTCCCAACTTTTTCCGACTTATTCTGACTTGTCCTGACTTGTCCCGACTTGTCCCGACTTGTTCCGACTTGTCCCGACTTGTACCGACTTGTCCCGACTTGTACCGACTTGTCCCGACTTGTCCCGACTTGTACCGGCTTGTCCCGACTTGTACCGACTTGTCCCGACTTGTACCGAATTGTCCCGAATTGTCCAAACTTGTCCCGACTTGTGCCGACTTGTCCAGGTTTGTCCAAACTTGTTCCGACTTGTACCAACTTATCCCGAATTGTCCCGACTTGTCCCAACTTGTCCCGACTTGTCCCGAGTTGTCCCAACTTGTTCCGACTTGTATTGACTTGTACCGACTTGTCCCGACTTGTTCCGACTTGTCCCGACTTGTACCGACTTGTTCCGACTTGTCATGACTTGTACCGAAAGTCCCGACTTGTACCTACTTGTCCCGACTTGTCCCGTTTTGTCCAGACTTGTCTTGACTTGTACCGACTTGTACCGACTTGTCCCGACTTGTCCCGACTTGTCCCGACTTGTCCCAACTTGTCCCGGATTGTCCAAACTTGTCCCGACTTGTACCGACTTGTCCAGACTTGTCCAGACTTGTCCCATCTTGTTCCGACTTGTATTTACTTGTACCGACTTGTTCCGACTTGTTCCGACTTGTCCTGACTTGTACCGACTTGTCCCGACTTGTACCGACTTGTCCCGAATTGTCCAAACTTGTCCCGAGTTTTACCGACTTGTTCAGACTCGTCCTGATTTGTCCCGTCTTGTCCTGACTTGTTCCGACTTGTCCTGACTTGTCCCGACTTGTCCTGACTTGTACCGATTTGTCCCGACTTGTCCCGGATTGTCTATACTTGTCCCGACTTGTACCGACTTGTACCGACTTTTCCCGTCTTGTCCCGGATTGTCCGAACTTGTCCCGACTTGTCCCGAATTGTCCAAACTTGTCCCGACTCGTACCGACTTGTCCCGACTTGTTCTGACTTGTCACGTCTTGTCCCGACTTGTTTCGACTTGTCCCAACTTGTCCCGACTTGTCTCGACTTGTCCCAACTTGTCCCAACTTGTCTTGACTTGTACCAACTTGTACCGACATGTTCTGACCTGTCCTGACTTGTTCCGACTTGTATTGACTTGTACCGACTTGTCCCGACTTTTTCCGACTTGTTCCGACTTGTACCGACTTGTTCCGAATTGTCCCGACTTGTCCCGACTTGTACCGACTTGTCCAGACTTGTTCTGACTTGTCACGTCTTGTCCTGACTTGTCCCGACATGACCTGACTAGTCCCGACTTGTCCTGACTTGTACCGACTTGTCCCGACTTGTCCCGACTTGTCCCGACTTGTCCCGGATTGTCCAAACTTGTCCCGACTTGTACCGACTTGTCCCGACTTGTCTTGACTTGTCCCGACTTGTCCCGACTTGTCCCGACTTGTCTCGACTTGTCCCAACTTGTTCCAATTTGTCTTGACTTGTGCCAACTTGTACCGACATGTTCTGACTTGTCACGTCTTGTCCCGACTTGTCCCGACTTGTCCCGACTTGTACGGACTTGTCCAGACTTGTCCCGACTTGTCCTAACTTGTCTCGACTTGTCACATTTGTTATGGTTCATAATATTTGTTGGATTGACAAAAAATCTGAAAGCTCGTTTCCCGACCCGACCCGACCCGACATAGTTACGAATAGAGTCCAAGACGATAAGATGAATATTAGTGCCATAACATTGACTCGATTTGACCATGTGAAGTGAATATTTTTTTTCAGAAAAAATAAATTTAATTTCTTGCCGTTATGAAAAATTTTGGCGAGATGATTCGATACCAAAATATTCAGAAATGGACTGACTTCAATATTTTTTGAAATTTTTCATAATTGAATTTTTGCTGAAATATTTGAAACAAATATTAAAATCTTTGTTTTTTTTGTAGTTATAATTTTTTTCCACAAAATACTTCAAAGAATTCTAAATAAAATTCCAAGAAGAAAGTCTGAGTAAAGATGTCCAAGTGGAATATCCGTGTGAAATGTCCAAATGAAATCAGGATAAAATGTCTGGGTAAGGAGCCCAGGTAAAAAGTCCAGAATTATTTGAAATTCAAAATGATTCTATCAAAAAATATATTTCCAATAATATTTTCCTCGACCCGACCCAAAATTCCTGACTAGTTCCGACTTGTCTTGTCCTGACTTTTCCCGGATTGTCCAAACTTGTCCTGAATAGTCCCGACTTGTCCCGATTTGTCCCGTCTTGTCCAGACTTGTTCTGACTTGTTACGTCTTGTCCCGACTTGTCTCGACTTGTCCCGACTTGTCCCGACTTGTCCCGGCTTGTCTCGACTTGTCTCAACTTGTCCCAACTTGTCTTGACTTGTACCAACTTGTACCGACATGTTCTGACTTTTCCTGACTTGTTCCGACTTGTCTTGACTTGTACCAACTTGTCCTGACTTGTTCTGATTTGTCACGTATTGTCCCGACTTGTCCCGACTTGTCCCGACTTGTCCTGACTTGTCCCGACTTGTCCTAACTTGTACCGACTCGTCCCGACTTATCCAGGTCTGTCCAAACTTGTTCCGACTGGTACCGACTTATCCCGACTTGTCCCGACTTGTCCCAACTTGTCTGACTTGTCCCGAGTTGTCCCGACTTGTTCTGACCTGTCACGACTTGTCCCGACATGTCCCGACTTGTTTCGACCTATCATGACTTGTCCTGACTTGTCCTGACTTGTCTCGACTTGTCCCGACTTGTCCCGACTTGTTCCGACTTGTCCTGACTTGTACCGACTTGTCCCGACTTGTACCGACTTGTCCCGAATTGTCCAAACTTGTCCCGACATTTACCGACTTGTTCAGACTTATCCTGAATTGTCCCGTCTTGTCTTGACTTGTTCCGACTTGTCCTGACTTGTCTTGACTTGTCCTGACTTGTACCGACTTGTTCCGACTTGTTCCAGATTGTCCAAACTTGTCCCGACTTGTACCGACTTGTACCGACTTTTCCCGACTTGTCCTGGATTGTCCGAACTTGTCCCGACTTGTACCGACTTGTCCCGACTTGTCCCAACTTGTCCCGGATTGTCCAAACTTGTCCCGACTTGTAATGACTTGTCAAGACTTGTCCTGACTTGACCCGACTTGTTACTACTTGTCTCGACTTGTCTTAACTTGTACCGACTTGTCCCGACTTGTACCGACTTGTCCCGACTTGTCCCGACTTGTTCCTACTTGTCTCGACTTGTCTTGACTTGTACCGACTTGTCCCGACTTGAACCGACTTGTCCCGACTTGTTCTGACTTGTCCAAACTTGTCCCGACTTGTACCGACTTTTCCCGACTTGTCCAGACTAGTCCCGACTCGTCCCGACTTATCTTGACTTGTCCTGACTTGTTCCGACTTATCCCGACTTGTCCTGACTTGTCCAGACTTGTTTCGACTTATCCCGACTAGTCCCGATTTGTACCGACTTTTCTCGAATTGTCCAAACTTGTCCCGACTTGTACCAACTTGTCCCGACTTGTTCCGACTTGTCCTGACTTGTAATGACTTGTTCCGACTTGTACCGGCTTGTCCCGAATTGTCCAAACTTGTCCCGACTTGTACCGACTTGTACAGACTTGTCCTGAATTGTCCCGTCTTGTCCTGACTAGTTCCGACTTATCCTGACTTGTCCCGACTTGTCCTGACTTGTACCGACTTGTCCCGACTTGTCCCGGATTGTCCAAACTTGTCCCGACTTGTACCGACTTGTACCGACTTGTACCGACTTGTACCGACTTTTTCCGACTTGTCCCGGATTGTCCGAACTTTTCCCGACTTGTTCCGACTTGTCCCGACTTGTCCCAACTTGTTCCGACTTATTCCAACTTGTCCTGACTTGTCCCGACTTGTCCCGACTTGATCCGACTTGTCCCGACTTGTACCGACTTGTCCCGACTTGTACCGACTTGTCCCGACTTGTCCCGACTTGTACCGACTTGTCCCGACTTGTCCCGGATTGTCCAAACTTGTCCCGACTTGTACCGACTTTTACCGACTTTTCCCGACTTGTCCCGGATTGTCCGAACTTGTCCCGACTTGTACCGACTTGTCCCGACTTGTCCCGACTTGTCCCAACTTGTCCCGACTTGTCCCGAGTTGTTTCGACTTGTTCTGACTTGTCACGACTTGTCCCGACATGTCCCGATTTGTTTCGACTAATCCCGACTTGTCCTGACTTGTCCTGACTTGTCCCGACTTGTCCCGACTTGTCCCGACTTGTTCCGACTTGTCCTGAGTTGTACCGACTTGTCCCGACTTGTACCGACTTGTCCCGAATTGTCCAAACTTGTCTCGACTTGTACCAACTTGTCCAGACTTGTCCTGAATTGTCCCGTCTTGTCCTGACTAGTTCCGACTTGTCCTGACTTGTCCCGACTTGTCCTGACTTGTACCGACCTGTCCCGACTTGTCCCAGATTGTCCAAACTTGTCCCAACTTGTACCGACTTGTACCGACTTCTCTTGACTTGTCCCGGATTGTCCGAACTTGTCCCGACTTGTACCGACTTGTCCCGAATTGTCCCAACTTGTTCCGACTTATTCCGACTTGTCCTGACTTGTCCCGACTTGTCCCGACTTGTTCCGACTTATCCCGACTTGTCCCGACTTGTACCGACTTGTCCCGACTTGTACCGACTTGTCCCGAATTGTCCAAACTTGTCCCGACTTGTGCCGACTTGTCCAGAGTTGTCCAAAATTGTACCGACTTGTTTCGACTTGTCTCGACTTGTCTTGACTTGTGCCGACTTGTCCTGACTTGTCCCGACTTGTCCTGACTTGTACCGACTTGTCCCGGCTTGTCCCGGATTGTCCCAACTTGTCTTGACTTGTGCCGACTTGTACCGTCATGTTCTGACTTGTCCTGACTTGTTCCGACTTGTTCCGACTTGTCCCGACTTGTCTTGACTTGTACCAACTTGTCCCGACTTGTTCTGACTTGTCACGTCTTGTCCCGACTTGTACCGACTTGTCCCGACTTGTACCGACTTGTCCCGAATTGTCCAAACTTGTCCCGACTTGTGCCGACTTGTCCAGAGTTGTCCAAAATTGTACCGACTTGTTTCGACTTGTCTCGACTTGTCTTGACTTGTGCCGACTTGTCCTGACTTGTCCCGACTTGTCCTGACTTGTACCGACTTGTCCCGGCTTGTCCCGGATTGTCCCAACTTGTCTTGACTTGTGCCGACTTGTACCGTCATGTTCTGACTTGTCCTGACTTGTTCCGACTTGTTCCGACTTGTCCCGACTTGTCTTGACTTGTACCAACTTGTACCGACATGTTCTGACTTTTCCTGACTTGTTCCGACTTGTCTTGACTTGTACCAACTTGTCCTGACTTGTTCTGATTTGTCACGTATTGTCCCGACTTGTCCCGACTTGTCCCGACTTGTCCTGACTTGTCCCGACTTGTCCTAACTTGTACCGACTCGTCCCGACTTATCCAGGTCTGTCCAAACTTGTTCCGACTGGTACCGACTTATCCCGACTTGTCCCGACTTGTCCCAACTTGTCTGACTTGTCCCGAGTTGTCCCGACTTGTTCTGACCTGTCACGACTTGTCCCGACATGTCCCGACTTGTTTCCACCTATCATGACTTGTCCTGACTTGTCCTGACTTGTCTCGACTTGTCCCGACTTGTCCCGACTTGTTCCGACTTGTCCTGACTTGTACCGACTTGTCCCGACTTGTACCGACTTGTCCCGAATTGTCCAAACTTGTCCCGACTTTTACCGACTTGTTCAGACTTGTCCTGAATTGTCCCGTCTTGTCCTGACTTGTTCCGACTTGTCCTGACTTGTCCCGACTTGTCCTGACTTGTACCGACTTGTTCCGACTTGTTTCAGATTGTCCAAACTTGTTCCGTTTTGTACCGACTTGTACCGACTTTTCCCGACTTGTCCCGGATTGTCCGAACTTGTCCCGACTTGTACCGACTTGTCCCGACTTGTCCCAACTTGTCCCGGATTGTCCAAACTTGTCCCGACTTGTAATGACTTGTCAAGACTTGTCCTGACTTGACCCGACTTGTTCCTACTTGTCTCGACTTGTCTTAACTTGTACCGACTTGTCCCGACTTGTACCGACTTGTCCCGACTTGTCCTGACTTGTTCCTACTTGTCTCGACTTGTCTTGACTTGTACCGACTTGTCCCGACTTGAACCGACTTGTCCCGACTTGTTCTGACTTGTCCAAACTTGTCCCGACTTGTGCCGACTTGTCCCGACTTGTCCAGACTTGTCCCGACTCGTCCCGACTTATCTTGACTTGTCCTGACTTGTTCCGACTTATCCCGACTTGCCCTGACTTGTCCAGACTTGTTTCGACTTATCCCGACTAGTCTCGACTTGTACCGACTTGTCTCGAATTGTCCAAACATGTCCCGACTTGTACCGACTTGTCCAGACTTGTCCCGAATTGTCCCGTCTTGTCCTGACTTGTACCGACTTGTCCCGACTTGTCCCGACTTGTCCCGACTTGTTCCAACTTGTCCTGACTTGTACCGACTTGTCTTGACTTGTCCCGACTTGTCCCGACTTGTCTCGACTTGTCCCAACTTGTCCCAATTTGTCTTGACTTGTGCCAACTTCTACCGACATGTTCTGACTTTTCCTGACTTGTTCCGACTTGTCTTGACTTGTACCAACTTGTCCTGACTTGTTCTGACTTGTCACGTATTGTCCCGACTTGTCCCGACTTGTCCCGACTTGTCCTGACTTGTCCCGACTTGTCCTGACTTTCACCGACTCGTCCCGACTTATCCAGGTTTGTCCAAACTTGTTCCGGCTGGTACTGACTTATCCCGACTTGTCCCGACTTGTCCCGACTTGTTCCGACTTGTCCCAACTTGTCCCGACTTGTCCCGAGTTGTCCCGACTTGTTCTGACTTGTCACGACTTGTCCCGACATGTCCCGACTTGTTTCGACTTATCCCGACTTGTCCTGACTTGTCCTGACTTGTCCCGACTTGTCCCGACTTGTCCCGAATTGTCCAAACTTGTCCCGAGTTTTACCGACTTGTTCAGACTCGTCCTGAATTGTCCCGTCTTGTCCTGACTTGTTCCGACTTGTCCTGACTTGTCCCGACTTGTCCTGACTTGTACCGATTTGTCCCGACTTGTCCCGGATAGTCCATACTTGTCCCGACTTGTACCGACTTGTCCCGACTTTTCCCGTCTTGTCCCGGATTGTCCGAACTTGTCCCGACTTGTCCCGACTTGTCCCAACTTGTCCCGACTTGTCCCGAGTTGTTTCGACTTGTTCTGACTTGTCACGACTTGTCCCGACATGTCCCGATTTGTTTCGACTAATCCCGACTTGTCCTGACTTGTCCTGACTTGTCCCGACTTGTCCCGACTTGTCCCGACTTGTTCCGACTTGTCCTGAGTTGTACCGACTTGTCCCGACTTGTACCGACTTGTCCCGAATTGTCCAAACTTGTCCCGACTTGTACCGACTTGTCCAGACTTGTCCTGAATTGTCCCGTCTTGTCCTGACTAGTTCCGACTTGTCCTGACTTGTCCCGACTTGTCCCGACTTGTACCGACTTGTCCCGAATTGTCCAAACTTGTCCCGACTTGTACCGACTTGTCCAGACTTGTCCTGAATTGTCCCGTCTTGTCCTGACTAGTTCCGACTTGTCCTGACTTGTCCCGACTTGTCCTGACTTGTACCGACTTGTCCCGACTTGTCCCAGATTGTCCAAACTTGTCCCGACTTGTACCGACTTGTACCGACTTTTCTTGACTTGTCCCGGATTGTCCGAACTTGTCCCGACTTGTACCGACTTGTCCCGAATTGTCCCAACTTGTTCCGACTTATTCCGACTTGTCCTGACTTGTGCCGACTTGTACCGACTTGTCCTGACTTGTCCCGACTTGTACCGACTTGTCCCGTTTTTTCCCGACTTGTAATGACTTGTCAAGACTTGTCCTGACTCGGCCTGACTTGTTCCTACTTGTCCCGTTTTGTCTTGACTTGTACCGACTTGTCCCGACTTGTACCTACTTGTCCCGACTTGTCCCGTTTTGTCCAGACTTGTCCCGACTTGTACCGACTTGTCCCGACTTGTTTCGACTAGTCCCGACTTGTCTTGACTTCTGCCGACTTGTACCGACTTGTCCTGACTTGTCCCGACTTGTACCGACTTGTCCCGACTTGTAATGACTTGTCAAGACTTGTCCTGACTTGGCCTGACTTGTTCCTACTTGTCCCGTTTTGTCTTGACTTGTACCGACTTGTCCCGACTTGTACCTACTTGTCCCGACTTGTCCCGTTTTGTCCAGACTTGTCCCGACTTGTACCGACTTGTCCCGACTTGTTTCGACTTGTCCCGACTTGTCTTGACTTGTACCGACTTGTCCCGACTTGTACCGACTTGTCCCGACTTGTCCCAACTTTTTCCGACTTATTCTGACTTGTCCTGACTTGTCCCGACTTGTCCCGACTTGTTCCGACTTGTCCCGACTTGTACCGACTTGTCCCGACTTGTACCGACTTGTCCCGACTTGTCCCGACTTGTACCGGCTTGTCCCGACTTGTACCGACTTGTCCCGACTTGTACCGAATTGTCCCGAATTGTCCAAACTTGTCCCGACTTGTGCCGACTTGTCCAGGTTTGTCCAAACTTGTTCCGACTTGTACCAACTTATCCCGACTTGTCCCGACTTGTCCCAACTTGTCCCGACTTGTCCCGAGTTGTCCCAACTTGTTCCGACTTGTATTGACTTGTACCGACTTGTCCCGACTTGTTCCGACTTGTCCCGACTTGTACCGACTTGTTCCGACTTGTCATGACTTGTACCGAAAGTCCCGACTTGTACCTACTTGTCCCGACTTGTCCCGTTTTGTCCAGACTTGTCTTGACTTGTACCGACTTGTACCGACTTGTCCCGACTTGTCCCGACTTGTCCCGACTTGTCCCAACTTGTCCCGGATTGTCCAAACTTGTCCCGACTTGTACCGACTTGTCCAGACTTGTCCAGACTTGTCCCATCTTGTTCCGACTTGTATTTACTTGTACCGACTTGTTCCGACTTGTTCCGACTTGTCCTGACTTGTACCGACTTGTCCCGACTTGTACCGACTTGTCCCGAATTGTCCAAACTTGTCCCGAGTTTTACCGACTTGTTCAGACTCGTCCTGAATTGTCCCGTCTTGTCCTGACTTGTTCCGACTTGTCCTGACTTGTCCCGACTTGTCCTGACTTGTACCGATTTGTCCCGACTTGTCCCGGATTGTCTATACTTGTCCCGACTTGTACCGACTTGTACCGACTTTTCCCGTCTTGTCCCGGATTGTCCGAACTTGTCCCGACTTGTCCCGAATTGTCCAAACTTGTCCCGACTCGTACCGACTTGTCCCGACTTGTCCCGACTTGTTCTGACTTGTCACGTCTTGTCCCGACTTGTTTCGACTTGTCCCAACTTGTCCCGACTTGTCTCGACTTGTCCCAACTTGTCCCAACTTGTCTTGACTTGTACCAACTTGTACCGACATGTTCTGACCTGTCCTGACTTGTTCCGACTTGTATTGACTTGTACCGACTTGTCCCGACTTGTTCCGACTTGTTCCGACTTGTACCGACTTGTTCCGAATTGTCCCGACTTGTCCCGACTTGTACCGACTTGTCCAGACTTGTTCTGACTTGTCACGTCTTGTCCTGACTTGTCCCGACATGACCTGACTAGTCCCGACTTGTCCTGACTTGTACCGACTTGTCCCGACTTGTCCCGACTTGTCCCGGATTGTCCAAACTTGTCCCGACTTGTACCGACTTGTCCCGACTTGTCTTGACTTGTCCCGACTTGTCCCGACTTGTCCCGACTTGTCTCGACTTGTCCCAACTTGTTCCAATTTGTCTTGACTTGTGCCAACTTGTACCGACATGTTCTGACTTGTCCTGACTTGTTCCGACTTGTTCCGACTTGTCTTGACTTGTACCAACTTGTCCCGACTTGTTCTGACTTGTCACGTCTTGTCCCGACTTGTCCCGACTTGTCCCGACTTGTACGGACTTGTCCAGACTTGTCCAGACTTGTCCCGACTTGTCCTAACTTGTCTCGACTTGTCACATTTGTTATGGTTCATAATATTTGTTGGATTGACAAAAAATCTGAAAGCTCGTTTCCCGACCCGACCCGACCCGACATAATTACGAATAGAGTCCAAGACGATAAGATGAATATTAGTGCCATAACATTGACTCGATTTGACCATGTGAAGTGAATATTTTTTTTCAGAAAAAATAAATTTAATTTCTTGCCGTTATGAAAAATTTTGGCGAGATGATTCGATACCAAAATATTCAGAAATGGACTGACTTCAATATTTTTTGAAATTTTTCATAATTGAATTTTTGCTGAAATATTTGAAACAAATATTAAAATCTTTGTTTTTTTTTGTAGTTATAATTTTTTTCCACAAAATACTTCAAAGAATTCTAAATAAAATTCCAAGAAGAAAGTCTGAGTAAAGATGTCCAAGTGGAATATCCGTGTGAAATGTCCAAATGAAATCAGGATAAAATGTCTGGGTAAGGAGCCCAGGTAAAAAGTCCAGAATTATTTGAAATTCAAAATGATTCTATCAAAAAATATATTTCCAATAATATTTTCCTCGACCCGACCCAAAATTCCTGACTAGTTCCGACTTGTCTTGTCCTGACTTTTCCCGGATTGTCCAAACTTGTCCTGAATAGTCCCGACTTGTCCCGATTTGTCCCGTCTTGTCCAGACTTGTTCTGACTTGTTACGTCTTGTCCCGACTTGTCTCGACTTGTCCCGACTTGTCCCGACTTGTCCCGGCTTGTCTCGACTTGTCTCAACTTGTCCCAACTTGTCTTGACTTGTACCAACTTGTACCGACATGTTCTGACTTTTCCTGACTTGTTCCGACTTGTCTTGACTTGTACCAACTTGTCCTGACTTGTTCTGATTTGTCACGTATTGTCCCGACTTGTCCCGACTTGTCCCGACTTGTCCTGACTTGTCCCGACTTGTCCTAACTTGTACCGACTCGTCCCGACTTATCCAGGTCTGTCCAAACTTGTTCCGACTGGTACCGACTTATCCCGACTTGTCCCGACTTGTCCCAACTTGTCTGACTTGTCCCGAGTTGTCCCGACTTGTTCTGACCTGTCCCGACTTGTTTCGACCTATCATGACTTGTCCTGACTTGTCCTGACTTGTCTCGACTTGTCCCGACTTGTCCCGACTTGTTCCGACTTGTCCTGACTTGTACCGACTTGTCCCGACTTGTACCGACTTGTCCCGAATTGTCCAAACTTGTCCCGACATTTACCGACTTGTTCAGACTTATCCTGAATTGTCCCGTCTTGTCTTGACTTGTTCCGACTTGTCCTGACTTGTCTTGACTTGTCCTGACTTGTACCGACTTGTTCCGACTTGTTCCAGATTGTCCAAACTTGTCCCGACTTGTACCGACTTGTACCGACTTTTCCCGACTTGTCCTGGATTGTCCGAACTTGTCCCGACTTGTACCGACTTGTCCCGACTTGTCCCAACTTGTCCCGGATTGTCCAAACTTGTCCCGACTTGTAATGACTTGTCAAGACTTGTCCTGACTTGACCCGACTTGTTACTACTTGTCTCGACTTGTCTTAACTTGTACCGACTTGTCCCGACTTGTACCGACTTGTCCCGACTTGTCCCGACTTGTTCCTACTTGTCTCGACTTGTCTTGACTTGTACCGACTTGTCCCGACTTGAACCGACTTGTCCCGACTTGTTCTGACTTGTCCAAACTTGTCCCGACTTGTACCGACTTTTCCCGACTTGTCCAGACTAGTCCCGACTCGTCCCGACTTATCTTGACTTGTCCTGACTTGTTCCGACTTATCCCGACTTGTCCTGACTTGTCCAGACTTGTTTCGACTTATCCCGACTAGTCCCGACTTGTACCGACTTTTCTCGAATTGTCCAAACTTGTCCCGACTTGTACCAACTTGTCCCGACTTGTTCCGACTTGTCCTGACTTGTAATGACTTGTTCCGACTTGTACCGGCTTGTCCCGAATTGTCCAAACTTGTCCCGACTTGTACCGACTTGTACAGACTTGTCCTGAATTGTCCCGTCTTGTCCTGACTAGTTCCGACTTATCCTGACTTGTCCCGACTTGTCCTGACTTGTACCGACTTGTCCCGACTTGTCCCGGATTGTCCAAACTTGTCCCGACTTGTACCGACTTGTACCGACTTGTACCGACTTGTACCGACTTTTTCCGACTTGTCCCGGATTGTCCGAACTTTTCCCGACTTGTTCCGACTTGTCCCGACTTGTCCCAACTTGTTCCGACTTATTCCAACTTGTCCTGACTTGTCCCGACTTGTCCCGACTTGATCCGACTTGTCCCGACTTGTACCGACTTGTCCCGACTTGTACCGACTTGTCCCGACTTGTCCCGACTTGTACCGACTTGTCCCGACTTGTCCCGGATTGTCCAAACTTGTCCCGACTTGTACCGACTTTTACCGACTTTTCCCGACTTGTCCCGGATTGTCCGAACTTGTCCCGACTTGTACCGACTTGTCCCGACTTGTCCCGACTTGTCCCAACTTGTCCCGACTTGTCCCGAGTTGTTTCGACTTGTTCTGACTTGTCACGACTTGTCCCGACATGTCCCGATTTGTTTCGACTAATCCCGACTTGTCCTGACTTGTCCTGACTTGTCCCGACTTGTCCCGACTTGTCCCGACTTGTTCCGACTTGTCCTGAGTTGTACCGACTTGTCCCGACTTGTACCGACTTGTCCCGAATTGTCCAAACTTGTCTCGACTTGTACCAACTTGTCCAGACTTGTCCTGAATTGTCCCGTCTTGTCCTGACTAGTTCCGACTTGTCCTGACTTGTCCCGACTTGTCCTGACTTGTACCGACTTGTCCCGACTTGTCCCAGATTGTCCAAACTTGTCCCAACTTGTACCGACTTGTACCGACTTCTCTTGACTTGTCCCGGATTGTCCGAACTTGTCCCGACTTGTACCGACTTGTCCCGAATTGTCCCAACTTGTTCCGACTTATTCCGACTTGTCCTGACTTGTCCCGACTTGTCCCGACTTGTTCCGACTTATCCTGACTTGTACCGACTTGTCCCGACTTGTCCCAGATTGTCCAAACTTGTCCCAACTTGTACCGACTTGTACCGACTTCTCTTGACTTGTCCCGGATTGTCCGAACTTGTCCCGACTTGTACCGACTTGTCCCGAATTGTCCCAACTTGTTCCGACTTATTCCGACTTGTCCTGACTTGTCCCGACTTGTACCGACTTGTCCCGACTTGTACCGACTTGTCCCGAATTGTCCAAACTTGTCCCGACTTGTGCCGACTTGTCCAGAGTTGTCCAAAATTGTACCGACTTGTTTCGACTTGTCTCGACTTGTCTTGACTTGTGCCGACTTGTCCTGACTTGTCCCGACTTGTCCTGACTTGTACCGACTTGTCCCGGCTTGTCCCGGATTGTCCCAACTTGTCTTGACTTGTGCCGACTTGTACCGTCATGTTCTGACTTGTCCTGACTTGTTCCGACTTGTTCCGACTTGTCCCGACTTGTCTTGACTTGTACCAACTTGTCCCGACTTGTTCTGACTTGTCACGTCTTGTCCCGACTTGTACCGACTTGTCCCGACTTGTCCCGACTTGTACCGACTTGTCCCGAATTGTCCAAACTTGTCCCGACTTGTGCCGACTTGTCCAGTGTTGTCCAAAATTGTACCGACTTGTTTCGACTTGTCTCGACTTGTCTTGACTTGTGCCGACTTGTCCTGACTTGTCCCGACTTGTCCTGACTTGTACCGACTTGTCCCGGCTTGTCCCGGATTGTCCCAACTTGTCTTGACTTGTGCCGACTTGTACCGTCATGTTCTGACTTGTCCTGACTTGTTCCGACTTGTTCCGACTTGTCCCGACTTGTCTTGACTTGTACCAACTTGTACCGACATGTTCTGACTTTTCCTGACTTGTTCCGACTTGTCTTGACTTGTACCAACTTGTCCTGACTTGTTCTGATTTGTCACGTATTGTCCCGACTTGTCCCGACCTGTCCCGACTTGTCCTGACTTGTCCCGACTTGTCCTAACTTGTACCGACTCGTCCCGACTTATCCAGGTCTGTCCAAACTTGTTCCGACTGGTACCGACTTATCCCGACTTGTCCCGACTTGTCCCAACTTGTCTGACTTGTCCCGAGTTGTCCCGACTTGTTCTGACCTGTCACGACTTGTCCCGACATGTCCCGACTTGTTTCCACCTATCATGACTTGTCCTGACTTGTCCTGACTTGTCTCGACTTGTCCCGACTTGTCCCGACTTGTTCCGACTTGTCCTGACTTGTACCGACTTGTCCCGACTTGTACCGACTTGTCCCGAATTGTCCAAACTTGTCCCGACTTTTACCGACTTGTTCAGACTTGTCCTGAATTGTCCCGTCTTGTCCTGACTTGTTCCGACTTGTCCTGACTTGTCTCGACTTGTCCTGACTTGTACCGACTTGTTCCGACTTGTTTCAGATTGTCCAAACTTGTTCCGACTTGTACCGACTTGTACCGACTTTTCTCGACTTGTCCCGGATTGTCCGAACTTGTCCCGACTTGTACCGACTTGTCCCGACTTGTCCCAACTTGTCCCGGATTGTCCAAACTTGTCCCGACTTGTAATGACTTGTCAAGACTTGTCCTGACTTGACCCGACTTGTTCCTACTTGTCTCGACTTGTCTTAACTTGTACCGACTTGTCCCGACTTGTACCGACTTGTCCCGACTTGTCCTGACTTGTTCCTACTTGTCTCGACTTGTCTTGACTTGTACCGACTTGTCCCGACTTGAACCGACTTGTCCCGACTTGTTCTGACTTGTCCAAACTTGTCCCGACTTGTGCCGACTTGTCCCGACTTGTCCAGACTTGTCCCGACTCGTCCCGACTTATCTTGACTTGTCCTGACTTGTTCCGACTTATCCCGACTTGCCCTGACTTGTCCAGACTTGTTTCGACTTATCCCGACTAGTCTCGACTTGTACCGACTTGTCTCGAATTGTCCAAACATGTCCCGACTTGTACCGACTTGTCCAGACTTGTCCCGAATTGTCCCGTCTTGTCCTGACTTGTACCGACTTGTCCCGACTTGTCCCGACTTGTCCCGACTTGTTCCAACTTGTCCTGACTTGTACCGACTTGTCTTGACTTGTCCCGACTTGTCCCGACTTGTCTCGACTTGTCCCAACTTGTCCCAATTTGTCTTGACTTGTGCCAACTTCTACCGACATGTTCTGACTTTTCCTGACTTGTTCCGACTTGTCTTGACTTGTACCAACTTGTTCTGACTTGTCACGTATTGTCCCGACTTGTCCCGACTTGTCCCGACTTGTCCTGACTTGTCCCGACTTGTCCTGACTTTCACCGACTCGTCCCGACTTATCCAGGTTAGTCCAAACTTGTTCCGACTGGTACTGACTTATCCCGACTTGTCCCGACTTGTCCCGACTTGTTCCGACTTGTCCCAACTTGTCCCGACTTGTCCCGAGTTGTCCCGACTTGTTCTGACTTGTCACGACTTGTCCCGACATGTCCCGACTTGTTTCGACTTATCCCGACTTGTCCTGACTTGTCCTGACTTGTCCCGACTTGTCCCGACTTGTCCCGAATTGTCCAAACTTGTCCCGAGTTTTACCGACTTGTTCAGACTCGTCCTGAATTGTCCCGTCTTGTCCTGACTTGTTCCGACTTGTCCTGACTTGTCCCGACTTGTCCTGACTTGTACCGATTTGTCCCGACTTGTCCCGGATAGTCCATACTTGTCCCGACTTGTACCGACTTGTACCGACTTTTCCCGTCTTGTCCCGGATTGTCCGAACTTGTCCCGACTTGTCCCGACTTGTCCCAACTTGTCCCGACTTGTCCCGAGTTGTTTCGACTTGTTCTGACTTGTCACGACTTGTCCCGACATGTCCCGATTTGTTTCGACTAATCCCGACTTGTCCTGACTTGTCCTGACTTGTCCCGACTTGTCCCGACTTGTCCCGACTTGTTCCGACTTGTCCTGAGTTGTACCGACTTGTCCCGACTTGTACCGACTTGTCCCGAATTGTCCAAACTTGTCCCGACTTGTACCGACTTGTCCAGACTTGTCCTGAATTGTCCCGTCTTGTCCTGACTAGTTCCGACTTGTCCTGACTTGTCCCGACTTGTCCTGACTTGTACCGACTTGTCCCGACTTGTCCCAGATTGTCCAAACTTGTCCCGACTTGTACCGACTTGTACCGACTTTTCTTGACTTGTCCCGGATTGTCCGAACTTGTCCCGACTTGTACCGACTTGTCCCGAATTGTCCCAACTTGTTCCGACTTATTCCGACTTGTCCTGACTTGTCCCGACTTGTCCCGACTTGTTCCGACTTGTCCCGACTTGTCCTGACTTGTACCGACTTGTCCCGACTTGTACCGACTTGTCCCGAATTGTCCAAACTTGTCCCGACTTGTGCCGACTTGTCCAGAGTTGTCCAGAATTGTACCGACTTGTTTCGACTTGTCTCGACTTGTCTTGACTTGTGCCGACTTGTCCTGACTTGTCCCGACTTGTCCCGGATTGTCCGAACTTGTCCCGACTTGTACCGACTTGTCCCGACTTGTCCCAACTTGTTCCGATTTATTCCGACTTGTCCTGCCTTGTCCCGACTTGTCCCGACTTGTTCCGACTTGTACCGACTTGTACCGACATGTCCCGACTTGTACCGACTTGTCCCGACTTGTCCCGACTTGTACCGACTTGTTCCGACTTGTACCGACTTGTCCCGACTTGTACCGACTTGTCCCGAATTGTCCAAACTTGTCCCGACTTGTGCCGACTTGTCCAGGGTTGTCCTGAATTGTACCGACTTGTTTCGACTTGTCTCGACTTGTCTTGACTTGTGCCGACTTGTACCGACTTGTCCTGACTTGTCCCGACTTGTACCGACTTGTCCCGTTTTTTCCCGACTTGTAATGACTTGTCAAGACTTGTCCTGACTTGGCCTGACTTGTTCCTACTTGTCCCGTTTTGTCTTGACTTGTACCGACTTGTCCCGACTTGTACCTACTTGTCCCGACTTGTCCCGTTTTGTCCAGACTTGTCCCGACTTGTACCGACTTGTCCCGACTTGTTTCGACTAGTCCGGACTTGTCTTGACTTCTGCCGACTTGTACCGACTTGTCCTGACTTGTCCCGACTTGTACCGACTTGTCCCGACTTGTCCCGACTTGTAATGACTTGTCAAGACTTGTCCTGACTTGGCCTGACTTGTTCCTACTTGTCCCGTTTTGTCTTGACTTGTACCGACTTGTCCCGACTTGTACCTACTTGTCCCGACTTGTCCCGTTTTGTCCAGACTTGTCCCGACTTGTACCGACTTGTCCCGACTTGTTTCGACTTGTCCCGACTTGTCTTGACTTGTACCGACTTGTCCCGACTTGTACCGACTTGTCCCGACTTGTCCCAACTTTTTCCGACTTATTCTGACTTGTCTTGACTTGTCCCGACTTGTCCCGACTTGTTCCGACTTGTCCCGACTTGTCCCGACTTGTACCGACTTGTCCCGACTTGTACCGAATTGTCCCGAATTGTCCAAACTTGTGCCGACTTGTCCAGGTTTGTCCAAACTTGTTCCGACTTGTACCAACTTATCCCGACTTGTCCCGACTTGTCCCAACTTGTCCCGACTTGTCCCGAGTTGTCCCAACTTGTTCCGACTTGTATTGACTTGTACCGACTTGTCCCGACTTGTTCCGACTTGTCCCGACTTGTACCGACTTGTTCCGACTTGTCATGACTTGTACCGAAAGTCCCGACTTGTACCTACTTGTCCCGACTTGTCCCGTTTTGTCCAGACTTGTCTTGACTTGTACCGACTTGTACCGACTTGTCCCGACTTGTCCCGACTTGTCCCGACTTGTCCCGACTTGTCCCAACTTGTCCCGGATTGTCCAAACTTGTCCCGACTTGTACCGACTTGTCCAGACTTGTCCAGACTTGTCCAGACTTGTCCCATCTTGTTCCGACTTGTATTTACTTGTACCGACTTGTTCCGACTTGTTCCGACTTGTATTGACTTGTACCGACTTGTCCCGACTTGTTCCGACTTGTCCCGACTTGTACCGACTTGTTCCGACTTGTCATGACTTGTACCGAAAGTCCCGACTTGTACCTACTTGTCCCGACTTGTCCCGTTTTGTCCAGACTTGTCTTGACTTGTACCGACTTGTACCGACTTGTCCCGACTTGTCCCGACTTGTCCCGACTTGTCCCGACTTGTCCCAACTTGTCCCGGATTGTCCAAACTTGTCCCGACTTGTACCGACTTGTCCAGACTTGTCCAGACTTGTCCAGACTTGTCCCATCTTGTTCCGACTTGTATTTACTTGTACCGACTTGTTCCGACTTGTTCCGACTTGTCCTGACTTGTACCGACTTGTCCCGACTTGTACCGACTTGTCCCGAATTGTCCAAACTTGTCCCGAGTTTTACCGACTTGTTCCGACTTGTCCTGACTTGTCCCGACTTGTCCTGACTTGTACCGATTTGTCCCGACTTGTCCCGGATTGTCTATACTTGTCCCGACTTGTACCGACTTGTACCGACTTTTCCCGTCTTGTCCCGGATTGTCCGAACTTGTCCCGACTTGTCCCGAATTGTCCAAACTTGTCCCGACTCGTACCGACTTGTCCCGACTTGTCCCGACTTGTTCTGACTTGTCACGTCTTGTCCCGACTTGTTTCGACTTGTCCCAACTTGTCCCGACTTGTCTCGACTTGTCCCAACTTGTCCCAACTTGTCTTGACTTGTACCAACTTGTACCGACATGTTCTGACCTGTCCTGACTTGTTCCGACTTGTATTGACTTGTACCGACTTGTCCCGACTTGTTCCGACTTGTTCCGACTTGTACCGACTTGTTCCGAATTGTCCCGACTTGTCCCGACTTGTACCGACTTGTCCAGACTTGTTCTGACTTGTCACGTCTTGTCCTGACTTGTCCCGACATGACCTGACTAGTCCCGACTTGTCCTGACTTGTACCGACTTGTCCCGACTTGTCCCGACTTGTCCCGACTTGTCCCGGATTGTCCAAACTTGTCCCGACTTGTACCGACTTGTCCCGACTTGTCTTGACTTGTCCCGACTTGTCCCGACTTGTCCCGACTTGTCTCGACTTGTCCCAACTTGTTCCAATTTGTCTTGACTTGTGCCAACTTGTACCGACATGTTCTGACTTGTCCTGACTTGTTCCGACTTGTTCCGACTTGTCTTGACTTGTACCAACTTGTCCCGACTTGTTCTGACTTGTCACGTCTTATCCCGACTTGTCCCGACTTGTCCCGACTTGTACGGACTTGTCCAGACTTGTCCAGACTTGTCCCGACTTGTCCTAACTTGTCTCGACTTGTCACATTTGTTATGGTTCATAATATTTGTTGGATTGACAAAAAATCTGAAAGCTCGTTTCCCGACCCGACCCGACCCGACATAATTACGAATAGAGTCCAAGACGGTAAGATGAATATTAGTGCCATAACATTGACTCGATTTGACCATGTGAAGTGAATATTTTTTTTCAGAAAAAATAAATTTAATTTCTTGCCGTTATGAAAAATTTTGGCGAGATGATTCGATACCAAAATATTCAGAAATGGACTGACTTCAATATTTTTTGAAATTTTTCATAATTGAATTTTTGCTGAACTATTTGAAACAAATATTAAAATCTTTGTTTTTTTTTGTAGTTATAATTTTTTTCCACAAAATACTTCAAAGAATTCTAAATAAAATTCCAAGAAGAGAGTCTGAGTAAAGATGTCCAAGTGGAATATCCGTGTGAAATGTCCAAATGAAATCAGGATAAAATGTCTGGGTAAGGAGCCCAGGTAAAAAGTCCAGAATTATTTGAAATTCAAAATGATTCTATCAAAAAATATATTTCCAATAATATTTTCCTCGACCCGACCCAAAATTCCTGACTAGTTCCGACTTGTCTTGTCCTGACTTTTCCCGGATTGTCCAAACTTGTCCTGAATAGTCCCGACTTGTCCCGATTTGTCCCGTCTTGTCCAGACTTGTTCTGACTTGTTACGTCTTGTCCCGACTTGTCTCGACTTGTCCCGACTTGTCCCGACTTGTCCCGGCTTGTCTCGACTTGTCTCAACTTGTCCCAACTTGTCTTGACTTGTACCAACTTGTACCGACATGTTCTGACTTTTCCTGACTTGTTCCGACTTGTCTTGACTTGTACCAACTTGTCCTGACTTGTTCTGATTTGTCACGTATTGTCCCGACTTGTCCCGACTTGTCCCGACTTGTCCTGACTTGTCCCGACTTGTCCTAACTTGTACCGACTCGTCCCGACTTATCCAGGTCTGTCCAAACTTGTTCTGACTGGTACCGACTTATCCCGACTTGTCCCGACTTGTCCCAACTTGTCTGACTTGTCCCGAGTTGTCCCGACTTGTTCTGACCTGTCACGACTTGTCCCGACATGTCCCGACTTGTTTCGACCTATCATGACTTGTCCTGACTTGTCCTGACTTGTCTCGACTTGTCCCGACTTGTCCCGACTTGTTCCGACTTGTCCTGACTTGTACCGACTTGTCCCGACTTGTACCGACTTGTCCCGAATTGTCCAAACTTGTCCCGACATTTACCGACTTGTTCAGACTTATCCTGAATTGTCCCGTCTTGTCCTGACTTGTTCCGACTTGTCCTGACTTGTCTTGACTTGTCCTGACTTGTACCGACTTGTTCCGACTTGTTCCAGATTGTCCAAACTTGTCCCGACTTGTACCGACTAGTACCGACTTTTCCCGACTTGTCCTGGATTGTCCGAACTTGTCCCGACTTGTACCGACTTGTCCCGACTTGTCCCAACTTGTCCCGGATTGTCCAAACTTGTCCCGACTTGTAATGACTTGTCAAGACTTGTCCTGACTTGACCCGACTTGTTACTACTTGTCTCGACTTGTCTTAACTTGTACCGACTTGTCCCGACTTGTACCGACTTGTCCCGACTTGTCCCGACTTGTTCCTACTTGTCTCGACTTGTCTTGACTTGTACCGACTTGTCCCGACTTGAACCGACTTGTCCCGACTTGTTCTGACTTGTCCAAACTTGTCCCGACTTGTACCGACTTTTCCCGACTTGTCCAGACTTGTCCCGACTCGTCCCGACTTATCTTGACTTGTCCTGACTTGTTCCGACTTATCCCGACTTGTCCTGACTTGTCCAGACTTGTTTCGACTTATCCCGACTAGTCCCGACTTGTACCGACTTTTCTCGAATTGTCCAAACTTGTCCCGACTTGTACCAACTTTTCCCGACTTGTTCCGACTTGTCCTGACTTGTAATGACTTGTTCCGACTTGTACCGGCTTGTCCCGAATTGTCCAAACTTGTCCCGACTTGTACCGACTTGTACAGACTTGTCCTGAATTGTCCCGTCTTGTCCTGACTAGTTCCGACTTATCCTGACTTGTCCCGACTTGTCCTGACTTGTACCGACTTGTCCCGACTTGTCCCGGATTGTCCAAACTTGTCCCGACTTGTACCGACTTGTACCGACTTGTACCGACTTGTACCGACTTTTTCCGACTTGTCCCGGATTGTCCGAACTTTTCCCGACTTGTTCCGACTTGTCCCGACTTGTCCCAACTTGTTCCGACTTATTCCAACTTGTCCTGACTTGTCCCGACTTGTCCCGACTTGTTCCGACTTGTCCCGACTTGTACCGACTTGTCCCGACTTGTACCGACTTGTCCCGACTTGTCCCGACTTGTACCGACTTGTCCCGACTTGTCCCGGATTGTCCAAACTTGTCCCGACTTGTACCGACTTTTACCGACTTTTCCCGACTTGTCCCGGATTGTCCGAACTTGTCCCGACTTGTACCGACTTGTCCCGACTTGTCCCGACTTGTCCCAACTTGTCCCGACTTGTCCCGAGTTGTTTCGACTTGTTCTGACTTGTCACGACTTGTCCCGACATGTCCCGATTTGTATCGACTAATCCCGACTTGTCCTGACTTGTCCTGACTTGTCCCGACTTGTCCCGACTTGTCCCGACTTGTTCCGACTTGTCCTGAGTTGTACCGACTTGTACCGACTTGTCCCGAATTGTCCAAACTTGTCTCGACTTGTACCAACTTGTCCAGACTTGTCCTGAATTGTCCCGTCTTGTCCTGACTAGTTCCGACTTGTCCTGACTTGTCCCGACTTGTCCTGACTTGTACCGACTTGTCCCGACTTGTCCCAGATTGTCCAAACTTGTCCCAACTTGTACCGACTTGTACCGACTTCTCTTGACTTGTCCCGGATTGTCCGAACTTGTCCCGACTTGTACCGACTTGTCCCGAATTGTCCCAACTTGTTCCGACTTATTCCGACTTGTCCTGACTTGTCCCGACTTGTCCCGACTTGTTCCGACTTATCCCGACTTGTCCCGACTTGTACCGACTTGTCCCGACTTGTACCGACTTGTCCCGAATTGTACAAACTTGTCCCGACTTGTGCCGACTTGTCCAGAGTTGTCCAAAATTGTACCGACTTGTTTCGACTTGTCTCGACTTGTCTCGACTTGTCTTGACTTGTGCCGACTTGTCCTGACTTGTCCCGACTTGTCCTGACTTGTACCGACTTGTCCCGGCTTGTCCCGGATTGTCCCAACTTGTCTTGACTTGTGCCGACTTGTACCGTCATGTTCTGACTTGTCCTGACTTGTTCCGACTTGTTCCGACTTGTCCCGACTTGTCTTGACTTGTACCAACTTGTCCCGACTTGTTCTGACTTGTCACGTCTTGTCCCGACTTGTCCCGACTTGTCCAGACTTGTCCCGTCTTGTACCGACTTGTCCCGACTTGTTCCGACTTATCCCGACTTGTCCTGACTTGTCTCGACTTGTTCCGACTTGTCCCGACTTGTACCGACTTGTCCCGACTTGTACCGACTTGTCCCGACTTGTACCGACTTGTCCCGAATTGTCCAAACTTGTCTTGACTTGTGCCGACTTGCCCAGAGTTGTCCTGAATTGTACCGAATTGTTCCGACTTGTCTCGACTTGTCTTGACTTGTTCCGACTTGTCCCGACATGTACCGACTTGTCCCGACTTGTCCCGACTTGTCCCGACTTGTCTCGACTTGTCCCAACTTGTCCCAACTTGTCTTGACTTGTGCCAACTTGTACCGACATGTTCTGACTTGTCCTGACTTGTTCCGACTTGTTCCGACTTGTCCCGACTTGTCTTGACTTGTACCAACTTTTCCCGACTTTTTTTGACTTGTCACGTCTTGTCCCGACGTGTCCCGACTTGTCCCGACTTGTCCAGACTTGTCCCGTCTTGTACCGACATGTCCCGACTTGTCCCGACTTGTCCCGACTTGTTCTGACTTGTCACGTCTTGTTCCGACTTGTCTCGACTTGTCCCGACTTGTCCCGACTTGTCCCGACTTGTCTCGACTTGTCCCAACTTGTCCCAACTTGTCTTGACTTGTACCAAATTTTCCCGACTTGTTCTGACTTGTCACGTCTTGTCCCGACTTGTCCCGACTTGTCCCGACTTGTCCCGACTTGTTCTGACTTGTCACGTCTTGTTCCGACTTGTCTCGACTTGTCCCGACTTGTCCCGACTTGTCCCGACTTGTCCCGACTTGTCCCGACTTGTCCCGACTTGTACGGACTTGTCCAGACTTGTCCAGACTTGTCCCGACTTGTCCCAACTTGTCCCGACTTGTCACATTTGTTATGGTTCATAATATTTGTTGGATTGACAAAAATCTGAAAGCTCATTTCCCGATCCGACCCGACCCGACATAATTACGAATAGAGTCCAAGACGATAAGATGAATACTAGTGCCATAACATTGACTCGATTTGACCATGTGAAGTGAATATTTTTTTTCAGAAAAAAAAAATTTAATTTCTTGCCGTTATGAAAAATTTTGGCGAGATGATTCGATACCAAAATATTCAGAAATGGACTGACTTCAATATTTTTTGAAATTTTTTTATAATTGAATTTTTGCTGAAATATTCGAAACAAATATTAAAATCTTTGTTTTTTTTTTGTAGTTTTAATTTTTTTCCACAAAATACTTTAAAGAATTCTAAATAAAATTCCAAGAAGAAAGTCTGAGTGGTCTGTCCAGGTGGAATATCCGTGTGAAATGTCCAAATGAAATCAGGATAAAATGTCTGGGTAAGGAGCCCAGGTAAAAAGTCCAGAATTATTAGAAATTCAAAATGATTCTATCAAAAAATATATTTCTAATAATATTTTCCTCGACCCGACCCAAAATTCCTGACTAGTTCCGACTTGTCTTGTCCTGACTTTTCCCGGATTGTCCAAACTTGTCCTGAATAGTCCCGACTTGTCCCGACTTGTCCCGTCTTGTCCAGACTTGTTCTGACTTGTCACGTCTTGTCCCGACTTGTCTCGACTTGTCCGGACTTGTCCCGACTTGTCTCGGCTTGTCTCGACTTGTCCCAACTTGTCCCAACTTGTCTTGACTTGTACCGACTTGTACCGACATGTTCTGACTTTTCCTGACTTTTTGCGACTTGTCTTGACTTGTACCAACTTGTCCTGACTTGTTCTGACTTGTCACGTATTGTCCCGACTTGTCCCGACTTGTCCTGACTTGAACCGACTTGTCCCGACTTGTCCCGACATGTCCCGATTTGTTTCGACCAATCCCGACTTGTCCTGACTTGTCCTGACATGTCCCGACTTGTCCCGACTTGTCCCGACTTGTCCCGACTTGTTCCGACTTGTCCTGAGTTGTACCGACTTGTCCCGACTTGTACCGACTTGTCCCGAATTGTCCAAACTTGTCCCGACTTGTACCGACTTGTCCAGACTTGTCCTGAATTGTCCCGTCTTGTCCTGACTAGTTCCGACTTGTCCTGACTTGTCCCGACTTGTCCTGACTTGTACCGACTTGTCCCGACTTGTCCCAGATTGTCCAAACTTGTCCCGACTTGTACCGACTTTTCTTGACTTGTCCCGGATTGTCCGAACTTGTCCCGACTTGTACCGACTTGTCCCGAATTGTCCCAACTTGTTCCGACTTATTCCGACTTGTCCTGACTTGTCCCGACTTGTCCCGACTTGTTCCGACTTGTCCCGACTTGTCCTGACTTGTACCGACTTGTCCCGACTTGTACCGACTTGTCCCGAATTGTCCAAACTTGTCCCGACTTGTGCCGACTTGTCCAGAGTTGTCCAGAATTGTACCGACTTGTTTCGACTTGTCTCGACTTGTCTTGACTTGTGCCGACTTGTCCTGACTTGTCCCGACTTGTCCCGACCTGTACCGACTTGTCCCGACTTGTCCCAACTTGTTCCGACTTATTCCGACTTGTCCTGACTTGTCCCGACTTGTCCCGACTTGTTCCGACTTGTCCCGACTTGTACCGACTTGTCCCGACTTGTACCGACTTGTCCCGACTTGTCCCGACTTGTACCGACTTGTTCCGACTTGTACCGACTTGTCCCGACTTGTACCGACTTGTCCCGAATTGTCCAAACTTGTCCCGACTTGTGCCGACTTGTCCAGAGTTGTCCTGAATTGTACCGACTTGTTTCGACTTGTCTCGACTTGTCTTGACTTGTGCCGACTTGTACCGACTTGTCCTGACTTGTACCGACTTGTCCCGACTTGTCCCGACTTGTAATGACTTGTCAAGACTTGTCCTGACTTGGCCTGACTTGTTCCTACTTGTCCCGTTTTGTCTTGACTTGTACCGACTTGTCCCGACTTGTACCTACTTGTCCCGACTTGTCCCGTTTTGTCCAGACTTGTCGCGACTTGTACCGACTTGTCCCGACTTGTTTCGACTTGTCCCGACTTGTCTTGACTTGTGCCGACTTGTACCGACTTGTCCTGACTTGTCCCGACTTGTACCGACTTGTCCCGACTTGTCCAGACTTGTAATGACTTGTCAAGACTTGGCCTGACTTGGCCTGACTTGTTCCTACTTGTCCTGTTTTGTCTTGACTTGTACCGACTTGTCCCGACTTGTACCGACTTGTCCCGACTTGTCCCAACTTGTTCCGACTTATTCTGACTTGTCCTTACTTGTCCCGACTTGTCCCGACTTGTTCCGACTTGTCCCGACTTGTACCGACTTGTCCCGACTTGTACCGACTTGGCCCGACTTGTCCCGACTTGTACCGACTTGTCCCGACTTGTACCGACTTGTCCCGACTTGTACCGAATTGTCCCGAATTGTCCAAACTTGTCCGGACTTGTGCCGACTTGTCCAGGTTTGTCCAAACTTGTTCCGACTTGTACCAACTCATCCCGACTTGTCCTGACTTGTCCCGACTTGTCCCAACTTGTCCCGACTTGTCCCGAGTTGTCCCAACTTGTTCCGACTTGTATTGACTTGTACCGACTTGTCCCGACTTGTTCCGACTTGTCCCGACTTGTACCGACTTGTTCCAACTTGTCATGACTTGTACCGAAAGTCCCGACTTGTACCTACTTGTCCCGACTTGTCCCGTTTTGTCCAGACTTGTCTTGACTTGTACCGACTTGTACCGACTTGTCCCGACTTGTCCCGACTTGTACCGACTTGTCCAGACTTGTCCAGACTTGTGCCATCTTGTTCCGACTTGTATTTACTTGTACCGACTTGTTCCGACTTGTTCCGACTTGTCCTGACTTGTACCGACTTGTCCCGACTTGTACCGACTTGTCCCGAATTGTCCAAACTTGTCCCGAGTTTTACCGACTTGTTCAGACTCGTCCTGAATTGTCCCGTCTTGTCCTGACTTGTTCCGACTTGTCCTGACTTGTCCCGACTTGTCCTGACTTGTACCGATTTGTCCCGACTTGTCCCGGATTGTCTATACTTGTCCCGACTTGTACCGACTTGTACCGACTTTTCCCGTCTTGTCCCGGATTGTCCGAACTTGTCCCGACTTGTCCCGAATTGTCCAAACTTGTCCCGACTTGTACCGACTTGTCCCGACTTGTCCCGGATTGTCCAAACTAGTCCCGACTTGTACCGGCTTGTCACGACTTGTCCCGACTTGTACCGACTTGTCCCGACTTGTCCCGACTTGTAATGACTTGTCAAGACTTGTCCTGACTTGGCCTGACTTGTTCCTACTTGTCCCGACTTGTCTTGACTTGTACCGACTTGTCCCGACTTGTACCTACTTGTCCCGACTTGTCCCGTTTTGTCCAGACTTGTCCCGACTTGTCCAAACTTGTCCCGACTCGTACCGACTTGTCCCGACTTGTCCCGACTTGTCCCGACTTGTTCTGACTTGTCACGTCTTGTCCCGACTTGTTTCGACTTGTCCCAACTTGTCCCGACTTGTCTCGACTTGTCCCAACTTGTCCCAACTTGTCTTGACTTGTACCAACTTGTACCGACATGTTCTGACCTGTCCTAACTTGTTCCGACTTGTATTGACTTGTACCGACTTGTCCCGACTTGTTCCGACTTGTTCCGACTTGTACCGACTTGTTCCGACTTGTCCCGACTTGTCCCGACTCGTACCGACTTGTCCAGACTTGTTCTGACTTGTCACGTCTTGTCCTGACTTGTCCCGACATGACCTGACTAGTCCCGACTTGTCCTGACTTGTACCGACTTGTCCCGACTTGTCCCGACTTGTCCCGACTTGTCCCGACTTGTCCCGACTTGTCCCGGATTGTCCAAACTTGTCCCGACTTGTACCGACTTGTCCCGACTTGTCTTGACTTGTCCCGACTTGTCCCGACTTGTCCCGACTTGTCTCGACTTGTCCCAACTTGTTCCAATTTGTCTTGACTTGTGCCAACTTGTACCGACATGTTCTGACTTGTCCTGACTTGTTCCGACTTGTTCCGACTTGTCTTGACTTGTACCAACTTGTCCCGACTTGTTCTGACTTGTCACGTCTTGTCCCGACTTGTCCCGACTTGTCCCGACTTGTCTCGACTTGTACGGACTTGTCCAGACTTGTCCAGACTTGTCCCGACTTGTCCTAACTTGTCTCGACTTGTCACATTTGTTATGGTTCATAATATTTGTTGGATTGACAAAAAATCTGAAAGCTCGTTTCCCGACCCGACCCGACATAATTACGAATAGAGTCCAAGACGATAAGATGAATATTAGTGCCATAACATTGACTCGATTTGACCATGTGAAGTGAATATTTTTTTTCAGAAAAAATAAATGTAATTTCTTGCCGTTATGAAAAATTTTGGCGAAATGATTCGATACCAAAATATTCAGAAATGGACTGACTTCAATATTTTTTGAAATTTTTCATAATTGAATTTTTGCTGAAATATTTGAAACAAATATTAAAATCTTTGTTTTTTTTTTGTAGTTATAATTTTTTTCCACAAAATACTTCAAAGAATTCTAAATAAAATTCCAAGAAGAAAGTCTGAGTAAAGATGTCCAAGTGGAATATCCGTGTGAAATGTCCAAATGAAATCAGGATAAAATGTCTGGGTAAGGAGCCCAGGTAAAAAGTCCAGAATTATTTGAAATTCAAAATGATTCTATCAAAAAAGATATTTCCAATAATATTTTCCTCGACCCGACCCAAAATTCCTGACTAGTTCCGACTTGTCTTGTCCTGACTTTTCCCGGATTGTCCAAACTTGTCCTGAATAGTCCCGACTTGTCCCGATTTGTCCCGTCTTGTCCAGACTTGTTCTGACTTGTTACGTCTTGTCCCGACTTGTCTCGACTTGTCCCGACTTGTCCCGACTTGTCCCGGCTTGTCTCGACTTGTCCCAACTTGTCCCAACTTGTCTTGACTTGTACCAACTTGTACCGACATGTTCTGACTTTTCCTGAATTGTTCCGACTTGTCTTGACTTGTACCAACTTGTCCTGACTTGTTCTGATTTGTCACGTATTGTCCCGACTTGTCCCGACTTGTCCCGACTTGTCCTGACTTGTCCCGACTTGTCCTAACTTGTACCGACTCGTCCCGACTTATCCAGGTCTGTCCAAACTTGTTCCGACTGGTACCGACTTATCCCGACTTGTCCCGACTTGTCCCAACTTGTCTGACTTGTCCCGAGTTGTCCCGACTTGTTCTGACCTGTCACGACTTGTCCCGACATGTCCCGACTTGTTTCGACCTATCTTGACTTGTCCTGACTTGTCCTGACTTGTCTCGACTTGTCCCGACTTGTCCCGACTTGTTCCGACTTGTCCTGACTTGTACCGACTTGTCCCGACTTGTACCGACTTGTCCCGAATTGTCCAAACTTGTCCCGACTTTTACCGACTTGTTCAGACTTGTCCTGAATTGTCCCGTCTTGTCCTGACTTGTTCCGACTTGTCCTGACTTGTCCCGACTTGTCCTGACTTGTACCGACTTGTTCCGACTTGTTTCAGATTGTCCAAACTTGTTCCGACTTGTACCGACTTGTACCGACTTTTCCCGACTTGTCCCGGATTGTCCGAACTTGTCCCGACTTGTACCGACTTGTCCCGACTTGTCCCAACTTGTCCCGGATTGTCCAAACTTGTCCCGACTTGTAATGACTTGTCAAGACTTGTCCTGACTTGACCCGACTTGTTCCTACTTGTCTCGACTTGTCTTAACTTGTACCGACTTGTCCCGACTTGTACCGACTTGTCCCGACTTGTCCTGACTTGTTCCTACTTGTCTCGACTTGTCTTGACTTGTACCGACTTGTCCCGACTTGAACCGACTTGTCCCGACTTGTTCTGACTTGTCCAAACTTGTCCCGACTTGTACCGACTTGTCCCGACTTGTCCAGACTTGTCCCGACTCGTCCCGACTTATCTTGACTTGTCCTGACTTGTTCCGACTTATCCCGACTTGCCCTGACTTGTCCAGACTTGTTTCGACTTATCCCGACTAGTCCCGACTTGTTCCAACTTGTCCTGACTTGTACCGACTTGTCTTGACTTGTCCCGACTTGTCCCGACTTGTCCCGACTTGTCTCGACTTGTCCCAACTTGTCCCAATTTGTCTTGACTTGTGCCAACTTCTACCGACATGTTCTGACTTGTCCTGATTTATTCCGACTTGTTCCGACTTGTCCTGACTTGTCTTGACTTATACCAACTTATCCCGACTTGTTCTGACTTGTCACGTCTTGTCCCGACTTGTCCCGACTTGTCCCGACTTGTATGGACTTGTCCCTACTTGTCCAGACTTGTCCCGACTTGTCCTATTTTGTCCCGACTTGTCACATTTGTTATGGTTCATAATATTTGTTGGATTGACAAAAAATCTGAAAGCTCATTTCCCGACCCGACCCGACCTGACATAATTACGAATAGAGTCCAAGACGATAAGATGAATATTAGTGCCATAACATTGACTCGATTTGACCATGTGAAGTGAATATTTTTTTTCAGAAAAAAAAAATTAATTTCTTGTTGTTATGAAAAATTTTGGCGAGATGATTCGATACCAAAATATTCAGAAATGGACTGACTTCAATATTTTTTGAAATTTTTTTATAATTGAATTTTTGCTGAAATATTCGAAACAAATATTAAAATCTTTGTTTTTTTTTTGTAGTTTTCATTTTTTTCCACAAAATACTTCAAATGATTCTAAATAAAATTCCAAGAAGAAAGTCTGAGTGAAGATGTCCAGGTGGAATATCCGTGTGAAATGTCCAAATGAAATCAGGATAAAATGTCTGGGTAAGGAGCCCAGGTAAAAAGTCCAGAATTATTTGAAATTCAAAATGATTCTATCAAAAAAGATATTTCCAATAATATTTTCCTCGACCCGACCCAAAATTCCTGACTAGTTCCGACTTGTCTTGTCCTGACTTTTCCCGGATTGTCCAAACTTGTCCTGAATAGTCCCGACTTGTCCCGTCTTGTCCAGACTTGTTCTGACTTGTCACGTCTTGTCCCGACTTGTCTCGACTTGTTCCGACTTGTCCTGACTTGTACCGACTTGTCCCGACTTGTACCGACTTGTCCCGAATTGTCCAAACTTGTCCCGACATTTACCGACTTGTTCAGACTTATCCTGAATTGTCCCGTCTTGTCCTGACTTGTTCCGACTTGTCCTGACTTGTCTTGACTTGTCCTGACTTGTACCGACTTGTTCCGACTTGTTCCAGATTGTCCAAACTTGTCCCGACTTGTACCGACTAGTACCGACTTTTCCCGACTTGTCCTGGATTGTCCGAACTTGTCCCGACTTGTACCGACTTGTCCCGACTTGTCCCAACTTGTCCCGGATTGTCCAAACTTGTCCCGACTTGTAATGACTTGTCAAGACTTGTCCTGACTTGACCCGACTTGTTACTACTTGTCTCGACTTGTCTTAACTTGTACCGACTTGTCCCGACTTGTACCGACTTGTCCCGACTTGTCCCGACTTGTTCCTACTTGTCTCGACTTGTCTTGACTTGTACCGACTTGTCCCGACTTGAACCGACTTGTCCCGACTTGTTCTGACTTGTCCAAACTTGTCCCGACTTGTACCGACTTTTCCCGACTTGTCCAGACTTGTCCCGACTCGTCCCGACTTATCTTGACTTGTCCTGACTTGTTCCGACTTATCCCGACTTGTCCTGACTTGTCCAGACTTGTTTCGACTTATCCCGACTAGTCCCGACTTGTACCGACTTTTCTCGAATTGTCCAAACTTGTCCCGACTTGTACCAACTTTTCCCGACTTGTTCCGACTTGTCCTGACTTGTAATGACTTGTTCCGACTTGTACCGGCTTGTCCCGAATTGTCCAAACTTGTCCCGACTTGTACCGACTTGTACAGACTTGTCCTGAATTGTCCCGTCTTGTCCTGACTAGTTCCGACTTATCCTGACTTGTCCCGACTTGTCCTGACTTGTACCGACTTGTCCCGACTTGTCCCGGATTGTCCAAACTTGTCCCGACTTGTACCGACTTGTACCGACTTGTACCGACTTGTACCGACTTTTTCCGACTTGTCCCGGATTGTCCGAACTTTTCCCGACTTGTTCCGACTTGTCCCGACTTGTCCCAACTTGTTCCGACTTATTCCAACTTGTCCTGACTTGTCCCGACTTGTCCCGACTTGTTCCGACTTGTCCCGACTTGTACCGACTTGTCCCGACTTGTACCGACTTGTCCCGACTTGTCCCGACTTGTACCGACTTGTCCCGACTTGTCCCGGATTGTCCAAACTTGTCCCGACTTGTACCGACTTTTACCGACTTTTCCCGACTTGTCCCGGATTGTCCGAACTTGTCCCGACTTGTACCGACTTGTCCCGACTTGTCCCGACTTGTCCCAACTTGTCCCGACTTGTCCCGAGTTGTTTCGACTTGTTCTGACTTGTCACGACTTGTCCCGACATGTCCCGATTTGTATCGACTAATCCCGACTTGTCCTGACTTGTCCTGACTTGTCCCGACTTGTCCCGACTTGTCCCGACTTGTTCCGACTTGTCCTGAGTTGTACCGACTTGTCCCGACTTGTACCGACTTGTCCCGAATTGTCCAAACTTGTCTAGACTTGTACCAACTTGTCCAGACTTGTCCTGAATTGTCCCGTCTTGTCCTGACTAGTTCCGACTTGTCCTGACTTGTCCCGACTTGTCCTGACTTGTACCGACTTGTCCCGACTTGTCCCAGATTGTCCAAACTTGTCCCAACTTGTACCGACTTGTACCGACTTCTCTTGACTTGTCCCGGATTGTCCGAACTTGTCCCGACTTGTACCGACTTGTCCCGAATTGTCCCAACTTGTTCCGACTTATTCCGACTTGTCCTGACTTGTCCCGACTTGTCCCGACTTGTTCCGACTTATCCCGACTTGTCCCGACTTGTACCGACTTGTCCCGACTTGTACCGACTTGTCCCGAATTGTACAAACTTGTCCCGACTTGTGCCGACTTGTCCAGAGTTGTCCAAAATTGTACCGACTTGTTTCGACTTGTCTCGACTTGTCTCGACTTGTCTTGACTTGTGCCGACTTGTCCTGACTTGTCCCGACTTGTCCTGACTTGTACCGACTTGTCCTGGCTTGTCCCGGATTGTCCCAACTTGTCTTGACTTGTGCCGACTTGTACCGTCATGTTCTGACTTGTCCTGACTTGTTCCGACTTGTTCCGACTTGTCCCGACTTGTCTTGACTTGTACCAACTTGTCCCGACTTGTTCTGACTTGTCACGTCTTGTCCCGACTTGTCCCGACTTGTCCAGACTTGTCCCGTCTTGTACCGACTTGTCCCGACTTGTTCCGACTTATCCCGACTTGTCCTGACTTGTCTCGACTTGTTCCGACTTGTCCCGACTTGTACCGACTTGTCCCGACTTGTACCGACTTGTCCCGACTTGTACCGACTTGTCCCGAATTGTCCAAACTTGTCTTGACTTGTGCCGACTTGCCCAGAGTTGTCCTGAATTGTACCGAATTGTTCCGACTTGTCTCGACTTGTCTTGACTTGTTCCGACTTGTCCCGACATGTACCGACTTGTCCCGACTTGTCCCGACTTGTCCCGACTTGTCTCGACTTGTCCCAACTTGTCCCAACTTGTCTTGACTTGTGCCAACTTGTACCGACATGTTCTGACTTGTCCTGACTTGTTCCGACTTGTTCCGACTTGTCCCGACTTGTCTTGACTTGTACCAACTTTTCCCGACTTTTTTTGACTTGTCACGTCTTGTCCCGACGTGTCCCGACTTGTCCCGACTTGTCCAGACTTGTCCCGTCTTGTACCGACATGTCCCGACTTGTCCCGACTTGTCCCGACTTGTTCTGACTTGTCACGTCTTGTTCCGACTTGTCTCGACTTGTCCCGACTTGTCCCGACTTGTCCCGACTTGTCTCGACTTGTCCCAACTTGTCCCAACTTGTCTTGACTTGTACCAAATTTTCCCGACTTGTTCTGACTTGTCACGTCTTGTCCCGACTTGTCCCGACTTGTCCCGACTTGTCCCGACTTGTTCTGACTTGTCACGTCTTGTTCCGACTTGTCTCGACTTGTCCCGACTTGTCCCGACTTGTCCCGACTTGTCCCGACTTGTCCCGACTTGTCCCGACTTGTACGGACTTGTCCAGACTTGTCCAGACTTGTCCCGACTTGTCCCAACTTGTCCCGACTTGTCACATTTGTTATGGTTCATAATATTTGTTGGATTGACAAAAATCTGAAAGCTCATTTCCCGATCCGACCCGACCCGACATAATTACGAATAGAGTCCAAGACGATAAGATGAATACTAGTGCCATAACATTGACTCGATTTGACCATGTGAAGTGAATATTTTTTTTCAGAAAAAAAAAATTTAATTTCTTGCCGTTATGAAAAATTTTGGCGAGATGATTCGATACCAAAATATTCAGAAATGGACTGACTTCAATATTTTTTGAAATTTTTTTATAATTGAATTTTTGCTGAAATATTCGAAACAAATATTAAAATCTTTGTTTTTTTTTTGTAGTTTTCATTTTTTTCCACAAAATACTTCAAAGAATTCTAAATAAAATTCCAAGAAGAAAGTCTGAGTGGTCTGTCCAGGTGGAATATCCGTGTGAAATGTCCAAATGAAATCAGGATAAAATGTCTGGGTAAGGAGCCCAGGTAAAAAGTCCAGAATTATTAGAAATTCAAAATGATTCTATCAAAAAATATATTTCTAATAATATTTTCCTCGACCCGACCCAAAATTCCTGACTAGTTCCGACTTGTCTTGTCCTGACTTTTCCCGGATTGTCCAAACTTGTCCTGAATAGTCCCGACTTGTCCCGACTTGTCCCGTCTTGTCCAGACTTGTTCTGACTTGTCACGTCTTGTCCCGACTTGTCTCGACTTGTCCGGACTTGTCCCGACTTGTCTCGGCTTGTCTCGACTTGTCCCAACTTGTCCCAACTTGTCTTGACTTGTACCGACTTGTACCGACATGTTCTGACTTTTCCTGACTTTTTGCGACTTGTCTTGACTTGTACCAACTTGTCCTGACTTGTTCTGACTTGTCACGTATTGTCCCGACTTGTCCCGACTTGTCCTGACTTGAACCGACTTGTCCCGACTTGTCCCGACATGTCCCGATTTGTTTCGACTAATCCCGACTTGTCCTGACTTGTCCTGACATGTCCCGACTTGTCCCGACTTGTCCCGACTTGTCCCGACTTGTTCCGACTTGTCCTGAGTTGTACCGACTTGTCCCGACTTGTACCGACTTGTCCCGAATTGTCCAAACTTGTCCCGACTTGTACCGACTTGTCCAGACTTGTCCTGAATTGTCCCGTCTTGTCCTGACTAGTTCCGACTTGTCCTGACTTGTCCCGACTTGTCCTGACTTGTACCGACTTGTCCCGACTTGTCCCAGATTGTCCAAACTTGTCCCGACTTGTACCGACTTTTCTTGACTTGTCCCGGATTGTCCGAACTTGTCCCGACTTGTACCGACTTGTCCCGAATTGTCCCAACTTGTTCCGACTTATTCCGACTTGTCCTGACTTGTCCCGACTTGTCCCGACTTGTTCCGACTTGTCCCGACTTGTCCTGACTTGTACCGACTTGTCCCGACTTGTACCGACTTGTCCCGAATTGTCCAAACTTGTCCCGACTTGTGCCGACTTGTCCAGAGTTGTCCAGAATTGTACCGACTTGTTTCGACTTGTCTCGACTTGTCTTGACTTGTGCCGACTTGTCCTGACTTGTCCCGACTTGTCCCGACCTGTACCGACTTGTCCCGACTTGTCCCAACTTGTTCCGACTTATTCCGACTTGTCCTGACTTGTCCCGACTTGTCCCGACTTGTTCCGACTTGTCCCGACTTGTACCGACTTGTCCCGACTTGTACCGACTTGTCCCGACTTGTCCCGACTTGTACCGACTTGTTCCGACTTGTACCGACTTGTCCCGACTTGTACCGACTTGTCCCGAATTGTCCAAACTTGTCCCGACTTGTGCCGACTTGTCCAGAGTTGTCCTGAATTGTACCGACTTGTTTCGACTTGTCTCGACTTGTCTTGACTTGTGCCGACTTGTACCGACTTGTCCTGACTTGTACCGACTTGTCCCGACTTGTCCCGACTTGTAATGACTTGTCAAGACTTGTCCTGACTTGGCCTGACTTGTTCCTACTTGTCCCGTTTTGTCTTGACTTGTACCGACTTGTCCCGACTTGTACCTACTTGTCCCGACTTGTCCCGTTTTGTCCAGACTTGTCGCGACTTGTACCGACTTGTCCCGACTTGTTTCGACTTGTCCCGACTTGTCTTGACTTGTGCCGACTTGTACCGACTTGTCCTGACTTGTCCCGACTTGTACCGACTTGTCCCGACTTGTCCAGACTTGTAATGACTTGTCAAGACTTGGCCTGACTTGGCCTGACTTGTTCCTACTTGTCCTGTTTTGTCTTGACTTGTACCGACTTGTCCCGACTTGTACCGACTTGTCCCGACTTGTCCCAACTTGTTCCGACTTATTCTGACTTGTCCTTACTTGTCCCGACTTGTCCCGACTTGTTCCGACTTGTCCCGACTTGTACCGACTTGTCCCGACTTGTACCGACTTGGCCCGACTTGTCCCGACTTGTACCGACTTGTCCCGACTTGTACCGACTTGTCCCGACTTGTACCGAATTGTTCCGAATTGTCCAAACTTGTCCGGACTTGTGCCGACTTGTCCAGGTTTGTCCAAACTTGTTCCGACTTGTACCAACTCATCCCGACTTGTCCTGACTTGTCCCGACTTGTCCCAACTTGTCCCGACTTGTCCCGAGTTGTCCCAACTTGTTCCGACTTGTATTGACTTGTACCGACTTGTCCCGACTTGTTCCGACTTGTCCCGACTTGTACCGACTTGTTCCGACTTGTCATGACTTGTACCGAAAGTCCCGACTTGTACCTACTTGTCCCGACTTGTCCCGTTTTGTCCAGACTTGTCTTGACTTGTACCGACTTGTACCGACTTGTCCCGACTTGTCCCGACTTGTACCGACTTGTCCAGACTTGTCCAGACTTGTGCCATCTTGTTCCGACTTGTATTTACTTGTACCGACTTGTTCCGACTTGTTCCGACTTGTCCTGACTTGTACCGACTTGTCCCGACTTGTACCGACTTGTCCCGAATTGTCCAAACTTGTCCCGAGTTTTACCGACTTGTTCAGACTCGTCCTGAATTGTCCCGTCTTGTCCTGACTTGTTCCGACTTGTCCTGACTTGTCCCGACTTGTCCTGACTTGTACCGATTTGTCCCGACTTGTCCCGGATTGTCTATACTTGTCCCGACTTGTACCGACTTGTACCGACTTTTCCCGTCTTGTCCCGGATTGTCCGAACTTGTCCCGACTTGTCCCGAATTGTCCAAACTTGTCCCGACTTGTACCGACTTGTCCCGACTTGTCCCGGATTGTCCAAACTAGTCCCGACTTGTACCGGCTTGTCACGACTTGTCCCGACTTGTACCGACTTGTCCCGACTTGTCCCGACTTGTAATGACTTGTCAAGACTTGTCCTGACTTGGCCTGACTTGTTCCTACTTGTCCCGACTTGTCTTGACTTGTACCGACTTGTCCCGACTTGTACCTACTTGTCCCGACTTGTCCCGTTTTGTCCAGACTTGTCCCGACATGTCCCGACTCGTACCGACTTGTCCCGACTTGTCCCGACTTGTCCCGACTTGTTCTGACTTGTCACGTCTTGTCCCGACTTGTTTCGACTTGTCCCAACTTGTCCCGACTTGTCTCGACTTGTCCCAACTTGTCCCAACTTGTCTTGACTTGTACCAACTTGTACCGACATGTTCTGACCTGTCCTGACTTGTTCCGACTTGTATTGACTTGTACCGACTTGTCCCGACTTGTTCCGACTTGTTCCGACTTGTACCGACTTGTTCCGACTTGTCCCGACTTGTCCCGACTCGTACCGACTTGTCCAGACTTGTTCTGACTTGTCACGTCTTGTCCTGACTTGTCCCGACATGACCTGACTAGTCCCGACTTGTCCTGACTTGTACCGACTTGTCCCGACTTGTCCCGACTTGTCCCGACTTGTCCCGACTTGTCCCGACTTGTCCCGGATTGTCCAAACTTGTCCCGACTTGTACCGACTTGTCCCGACTTGTCTTGACTTGTCCCGACTTGTCCCGACTTGTCCCGACTTGTCTCGACTTGTCCCAACTTGTTCCAATTTGTCTTGACTTGTGCCAACTTGTACCGACATGTTCTGACTTGTCCTGACTTGTTCCGACTTGTTCCGACTTGTCTTGACTTGTACCAACTTGTCCCGACTTGTTCTGACTTGTCACGTCTTGTCCCGACTTGTCCCGACTTGTCCCGACTTGTCTCGACTTGTACGGACTTGTCCAGACTTGTCCAGACTTGTCCCGACTTGTCCTAACTTGTCTCGACTTGTCACATTTGTTATGGTTCATAATATTTGTTGGATTGACAAAAAATCTGAAAGCTCGTTTCCCGACCCGACCCGACATAATTACGAATAGAGTCCAAGACGATAAGATGAATATTAGTGCCATAACATTGACTCGATTTGACCATGTGAAGTGAATATTTTTTTTCAGAAAAAATAAATGTAATTTCTTGCCGTTATGAAAAATTTTGGCGAAATGATTCGATACCAAAATATTCAGAAATGGACTGACTTCAATATTTTTTGAAATTTTTCATAATTGAATTTTTGCTGAAATATTTGAAACAAATATTAAAATCTTTGTTTTTTTTTTGTAGTTATAATTTTTTTCCACAAAATACTTCAAAGAATTCTAAATAAAATTCCAAGAAGAAAGTCTGAGTAAAGATGTCCAAGTGGAATATCCGTGTGAAATGTCCAAATGAAATCAGGATAAAATGTCTGGGTAAGGAGCCCAGGTAAAAAGTCCAGAATTATTTGAAATTCAAAATGATTCTATCAAAAAAGATATTTCCAATAATATTTTCCTCGACACGACCCAAAATTCCTGACTAGTTCCGACTTGTCTTGTCCTGACTTTTCCCGGATTGTCCAAACTTGTCCTGAATAGTCCCGACTTGTCCCGATTTGTCCCGTCTTGTCCAGACTTGTTCTGACTTGTTACGTCTTGTCCCGACTTGTCTCGACTTGTCCCGACTTGTCCCGACTTGTCCCGGCTTGTCTCGACTTGTCCCAACTTGTCCCAACTTGTCTTGACTTGTACCAACTTGTACCGACATGTTCTGACTTTTCCTGAATTGTTCCGACTTGTCTTGACTTGTACCAACTTGTCCTGACTTGTTCTGATTTGTCACGTATTGTCCCGACTTGTCCCGACTTGTCCCGACTTGTCCTGACTTGTCCCGACTTGTCCTAACTTGTACCGACTCGTCCCGACTTATCCAGGTCTGTCCAAACTTGTTCCGACTGGTACCGACTTATCCCGACTTGTCCCGACTTGTCCCAACTTGTCTGACTTGTCCCGAGTTGTCCCGACTTGTTCTGACCTGTCACGACTTGTCCCGACATGTCCCGACTTGTTTCGACCTATCTTGACTTGTCCTGACTTGTCCTGACTTGTCTCGACTTGTCCCGACTTGTCCCGACTTGTTCCGACTTGTCCTGACTTGTACCGACTTGTCCCGACTTGTACCGACTTGTCCCGAATTGTCCAAACTTGTCCCGACTTTTACCGACTTGTTCAGACTTGTCCTGAATTGTCCCGTCTTGTCCTGACTTGTTCCGACTTGTCCTGACTTGTCCCGACTTGTCCTGACTTGTACCGACTTGTTCCGACTTGTTTCAGATTGTCCAAACTTGTTCCGACTTGTACCGACTTGTACCGACTTTTCCCGACTTGTCCCGGATTGTCCGAACTTGTCCCGACTTGTACCGACTTGTCCCGACTTGTCCCAACTTGTCCCGGATTGTCCAAACTTGTCCCGACTTGTAATGACTTGTCAAGACTTGTCCTGACTTGACCCGACTTGTTCCTACTTGTCTCGACTTGTCTTAACTTGTACCGACTTGTCCCGACTTGTACCGACTTGTCCCGACTTGTCCTGACTTGTTCCTACTTGTCTCGACTTGTCTTGACTTGTACCGACTTGTCCCGACTTGAACCGACTTGTCCCGACTTGTTCTGACTTGTCCAAACTTGTCCCGACTTGTACCGACTTGTCCCGACTTGTCCAGACTTGTCCCGACTCGTCCCGACTTATCTTGACTTGTCCTGACTTGTTCCGACTTATCCCGACTTGCCCTGACTTGTCCAGACTTGTTTCGACTTATCCCGACTAGTCCCGACTTGTTCCAACTTGTCCTGACTTGTACCGACTTGTCTTGACTTGTCCCGACTTGTCCCGACTTGTCCCGACTTGTCTCGACTTGTCCCAACTTGTCCCAATTTGTCTTGACTTGTGCCAACTTCTACCGACATGTTCTGACTTGTCCTGATTTATTCCGACTTGTTCCGACTTGTCCTGACTTGTCTTGACTTATACCAACTTATCCCGACTTGTTCTGACTTGTCACGTCTTGTCCCGACTTGTCCCGACTTGTCCCGACTTGTATGGACTTGTCCCTACTTGTCCAGACTTGTCCCGACTTGTCCTATTTTGTCCCGACTTGTCACATTTGTTATGGTTCATAATATTTGTTGGATTGACAAAAAATCTGAAAGCTCATTTCCCGACCCGACCCGACCTGACATAATTACGAATAGAGTCCAAGACGATAAGATGAATATTAGTGCCATAACATTGACTCGATTTGACCATGTGAAGTGAATATTTTTTTTCAGAAAAAAAAAATTAATTTCTTGTTGTTATGAAAAATTTTGGCGAGATGATTCGATACCAAAATATTCAGAAATGGACTGACTTCAATATTTTTTGAAATTTTTTTATAATTGAATTTTTGCTGAAATATTCGAAACAAATATTAAAATCTTTGTTTTTTTTTTGTAGTTTTCATTTTTTTCCACAAAATACTTCAAATGATTCTAAATAAAATTCCAAGAAGAAAGTCTGAGTGAAGATGTCCAGGTGGAATATCCGTGTGAAATGTCCAAATGAAATCAGGATAAAATGTCTGGGTAAGGAGCCCAGGTAAAAAGTCCAGAATTATTTGAAATTCAAAATGATTCTATCAAAAAAGATATTTCCAATAATATTTTCCTCGACCCGACCCAAAATTCCTGACTAGTTCCGACTTGTCTTGTCCTGACTTTTCCCGGATTGTCCAAACTTGTCCTGAATAGTCCCGACTTGTCCCGTCTTGTCCAGACTTGTTCTGACTTGTCACGTCTTGTCCCGACTTGTCTCGACTTGTCCCGACTTGTCCCGACTTGTCCCGGCTTGTCTCGACTTGTCCCAACTTGTTCCAACTTGACTTGTACCAACTTGTACCGACATGTTCTGACTTTTCCTGACTTGTTCCGACTTGTCTTGACTTGTACCAACTTGTCCTGACTTGTTCTGACTTGTCACGTATTGTCCCGAATTGTCCCGACTTGTCCTGACTTGTCCCGACTTGTCCTGACTTTCACCGACTCGTCCCGACTTATCCAGGTTTGTCCAAACTTGTTCCGACTGGTACTGACTTATCCCGACTTGTCCCGACTTGTTCCGACTTGTCCCAACTCGTCCCGACTTGTCTCGAGTTGTCACGACTTGTTCTGACTTGTCACGACTTGTCCCGACATGTCCCGACTTGTTTCGACTTATCCCGACTTGTCCTGACTTGTCCTGACTTGTCCCGACTTGTCCCGACTTGTCCCGAATTGTCCAAACTTGTCCCGAGTTTTACCGACTTGTTCAGACTCGTCCTGAATTGTCCCGTCTTGTCCTGACTTGTTCCGACTTGTCCTGACTTGTCCCGACTTGTCCTGACTTGTACCGATTTGTCCCGACTTGTCCCGGATAGTCCATACTTGTCCCGACTTGTACCGACTTGTACCGACTTTTCCCGTCTTGTCCCGGATTGTCCGAACTTGTCCCGACTTGTCCCGACTTGTCCCAACTTGTCCCGACTTGTCCCGAGTTGTTTCGACTTGTTCTGACTTGTCACGACTTGTCCCGACATGTCCCGATTTGTTTCGACTAATCCCGACTTGTCCTGACTTGTCCTGACTTGTCCCGACTTGTCCCGACTTGTCCCGACTTGTTCCGACTTGTCCTGAGTTGTACCGACTTGTCCCGACTTGTACCGACTTGTCCCGAATTGTCCAAACTTGTCCCGACTTGTACCGACTTGTCCAGACTTGTCCTGAATTGTCCCGTCTTGTCCTGACTAGTTCCGACTTGTCCTGACTTGTCCCGACTTGTCCTGACTTGTACCGACTTGTCCCGACTTGTCCCAGATTGTCCAAACTTGTCCCGACTTGTACCGACTTGTACCGACTTTTCTTGACTTGTCCCGGATTGTCCGAACTTGTCCCGACTTGTACCGACTTGTCCCGAATTGTCCCAACTTGTTCCGACTTATTCCGACTTGTCCTGATTTGTCCCGACTTGTCCCGACTTGTTCCGACTTGTCCCGACTTGTCCTGACTTGTACCGACTTGTCCCGACTTGTACCGACTTGTCCCGAATTGTCCAAACTTGTCCCGACTTGTGCCGACTTGTCCAGAGTTGTCCAGAATTGTACCGACTTGTTTCGACTTGTCTCGACTTGTCTTGACTTGTGCCGACTTGTCCAGACTTGTCCCGACTTGTCCTGACTTGTACCGACTTGTCCCGACTTGTCCCGGATTGTCCGAACTTGTCCCGACTTGTACCGACTTGTCCCGACTTGTCCCAACTTGTTCCGACTTATTCCGACTTGTCCTGACTTGTCCCGACTTGTCCCGACTTGTTCCGACTTGTACCGACTTGTACCGACTTGTCCCGACTTGTACCGACTTGTCCCGACTTGTCCCGACTTGTACCGACTTGTTCCGACTTGTACCGACTTGTCCCGACTTGTACCGACTTGTCCCGAATTGTCCAAACTTGTCCCGACTTGTGCCGACTTGTCCAGAGTTGACCTGAATTGTACCGACTTGTTTCGACTTGTCTCGACTTGTCTTGACTTGTGCCGACTTGTACCGACTTGTCCTGACTTGTCCCGACTTGTACCGACTTGTCCCGACTTGTCCCGACTTGTAATGACTTGTCAAGACTTGTCCTGACTTGGCCTGACTTGTTCCTACTTGTCCCGTTTTGTCTTGACTTGTACCGACTTGTCCCGACTTGTACCTACTTGTCCCGACTTGTCCCGTTTTGTCCAGACTTGTCCCGACTTGTACCGACTTGTCCCGACTTGTTTCGACTTGTCCCGACTTGTCTTGACTTGTGCCGACTTGTACCGACTTGTCCTGACTTGTCCCGACTTGTACCGACTTGTCCCGACTTGTCCCGACTTGTAATGACTTGTCAAGACTTGGCCTGACTTGGCCTGACTTGTTCCTACTTGTCCTGTTTTGTCTTGACTTGTACCGACTTGTCCCGACTTGTACCGACTTGTCCCGACTTGTCCCAACTTGTTCCGACTTATTCTGACTTGTCCTGACTTGTCCCGACTTGTCCCGACTTGTTCCGACTTGTCCCGACTTGTACCGACTTGTCCCGACTTGTCCCGACTTGTCCCGACTTGTACCGAATTGTCCCGAATTGTCCAAACTTGTCCCGACTTGTGCCGACTTGTCCAGGTTTGTCCAAACTTGTTCCGACTTGTACCAACTTATCCCGACTTGTCCCGACTTGTCCCGACTTGTCACGTCTTGTCCCGACTTGTTTCGACTTGTCCCAACTTGTCCCGACTTGTCTCGACTTGTCCCAACTTGTCCCAACTTGTCTTGACTTGTACCAACTTGTACCGACATGTTCTGACCTGTCCTGACTTGTTCCGACTTGTATTGACTTGTACCGACTTGTCCCGACTTGTTCCGACTTGTTCCGACTTGTACCGACTTGTTCCGACTTGTCCCGACTTGTCCCGACTTGTACCGACTTGTCCAGACTTGTTCTGACTTGTCACGTCTTGTCCTGACTTGTCCCGACATGACCTGACTAGTCCCGACTTGTCCTGACTTGTACCGACTTGTCCTGACTTGTCCCGACTTGTCCCGACTTGTCCCGGATTGTCCAAACTTGTCCCGACTTGTACCGACTTGTCCCGACTTGTCTTGACTTGTCCCGACTTGTCCCGACTTGTCCCGACTTGTCTCGACTTGTCCCAACTTGTTTCAATTTGTCTTGACTTGTGCCAACTTGTACCGACATGTTCTGACTTGTCCTGACTTGTTCTGACTTGATCCGACTTGTCTTGACTTGTACCAACTTGTCCCGACTTGTTCTGACTTGTCACGTCTTGTCCCGACTTGTCCCGACTTGTCCCGACTTGTACGGACTTGTCCAGACTTGTCCAGACTTGTCCCGACTTGTCCTAACTTGTCTCGACTTGTCACATTTGTTATGGTTCATAATATTTGTTGGATTGACAAAAAATCTGAAAGCTCGTTTCCCGACCCGACCCGACCCGACATAATTACGAATAGAGTCCAAGACGATAAGATGAATATTAGTGCCATAACATTGACTCGATTTGACCATGTGAAGTGAATATTTTTTTTCGGAAAAAATAAATTTAATTTCTTGCCGTTATGAAAAATTTTGGCGAGATGATTCAATACCAAAATATTCAGAAATGGACTGACTTCAATATTTTTTGAAATTTTTCATAATTGAATTTTTGCTGAAATATTTGAAACAAATATTAAAATCTTTGTTTTTTTTTTGTAGTTTTCATTTTTTTCCACAAAAAACTTCAAAGAATTCTAAATAAAATTCCAAGAAGAAAGTCTGAGTGGTCTGTCCAGGTGGAATATCCGTGTGAAATGTCCAAATGAAATCAGGATAAAATGTCTGGGTAAGGAGCCCAGGTAAAAAGTCCAGAATTATTTGAAATTCAAAATGATTCTATCAAAAAATATATTTCCAATAATATTTTCCTCGACCCGACCCAAAATTCCTGACTAGTTCCGACTTGTCTTGTCCTGACTTTTCCCGGATTGTCCAAACTTGTCCTGAATAGTCCCGACTTGTCCCGATTTGTCCCGTCTTGTCCAGACTTGTTCTGACTTGTTACGTCTTGTCCCGACTTGTCTCGACTTGTTCCGACTTGTCCCGACTTGTCCCGGCTTGTCTCGACTTGTCTCAACTTGTCCCAACTTGTCTTGACTTGTACCAACTTGTACCGACATGTTCTGACTTTTCCTGACTTGTTCCGACTTGTCTTGACTTGTACCAACTTGTCCTGACTTGTTCTGATTTGTCACGTATTGTCCCGACTTGTCCCGACTTGTCCCGACTTGTCCTGACTTGTCCCGACTTGTCCTAACTTGTACCGACTCGTCCCGACTTATCCAGGTCTGTCCAAACTTGTTCCGACTGGTACCGACTTATCCCGACTTGACCCGACTTGTCCCAACTTGTCTGACTTGTCCCGAGTTGTCCCGACTTGTTCTGACCTGTCACGACTTGTCCCAACATGTCCCGACTTGTTTCGACCTATCATGACTTGTCCTGACTTGTCCTGACTTGTCTCGACTTGTCCCGACTTGTCCCGACTTGTTCCGACTTGTCCTGACTTGTACCGACTTGTTCCGACTTGTACCGACTTGTCCCGAATTGTCCAAACTTGTCCCGACTTTTACCGACTTGTTCAGACTTGTCCTGAATTGTCCCGTCTTGTCCTGACTTGTTCCGACATAACCTGACTTGTCCCGACTTGTCCTGACTTGTACCGACTTGTTCCGACTTGTTTCAGATTGTCCAACTTTGTTCCGACTTGTACCGACTTGTACCGACTTTTCCCGACTTGTCCCGGATTGTCCGAACTTGTCCCGACTTGTACCGACTTGTCCCGACTTGTCCCAACTTGTCCCGGATTGTCCAAACTTGTCCCGACTTGTAATGACTTGTCAAGACTTGTCCTGACTTGACCCGACTTGTTCCTACTTGTCTCGACTTGTCTTAACTTGTAGAGACTTGTCCCGACTTGTACCGACTTGTCCCGACTTGTCCTGACTTGTTCCTACTTGTCTCGACTTGTCTTGACTTGTACCGACTTGTCCCGACTTGAACCGACTTGTCCCGACTTGTTCTGACTTGTCCAAACTTGTCCCGACTTGTACCGACTTGTCCCGACTTGTCCAGACTTGTCCCGACTCGTCCCGACTTATCTTGACTTGTCCTGACTTGTTCCGACTTATCCTGACTTGCCCTGACTTGTCCAGACTTGTTTCGACTTATCCCAACTAGTCCCGACTTGTACCGACTTGTCTCGAATTGTCCAAACATGTCCCGACTTGTACCGACTTGTCCAGAATTGTCCCGAATTGTCCCGTCTTGTCCTGACTTGTACCGACTTGTCCCGACTTGTCCCGACTTGTCCCGACTTGTTCCAACTTGTCCTGACTTGTACCGACTTGTCCTTACTTGTACCGACTCGTCCCGACTTATCCAGGTCTGTCCAAACTTGTTCCGACTGGTACCGACTTATCCCGACTTGTCCCGACTTGTCCCGAGTTGTCCTGACTTGTTCTGACCTGTCACGACTTGTCCCGACATGTCCCGACTTGTTTCGACCTATCATGACTTGTCCTGACTTGTCCTGACTTGTCCCGACTTGTCCCGACTTGTCCCGACTTGTTCCGACTTGTCCTGACTTGTACCGACTTGTCCCGACTTGTACCGACTTGTCCCGAATTGTCCAAACTTGTCCCGACTTTTACCGACTTGTTCAGACTTGTCCTGACTTGTACCGACTTGTCCCGACTTGTACCGACTTGTCCCGAATTGTCCAAACTTGTCCCGACTTTTACCGACTTGTTCAGACTTATCCTGAATTGTCCCGTCTTGTCCTGACTTGTTCCGACTTGTCCTGACTTGTCCCGACTTGTCCTGACTTGTACCGACTTGTCCCGACTTGTCCCGGATTGTCCAAACTTGTCCCGACTTGTACCGACTTGTACCGACTTGTACCGACTTGTACCGACTTTTTCCGACTTGTCCCGGATTGTCCGAACTTTTCCCGACTTGTTCCGACTTGTCCCGACTTGTCCCAACTTGTTCCGACTTATTCCAACTTGTCCTGACTTGTCCCGACTTGTCCCGACTTGTTCCGACTTGTCTTGACTTGTCCTGACTTGTTCCGACTTATCCCAACTTGTCCTGACTTGTCCAGACTTGTTTCGACTTATCCCGACTATTCCCGACTTGTACCGACTTTTCTCGAATTGTCCAAACTTGTCCCGACTTGTACCGACTTGTCCCGACTTGTTCCGACTTGTCCTGACTTGTAATGACTTGTTCCGACTTGTACCGGCTTGTCCCGAATTGTCCAAACTTGTCCCGACTTGTACCGACTTGTACAGACTTGTCCTGAATTGTCCCGTCTTGTCCTGACTAGTTCCGACTTGTCCTGACTTGTCCCGACTTGTCCTGACTTGTACCGACTTGTCCCGACTTGTCCCGGATTGTCCAAACTTGTCCCGACTTGTACCGACTTGAACCGACTTGAAACGACTTGTACCGACTTTTTCCGACTTGTCCCGGATTGTCCGAACTTTTCCCGACTTGTTCCGACTTGTCCCGACTTGTCCCAACTTGTTCCGACTTATTCCAACTTGTCCTGACTTGTCCCGACTTGTCCCGACTTGTTCCGACTTGTCTTGACTTGTCCCGACTTGTCCCGACTTATCCCGACTTGTCCTGACTTGTCCAGACTTGTTTCGACTTATCCCGACTAGTCCCGACTTGTACCGACTTTTCTCGAATTGTCCAAACTTGTCCCGACTTGTACCGACTTGTCCCGACTTGTTCCGACTTGTCCTGACTTGTAATGACTTGTTCCGACTTGTACCGGCTTGTCCCGAATTGTCCAAACTTGTCCCGACTTGTACCGACTTGTACAGACTTGTCCTGAATTGTCCCGTCTTGTCCTGACTAGTTCCGACTTGTCCTGACTTGTCCCGACTTGTCCTGACTTGTACCGACTTGTCCCGACTTGTCCCGGATTGTCCAAACTTGTCCCGACTTGTACCGACTTGTACCGACTTGTACCGACTTGTACCGACTTGTACCGACTTTTTCCGACTTGTCCCGGATTGTCCGAACTTTTCCCGACTTGTTCCGACTTGTCCCGACTTGTCCCAACTTGTTCCGACTTATTCCAACTTGTCCTGACTTGTCCCGACTTGTCCCGACTTGTTCCGACTTGTCTTGACTTGTCCCGACTTGTCCCGACTTGTCCCGACTTGTCCCGACTTGTCTCGACTTGTCTCGACTTGTCCCAACTTGTTCCAATTTGTCTTGACTTGTGCCAACTTGTACCGACATGTTCTGACTTGTCCTGACTTGTTCCGACTTGTTCCGACTTGTCTTGACTTGTACCAACTTGTCCCGACTTGTTCTGACTTGTCACGTCTTGTCCCGACTTGTCCCGACTTGTCCCGACTTGTACGGACTTGTCCAGACTTGTCCAGACTTGTTCTGACTTGTCACGTCTTGTCCTGACTTGTCCCGACATGACCTGACTAGTCCCGACTTGTCCTGACTTGTACCGACTTGTCCCGACTTGTCCCGACTTGTCCCGACTTGTCCCGACTTGTCCCGACTTGTCCCGACTTGTCCCGGACTGTCCAAACTTGTCCCGACTTGTACCGACTTGTCCCGACTTGTCTTGACTTGTCCCGACTTGTCCCGACTTGTCCCGACTTGTCCCGACTTGTCTCGACTTGTCTCGACTTGTCCCAACTTGTTCCAATTTGTCTTGACTTGTGCCAACTTGTACCGACATGTTCTGACTTGTCCTGACTTGTTCCGACTTGTTCCGACTTGTCTTGACTTGTACCAACTTGTCCCGACTTGTTCTGACTTGTCACGTCTTGTCCCGACTTGTCCCGACTTGTCCCGACTTGTCCCGACTTGTCTCGACTTGTCTCGACTTGTCCCAACTTGTTCCAATTTGTCTTGACTTGTGCCAACTTGTACCGACATGTTCTGACTTGTCCTGACTTGTTCCGACTTGTTCCGACTTGTCTTGACTTGTACCAACTTGTCCTGACTTGTTCTGATTTGTCACGTATTGTCCCGACTTGTCCCGACTTGTCCCGACTTGTCCCGACTTGTCCTGACTTGTCCCGACTTGTCCTAACTTGTACCGACTCGTCCCGACTTATCCAGGTCTGTCCAAACTTGTTCCGACTGGTACCGACTTATCCCGACTTGACCCGACTTGTCCCAACTTGTCTGACTTGTCCCGAGTTGTCCCGACTTGTTCTGACCTGTCACGACTTGTCCCAACATGTCCCGACTTGTTTCGACCTATCATGACTTGTCCTGACTTGTCCTGACTTGTCTCGACTTGTCCCGACTTGTCCCGACTTGTTCCGACTTGTCCTGACTTGTACCGACTTGTTCCGACTTGTACCGACTTGTCCCGAATTGTCCAAACTTGTCCCGACTTTTACCGACTTGTTCAGACTTGTCCTGAATTGTCCCGTCTTGTCCTGACTTGTTCCGACATAACCTGACTTGTCCCGACTTGTCCTGACTTGTACCGACTTGTTCCGACTTGTTTCAGATTGTCCAACTTTGTTCCGACTTGTACCGACTTGTACCGACTTTTCCCGACTTGTCCCGGATTGTCCGAACTTGTCCCGACTTGTACCGACTTGTCCCGACTTGTCCCAACTTGTCCCGGATTGTCCAAACTTGTCCCGACTTGTAATGACTTGTCAAGACTTGTCCTGACTTGACCCGACTTGTTCCTACTTGTCTCGACTTGTCTTAACTTGTAGAGACTTGTCCCGACTTGTACCGACTTGTCCCGACTTGTCCTGACTTGTTCCTACTTGTCTCGACTTGTCTTGACTTGTACCGACTTGTCCCGACTTGAACCGACTTGTCCCGACTTGTTCTGACTTGTCCAAACTTGTCCCGACTTGTACCGACTTGTCCCGACTTGTCCAGACTTGTCCCGACTCGTCCCGACTTATCTTGACTTGTCCTGACTTGTTCCGACTTATCCTGACTTGCCCTGACTTGTCCAGACTTGTTTCGACTTATCCCAACTAGTCCCGACTTGTACCGACTTGTCTCGAATTGTCCAAACATGTCCCGACTTGTACCGACTTGTCCAGAATTGTCCCGAATTGTCCCGTCTTGTCCTGACTTGTACCGACTTGTCCCGACTTGTCCCGACTTGTCCCGACTTGTTCCAACTTGTCCTGACTTGTACCGACTTGTCCTTACTTGTACCGACTCGTCCCGACTTATCCAGGTCTGTCCAAACTTGTTCCGACTGGTACCGACTTATCCCGACTTGTCCCGACTTGTCCCGAGTTGTCCTGACTTGTTCTGACCTGTCACGACTTGTCCCGACATGTCCCGACTTGTTTCGACCTATCATGACTTGTCCTGACTTGTCCTGACTTGTCCCGACTTGTCCCGACTTGTCCCGACTTGTTCCGACTTGTCCTGACTTGTACCGACTTGTCCCGACTTGTACCGACTTGTCCCGAATTGTCCAAACTTGTCCCGACTTTTACCGACTTGTTCAGACTTGTCCTGACTTGTACCGACTTGTCCCGACTTGTACCGACTTGTCCCGAATTGTCCAAACTTGTCCCGACTTTTACCGACTTGTTCAGACTTATCCTGAATTGTCCCGTCTTGTCCTGACTTGTTCCGACTTGTCCTGACTTGTCCCGACTTGTCCTGACTTGTACCGACTTGTCCCGACTTGTCCCGGATTGTCCAAACTTGTCCCGACTTGTACCGACTTGTACCGACTTGTACCGACTTGTACCGACTTTTTCCGACTTGTCCCGGATTGTCCGAACTTTTCCCGACTTGTTCCGACTTGTCCCGACTTGTCCCAACTTGTTCCGACTTATTCCAACTTGTCCTGACTTGTCCCGACTTGTCCCGACTTGTTCCGACTTGTCTTGACTTGTCCTGACTTGTTCCGACTTATCCCGACTTGTCCTGACTTGTCCAGACTTGTTTCGACCTATCCCGACTAGTCCCGACTTGTACCGACTTTTCTCGAATTGTCCAAACTTGTCCCGACTTGTACCGACTTGTCCCGACTTGTTCCGACTTGTCCTGACTTGTAATGACTTGTTCCGACTTGTACCGGCTTGTCCCGAATTGTCCAAACTTGTCCCGACTTGTACCGACTTGTACAGACTTGTCCTGAATTGTCCCGTCTTGTCCTGACTAGTTCCGACTTGTCCTGACTTGTCCCGACTTGTCCTGACTTGTACCGACTTGTCCCGACTTGTCCCGGATTGTCCAAACTTGTCCCGACTTGTACCGACTTGTACCGACTTGTACCGACTTGTACCGACTTTTTCCGACTTGTCCCGGATTGTCCGAACTTTTCCCGACTTGTTCCGACTTGTCCCGACTTGTCCCAACTTGTTCCGACTTATTCCAACTTGTCCTGACTTGTCCCGACTTGTCCCGACTTGTTCCGACTTGTCTTGACTTGTCCCGACTTGTCCCGACTTATCCCGACTTGTCCTGACTTGTCCAGACTTGTTTCGACTTATCCCGACTAGTCCCGACTTGTACCGACTTTTCTCGAATTGTCCAAACTTGTCCCGACTTGTACCGACTTGTCCCGACTTGTTCCGACTTGTCCTGACTTGTAATGACTTGTTCCGACTTGTACCGGCTTGTCCCGAATTGTCCAAACTTGTCCCGACTTGTACCGACTTGTACAGACTTGTCCTGAATTGTCCCGTCTTGTCCTGACTAGTTCCGACTTGTCCTGACTTGTCCCGACTTGTCCTGACTTGTACCGACTTGTCCCGACTTGTCCCGGATTGTCCAAACTTGTCCCGACTTGTACCGACTTGTACCGACTTGTACCGACTTGTACCGACTTTTTCCGACTTGTCCCGGATTGTCCGAAGTTTTCCCGACTTGTTCCGACTTGTCCCGACTTGTCCCAACTTGTTCCGACTTATTCCAACTTGTCCTGACTTGTCCCGACTTGTCCCGACTTGTTCCGACTTGTCTTGACTTGTCCCGACTTGTCCCGACTTGTCCCGACTTGTCCCGACTTGTCTCGACTTGTCTCGACTTGTCCCAACTTGTTCCAATTTGTCTTGACTTGTGCCAACTTGTACCGACATGTTCTGACTTGTCCTGACTTGTTCCGACTTGTTCCGACTTGTCTTGACTTGTACCAACTTGTCCCGACTTGTTCTGACTTGTCACGTCTTGTCCCGACTTGTCCCGACTTGTCCCGACTTGTACGGACTTGTCCAGACTTGTCCAGACTTGTTCTGACTTGTCACGTCTTGTCCTGACTTGTCCCGACATGACCTGACTAGTCCCGACTTGTCCTGACTTGTACCGACTTGTCCCGACTTGTCCCGACTTGTCCCGACTTGTCCCGACTTGTCCCGACTTGTCCCGACTTGTCCCGGATTGTCCAAACTTGTCCCGACTTGTACCGACTTGTCCCGACTTGTCTTGACTTGTCCCGACTTGTCCCGACTTGTCCCGACTTGTCCCGACTTGTCTCGACTTGTCTCGACTTGTCCCAACTTGTTCCAATTTGTCTTGACTTGTGCCAACTTGTACCGACATGTTCTGACTTGTCCTGACTTGTTCCGACTTGTTCCGACTTGTCTTGACTTGTACCAACTTGTCCCGACTTGTTCTGACTTGTCACGTCTTGTCCCGACTTGTCCCGACTTGTCCCGACTTGTACGGACTTGTCCAGACTTGTCCAGACTTGTCCCGACTTGTCCTAACTTGTCTCGACTTGTCACATTTGTTATGGTTCATAATATTTGTTGGATTGACAAAAAATCTGAAAGCTCGTTTCCCGACCCGACCCGACCCGACATAATTACGAATAGAGTCCAAGACGATAAGATGAATATTAGTGCCATAACATTGACTCGATTTGACCATGTGAAGTGAATATTTTTTTTCAGAAAAAATAAATTTAATTTCTTGCCGTTATGAAAAATTTTAGCGAGATGATTCGATACCAAAATATTCAGAAATGGACTGACTTCAATATTTTTTGAAATTTTTCATAATTGAATTTTTGCTGAAATATTTGAAGCAAATAATAAAATCTTTGTTTTTTTTTTGTAGTTATAATTTTTTTCCACAAAATACTTCAAAGAATTCTAAATAAAATTCCTAGAAGAGAGTCTGAGTAAAGATGTCCAAGTGGAATATCCGTGTGAAATGTCCAAATGAAATCAGGATAAAATGTCTGGGTAAGGAGCCCAGGTAAAAAGTCCAGAATTATTTGAAATTCAAAATGATTCTATCAAAAAATATATTTCCAATAATATTTTCCTCGACCCGACCCAAAATTCCTGACTAGTTCCGACTTGTCTTGTCCTGACTTTTACCGACTTTTCCCGACTTGTCCCGGATTGTCCGAACTTGTCCCGACTTGTACCGACTTGTCCCGACTTGTCCCGACTTGTCCCAACTTGTCCCGACTTGTCCCGAGTTGTTTCGACTTGTTCTGACTTGTCACGACTTGTCCCGACATGTCCCGATTTGTTTCGACTAATCCCGACTTGTCCTGACTTGTCCTGACTTGTCCCGACTTGTATCGACTTGTCCCGACTTGTTCCGACTTGTCCTGAGTTGTACCGACTTGTCCCGACTTGTACCGACTTGTCCCGAATTGTCCAAACTTGTCCCGACTTGTACCGACTTGTCCAGACTTGTCCTGAATTGTCCCGTCTTGTCCTGACTAGTTCCGACTTGTCCTGACTTGTCCAGACTTGTCCTGACTTGTACCGACTTGTCCCGACTTGTTCCAGATTGTCCAAACTTGTCCCAACTTGTACCGACTTGTACCGACTTTTCTTGACTTGTCCCGGATTGTCCGAACTTGTCCCGACTTGTACCGACTTGTCCCGAATTGTCCCAACTTGTTCCGACTTATTCCGACTTGTCCTGACTTGTCCCGACTTGTCCCGACTTGTTCCGACTTATCCCGACTTGTCCCGACTTGTACCGACTTGTCCCGACTTGTACCGACTTGTCCCGAATTGTCCAAACTTGTCCCGACTTGTGCCGACTTGTCCAGAGTTGTCCAGAATTGTACCGACTTGTTTCGACTTGTCTCGACTTGTCTTGACTTGTGCCGACTTGTCCTGACTTGTCCCGACTTGTCCTGACTTGTACCGACTTGTCCCGACTTGTCCCGGATTGTCCCTACTTGTCTTGACTTGTGCCGACTTGTACCGTCATGTTCTGACTTGTCCTGACTTGTTCCGACTTGTTCCGACTTGTCCCGACTTGTCTTGACTTGTACCAACTTGTCCCGACTTGTTCTGACTTGTCACGTCTTGTCCTGACTTGTCCCGACTTGTCCTGACTTGTACCGATTTGTCCCGACTTGTCCCGGATAGTCCATACTTGTCCCGACTTGTACCGACTTGTACCGACTTTTCCCGTCTTGTCCCGGATTGTCCGAACTTGTCCCGACTTGTCCCGACTTGTCCCAACTTGTCCCGACTTGTCCCGAGTTGTTTCGACTTGTTCTGACTTGTCACGACTTGTCCCGACATGTCCCGATTTGTTTCGACTAATCCCGATTTGTCCTGACTTGTCCTGACTTGTCCCGACTTGTCCCGACTTGTCCCGACTTGTTCCGACTTGTCCTGAGTTGTACCGACTTGTCCCGACTTGTACCGACTTGTCCCGAATTGTCCAAACTTGTCCCGACTTGTACCGACTTGTCCAGACTTGTCCTGAATTGTCCCGTCTTGTCCTGACTAGTTCCGACTTGTCCTGACTTGTCCCGACTTGTCCTGACTTGTACCGACTTGTCCCGACTTGTCCCAGATTGTCCAAACTTGTCCCGACTTGTACCGACTTGTACCGACTTTTCTTGACTTGTCCCGGATTATCCGAACTTGTCCCGACTTGTACCGACTTGTCCCGAATTGTCCCAACTTGTTCCGACTTATTCCGACTTGTCCTGACTTGTCCCGACTTGTCCCGACTTGTTCCGACTTGTCCCGACTTGTCCTGACTTGTACCGACTTGTCCCGACTTGTACCGACTTGTCCCGAATTGTCCAAACTTGTCCCGACTTGTGCCGACTTGTCCAGAGTTGTCCAGAATTGTACCGAATTGTTTCGACTTGTCTCGACTTGTCTTGACTTGTGCCGACTTGTCCTGACTTGTCCCGACTTGTCCTGACTTGTACCGACTTATCCCGACTTGTCTTGGATTGTCCGAACTTGTCCCGACTTGTACCGACTTGTCCCGACTTGTCCCAACTTGTTCCGACTTATTCCGACTTGTCCTGACTTGTCCCGACTTGTCTTGACTTGTACCAACTTGGACCGACATGTTCTGACTTTTCCTGACTTGTTCCGACTTGTCTTGACTTGTACCAACTTGTCCTGACTTGTTCTGATTTTTCACGTATTGTCCCGACTTGTCCCGACTTGTCCCGACTTGTCCTGACTTGTCCCGACTTGTCCTAACTTGTACCGACTCGTCCCGACTTATCCAGGTCTGTCCAAACTTGTTCCGACTGGTACCGACTTATCCCGACTTGACCCGACTTGTCCCAACTTGTCTGACTTGTCCCGAGTTGTCCCGACTTGTTCTGACCTGTCACGACTTGTCCCGACATGTCCCGACTTGTTTCGACCTATCATGACTTGTCCTGACTTGTCCTGACTTGTCTCGACTTGTCCCGACTTGTCCCGACTTGTTCCGACTTGTCCTGACTTGTACCGACTTGTCCCGACTTGTACCGACTTGTCCCGAATTGTCCAAACTTGTCCCGACTTTTACCGACTTGTTCAGACTTGTCCTGAATTGTCCCGTCTTGTCCTGACTTGTTCCGACTTGTCCTGACTTGTCCCGACTTGTCCTGACTTGTACCGACTTGTTCCGACTTGTTTCAGATTGTCCAACTTTGTTCCGACTTGTACCGACTTGTACCGACTTTTCCCGACTTGTCCCGGATTGTCCGAACTTGTCCCGACTTGTACCGACTTGTACCGACTTGTCCCGACTTGTCCCAACTTGTCCCGGATTGTCCAAACTTGTCCCGACTTGTAATGACTTGTCAAGACTTGTCCTGACTTGACCCGACTTGTTCCTACTTGTCTCGACTTGTCTTAACTTGTACAGACTTGTCCCGACTTGTACCGACTTGTCCCGACTTGTCCTGACTTGTTCCTACTTGTCTCGACTTGTCTTGACTTGTACCGACTTGTCCCGACTTGAACCGACTTGTCCCGACTTGTTCTGACTTGTCCAAACTTGTCCCGACTTGTACCGACTTGTCCCGACTTGTCCAGACTTGTCCCGACTCGTCCCGACTTATCTTGACTTGTCCTGACTTGTTCCGACTTATCCCGACTTGCCCTGACTTGTCCAGACTTGTTTCGACTTATCCCGACTAGTCCCGACTTGTACCGACTTGTCTCGAATTGTCCAAACATGTCCCGACTTGTTCCGACTTGTCCAGACTTGTCCCGAATTGTCCCGTCTTGTCCTGACTTGTACCGACTTGTCCCGACTTGTCCCGACTTGTCCCGACTTGTTCCAACTTGTCCTGACTTGTACCGACTTGTCTTGACTTGTCCCGACTTGTCCCGACTTGTCTCGACTTGTCCCAACTTGTCCCAATTTGTCTTGACTTGTGCCAACTTCTACCGACATGTTCTGACTTGTCCTGATTTGTTCCGACTTGTTCCGACTTGTCCTGACTTGTCTTGACTTATACCAACTTGTCCCGACTTGTTCTGACTTGTCACGTCTTGTCCCGACTTGTCCCGACTTGTCCCGACTTGTATGGACTTGTCCCTACTTGTCCAGACTTGTCCCGACTTGTCCTATTTTGTCCCGACTTGTCACATTTGTTATGGTTCATAATATTTGTTGGATTGACAAAAAATCTGAAAGCTCATTTCCCGACCCGACCCGACCTGACATAATTACGAATAGAGTCCAAGACGATAAGATGAATATTAGTGCCATAACATTGACTCGATTTGCCCATGTGAAGTGAATATTTTTTTTCAGAAAAAAAAAATTAATTTCTTGTTGTTATGAAAAATTTTGGCGAGATGATTCGATACCAAAATATTCAGAAATGGACTGACTTCAATATTTTTTGAAATTTTTTTATAATTGTATTTTTGCCGAAATATTCGAAACAAATATTAAAATCTTTGTTTTTTTTTGTAGTTTTCATTTTTTTCCACAAAATACTTCAAATGATTCTAAATAAAATTCCAAGAAGAAAGTCTGAGTGAAGATGTCCAGGTGGAATATCCGTGTGAAATGTCCAAATGAAATCAGGATAAAATGTCTGGGTAAGGAGCCCAGGTAAAAAGTCCAGAATTATTTGAAATTCAAAATGATTCTATCAAAAAAGATATTTCCATTAATATTTTCCTCGACCCGACCCAAAATTCCTGACTAGTTCCGACTTGTCTTGTCCTGACTTTTCCTGGATTGTCCAAACTTGTCCTGAATAGTCCCGACTTGTCCCGTCTTGTCCAGACTTGTTCTGACTTGTCACGTCTTGTCCCGACTTGTCTCGACTTGTCCCGACTTGTCCCGACTTGTCCCGGCTTGTCTCGACTTGTCCCAACTTGTTCCAACTTGTCTTGACTTGTACCAACTTGTACCGACATGTTCTGACTTTTCCTGACTTGTTCCGACTTGTCTTGACTTGTACCAACTTGTCCTGACTTGTTCTGACTTGTCACGTATTGTCCCGACTTGTCCCGACTTGTCCTGACTTGTCCCGACTTGTCCTGACTTTCACCGACTCGTCCCGACTTATCCAGGTTTGTCCAAACTTGTTCCGACTGGTACTGACTTATCCCGACTTGTCCCGACTTGTTCCGACTTGTCCCAACTTGTCCCGACTTGTCCCGAGTTGTCCCGACTTGTTCTGACTTGTCACGACTTGTCCCGACATGTCCCGACTTGTTTCGACTTATCCCGACTTGTCCTGACTTGTCCTGACTTGTCCCGACTTGTCCCGACTTGTCCCGAATTGTCCAAACTTGTCCCGAGTTTTACCGACTTATTCAGACTCGTCCTGAATTGTCCCGTCTTGTCCTGACTTGTTCCGACTTGTCCTGACTTGTCCCGACTTGTCCTGACTTGTACCGATTTGTCCCGACTTGTCCCGGATAGTCCATACTTGTCCCGACTTGTACCGACTTGTACCGACTTTTCCCGTCTTGTCCCGGATTGTCCGAACTTGTCCCGACTTGTCCTGACTTGTCCCAAATTGTCCGGACTTGTCCCGAGTTGTTTCGACTTGTTCTGACTTGTCACGACTTGTCCCGACATGTCCCGATTTGTTTCGACTAATCCCGACTTGTCCTGACTTGTCCTGACTTGTCCCGACTTGTCCCGACTTGTTCCGACTTGTCCTGAGTTGTACCGACTTGTCCCGACTTGTACCGACTTGTCCCGAATTGTCCAAACTTGTCCCGACTTGTACCGACTTGTCCAGACTTGTCCTGAATTGTCCCGTCTTGTCCTGACTAGTTCCGACTTGTCCTGACTTGTCCCGACTTGTCCTGACTTGTACCGACTTGTCCCGACTTGTCCCAGATTGTCCAAACTTGTCCCGACTTGTACCGACTTGTACCGACTTTTCTTGACTTGTCCCGGATTGTCCGAACTTGTCCCGACTTGTACCGACTTGTCCCGAATTGTCCCGACTTGTCCCGACTTGTTCCGACTTGTCCCGACTTGTCCTGACTTGTACCGACTTGTCCCGACTTGTACCGACTTGTCCCGAATTGTCCAAACTTGTCCCGACTTGTGCCGACTTGTCCAGAGTTGTCCAGAATTGTACCGACTTGTTTCGACTTGTCTCGACTTGTCTTGACTGGTGCCGACTTGTCCTGACTTGTCCCGACTTGTCCCGGATTGTCCGAACTTGTCCCGACTTGTACCGACTTGTCCCGACTTGTCCCAACTTGTTCCGACTTATTCCGACTTGTCCTGACTTGTCCCGACTTGTCCCGACTTGTTCCGACTTGTACCGACTTGTACCGACTTGTCCCGACTTGTACCGACTTGTCCCGACTTGTCCCGACTTGTACCGACTTGTTCCGACTTGTACCGACTTGTCCCGACTTGTACCGACTTGTCCCGAATTGTCCAAACTTGTCCCGACTTGTGCCGACTTGTCCAGAGTTGTCCTGAATTGTACCGACTTGTTTCGACTTGTCTCGACTTGTCTTGACTTGTGCCGACTTGTACCGACTTGTCCTGACTTGTCCCGACTTGTACCGACTTGTCCCGACTTTTCCCGACTTGTAATGACTTGTCAAGACTTGTCCTGACTTGGCCTGACTTGTTCCTACTTGTCCCGTTTTGTCTTGATTTGTACCGACTTGTCCCGACTTGTACCTACTTGTCCCGACTTGTCCCGTTTTGTCCAGACTTGTCCCGACTTGTACCGACTTGTCCCGACTTGTTTCGACTAGTCCCGACTTGTCTTGACTTGTGCCGACTTGTACCGACTTGTCCTGACTTGTCCCGACTTGTACCGACTTGTACCGACTTGTCCCGACTTGTCCCGACTTGTAATGACTTGTCAAGACTTGTCCTGACTTGGCCTGACTTGTTCCTACTTGTCCCGTTTTGTCTTGACTTGTACCGTCTTGTCCCGACTTGTACCTACTTGTCCCGACTTGTCCCGTTTTGTCCAGACTTGTACCGACTTGTACCGACTTGTCCCGACTTGTTTCGACTTGTCCCGACTTGTCTTGACTTGTACCGACTTGTCCCGACTTGTACCGACTTGTCCCGACTTGTCCCAACTTGTTCCGACTTATTCTGACTTGTCCTGACTTGTCCCGACTTGTCCCGACTTGTTCCGACCTGTCCCGACTTGTACCGACTTGTCCCGACTTGTACCGACTTGTCCCGACTTGTCCCGACTTGTACCGACTAGTCCCGACTTGTACCGACTTTTCTCGAATTGTCCAAACTTGTCCCGACTTGTACCGACTTGTCCCGACTTGTTCCGACTTGTCCTGACTTGTAATGACTTGTTCCGACTTGTACCGGCTTGTCCCGAATTGTCCAAACTTGTCCCGACTTGTACCGACTTGTACCGACTTGTACCGACTTGTACCGACTTGTACCGACTTTTTCCGACTTGTCCCGGATTGTCCGAACTTTTCCCGACTTGTTCCGACTTGTCCCGACTTGTCCCAACTTGTTCCGACTTATTCCAACTTGTCCTGACTTGTCCCGACTTGTCCCGACTTGTTCCGACTTGTCTTGACTTGTCCCGACTTGTCCCGACTTATCCCGACTTGTCCTGACTTGTCCAGACTTGTTTCGACTTATCCCGACTAGTCCCGACTTGTACCGACTTTTCTCGAATTGTCCAAACTTGTCCCGACTTGTACCGACTTGTCCCGACTTGTTCCGACTTGTCCTGACTTGTAATGACTTGTTCCGACTTGTACCGGCTTGTCCCGAATTGTCCAAACTTGTCCCGACTTGTACCGACTTGTACAGACTTGTCCTGAATTGTCCCGTCTTGTCCTGACTAGTTCCGACTTGTCCTGACTTGTCCCGACTTGTCCTGACTTGTACCGACTTGTCCCGACTTGTCCCGGATTGTCCAAACTTGTCCCGACTTGTACCGACTTGTACCGACTTGTACCGACTTGTACCGACTTTTTCCGACTTGTCCCGGATTGTCCGAACTTTTCCCGACTTGTTCCGACTTGTCCCGACTTGTCCCAACTTGTTCCGACTTATTCCAACTTGTCCTGACTTGTCCCGACTTGTCCCGACTTGTTCCGACTTGTCTTGACTTGTCCCGACTTGTCCCGACTTGTCCCGACTTGTCCCGACTTGTCTCGACTTGTCTCGACTTGTCCCAACTTGTTCCAATTTGTCTTGACTTGTGCCAACTTGTACGTACCGACATGTTCTGACTTGTCCTGACTTGTTCCGACTTGTTCCGACTTGTCTTGACTTGTACCAACTTGTCCCGACTTGTTCTGACTTGTCACGTCTTGTCCCGACTTGTCCCGACTTGTCCCGACTTGTACGGACTTGTCCAGACTTGTCCAGACTTGTTCTGACTTGTCACGTCTTGTCCTGACTTGTCCCGACATGACCTGACTAGTCCCGACTTGTCCTGACTTGTACCGACTTGTCCCGACTTGTCCCGACTTGTCCCGACTTGTCCCGACTTGTCCCGACTTGTCCCGACTTGTCCCGGATTGTCCAAACTTGTCCCGACTTGTACCGACTTGTCCCGACTTGTCTTGACTTGTCCCGACTTGTCCCGACTTGTCCCGACTTGTCTCGACTTGTCTCGACTTGTCCCAACTTGTTCCAATTTGTCTTGACTTGTGCCAACTTGTACCGACATGTTCTGACTTGTCCTGACTTGTTCCGACTTGTTCCGACTTGTCTTGACTTGTACCAACTTGTCCCGACTTGTTCTGACTTGTCACGTCTTGTCCCGACTTGTCCCGACTTGTCCCGACTTGTACGGACTTGTCCAGACTTGTCCAGACTTGTCCCGACTTGTCCTAACTTGTCTCGACTTGTCACATTTGTTATGGTTCATAATATTTGTTGGATTGACAAAAAATCTGAAAGCTCGTTTCCCGACCCGACCCGACCCGACATAATTACGAATAGAGTCCAAGACGATAAGATGAATATTAGTGCCATAACATTGACTCGATTTGACCATGTGAAGTGAATATTTTTTTTCAGAAAAAATAAATTTAATTTCTTGCCGTTATGAAAAATTTTAGCGAGATGATTCGATACCAAAATATTCAGAAATGGACTGACTTCAATATTTTTTGAAATTTTTCATAATTGAATTTTTGCTGAAATATTTGAAGCAAATAATAAAATCTTTGTTTTTTTTTTGTAGTTATAATTTTTTTCCACAAAATACTTCAAAGAATTCTAAATAAAATTCCTAGAAGAGAGTCTGAGTAAAGATGTCCAAGTGGAATATCCGTGTGAAATGTCCAAATGAAATCAGGATAAAATGTCTGGGTAAGGAGCCCAGGTAAAAAGTCCAGAATTATTTGAAATTCAAAATGATTCTATCAAAAAATATATTTCCAATAATATTTTCCTCGACCCGACCCAAAATTCCTGACTAGTTCCGACTTGTCTTGTCCTGACTTTTACCGACTTTTCCCGACTTGTCCCGGATTGTCCGAACTTGTCCCGACTTGTACCGACTTGTCCCGACTTGTCCCGACTTGTCCCAACTTGTCCCGACTTGTCCCGAGTTGTTTCGACTTGTTCTGACTTGTCACGACTTGTCCCGACATGTCCCGATTTGTTTCGACTAATCCCGACTTGTCCTGACTTGTCCTGACTTGTCCCGACTTGTATCGACTTGTCCCGACTTGTTCCGACTTGTCCTGAGTTGTACCGACTTGTCCCGACTTGTACCGACTTGTCCCGAATTGTCCAAACTTGTCCCGACTTGTACCGACTTGTCCAGACTTGTCCTGAATTGTCCCGTCTTGTCCTGACTAGTTCCGACTTGTCCTGACTTGTCCCGACTTGTCCTGACTTGTACCGACTTGTCCCGACTTGTTCCAGATTGTCCAAACTTGTCCCAACTTGTACCGACTTGTACCGACTTTTCTTGACTTGTCCCGGATTGTCCGAACTTGTCCCGACTTGTACCGACTTGTCCCGAATTGTCCCAACTTGTTCCGACTTATTCCGACTTGTCCTGACTTGTCCCGACTTGTCCCGACTTGTTCCGACTTATCCCGACTTGTCCCGACTTGTACCGACTTGTCCCGACTTGTACCGACTTGTCCCGAATTGTCCAAACTTGTCCCGACTTGTGCCGACTTGTCCAGAGTTGTCCAGAATTGTACCGACTTGTTTCGACTTGTCTCGACTTGTCTTGACTTGTGCCGACTTGTCCTGACTTGTCCCGACTTGTCCTGACTTGTACCGACTTGTCCCGACTTGTCCCGGATTGTCCCTACTTGTCTTGACTTGTGCCGACTTGTACCGTCATGTTCTGACTTGTCCTGACTTGTTCCGACTTGTTCCGACTTGTCCCGACTTGTCTTGACTTGTACCAACTTGTCCCGACTTGTTCTGACTTGTCACGTCTTGTCCTGACTTGTCCCGACTTGTCCTGACTTGTACCGATTTGTCCCGACTTGTCCCGGATAGTCCATACTTGTCCCGACTTGTACCGACTTGTACCGACTTTTCCCGTCTTGTCCCGGATTGTCCGAACTTGTCCCGACTTGTCCCGACTTGTCCCAACTTGTCCCGACTTGTCCCGAGTTGTTTCGACTTGTTCTGACTTGTCACGACTTGTCCCGACATGTCCCGATTTGTTTCGACTAATCCCGATTTGTCCTGACTTGTCCTGACTTGTCCCGACTTGTCCCGACTTGTCCCGACTTGTTCCGACTTGTCCTGAGTTGTACCGACTTGTCCCGACTTGTACCGACTTGTCCCGAATTGTCCAAACTTGTCCCGACTTGTACCGACTTGTCCAGACTTGTCCTGAATTGTCCCGTCTTGTCCTGACTAGTTCCGACTTGTCCTGACTTGTCCCGACTTGTCCTGACTTGTACCGACTTGTCCCGACTTGTCCCAGATTGTCCAAACTTGTCCCGACTTGTACCGACTTGTACCGACTTTTCTTGACTTGTCCCGGATTGTCCGAACTTGTCCCGACTTGTACCGACTTGTCCCGAATTGTCCCAACTTGTTCCGACTTATTCCGACTTGTCCTGACTTGTCCCGACTTGTCCCGACTTGTTCCGACTTGTCCCGACTTGTCCTGACTTGTACCGACTTGTCCCGACTTGTACCGACTTGTCCCGAATTGTCCAAACTTGTCCCGACTTGTGCCGACTTGTCCAGAGTTGTCCAGAATTGTACCGAATTGTTTCGACTTGTCTCGACTTGTCTTGACTTGTGCCGACTTGTCCTGACTTGTCCCGACTTGTCCTGACTTGTACCGACTTATCCCGACTTGTCTTGGATTGTCCGAACTTGTCCCGACTTGTACCGACTTGTCCCGACTTGTCCCAACTTGTTCCGACTTATTCCGACTTGTCCTGACTTGTCCCGACTTGTCCCGACTTGTTCCGACTTGTACCGACTTGTACCGACTTGTCCCGACTTGTACCGACTTGTCCCGACTTGTCCCGACTTGTACCGACTTGTTCCGACTTGTACCGACTTGTCCCGACTTGTACCGACTTGTCCCGAATTGTCCAAACTTGTCCCGACTTGTGCCGACTTGTCCAGAGTTGTCCTGAATTGTACCGACTTGTTTCGACTTGTCTCGAATTGTCTTGACTTGTGCCGACTTGTACCGACTTGTCCTGACTTGACCCGATTTGTACCGACTTGTCCCGACTTGTCCCGACTTGTAATGACTTGTCAAGACTTGTCCTGACTTGGCCTGACTTGTTCCTACTTGTCCCGTTTTGTCTTGACTTGTACCGACTTGTCCCGACTTGTACCTACTTGTCCCGACTTGTCCCGTTTTGTCCAGACTTGTCCCGACTTGTACCGACTTGTCCCGACTTGTTTCGACTTGTCCCGACTTGTCTTGACTTGTGCCGACTTGTACCGACTTGTCCTGACTTGTCCCGACTTGTACCGACTTGTCCCGACTTGTCCCGACTTGTAATGACTCGTCAAGACTTGGCCTGACTTGGCCTGACTTGTTCCTACTTGTCCCGTTTTGTCTTGACTTGTACCGACTTGTCCCGACTTGTACCGACTTGTCCCGACTTGTCCCAACTTGTTCCGACTTGTCCCGACTTGTACCGACTTGTCCCGACTTGTACCGAATTGTCCCGAATTGTCCAAACTTGTCCCGACTTGTGCCGACTTGTCCAGGTTTGTCCAAACTTGTTCCGACTTGTACCAACTTATCCCGACTTGTCCCGACTTGTCCCGACTTGTCACGTCTTGTCCCGACTTGTTTCGACTTGTCCCAACTTGTCCCGACTTGTCTCGACTTGTCCCAACTTGTCCCAACTTGTCTTGACTTGTACCAACTTGTACCGACATGTTCTGACCTGTCCTGACTTGTTCCGACTTGTATTGACTTGTACCGACTTGTCCCGACTTGTTCCGACTTGTTCCGACTTGTACCGACTTGTTCCGACTTGTCCCGACTTGTCCCGACTTGTACCGACTTGTCCAGACTTGTTCTGACTTGTCACGTCTTGTCCTGACATGACCTGACTAGTCCCGACTTGTCCTGACTTGTACCGACTTGTCCCGACTTGTCCCGACTTGTCCCGACTTGTCCCGACTTGTCCCGACTTGTCCCGGATTGTCCAAACTTGTCCCGACTTGTACCGACTTGTCCCGACTTGTCTTGACTTGTCCCGACTTGTCCCGACTTGTCCCGACTTGTCTCGACTTGTCCCAACTTGTTCCAATTTGTCTTGACTTGTACCGACTTGTCCCGACTTGTACCGACATGTTCTGACTTGTCCTGACTTGTTCCGACTTGATCCGACTTGTCTTGACTTGTACCAACTTGTCCCGACTTGTTCTGACTTGTCACGTCTTGTCCCGACTTGTCCCGACTTGTCCCGACTTGTACGGACTTGTCCAGACTTGTCCAGACTTGTCCCGACTTGTCCTAACTTGTCTCGACTTGTCACATTTGTTATGGTTCATAATATTTGTTGGATTGACAAAAAATCTGAAAGCTCGTTTCCCGACCCGACCCGACCCGACATAATTACGAATAGAGTCCAAGACGATAAGATGAATATTAGTGCCATAACATTGACTCGATTTGACCATGTGAAGTGAATATTTTTTTTCAGAAAAAATAAATTCAATTTCTTGCCGTTATGAAAAATTTTGGCGAGATGATTCAATACCAAAATATTCAGAAATGGACTGACTTCAATATTTTTTGAAATTTTTCATAATTGAATTTTTGCTGAAATATTTGAAACAAATATTAATATCTTTGTTTTTTTTTTGTAGTTATAATTTTTTTCCACAAAATACTTCAAAGAATTCTAAATAAAATTCCAAGAAGAAAGTCTGAGTAAAGATGTCCAAGTGGAATATCCGTGTGAAATGTCCAAATGAAATCAGGATAAAATGTCTGGGTAAGGAGCCCAGGTAAAAAGTCCAGAATTATTTGAAATTCAAAATGATTCTATCAAAAAATATATTTCCAATAATATTTTCCTCGACCCGACCCAAAATTCCTGACTAGTTCCGACTTGTCTTGTCCTGACTTTTCCCGGATTGTCCAAACTTGTCCTGAATAGTCCCGACTTGTCCCGATTTGTCCCGTCTTGTCCAGACTTGTTCTGACTTGTTACGTCTTGTCCCGAATTGTCTCGACTTGTTCCGACTTGTCCCGACTTGTCATGGCTTGTCTCGACTTGTCTCAACTTGTCCCAACTTGTCTTGACTTGTACCAACTTGGACCGACATGTTCTGACTTTTCCTGACTTGTTCCGACTTGTCTTGACTTGTACCAACTTGTCCTGACTTGTTCTGATTTTTCACGTATTGTCCCGACTTGTCCCGACTTGTCCCGACTTGTCCTGACTTGTCCCGACTTGTCCTAACTTGTACCGACTCGTCCCGACTTATCCAGGTCTGTCCAAACTTGTTCCGACTGGTACCGACTTATCCCGACTTGACCCGACTTGTCCCAACTTGTCTGACTTGTCCCGAGTTGTCCCGACTTGTTCTGACCTGTCACGACTTGTCCCGACATGTCCCGACTTGTTTCGACCTATCATGACTTGTCCTGACTTGTCCTGACTTGTCTCGACTTGTCCCGACTTGTCCCGACTTGTTCCGACTTGTCCTGACTTGTACCGACTTGTCCCGACTTGTACCGACTTGTCCCGAATTGTCCAAACTTGTCCCGACTTTTACCGACTTGTTCAGACTTGTCCTGAATTGTCCCGTCTTGTCCTGACTTGTTCCGACTTGTCCTGACTTGTCCCGACTTGTCCTGACTTGTACCGACTTGTTCCGACTTGTTTCAGATTGTCCAACTTTGTTCCGACTTGTACCGACTTGTACCGACTTTTCCCGACTTGTCCCGGATTGTCCGAACTTGTCCCGACTTGTACCGACTTGTACCGACTTGTCCCGACTTGTCCCAACTTGTCCCGGATTGTCCAAACTTGTCCCGACTTGTAATGACTTGTCAAGACTTGTCCTGACTTGACCCGACTTGTTCCTACTTGTCTCGACTTGTCTTAACTTGTACAGACTTGTCCCGACTTGTACCGACTTGTCCCGACTTGTCCTGACTTGTTCCTACTTGTCTCGACTTGTCTTGACTTGTACCGACTTGTCCCGACTTGAACCGACTTGTCCCGACTTGTTCTGACTTGTCCAAACTTGTCCCGACTTGTACCGACTTGTCCCGACTTGTCCAGACTTGTCCCGACTCGTCCCGACTTATCTTGACTTGTCCTGACTTGTTCCGACTTATCCCGACTTGCCCTGACTTGTCCAGACTTGTTTCGACTTATCCCGACTAGTCCCGACTTGTACCGACTTGTCTCGAATTGTCCAAACATGTCCCGACTTGTTCCGACTTGTCCAGACTTGTCCCGAATTGTCCCGTCTTGTCCTGACTTGTACCGACTTGTCCCGACTTGTCCCGACTTGTCCCGACTTGTTCCAACTTGTCCTGACTTGTACCGACTTGTCTTGACTTGTCCCGACTTGTCCCGACTTGTCTCGACTTGTCCCAACTTGTCCCAATTTGTCTTGACTTGTGCCAACTTCTACCGACATGTTCTGACTTGTCCTGATTTGTTCCGACTTGTTCCGACTTGTCCTGACTTGTCTTGACTTATACCAACTTGTCCCGACTTGTTCTGACTTGTCACGTCTTGTCCCGACTTGTCCCGACTTGTCCCGACTTGTATGGACTTGTCCCTACTTGTCCAGACTTGTCCCGACTTGTCCTATTTTGTCCCGACTTGTCACATTTGTTATGGTTCATAATATTTGTTGGATTGACAAAAAATCTGAAAGCTCATTTCCCGACCCGACCCGACCTGACATAATTACGAATAGAGTCCAAGACGATAAGATGAATATTAGTGCCATAACATTGACTCGATTTGCCCATGTGAAGTGAATATTTTTTTTCAGAAAAAAAAAATTAATTTCTTGTTGTTATGAAAAATTTTGGCGAGATGATTCGATACCAAAATATTCAGAAATGGACTGACTTCAATATTTTTTGAAATTTTTTTATAATTGAATTTTTGCCGAAATATTCGAAACAAATATTAAAATCATTGTTTTTTTTTGTAGTTTTCATTTTTTTCCACAAAATACTTCAAATGATTCTAAATAAAATTCCAAGAAGAAAGTCTGAGTGAAGATGTCCAGGTGGAATATCCGTGTGAAATGTCCAAATGAAATCAGGATAAAATGTCTGGGTAAGGAGCCCAGGTAAAAAGTCCAGAATTATTTGAAATTCAAAATGATTCTATCAAAAAAGATATTTCCATTAATATTTTCCTCGACCCGACCCAAAATTCCTGACTAGTTCCGACTTGTCTTGTCCTGACTTTTCCTGGATTGTCCAAACTTGTCCTGAATAGTCCCGACTTGTCCCGTCTTGTCCAGACTTGTTCTGACTTGTCACGTCTTGTCCCGACTTGTCTCGACTTGTCCCGACTTGTCCCGACTTGTCCCGGCTTGTCTCGACTTGTCCCAACTTGTTCCAACTTGTCTTGACTTGTACCAACTTGTACCGACATGTTCTGACTTTTCCTGACTTGTTCCGACTTGTCTTGACTTGTACCAACTTGTCCTGACTTGTTCTGACTTGTCACGTATTGTCCCGACTTGTCCCGACTTGTCCTGACTTGTCCCGACTTGTCCTGACTTTCACCGACTCGTCCCGACTTATCCAGGTTTGTCCAAACTTGTTCCGACTGGTACTGACTTATCCCGACTTGTCCCGACTTGTTCCGACTTGTCCCAACTTGTCCCGACTTGTCCCGAGTTGTCCCGACTTGTTCTGACTTGTCACGACTTGTCCCGACATGTCCCGACTTGTTTCGACTTATCCCGACTTGTCCTGACTTGTCCTGACTTGTCCCGACTTGTCCCGACTTGTCCCGAATTGTCCAAACTTGTCCCGAGTTTTACCGACTTGTTCAGACTCGTCCTGAATTGTCCCGTCTTGTCCTGACTTGTTCCGACTTGTCCTGACTTGTCCCGACTTGTCCTGACTTGTACCGATTTGTCCCGACTTGTCCCGGATAGTCCATACTTGTCCCGACTTGTACCGACTTGTACCGACTTTTCCCGTCTTGTCCCGGATTGTCCGAACTTGTCCCGACTTGTCCTGACTTGTCCCAAATTGTCCGGACTTGTCCCGAGTTGTTTCGACTTGTTCTGACTTGTCACGACTTGTCCCGACATGTCCCGATTTGTTTCGACTAATCCCGACTTGTCCTGACTTGTCCTGACTTGTCCCGACTTGTCCCGACTTGTCCCGACTTGTTCCGACTTGTCCTGAGTTGTACCGACTTGTCCCGACTTGTACCGACTTGTCCCGAATTGTCCAAACTTGTCCCGACTTGTACCGACTTGTCCAGACTTGTCCTGAATTGTCCCGTCTTGTCCTGACTAGTTCCGACTTGTCCTGACTTGTCCCGACTTGTCCTGACTTGTACCGACTTGTCCCGACTTGTCCCAGATTGTCCAAACTTGTCCCGACTTGTACCGACTTGTACCGACTTTTCTTGACTTGTCCCGGATTGTCCGAACTTGTCCCGACTTGTACCGACTTGTCCCGAATTGTCCCGACTTGTCCCGACTTGTTCCGACTTGTCCCGACTTGTCCTGACTTGTACCGACTTGTCCCGACTTGTACCGACTTGTCCCGAATTGTCCAAACTTGTCCCGACTTGTGCCGACTTGTCCAGAGTTGTCCAGAATTGTACCGACTTGTTTCGACTTGTCTCGACTTGTCTTGACTGGTGCCGACTTGTCCTGACTTGTCCCGACTTGTCCCGGATTGTCCGAACTTGTCCCGACTTGTACCGACTTGTCCCGACTTGTCCCAACTTGTTCCGACTTATTCCGACTTGTCCTGACTTGTCCCGACTTGTCCCGACTTGTTCCGACTTGTACCGACTTGTACCGACTTGTCCCGACTTGTACCGACTTGTCCCGACTTGTCCCGACTTGTACCGACTTGTTCCGACTTGTACCGACTTGTCCCGACTTGTACCGACTTGTCCCGAATTGTCCAAACTTGTCCCGACTTGTGCCGACTTGTCCAGAGTTGTCCTGAATTGTACCGACTTGTTTCGACTTGTCTCGACTTGTCTTGACTTGTGCCGACTTGTACCGACTTGTCCTGACTTGTCCCGACTTGTACCGACTTGTCCCGACTTTTCCCGACTTGTAATGACTTGTCAAGACTTGTCCTGACTTGGCCTGACTTGTTCCTACTTGTCCCGTTTTGTCTTGATTTGTACCGACTTGTCCCGACTTGTACCTACTTGTCCCGACTTGTCCCGTTTTGTCCAGACTTGTCCCGACTTGTACCGACTTGTCCCGACTTGTTTCGACTAGTCTCGACTTGTCTTGACTTGTGCCGACTTGTACCGACTTGTCCTGACTTGTCCCGACTTGTACCGACTTGTACCGACTTGTCCCGACTTGTCCCGACTTGTAATGACTTGTCAAGACTTGTCCTGACTTGGCCTGACTTGTTCCTACTTGTCCCGTTTTGTCTTGACTTGTACCGTCTTGTCCCGACTTGTACCTACTTGTCCCGACTTGTCCCGTTTTGTCCAGACTTGTACCGACTTGTACCGACTTGTCCCGACTTGTTTCGACTTGTCCCGACTTGTCTTGACTTGTACCGACTTGTCCCGACTTGTACCGACTTGTCCCGACTTGTCCCAACTTGTTCCGACTTATTCTGACTTGTCCTGACTTGTCCCGACTTGTCCCGACTTGTTCCGACCTGTCCCGACTTGTACCGACTTGTCCCGACTTGTACCGACTTGTCCCGACTTGTCCCGACTTGTACCGACTTGTCCCGACTTGTACCGACTTGTCCCGACTTGTACCGAATTGTCCCGAATTGTCCAAACTTGTCCCGACTTGTGCCGACTTGTCCAGGTTTGTCCAAACTTGTTCCGACTTGTACCAACTTATCCCGACTTGTCCCGACTTGTCCCGACTTGTCCCAACTTGTCCCGACTTGTCCCGAGTTGTCCCAACTTGTTCCGACTTGTTTTGACTTGTACCGACTTGTCCCGACTTGTTCCGACTTGTCCTAACTTGTACCGACTTGTTCCGACTTGTCATGACTTGTACCGAAAGTCCCGACTTGTACCTACTTGTCCCGACTTGTCCTGTTTTGTCCAGACTTGTCTTGACTTGTACCGACTTGTACCGACTTGTCCCGACTTGTCCCGACTTGTCCCGACTTGTCCCGACTTGTCCCGACTTGTCCCGGATTGCCCAAACTTGTCCCGACTTGTACCGACTTGTCCAGACTTGTCCAGACTTGTCCCATCTTGTTCCGACTTGTATTTACTTGTACCGACTTGTTCCGACTTGTTCCGACTTGTCCTGACTTGTACCGACTTGTCCCGACTTGTACCGACTTGTCCCGAATTGTCCAAACTTGTCCCGAGTTTTACCGACTTGTTCAGACTCGTCCTGAATTGTCCCGTCTTGTCCTGACTTGTTCCGACTTGTCCTGACTTGTCCCGACTTGTCCTGACTTGTACCGATTTTTCCCGACTTGTCCCGGATTGTCTATACTTGTCCTGACTTGTACCGACTTGTACCGACTTTTCCCGTCTTGTCCCGGATTGTCCGAACTTGTCCCGACTTGTCCCGAATTGTCCAAACTTGTCCCGACTTGTACCGACTTGTCCCGACTTGTCCCGGATTGTCCAAACTAGTCCCGACTTGTACCGGCTTGTCACGACTTGTCCCGACTTGTACCGACTTGTCCCGACTTGTCCCGACTTGTAATGACTTGTCAAGACTTGTCCTGACTTGGCCTGACTTGTTCCTACTTGTCCCGACTTGTCTTGACTTGTACCGACTTGTCCCGACTTGTACCTACTTGTCCCGACTTGTCCCGTTTTGTCCAGACTTGTCCCGACTTGTCCAAACTTTTCCCGACTCGTACCGACTTGTCCCGACTTGTCCCGACTTGTCCCGACTTGTTCTGACTTGTCACGTCTTGTCCCGACTTGTTTCGACTTGTCCCAACTTGTCCCGACTTGTCTCGACTTGTCCCAACTTGTCCCAACTTGTCTTGACTTGTACCAACTTGTACCGACATGTTCTGACCTGTCCTGACTTGTTCCGACTTGTATTGACTTGTACCGACTTGTCCCGACTTGTTCCGACTTGTTCCGACTTGTACCGACTTGTTCCGAATTGTCCCGACTTGTCCCGACTTGTACCGACTTGTCCAGACTTGTTCTGACTTGTCACGTCTTGTCCTGACTTGTCCCGACATGACCTGACTAGTCCCGACTTGTCCTGACTTGTACCGACTTGTCCCGACTTGTCCCGACTTGTCCTGACTTGTCCCGGATTGTCCAAACTTGTCCCGACTTGTACCGACTTGTCCCGACTTGTCTCGACTTGTCCCAACTTGTTCCAATTTGTCTTGACTTGTGCCAACTTGTACCGACATGTTCTGACTTGTCCTGACTTGTTCCGACTTGTTCCGACTTGTCTTGACTTGTACCAACTTGTCCCGACTTGTTCTGACTTGTCACGTCTTGTCCCGACTTGTCCCGACTTGTCCCGACTTGTTCTGACTTGTCCAAACTTGTCCCGACTTGTACCGACTTGTCCCGACTTGTCCAGACTTGTCCCGACTCGTCCCGACTTATCTTGACTTGTCCTGACTTGTTCCGACTTATCCCGACTTGCCCTGACTTGTCCAGACTTGTTTCGACTTATCCCGACTAGTCCCGACTTGTACCGTTTTGTCTCGAATTGTCCAAACTTGTCCCGACTTGTACCGACTTGTCCAGACTTGTCCCGAATTGTCCCGTCTTGTCCTGACTCTTACCGACTTGTCCCGACTTGTCCCGACTTGTCCCGACTTGTTCCAACTTGTCCTGACTTGTACCGACTTTTCTTGACTTGTCCCGACTTGTCCCGACTTGTCCCGACTTGTCTCGACTTGTCCCAACTTGTCCCAATTTGTCTTGACTTGTGCCAACTTGTACCGACATGTTCTGACTTGTCCTGATTTGTTCCGACTTGTTCCGACTTGTCCCGACTTGTCTTGACTTATACCAACTTGTCCCGACATGTTCTGACTTGTCACGTCTTGTCCCGACTTGTCCCGACTTGTCCCGACTTGTCCCGACTTGTATGGACTTGTCCCTACTTGTCCAGACTTGTCCCGACTTGTCCTAACTTGTCCCGACTTGTCACATTTGTTATGGTTCATAATATTTGTTGGATTGACAAAAAATCTGAAAGCTCATTTCCCGACCCGACCCGACCTGACATAATTACGAATAGAGTCCAAGACGATAATATGAATATTAGTGCCATAACATTGACTCGATTTGACCATGTGAAGTGAATATTTTTTTTCAGAAAAAAAAAATTTAATTTCTTGCCGTTATGAAAAATTTTGGCGAAATGATTCGATACCAAAATATTCAGAAATGGACTGACTTCAATATTTTTTGAAATTTTTTTATAATTGAATTTTTGCTGAAATATTCGAAACAAATATTAAAATCTTTGTTATTTTTTGTAGTTTTCATTTTTTTCCACAAAATACTTCAAATGATTCTAAATAAAATTCCAAGAAGAAAGTCTGAGTGAAGATGTCCAGGTGGAATATCCGTGTGAAATGTCCAAATGAAATCAGGATAAAATGTCTGGGTAAGGAGCCCAGGTAAAAAGTCCAGAATTATTTGAAATTCAAAATGATTCTATCAAAAAAGATATTTCCAATAATATTTTCCTCGACCCGACCCAAAATTCCTGACTAGTTCCGACTTGTCTTGTCCTGACTTTTCCCGGATTGTCCAAACTTGTCCTGAATAGTCCCGACTTGTCCCGTCTTGTCCAGACTTGTTCTGACTTGTCACGTCTTGTCCCGACTTGTCTCGACTTGTCCCGACTTGTCCCGACTTGTCCCGGCTTGTCTCGACTTGTCCCAACTTGTTCCAACTTGTCTTGACTTGTACCAACTTGTACCGACATGTTCTGACTTTTCCTGACTTGTTCCGACTTGTCTTGACTTGTACCAACTTGTCCTGACTTGTTCTGACTTGTCACGTATTGTCCCGACTTTTCCCGACTTGTCCTGACTTGTCCCGACTTGTCCTGACTTTCAACGACTCGTCCCGACTTATCCAGGTTTGTCCAAACTTGTTCCGACTGGTACTGACTTATCCCGACTTGTCCCGACTTGTTCCGACTTGTCCCAACTTGTCCCGACTTGTCCCGAGTTGTCCCGACTTGTTCTGACTTGTCACGACTTGTCCCGACATGTCCCGACTTGTTTCGACTTATCCCGACTTGTCCTGACTTGTCCTGACTTGTCCCGACTTGTCCCGACTTGTCCCGAATTGTCCAAACTTGTCCCGAGTTTTACCGACTTGTTCAGACTCGTCCTGAATTGTCCCGTCTTGTCCTGACTTGTTCCGACTTGTCCTGCCTTGTCCCGACTTGTCCTGACTTGTACCGATTTGTCCCGACTTGTCCCGGATAGTCCATACTTGTCCCGACTTGTACCGACTTGTACGGACTTTTTCCGTCTTGTCCCGGATTGTCCGAACTTGTCCCGACTTGTCCCGAATTGTCCAAACTTGTCCCGACTTGTGCCGACTTGTCCAGAGTTGTCCTGAATTGTACCGACTTGTCCCGACTTGTCCCGGATCGTCCAAACTTGTCCCGACTTGTACCGACTTGTCCCGACTTGTCCCAGATTGTCCAAACTAGTCCCGACTTGTACCGGCTTGTCACGACTTGTCCCGACTTGTACCGACTTGTACCGACTTGTCCCGACTTGTAATGACTTGCAAAGACTTATCCTGACTTGGCCTGACTTGTTCCTACTTGTACCGACTTGTCTTGACTTGTACCGACTTGTCCCGACTTGTACCTACTTGTCCCGACTTGTCCCGTTTTGTCCAGACTTGTCCCGACTTGTCCAAACTTGTCCTGACTCGTACCGACTTGTCCCGACTTGTCCCGACTTGTCCCGACTTGTCCCGACTTGTTCTGACTTGTCAAGTCTTGTCCCGACTTGTTTCGACTTGTCCCGACTTGTCCCGACTTGTCTCGACTTGTCCCAACTTGTCCCAACTTGTCTTGACTTGTACCAACTTGTACCGACATGTTCTGACCTGTCATGACTTGTTCCGACTTGTATTGACTTGTACCGACTTGTCCCGACTTGTTCCGACTTGTTACGACTTGTACCGACTTGTTCCGACTTGTCCCGACTTGTCCCGACTTGTACCGACTTGTCCAGACTTGTTCTGACTTGTCACGTCTTGTCCTGACTTGTCCCGACATGACCTGACTAGTCCCGACTTGTCCTGACTTGTACCGACTTGTCCCAACTTGTCCCGACTTGTCCCGACTTGTCCCGACTTGTCCCGGATTGTCCAAACTTGTCCCGACTTGTACCGACTTGTCCCGACTTGTCTTGACTTGTCCCGACTTGTCCCGACTTGTCCCGACTTGTCTCGACTTGTCCCAACTTGTTCCAATTTGTCTTGACTTGTGCCAACTTGTACCGACATGTTCTGACTTGTCCTGACTTGTTCCGACTTGTCCTGACTTGTCCCGACTTGTCCTGACTTGTACCGATTTGTCCCGACTTGTCCCGGATTGTCCATACTTGTCCCGACTTGTACCGACTTGTACCGACTTTTCCCGTCTTGTCCCGGATTGTCCGAACTTGTCCCGACTTGTCCCGAAATGTCCAAACTTGTCCCGACTTGTGCCGACTTGTCCAGAGTTGTCCTGAATTGTACCGACTTGTCCCGACTTGTCCCAGATTGTCCAAACTTGTCCCGACTTGTACCGACTTGTCCCGACTTGTCCCGGATTGTCCAAACTCCTCTCGACCTGTACCGGCTTGTCACGACTTGTCTCGACTTGTCTTGACTTGTGCCGACTTGTCCTGACTTGTTTCGACTTGTCCTGACTTGTACCGACTTGTCCCGACTTGTCCCGGATCGTCCAAACTTGTCCCGACTTGTACCGACTTGTCCCGACTTGTCCCGGATTGTCCAAACTAGTCCCGACTTGTACCGGCTTGTCACGACTTGTCCCGACTTGTACCGACTTGTCCCGACTTGTCCCGACTTGTAATGACTTGTCAAGACTTGTCCTGACTTGACCTGACTTGTTCCTACTTGTCCCGACTTGTCTTGACTTGTACCGAATTGTCCCGACTTGTACCTACTTGTCCCGACTTGTCCCGTTTTGTCCAGACTTGTCCCGACTTGTCCAAACTTGTCCCGACTCGTACCGACTTGTCCCGACTTGTCCCGACTTGTCCCAACTTGTCCCAACTTGTCTTGACTTGTACCAACTTGTACCGACATGTTCTGACCTGTCCTGACTTGTTCCGACTTGTATTGACTTGTACCGACTTGTCTCGACTTGTTCCGACTTGTTCCGACTTGTACCGACTTGTTCCGACTTGTCGCGACTTGTCCCGACTTGTACCGACTTGTCCAGACTTGCTCTGACTTGTCACGTCTTGTCCTGACTTGTCCCGACATGACCTGACTAGTCCCGACTTATCCTGACTTGTACCGACTTGTCCCGACTTGTCCCGACTTGTCCCGACTTGTCCCGACTTGTCCCGACTTGTCCCGACTTGTCCCGACTTGTCCCGGATTGTCCAAACTTGTCCCGACTTGTACCGACTTGTCCCGACTTGTCTTGACTTGTCCCGACTTGTCCCGACTTGTCCCGACTTGTCTCGACTTGTCCCAACTTGTTCCAATTTGTCTTGACTTGTGCCAACTTGTACCGACATGTTCTGACTTGTCCTGACTTGTTCCGACTTGTTCCGACTTGTCTTGACTTGTACCAACTTGTCCCGACTTGTTCTGACTTGTCACGTCTTGTCCCGACTTGTCCCGACTTGTCCCGACTTGTACGGACTTGTCCAGACTTGTCCAGACTTGTCCCGACTTGTCCTAACTTGTCTCGACTTGTCACATTTGTTATGGTTCATAATATTTGTTGGATTGACAAAAAATCTGAAAGCTCGTTTCCCGACCCGACCCGACCCGACATAATTACGAATAGAGTCCAAGACGATAAGATGAATATTAGTGCCATAACATTGACTCGATTTGACCATGTGAAGTGAATATTTTTTTTCAGAAAAAAAAAATTTAATTTCTTGCCGTTATGAAAAATTTTGGCGAGAAGATTCGATACCAAAATATTCAGAAATGGACTGACTTCAATATTTTTTGAAATTTTTCATAATTGAATTTTTGCTGAAATATTTGAAGCAAATAATAAAATCTTTGTTTTTTTTTTGTAGTTATAATTTTTTTCCACAAAATACTTCAAAGAATTCTAAATAAAATTCCTAGAAGAAAGTCTGAGTAAAGATGTCCAAGTGGAATATCCGTGTGAAATGTCCAAATGAAATCAGGATAAAATGTCTGGGTAAGGAGCCCAGGTAAAAAGTCCAGAATTATTTGAAATTCAAAATGATTCTATCAAAAAATATATTTCCAATAATATTTTCCTCGACCCGACTCAAAATTCCTGACTAGTTCCGACTTGTCTTGTCCTGACTTTTCCCGGATTGTCCAAACTTGTCCTGAATAGTCCCGACTTGTCCCGACTTGTCCCGTCTTGTCCAGACTTGTTCTGACTTGTTACGTCTTGTCCCGACTTGTCTCGACTTGTCCCGACTTGTCCCGACTTGTCCCGGCTTGTCTCGACTTGTCTCAACTTGTCCCAACTTGTCTTGACTTGTACCAACTTGTACCGACATGTTCTGACTTTTCCTGACTTGTTCCGACTTGTCTTGACTTGTACCAACTTGTCCTGAATTGTTCTGATTTGTCACGTATTGTCCCGACTTGTCCAGACTTGTCCTGACTTGTCCCGACTTGTCCTTACTTGTACCGACTCGTCCCGACTTATCCAGGTCTGTCCAAACTTGTTCCGACTGGTACCGACTTATCCCGACTTGTCCCGACTTGTCCCAACTTGTCTTGACTTGTCCCGAGTTGTCCCGACTTGTTCTGACCTGTCACGACTTGTCCCGACATGTCCCGACTTGTTTCGACCTATCATGACTTGTCCTGACTTGTCCTGACTTGTCCCGACTTGTCCCGACTTGTCCCGACTTGTTCCGACTTGTCCTGACTTGTACCGACTTGTCCCGACTTGTACCGACTTGTCCCGAATTGTCCAAACTTGTCCCGACTTTTACCGACTTGTTCAGACTTATCCTGAATTGTCCCGTCTTGTCCTGACTTGTTCCGACTTGTCCTGACTTGTCCCGACTTGTCCTGACTTGTACCGACTTGTTCCGACTTGTTCCAGATTGTCCAAACTTGTCCTGACTTGTACCGACTTGTACCGACTTTTCCCGACTTGTCCCGGATTGTCCGAACTTGTCCCGACTTGTACCGACTTGTCCCGACTTGTCCCAACTTGTCCTGGATTGTCCAAACTTGTCCCGACTTGTAATGACTTGTCAAGACTTGTCCTGACTTGACCCGACTTGTTCCTACTTGTCTCGACTTGTCTTAACTTGTACCGACTTGTCCCGACTTGTACCGACTTGTCCCGACTTGTCCCGACTTGTCCCGACTTGTCCCGACTTGTTCCTACTTGTCTCGACTTGTCTTGACTTGAACCGACTTGTCCCGACTTGTCCAGACTTGTCCCGACTCGTCCCGACTTATCTTGACTTGTCCTGACTTGTTCCGACTTATCCCGACTTGTCCTGACTTGTCCAGACTTGTTTCGACTTATCCCGACTAGTTCCGACTTGTACCGACTTTTCTCGAATTGTCCAAACTTGTCCCGACTTGTACCGACTCGTCCCGACTTGTTCCGACTTGTCCTGACTTGTAATGACTTGTTCCGACTTGTACCGGCTTGTCCCGAATTGTCCAAACTTGTCCCGACTTGTACCGACTTGTACAGACTTGTCCTGAATTGTCCCGTCTTGTCCTGACTAGTTCCGACTTGTCCTGACTTGTCCCGACTTGTCCTGACTTGTACCGACTTGTCCCGACTTGTCCCGGATTGTCCCGACTTGTACCGACTTGTACCGACTTGTACCGACTTGTACCGACTTGTACCGACTTTTTCCGACTTGTCCCGGATTGTCCGAACTTTTCCCGACTTGTTTCGACTTGTCCCGACTTGTCCCAACTTGTCCCGACTTGTTCCGACTTGTCCTGAGTTGTACCGACTTGTCCCGACTTGTACCGACTTGTCCCGAATTGTCCAAACTTGTCCCGACTTGTACCGACTTGTCCAGACTTGTCCTGAATTGTCCCGTCTTGTCCTGACTAGTTCCGACTTGTCCCGAATTGTCCAAACTTGTCCCGACTTGTACCGACTTGTCCCGACTTGTCCCGACTTGTACCGACTTGTCCCGACTTGTCCCGGATTGTCCAAACTTGTCCCGACTTGTACCGACTTTTACCGACTTTTCCCGACTTGTCCCGGATTGTCCGAACTTGTCCCGACTTGTACCGACTTGTCCCGACTTGTCCCGACTTGTCCCAACTTGTCCCGACTTGTCACGAGTTATTTCGACTTGTTCTGACTTGTCACGACTTTTCCCGACATGTCCCGATTTGTTTCGACTAATCCCGAATTGTCCTGACTTGTCCTGACTTGTCCCGACTTGTCCCGACTTGTCCCGACTTGTTCCGACTTGTCCTGAGTTGTACCAACTTGTCCCGACTTGTACCGACTTGTCCCGAATTGTCCAAACTTGTCCCGAATTGTACCGACTTGTCCAGACTTGTCCTGAATTGTCCCGTCTTGTCCTGACTAGTTCCGACTTGTCCTGACTTGTCCCGACTTGTCCTGACTTGTACCGACTTGTCCCGACTTGTCCCAGATTGTCCAAACTTGTCCCAACTTGTACCGACTTGTACCGACTTTTCTTGACTTGTCCCGGATTGTCCGAACTTGTCCCGACTTGTACCGACTTGTCCCGAATTGTCCCAACTTGTTCCGACTTATTCCGACTTGTCCTGACTTGTCCCGACTTGTCCCGACTTGTTCCGACTTATCCCGAATTGTCCCGACTTGTACCGACTTGTCCCGACTTGTACCGACTTGTCCCGAATTGTCCAAAATTGTCCCGACTTGTGCCGACTTGTCCAGAGTTGTCCAGAATTGTACCGACTTGTTTCGACTTGTCTCGACTTGTCTTGACTTGTGCCGACTTGTCCTGACTTGTCCTGACTTGTACCGACTTGTCCCGACTTGTCCCGGATTGTCCCAACTTGTCTTGACTTGTGCCGACTTGTACCGTCATATTCTGACTTGTCCTGACTTGTTCCGACTTGTTCCGACTTGTCCCGACTTGTCTTGACTTGTACCAACTTGTCCCGACTTGTTCTGACTTGTCACGTCTTGTCCCGACTTGTCCCGACTTGTCCCGACTTGTCCAGACTTGTCCCGTCTTGTACCGACTTGTCCCGACTTGTTCCGACTTATCCCGACTTGTCCTGACTTGTCTCTACTTGTTCCGACTTGTCCCGACTTGTACCGACTTGTCCCGACTTGTACCGACTTGTCCCGACTTGTACCGACTTGTCCCGAATTGTCCAAACTTGTCCCGACTTGTGCCGACTTGCCCAGAGTTGTCCTGAATTGTACCGAATTGTTCCGACTTGTCTCGACTTGTCTTGACTTGTTCCGACTTGTCCCGACATGTACCGACTTGTCCCGACTTGTCCCGACTTGTCCCGACTTGTCTCGACTTGTCCCAACTTGTCTTGACTTGTGCCAACTTGTACCGACATGTTCTGACTTGTCCTGACTTGTTCCGACTTGTTCCGACTTGTCCCGACTTGTCTTGACTTGTACCAACTTTTCCCGACTTGTTTTGACTTGTCACGTCTTGTCCCGACTTGTCCCGACTTGTCCCGACTTGTCCAGACTTGTCCCGTCTTGTACCGACATGTCCCGACTTGTCCCGACTTGTCCCGACTTGTCCCGACTTGTTCTGACTTGTCACGTCTTGTTCCGACTTGTCTCGACTTGTCCCGACTTGTCCCGACTTGTCCCGACTTGTCTCGACTTGTCCCAACTTGTCTTGACTTGTACCAAATTTTCCCGACTTGTTCTGACTTGTCACGTCTTGTCCCGACTTGTCCCGACTTGTCCCGACTTGTCCAGACTTGTCCCGTCTTGTACCGACATGTCCCGACTTGTCCCGACTTGTTCTGACTTGTCACGTCTTGTTCCGACTTGTCTCGACTTGTCCCGACTTGTCCCGACTTGTCCCGACTTGTCCCGACTTGTACGGACTTGTCCAGACTTGTCCCGACTTGTCCAGACTTGTCCTGAATTGTCCCGTCTTGTCCTGACTAGTTCCGACTTGTCCTGACTTGTCCCGACTTGTCCTGACTTGTACCGACTTGTCCCGACTTGTCCCAGATTGTCCAAACTTGTCCCGACTTGTACCGACTTGTACCGACTTTTCTTGACTTGTCCCGGATTGTCCGAACTTGTCCCGACTTGTACCGACTTGTCCCGAATTTTCCCAACTTGTTCCGACTTATTCCGACTTGTCCTGACTTGTCCCGACTTGTCCCGACTTGTTCCGACTTGTCCCGACTTGTCCTGACTTGTACCGACTTGTCCCGACTTGTACCGACTTGTCCCGAATTGTCCAAACTTGTCCCGACTTGTGCCGACTTGTCCAGAGTTGTCCAGAATTGTACCGACTTGTTTCGACTTGTCTCGACTTGTCTTGACTTGTGCGGACTTGTCCTGACTTGTCCCGACTTGTCCCGACCTGTACCGACTTGTCCCGACTTGTCCCAACTTGTTCCGACTTATTCCGACTTGTCCTGACTTGTCCCGACTTGTCCCGACTTGTTCCGACTTGTCCCGACTTGTACCGACTTGTCCCGACTTGTACCGACTTGTCCCGACTTGTCCCGACTTGTACCGACTTGTTCCGACTTGTACCGACTTGTCCCGACTTGTACCGACTTGTCCCGAATTGTCCAAACTTGTCCCGACTTGTGCCGACTTGTCCAGAGTTGTCCTGAATTGTACCGACTTGTTTCGACTTGTCTCGACTTGTCTTGACTTGTGCCGACTTGTACCGACTTGTCCTGACTTGTCCCGACTTGTACCGACTTGTCCCGACTTGTCCCGACTTGTAATGACTTGTCAAGGCTTGTCCTGACTTGGCCTGACTTGTTCCTACTTGTCCCGTTTTGTCTTGACTTGTACCGACTTGTCCCGACTTGTCCCGACTTGTACCTACTTGTCCCGACTTGTCCCGTTTTGTCCAGACTTGTCGCGACTTGTACCGACTTGTCCCGACTTGTTTCGACTTGTCCCGACTTGTCTTGACTTGTGCCGACTTGTACCGACTTGTCCTGACTTGTCCCGACTTGTACCGACTTGTCCCGACTTGTCCCGACTTGTAATGACTTGTCAAGACTTGGCCTGACTTGGCCTGACTTGTTCCTACTTGTCCTGTTTTGTCTTGACTTGTACCGACTTGTCCCGACTTGTACCGACTTGTCCCGACTTGTCCCAACTTGTTCCGACTTATTCTGACTTGTCCTGACTTGTCCCGACTTGTCCCGACTTGTTCCGACTTGTCCCGACTTGTACCGACTTGTCCCGACTTGTACCGACTTGGCCCGACTTGTCCCGACTTGTACCGACTTGTCCCGACTTGTACCGACTTGTCCCGACTTGTACCGAATTGTCCCGAATTGTCCAAACTTGTCCGGACTTGTGCCGACTTGTCCAGGTCTGTCCAAACTTGTTCCGACTTGTACCAACTTATCCCGACTTGTCCCGACTTGTCCCAACTTGTCCCGACTTGTCCCGAGTTGTCCCAACTTGTTCCGACTTGTATTGACTTGTACCGACTTGTCCCGACTTGTTCCGACTTGTCCCGACTTGTACCGACTTGTTCCGACTTGTCATGACTTGTACCGAAAGTCCCGACTTGTACCTACTTGTCCCGACTTGTCCCGTTTTGTCCAGACTTGTCTTGACTTGTACCGACTTGTACCGACTTGTCCCGACTTGTCCCGACTTGTACCGACTTGTCCAGACTTGTCCAGACTTGTCCCATCTTGTTCCGACTTGTATTTACTTGTACCGACTTGTTCCGACTTGTTCCGACTTGTCCTGACTTGTACCGACTTGTCCCGACTTGTACCGACTTGTCCCGTCTTGTCCCGGATTGTCCGAACTTGTCCCGACTTGTCCCGAATTGTCCAAACTTGTCCCGACTTGTACTGACTTGTCCCGACTTGTCCCGGATTGTCCAAACTAGTCCCGACTTGTACCGGCTTGTCACGACTTGTCCCGACTTGTACCGACTTGTCCCGACTTGTCCCGACTTGTAATGACTTGTCAAGACTTGTCCTGACTTGGCCTGACTTGTTCCTACTTGTCCCGACTTGTCTTGACTTGTACCGACTTGTCCCGACTTGTACCTACTTGTCCCGACTTGTCCCGTTTTGTCCAGACTTGTCCCGACTTGTCCAAACTTGTCCCGACTCGTACCGACTTGTCCCGACTTGTTCTGACTTGTCACGTCTTGTCCCGACTTGTTTCGACTTGTCCCAACTTGTCCCGACTTGTCTCGACTTGTCCCAACTTGTCCCAACTTGTCTTGACTTGTACCAACTTGTACCGACATGTTCTGACCTGTCCTGACTTGTTCCGACTTGTATTGACTTGTACCGACTTGTCCCGACTTGTTCCGACTTGTTCCGACTTGTACCGACTTGTTCCGACTTGTCCCGACTTGTCCCGACTTGTACCGACTTGTCCAGACTTGTTCTGACTTGTCACGTTTTGTCCTGACTTGTCCCGACATGACCTGACTAGTCCCGAATTGTCCTGACTTGTACCGACTTGTCCCGATTTGTCCCGACTTGTCCCGACTTGTCCCGACTTGTCCCGACTTGTCCCGGATTGTCCAAACTTGTCCCGACTTGTACCGACTTGTCCCGACTTGTCTTGACTTGTCCCGACTTGTCCCGACTTGTCCCGACTTGTCTCGACTTGTCCCAACTTGTTCCAATTTGTCTTGACTTGTGCCAACTTGTACCGACATGTTCTGACTTGTCCTGACTTGTTCCGACTTGTTCGGACTTGTCTTGACTTGTACCAACTTGTCCCGACTTGTTCTGACTTGTCACGTCTTGTCCCGACTTGCCCCGACTTGTCCCGACTTGTCCCGACTTGTACGGACTTGTCCAGACTTGTCCAGACTTGTCCCGACTTGTCCTAACTTGTCTCGACTTGTCACATTTGTTATGGTTCATAATATTTGTTGGATTGACAAAAAATCTGAAAGCTCGTTTCCCGACCCGACCCGACCCGACATAATTACGAATAGAGTCCAAGACGATAAGATGAATATTAGTGCCATAACATTGACTCGATTTGACCATGTGAAGTGAATATTTTTTTTCAGAAAAAATAAATGTAATTTCTTGCCGTTATGAAAAATTTTGGCGAAATGATTCGATACCAAAATATTCAGAAATGGACTGACTTCAATATTTTTTGAAATTTTTCATAATTGAATTTTTGCTGAAATATTTGAAACAAATATTAAAATCTTTGTTTTTTTTTTGTAGTTATAATTTTTTTCCACAAAATACTTCAAAGAATTCTAAATAAAATTCCAAGAAGAAAGTCTGAGTAAAGATGTCCAAGTGGAATATCCGTGTGAAATGTCCAAATGAAATCAGGATAAAATGTCTGGGTAAGGAGCCCAGGTAAAAAGTCCAGAATTATTTGAAATTCAAAATGATTCTATCAAAAAATATATTTCCAATAATATTTTCCTCGACCCGACCCAAAATTCCTGACTAGTTCCGACTTGTCTTGTCCTGACTTTTCCCGGATTGTCCAAACTTGTCCTGAATAGTCCCGACTTGTCCCGATTTGTCCCGTCTTGTCCAGACTTGTTCTGACTTGTTACGTCTTGTCCCGACTTGTCTCGACTTGTCCCGACTTGTCCCGACTTGTCCCGGCTTGTCTCGACTTGTCTCAACTTGTCCCAACTTGTCTTGACTTGTACCAACTTGTACCGACATGTTCTGACTTTTCCTGACTTGTTCCGACTTGTCTTGACTTGTACCAACTTGTCCTGACTTGTTCTGATTTGTCACGTATTGTCCCGACTTGTCCCGACTTGTCCCGACTTGTCCTGACTTGTCCCGACTTGTCCTAACTTGTACCGACTCGTCCCGACTTATCCAGGTCTGTCCAAACTTGTTCCGACTGGTACCGACTTATCCCGACTTGTCCCGACTTGTCCCAACTTGTCTGACTTGTCCCGAGTTGTCCCGACTTGTTCTGACCTGTCACGACTTGTCCCGACATGTTCCGACTTGTTTCGACCTATCATGACTTGTCCTGACTTGTCCTGACTTGTCTCGACTTGTCCCGACTTGTCCCGACTTGTTCCGACTTGTCCTGACTTGTACCGACTTGTCCCGACTTGTACCGACTTGTCCCGAATTGTCCAAACTTGTCCCGACTTTTACCGACTTGTTCAGACTTGTCCTGAATTGTCCCGTCTTGTCCTGACTTGTTTTGACTTGTCCTGACTTTTCCCGACTTGTCCTGACTTGTACCGACTTGTTTCAGATTGTTCAAACTTGTTCCGACTTGTACCGACTTGTACCGACTTTTCCCGACTTGTCCCGGAATGTCCGAACTTGTCCCGACTTGTACCGACTTGTCCCGACTTGTCCCAACTTGTCCCGGATTGTCCAAACTTGTCCCGACTTGTAATGACTTGTCAAGACTTGTCCTGACTTGACCCGACTTGTTCCTACTTGTCTCGACTTGTCTTAACTTGTACCGACTTGTCCCGACTTGTACCGACTTGTCCCGACCTGTCCTGACTTGTTCCTACTTGTCTCGACTTGTCTTGACTTGTACCGACTTGTCCCGACTTGAACCGACTAGTCCCGACTTGTTCTGACTTGTCCAAACTTGTCCCGACTTGTACCGACTTGTCCCGACTTGTCCAGACTTGTCCCTACTCGTCCCGACTTATCTTGACTTGTCCTGACTTGTTCCGACTTATCCCGACTTGCCCTGACTTGTCCAGACTTGTTTCGACTTATCCCGACTAGTCCCGACTTGTTCCAACTTGTCCTGATTTGTACCGACTTGTCTTGACTTGTCCCGACTTGTCCCGACTTGTCCCGACTTGTCTCGACTTGTCCCAACTTGTCCCAATTTGTCTTGACTTGTGCCAACTTCTACCGACATGTTCTGACTTGTCCTGATTTGTTCCGACTTGTTCCGACTTGTCCTGACTTGTCTTGACTTATACCAACTTGTCCCGACTTGTTCTGACTTGTCACGTCTAGTCCCGACTTGTCCCGACTTGTCCCGACTTGTATGGACTTGTCCCTACTTGTCCAGACTTGTCCCGACTTGTCCTATTTTGTCTCGACTTGTCACATTTGTTATGGTTCATAATATTTGTTGGATTGACAAAAAATCTGAAAGCTCATTTCCCGACCCGACCCGACCTGACATAATTACGAATAGAGTCCAAGACGATAAGATGAATATTAGTGCCATAACATTGACTCGATTTGACCATGTGAAGTGAATATTTTTTTTCAGAAAAAAAAAATTTATTTCTTGTTGTTATGAAAAATTTTGGCGAGATGATTCGATACCAAAATATTCAGAAATGGACTGACTTCAATATTTTTTGAAATTTTTTTATAATTGAATTTTTGCTGAAATATTCGAAACAAATATTAAAATCTTTGTTTTTTTTTGTAGTTTTCATTTTTTTCCACAAAATACTTCAAATGATTCTAAATAAAATTCCAAGAAGAAAGTCTGAGTGAAGATGTCCAGGTGGAATATCCGTGTGAAATGTCCAAATGAAATCAGGATAAAATGTCTGGGTAAGGAGCCCAGGTAAAAAGTCCAGAATTATTTGAAATTCAAAATGATTCTATCAAAAAAGATATTTCCAATAATATTTTCCTCGACCCGACCCAAAATTCCAGACTAGTTCCGACTTGTCTTGTCCTGACTTTTCCCGGATTGTCCAAACTTGTCCTGAATAGTCCCGACTTGTCCCGTCTTGTCCTGACTTGTACCGACTTGTCCCGACTTGTCTTGGATTGTCCGAACTTGTCCCGACTTGTACCGACTTGTCCCGACTTGTCCCAACTTGTTCCGACTTATTCCGACTTGTCCTGACTTGTCCCGACTTGTCCCGACTTGTTCCGACTTGTCCCGACTTGTCCTGACTTGTACCGACTTGTCCCGACTTGTACCGACTTGTCCCGAATTGTCCAAACTTGTCCCGACTTGTGCCGACTTGTCCAGAGTTGTCCAGAATTGTACCGAATTGTTTCGACTTGTCTCGACTTGTCTTGACTTGTGCCGACTTGTCCTGACTTGTCCCGACTTGTCCTGACTTGTACCGACTTGTCCCGACTTGTCTTGGATTGTCCGAACTTGTCCCGACTTGTACCGACTTGTCCCGACTTGTCCCAACTTGTTCCGACTTATTCCGACTTGTCCTGACTTGTCCCGACTTGTCCCGACTTGTTCCGACTTGTACCGACTTGTACCGACTTGTCCCGACTTGTACCGACTTGTCCCGACTTGTCCCGACTTGTACCGACTTGTTCCGACTTGTACCGACTTGTCCCGACTTGTACCGACTTGTCCCGAATTGTCCAAACTTGTCCCGACTTGTGCCGACTTGTCCAGAGTTGTCCTGAATTGTACCGACTTGTTTCGACTTGTCTCGACTTGTCTTGACTTGTGCCGACTTGTACCGACTTGTCCTGACTTGACCCGATTTGTACCGACTTGTCCCGACTTGTCCCGACTTGTAATGACTTGTCAAGACTTGTCCTGACTTGGCCTGACTTGTTCCTACTTGTCCCGTTTTGTCTTGACTTGTACCGACTTGTCCCGACTTGTACCTACTTGTCCCGACTTGTCCCGTTTTGTCCAGACTTGTCCCGACTTGTACCGACTTGTCCCGACTTGTTTCGACTTGTCCCGACTTGTCTTGACTTGTGCCGACTTGTACCGACTTGTCCTGACTTGTCCCGACTTGTACCGACTTGTCCCGACTTGTCCCGACTTGTAATGACTCGTCAAGACTTGGCCTGACTTGGCCTGACTTGTTCCTACTTGTCCCGTTTTGTCTTGACTTGTACCGACTTGTCCCGACTTGTACCGACTTGTCCCGACTTGTCCCAACTTGTTCCGACTTGTCCCAACTTGTCCCAACTTGTCTTGACTTGTACCAACTTGTACCGACATGTTCTGACCTGTCCTGACTTGTTCCGACTTGTATTGACTTGTACCGACTTGTCCCGACTTTTTCCGACTTGTTCCGACTTGTACCGACTTGTTCCGAATTGTCCCGACTTGTCCCGACTTGTACCGACTTGTCCAGACTTGTTCTGACTTGTCACGTCTTGTCCTGACTTGTCCCGACATGACCTGACTAGTCCCGACTTGTCCTGACTTGTACCGACTTGTCCCGACTTGTCCCGACTTGTCCCGACTTGTCCCGGATTGTCCAAACTTGTCCCGACTTGTACCGACTTGTCCCGACTTGTCTTGACTTGTCCCGACTTGTCCCGACTTGTCCCGACTTGTCTCGACTTGTCCCAACTTGTTCCAATTTGTCTTGACTTGTGCCAACTTGTACCGACATGTTCTGACTTGTCACGTCTTGTCCCGACTTGTCCCGACTTGTCCCGACTTGTACGGACTTGTCCAGACTTGTCCCGACTTGTCCTAACTTGTCTCGACTTGTCACATTTGTTATGGTTCATAATATTTGTTGGATTGACAAAAAATCTGAAAGCTCGTTTCCCGACCCGACCCGACCCGACATAATTACGAATAGAGTCCAAGACGATAAGATGAATATTAGTGCCATAACATTGACTCGATTTGACCATGTGAAGTGAATATTTTTTTTCAGAAAAAATAAATTTAATTTCTTGCCGTTATGAAAAATTTTGGCGAGATGATTCGATACCAAAATATTCAGAAATGGACTGACTTCAATATTTTTTGAAATTTTTCATAATTGAATTTTTGCTGAAATATTTGAAACAAATATTAAAATCTTTGTTTTTTTTTGTAGTTATAATTTTTTTCCACAAAATACTTCAAAGAATTCTAAATAAAATTCCAAGAAGAAAGTCTGAGTAAAGATGTCCAAGTGGAATATCCGTGTGAAATGTCCAAATGAAATCAGGATAAAATGTCTGGGTAAGGAGCCCAGGTAAAAAGTCCAGAATTATTTGAAATTCAAAATGATTCTATCAAAAAATATATTTCCAATAATATTTTCCTCGACCCGACCCAAAATTCCTGACTAGTTCCGACTTGTCTTGTCCTGACTTTTCCCGGATTGTCCAAACTTGTCCTGAATAGTCCCGACTTGTCCCGATTTGTCCCGTCTTGTCCAGACTTGTTCTGACTTGTTACGTCTTGTCCCGACTTGTCTCGACTTGTCCCGACTTGTCCCGACTTGTCCCGGCTTGTCTCGACTTGTCTCAACTTGTCCCAACTTGTCTTGACTTGTACCAACTTGTACCGACATGTTCTGACTTTTCCTGACTTGTTCCGACTTGTCTTGACTTGTACCAACTTGTCCTGACTTGTTCTGATTTGTCACGTATTGTCCCGACTTGTCCCGACTTGTCCCGACTTGTCCTGACTTGTCCCGACTTGTCCTAACTTGTACCGACTCGTCCCGACTTATCCAGGTCTGTCCAAACTTGTTCCGACTGGTACCGACTTATCCCGACTTGTCCCGACTTGTCCCAACTTGTCTGACTTGTCCCGAGTTGTCCCGACTTGTTCTGACCTGTCACGACTTGTCCCGACATGTCCCGACTTGTTTCGACCTATCATGACTTGTCCTGACTTGTCCTGACTTGTCTCGACTTGTCCCGACTTGTCCCGACTTGTTCCGACTTGTCCTGACTTGTACCGACTTGTCCCGACTTGTACCGACTTGTCCCGAATTGTCCAAACTTGTCCCGACATTTACCGACTTGTTCAGACTTATCCTGAATTGTCCCGTCTTGTCTTGACTTGTTCCGACTTGTCCTGACTTGTCTTGACTTGTCCTGACTTGTACCGACTTGTTCCGACTTGTTCCAGATTGTCCAAACTTGTCCCGACTTGTACCGACTTGTACCGACTTTTCCCGACTTGTCCTGGATTGTCCGAACTTGTCCCGACTTGTACCGACTTGTCCCGACTTGTCCCAACTTGTCCCGGATTGTCCAAACTTGTCCCGACTTGTAATGACTTGTCAAGACTTGTCCTGACTTGACCCGACTTGTTACTACTTGTCTCGACTTGTCTTAACTTGTACCGACTTGTCCCGACTTGTACCGACTTGTCCCGACTTGTCCCGACTTGTTCCTACTTGTCTCGACTTGTCTTGACTTGTACCGACTTGTCCCGACTTGAACCGACTTGTCCCGACTTGTTCTGACTTGTCCAAACTTGTCCCGACTTGTACCGACTTTTCCCGACTTGTCCAGACTAGTCCCGACTCGTCCCGACTTATCTTGACTTGTCCTGACTTGTTCCGACTTATCCCGACTTGTCCTGACTTGTCCAGACTTGTTTCGACTTATCCCGACTAGTCCCGATTTGTACCGACTTTTCTCGAATTGTCCAAACTTGTCCCGACTTGTACCAACTTGTCCCGACTTGTTCCGACTTGTCCTGACTTGTAATGACTTGTTCCGACTTGTACCGGCTTGTCCCGAATTGTCCAAACTTGTCCCGACTTGTACCGACTTGTACAGACTTGTCCTGAATTGTCCCGTCTTGTCCTGACTAGTTCCGACTTATCCTGACTTGTCCCGACTTGTCCTGACTTGTACCGACTTGTCCCGACTTGTCCCGGATTGTCCAAACTTGTCCCGACTTGTACCGACTTGTACCGACTTGTACCGACTTGTACCGACTTTTTCCGACTTGTCCCGGATTGTCCGAACTTTTCCCGACTTGTTCCGACTTGTCCCGACTTGTCCCAACTTGTTCCGACTTATTCCAACTTGTCCTGACTTGTCCCGACTTGTCCCGACTTGATCCGACTTGTCCCGACTTGTACCGACTTGTCCCGACTTGTACCGACTTGTCCCGACTTGTCCCGACTTGTACCGACTTGTCCCGACTTGTCCCGGATTGTCCAAACTTGTCCCGACTTGTACCGACTTTTACCGACTTTTCCCGACTTGTCCCGGATTGTCCGAACTTGTCCCGACTTGTACCGACTTGTCCCGACTTGTCCCGACTTGTCCCAACTTGTCCCGACTTGTCCCGAGTTGTTTCGACTTGTTCTGACTTGTCACGACTTGTCCCGACATGTCCCGATTTGTTTCGACTAATCCCGACTTGTCCTGACTTGTCCTGACTTGTCCCGACTTGTCCCGACTTGTCCCGACTTGTTCCGACTTGTCCTGAGTTGTACCGACTTGTCCCGACTTGTACCGACTTGTCCCGAATTGTCCAAACTTGTCTCGACTTGTACCAACTTGTCCAGACTTGTCCTGAATTGTCCCGTCTTGTCCTGACTAGTTCCGACTTGTCCTGACTTGTCCCGACTTGTCCTGACTTGTACCGACCTGTCCCGACTTGTCCCAGATTGTCCAAACTTGTCCCAACTTGTACCGACTTGTACCGACTTCTCTTGACTTGTCCCGGATTGTCCGAACTTGTCCCGACTTGTACCGACTTGTCCCGAATTGTCCCAACTTGTTCCGACTTATTCCGACTTGTCCTGACTTGTCCCGACTTGTCCCGACTTGTTCCGACTTATCCCGACTTGTCCCGACTTGTACCGACTTGTCCCGACTTGTACCGACTTGTCCCGAATTGTCCAAACTTGTCCCGACTTGTGCCGACTTGTCCAGAGTTGTCCAAAATTGTACCGACTTGTTTCGACTTGTCTCGACTTGTCTTGACTTGTGCCGACTTGTCCTGACTTGTCCCGACTTGTCCTGACTTGTACCGACTTGTCCCGGCTTGTCCCGGATTGTCCCAACTTGTCTTGACTTGTGCCGACTTGTACCGTCATGTTCTGACTTGTCCTGACTTGTTCCGACTTGTTCCGACTTGTCCCGACTTGTCTTGACTTGTACCAACTTGTCCCGACTTGTTCTGACTTGTCACGTCTTGTCCCGACTTGTACCGACTTGTCCCGACTTGTACCGACTTGTCCCGAATTGTCCAAACTTGTCCCGACTTGTGCCGACTTGTCCAGAGTTGTCCAAAATTGTACCGACTTGTTTCGACTTGTCTCGACTTGTCTTGACTTGTGCCGACTTGTCCTGACTTGTCCCGACTTGTCCTGACTTGTACCGACTTGTCCCGGCTTGTCCCGGATTGTCCCAACTTGTCTTGACTTGTGCCGACTTGTACCGTCATGTTCTGACTTGTCCTGACTTGTTCCGACTTGTTCCGACTTGTCCCGACTTGTCTTGACTTGTACCAACTTGTACCGACATGTTCTGACTTTTCCTGACTTGTTCCGACTTGTCTTGACTTGTACCAACTTGTCCTGACTTGTTCTGATTTGTCACGTATTGTCCCGACTTGTCCCGACTTGTCCCGACTTGTCCTGACTTGTCCCGACTTGTCCTAACTTGTACCGACTCGTCCCGACTTATCCAGGTCTGTCCAAACTTGTTCCGACTGGTACCGACTTATCCCGACTTGTCCCGACTTGTCCCAACTTGTCTGACTTGTCCCGAGTTGTCCCGACTTGTTCTGACCTGTCACGACTTGTCCCGACATGTCCCGACTTGTTTCCACCTATCATGACTTGTCCTGACTTGTCCTGACTTGTCTCGACTTGTCCCGACTTGTCCCGACTTGTTCCGACTTGTCCTGACTTGTACCGACTTGTCCCGACTTGTACCGACTTGTCCCGAATTGTCCAAACTTGTCCCGACTTTTACCGACTTGTTCAGACTTGTCCTGAATTGTCCCGTCTTGTCCTGACTTGTTCCGACTTGTCCTGACTTGTCCCGACTTGTCCTGACTTGTACCGACTTGTTCCGACTTGTTTCAGATTGTCCAAACTTGTTCCGTTTTGTACCGACTTGTACCGACTTTTCCCGACTTGTCCCGGATTGTCCGAACTTGTCCCGACTTGTACCGACTTGTCCCGACTTGTCCCAACTTGTCCCGGATTGTCCAAACTTGTCCCGACTTGTAATGACTTGTCAAGACTTGTCCTGACTTGACCCGACTTGTTCCTACTTGTCTCGACTTGTCTTAACTTGTACCGACTTGTCCCGACTTGTACCGACTTGTCCCGACTTGTCCTGACTTGTTCCTACTTGTCTCGACTTGTCTTGACTTGTACCGACTTGTCCCGACTTGAACCGACTTGTCCCGACTTGTTCTGACTTGTCCAAACTTGTCCCGACTTGTGCCGACTTGTCCCGACTTGTCCAGACTTGTCCCGACTCGTCCCGACTTATCTTGACTTGTCCTGACTTGTTCCGACTTATCCCGACTTGCCCTGACTTGTCCAGACTTGTTTCGACTTATCCCGACTAGTCTCGACTTGTACCGACTTGTCTCGAATTGTCCAAACATGTCCCGACTTGTACCGACTTGTCCAGACTTGTCCCGAATTGTCCCGTCTTGTCCTGACTTGTACCGACTTGTCCCGACTTGTCCCGACTTGTCCCGACTTGTTCCAACTTGTCCTGACTTGTACCGACTTGTCTTGACTTGTCCCGACTTGTCCCGACTTGTCTCGACTTGTCCCAACTTGTCCCAATTTGTCTTGACTTGTGCCAACTTCTACCGACATGTTCTGACTTTTCCTGACTTGTTCCGACTTGTCTTGACTTGTACCAACTTGTCCTGACTTGTTCTGACTTGTCACGTATTGTCCCGACTTGTCCCGACTTGTCCCGACTTGTCCTGACTTGTCCCGACTTGTCCTGACTTTCACCGACTCGTCCCGACTTATCCAGGTTTGTCCAAACTTGTTCCGACTGGTACTGACTTATCCCGACTTGTCCCGACTTGTCCCGACTTGTTCCGACTTGTCCCAACTTGTCCCGACTTGTCCCGAGTTGTCCCGACTTGTTCTGACTTGTCACGACTTGTCCCGACATGTCCCGACTTGTTTCGACTTATCCCGACTTGTCCTGACTTGTCCTGACTTGTCCCGACTTGTCCCGACTTGTCCCGAATTGTCCAAACTTGTCCCGAGTTTTACCGACTTGTTCAGACTCGTCCTGAATTGTCCCGTCTTGTCCTGACTTGTTCCGACTTGTCCTGACTTGTCCCGACTTGTCCTGACTTGTACCGATTTGTCCCGACTTGTCCCGGATAGTCCATACTTGTCCCGACTTGTACCGACTTGTACCGACTTTTCCCGTCTTGTCCCGGATTGTCCGAACTTGTCCCGACTTGTCCCGACTTGTCCCAACTTGTCCCGACTTGTCCCGAGTTGTTTCGACTTGTTCTGACTTGTCACGACTTGTCCCGACATGTCCCGATTTGTTTCGACTAATCCCGACTTGTCCTGACTTGTCCTGACTTGTCCCGACTTGTCCCGACTTGTCCCGACTTGTTCCGACTTGTCCTGAGTTGTACCGACTTGTCCCGACTTGTACCGACTTGTCCCGAATTGTCCAAACTTGTCCCGACTTGTACCGACTTGTCCAGACTTGTCCTGAATTGTCCCGTCTTGTCCTGACTAGTTCCGACTTGTCCTGACTTGTCCCGACTTGTCCTGACTTGTACCGACTTGTCCCGACTTGTCCCAGATTGTCCAAACTTGTCCCGACTTGTACCGACTTGTACCGACTTTTCTTGACTTGTCCCGGATTGTCCGAACTTGTCCCGACTTGTACCGACTTGTCCCGAATTGTCCCAACTTGTTCCGACTTATTCCGACTTGTCCTGACTTGTCCCGACTTGTCCCGACTTGTTCCGACTTGTCCCGACTTGTCCTGACTTGTACCGACTTGTCCCGACTTGTACCGACTTGTCCCGAATTGTCCAAACTTGTCCCGACTTGTGCCGACTTGTCCAGAGTTGTCCAGAATTGTACCGACTTGTTTCGACTTGTCTCGACTTGTCTTGACTTGTGCCGACTTGTCCTGACTTGTCCCGACTTGTCCCGGATTGTCCGAACTTGTCCCGACTTGTACCGACTTGTCCCGACTTGTCCCAACTTGTTCCGATTTATTCCGACTTGTCCTGCCTTGTCCCGACTTGTCCCGACTTGTTCCGACTTGTACCGACTTGTACCGACATGTCCCGACTTGTACCGACTTGTCCCGACTTGTCCCGACTTGTACCGACTTGTTCCGACTTGTACCGACTTGTCCCGACTTGTACCGACTTGTCCCGAATTGTCCAAACTTGTCCCGACTTGTGCCGACTTGTCCAGGGTTGTCCTGAATTGTACCGACTTGTTTCGACTTGTCTCGACTTGTCTTGACTTGTGCCGACTTGTACCGACTTGTCCTGACTTGTCCCGACTTGTACCGACTTGTCCCGTTTTTTCCCGACTTGTAATGACTTGTCAAGACTTGTCCTGACTTGGCCTGACTTGTTCCTACTTGTCCCGTTTTGTCTTGACTTGTACCGACTTGTCCCGACTTGTACCTACTTGTCCCGACTTGTCCCGTTTTGTCCAGACTTGTCCCGACTTGTACCGACTTGTCCCGACTTGTTTCGACTAGTCCGGACTTGTCTTGACTTCTGCCGACTTGTACCGACTTGTCCTGACTTGTCCCGACTTGTACCGACTTGTCCCGACTTGTCCCGACTTGTAATGACTTGTCAAGACTTGTCCTGACTTGGCCTGACTTGTTCCTACTTGTCCCGTTTTGTCTTGACTTGTACCGACTTGTCCCGACTTGTACCTACTTGTCCCGACTTGTCCCGTTTTGTCCAGACTTGTCCCGACTTGTACCGACTTGTCCCGACTTGTTTCGACTTGTCCCGACTTGTCTTGACTTGTACCGACTTGTCCCGACTTGTACCGACTTGTCCCGACTTGTCCCAACTTTTTCCGACTTATTCTGACTTGTCCTGACTTGTCCCGACTTGTCCCGACTTGTTCCGACTTGTCCCGACTTGTACCGACTTGTCCCGACTTGTACCGACTTGTCCCGACTTGTCCCGACTTGTACCGGCTTGTCCCGACTTGTACCGACTTGTCCCGACTTGTACCGAATTGTCCCGAATTGTCCAAACTTGTGCCGACTTGTCCAGGTTTGTCCAAACTTGTTCCGACTTGTACCAACTTATCCCGACTTGTCCCGACTTGTCCCAACTTGTCCCGACTTGTCCCGAGTTGTCCCAACTTGTTCCGACTTGTATTGACTTGTACCGACTTGTCCCGACTTGTTCCGACTTGTCCCGACTTGTACCGACTTGTTCCGACTTGTCATGACTTGTACCGAAAGTCCCGACTTGTACCTACTTGTCCCGACTTGTCCCGTTTTGTCCAGACTTGTCTTGACTTGTACCGACTTGTACCGACTTGTCCCGACTTGTCCCGACTTGTCCCGACTTGTCCCGACTTGTCCCAACTTGTCCCGGATTGTCCAAACTTGTCCCGACTTGTACCGACTTGTCCAGACTTGTCCAGACTTGTCCAGACTTGTCCCATCTTGTTCCGACTTGTATTTACTTGTACCGACTTGTTCCGACTTGTTCCGACTTGTATTGACTTGTACCGACTTGTCCCGACTTGTTCCGACTTGTCCCGACTTGTACCGACTTGTTCCGACTTGTCATGACTTGTACCGAAAGTCCCGACTTGTACCTACTTGTCCCGACTTGTCCCGTTTTGTCCAGACTTGTCTTGACTTGTACCGACTTGTACCGACTTGTCCCGACTTGTCCCGACTTGTCCCGACTTGTCCCGACTTGTCCCAACTTGTCCCGGATTGTCCAAACTTGTCCCGACTTGTACCGACTTGTCCAGACTTGTCCAGACTTGTCCAGACTTGTCCCATCTTGTTCCGACTTGTATTTACTTGTACCGACTTGTACCGACTTGTTCCGACTTGTCCTGACTTGTACCGACTTGTCCCGACTTGTACCGACTTGTCCCGAATTGTCCAAACTTGTCCCGAGTTTTACCGACTTGTTCCGACTTGTCCTGACTTGTCCCGACTTGTCCTGACTTGTACCGATTTGTCCCGACTTGTCCCGGATTGTCTATACTTGTCCCGACTTGTACCGACTTGTACCGACTTTTCCCGTCTTGTCCCGGATTGTCCGAACTTGTCCCGACTTGTCCCGAATTGTCCAAACTTGTCCCGACTCGTACCGACTTGTCCCGACTTGTCCCGACTTGTTCTGACTTGTCACGTCTTGTCCCGACTTGTTTCGACTTGTCCCAACTTGTCCCGACTTGTCTCGACTTGTCCCAACTTGTCCCAACTTGTCTTGACTTGTACCAACTTGTACCGACATGTTCTGACCTGTCCTGACTTGTTCCGACTTGTATTGACTTGTACCGACTTGTCCCGACTTGTTCCGACTTGTTCCGACTTGTACCGACTTGTTCCGAATTGTCCCGACTTGTCCCGACTTGTACCGACTTGTCCAGACTTGTTCTGACTTGTCACGTCTTGTCCTGACTTGTCCCGACATGACCTGACTAGTCCCGACTTGTCCTGACTTGTACCGACTTGTCCCGACTTGTCCCGACTTGTCCCGACTTGTCCCGGATTGTCCAAACTTGTCCCGACTTGTACCGACTTGTCCCGACTTGTCTTGACTTGTCCCGACTTGTCCCGACTTGTCCCGACTTGTCTCGACTTGTCCCAACTTGTTCCAATTTGTCTTGACTTGTGCCAACTTGTACCGACATGTTCTGACTTGTCCTGACTTGTTCCGACTTGTTCCGACTTGTCTTGACTTGTACCAACTTGTCCCGACTTGTTCTGACTTGTCACGTCTTATCCCGACTTGTCCCGACTTGTCCCGACTTGTACGGACTTGTCCAGACTTGTCCAGACTTGTCCCGACTTGTCCTAACTTGTCTCGACTTGTCACATTTGTTATGGTTCATAATATTTGTTGGATTGACAAAAAATCTGAAAGCTCGTTTCCCGACCCGACCCGACCCGACATAATTACGAATAGAGTCCAAGACGGTAAGATGAATATTAGTGCCATAACATTGACTCGATTTGACCATGTGAAGTGAATATTTTTTTTCAGAAAAAATAAATTTAATTTCTTGCCGTTATGAAAAATTTTGGCGAGATGATTCGATACCAAAATATTCAGAAATGGACTGACTTCAATATTTTTTGAAATTTTTCATAATTGAATTTTTGCTGAACTATTTGAAACAAATATTAAAATCTTTGTTTTTTTTTGTAGTTATAATTTTTTTCCACAAAATACTTCAAAGAATTCTAAATAAAATTCCAAGAAGAGAGTCTGAGTAAAGATGTCCAAGTGGAATATCCGTGTGAAATGTCCAAATGAAATCAGGATAAAATGTCTGGGTAAGGAGCCCAGGTAAAAAGTCCAGAATTATTTGAAATTCAAAATGATTCAATCAAAAAATATATTTCCAATAATATTTTCCTCGACCCGACCCAAAATTCCTGACTAGTTCCGACTTGTCTTGTCCTGACTTTTCCCGGATTGTCCAAACTTGTCCTGAATAGTCCCGACTTGTCCCGATTTGTCCCGTCTTGTCCAGACTTGTTCTGACTTGTTACGTCTTGTCCCGACTTGTCTCGACTTGTCCCGACTTGTCCCGACTTGTCCCGGCTTGTCTCGACTTGTCTCAACTTGTCCCAACTTGTCTTGACTTGTACCAACTTGTACCGACATGTTCTGACTTTTCCTGACTTGTTCCGACTTGTCTTGACTTGTACCAACTTGTCCTGACTTGTTCTGATTTGTCACGTATTGTCCCGACTTGTCCCGACTTGTCCCGACTTGTCCTGACTTGTCCCGACTTGTCCTAACTTGTACCGACTCGTCCCGACTTATCCAGGTCTGTCCAAACTTGTTCCGACTGGTACCGACTTATCCCGACTTGTCCCGACTTGTCCCAACTTGTCTGACTTGTCCCGAGTTGTCCCGACTTGTTCTGACCTGTCACGACTTGTCCCGACATGTCCCGACTTGTTTCGACCTATCATGACTTGTCCTGACTTGTCCTGACTTGTCTCGACTTGTCCCGACTTGTCCCGACTTGTTCCGACTTGTCCTGACTTGTACCGACTTGTCCCGACTTGTACCGACTTGTCCCGAATTGTCCAAACTTGTCCCGACATTTACCGACTTGTTCAGACTTATCCTGAATTGTCCCGTCTTGTCCTGACTTGTTCCGACTTGTCCTGACTTGTCTTGACTTGTCCTGACTTGTACCGACTTGTTCCGACTTGTTCCAGATTGTCCAAACTTGTCCCGACTTGTACCGACTAGTACCGACTTTTCCCGACTTGTCCTGGATTGTCCGAACTTGTCCCGACTTGTACCGACTTGTCCCGACTTGTCCCAACTTGTCCCGGATTGTCCAAACTTGTCCCGACTTGTAATGACTTGTCAAGACTTGTCCTGACTTGACCCGACTTGTTACTACTTGTCTCGACTTGTCTTAACTTGTACCGACTTGTCCCGACTTGTTCCGACTTATCCCGACTTGTCCTGACTTGTCCAGACTTGTTTCGACTTATCCCGACTAGTCCCGACTTGTACCGACTTTTCTCGAATTGTCCAAACTTGTCCCGACTTGTACCAACTTTTCCCGACTTGTTCCGACTTGTCCTGACTTGTAATGACTTGTTCCGACTTGTACCGGCTTGTCCCGAATTGTCCAAACTTGTCCCGACTTGTACCGACTTGTACAGACTTGTCCTGAATTGTCCCGTCTTGTCCTGACTAGTTCCGACTTATCCTGACTTGTCCCGACTTGTCCTGACTTGTACCGACTTGTCCCGACTTGTCCCGGATTGTCCAAACTTGTCCCGACTTGTACCGACTTGTACCGACTTGTACCGACTTGTACCGACTTTTTCCGACTTGTCCCGGATTGTCCGAACTTTTCCCGACTTGTTCCGACTTGTCCCGACTTGTCCCAACTTGTTCCGACTTATTCCAACTTGTCCTGACTTGTCCCGACTTGTCCCGACTTGTTCCGACTTGTCCCGACTTGTACCGACTTGTCCCGACTTGTACCGACTTGTCCCGACTTGTCCCGACTTGTACCGACTTGTCCCGACTTGTCCCGGATTGTCCAAACTTGTCCCGACTTGTACCGACTTTTACCGACTTTTCCCGACTTGTCCCGGATTGTCCGAACTTGTCCCGACTTGTACCGACTTGTCCCGACTTGTCCCGACTTGTCCCAACTTGTCCCGACTTGTCCCGAGTTGTTTCGACTTGTTCTGACTTGTCACGACTTGTCCCGACATGTCCCGATTTGTATCGACTAATCCCGACTTGTCCTGACTTGTCCTGACTTGTCCCGACTTGTCCCGACTTGTCCCGACTTGTTCCGACTTGTCCTGAGTTGTACCGACTTGTCCCGACTTGTACCGACTTGTACCGACTTCTCTTGACTTGTCCCGGATTGTCCGAACTTGTCCCGACTTGTACCGACTTGTCCCGAATTGTCCCAACTTGTTCCGACTTATTCCGACTTGTCCTGACTTGTCCCGACTTGTCCCGACTTGTTCCGACTTATCCCGACTTGTCCCGACTTGTACCGACTTGTCCCGACTTGTACCGACTTGTCCCGAATTGTACAAACTTGTCCCGACTTGTGCCGACTTGTCCAGAGTTGTCCAAAATTGTACCGACTTGTTTCGACTTGTCTCGACTTGTCTCGACTTGTCTTGACTTGTGCCGACTTGTCCTGACTTGTCCCGACTTGTCCTGACTTGTACCGACTTGTCCCGGCTTGTCCCGGATTGTCCCAACTTGTCTTGACTTGTGCCGACTTGTACCGTCATGTTCTGACTTGTCCTGACTTGTTCCGACTTGTTCCGACTTGTCCCGACTTGTCTTGACTTGTACCAACTTGTCCCGACTTGTTCTGACTTGTCACGTCTTGTCCCGACTTGTCCCGACTTGTCCAGACTTGTCCCGTCTTGTACCGACTTGTCCCGACTTGTTCCGACTTATCCCGACTTGTCCTGACTTGTCTCGACTTGTTCCGACTTGTCCCGACTTGTACCGACTTGTCCCGACTTGTACCGACTTGTCCCGACTTGTACCGACTTGTCCCGAATTGTCCAAACTTGTCTTGACTTGTGCCGACTTGCCCAGAGTTGTCCTGAATTGTACCGAATTGTTCCGACTTGTCTCGACTTGTCTTGACTTGTTCCGACTTGTCCCGACATGTACCGACTTGTCCCGACTTGTCCCGACTTGTCCCGACTTGTCTCGACTTGTCCCAACTTGTCCCAACTTGTCTTGACTTGTGCCAACTTGTACCGACATGTTCTGACTTGTCCTGACTTGTTCCGACTTGTTCCGACTTGTCCCGACTTGTCTTGACTTGTACCAACTTTTCCCGACTTTTTTTGACTTGTCACGTCTTGTCCCGACGTGTCCCGACTTGTCCCGACTTGTCCAGACTTGTCCCGTCTTGTACCGACATGTCCCGACTTGTCCCGACTTGTCCCGACTTGTTCTGACTTGTCACGTCTTGTTCCGACTTGTCTCGACTTGTCCCGACTTGTCCCGACTTGTCCCGACTTGTCTCGACTTGTCCCAACTTGTCCCAACTTGTCTTGACTTGTACCAAATTTTCCCGACTTGTTCTGACTTGTCACGTCTTGTCCCGACTTGTCCCGACTTGTCCCGACTTGTCCCGACTTGTTCTGACTTGTCACGTCTTGTTCCGACTTGTCTCGACTTGTCCCGACTTGTCCCGACTTGTCCCGACTTGTCCCGACTTGTCCCGACTTGTCCCGACTTGTACGGACTTGTCCAGACTTGTCCAGACTTGTCCCGACTTGTCCCAACTTGTCCCGACTTGTCACATTTGTTATGGTTCATAATATTTGTTGGATTGACAAAAATCTGAAAGCTCATTTCCCGATCCGACCCGACCCGACATAATTACGAATAGAGTCCAAGACGATAAGATGAATACTAGTGCCATAACATTGACTCGATTTGACCATGTGAAGTGAATATTTTTTTTCAGAAAAAAAAAATTTAATTTCTTGCCGTTATGAAAAATTTTGGCGAGATGATTCGATACCAAAATATTCAGAAATGGACTGACTTCAATATTTTTTGAAATTTTTTTATAATTGAATTTTTGCTGAAATATTCGAAACAAATATTAAAATCTTTGTTTTTTTTTTGTAGTTTTCATTTTTTTCCACAAAATACTTCAAAGAATTCTAAATAAAATTCCAAGAAGAAAGTCTGAGTGGTCTGTCCAGGTGGAATATCCGTGTGAAATGTCCAAATGAAATCAGGATAAAATGTCTGGGTAAGGAGCCCAGGTAAAAAGTCCAGAATTATTAGAAATTCAAAATGATTCTATCAAAAAATATATTTCTAATAATATTTTCCTCGACCCGACCCAAAATTCCTGACTAGTTCCGACTTGTCTTGTCCTGACTTTTCCCGGATTGTCCAAACTTGTCCTGAATAGTCCCGACTTGTCCCGACTTGTCCCGTCTTGTCCAGACTTGTTCTGACTTGTCACGTCTTGTCCCGACTTGTCTCGACTTGTCCGGACTTGTCCCGACTTGTCTCGGCTTGTCTCGACTTGTCCCAACTTGTCCCAACTTGTCTTGACTTGTACCGACTTGTACCGACATGTTCTGACTTTTCCTGACTTTTTGCGACTTGTCTTGACTTGTACCAACTTGTTCTGACTTGTTCTGACTTGTCACGTATTGTCCCGACTTGTCCCGACTTGTCCTGACTTGAACCGACTTGTCCCGACTTGTCCCGACATGTCCCGATTTGTTTCGACTAATCCCGACTTGTCCTGACTTGTCCTGACATGTCCCGACTTGTCCCGACTTGTCCCGACTTGTCCCGACTTGTCCCGACTTGTTCCGACTTGTCCTGAGTTGTACCGACTTGTCCCGACTTGTACCGACTTGTCCCGAATTGTCCAAACTTGTCCCGACTTGTACCGACTTGTCCAGACTTGTCCTGAATTGTCCCGTCTTGTCCTGACTAGTTCCGACTTGTCCTGACTTGTCCCGACTTGTCCTGACTTGTACCGACTTGTCCCGACTTGTCCCAGATTGTCCAAACTTGTCCCGACTTGTACCGACTTTTCTTGACTTGTCCCGGATTGTCCGAACTTGTCCCGACTTGTACCGACTTGTCCCGAATTGTCCCAACTTGTTCCGACTTATTCCGACTTGTCCTGACTTGTCCCGACTTGTCCCGACTTGTTCCGACTTGTCCCGACTTGTCCTGACTTGTACCGACTTGTCCCGACTTGTACCGACTTGTCCCGAATTGTCCAAACTTGTCCCGACTTGTGCCGACTTGTCCAGAGTTGTCCAGAATTGTACCGACTTGTTTCGACTTGTCTCGACTTGTCTTGACTTGTGCCGACTTGTCCTGACTTGTCCCGACTTGTCCCGACCTGTACCGACTTGTCCCGACTTGTCCCAACTTGTTCCGACTTATTCCGACTTGTCCTGACTTGTCCCGACTTGTCCCGACTTGTTCCGACTTGTCCCGACTTGTACCGACTTGTCCCGACTTGTACCGACTTGTCCCGACTTGTCCCGACTTGTACCGACTTGTTCCGACTTGTACCGACTTGTCCCGACTTGTACCGACTTGTCCCGAATTGTCCAAACTTGTCCCGACTTGTGCCGACTTGTCCAGAGTTGTCCTGAATTGTACCGACTTGTTTCGACTTGTCTCGACTTGTCTTGACTTGTGCCGACTTGTACCGACTTGTCCTGACTTGTACCGACTTGTCCCGACTTGTCCCGACTTGTAATGACTTGTCAAGACTTGTCCTGACTTGGCCTGACTTGTTCCTACTTGTCCCGTTTTGTCTTGACTTGTACCGACTTGTCCCGACTTGTACCTACTTGTCCCGACTTGTCCCGTTTTGTCCAGACTTGTCGCGACTTGTACCGACTTGTCCCGACTTGTTTCGACTTGTCCCGACTTGTCTTGACTTGTGCCGACTTGTACCGACTTGTCCTGACTTGTCCCGACTTGTACCGACTTGTCCCGACTTGTCCAGACTTGTAATGACTTGTCAAGACTTGGCCTGACTTGGCCTGACTTGTTCCTACTTGTCCTGTTTTGTCTTGACTTGTACCGACTTGTCCCGACTTGTACCGACTTGTCCCGACTTGTCCCAACTTGTTCCGACTTATTCTGACTTGTCCTTACTTGTCCCGACTTGTCCCGACTTGTTCCGACTTGTCCCGACTTGTACCGACTTGTCCCGACTTGTACCGACTTGGCCCGACTTGTCCCGACTTGTACCGACTTGTCCCGACTTGTACCGACTTGTCCCGACTTGTACCGAATTGTCCCGAATTGTCCAAACTTGTCCGGACTTGTGCCGACTTGTCCAGGTTTGTCCAAACTTGTTCCGACTTGTACCAACTCATCCCGACTTGTCCTGACTTGTCCCGACTTGTCCCAACTTGTCCCGACTTGTCCCGAGTTGTCCCAACTTGTTCCGACTTGTATTGACTTGTACCGACTTGTCCCGACTTGTTCCGACTTGTCCCGACTTGTACCGACTTGTTCCGACTTGTCATGACTTGTACCGAAAGTCCCGACTTGTACCTACTTGTCCCGACTTGTCCCGTTTTGTCCAGACTTGTCTTGACTTGTACCGACTTGTACCGACTTGTCCCGACTTGTCCCGACTTGTACCGACTTGTCCAGACTTGTCCAGACTTGTGCCATCTTGTTCCGACTTGTATTTACTTGTACCGACTTGTTCCGACTTGTTCCGACTTGTCCTGACTTGTACCGACTTGTCCCGACTTGTACCGACTTGTCCCGAATTGTCCAAACTTGTCCCGAGTTTTACCGACTTGTTCAGACTCGTCCTGAATTGTCCCGTCTTGTCCTGACTTGTTCCGACTTGTCCTGACTTGTCCCGACTTGTCCTGACTTGTACCGATTTGTCCCGACTTGTCCCGGATTGTCTATACTTGTCCCGACTTGTACCGACTTGTACCGACTTTTCCCGTCTTGTCCCGGATTGTCCGAACTTGTCCCGACTTGTCCCGAATTGTCCAAACTTGTCCCGACTTGTACCGACTTGTCCCGACTTGTCCCGGATTGTCCAAACTAGTCCCGACTTGTACCGGCTTGTCACGACTTGTCCCGACTTGTACCGACTTGTCCCGACTTGTCCCGACTTGTAATGACTTGTCAAGACTTGTCCTGACTTGGCCTGACTTGTTCCTACTTGTCCCGACTTGTCTTGACTTGTACCGACTTGTCCCGACTTGTACCTACTTGTCCCGACTTGTCCCGTTTTGTCCAGACTTGTCCCGACATGTCCCGACTCGTACCGACTTGTCCCGACTTGTCCCGACTTGTCCCGACTTGTTCTGACTTGTCACGTCTTGTCCCGACTTGTTTCGACTTGTCCCAACTTGTCCCGACTTGTCTCGACTTGTCCCAACTTGTCCCAACTTGTCTTGACTTGTACCAACTTGTACCGACATGTTCTGACCTGTCCTGACTTGTTCCGACTTGTATTGACTTGTACCGACTTGTCCCGACTTGTTCCGACTTGTTCCGACTTGTACCGACTTGTTCCGACTTGTCCCGACTTGTCCCGACTCGTACCGACTTGTCCAGACTTGTTCTGACTTGTCACGTCTTGTCCTGACTTGTCCCGACATGACCTGACTAGTCCCGACTTGTCCTGACTTGTACCGACTTGTCCCGACTTGTCCCGACTTGTCCCGACTTGTCCCGACTTGTCCCGACTTGTCCCGGATTGTCCAAACTTGTCCCGACTTGTACCGACTTGTCCCGACTTGTCTTGACTTGTCCCGACTTGTCCCGACTTGTCCCGACTTGTCTCGACTTGTCCCAACTTGTTCCAATTTGTCTTGACTTGTGCCAACTTGTACCGACATGTTCTGACTTGTCCTGACTTGTTCCGACTTGTTCCGACTTGTCTTGACTTGTACCAACTTGTCCCGACTTGTTCTGACTTGTCACGTCTTGTCCCGACTTGTCCCGACTTGTCCCGACTTGTCTCGACTTGTACGGACTTGTCCAGACTTGTCCAGACTTGTCCCGACTTGTCCTAACTTGTCTCGACTTGTCACATTTGTTATGGTTCATAATATTTGTTGGATTGACAAAAAATCTGAAAGCTCGTTTCCCGACCCGACCCGACATAATTACGAATAGAGTCCAAGACGATAAGATGAATATTAGTGCCATAACATTGACTCGATTTGACCATGTGAAGTGAATATTTTTTTTCAGAAAAAATAAATGTAATTTCTTGCCGTTATGAAAAATTTTGGCGAAATGATTCGATACCAAAATATTCAGAAATGGACTGACTTCAATATTTTTTGAAATTTTTCATAATTGAATTTTTGCTGAAATATTTGAAACAAATATTAAAATCTTTGTTTTTTTTTTGTAGTTATAATTTTTTTCCACAAAATACTTCAAAGAATTCTAAATAAAATTCCAAGAAGAAAGTCTGAGTAAAGATGTCCAAGTGGAATATCCGTGTGAAATGTCCAAATGAAATCAGGATAAAATGTCTGGGTAAGGAGCCCAGGTAAAAAGTCCAGAATTATTTGAAATTCAAAATGATTCTATCAAAAAAGATATTTCCAATAATATTTTCCTCGACACGACCCAAAATTCCTGACTAGTTCCGACTTGTCTTGTCCTGACTTTTCCCGGATTGTCCAAACTTGTCCTGAATAGTCCCGACTTGTCCCGATTTGTCCCGTCTTGTCCAGACTTGTTCTGACTTGTTACGTCTTGTCCCGACTTGTCTCGACTTGTCCCGACTTGTCCCGACTTGTCCCGGCTTGTCTCGACTTGTCCCAACTTGTCCCAACTTGTCTTGACTTGTACCAACTTGTACCGACATGTTCTGACTTTTCCTGAATTGTTCCGACTTGTCTTGACTTGTACCAACTTGTCCTGACTTGTTCTGATTTGTCACGTATTGTCCCGACTTGTCCCGACTTGTCCTGACTTGTCCCGACTTGTCCTAACTTGTACCGACTCGTCCCGACTTATCCAGGTCTGTCCAAACTTGTTCCGACTGGTACCGACTTATCCCGACTTGTCCCGACTTGTCCCAACTTGTCTGACTTGTCCCGAGTTGTCCCGACTTGTTCTGACCTGTCACGACTTGTCCCGACATGTCCCGACTTGTTTCGACCTATCTTGACTTGTCCTGACTTGTCCTGACTTGTCTCGACTTGTCCCGACTTGTCCCGACTTGTTCCGACTTGTCCTGACTTGTACCGACTTGTCCCGACTTGTACCGACTTGTCCCGAATTGTCCAAACTTGTCCCGACTTTTACCGACTTGTTCAGACTTGTCCTGAATTGTCCCGTCTTGTCCTGACTTGTTCCGACTTGTCCTGACTTGTCCCGACTTGTCCTGACTTGTACCGACTTGTTCCGACTTGTTTCAGATTGTCCAAACTTGTTCCGACTTGTACCGACTTGTACCGACTTTTCCCGACTTGTCCCGGATTGTCCGAACTTGTCCCGACTTGTACCGACTTGTCCCGACTTGTCCCAACTTGTCCCGGATTGTCCAAACTTGTCCCGACTTGTAATGACTTGTCAAGACTTGTCCTGACTTGACCCGACTTGTTCCTACTTGTCTCGACTTGTCTTAACTTGTACCGACTTGTCCCGACTTGTACCGACTTGTCCCGACTTGTCCTGACTTGTTCCTACTTGTCTCGACTTGTCTTGACTTGTACCGACTTGTCCCGACTTGAACCGACTTGTCCCGACTTGTTCTGACTTGTCCAAACTTGTCCCGACTTGTACCGACTTGTCCCGACTTGTCCAGACTTGTCCCGACTCGTCCCGACTTATCTTGACTTGTCCTGACTTGTTCCGACTTATCCCGACTTGCCCTGACTTGTCCAGACTTGTTTCGACTTATCCCGACTAGTCCCGACTTGTTCCAACTTGTCCTGACTTGTACCGACTTGTCTTGACTTGTCCCGACTTGTCCCGACTTGTCCCGACTTGTCTCGACTTGTCCCAACTTGTCCCAATTTGTCTTGACTTGTGCCAACTTCTACCGACATGTTCTGACTTGTCCTGATTTATTCCGACTTGTTCCGACTTGTCCTGACTTGTCTTGACTTATACCAACTTATCCCGACTTGTTCTGACTTGTCACGTCTTGTCCCGACTTGTCCCGACTTGTCCCGACTTGTATGGACTTGTCCCTACTTGTCCAGACTTGTCCCGACTTGTCCTATTTTGTCCCGACTTGTCACATTTGTTATGGTTCATAATATTTGTTGGATTGACAAAAAATCTGAAAGCTCATTTCCCGACCCGACCCGACCTGACATAATTACGAATAGAGTCCAAGACGATAAGATGAATATTAGTGCCATAACATTGACTCGATTTGACCATGTGAAGTGAATATTTTTTTTCAGAAAAAAAAAATTAATTTCTTGTTGTTATGAAAAATTTTGGCGAGATGATTCGATACCAAAATATTCAGAAATGGACTGACTTCAATATTTTTTGAAATTTTTTTATAATTGAATTTTTGCTGAAATATTCGAAACAAATATTAAAATCTTTGTTTTTTTTTTGTAGTTTTCATTTTTTTCCACAAAATACTTCAAATGATTCTAAATAAAATTCCAAGAAGAAAGTCTGAGTGAAGATGTCCAGGTGGAATATCCGTGTGAAATGTCCAAATGAAATCAGGATAAAATGTCTGGGTAAGGAGCCCAGGTAAAAAGTCCAGAATTATTTGAAATTCAAAATGATTCTATCAAAAAAGATATTTCCAATAATATTTTCCTCGACCCGACCCAAAATTCCTGACTAGTTCCGACTTGTCTTGTCCTGACTTTTCCCGGATTGTCCAAACTTGTCCTGAATAGTCCCGACTTGTCCCGTCTTGTCCAGACTTGTTCTGACTTGTCACGTCTTGTCCCGACTTGTCTCGACTTGTCCCGACTTGTCCCGACTTGTCCCGGCTTGTCTCGACTTGTCCCAACTTGTTCCAACTTGACTTGTACCAACTTGTACCGACATGTTCTGACTTTTCCTGACTTGTTCCGACTTGTCTTGACTTGTACCAACTTGTCCTGACTTGTTCTGACTTGTCACGTATTGTCCCGAATTGTCCCGACTTGTCCTGACTTGTCCCGACTTGTCCTGACTTTCACCGACTCGTCCCGACTTATCCAGGTTTGTCCAAACTTGTTCCGACTGGTACTGACTTATCCCGACTTGTCCCGACTTGTTCCGACTTGTCCCAACTCGTCCCGACTTGTCTCGAGTTGTCACGACTTGTTCTGACTTGTCACGACTTGTCCCGACATGTCCCGACTTGTTTCGACTTATCCCGACTTGTCCTGACTTGTCCTGACTTGTCCCGACTTGTCCCGACTTGTCCCGAATTGTCCAAACTTGTCCCGAGTTTTACCGACTTGTTCAGACTCGTCCTGAATTGTCCCGTCTTGTCCTGACTTGTTCCGACTTGTCCTGACTTGTCCCGACTTGTCCTGACTTGTACCGATTTGTCCCGACTTGTCCCGGATAGTCCATACTTGTCCCGACTTGTACCGACTTGTACCGACTTTTCCCGTCTTGTCCCGGATTGTCCGAACTTGTCCCGACTTGTCCCGACTTGTCCCAACTTGTCCCGACTTGTCCCGAGTTGTTTCGACTTGTTCTGACTTGTCACGACTTGTCCCGACATGTCCCGATTTGTTTCGACTAATCCCGACTTGTCCTGACTTGTCCTGACTTGTCCCGACTTGTCCCGACTTGTCCCGACTTGTTCCGACTTGTCCTGAGTTGTACCGACTTGTCCCGACTTGTACCGACTTGTCCCGAATTGTCCAAACTTGTCCCGACTTGTACCGACTTGTCCAGACTTGTCCTGAATTGTCCCGTCTTGTCCTGACTAGTTCCGACTTGTCCTGACTTGTCCCGACTTGTCCTGACTTGTACCGACTTGTCCCGACTTGTCCCAGATTGTCCAAACTTGTCCCGACTTGTACCGACTTGTACCGACTTTTCTTGACTTGTCCCGGATTGTCCGAACTTGTCCCGACTTGTACCGACTTGTCCCGAATTGTCCCAACTTGTTCCGACTTATTCCGACTTGTCCTGATTTGTCCCGACTTGTCCCGACTTGTTCCGACTTGTCCCGACTTGTCCTGACTTGTACCGACTTGTCCCGACTTGTACCGACTTGTCCCGAATTGTCCAAACTTGTCCCGACTTGTGCCGACTTGTCCAGAGTTGTCCAGAATTGTACCGACTTGTTTCGACTTGTCTCGACTTGTCTTGACTTGTGCCGACTTGTCCAGACTTGTCCCGACTTGTCCTGACTTGTACCGACTTGTCCCGACTTGTCCCGGATTGTCCGAACTTGTCCCGACTTGTACCGACTTGTCCCGACTTGTCCCAACTTGTTCCGACTTATTCCGACTTGTCCTGACTTGTCCCGACTTGTCCCGACTTGTTCCGACTTGTACCGACTTGTACCGACTTGTCCCGACTTGTACCGACTTGTCCCGACTTGTCCCGACTTGTACCGACTTGTTCCGACTTGTACCGACTTGTCCCGACTTGTACCGACTTGTCCCGAATTGTCCAAACTTGTCCCGACTTGTGCCGACTTGTCCAGAGTTGTCCTGAATTGTACCGACTTGTTTCGACTTGTCTCGACTTGTCTTGACTTGTGCCGACTTGTACCGACTTGTCCTGACTTGTCCCGACTTGTACCGACTTGTCCCGACTTGTCCCGACTTGTAATGACTTGTCAAGACTTGTCCTGACTTGGCCTGACTTGTTCCTACTTGTCCCGTTTTGTCTTGACTTGTACCGACTTGTCCCGACTTGTACCTACTTGTCCCGACTTGTCCCGTTTTGTCCAGACTTGTCCCGACTTGTACCGACTTGTCCCGACTTGTTTCGACTTGTCCCGACTTGTCTTGACTTGTGCCGACTTGTACCGACTTGTCCTGACTTGTCCCGACTTGTACCGACTTGTCCCGACTTGTCCCGACTTGTAATGACTTGTCAAGACTTGGCCTGACTTGGCCTGACTTGTTCCTACTTGTCCTGTTTTGTCTTGACTTGTACCGACTTGTCCCGACTTGTACCGACTTGTCCCGACTTGTCCCAACTTGTTCCGACTTATTCTGACTTGTCCTGACTTGTCCCGACTTGTCCCGACTTGTTCCGACTTGTCCCGACTTGTACCGACTTGTCCCGACTTGTTCCGACTTGTACCGACTTGTCCCGACTTGTACCGACTTGTCCCGACTTGTACCGAATTGTCCCGAATTGTCCAAACTTGTCCCGACTTGTGCCGACTTGTCCAGGTTTGTCCAAACTTGTTCCGACTTGTACCAACTTATCCCGACTTGTCCCGACTTGTCCCGACTTGTCACGTCTTGTCCCGACTTGTTTCGACTTGTCCCAACTTGTCCCGACTTGTCTCGACTTGTCCCAACTTGTCCCAACTTGTCTTGACTTGTACCAACTTGTACCGACATGTTCTGACCTGTCCTGACTTGTTCCGACTTGTATTGACTTGTACCGACTTGTCCCGACTTGTTCCGACTTGTTCCGACTTGTACCGACTTGTTCCGACTTGTCCCGACTTGTCCCGACTTGTACCGACTTGTCCAGACTTGTTCTGACTTGTCACGTCTTGTCCTGACTTGTCCCGACATGACCTGACTAGTCCCGACTTGTCCTGACTTGTACCGACTTGTCCTGACTTGTCCCGACTTGTCCCGACTTGTCCCGGATTGTCCAAACTTGTCCCGACTTGTACCGACTTGTCCCGACTTGTCTTGACTTGTCCCGACTTGTCCCGACTTGTCCCGACTTGTCTCGACTTGTCCCAACTTGTTTCAATTTGTCTTGACTTGTGCCAACTTGTACCGACATGTTCTGACTTGTCCTGACTTGTTCTGACTTGATCCGACTTGTCTTGACTTGTACCAACTTGTCCCGACTTGTTCTGACTTGTCACGTCTTGTCCCGACTTGTCCCGACTTGTCCCGACTTGTACGGACTTGTCCAGACTTGTCCAGACTTGTCCCGACTTGTCCTAACTTGTCTCGACTTGTCACATTTGTTATGGTTCATAATATTTGTTGGATTGACAAAAAATCTGAAAGCTCGTTTCCCGACCCGACCCGACCCGACATAATTACGAATAGAGTCCAAGACGATAAGATGAATATTAGTGCCATAACATTGACTCGATTTGACCATGTGAAGTGAATATTTTTTTTCGGAAAAAATAAATTTAATTTCTTGCCGTTATGAAAAATTTTGGCGAGATGATTCAATACCAAAATATTCAGAAATGGACTGACTTCAATATTTTTTGAAATTTTTCATAATTGAATTTTTGCTGAAATATTTGAAACAAATATTAAAATCTTTGTTTTTTTTTTGTAGTTTTCATTTTTTTCCACAAAAAACTTCAAAGAATTCTAAATAAAATTCCAAGAAGAAAGTCTGAGTGGTCTGTCCAGGTGGAATATCCGTGTGAAATGTCCAAATGAAATCAGGATAAAATGTCTGGGTAAGGAGCCCAGGTAAAAAGTCCAGAATTATTTGAAATTCAAAATGATTCTATCAAAAAATATATTTCCAATAATATTTTCCTCGACCCGACCCAAAATTCCTGACTAGTTCCGACTTGTCTTGTCCTGACTTTTCCCGGATTGTCCAAACTTGTCCTGAATAGTCCCGACTTGTCCCGATTTGTCCCGTCTTGTCCAGACTTGTTCTGACTTGTTACGTCTTGTCCCGACTTGTCTCGACTTGTTCCGACTTGTCCCGACTTGTCCCGGCTTGTCTCGACTTGTCTCAACTTGTCCCAACTTGTCTTGACTTGTACCAACTTGTACCGACATGTTCTGACTTTTCCTGACTTGTTCCGACTTGTCTTGACTTGTACCAACTTGTCCTGACTTGTTCTGATTTGTCACGTATTGTCCCGACTTGTCCCGACTTGTCCCGACTTGTCCTGACTTGTCCCGACTTGTCCTAACTTGTACCGACTCGTCCCGACTTATCCAGGTCTGTCCAAACTTGTTCCGACTGGTACCGACTTATCCCGACTTGACCCGACTTGTCCCAACTTGTCTGACTTGTCCCGAGTTGTCCCGACTTGTTCTGACCTGTCACGACTTGTCCCAACATGTCCCGACTTGTTTCGACCTATCATGACTTGTCCTGACTTGTCCTGACTTGTCTCGACTTGTCCCGACTTGTCCCGACTTGTTCCGACTTGTCCTGACTTGTACCGACTTGTTCCGACTTGTACCGACTTGTCCCGAATTGTCCAAACTTGTCCCGACTTTTACCGACTTGTTCAGACTTGTCCTGAATTGTCCCGTCTTGTCCTGACTTGTTCCGACATAACCTGACTTGTCCCGACTTGTCCTGACTTGTACCGACTTGTTCCGACTTGTTTCAGATTGTCCAACTTTGTTCCGACTTGTACCGACTTGTACCGACTTTTCCCGACTTGTCCCGGATTGTCCGAACTTGTCCCGACTTGTACCGACTTGTCCCGACTTGTCCCAACTTGTCCCGGATTGTCCAAACTTGTCCCGACTTGTAATGACTTGTCAAGACTTGTCCTGACTTGACCCGACTTGTTCCTACTTGTCTCGACTTGTCTTAACTTGTAGAGACTTGTCCCGACTTGTACCGACTTGTCCCGACTTGTCCTGACTTGTTCCTACTTGTCTCGACTTGTCTTGACTTGTACCGACTTGTCCCGACTTGAACCGACTTGTCCCGACTTGTTCTGACTTGTCCAAACTTGTCCCGACTTGTACCGACTTGTCCCGACTTGTCCAGACTTGTCCCGACTCGTCCCGACTTATCTTGACTTGTCCTGACTTGTTCCGACTTATCCTGACTTGCCCTGACTTGTCCAGACTTGTTTCGACTTATCCCAACTAGTCCCGACTTGTACCGACTTGTCTCGAATTGTCCAAACATGTCCCGACTTGTACCGACTTGTCCAGAATTGTCCCGAATTGTCCCGTCTTGTCCTGACTTGTACCGACTTGTCCCGACTTGTCCCGACTTGTCCCGACTTGTTCCAACTTGTCCTGACTTGTACCGACTTGTCCTTACTTGTACCGACTCGTCCCGACTTATCCAGGTCTGTCCAAACTTGTTCCGACTGGTACCGACTTATCCCGACTTGTCCCGACTTGTCCCGAGTTGTCCTGACTTGTTCTGACCTGTCACGACTTGTCCCGACATGTCCCGACTTGTTTCGACCTATCATGACTTGTCCTGACTTGTCCTGACTTGTCCCGACTTGTCCCGACTTGTCCCGACTTGTTCCGACTTGTTCTGACTTGTACCGACTTGTCCCGACTTGTACCGACTTGTCCCGAATTGTCCAAACTTGTCCCGACTTTTACCGACTTGTTCAGACTTGTCCTGACTTGTACCGACTTGTCCCGACTTGTACCGACTTGTCCCGAATTGTCCAAACTTGTCCCGACTTTTACCGACTTGTTCAGACTTATCCTGAATTGTCCCGTCTTGTCCTGACTTGTTCCGACTTGTCCTGACTTGTCCCGACTTGTCCTGACTTGTACCGACTTGTCCCGACTTGTCCCGGATTGTCCAAACTTGTCCCGACTTGTACCGACTTGTACCGACTTGTACCGACTTGTACCGACTTTTTCCGACTTGTCCCGGATTGTCCGAACTTTTCCCGACTTGTTCCGACTTGTCCCGACTTGTCCCAACTTGTTCCGACTTATTCCAACTTGTCCTGACTTGTCCCGACTTGTCCCGACTTGTTCCGACTTGTCTTGACTTGTCCTGACTTGTTCCGACTTATCCCAACTTGTCCTGACTTGTCCAGACTTGTTTCGACTTATCCCGACTATTCCCGACTTGTACCGACTTTTCTCGAATTGTCCAAACTTGTCCCGACTTGTACCGACTTGTCCCGACTTGTTCCGACTTGTCCTGACTTGTAATGACTTGTTCCGACTTGTACCGGCTTGTCCCGAATTGTCCAAACTTGTCCCGACTTGTACCGACTTGTACAGACTTGTCCTGAATTGTCCCGTCTTGTCCTGACTAGTTCCGACTTGTCCTGACTTGTCCCGACTTGTCCTGACTTGTACCGACTTGTCCCGACTTGTCCCGGATTGTCCAAACTTGTCCCGACTTGTACCGACTTGAACCGACTTGAAACGACTTGTACCGACTTTTTCCGACTTGTCCCGGATTGTCCGAACTTTTCCCGACTTGTTCCGACTTGTCCCGACTTGTCCCAACTTGTTCCGACTTATTCCAACTTGTCCTGACTTGTCCCGACTTGTCCCGACTTGTTCCGACTTGTCTTGACTTGTCCCGACTTGTCCCGACTTATCCCGACTTGTCCTGACTTGTCCAGACTTGTTTCGACTTATCCCGACTAGTCCCGACTTGTACCGACTTTTCTCGAATTGTCCAAACTTGTCCCGACTTGTACCGACTTGTCCCGACTTGTTCCGACTTGTCCTGACTTGTAATGACTTGTTCCGACTTGTACCGGCTTGTCCCGAATTGTCCAAACTTGTCCCGACTTGTACCGACTTGTACAGACTTGTCCTGAATTGTCCCGTCTTGTCCTGACTAGTTCCGACTTGTCCTGACTTGTCCCGACTTGTCCTGACTTGTACCGACTTGTCCCGACTTGTCCCGGATTGTCCAAACTTGTCCCGACTTGTACCGACTTGTACCGACTTGTACCGACTTGTACCGACTTGTACCGACTTTTTCCGACTTGTCCCGGATTGTCCGAACTTTTCCCGACTTGTTCCGACTTGTCCCGACTTGTCCCAACTTGTTCCGACTTATTCCAACTTGTCCTGACTTGTCCCGACTTGTCCCGACTTGTTCCGACTTGTCTTGACTTGTCCCGACTTGTCCCGACTTGTCCCGACTTGTCCCGACTTGTCTCGACTTGTCTCGACTTGTCCCAACTTGTTCCAATTTGTCTTGACTTGTGCCAACTTGTACCGACATGTTCTGACTTGTCCTGACTTGTTCCGACTTGTTCCGACTTGTCTTGACTTGTACCAACTTGTCCCGACTTGTTCTGACTTGTCACGTCTTGTCCCGACTTGTCCCGACTTGTCCCGACTTGTACGGACTTGTCCAGACTTGTCCAGACTTGTTCTGACTTGTCACGTCTTGTCCTGACTTGTCCCGACATGACCTGACTAGTCCCGACTTGTCCTGACTTGTACCGACTTGTCCCGACTTGTCCCGACTTGTCCCGACTTGTCCCGACTTGTCCCGACTTGTCCCGACTTGTCCCGACTTGTCCCGGACTGTCCAAACTTGTCCCGACTTGTACCGACTTGTCCCGACTTGTCTTGACTTGTCCCGACTTGTCCCGACTTGTCCCGACTTGTCCCGACTTGTCTCGACTTGTCTCGACTTGTCCCAACTTGTTCCAATTTGTCTTGACTTGTGCCAACTTGTACCGACATGTTCTGACTTGTCCTGACTTGTTCCGACTTGTTCCGACTTGTCTTGACTTGTACCAACTTGTCCCGACTTGTTCTGACTTGTCACGTCTTGTCCCGACTTGTCCCGACTTGTCCCGACTTGTCCCGACTTGTCTCGACTTGTCTCGACTTGTCCCAACTTGTTCCAATTTGTCTTGACTTGTGCCAACTTGTACCGACATGTTCTGACTTGTCCTGACTTGTTCCGACTTGTTCCGACTTGTCTTGACTTGTACCAACTTGTCCTGACTTGTTCTGATTTGTCACGTATTGTCCCGACTTGTCCCGACTTGTCCCGACTTGTCCTGACTTGTCCCGACTTGTCCTAACTTGTACCGACTCGTCCCGACTTATCCAGGTCTGTCCAAACTTGTTCCGACTGGTACCGACTTATCCCGACTTGACCCGACTTGTCCCAACTTGTCTGACTTGTCCCGAGTTGTCCCGACTTGTTCTGACCTGTCACGACTTGTCCCAACATGTCCCGACTTGTTTCGACCTATCATGACTTGTCCTGACTTGTCCTGACTTGTCTCGACTTGTCCCGACTTGTCCCGACTTGTTCCGACTTGTCCTGTCTTGTACCGACTTGTTCCGACTTGTACCGACTTGTCCCGAATTGTCCAAACTTGTCCCGACTTTTACCGACTTGTTCAGACTTGTCCTGAATTGTCCCGTCTTGTCCTGACTTGTTCCGACATAACCTGACTTGTCCCGACTTGTCCTGACTTGTACCGACTTGTTCCGACTTGTTTCAGATTGTCCAACTTTGTTCCGACTTGTACCGACTTGTACCGACTTTTCCCGACTTGTCCCGGATTGTCCGAACTTGTCCCGACTTGTACCGACTTGTCCCGACTTGTCCCAACTTGTCCCGGATTGTCCAAACTTGTCCCGACTTGTAATGACTTGTCAAGACTTGTCCTGACTTGACCCGACTTGTTCCTACTTGTCTCGACTTGTCTTAACTTGTAGAGACTTGTCCCGACTTGTACCGACTTGTCCCGACTTGTCCTGACTTGTTCCTACTTGTCTCGACTTGTCTTGACTTGTACCGACTTGTCCCGACTTGAACCGACTTGTCCCGACTTGTTCTGACTTGTCCAAACTTGTCCCGACTTGTACCGACTTGTCCCGACTTGTCCAGACTTGTCCCGACTCGTCCCGACTTATCTTGACTTGTCCTGACTTGTTCCGACTTATCCTGACTTGCCCTGACTTGTCCAGACTTGTTTCGACTTATCCCAACTAGTCCCGACTTGTACCGACTTGTCTCGAATTGTCCAAACATGTCCTGACTTGTACCGACTTGTCCCGACTTGTCCCGGATTGTCCAAACTTGTCCCGACTTGTACCGACTTGTACCGACTTGTACCGACTTGTACCGACTTTTTCCGACTTGTCCCGGATTGTCCGAACTTTTCCCGACTTGTTCCGACTTGTCCCGACTTGTCCCAACTTGTTCCGACTTATTCCAACTTGTCCTGACTTGTCCCGACTTGTCCCGACTTGTTCCGACTTGTCTTGACTTGTCCTGACTTGTTCCGACTTATCCCGACTTGTCCTGACTTGTCCAGACTTGTTTCGACCTATCCCGACTAGTCCCGACTTGTACCGACTTTTCTCGAATTGTCCAAACTTGTCCCGACTTGTACCGACTTGTCCCGACTTGTTCCGACTTGTCCTGACTTGTAATGACTTGTTCCGACTTGTACCGGCTTGTCCCGAATTGTCCAAACTTGTCCCGACTTGTACCGACTTGTACAGACTTGTCCTGAATTGTCCCGTCTTGTCCTGACTAGTTCCGACTTGTCCTGACTTGTCCCGACTTGTCCTGACTTGTACCGACTTGTCCCGACTTGTCCCGGATTGTCCAAACTTGTCCCGACTTGTACCGACTTGTACCGACTTGTACCGACTTGTACCGACTTTTTCCGACTTGTCCCGGATTGTCCGAACTTTTCCCGACTTGTTCCGACTTGTCCCGACTTGTCCCAACTTGTTCCGACTTATTCCAACTTGTCCTGACTTGTCCCGACTTGTCCCGACTTGTTCCGACTTGTCTTGACTTGTCCCGACTTGTCCCGACTTATCCCGACTTGTCCTGACTTGTCCAGACTTGTTTCAACTTATCCCGACTAGTCCCGACTTGTACCGACTTTTCTCGAATTGTCCAAACTTGTCCCGACTTGTACCGACTTGTCCCGACTTGTTCCGACTTGTCCTGACTTGTAATGACTTGTTCCGACTTGTACCGGCTTGTCCCGAATTGTCCAAACTTGTCCCGACTTGTACCGACTTGTACAGACTTGTCCTGAATTGTCCCGTCTTGTCCTGACTAGTTCCGACTTGTCCTGACTTGTCCCGACTTGTCCTGACTTGTACCGACTTGTCCCGACTTGTCCCGGATTGTCCAAACTTGTCCCGACTTGTACCGACTTGTACCGACTTGTACCGACTTGTACCGACTTTTTCCGACTTGTCCCGGATTGTCCGAACTTTTCCCGACTTGTTCCGACTTGTCCCGACTTGTCCCAACTTGTTCCGACTTATTCCAACTTGTCCTGACTTGTCCCGACTTGTCCCGACTTGTTCCGACTTGTCTTGACTTGTCCCGACTTGTCCCGACTTGTCCCGACTTGTCCCGACTTGTCTCGACTTGTCTCGACTTGTCCCAACTTGTTCCAATTTGTCTTGACTTGTGCCAACTTGTACCGACATGTTCTGACTTGTCCTGACTTGTTCCGACTTGTTCCGACTTGTCTTGACTTGTACCAACTTGTCCCGACTTGTTCTGACTTGTCACGTCTTGTCCCGACTTGTCCCGACTTGTCCCGACTTGTACGGACTTGTCCAGACTTGTCCAGACTTGTTCTGACTTGTCACGTCTTGTCCTGACTTGTCCCGACATGACCTGACTAGTCCCGACTTGTCCTGACTTGTACCGACTTGTCCCGACTTGTCCCGACTTGTCCCGACTTGTCCCGACTTGTCCCGACTTGTCCCGACTTGTCCCGGATTGTCCAAACTTGTCCCGACTTGTACCGACTTGTCCCGACTTGTCTTGACTTGTCCCGACTTGTCCCGACTTGTCCCGACTTGTCCCGACTTGTCTCGACTTGTCTCGACTTGTCCCAACTTGTTCCAATTTGTCTTGACTTGTGCCAACTTGTACCGACATGTTCTGACTTGTCCTGACTTGTTCCGACTTGTTCCGACTTGTCTTGACTTGTACCAACTTGTCCCGACTTGTTCTGACTTGTCACGTCTTGTCCCGACTTGTCCCGACTTGTCCCGACTTGTACGGACTTGTCCAGACTTGTCCAGACTTGTCCCGACTTGTCCTAACTTGTCTCGACTTGTCACATTTGTTATGGTTCATAATATTTGTTGGATTGACAAAAAATCTGAAAGCTCGTTTCCCGACCCGACCCGACCCGACATAATTACGAATAGAGTCCAAGACGATAAGATGAATATTAGTGCCATAACATTGACTCGATTTGACCATGTGAAGTGAATATTTTTTTTCAGAAAAAATAAATTTAATTTCTTGCCGTTATGAAAAATTTTAGCGAGATGATTCGATACCAAAATATTCAGAAATGGACTGACTTCAATATTTTTTGAAATTTTTCATAATTGAATTTTTGCTGAAATATTTGAAGCAAATAATAAAATCTTTGTTTTTTTTTTGTAGTTATAATTTTTTTCCACAAAATACTTCAAAGAATTCTAAATAAAATTCCTAGAAGAGAGTCTGAGTAAAGATGTCCAAGTGGAATATCCGTGTGAAATGTCCAAATGAAATCAGGATAAAATGTCTGGGTAAGGAGCCCAGGTAAAAAGTCCAGAATTATTTGAAATTCAAAATGATTCTATCAAAAAATATATTTCCAATAATATTTTCCTCGACCCGACCCAAAATTCCTGACTAGTTCCGACTTGTCTTGTCCTGACTTTTACCGACTTTTCCCGACTTGTCCCGGATTGTCCGAACTTGTCCCGACTTGTACCGACTTGTCCCGACTTGTCCCGACTTGTCCCAACTTGTCCCGACTTGTCCCGAGTTGTTTCGACTTGTTCTGACTTGTCACGACTTGTCCCGACATGTCCCGATTTGTTTCGACTAATCCCGACTTGTCCTGACTTGTCCTGACTTGTCCCGACTTGTATCGACTTGTCCCGACTTGTTCCGACTTGTCCTGAGTTGTACCGACTTGTCCCGACTTGTACCGACTTGTCCCGAATTGTCCAAACTTGTCCCGACTTGTACCGACTTGTCCAGACTTGTCCTGAATTGTCCCGTCTTGTCCTGACTAGTTCCGACTTGTCCTGACTTGTCCCGACTTGTCCTGACTTGTACCGACTTGTCCCGACTTGTTCCAGATTGTCCAAACTTGTCCCAACTTGTACCGACTTGTACCGACTTTTCTTGACTTGTCCCGGATTGTCCGAACTTGTCCCGACTTGTACCGACTTGTCCCGAATTGTCCCAACTTGTTCCGACTTATTCCGACTTGTCCTGACTTGTCCCGACTTGTCCCGACTTGTTCCGACTTATCCCGACTTGTCCCGACTTGTACCGACTTGTCCCGACTTGTACCGACTTGTCCCGAATTGTCCAAACTTGTCCCGACTTGTGCCGACTTGTCCAGAGTTGTCCAGAATTGTACCGACTTGTTTCGACTTGTCTCGACTTGTCTTGACTTGTGCCGACTTGTCCTGACTTGTCCCGACTTGTCCTGACTTGTACCGACTTGTCCCGACTTGTCCCGGATTGTCCCTACTTGTCTTGACTTGTGCCGACTTGTACCGTCATGTTCTGACTTGTCCTGACTTGTTCCGACTTGTTCCGACTTGTCCCGACTTGTCTTGACTTGTACCAACTTGTCCCGACTTGTTCTGACTTGTCACGTCTTGTCCTGACTTGTCCCGACTTGTCCTGACTTGTACCGATTTGTCCCGACTTGTCCCGGATAGTCCATACTTGTCCCGACTTGTACCGACTTGTACCGACTTTTCCCGTCTTGTCCCGGATTGTCCGAACTTGTCCCGACTTGTCCCGACTTGTCCCAACTTGTCCCGACTTGTCCCGAGTTGTTTCGACTTGTTCTGACTTGTCACGACTTGTCCCGACATGTCCCGATTTGTTTCGACTAATCCCGATTTGTCCTGACTTGTCCTGACTTGTCCCGACTTGTCCCGACTTGTCCCGACTTGTTCCGACTTGTCCTGAGTTGTACCGACTTGTCCCGACTTGTACCGACTTGTCCCGAATTGTCCAAACTTGTCCCGACTTGTACCGACTTGTCCAGACTTGTCCTGAATTGTCCCGTCTTGTCCTGACTAGTTCCGACTTGTCCTGACTTGTCCCGACTTGTCCTGACTTGTACCGACTTGTCCCGACTTGTCCCAGATTGTCCAAACTTGTCCCGACTTGTACCGACTTGTACCGACTTTTCTTGACTTGTCCCGGATTGTCCGAACTTGTCCCGACTTGTACCGACTTGTCCCGAATTGTCCCAACTTGTTCCGACTTATTCCGACTTGTCCTGACTTGTCCCGACTTGTCCCGACTTGTTCCGACTTGTCCCGACTTGTCCTGACTTGTACCGACTTGTCCCGACTTGTACCGACTTGTCCCGAATTGTCCAAACTTGTCCCGACTTGTGCCGACTTGTCCAGAGTTGTCCAGAATTGTACCGAATTGTTTCGACTTGTCTCGACTTGTCTTGACTTGTGCCGACTTGTCCTGACTTGTCCCGACTTGTCCTGACTTGTACCGACTTATCCCGACTTGTCTTGGATTGTCCGAACTTGTCCCGACTTGTACCGACTTGTCCCGACTTGTCCCAACTTGTTCCGACTTATTCCGACTTGTCCTGACTTGTCCCGACTTGTCCCGACTTGTTCCGACTTGTACCGACTTGTACCGACTTGTCCCGACTTGTACCGACTTGTCCCGACTTGTCCCGACTTGTACCGACTTGTTCCGACTTGTACCGACTTGTCCCGACTTGTACCGACTTGTCCCGAATTGTCCAAACTTGTCCCGACTTGTGCCGACTTGTCCAGAGTTGACCTGAATTGTACCGACTTGTTTCGACTTGTCTCGAATTGTCTTGACTTGTGCCGACTTGTACCGACTTGTCCTGACTTGACCCGATTTGTACCGACTTGTCCCGACTTGTCCCGACTTGTAATGACTTGTCAAGACTTGTCCTGACTTGGCCTGACTTGTTCCTACTTGTCCCGTTTTGTCTTGACTTGTACCGACTTGTCCCGACTTGTACCTACTTGTCCCGACTTGTCCCGTTTTGTCCAGACTTGTCCCGACTTGTACCGACTTGTCCCGACTTGTTTCGACTTGTCCCGACTTGTCTTGACTTGTGCCGACTTGTACCGACTTGTCCTGACTTGTCCCGACTTGTACCGACTTGTCCCGACTTGTCCCGACTTGTAATGACTCGTCAAGACTTGGCCTGACTTGGCCTGACTTGTTCCTACTTGTCCCGTTTTGTCTTGACTTGTACCGACTTGTCCCGACTTGTACCGACTTGTCCCGACTTGTCCCAACTTGTTCCGACTTGTCCCGACTTGTACCGACTTGTCCCGACTTGTACCGAATTGTCCCGAATTGTCCAAACTTGTCCCGACTTGTGCCGACTTGTCCAGGTTTGTCCAAACTTGTTCCGACTTGTACCAACTTATCCCGACTTGTCCCGACTTGTCCCGACTTGTCACGTCTTGTCCCGACTTGTTTCGACTTGTCCCAACTTGTCCCGACTTGTCTCGACTTGTCCCAACTTGTCCCAACTTGTCTTGACTTGTACCAACTTGTACCGACATGTTCTGACCTGTCCTGACTTGTTCCGACTTGTATTGACTTGTACCGACTTGTCCCGACTTGTTCCGACTTGTTCCGACTTGTACCGACTTGTTCCGACTTGTCCCGACTTGTCCCGACTTGTACCGACTTGTCCAGACTTGTTCTGACTTGTCACGTCTTGTCCTGACTTGTCCCGACATGACCTGACTAGTCCCGACTTGTCCTGACTTGTACCGACTTGTCCCGACTTGTCCCGACTTGTCCCGACTTGTCCCGACTTGTCCCGACTTGTCCCGGATTGTCCAAACTTGTCCCGACTTGTACCGACTTGTCCCGACTTGTCTTGACTTGTCCCGACTTGTCCCGACTTGTCCCGACTTGTCTCGACTTGTCCCAACTTGTTCCAATTTGTCTTGACTTGTACCGACTTGTCCCGACTTGTACCGACATGTTCTGACTTGTCCTGACTTGTTCCGACTTGATCCGACTTGTCTTGACTTGTACCAACTTGTCCCGACTTGTTCTGACTTGTCACGTCTTGTCCCGACTAGTCCCGACTTGTCCCGACTTGTACGGACTTGTCCAGACTTGTCCAGACTTGTCCCGACTTGTCCTAACTTGTCTCGACTTGTCACATTTGTTATGGTTCATAATATTTGTTGGATTGACAAAAAATCTGAAAGCTCGTTTCCCGACCCGACCCGACCCGACATAATTACGAATAGAGTCCAAGACGATAAGATGAATATTAGTGCCATAACATTGACTCGATTTGACCATGTGAAGTGAATATTTTTTTTCAGAAAAAATAAATTCAATTTCTTGCCGTTATGAAAAATTTTGGCGAGATGATTCAATACCAAAATATTCAGAAATGGACTGACTTCAATATTTTTTGAAATTTTTCATAATTGAATTTTTGCTGAAATATTTGAAACAAATATTAATATCTTTGTTTTTTTTTTGTAGTTATAATTTTTTTCCACAAAATACTTCAAAGAATTCTAAATAAAATTCCAAGAAGAAAGTCTGAGTAAAGATGTCCAAGTGGAATATCCGTGTGAAATGTCCAAATGAAATCAGGATAAAATGTCTGGGTAAGGAGCCCAGGTAAAAAGTCCAGAATTATTTGAAATTCAAAATGATTCTATCAAAAAATATATTTCCAATAATATTTTCCTCGACCCGACCCAAAATTCCTGACTAGTTCCGACTTGTCTTGTCCTGACTTTTCCCGGATTGTCCAAACTTGTCCTGAATAGTCCCGACTTGTCCCGATTTGTCCCGTCTTGTCCAGACTTGTTCTGACTTGTTACGTCTTGTCCCGAATTGTCTCGACTTGTTCCGACTTGTCCCGACTTGTCATGGCTTGTCTCGACTTGTCTCAACTTGTCCCAACTTGTCTTGACTTGTACCAACTTGGACCGACATGTTCTGACTTTTCCTGACTTGTTCCGACTTGTCTTGACTTGTACCAACTTGTCCTGACTTGTTCTGATTTTTCACGTATTGTCCCGACTTGTCCCGACTTGTCCCGACTTGTCCTGACTTGTCCCGACTTGTCCTAACTTGTACCGACTCGTCCCGACTTATCCAGGTCTGTCCAAACTTGTTCCGACTGGTACCGACTTATCCCGACTTGACCCGACTTGTCCCAACTTGTCTGACTTGTCCCGAGTTGTCCCGACTTGTTCTGACCTGTCACGACTTGTCCCGACATGTCCCGACTTGTTTCGACCTATCATGACTTGTCCTGACTTGTCCTGACTTGTCTCGACTTGTCCCGACTTGTCCCGACTTGTTCCGACTTGTCCTGACTTGTACCGACTTGTCCCGACTTGTACCGACTTGTCCCGACTTGTCCCGGATTGTCCAAACTTGTCCCGACTTGTACCGACTTGTACCGACTTGTACCGACTTGTACCGACTTTTTCCGACTTGTCCCGGATTGTCCGAACTTTTCCCGACTTGTTCCGACTTGTCCCGACTTGTCCCAACTTGTTCCGACTTATTCCAACTTGTCCTGACTTGTCCCGACTTGTCCCGACTTGTTCCGACTTGTCTTGACTTGTCCTGACTTGTTCCGACTTATCCCGACTTGTCCTGACTTGTCCAGACTTGTTTCGACCTATCCCGACTAGTCCCGACTTGTACCGACTTTTCTCGAATTGTCCAAACTTGTCCCGACTTGTACCGACTTGTCCCGACTTGTTCCGACTTGTCCTGACTTGTAATGACTTGTTCCGACTTGTACCGGCTTGTCCCGAATTGTCCAAACTTGTCCCGACTTGTACCGACTTGTACAGACTTGTCCTGAATTGTCCCGTCTTGTCCTGACTAGTTCCGACTTGTCCTGACTTGTCCCGACTTGTCCTGACTTGTACCGACTTGTCCCGACTTGTCCCGGATTGTCCAAACTTGTCCCGACTTGTACCGACTTGTACCGACTTGTACCGACTTGTACCGACTTTTTCCGACTTGTCCCGGATTGTCCGAACTTTTCCCGACTTGTTCCGACTTGTCCCGACTTGTCCCAACTTGTTCCGACTTATTCCAACTTGTCCTGACTTGTCCCGACTTGTCCCGACTTGTTCCGACTTGTCTTGACTTGTCCCGACTTGTCCCGACTTATCCCGACTTGTCCTGACTTGTCCAGACTTGTTTCGACTTATCCCGACTAGTCCCGACTTGTACCGACTTTTCTCGAATTGTCCAAACTTGTCCCGACTTGTACCGACTTGTCCCGACTTGTTCCGACTTGTCCTGACTTGTAATGACTTGTTCCGACTTGTACCGGCTTGTCCCGAATTGTCCAAACTTGTCCCGACTTGTACCGACTTGTACAGACTTGTCCTGAATTGTCCCGTCTTGTCCTGACTAGTTCCGACTTGTCCTGACTTGTCCCGACTTGTCCTGACTTGTACCGACTTGTCCCGACTTGTCCCGGATTGTCCAAACTTGTCCCGACTTGTACCGACTTGTACCGACTTGTACCGACTTGTACCGACTTTTTCCGACTTGTCCCGGATTGTCCGAACTTTTCCCGACTTGTTCCGACTTGTCCCGACTTGTCCCAACTTGTTCCGACTTATTCCAACTTGTCCTGACTTGTCCCGACTTGTCCCGACTTGTTCCGACTTGTCTTGACTTGTCCCGACTTGTCCCGACTTGTCCCGACTTGTCCCGACTTGTCTCGACTTGTCTCGACTTGTCCCAACTTGTTCCAATTTGTCTTGACTTGTGCCAACTTGTACCGACATGTTCTGACTTGTCCTGACTTGTTCCGACTTGTTCCGACTTGTCTTGACTTGTACCAACTTGTCCCGACTTGTTCTGACTTGTCACGTCTTGTCCCGACTTGTCCCGACTTGTCCCGACTTGTACGGACTTGTCCAGACTTGTCCAGACTTGTTCTGACTTGTCACGTCTTGTCCTGACTTGTCCCGACATGACCTGACTAGTCCCGACTTGTCCTGACTTGTACCGACTTGTCCCGACTTGTCCCGACTTGTCCCGACTTGTCCCGACTTGTCCCGACTTGTCCCGACTTGTCCCGGATTGTCCAAACTTGTCCCGACTTGTACCGACTTGTCCCGACTTGTCTTGACTTGTCCCGACTTGTCCCGACTTGTCCCGACTTGTCCCGACTTGTCTCGACTTGTCTCGACTTGTCCCAACTTGTTCCAATTTGTCTTGACTTGTGCCAACTTGTACCGACATGTTCTGACTTGTCCTGACTTGTTCCGACTTGTTCCGACTTGTCTTGACTTGTACCAACTTGTCCCGACTTGTTCTGACTTGTCACGTCTTGTCCCGACTTGTCCCGACTTGTCCCGACTTGTACGGACTTGTCCAGACTTGTCCAGACTTGTCCCGACTTGTCCTAACTTGTCTCGACTTGTCACATTTGTTATGGTTCATAATATTTGTTGGATTGACAAAAAATCTGAAAGCTCGTTTCCCGACCCGACCCGACCCGACATAATTACGAATAGAGTCCAAGACGATAAGATGAATATTAGTGCCATAACATTGACTCGATTTGACCATGTGAAGTGAATATTTTTTTTCAGAAAAAATAAATTTAATTTCTTGCCGTTATGAAAAATTTTAGCGAGATGATTCGATACCAAAATATTCAGAAATGGACTGACTTCAATATTTTTTGAAATTTTTCATAATTGAATTTTTGCTGAAATATTTGAAGCAAATAATAAAATCTTTGTTTTTTTTTTGTAGTTATAATTTTTTTCCACAAAATACTTCAAAGAATTCTAAATAAAATTCCTAGAAGAGAGTCTGAGTAAAGATGTCCAAGTGGAATATCCGTGTGAAATGTCCAAATGAAATCAGGATAAAATGTCTGGGTAAGGAGCCCAGGTAAAAAGTCCAGAATTATTTGAAATTCAAAATGATTCTATCAAAAAATATATTTCCAATAATATTTTCCTCGACCCGACCCAAAATTCCTGACTAGTTCCGACTTGTCTTGTCCTGACTTTTACCGACTTTTCCCGACTTGTCCCGGATTGTCCGAACTTGTCCCGACTTGTACCGACTTGTCCCGACTTGTCCCGACTTGTCCCAACTTGTCCCGACTTGTCCCGAGTTGTTTCGACTTGTTCTGACTTGTCACGACTTGTCCCGACATGTCCCGATTTGTTTCGACTAATCCCGACTTGTCCTGACTTGTCCTGACTTGTCCCGACTTGTATCGACTTGTCCCGACTTGTTCCGACTTGTCCTGAGTTGTACCGACTTGTCCCGACTTGTACCGACTTGTCCCGAATTGTCCAAACTTGTCCCGACTTGTACCGACTTGTCCAGACTTGTCCTGAATTGTCCCGTCTTGTCCTGACTAGTTCCGACTTGTCCTGACTTGTCCCGACTTGTCCTGACTTGTACCGACTTGTCCCGACTTGTTCCAGATTGTCCAAACTTGTCCCAACTTGTACCGACTTGTACCGACTTTTCTTGACTTGTCCCGGATTGTCCGAACTTGTCCCGACTTGTACCGACTTGTCCCGAATTGTCCCAACTTGTTCCGACTTATTCCGACTTGTCCTGACTTGTCCCGACTTGTCCCGACTTGTTCCGACTTATCCCGACTTGTCCCGACTTGTACCGACTTGTCCCGACTTGTACCGACTTGTCCCGAATTGTCCAAACTTGTCCCGACTTGTGCCGACTTGTCCAGAGTTGTCCAGAATTGTACCGACTTGTTTCGACTTGTCTCGACTTGTCTTGACTTGTGCCGACTTGTCCTGACTTGTCCCGACTTGTCCTGACTTGTACCGACTTGTCCCGACTTGTCCCGGATTGTCCCTACTTGTCTTGACTTGTGCCGACTTGTACCGTCATGTTCTGACTTGTCCTGACTTGTTCCGACTTGTTCCGACTTGTCCCGACTTGTCTTGACTTGTACCAACTTGTCCCGACTTGTTCTGACTTGTCACGTCTTGTCCTGACTTGTCCCGACTTGTCCTGACTTGTACCGATTTGTCCCGACTTGTCCCGGATAGTCCATACTTGTCCCGACTTGTACCGACTTGTACCGACTTTTCCCGTCTTGTCCCGGATTGTCCGAACTTGTCCCGACTTGTCCCGACTTGTCCCAACTTGTCCCGACTTGTCCCGAGTTGTTTCGACTTGTTCTGACTTGTCACGACTTGTCCCGACATGTCCCGATTTGTTTCGACTAATCCCGATTTGTCCTGACTTGTCCTGACTTGTCCCGACTTGTCCCGACTTGTCCCGACTTGTTCCGACTTGTCCTGAGTTGTACCGACTTGTCCCGACTTGTACCGACTTGTCCCGAATTGTCCAAACTTGTCCCGACTTGTACCGACTTGTCCAGACTTGTCCTGAATTGTCCCGTCTTGTCCTGACTAGTTCCGACTTGTCCTGACTTGTCCCGACTTGTCCTGACTTGTACCGACTTGTCCCGACTTGTCCCAGATTGTCCAAACTTGTCCCGACTTGTACCGACTTGTACCGACTTTTCTTGACTTGTCCCGGATTGTCCGAACTTGTCCCGACTTGTACCGACTTGTCCCGAATTGTCCCAACTTGTTCCGACTTATTCCGACTTGTCCTGACTTGTCCCGACTTGTCCCGACTTGTTCCGACTTGTCCCGACTTGTCCTGACTTGTACCGACTTGTCCCGACTTGTACCGACTTGTCCCGAATTGTCCAAACTTGTCCCGACTTGTGCCGACTTGTCCAGAGTTGTCCAGAATTGTACCGAATTGTTTCGACTTGTCTCGACTTGTCTTGACTTGTGCCGACTTGTCCTGACTTGTCCCGACTTGTCCTGACTTGTACCGACTTATCCCGACTTGTCTTGGATTGTCCGAACTTGTCCCGACTTGTACCGACTTGTCCCGACTTGTCCCAACTTGTTCCGACTTATTCCGACTTGTCCTGACTTGTCCCGACTTGTCCCGACTTGTTCCGACTTGTACCGACTTGTACCGACTTGTCCCGACTTGTACCGACTTGTCCCGACTTGTCCCGACTTGTACCGACTTGTTCCGACTTGTACCGACTTGTCCCGACTTGTACCGACTTGTCCCGAATTGTCCAAACTTGTCCCGACTTGTGCCGACTTGTCCAGAGTTGACCTGAATTGTACCGACTTGTTTCGACTTGTCTCGAATTGTCTTGACTTGTGCCGACTTGTACCGACTTGTCCTGACTTGACCCGATTTGTACCGACTTGTCCCGACTTGTCCCGACTTGTAATGACTTGTCAAGACTTGTCCTGACTTGGCCTGACTTGTTCCTACTTGTCCCGTTTTGTCTTGACTTGTACCGACTTGTCCCGACTTGTACCTACTTGTCCCGACTTGTCCCGTTTTGTCCAGACTTGTCCCGACTTGTACCGACTTGTCCCGACTTGTTTCGACTTGTCCCGACTTGTCTTGACTTGTGCCGACTTGTACCGACTTGTCCTGACTTGTCCCGACTTGTACCGACTTGTCCCGACTTGTCCCGACTTGTAATGACTCGTCAAGACTTGGCCTGACTTGGCCTGACTTGTTCCTACTTGTCCCGTTTTGTCTTGACTTGTACCGACTTGTCCCGACTTGTACCGACTTGTCCCGACTTGTCCCAACTTGTTCCGACTTGTCCCGACTTGTACCGACTTGTCCCGACTTGTACCGAATTGTCCCGAATTGTCCAAACTTGTCCCGACTTGTGCCGACTTGTCCAGGTTTGTCCAAACTTGTTCCGACTTGTACCAACTTATCCCGACTTGTCCCGACTTGTCCCGACTTGTCACGTCTTGTCCCGACTTGTTTCGACTTGTCCCAACTTGTCCCGACTTGTCTCGACTTGTCCCAACTTGTCCCAACTTGTCTTGACTTGTACCAACTTGTACCGACATGTTCTGACCTGTCCTGACTTGTTCCGACTTGTATTGACTTGTACCGACTTGTCCCGACTTGTTCCGACTTGTTCCGACTTGTACCGACTTGTTCCGACTTGTCCCGACTTGTCCCGACTTGTACCGACTTGTCCAGACTTGTTCTGACTTGTCACGTCTTGTCCTGACTTGTCCCGACATGACCTGACTAGTCCCGACTTGTCCTGACTTGTACCGACTTGTCCCGACTTGTCCCGACTTGTCCCGACTTGTCCCGACTTGTCCCGACTTGTCCCGGATTGTCCAAACTTGTCCCGACTTGTACCGACTTGTCCCGACTTGTCTTGACTTGTCCCGACTTGTCCCGACTTGTCCCGACTTGTCTCGACTTGTCCCAACTTGTTCCAATTTGTCTTGACTTGTACCGACTTGTCCCGACTTGTACCGACATGTTCTGACTTGTCCTGACTTGTTCCGACTTGATCCGACTTGTCTTGACTTGTACCAACTTGTCCCGACTTGTTCTGACTTGTCACGTCTTGTCCCGACTAGTCCCGACTTGTCCCGACTTGTACGGACTTGTCCAGACTTGTCCAGACTTGTCCCGACTTGTCCTAACTTGTCTCGACTTGTCACATTTGTTATGGTTCATAATATTTGTTGGATTGACAAAAAATCTGAAAGCTCGTTTCCCGACCCGACCCGACCCGACATAATTACGAATAGAGTCCAAGACGATAAGATGAATATTAGTGCCATAACATTGACTCGATTTGACCATGTGAAGTGAATATTTTTTTTCAGAAAAAATAAATTCAATTTCTTGCCGTTATGAAAAATTTTGGCGAGATGATTCAATACCAAAATATTCAGAAATGGACTGACTTCAATATTTTTTGAAATTTTTCATAATTGAATTTTTGCTGAAATATTTGAAACAAATATTAATATCTTTGTTTTTTTTTTGTAGTTATAATTTTTTTCCATAAAATACTTCAAAGAATTCTAAATAAAATTCCAAGAAGAAAGTCTGAGTAAAGATGTCCAAGTGGAATATCCGTGTGAAATGTCCAAATGAAATCAGGATAAAATGTCTGGGTAAGGAGCCCAGGTAAAAAGTCCAGAATTATTTGAAATTCAAAATGATTCTATCAAAAAATATATTTCCAATAATATTTTCCTCGACCCGACCCAAAATTCCTGACTAGTTCCGACTTGTCTTGTCCTGACTTTTCCCGGATTGTCCAAACTTGTCCTGAATAGTCCCGACTTGTCCCGATTTGTCCCGTCTTGTCCAGACTTGTTCTGACTTGTTACGTCTTGTCCCGAATTGTCTCGACTTGTTCCGACTTGTCCCGACTTGTCATGGCTTGTCTCGACTTGTCTCAACTTGTCCCAACTTGTCTTGACTTGTACCAACTTGGACCGACATGTTCTGACTTTTCCTGACTTGTTCCGACTTGTCTTGACTTGTACCAACTTGTCCTGACTTGTTCTGATTTTTCACGTATTGTCCCGACTTGTCCCGACTTGTCCCGACTTGTCCTGACTTGTCCCGACTTGTCCTAACTTGTACCGACTCGTCCCGACTTATCCAGGTCTGTCCAAACTTGTTCCGACTGGTACCGACTTATCCCGACTTGACCCGACTTGTCCCAACTTGTCTGACTTGTCCCGAGTTGTCCCGACTTGTTCTGACCTGTCACGACTTGTCCCGACATGTCCCGACTTGTTTCGACCTATCATGACTTGTCCTGACTTGTCCTGACTTGTCTCGACTTGTCCCGACTTGTCCCGACTTGTTCCGACTTGTCCTGACTTGTACCGACTTGTCCCGACTTGTACCGACTTGTCCCGAATTGTCCAAACTTGTCCCGACTTTTACCGACTTGTTCAGACTTGTCCTGAATTGTCCCGTCTTGTCCTGACTTGTTCCGACTTGTCCTGACTTGTCCCGACTTGTCCTGACTTGTACCGACTTGTTCCGACTTGTTTCAGATTGTCCAACTTTGTTCCGACTTGTACCGACTTGTACCGACTTTTCCCGACTTGTCCCGGATTGTCCGAACTTGTCCCGACTTGTACCGACTTGTACCGACTTGTCCCGACTTGTCCCAACTTGTCCCGGATTGTCCAAACTTGTCCCGACTTGTAATGACTTGTCAAGACTTGTCCTGACTTGACCCGACTTGTTCCTACTTGTCTCGACTTGTCTTAACTTGTACAGACTTGTCCCGACTTGTACCGACTTGTCCCGACTTGTCCTGACTTGTTCCTACTTGTCTCGACTTGTCTTGACTTGTACCGACTTGTCCCGACTTGAACCGACTTGTCCCGACTTGTTCTGACTTGTCCAAACTTGTCCCGACTTGTACCGACTTGTCCCGACTTGTCCAGACTTGTCCCGACTCGTCCCGACTTATCTTGACTTGTCCTGACTTGTTCCGACTTATCCCGACTTGCCCTGACTTGTCCAGACTTGTTTCGACTTATCCCGACTAGTCCCGACTTGTACCGACTTGTCTCGAATTGTCCAAACATGTCCCGACTTGTTCCGACTTGTCCAGACTTGTCCCGAATTGTCCCGTCTTGTCCTGACTTGTACCGACTTGTCCCGACTTGTCCCGACTTGTCCCGACTTGTTCCAACTTGTCCTGACTTGTACCGACTTGTCTTGACTTGTCCCGACTTGTCCCGACTTGTCTCGACTTGTCCCAACTTGTCCCAATTTGTCTTGACTTGTGCCAACTTCTACCGACATGTTCTGACTTGTCCTGATTTGTTCCGACTTGTTCCGACTTGTCCTGACTTGTCTTGACTTATACCAACTTGTCCCGACTTGTTCTGACTTGTCACGTCTTGTCCCGACTTGTCCCGACTTGTCCCGACTTGTATGGACTTGTCCCTACTTGTCCAGACTTGTCCCGACTTGTCCTATTTTGTCCCGACTTGTCACATTTGTTATGGTTCATAATATTTGTTGGATTGACAAAAAATCTGAAAGCTCATTTCCCGACCCGACCCGACCTGACATAATTACGAATAGAGTCCAAGACGATAAGATGAATATTAGTGCCATAACATTGACTCGATTTGCCCATGTGAAGTGAATATTTTTTTTCAGAAAAAAAAAATTAATTTCTTGTTGTTATGAAAAATTTTGGCGAGATGATTCGATACCAAAATATTCAGAAATGGACTGACTTCAATATTTTTTGAAATTTTTTTATAATTGAATTTTTGCCGAAATATTCGAAACAAATATTAAAATCTTTGTTTTTTTTTGTAGTTTTCATTTTTTTCCACAAAATACTTCAAATGATTCTAAATAAAATTCCAAGAAGAAAGTCTGAGTGAAGATGTCCAGGTGGAATATCCGTGTGAAATGTCCAAATGAAATCAGGATAAAATGTCTGGGTAAGGAGCCCAGGTAAAAAGTCCAGAATTATTTGAAATTCAAAATGATTCTATCAAAAAAGATATTTCCATTAATATTTTCCTCGACCCGACCCAAAATTCCTGACTAGTTCCGACTTGTCTTGTCCTGACTTTTCCTGGATTGTCCAAACTTGTCCTGAATAGTCCCGACTTGTCCCGTCTTGTCCAGACTTGTTCTGACTTGTCACGTCTTGTCCCGACTTGTCTCGACTTGTCCCGACTTGTCCCGACTTGTCCCGGCTTGTCTCGACTTGTCCCAACTTGTTCCAACTTGTCTTGACTTGTACCAACTTGTACCGACATGTTCTGACTTTTCCTGACTTGTTCCGACTTGTCTTGACTTGTACCAACTTGTCCTGACTTGTTCTGACTTGTCACGTATTGTCCCGACTTGTCCCGACTTGTCCTGACTTGTCCCGACTTGTCCTGACTTTCACCGACTCGTCCCGACTTATCCAGGTTTGTCCAAACTTGTTCCGACTGGTACTGACTTATCCCGACTTGTCCCGACTTGTTCCGACTTGTCCCAACTTGTCCCGACTTGTCCCGAGTTGTCCCGACTTGTTCTGACTTGTCACGACTTGTCCCGACATGTCCCGACTTGTTTCGACTTATCCCGACTTGTCCTGACTTGTCCTGACTTGTCCCGACTTGTCCCGACTTGTCCCGAATTGTCCAAACTTGTCCCGAGTTTTACCGACTTGTTCAGACTCGTCCTGAATTGTCCCGTCTTGTCCTGACTTGTTCCGACTTGTCCTGACTTGTCCCGACTTGTCCTGACTTGTACCGATTTGTCCCGACTTGTCCCGGATAGTCCATACTTGTCCCGACTTGTACCGACTTGTACCGACTTTTCCCGTCTTGTCCCGGATTGTCCGAACTTGTCCCGACTTGTCCTGACTTGTCCCAAATTGTCCGGACTTGTCCCGAGTTGTTTCGACTTGTTCTGACTTGTCACGACTTGTCCCGACATGTCCCGATTTGTTTCGACTAATCCCGACTTGTCCTGACTTGTCCTGACTTGTCCCGACTTGTCCCGACTTGTTCCGACTTGTTCCGACTTGTCCTGAGTTGTACCGACTTGTCCCGACTTGTACCGACTTGTCCCGAATTGTCCAAACTTGTACCGACTTGTCCCGACTTGTCCCAGATTGTCCAAACTTGTCCCGACTTGTACCGACTTGTACCGACTTTTCTTGACTTGTCCCGGATTGTCCGAACTTGTCCCGACTTGTACCGACTTGTCCCGAATTGTCCCGACTTGTCCCGACTTGTTCCGACTTGTCCCGACTTGTCCTGACTTGTACCGACTTGTCCCGACTTGTACCGACTTGTCCCGAATTGTCCAAACTTGTCCCGACTTGTGCCGACTTGTCCAGAGTTGTCCAGAATTGTACCGACTTGTTTCGACTTGTCTCGACTTGTCTTGACTGGTGCCGACTTGTCCTGACTTGTCCCGACTTGTCCCGGATTGTCCGAACTTGTCCCGACTTGTACCGACTTGTCCCGACTTGTCCCAACTTGTTCCGACTTATTCCGACTTGTCCTGACTTGTCCCGACTTGTCCCGACTTGTTCCGACTTGTACCGACTTGTACCGACTTGTCCCGACTTGTACCGACTTGTCCCGACTTGTCCCGACTTGTACCGACTTGTTCCGACTTGTACCGACTTGTCCCGACTTGTACCGACTTGTCCCGAATTGTCCAAACTTGTCCCGACTTGTGCCGACTTGTCCAGAGTTGTCCTGAATTGTACCGACTTGTTTCGACTTGTCTCGACTTGTCTTGACTTGTGCCGACTTGTACCGACTTGTCCTGACTTGTCCCGACTTGTACCGACTTGTCCCGACTTTTCCCGACTTGTAATGACTTGTCAAGACTTGTCCTGACTTGGCCTGACTTGTTCCTACTTGTCCCGTTTTGTCTTGATTTGTACCGACTTGTCCCGACTTGTACCTACTTGTCCCGACTTGTCCCGTTTTGTCCAGACTTGTCCCGACTTGTACCGACTTGTCCCGACTTGTTTCGACTAGTCCCGACTTGTCTTGACTTGTGCCGACTTGTACCGACTTGTCCTGACTTGTCCCGACTTGTACCGACTTGTACCGACTTGTCCCGACTTGTCCCGACTTGTAATGACTTGTCAAGACTTGTCCTGACTTGGCCTGACTTGTTCCTACTTGTCCCGTTTTGTCTTGACTTGTACCGTCTTGTCCCGACTTGTACCTACTTGTCCCGACTTGTCCCGTTTTGTCCAGACTTGTACCGACTTGTACCGACTTGTCCCGACTTGTTTCGACTTGTCCCGACTTGTCTTGACTTGTACCGACTTGTCCCGACTTGTACCGACTTGTCCCGACTTGTCCCAACTTGTTCCGACTTATTCTGACTTGTCCTGACTTGTCCCGACTTGTCCCGACTTGTTCCGACCTGTCCCGACTTGTACCGACTTGTCCCGACTTGTACCGACTTGTCCCGACTTGTCCCGACTTGTACCGACTTGTCCCGACTTGTACCGACTTGTCCCGACTTGTACCGAATTGTCCCGAATTGTCCAAACTTGTCCCGACTTGTGCCGACTTGTCCAGGTTTGTCCAAACTTGTTCCGACTTGTACCAACTTATCCCGACTTGTCCCGACTTGTCCCGACTTGTCCCGACTTGTCCCGACTTGTCCCGAGTTGTCCCAACTTGTTCCGACTTGTTTTGACTTGTACCGACTTGTCCCGACTTGTTCCGACTTGTCCTAACTTGTACCGACTTGTTCCGACTTGTCATGACTTGTACCGAAAGTCCCGACTTGTACCTACTTGTCCCGACTTGTCCTGTTTTGTCCAGACTTGTCTTGACTTGTACCGACTTGTACCGACTTGTCCCGACTTGTCCTGACTTGTCCCGACTTGTCCTAACTTGTACCGACTCGTCCCGACTTATCCAGGTCTGTCCAAACTTGTTCCGACTGGTACCGACTTATCCCGACTTGTCCCAACTTGTCTGACTTGTCCCGAGTTGTCCCGACTTGTTCTGACCTGTCACGACTTGTCCCGACATGTCCCGACTTGTTTCGACCTATCATGACTTGTCCTGACTTGTCCTGACTTGTCTCGACTTGTCCCGACTTGTCCCGACTTGTTCCGACTTGTCCTGACTTGTACCGACTTGTCCCGACTTGTACCGACTTGTCCCGAATTGTCCAAACTTGTCCCGACTTTTACCGACTTGTTCAGACTTGTCCTGAATTGTCCCGTCTTGTCCTGACTTGTTCCGACTTGTCCTGACTTGTCCCGACTTGTCCTGACTTGTACCGACTTGTTCCGACTTGTTTCAGATTGTCCAACTTTGTTCCGACTTGTACCGACTTGTACCGACTTTTCCCGACTTGTCCCGGATTGTCCGAACTTGTCCCGACTTGTACCGACTTGTACCGACTTGTCCCGACTTGTCCCAACTTGTCCCGGATTGTCCAAACTTGTCCCGACTTGTAATGACTTGTCAAGACTTGTCCTGACTTGACCCGACTTGTTCCTACTTGTCTCGACTTGTCTTAACTTGTACAGACTTGTCCCGACTTGTACCGACTTGTCCCGACTTGTCCTGACTTGTTCCTACTTGTCTCGACTTGTCTTGACTTGTACCGACTTGTCCCGACTTGAACCGACTTGTCCCGACTTGTTCTGACTTGTCCAAACTTGTCCCGACTTGTACCGACTTGTCCCGACTTGTCCAGACTTGTCCCGACTCGTCCCGACTTATCTTGACTTGTCCTGACTTGTTCCGACTTATCCCGACTTGCCCTGACTTGTCCAGACTTGTTTCGACTTATCCCGACTAGTCCCGACTTGTACCGACTTGTCTCGAATTGTCCAAACATGTCCCGACTTGTTCCGACTTGTCCAGACTTGTCCCGAATTGTCCCGTCTTGTCCTGACTTGTACCGACTTGTCCCGACTTGTCCCGACTTGTCCCGACTTGTTCCAACTTGTCCTGACTTGTACCGACTTGTCTTGACTTGTCCCGACTTGTCCCGACTTGTCTCGACTTGTCCCAACTTGTCCCAATTTGTCTTGACTTGTGCCAACTTCTACCGACATGTTCTGACTTGTCCTGATTTGTTCCGACTTGTTCCGACTTGTCCTGACTTGTCTTGACTTATACCAACTTGTCCCGACTTGTTCTGACTTGTCACGTCTTGTCCCGACTTGTCCCGACTTGTCCCGACTTGTATGGACTTGTCCCTACTTGTCCAGACTTGTCCCGACTTGTCCTATTTTGTCCCGACTTGTCACATTTGTTATGGTTCATAATATTTGTTGGATTGACAAAAAATCTGAAAGCTCATTTCCCGACCCGACCCGACCTGACATAATTACGAATAGAGTCCAAGACGATAAGATGAATATTAGTGCCATAACATTGACTCGATTTGCCCATGTGAAGTGAATATTTTTTTTCAGAAAAAAAAAATTAATTTCTTGTTGTTATGAAAAATTTTGGCGAGATGATTCGATACCAAAATATTCAGAAATGGACTGACTTCAATATTTTTTGAAATTTTTTTATAATTGAATTTTTGCCGAAATATTCGAAACAAATATTAAAATCTTTGTTTTTTTTTGTAGTTTTCATTTTTTTCCACAAAATACTTCAAATGATTCTAAATAAAATTCCAAGAAGAAAGTCTGAGTGAAGATGTCCAGGTGGAATATCCGTGTGAAATGTCCAAATGAAATCAGGATAAAATGTCTGGGTAAGGAGCCCAGGTAAAAAGTCCAGAATTATTTGAAATTCAAAATGATTCTATCAAAAAAGATATTTCCATTAATATTTTCCTCGACCCGACCCAAAATTCCTGACTAGTTCCGACTTGTCTTGTCCTGACTTTTCCTGGATTGTCCAAACTTGTCCTGAATAGTCCCGACTTGTCCCGTCTTGTCCAGACTTGTTCTGACTTGTCACGTCTTGTCCCGACTTGTCTCGACTTGTCCCGACTTGTCCCGACTTGTCCCGGCTTGTCTCGACTTGTCCCAACTTGTTCCAACTTGTCTTGACTTGTACCAACTTGTACCGACATGTTCTGACTTTTCCTGACTTGTTCCGACTTGTCTTGACTTGTACCAACTTGTCCTGACTTGTTCTGACTTGTCACGTATTGTCCCGACTTGTCCCGACTTGTCCTGACTTGTCCCGACTTGTCCTGACTTTCACCGACTCGTCCCGACTTATCCAGGTTTGTCCAAACTTGTTCCGACTGGTACTGACTTATCCCGACTTGTCCCGACTTGTTCCGACTTGTCCCAACTTGTCCCGACTTGTCCCGAGTTGTCCCGACTTGTTCTGACTTGTCACGACTTGTCCCGACATGTCCCGACTTGTTTCGACTTATCCCGACTTGTCCTGACTTGTCCTGACTTGTCCCGACTTGTCCCGACTTGTCCCGAATTGTCCAAACTTGTCCCGAGTTTTACCGACTTGTTCAGACTCGTCCTGAATTGTCCCGTCTTGTCCTGACTTGTTCCGACTTGTCCTGACTTGTCCCGACTTGTCCTGACTTGTACCGATTTGTCCCGACTTGTCCCGGATAGTCCATACTTGTCCCGACTTGTACCGACTTGTACCGACTTTTCCCGTCTTGTCCCGGATTGTCCGAACTTGTCCCGACTTGTCCTGACTTGTCCCAAATTGTCCGGACTTGTCCCGAGTTGTTTCGACTTGTTCTGACTTGTCACGACTTGTCCCGACATGTCCCGATTTGTTTCGACTAATCCCGACTTGTCCTGACTTGTCCTGACTTGTCCCGACTTGTCCCGACTTGTCCCGACTTGTTCCGACTTGTCCTGAGTTGTACCGACTTGTCCCGACTTGTACCGACTTGTCCCGAATTGTCCAAACTTGTCCCGACTTGTACCGACTTGTCCAGACTTGTCCTGAATTGTCCCGTCTTGTCCTGACTAGTTCCGACTTGTCCTGACTTGTCCCGACTTGTCCTGACTTGTACCGACTTGTCCCGACTTGTCCCAGATTGTCCAAACTTGTCCCGACTTGTACCGACTTGTACCGACTTTTCTTGACTTGTCCCGGATTGTCCGAACTTGTCCCGACTTGTACCGACTTGTCCCGAATTGTCCCGACTTGTTCCGACTTGTCCCGACTTGTCCTGACTTGTACCGACTTGTCCCGACTTGTACCGACTTGTCCCGAATTGTCCAAACTTGTCCCGACTTGTGCCGACTTGTCCAGAGTTGTCCAGAATTGTACCGACTTGTTTCGACTTGTCTCGACTTGTCTTGACTGGTGCCGACTTGTCCTGACTTGTCCCGACTTGTCCCGGATTGTCCGAACTTGTCCCGACTTGTACCGACTTGTCCCGACTTGTCCCAACTTGTTCCGACTTATTCCGACTTGTCCTGACTTGTCCCGACTTGTCCCGACTTGTTCCGACTTGTACCGACTTGTACCGACTTGTCCCGACTTGTACCGACTTGTCCCGACTTGTCCCGACTTGTACCGACTTGTTCCGACTTGTACCGACTTGTCCCGACTTGTACCGACTTGTCCCGAATTGTCCAAACTTGTCCCGACTTGTGCCGACTTGTCCAGAGTTGTCCTGAATTGTACCGACTTGTTTCGACTTGTCTCGACTTGTCTTGACTTGTGCCGACTTGTACCGACTTGTCCTGACTTGTCCCGACTTGTACCGACTTGTCCCGACTTTTCCCGACTTGTAATGACTTGTCAAGACTTGTCCTGACTTGGCCTGACTTGTTCCTACTTGTCCCGTTTTGTCTTGATTTGTACCGACTTGTCCCGACTTGTACCTACTTGTCCCGACTTGTCCCGTTTTGTCCAGACTTGTCCCGACTTGTACCGACTTGTCCCGACTTGTTTCGACTAGTCCCGACTTGTCTTGACTTGTGCCGACTTGTACCGACTTGTCCTGACTTGTCCCGACTTGTACCGACTTGTACCGACTTGTCCCGACTTGTCCCGACTTGTAATGACTTGTCAAGACTTGTCCTGACTTGGCCTGACTTGTTCCTACTTGTCCCGTTTTGTCTTGACTTGTACCGTCTTGTCCCGACTTGTACCTACTTGTCCCGACTTGTCCCGTTTTGTCCAGACTTGTACCGACTTGTACCGACTTGTCCCGACTTGTTTCGACTTGTCCCGACTTGTCTTGACTTGTACCGACTTGTCCCGACTTGTACCGACTTGTCCCGACTTGTCCCAACTTGTTCCGACTTATTCTGACTTGTCCTGACTTGTCCCGACTTGTCCCGACTTGTTCCGACCTGTCCCGACTTGTACCGACTTGTCCCGACTTGTACCGACTTGTCCCGACTTGTCCCGACTTGTACCGACTTGTCCCGACTTGTACCGACTTGTCCCGACTTGTACCGAATTGTCCCGAATTGTCCAAACTTGTCCCGACTTGTGCCGACTTGTCCAGGTTTGTCCAAACTTGTTCCGACTTGTACCAACTTATCCCGACTTGTCCCGACTTGTCCCGACTTGTCCCGACTTGTCCCGACTTGTCCCGAGTTGTCCCAACTTGTTCCGACTTGTTTTGACTTGTACCGACTTGTCCCGACTTGTTCCGACTTGTCCTAACTTGTACCGACTTGTTCCGACTTGTCATGACTTGTACCGAAAGTCCCGACTTGTACCTACTTGTCCCGACTTGTCCTGTTTTGTCCAGACTTGTCTTGACTTGTACCGACTTGTACCGACTTGTCCCGACTTGTCCCGACTTGTCCCGACTTGTCCCGACTTGTCCCGACTTGTCCCGGATTGCCCAAACTTGTCCCGACTTGTACCGACTTGTCCAGACTTGTCCAGACTTGTCCCATCTTGTTCCGACTTGTATTTACTTGTACCGACTTGTTCCGACTTGTTCCGACTTGTCCTGACTTGTACCGACTTGTCCCGACTTGTACCGACTTGTCCCGAATTGTCCAAACTTGTCCCGAGTTTTACCGACTTGTTCAGACTCGTCCTGAATTGTCCCGTCTTGTCCTGACTTGTTCCGACTTGTCCTGACTTGTCCCGACTTGTCCTGACTTGTACCGATTTTTCCCGACTTGTCCCGGATTGTCTATACTTGTCCTGACTTGTACCGACTTGTACCGACTTTTCCCGTCTTGTCCCGGATTGTCCGAACTTGTCCCGACTTGTCCCGAATTGTCCAAACTTGTCCCGACTTGTACCGACTTGTCCCGACTTGTCCCGGATTGTCCAAACTAGTCCCGACTTGTACCGGCTTGTCACGACTTGTCCCGACTTGTACCGACTTGTCCCGACTTGTCCCGACTTGTAATGACTTGTCAAGACTTGTCCTGACTTGGCCTGACTTGTTCCTACTTGTCCCGACTTGTCTTGACTTGTACCGACTTGTCCCGACTTGTACCTACTTGTCCCGACTTGTCCCGTTTTGTCCAGACTTGTCCCGACTTGTCCAAACTTTTCCCGACTCGTACCGACTTGTCCCGACTTGTCCCGACTTGTCCCGACTTGTTCTGACTTGTCACGTCTTGTCCCGACTTGTTTCGACTTGTCCCAACTTGTCCCGACTTGTCTCGACTTGTCCCAACTTGTCCTAACTTGTCTTGACTTGTACCAACTTGTACCGACATGTTCTGACCTGTCCTGACTTGTTCCGACTTGTATTGACTTGTACCGACTTGTCCCGACTTGTTCCGACTTGTTCCGACTTGTACCGACTTGTTCCGAATTGTCCCGACTTGTCCCGACTTGTACCGACTTGTCCAGACTTGTTCTGACTTGTCACGTCTTGTCCTGACTTGTCCCGACATGACCTGACTAGTCCCGACTTGTCCTGACTTGTACCGACTTGTCCCGACTTGTCCCGACTTGTCCTGACTTGTCCCGGATTGTCCAAACTTGTCCCGACTTGTACCGACTTGTCCCGACTTGTCTCGACTTGTCCCAACTTGTTCCAATTTGTCTTGACTTGTGCCAACTTGTACCGACATGTTCTGACTTGTCCTGACTTGTTCCGACTTGTTCCGACTTGTCTTGACTTGTACCAACTTGTCCCGACTTGTTCTGACTTGTCACGTCTTGTCCCGACTTGTCCCGACTTGTCCCGACTTGTTCTGACTTGTCCAAACTTGTCCCGACTTGTACCGACTTGTCCCGACTTGTCCAGACTTGTCCCGACTCGTCCCGACTTATCTTGACTTGTCCTGACTTGTTCCGACTTATCCCGACTTGCCCTGACTTGTCCAGACTTGTTTCGACTTATCCCGACTAGTCCCGACTTGTACCGTTTTGTCTCGAATTGTCCAAACTTGTCCCGACTTGTACCGACTTGTCCAGACTTGTCCCGAATTGTCCCGTCTTGTCCTGACTCTTACCGACTTGTCCCGACTTGTCCCGACTTGTCCCGACTTGTTCCAACTTGTCCTGACTTGTACCGACTTTTCTTGACTTGTCCCGACTTGTCCCGACTTGTCCCGACTTGTCTCGACTTGTCCCAACTTGTCCCAATTTGTCTTGACTTGTGCCAACTTGTACCGACATGTTCTGACTTGTCCTGATTTGTTCCGACTTGTTCCGACTTGTCCCGACTTGTCTTGACTTATACCAACTTGTCCCGACATGTTCTGACTTGTCACGTCTTGTCCCGACTTGTCCCGACTTGTCCCGACTTGTCCCGACTTGTCCCGACTTGTATGGACTTGTCCCTACTTGTCCAGACTTGTCCCGACTTGTCCTAACTTGTCCCGACTTGTACCGACTTGTACCGACTTGTACCGACTTGTACCGACTTTTTCCGACTTGTCCCGGATTGTCCGAACTTTTCCCGACTTGTTCCGACTTGTCCCGACTTGTCCCAACTTGTTCCGACTTATTCCAACTTGTCCTGACTTGTCCCGACTTGTCCCGACTTGTTCCGACTTGTCTTGACTTGTCCCGACTTGTCCCGACTTATCCCGACTTGTCCTGACTTGTCCAGACTTGTTTCGACTTATCCCGACTAGTCCCGACTTGTACCGACTTTTCTCGAATTGTCCAAACTTGTCCCGACTTGTACCGACTTGTCCCGACTTGTTCCGACTTGTCCTGACTTGTAATGACTTGTTCCGACTTGTACCGGCTTGTCCCGAATTGTCCAAACTTGTCCCGACTTGTACCGACTTGTACAGACTTGTCCTGAATTGTCCCGTCTTGTCCTGACTAGTTCCGACTTGTCCTGACTTGTCCCGACTTGTCCTGACTTGTACCGACTTGTCCCGACTTGTCCCGGATTGTCCAAACTTGTCCCGACTTGTACCGACTTGTACCGACTTGTACCGACTTTTTCCGACTTGTCCCGGATTGTCCGAACTTTTCCCGACTTGTTCCGACTTGTCCCGACTTGTCCCAACTTGTTCCGACTTATTCCAACTTGTCCTGACTTGTCCCGACTTGTCCCGACTTGTTCCGACTTGTCTTGACTTGTCCCGACTTGTCCCGACTTATTCCGACTTGTCCTGACTTGTCCAGACTTGTTTCGACTTATCCCGACTAGTCCCGACTTGTACCGACTTTTCTCGAATTGTCCAAACTTGTCCCGACTTGTACCGACTTGTCCCGACTTGTTCCGACTTGTCCTGACTTGTAATGACTTGTTCCGACTTGTACCGGCTTGTCCCGAATTGTCCAAACTTGTCCCGACTTGTACCGACTTGTACAGACTTGTCCTGAATTGTCCCGTCTTGTCCTGACTAGTTCCGACTTGTCCTGACTTGTCCCGACTTGTCCTGACTTGTACCGACTTGTCCCGACTTGTCCCGGATTGTCCAAACTTGTCCCGACTTGTACCGACTTGTACCGACTTGTACCGACTTGTACCGACTTTTTCCGACTTGTCCCGGATTGTCCGAACTTTTCCCGACTTGTTCCGACTTGTCCCGACTTGTCCCAACTTGTTCCGACTTATTCCAACTTGTCCTGACTTGTCCCGACTTGTCCCGACTTGTTCCGACTTGTCTTGACTTGTCCCGACTTGTCCCGACTTGTCCCGACTTGTCCCGACTTGTCTCGACTTGTCTCGACTTGTCCCAACTTGTTCCAATTTGTCTTGACTTGTGCCAACTTGTACGTACCGACATGTTCTGACTTGTCCTGACTTGTTCCGACTTGTTCCGACTTGTCTTGACTTGTACCAACTTGTCCCGACTTGTTCTGACTTGTCACGTCTTGTCCCGACTTGTCCCGACTTGTCCCGACTTGTACGGACTTGTCCAGACTTGTCCAGACTTGTTCTGACTTGTCACGTCTTGTCCTGACTTGTCCCGACATGACCTGACTAGTCCCGACTTGTCCTGACTTGTACCGACTTGTCCCGACTTGTCCCGACTTGTCCCGACTTGTCCCGACTTGTCCCGACTTGTCCCGACTTGTCCCGGATTGTCCAAACTTGTCCCGACTTGTACCGACTTGTCCCGACTTGTCTTGACTTGTCCCGACTTGTCCCGACTTGTCCCGACTTGTCTCGACTTGTCTCGACTTGTCCCAACTTGTTCCAATTTGTCTTGACTTGTGCCAACTTGTACCGACATGTTCTGACTTGTCCTGACTTGTTCCGACTTGTTCCGACTTGTCTTGACTTGTACCAACTTGTCCCGACTTGTTCTGACTTGTCACGTCTTGTCCCGACTTGTCCCGACTTGTCCCGACTTGTACGGACTTGTCCAGACTTGTCCAGACTTGTCCCGACTTGTCCTAACTTGTCTCGACTTGTCACATTTGTTATGGTTCATAATATTTGTTGGATTGACAAAAAATCTGAAAGCTCGTTTCCCGACCCGACCCGACCCGACATAATTACGAATAGAGTCCAAGACGATAAGATGAATATTAGTGCCATAACATTGACTCGATTTGACCATGTGAAGTGAATATTTTTTTTCAGAAAAAATAAATTTAATTTCTTGCCGTTATGAAAAATTTTAGCGAGATGATTCGATACCAAAATATTCAGAAATGGACTGACTTCAATATTTTTTGAAATTTTTCATAATTGAATTTTTGCTGAAATATTTGAAGCAAATAATAAAATCTTTGTTTTTTTTTTGTAGTTATAATTTTTTTCCACAAAATACTTCAAAGAATTCTAAATAAAATTCCTAGAAGAGAGTCTGAGTAAAGATGTCCAAGTGGAATATCCGTGTGAAATGTCCAAATGAAATCAGGATAAAATGTCTGGGTAAGGAGCCCAGGTAAAAAGTCCAGAATTATTTGAAATTCAAAATGATTCTATCAAAAAATATATTTCCAATAATATTTTCCTCGACCCGACCCAAAATTCCTGACTAGTTCCGACTTGTCTTGTCCTGACTTTTACCGACTTTTCCCGACTTGTCCCGGATTGTCCGAACTTGTCCCGACTTGTACCGACTTGTCCCGACTTGTCCCGACTTGTCCCAACTTGTCCCGACTTGTCCCGAGTTGTTTCGACTTGTTCTGACTTGTCACGACTTGTCCCGACATGTCCCGATTTGTTTCGACTAATCCCGACTTGTCCTGACTTGTCCTGACTTGTCCCGACTTGTATCGACTTGTCCCGACTTGTTCCGACTTGTCCTGAGTTGTACCGACTTGTCCCGACTTGTACCGACTTGTCCCGAATTGTCCAAACTTGTCCCGACTTGTACCGACTTGTCCAGACTTGTCCTGAATTGTCCCGTCTTGTCCTGACTAGTTCCGACTTGTCCTGACTTGTCCCGACTTGTCCTGACTTGTACCGACTTGTCCCGACTTGTTCCAGATTGTCCAAACTTGTCCCAACTTGTACCGACTTGTACCGACTTTTCTTGACTTGTCCCGGATTGTCCGAACTTGTCCCGACTTGTACCGACTTGTCCCGAATTGTCCCAACTTGTTCCGACTTATTCCGACTTGTCCTGACTTGTCCCGACTTGTCCCGACTTGTTCCGACTTATCCCGACTTGTCCCGACTTGTACCGACTTGTCCCGACTTGTACCGACTTGTCCCGAATTGTCCAAACTTGTCCCGACTTGTGCCGACTTGTCCAGAGTTGTCCAGAATTGTACCGACTTGTTTCGACTTGTCTCGACTTGTCTTGACTTGTGCCGACTTGTCCTGACTTGTCCCGACTTGTCCTGACTTGTACCGACTTGTCCCGACTTGTCCCGGATTGTCCCTACTTGTCTTGACTTGTGCCGACTTGTACCGTCATGTTCTGACTTGTCCTGACTTGTTCCGACTTGTTCCGACTTGTCCCGACTTGTCTTGACTTGTACCAACTTGTCCCGACTTGTTCTGACTTGTCACGTCTTGTCCTGACTTGTCCCGACTTGTCCTGACTTGTACCGATTTGTCCCGACTTGTCCCGGATAGTCCATACTTGTCCCGACTTGTACCGACTTGTACCGACTTTTCCCGTCTTGTCCCGGATTGTCCGAACTTGTCCCGACTTGTCCCGACTTGTCCCAACTTGTCCCGACTTGTCCCGAGTTGTTTCGACTTGTTCTGACTTGTCACGACTTGTCCCGACATGTCCCGATTTGTTTCGACTAATCCCGATTTGTCCTGACTTGTCCTGACTTGTCCCGACTTGTCCCGACTTGTCCCGACTTGTTCCGACTTGTCCTGAGTTGTACCGACTTGTCCCGACTTGTACCGACTTGTCCCGAATTGTCCAAACTTGTCCCGACTTGTACCGACTTGTCCAGACTTGTCCTGAATTGTCCCGTCTTGTCCTGACTAGTTCCGACTTGTCCTGACTTGTCCCGACTTGTCCTGACTTGTACCGACTTGTCCCGACTTGTCCCAGATTGTCCAAACTTGTCCCGACTTGTACCGACTTGTACCGACTTTTCTTGACTTGTCCCGGATTGTCCGAACTTGTCCCGACTTGTACCGACTTGTCCCGAATTGTCCCAACTTGTTCCGACTTATTCCGACTTGTCCTGACTTGTCCCGACTTGTCCCGACTTGTTCCGACTTGTCCCGACTTGTCCTGACTTGTACCGACTTGTCCCGACTTGTACCGACTTGTCCCGAATTGTCCAAACTTGTCCCGACTTGTGCCGACTTGTCCAGAGTTGTCCAGAATTGTACCGAATTGTTTCGACTTGTCTCGACTTGTCTTGACTTGTGCCGACTTGTCCTGACTTGTCCCGACTTGTCCTGACTTGTACCGACTTATCCCGACTTGTCTTGGATTGTCCGAACTTGTCCCGACTTGTACCGACTTGTCCCGACTTGTCCCAACTTGTTCCGACTTATTCCGACTTGTCCTGACTTGTCCCGACTTGTCCCGACTTGTTCCGACTTGTACCGACTTGTACCGACTTGTCCCGACTTGTACCGACTTGTCCCGACTTGTCCCGACTTGTACCGACTTGTTCCGACTTGTACCGACTTGTCCCGACTTGTACCGACTTGTCCCGAATTGTCCAAACTTGTCCCGACTTGTGCCGACTTGTCCAGAGTTGTCCTGAATTGTACCGACTTGTTTCGACTTGTCTCGAATTGTCTTGACTTGTGCCGACTTGTACCGACTTGTCCTGACTTGACCCGATTTGTACCGACTTGTCCCGACTTGTCCCGACTTGTAATGACTTGTCAAGACTTGTCCTGACTTGGCCTGACTTGTTCCTACTTGTCCCGTTTTGTCTTGACTTGTACCGACTTGTCCCGACTTGTACCTACTTGTCCCGACTTGTCCCGTTTTGTCCAGACTTGTCCCGACTTGTACCGACTTGTCCCGACTTGTTTCGACTTGTCCCGACTTGTCTTGACTTGTGCCGACTTGTACCGACTTGTCCTGACTTGTCCCGACTTGTACCGACTTGTCCCGACTTGTCCCGACTTGTAATGACTCGTCAAGACTTGGCCTGACTTGGCCTGACTTGTTCCTACTTGTCCCGTTTTGTCTTGACTTGTACCGACTTGTCCCGACTTGTACCGACTTGTCCCGACTTGTCCCAACTTGTTCCGACTTGTCCCGACTTGTACCGACTTGTCCCGACTTGTACCGAATTGTCCCGAATTGTCCAAACTTGTCCCGACTTGTGCCGACTTGTCTAGGTTTGTCCAAACTTGTTCCGACTTGTACCAACTTATCCCGACTTGTCCCGACTTGTCCCGACTTGTCACGTCTTGTCCCGACTTGTTTCGACTTGTCCCAACTTGTCCCGACTTGTCTCGACTTGTCCCAACTTGTCCCAACTTGTCTTGACTTGTACCAACTTGTACCGACATGTTCTGACCTGTCCTGACTTGTTCCGACTTGTATTGACTTGTACCGACTTGTCCCGACTTGTTCCGACTTGTTCCGACTTGTACCGACTTGTTCCGACTTGTCCCGACTTGTCCCGACTTGTACCGACTTGTCCAGACTTGTTCTGACTTGTCACGTCTTGTCCTGACTTGTCCCGACATGACCTGACTAGTCCCGACTTGTCCTGACTTGTACCGACTTGTCCCGACTTGTCCCGACTTGTCCCGACTTGTCCCGACTTGTCCCGACTTGTCCCGGATTGTCCAAACTTGTCCCGACTTGTACCGACTTGTCCCGACTTGTCTTGACTTGTCCCGACTTGTCCCGACTTGTCCCGACTTGTCTCGACTTGTCCCAACTTGTTCCAATTTGTCTTGACTTGTACCGACTTGTCCCGACTTGTACCGACATGTTCTGACTTGTCCTGACTTGTTCCGACTTGATCCGACTTGTCTTGACTTGTACCAACTTGTCCCGACTTGTTCTGACTTGTCACGTCTTGTCCCGACTTGTCCCGACTTGTCCCGACTTGTACGGACTTGTCCAGACTTGTCCAGACTTGTCCCGACTTGTCCTAACTTGTCTCGACTTGTCACATTTGTTATGGTTCATAATATTTGTTGGATTGACAAAAAATCTGAAAGCTCGTTTCCCGACCCGACCCGACCCGACATAATTACGAATAGAGTCCAAGACGATAAGATGAATATTAGTGCCATAACATTGACTCGATTTGACCATGTGAAGTGAATATTTTTTTTCAGAAAAAATAAATTCAATTTCTTGCCGTTATGAAAAATTTTGGCGAGATGATTCAATACCAAAATATTCAGAAATGGACTGACTTCAATATTTTTTGAAATTTTTCATAATTGAATTTTTGCTGAAATATTTGAAACAAATATTAATATCTTTGTTTTTTTTTTGTAGTTATAATTTTTTTCCACAAAATACTTCAAAGAATTCTAAATAAAATTCCAAGAAGAAAGTCTGAGTAAAGATGTCCAAGTGGAATATCCGTGTGAAATGTCCAAATGAAATCAGGATAAAATGTCTGGGTAAGGAGCCCAGGTAAAAAGTCCAGAATTATTTGAAATTCAAAATGATTCTATCAAAAAATATATTTCCAATAATATTTTCCTCGACCCGACCCAAAATTCCTGACTAGTTCCGACTTGTCTTGTCCTGACTTTTCCCGGATTGTCCAAACTTGTCCTGAATAGTCCCGACTTGTCCCGATTTGTCCCGTCTTGTCCAGACTTGTTCTGACTTGTTACGTCTTGTCCCGAATTGTCTCGACTTGTTCCGACTTGTCCCGACTTGTCATGGCTTGTCTCGACTTGTCTCAACTTGTCCCAACTTGTCTTGACTTGTACCAACTTGGACCGACATGTTCTGACTTTTCCTGACTTGTTCCGACTTGTCTTGACTTGTACCAACTTGTCCTGACTTGTTCTGATTTTTCACGTATTGTCCCGACTTGTCCCGACTTGTCCCGACTTGTCCTGACTTGTCCCGACTTGTCCTAACTTGTACCGACTCGTCCCGACTTATCCAGGTCTGTCCAAACTTGTTCCGACTGGTACCGACTTATCCCGACTTGACCCGACTTGTCCCAACTTGTCTGACTTGTCCCGAGTTGTCCCGACTTGTTCTGACCTGTCACGACTTGTCCCGACATGTCCCGACTTGTTTCGACCTATCATGACTTGTCCTGACTTGTCCTGACTTGTCTCGACTTGTCCCGACTTGTCCCGACTTGTTCCGACTTGTCCTGACTTGTACCGACTTGTCCCGACTTGTACCGACTTGTCCCGAATTGTCCAAACTTGTCCCGACTTTTACCGACTTGTTCAGACTTGTCCTGAATTGTCCCGTCTTGTCCTGACTTGTTCCGACTTGTCCTGACTTGTCCCGACTTGTCCTGACTTGTACCGACTTGTTCCGACTTGTTTCAGATTGTCCAACTTTGTTCCGACTTGTACCGACTTGTACCGACTTTTCCCGACTTGTCCCGGATTGTCCGAACTTGTCCCGACTTGTACCGACTTGTACCGACTTGTCCCGACTTGTCCCAACTTGTCCCGGATTGTCCAAACTTGTCCCGACTTGTAATGACTTGTCAAGACTTGTCCTGACTTGACCCGACTTGTTCCTACTTGTCTCGACTTGTCTTAACTTGTACAGACTTGTCCCGACTTGTACCGACTTGTCCCGACTTGTCCTGACTTGTTCCTACTTGTCTCGACTTGTCTTGACTTGTACCGACTTGTCCCGACTTGAACCGACTTGTCCCGACTTGTTCTGACTTGTCCAAACTTGTCCCGACTTGTACCGACTTGTCCCGACTTGTCCAGACTTGTCCCGACTCGTCCCGACTTATCTTGACTTGTCCTGACTTGTTCCGACTTATCCCGACTTGCCCTGACTTGTCCAGACTTGTTTCGACTTATCCCGACTAGTCCCGACTTGTACCGACTTGTCTCGAATTGTCCAAACATGTCCCGACTTGTTCCGACTTGTCCAGACTTGTCCCGAATTGTCCCGTCTTGTCCTGACTTGTACCGACTTGTCCCGACTTGTCCCGACTTGTCCCGACTTGTTCCAACTTGTCCTGACTTGTACCGACTTGTCTTGACTTGTCCCGACTTGTCCCGACTTGTCTCGACTTGTCCCAACTTGTCCCAATTTGTCTTGACTTGTGCCAACTTCTACCGACATGTTCTGACTTGTCCTGATTTGTTCCGACTTGTTCCGACTTGTCCTGACTTGTCTTGACTTATACCAACTTGTCCCGACTTGTTCTGACTTGTCACGTCTTGTCCCGACTTGTCCCGACTTGTCCCGACTTGTATGGACTTGTCCCTACTTGTCCAGACTTGTCCCGACTTGTCCTATTTTGTCCCGACTTGTCACATTTGTTATGGTTCATAATATTTGTTGGATTGACAAAAAATCTGAAAGCTCATTTCCCGACCCGACCCGACCTGACATAATTACGAATAGAGTCCAAGACGATAAGATGAATATTAGTGCCATAACATTGACTCGATTTGCCCATGTGAAGTGAATATTTTTTTTCAGAAAAAAAAAATTAATTTCTTGTTGTTATGAAAAATTTTGGCGAGATGATTCGATACCAAAATATTCAGAAATGGACTGACTTCAATATTTTTTGAAATTTTTTTATAATTGAATTTTTGCCGAAATATTCGAAACAAATATTAAAATCTTTGTTTTTTTTTGTAGTTTTCATTTTTTTCCACAAAATACTTCAAATGATTCTAAATAAAATTCCAAGAAGAAAGTCTGAGTGAAGATGTCCAGGTGGAATATCCGTGTGAAATGTCCAAATGAAATCAGGATAAAATGTCTGGGTAAGGAGCCCAGGTAAAAAGTCCAGAATTATTTGAAATTCAAAATGATTCTATCAAAAAAGATATTTCCATTAATATTTTCCTCGACCCGACCCAAAATTCCTGACTAGTTCCGACTTGTCTTGTCCTGACTTTTCCTGGATTGTCCAAACTTGTCCTGAATAGTCCCGACTTGTCCCGTCTTGTCCAGACTTGTTCTGACTTGTCACGTCTTGTCCCGACTTGTCTCGACTTGTCCCGACTTGTCCCGACTTGTCCCGGCTTGTCTCGACTTGTCCCAACTTGTTCCAACTTGTCTTGACTTGTACCAACTTGTACCGACATGTTCTGACTTTTCCTGACTTGTTCCGACTTGTCTTGACTTGTACCAACTTGTCCTGACTTGTTCTGACTTGTCACGTATTGTCCCGACTTGTCCCGACTTGTCCTGACTTGTCCCGACTTGTCCTGACTTTCACCGACTCGTCCCGACTTATCCAGGTTTGTCCAAACTTGTTCCGACTGGTACTGACTTATCCCGACTTGTCCCGACTTGTTCCGACTTGTCCCAACTTGTCCCGACTTGTCCCGAGTTGTCCCGACTTGTTCTGACTTGTCACGACTTGTCCCGACATGTCCCGACTTGTTTCGACTTATCCCGACTTGTCCTGACTTGTCCTGACTTGTCCCGACTTGTCCCGACTTGTCCCGAATTGTCCAAACTTGTCCCGAGTTTTACCGACTTGTTCAGACTCGTCCTGAATTGTCCCGTCTTGTCCTGACTTGTTCCGACTTGTCCTGACTTGTCCCGACTTGTCCTGACTTGTACCGATTTGTCCCGACTTGTCCCGGATAGTCCATACTTGTCCCGACTTGTACCGACTTGTACCGACTTTTCCCGTCTTGTCCCGGATTGTCCGAACTTGTCCCGACTTGTCCTGACTTGTCCCAAATTGTCCGGACTTGTCCCGAGTTGTTTCGACTTGTTCTGACTTGTCACGACTTGTCCCGACATGTCCCGATTTGTTTCGACTAATCCCGACTTGTCCTGACTTGTCCTGACTTGTCCCGACTTGTCCCGACTTGTCCCGACTTGTTCCGACTTGTCCTGAGTTGTACCGACTTGTCCCGACTTGTACCGACTTGTCCCGAATTGTCCAAACTTGTCCCGACTTGTACCGACTTGTCCAGACTTGTCCTGAATTGTCCCGTCTTGTCCTGACTAGTTCCGACTTGTCCTGACTTGTCCCGACTTGTCCTGACTTGTACCGACTTGTCCCGACTTGTCCCAGATTGTCCAAACTTGTCCCGACTTGTACCGACTTGTACCGACTTTTCTTGACTTGTCCCGGATTGTCCGAACTTGTCCCGACTTGTACCGACTTGTCCCGAATTGTCCCGACTTGTTCCGACTTGTCCCGACTTGTCCTGACTTGTACCGACTTGTCCCGACTTGTACCGACTTGTCCCGAATTGTCCAAACTTGTCCCGACTTGTGCCGACTTGTCCAGAGTTGTCCAGAATTGTACCGACTTGTTTCGACTTGTCTCGACTTGTCTTGACTGGTGCCGACTTGTCCTGACTTGTCCCGACTTGTCCCGGATTGTCCGAACTTGTCCCGACTTGTACCGACTTGTCCCGACTTGTCCCAACTTGTTCCGACTTATTCCGACTTGTCCTGACTTGTCCCGACTTGTCCCGACTTGTTCCGACTTGTACCGACTTGTACCGACTTGTCCCGACTTGTACCGACTTGTCCCGACTTGTCCCGACTTGTACCGACTTGTTCCGACTTGTACCGACTTGTCCCGACTTGTACCGACTTGTCCCGAATTGTCCAAACTTGTCCCGACTTGTGCCGACTTGTCCAGAGTTGTCCTGAATTGTACCGACTTGTTTCGACTTGTCTCGACTTGTCTTGACTTGTGCCGACTTGTACCGACTTGTCCTGACTTGTCCCGACTTGTACCGACTTGTCCCGACTTTTCCCGACTTGTAATGACTTGTCAAGACTTGTCCTGACTTGGCCTGACTTGTTCCTACTTGTCCCGTTTTGTCTTGATTTGTACCGACTTGTCCCGACTTGTACCTACTTGTCCCGACTTGTCCCGTTTTGTCCAGACTTGTCCCGACTTGTACCGACTTGTCCCGACTTGTTTCGACTAGTCCCGACTTGTCTTGACTTGTGCCGACTTGTACCGACTTGTCCTGACTTGTCCCGACTTGTACCGACTTGTACCGACTTGTCCCGACTTGTCCCGACTTGTAATGACTTGTCAAGACTTGTCCTGACTTGGCCTGACTTGTTCCTACTTGTCCCGTTTTGTCTTGACTTGTACCGTCTTGTCCCGACTTGTACCTACTTGTCCCGACTTGTCCCGTTTTGTCCAGACTTGTACCGACTTGTACCGACTTGTCCCGACTTGTTTCGACTTGTCCCGACTTGTCTTGACTTGTACCGACTTGTCCCGACTTGTACCGACTTGTCCCGACTTGTCCCAACTTGTTCCGACTTATTCTGACTTGTCCTGACTTGTCCCGACTTGTCCCGACTTGTTCCGACCTGTCCCGACTTGTACCGACTTGTCCCGACTTGTACCGACTTGTCCCGACTTGTCCCGACTTGTACCGACTTGTCCCGACTTGTCCCGACTTGTACCGACTTGTCCCGACTTGTACCGAATTGTCCCGAATTGTCCAAACTTGTCCCGACTTGTGCCGACTTGTCCAGGTTTGTCCAAACTTGTTCCGACTTGTACCAACTTATCCCGACTTGTCCCGACTTGTCCCGACTTGTCCCAACTTGTCCCGACTTGTCCCGAGTTGTCCCAACTTGTTCCGACTTGTTTTGACTTGTACCGACTTGTCCCGACTTGTTCCGACTTGTCCTAACTTGTCCCGACTTGTCCCGACTTGTATGGACTTGTCCCTACTTGTCCAGACTTGTCCCGACTTGTCCTAACTTGTCCCGACTTGTCACATTTGTTATGGTTCATAATATTTGTTGGATTGACAAAAAATCTGAAAGCTCATTTCCCGACCCGACCCGACCTGACATAATTACGAATAGAGTCCAAGACGATAATATGAATATTAGTGCCATAACATTGACTCGATTTGACCATGTGAAGTGAATATTTTTTTTCAGAAAAAAAAAATTTAATTTCTTGCCGTTATGAAAAATTTTGGCGAAATGATTCGATACCAAAATATTCAGAAATGGACTGACTTCAATATTTTTTGAAATTTTTTTATAATTGAATTTTTGCTGAAATATTCGAAACAAATATTAAAATCTTTGTTATTTTTTGTAGTTTTCATTTTTTTCCACAAAATACTTCAAATGATTCTAAATAAAATTCCAAGAAGAAAGTCTGAGTGAAGATGTCCAGGTGGAATATCCGTGTGAAATGTCCAAATGAAATCAGGATAAAATGTCTGGGTAAGGAGCCCAGGTAAAAAGTCCAGAATTATTTGAAATTCAAAATGATTCTATCAAAAAAGATATTTCCAATAATATTTTCCTCGACCCGACCCAAAATTCCTGACTAGTTCCGACTTGTCTTGTCCTGACTTTTCCCGGATTGTCCAAACTTGTCCTGAATAGTCCCGACTTGTCCCGTCTTGTCCAGACTTGTTCTGACTTGTCACGTCTTGTCCCGACTTGTCTCGACTTGTCCCGACTTGTCCCGACTTGTCCCGGCTTGTCTCGACTTGTCCCAACTTGTTCCAACTTGTCTTGACTTGTACCAACTTGTACCGACATGTTCTGACTTTTCCTGACTTGTTCCGACTTGTCTTGACTTGTACCAACTTGTCCTGACTTGTTCTGACTTGTCACGTATTGTCCCGACTTTTCCCGACTTGTCCTGACTTGTCCCGACTTGTCCTGACTTTCAACGACTCGTCCCGACTTATCCAGGTTTGTCCAAACTTGTTCCGACTGGTACTGACTTATCCCGACTTGTCCCGACTTGTTCCGACTTGTCCCAACTTGTCCCGACTTGTCCCGAGTTGTCCCGACTTGTTCTGACTTGTCACGACTTGTCCCGACATGTCCCGACTTGTTTCGACTTATCCCGACTTGTCCTGACTTGTCCTGACTTGTCCCGACTTGTCCCGACTTGTCCCGAATTGTCCAAACTTGTCCCGAGTTTTACCGACTTGTTCAGACTCGTCCTGAATTGTCCCGTCTTGTCCTGACTTGTTCCGACTTGTCCTGACTTGTCCCGACTTGTCCTGACTTGTACCGATTTGTCCCGACTTGTCCCGGATAGTCCATACTTGTCCCGACTTGTACCGACTTGTACGGACTTTTTCCGTCTTGTCCCGGATTGTCCGAACTTGTCCCGACTTGTCCCGAATTGTCCAAACTTGTCCCGACTTGTGCCGACTTGTCCAGAGTTGTCCTGAATTGTACCGACTTGTCCCGACTTGTCCCGGATCGTCCAAACTTGTCCCGACTTGTACCGACTTGTCCCGACTTGTCCCAGATTGTCCAAACTAGTCCCGACTTGTACCGGCTTGTCACGACTTGTCCCGACTTGTACCGACTTGTACCGACTTGTCCCGACTTGTAATGACTTGCAAAGACTTATCCTGACTTGGCCTGACTTGTTCCTACTTGTACCGACTTGTCTTGACTTGTACCGACTTGTCCCGACTTGTACCTACTTGTCCCGACTTGTCCCGTTTTGTCCAGACTTGTCCCGACTTGTCCAAACTTGTCCTGACTCGTACCGACTTGTCCCGACTTGTCCCGACTTGTCCCGACTTGTCCCGACTTGTTCTGACTTGTCAAGTCTTGTCCCGACTTGTTTCGACTTGTCCCGACTTGTCCCGACTTGTCTCGACTTGTCCCAACTTGTCCCAACTTGTCTTGACTTGTACCAACTTGTACCGACATGTTCTGACCTGTCATGACTTGTTCCGACTTGTATTGACTTGTACCGACTTGTCCCGACTTGTTCCGACTTGTTACGACTTGTACCGACTTGTTCCGACTTGTCCCGACTTGTCCCGACTTGTACCGACTTGTCCAGACTTGTTCTGACTTGTCACGTCTTGTCCTGACTTGTCCCGACATGACCTGACTAGTCCCGACTTGTCCTGACTTGTACCGACTTGTCCCAACTTGTCCCGACTTGTCCCGACTTGTCCCGACTTGTCCCGGATTGTCCAAACTTGTCCCGACTTGTACCGACTTGTCCCGACTTGTCTTGACTTGTCCCGACTTGTCCCGACTTGTCCCGACTTGTCTCGACTTGTCCCAACTTGTTCCAATTTGTCTTGACTTGTGCCAACTTGTACCGACATGTTCTGACTTGTCCTGACTTGTTCCGACTTGTCCTGACTTGTCCCGACTTGTCCTGACTTGTACCGATTTGTCCCGACTTGTCCCGGATTGTCCATACTTGTCCCGACTTGTACCGACTTGTACCGACTTTTCCCGTCTTGTCCCGGATTGTCCGAACTTGTCCCGACTTGTCCCGAAATGTCCAAACTTGTCCCGACTTGTGCCGACTTGTCCAGAGTTGTCCTGAATTGTACCGACTTGTCCCGACTTGTCCCAGATTGTCCAAACTTGTCCCGACTTGTACCGACTTGTCCCGACTTGTCCCGGATTGTCCAAACTCCTCTCGACCTGTACCGGCTTGTCACGACTTGTCTCGACTTGTCTTGACTTGTGCCGACTTGTCCTGACTTGTTTCGACTTGTCCTGACTTGTACCGACTTGTCCCGACTTGTCCCGGATCGTCCAAACTTGTCCCGACTTGTACCGACTTGTCCCGACTTGTCCCGGATTGTCCAAACTAGTCCCGACTTGTACCGGCTTGTCACGACTTGTCCCGACTTGTACCGACTTGTCCCGACTTGTCCCGACTTGTAATGACTTGTCAAGACTTGTCCTGACTTGACCTGACTTGTTCCTACTTGTCCCGACTTGTCTTGACTTGTACCGAATTGTCCCGACTTGTACCTACTTGTCCCGACTTGTCCCGTTTTGTCCAGACTTGTCCCGACTTGTCCAAACTTGTCCCGACTCGTACCGACTTGTCCCGACTTGTCCCGACTTGTCCCAACTTGTCCCAACTTGTCTTGACTTGTACCAACTTGTACCGACATGTTCTGACCTGTCCTGACTTGTTCCGACTTGTATTGACTTGTACCGACTTGTCTCGACTTGTTCCGACTTGTTCCGACTTGTACCGACTTGTTCCGACTTGTCGCGACTTGTCCCGACTTGTACCGACTTGTCCAGACTTGCTCTGACTTGTCACGTCTTGTCCTGACTTGTCCCGACATGACCTGACTAGTCCCGACTTATCCTGACTTGTACCGACTTGTCCCGACTTGTCCCGACTTGTCCCGACTTGTCCCGACTTGTCCCGACTTGTCCCGACTTGTCCCGGATTGTCCAAACTTGTCCCGACTTGTACCGACTTGTCCCGACTTGTCTTGACTTGTCCCGACTTGTCCCGACTTGTCCCGACTTGTCTCGACTTGTCCCAACTTGTTCCAATTTGTCTTGACTTGTGCCAACTTGTACCGACATGTTCTGACTTGTCCTGACTTGTTCCGACTTGTTCCGACTTGTCTTGACTTGTACCAACTTGTCCCGACTTGTTCTGACTTGTCACGTCTTGTCCCGACTTGTCCCGACTTGTCCCGACTTGTACGGACTTGTCCAGACTTGTCCCGACTTGTCCTAACTTGTCTCGACTTGTCACATTTGTTATGGTTCATAATATTTGTTGGATTGACAAAAAATCTGAAAGCTCGTTTCCCGACCCGACCCGACCCGACATAATTACGAATAGAGTCCAAGACGATAAGATGAATATTAGTGCCATAACATTGACTCGATTTGACCATGTGAAGTGAATATTTTTTTTCAGAAAAAAAAAATTTAATTTCTTGCCGTTATGAAAAATTTTGGCGAGAAGATTCGATACCAAAATATTCAGAAATGGACTGACTTCAATATTTTTTGAAATTTTTCATAATTGAATTTTTGCTGAAATATTTGAAGCAAATAATAAAATCTTTGTTTTTTTTTTGTAGTTATAATTTTTTTCCACAAAATACTTCAAAGAATTCTAAATAAAATTCCTAGAAGAAAGTCTGAGTAAAGATGTCCAAGTGGAATATCCGTGTGAAATGTCCAAATGAAATCAGGATAAAATGTCTGGGTAAGGAGCCCAGGTAAAAAGTCCAGAATTATTTGAAATTCAAAATGATTCTATCAAAAAATATATTTCCAATAATATTTTCCTCGACCCGACTCAAAATTCCTGACTAGTTCCGACTTGTCTTGTCCTGACTTTTCCCGGATTGTCCAAACTTGTCCTGAATAGTCCCGACTTGTCCCGACTTGTCCCGTCTTGTCCAGACTTGTTCTGACTTGTTACGTCTTGTCCCGACTTGTCTCGACTTGTCCCGACTTGTCCCGACTTGTCCCGGCTTGTCTCGACTTGTCTCAACTTGTCCCAACTTGTCTTGACTTGTACCAACTTGTACCGACATGTTCTGACTTTTCCTGACTTGTTCCGACTTGTCTTGACTTGTACCAACTTGTCCTGAATTGTTCTGATTTGTCACGTATTGTCCCGACTTGTCCAGACTTGTCCTGACTTGTCCCGACTTGTCCTTACTTGTACCGACTCGTCCCGACTTATCCAGGTCTGTCCAAACTTGTTCCGACTGGTACCGACTTATCCCGACTTGTCCCGACTTGTCCCAACTTGTCTTGACTTGTCCCGAGTTGTCCCGACTTGTTCTGACCTGTCACGACTTGTCCCGACATGTCCCGACTTGTTTCGACCTATCATGACTTGTCCTGACTTGTCCTGACTTGTCCCGACTTGTCCCGACTTGTCCCGACTTGTTCCGACTTGTCCTGACTTGTACCGACTTGTCCCGACTTGTACCGACTTGTCCCGAATTGTCCAAACTTGTCCCGACTTTTACCGACTTGTTCAGACTTATCCTGAATTGTCCCGTCTTGTCCTGACTTGTTCCGACTTGTCCTGACTTGTCCCGACTTGTCCTGACTTGTACCGACTTGTTCCGACTTGTTCCAGATTGTCCAAACTTGTCCTGACTTGTACCGACTTGTACCGACTTTTCCCGACTTGTCCCGGATTGTCCGAACTTGTCCCGACTTGTACCGACTTGTCCCGACTTGTCCCAACTTGTCCTGGATTGTCCAAACTTGTCCCGACTTGTAATGACTTGTCAAGACTTGTCCTGACTTGACCCGACTTGTTCCTACTTGTCTCGACTTGTCTTAACTTGTACCGACTTGTCCCGACTTGTACCGACTTGTCCCGACTTGTCCCGACTTGTCCCGACTTGTCCCGACTTGTTCCTACTTGTCTCGACTTGTCTTGACTTGAACCGACTTGTCCCGACTTGTCCAGACTTGTCCCGACTCGTCCCGACTTATCTTGACTTGTCCTGACTTGTTCCGACTTATCCCGACTTGTCCTGACTTGTCCAGACTTGTTTCGACTTATCCCGACTAGTCCCGACTTGTACCGACTTTTCTCGAATTGTCCAAACTTGTCCCGACTTGTACCGACTCGTCCCGACTTGTTCCGACTTGTCCTGACTTGTAATGACTTGTTCTGACTTGTCCTGACTTGTTCCGACTTGTTCCGACTTGTCTTGACTTGTACCAACTTGTCCCGACTTGTTCTGACTTGTCACGTCTTGTCCCGACTTGTCCCGACTTGTCCCGACTTGTACGGACTTGTCCAGACTTGTCCAGACTTGTCCCGACTTGTCCTAACTTGTCTCGACTTGTCACATTTGTTATGGTTCATAATATTTGTTGGATTGACAAAAAATCTGAAAGCTCGTTTCCCGACCCGACCCGACCCGACATAATTACGAATAGAGTCCAAGACGATAAGATGAATATTAGTGCCATAACATTGACTCGATTTGACCATGTGAAGTGAATATTTTTTTTCAGAAAAAAAAAATTTAATTTCTTGCCGTTATGAAAAATTTTGGCGAGAAGATTCGATACCAAAATATTCAGAAATGGACTGACTTCAATATTTTTTGAAATTTTTCATAATTGAATTTTTGCTGAAATATTTGAAGCAAATAATAAAATCTTTGTTTTTTTTTGTAGTTATAATTTTTTTCCACAAAATACTTCAAAGAATTCTAAATAAAATTCCTAGAAGAAAGTCTGAGTAAAGATGTCCAAGTGGAATATCCGTGTGAAATGTCCAAATGAAATCAGGATAAAATGTCTGGGTAAGGAGCCCAGGTAAAAAGTCCAGAATTATTTGAAATTCAAAATGATTCTATCAAAAAATATATTTCCAATAATATTTTCCTCGACCCGACTCAAAATTCCTGACTAGTTCCGACTTGTCTTGTCCTGACTTTTCCCGGATTGTCCAAACTTGTCCTGAATAGTCCCGACTTGTCCCGACTTGTCCCGTCTTGTCCAGACTTGTTCTGACTTGTTACGTCTTGTCCCGACTTGTCTCGACTTGTCCCGACTTGTCCCGACTTGTCCCGGCTTGTCTCGACTTGTCTCAACTTGTCCCAACTTGTCTTGACTTGTACCAACTTGTACCGACATGTTCTGACTTTTCCTGACTTGTTCCGACTTGTCTTGACTTGTACCAACTTGTCCTGAATTGTTCTGATTTGTCACGTATTGTCCCGACTTGTCCAGACTTGTCCTGACTTGTCCCGACTTGTCCTTACTTGTACCGACTCGTCCCGACTTATCCAGGTCTGTCCAAACTTGTTCCGACTGGTACCGACTTATCCCGACTTGTCCCGACTTGTCCCAACTTGTCTTGACTTGTCCCGAGTTGTCCCGACTTGTTCTGACCTGTCACGACTTGTCCCGACATGTCCCGACTTGTTTCGACCTATCATGACTTGTCCTGACTTGTCCTGACTTGTCCCGACTTGTCCCGACTTGTCCCGACTTGTTCCGACTTGTCCTGACTTGTACCGACTTGTCCCGACTTGTACCGACTTGTCCCGAATTGTCCAAACTTGTCCCGACTTTTACCGACTTGTTCAGACTTATCCTGAATTGTCCCGTCTTGTCCTGACTTGTTCCGACTTGTCCTGACTTGTCCCGACTTGTCCTGACTTGTACCGACTTGTTCCGACTTGTTCCAGATTGTCCAAACTTGTCCTGACTTGTACCGACTTGTACCGACTTTTCCCGACTTGTCCCGGATTGTCCGAACTTGTCCCGACTTGTACCGACTTGTCCCGACTTGTCCCAACTTGTCCTGGATTGTCCAAACTTGTCCCGACTTGTAATGACTTGTCAAGACTTGTCCTGACTTGACCCGACTTGTTCCTACTTGTCTCGACTTGTCTTAACTTGTACCGACTTGTCCCGACTTGTACCGACTTGTCCCGACTTGTCCCGACTTGTCCCGACTTGTCCCGACTTGTTCCTACTTGTCTCGACTTGTCTTGACTTGAACCGACTTGTCCCGACTTGTCCAGACTTGTCCCGACTCGTCCCGACTTATCTTGACTTGTCCTGACTTGTTCCGACTTATCCCGACTTGTCCTGACTTGTCCAGACTTGTTTCGACTTATCCCGACTAGTCCCGACTTGTACCGACTTTTCTCGAATTGTCCAAACTTGTCCCGACTTGTACCGACTCGTCCCGACTTGTTCCGACTTGTCCTGACTTGTAATGACTTGTTCCGACTTGTACCGGCTTGTCCCGAATTGTCCAAACTTGTCCCGACTTGTACCGACTTGTACAGACTTGTCCTGAATTGTCCCGTCTTGTCCTGACTAGTTCCGACTTGTCCTGACTTGTCCCGACTTGTCCTGACTTGTACCGACTTGTCCCGACTTGTCCCGGATTGTCCCGACTTGTACCGACTTGTACCGACTTGTACCGACTTGTACCGACTTGTACCGACTTTTTCCGACTTGTCCCGGATTGTCCGAACTTTTCCCGACTTGTTTCGACTTGTCCCGACTTGTCCCAACTTGTCCCGACTTGTTCCGACTTGTCCTGAGTTGTACCGACTTGTCCCGACTTGTACCGACTTGTCCCGAATTGTCCAAACTTGTCCCGACTTGTACCGACTTGTCCAGACTTGTCCTGAATTGTCCCGTCTTGTCCTGACTAGTTCCGACTTGTCCCGAATTGTCCAAACTTGTCCCGACTTGTACCGACTTGTCCCGACTTGTCCCGACTTGTACCGACTTGTCCCGACTTGTCCCGGATTGTCCAAACTTGTCCCGACTTGTACCGACTTTTACCGACTTTTCCCGACTTGTCCCGGATTGTCCGAACTTGTCCCGACTTGTACCGACTTGTCCCGACTTGTCCCGACTTGTCCCAACTTGTCCCGACTTGTCACGAGTTATTTCGACTTGTTCTGACTTGTCACGACTTTTCCCGACATGTCCCGATTTGTTTCGACTAATCCCGAATTGTCCTGACTTGTCCTGACTTGTCCCGACTTGTCCCGACTTGTCCCGACTTGTTCCGACTTGTCCTGAGTTGTACCAACTTGTCCCGACTTGTACCGACTTGTCCCGAATTGTCCAAACTTGTCCCGAATTGTACCGACTTGTCCAGACTTGTCCTGAATTGTCCCGTCTTGTCCTGACTAGTTCCGACTTGTCCTGACTTGTCCCGACTTGTCCTGACTTGTACCGACTTGTCCCGACTTGTCCCAGATTGTCCAAACTTGTCCCAACTTGTACCGACTTGTACCGACTTTTCTTGACTTGTCCCGGATTGTCCGAACTTGTCCCGACTTGTACCGACTTGTCCCGAATTGTCCCAACTTGTTCCGACTTATTCCGACTTGTCCTGACTTGTCCCGACTTGTCCCGACTTGTTCCGACTTATCCCGAATTGTCCCGACTTGTACCGACTTGTCCCGACTTGTACCGACTTGTCCCGAATTGTCCAAAATTGTCCCGACTTGTGCCGACTTGTCCAGAGTTGTCCAGAATTGTACCGACTTGTTTCGACTTGTCTCGACTTGTCTTGACTTGTGCCGACTTGTCCTGACTTGTCCTGACTTGTACCGACTTGTCCCGACTTGTCCCGGATTGTCCCAACTTGTCTTGACTTGTGCCGACTTGTACCGTCATGTTCTGACTTGTCCTGACTTGTTCCGACTTGTTCCGACTTGTCCCGACTTGTCTTGACTTGTACCAACTTGTCCCGACTTGTTCTGACTTGTCACGTCTTGTCCCGACTTGTCCCGACTTGTCCCGACTTGTCCAGACTTGTCCCGTCTTGTACCGACTTGTCCCGACTTGTTCCGACTTATCCCGACTTGTCCTGACTTGTCTCTACTTGTTCCGACTTGTCCCGACTTGTACCGACTTGTCCCGACTTGTACCAACTTGTCCCGACTTGTACCGACTTGTCCCGAATTGTCCAAACTTGTCCCGACTTGTGCCGACTTGCCCAGAGTTGTCCTGAATTGTACCGAATTGTTCCGACTTGTCTCGACTTGTCTTGACTTGTTCCGACTTGTCCCGACATGTACCGACTTGTCCCGACTTGTCCCGACTTGTCCCGACTTGTCTCGACTTGTCCCAACTTGTCTTGACTTGTGCCAACTTGTACCGACATGTTCTGACTTGTCCTGACTTGTTCCGACTTGTTCCGACTTGTCCCGACTTGTCTTGACTTGTACCAACTTTTCCCGACTTGTTTTGACTTGTCACGTCTTGTCCCGACTTGTCCCGACTTGTCCCGACTTGTCCAGACTTGTCCCGTCTTGTACCGACATGTCCCGACTTGTCCCGACTTGTCCCGACTTGTCCCGACTTGTTCTGACTTGTCACGTCTTGTTCCGACTTGTCTCGACTTGTCCCGACTTGTCCCGACTTGTCCCGACTTGTCTCGACTTGTCCCAACTTGTCTTGACTTGTACCAAATTTTCCCGACTTGTTCTGACTTGTCACGTCTTGTCCCGACTTGTCCCGACTTGTCCCGACTTGTCCAGACTTGTCCCGTCTTGTACCGACATGTCCCGACTTGTCCCGACTTGTTCTGACTTGTCACGTCTTGTTCCGACTTGTCTCGACTTGTCCCGACTTGTCCCGACTTGTCCCGACTTGTCCCGACTTGTACGGACTTGTCCAGACTTGTCCAGACTTGTCCCGACTTGTCCAGACTTGTCCTGAATTGTCCCGTCTTGTCCTGACTAGTTCCGACTTGTCCTGACTTGTCCCGACTTGTCCTGACTTGTACCGACTTGTCCCGACTTGTCCCAGATTGTCCAAACTTGTCCCGACTTGTACCGACTTGTACCGACTTTTCTTGACTTGTCCCGGATTGTCCGAACTTGTCCCGACTTGTACCGACTTGTCCCGAATTTTCCCAACTTGTTCCGACTTATTCCGACTTGTCCTGACTTGTCCCGACTTGTCCCGACTTGTTCCGACTTGTCCCGACTTGTCCTGACTTGTACCGACTTGTCCCGACTTGTACCGACTTGTCCCGAATTGTCCAAACTTGTCCCGACTTGTGCCGACTTGTCCAGAGTTGTCCAGAATTGTACCGACTTGTTTCGACTTGTCTCGACTTGTCTTGACTTGTGCGGACTTGTCCTGACTTGTCCCGACTTGTCCCGACCTGTACCGACTTGTCCCGACTTGTCCCAACTTGTTCCGACTTATTCCGACTTGTCCTGACTTGTCCCGACTTGTCCCGACTTGTTCCGACTTGTCCCGACTTGTACCGACTTGTCCCGACTTGTACCGACTTGTCCCGACTTGTCCCGACTTGTACCGACTTGTTCCGACTTGTACCGACTTGTCCCGACTTGTACCGACTTGTCCCGAATTGTCCAAACTTGTCCCGACTTGTGCCGACTTGTCCAGAGTTGTCCTGAATTGTACCGACTTGTTTCGACTTGTCTCGACTTGTCTTGACTTGTGCCGACTTGTACCGACTTGTCCTGACTTGTCCCGACTTGTACCGACTTGTCCCGACTTGTCCCGACTTGTAATGACTTGTCAAGGCTTGTCCTGACTTGGCCTGACTTGTTCCTACTTGTCCCGTTTTGTCTTGACTTGTACCGACTTGTCCCGACTTGTACCTACTTGTCCCGACTTGTCCCGTTTTGTCCAGACTTGTCGCGACTTGTACCGACTTGTCCCGACTTGTTTCGACTTGTCCCGACTTGTCTTGACTTGTGCCGACTTGTACCGACTTGTCCTGACTTGTCCCGACTTGTACCGACTTGTCCCGACTTGTCCCGACTTGTAATGACTTGTCAAGACTTGGCCTGACTTGGCCTGACTTGTTCCTACTTGTCCTGTTTTGTCTTGACTTGTACCGACTTGTCCCGACTTGTACCGACTTGTCCCGACTTGTCCCAACTTGTTCCGACTTATTCTGACTTGTCCTGACTTGTCCCGACTTGTCCCGACTTGTTCCGACTTGTCCCGACTTGTACCGACTTGTCCCGACTTGTACCGACTTGGCCCGACTTGTCCCGACTTGTACCGACTTGTCCCGACTTGTACCGACTTGTCCCGACTTGTACCGAATTGTCCCGAATTGTCCAAACTTGTCCGGACTTGTGCCGACTTGTCCAGGTCTGTCCAAACTTGTTCCGACTTGTACCAACTTATCCCGACTTGTCCCGACTTGTCCCAACTTGTCCCGACTTGTCCCGAGTTGTCCCAACTTGTTCCGACTTGTATTGACTTGTACCGACTTGTCCCGACTTGTTCCGACTTGTCCCGACTTGTACCGACTTGTTCCGACTTGTCATGACTTGTACCGAAAGTCCCGACTTGTACCTACTTGTCCCGACTTGTCCCGTTTTGTCCAGACTTGTCTTGACTTGTACCGACTTGTACCGACTTGTCCCGACTTGTCCCGACTTGTACCGACTTGTCCAGACTTGTCCAGACTTGTCCCATCTTGTTCCGACTTGTATTTACTTGTACCGACTTGTTCCGACTTGTTCCGACTTGTCCTGACTTGTACCGACTTGTCCCGACTTGTACCGACTTGTCCCGTCTTGTCCCGGATTGTCCGAACTTGTCCCGACTTGTCCCGAATTGTCCAAACTTGTCCCGACTTGTACTGACTTGTCCCGACTTGTCCCGGATTGTCCAAACTAGTCCCGACTTGTACCGGCTTGTCACGACTTGTCCCGACTTGTACCGACTTGTCCCGACTTGTCCCGACTTGTAATGACTTGTCAAGACTTGTCCTGACTTGGCCTGACTTGTTCCTACTTGTCCCGACTTGTCTTGACTTGTACCGACTTGTCCCGACTTGTACCTACTTGTCCCGACTTGTCCCGTTTTGTCCAGACTTGTCCCGACTTGTCCAAACTTGTCCCGACTCGTACCGACTTGTCCCGACTTGTTCTGACTTGTCACGTCTTGTCCCGACTTGTTTCGACTTGTCCCAACTTGTCCCGACTTGTCTCGACTTGTCCCAACTTGTCCCAACTTGTCTTGACTTGTACCAACTTGTACCGACATGTTCTGACCTGTCCTGACTTGTTCCGACTTGTATTGACTTGTACCGACTTGTCCCGACTTGTTCCGACTTGTTCCGACTTGTACCGACTTGTTCCGACTTGTCCCGACTTGTCCCGACTTGTACCGACTTGTCCAGACTTGTTCTGACTTGTCACGTTTTGTCCTGACTTGTCCCGACATGACCTGACTAGTCCCGAATTGTCCTGACTTGTACCGACTTGTCCCGATTTGTCCCGACTTGTCCCGACTTGTCCCGACTTGTCCCGACTTGTCCCGGATTGTCCAAACTTGTCCCGACTTGTACCGACTTGTCCCGACTTGTCTTGACTTGTCCCGACTTGTCCCGACTTGTCCCGACTTGTCTCGACTTGTCCCAACTTGTTCCAATTTGTCTTGACTTGTGCCAACTTGTACCGACATGTTCTGACTTGTCCTGACTTGTTCCGACTTGTTCGGACTTGTCTTGACTTGTACCAACTTGTCCCGACTTGTTCTGACTTGTCACGTCTTGTCCCGACTTGCCCCGACTTGTCCCGACTTGTCCCGACTTGTACGGACTTGTCCAGACTTGTCCAGACTTGTCCCGACTTGTCCTAACTTGTCTCGACTTGTCACATTTGTTATGGTTCATAATATTTGTTGGATTGACAAAAAATCTGAAAGCTCGTTTCCCGACCCGACCCGACCCGACATAATTACGAATAGAGTCCAAGACGATAAGATGAATATTAGTGCCATAACATTGACTCGATTTGACCATGTGAAGTGAATATTTTTTTTCAGAAAAAATAAATGTAATTTCTTGCCGTTATGAAAAATTTTGGCGAAATGATTCGATACCAAAATATTCAGAAATGGACTGACTTCAATATTTTTTGAAATTTTTCATAATTGAATTTTTGCTGAAATATTTGAAACAAATATTAAAATCTTTGTTTTTTTTTTGTAGTTATAATTTTTTTCCACAAAATACTTCAAAGAATTCTAAATAAAATTCCAAGAAGAAAGTCTGAGTAAAGATGTCCAAGTGGAATATCCGTGTGAAATGTCCAAATGAAATCAGGATAAAATGTCTGGGTAAGGAGCCCAGGTAAAAAGTCCAGAATTATTTGAAATTCAAAATGATTCTATCAAAAAATATATTTCCAATTATATTTTCCTCGACCCGACCCAAAATTCCTGACTAGTTCCGACTTGTCTTGTCCTGACTTTTCCCGGATTGTCCAAACTTGTCCTGAATAGTCCCGACTTGTCCCGATTTGTCCCGTCTTGTCCAGACTTGTTCTGACTTGTTACGTCTTGTCCCGACTTGTCTCGACTTGTCCCGACTTGTCCCGACTTGTCCCGGCTTGTCTCGACTTGTCTCAACTTGTCCCAACTTGTCTTGACTTGTACCAACTTGTACCGACATGTTCTGACTTTTCCTGACTTGTTCCGACTTGTCTTGACTTGTACCAACTTGTCCTGACTTGTTCTGATTTGTCACGTATTGTCCCGACTTGTCCCGACTTGTCCCGACTTGTCCTGACTTGTCCCGACTTGTCCTAACTTGTACCGACTCGTCCCGACTTATCCAGGTCTGTCCAAACTTGTTCCGACTGGTACCGACTTATCCCGACTTGTCCCGACTTGTCCCAACTTGTCTGACTTGTCCCGAGTTGTCCCGACTTGTTCTGACCTGTCACGACTTGTCCCGACATGTTCCGACTTGTTTCGACCTATCATGACTTGTCCTGACTTGTCCTGACTTGTCTCGACTTGTCCCGACTTGTCCCGACTTGTTCCGACTTGTCCTGACTTGTACCGACTTGTCCCGACTTGTACCGACTTGTCCCGAATTGTCCAAACTTGTCCCGACTTTTACCGACTTGTTCAGACTTGTCCTGAATTGTCCCGTCTTGTCCTGACTTGTTTTGACTTGTCCTGACTTTTCCCGACTTGTCCTGACTTGTACCGACTTGTTTCAGATTGTTCAAACTTGTTCCGACTTGTACCGACTTGTACCGACTTTTCCCGACTTGTCCCGGAATGTCCGAACTTGTCCCGACTTGTACCGACTTGTCCCGACTTGTCCCAACTTGTCCCGGATTGTCCAAACTTGTCCCGACTTGTAATGACTTGTCAAGACTTGTCCTGACTTGACCCGACTTGTTCCTACTTGTCTCGACTTGTCTTAACTTGTACCGACTTGTCCCGACTTGTACCGACTTGTCCCGACTTGTCCTGACTTGTTCCTACTTGTCTCGACTTGTCTTGACTTGTACCGACTTGTCCCGACTTGAACCGACTAGTCCCGACTTGTTCTGACTTGTCCAAACTTGTCCCGACTTGTACCGACTTGTCCCGACTTGTCCAGACTTGTCCCTACTCGTCCCGACTTATCTTGACTTGTCCTGACTTGTTCCGACTTATCCCGACTTGCCCTGACTTGTCCAGACTTGTTTCGACTTATCCCGACTAGTCCCGACTTGTTCCAACTTGTCCTGATTTGTACCGACTTGTCTTGACTTGTCCCGACTTGTCCCGACTTGTCCCGACTTGTCTCGACTTGTCCCAACTTGTCCCAATTTGTCTTGACTTGTGCCAACTTCTACCGACATGTTCTGACTTGTCCTGATTTGTTCCGACTTGTTCCGACTTGTCCTGACTTGTCTTGACTTATACCAACTTGTCCCGACTTGTTCTGACTTGTCACGTCTTGTCCCGACTTGTCCCGACTTGTCCCGACTTGTATGGACTTGTCCCTACTTGTCCAGACTTGTCCCGACTTGTCCTATTTTGTCTCGACTTGTCACATTTGTTATGGTTCATAATATTTGTTGGATTGACAAAAAATCTGAAAGCTCATTTCCCGACCCGACCCGACCTGACATAATTACGAATAGAGTCCAAGACGATAAGATGAATATTAGTGCCATAACATTGACTCGATTTGACCATGTGAAGTGAATATTTTTTTTCAGAAAAAAAAAATTTATTTCTTGTTGTTATGAAAAATTTTGGCGAGATGATTCGATACCAAAATATTCAGAAATGGACTGACTTCAATATTTTTTGAAATTTTTTTATAATTGAATTTTTGCTGAAATATTCGAAACAAATATTAAAATCTTTGTTTTTTTTTGTAGTTTTCATTTTTTTCCACAAAATACTTCAAATGATTCTAAATAAAATTCCAAGAAGAAAGTCTGAGTGAAGATGTCCAGGTGGAATATCCGTGTGAAATGTCCAAATGAAATCAGGATAAAATGTCTGGGTAAGGAGCCCAGGTAAAAAGTCCAGAATTATTTGAAATTCAAAATGATTCTATCAAAAAAGATATTTCCAATAATATTTTCCTCGACCCGACCCAAAATTCCAGACTAGTTCCGACTTGTCTTGTCCTGACTTTTCCCGGATTGTCCAAACTTGTCCTGAATAGTCCCGACTTGTCCCGTCTTGTCCTGACTTGTACCGACTTGTCCCGACTTGTCTTGGATTGTCCGAACTTGTCCCGACTTGTACCGACTTGTCCCGACTTGTCCCAACTTGTTCCGACTTATTCCGACTTGTCCTGACTTGTCCCGACTTGTCCCGACTTGTTCCGACTTGTCCCGACTTGTCCTGACTTGTACCGACTTGTCCCGACTTGTACCGACTTGTCCCGAATTGTCCAAACTTGTCCCGACTTGTGCCGACTTGTCCAGAGTTGTCCAGAATTGTACCGAATTGTTTCGACTTGTCTCGACTTGTCTTGACTTGTGCCGACTTGTCCTGACTTGTCCCGACTTGTCCTGACTTGTACCGACTTGTCCCGACTTGTCTTGGATTGTCCGAACTTGTCCCGACTTGTACCGACTTGTCCCGACTTGTCCCAACTTGTTCCGACTTATTCCGACTTGTCCTGACTTGTCCCGACTTGTCCCGACTTGTTCCGACTTGTACCGACTTGTACCGACTTGTCCCGACTTGTACCGACTTGTCCCGACTTGTCCCGACTTGTACCGACTTGTTCCGACTTGTACCGACTTGTCCCGACTTGTACCGACTTGTCCCGAATTGTCCAAACTTGTCCCGACTTGTGCCGACTTGTCCAGAGTTGTCCTGAATTGTACCGACTTGTTTCGACTTGTCTCGACTTGTCTTGACTTGTGCCGACTTGTACCGACTTGTCCTGACTTGACCCGATTTGTACCGACTTGTCCCGACTTGTCCCGACTTGTAATGACTTGTCAAGACTTGTCCTGACTTGGCCTGACTTGTTCCTACTTGTCCCGTTTTGTCTTGACTTGTACCGACTTGTACCGACTTGTACCTACTTGTCCCGACTTGTCCCGTTTTGTCCAGACTTGTCCCGACTTGTACCGACTTGTCCCGACTTGTTTCGACTTGTCCCGACTTGTCTTGACTTGTGCCGACTTGTACCGACTTGTCCTGACTTGTCCCGACTTGTACCGACTTGTCCCGACTTGTCCCGACTTGTAATGACTCGTCAAGACTTGGCCTGACTTGGCCTGACTTGTTCCTACTTGTCCCGTTTTGTCTTGACTTGTACCGACTTGTCCCGACTTGTACCGACTTGTCCCGACTTGTCCCAACTTGTTCCGACTTGTCCCAACTTGTCCCAACTTGTCTTGACTTGTACCAACTTGTACCGACATGTTCTGACCTGTCCTGACTTGTTCCGACTTGTATTGACTTGTACCGACTTGTCCCGACTTTTTCCGACTTGTTCCGACTTGTACCGACTTGTTCCGAATTGTCCCGACTTGTCCCGACTTGTACCGACTTGTCCAGACTTGTTCTGACTTGTCACGTCTTGTCCTGACTTGTCCCGACATGACCTGACTAGTCCCGACTTGTCCTGACTTGTACCGACTTGTCCCGACTTGTCCCGACTTGTCCCGACTTGTCCCGGATTGTCCAAACTTGTCCCGACTTGTACCGACTTGTCCCGACTTGTCTTGACTTGTCCCGACTTGTCCCGACTTGTCCCGACTTGTCTCGACTTGTCCCAACTTGTTCCAATTTGTCTTGACTTGTGCCAACTTGTACCGACATGTTCTGACTTGTCACGTCTTGTCCCGACTTGTCCCGACTTGTCCCGACTTGTACGGACTTGTCCAGACTTGTCCCGACTTGTCCTAACTTGTCTCGACTTGTCACATTTGTTATGGTTCATAATATTTGTTGGATTGACAAAAAATCTGAAAGCTCGTTTCCCGACCCGACCCGACCCGACATAATTACGAATAGAGTCCAAGACGATAAGATGAATATTAGTGCCATAACATTGACTCGATTTGACCATGTGAAGTGAATATTTTTTTTCAGAAAAAATAAATTTAATTTCTTGCCGTTATGAAAAATTTTGGCGAGATGATTCGATACCAAAATATTCAGAAATGGACTGACTTCAATATTTTTTGAAATTTTTCATAATTGAATTTTTGCTGAAATATTTGAAACAAATATTAAAATCTTTGTTTTTTTTTGTAGTTATAATTTTTTTCCACAAAATACTTCAAAGAATTCTAAATAAAATTCCAAGAAGAAAGTCTGAGTAAAGATGTCCAAGTGGAATATCCGTGTGAAATGTCCAAATGAAATCAGGATAAAATGTCTGGGTAAGGAGCCCAGGTAAAAAGTCCAGAATTATTTGAAATTCAAAATGATTCTATCAAAAAATATATTTCCAATAATATTTTCCTCGACCCGACCCAAAATTCCTGACTAGTTCCGACTTGTCTTGTCCTGACTTTTCCCGGATTGTCCAAACTTGTCCTGAATAGTCCCGACTTGTCCCGATTTGTCCCGTCTTGTCCAGACTTGTTCTGACTTGTTACGTCTTGTCCCGACTTGTCTCGACTTGTCCCGACTTGTCCCGACTTGTCCCGGCTTGTCTCGACTTGTCTCAACTTGTCCCAACTTGTCTTGACTTGTACCAACTTGTACCGACATGTTCTGACTTTTCCTGACTTGTTCCGACTTGTCTTGACTTGTACCAACTTGTCCTGACTTGTTCTGATTTGTCACGTATTGTCCCGACTTGTCCCGACTTGTCCCGACTTGTAATGACTTGTCAAGACTTGTCCTGACTTGGCCTGACTTGTTCCTACTTGTCCCGTTTTGTCTTGACTTGTACCGACTTGTCCCGACTTGTACCTACTTGTCCCGACTTGTCCCGTTTTGTCCAGACTTGTCCCGACTTGTACCGACTTGTCCCGACTTGTTTCGACTTGTCCCGACTTGTCTTGACTTGTGCCGACTTGTACCGACTTGTCCTGACTTGTCCCGACTTGTACCGACTTGTCCCGACTTGTCCCGACTTGTAATGACTCGTCAAGACTTGGCCTGACTTGGCCTGACTTGTTCCTACTTGTCCCGTTTTGTCTTGACTTGTACCGACTTGTCCCGACTTGTACCGACTTGTCCCGACTTGTCCCAACTTGTTCCGACTTGTCCCAACTTGTCCCAACTTGTCTTGACTTGTACCAACTTGTACCGACATGTTCTGACCTGTCCTGACTTGTTCCGACTTGTATTGACTTGTACCGACTTGTCCCGACTTTTTCCGACTTGTTCCGACTTGTACCGACTTGTTCCGAATTGTCCCGACTTGTCCCGACTTGTACCGACTTGTCCAGACTTGTTCTGACTTGTCACGTCTTGTCCTGACTTGTCCCGACATGACCTGACTAGTCCCGACTTGTCCTGACTTGTACCGACTTGTCCCGACTTGTCCCGACTTGTCCCGACTTGTCCCGGATTGTCCAAACTTGTCCCGACTTGTACCGACTTGTCCCGACTTGTCTTGACTTGTCCCGACTTGTCCCGACTTGTCCCGACTTGTCTCGACTTGTCCCAACTTGTTCCAATTTGTCTTGACTTGTGCCAACTTGTACCGACATGTTCTGACTTGTCACGTCTTGTCCCGACTTGTCCCGACTTGTCCCGACTTGTACGGACTTGTCCAGACTTGTCCCGACTTGTCCTAACTTGTCTCGACTTGTCACATTTGTTATGGTTCATAATATTTGTTGGATTGACAAAAAATCTGAAAGCTCGTTTCCCGACCCGACCCGACCCGACATAATTACGAATAGAGTCCAAGACGATAAGATGAATATTAGTGCCATAACATTGACTCGATTTGACCATGTGAAGTGAATATTTTTTTTCAGAAAAAATAAATTTAATTTCTTGCCGTTATGAAAAATTTTGGCGAGATGATTCGATACCAAAATATTCAGAAATGGACTGACTTCAATATTTTTTGAAATTTTTCATAATTGAATTTTTGCTGAAATATTTGAAACAAATATTAAAATCTTTGTTTTTTTTTGTAGTTATAATTTTTTTCCACAAAATACTTCAAAGAATTCTAAATAAAATTCCAAGAAGAAAGTCTGAGTAAAGATGTCCAAGTGGAATATCCGTGTGAAATGTCCAAATGAAATCAGGATAAAATGTCTGGGTAAGGAGCCCAGGTAAAAAGTCCAGAATTATTTGAAATTCAAAATGATTCTATCAAAAAATATATTTCCAATAATATTTTCCTCGACCCGACCCAAAATTCCTGACTAGTTCCGACTTGTCTTGTCCTGACTTTTCCCGGATTGTCCAAACTTGTCCTGAATAGTCCCGACTTGTCCCGATTTGTCCCGTCTTGTCCAGACTTGTTCTGACTTGTTACGTCTTGTCCCGACTTGTCTCGACTTGTCCCGACTTGTCCCGACTTGTCCCGGCTTGTCTCGACTTGTCTCAACTTGTCCCAACTTGTCTTGACTTGTACCAACTTGTACCGACATGTTCTGACTTTTCCTGACTTGTTCCGACTTGTCTTGACTTGTACCAACTTGTCCTGACTTGTTCTGATTTGTCACGTATTGTCCCGACTTGTCCCGACTTGTCCCGACTTGTCCTGACTTGTCCCGACTTGTCCTAACTTGTACCGACTCGTCCCGACTTATCCAGGTCTGTCCAAACTTGTTCCGACTGGTACCGACTTATCCCGACTTGTCCCGACTTGTCCCAACTTGTCTGACTTGTCCCGAGTTGTCCCGACTTGTTCTGACCTGTCACGACTTGTCCCGACATGTCCCGACTTGTTTCGACCTATCATGACTTGTCCTGACTTGTCCTGACTTGTCTCGACTTGTCCCGACTTGTCCCGACTTGTTCCGACTTGTCCTGACTTGTACCGACTTGTCCCGACTTGTACCGACTTGTCCCGAATTGTCCAAACTTGTCCCGACATTTACCGACTTGTTCAGACTTATCCTGAATTGTCCCGTCTTGTCTTGACTTGTTCCGACTTGTCCTGACTTGTCTTGACTTGTCCTGACTTGTACCGACTTGTTCCGACTTGTTCCAGATTGTCCAAACTTGTCCCGACTTGTACCGACTTGTACCGACTTTTCCCGACTTGTCCTGGATTGTCCGAACTTGTCCCGACTTGTACCGACTTGTCCCGACTTGTCCCAACTTGTCCCGGATTGTCCAAACTTGTCCCGACTTGTAATGACTTGTCAAGACTTGTCCTGACTTGACCCGACTTGTTACTACTTGTCTCGACTTGTCTTAACTTGTACCGACTTGTCCCGACTTGTACCGACTTGTCCCGACTTGTCCCGACTTGTTCCTACTTGTCTCGACTTGTCTTGACTTGTACCGACTTGTCCCGACTTGAACCGACTTGTCCCGACTTGTTCTGACTTGTCCAAACTTGTCCCGACTTGTACCGACTTTTCCCGACTTGTCCAGACTAGTCCCGACTCGTCCCGACTTATCTTGACTTGTCCTGACTTGTTCCGACTTATCCCGACTTGTCCTGACTTGTCCAGACTTGTTTCGACTTATCCCGACTAGTCCCGATTTGTACCGACTTTTCTCGAATTGTCCAAACTTGTCCCGACTTGTACCAACTTGTCCCGACTTGTTCCGACTTGTCCTGACTTGTAATGACTTGTTCCGACTTGTACCGGCTTGTCCCGAATTGTCCAAACTTGTCCCGACTTGTACCGACTTGTACAGACTTGTCCTGAATTGTCCCGTCTTGTCCTGACTAGTTCCGACTTATCCTGACTTGTCCCGACTTGTCCTGACTTGTACCGACTTGTCCCGACTTGTCCCGGATTGTCCAAACTTGTCCCGACTTGTACCGACTTGTACCGACTTGTACCGACTTGTACCGACTTTTTCCGACTTGTCCCGGATTGTCCGAACTTTTCCCGACTTGTTCCGACTTGTCCCGACTTGTCCCAACTTGTTCCGACTTATTCCAACTTGTCCTGACTTGTCCCGACTTGTCCCGACTTGATCCGACTTGTCCCGACTTGTACCGACTTGTCCCGACTTGTACCGACTTGTCCCGACTTGTCCCGACTTGTACCGACTTGTCCCGACTTGTCCCGGATTGTCCAAACTTGTCCCGACTTGTACCGACTTTTACCGACTTTTCCCGACTTGTCCCGGATTGTCCGAACTTGTCCCGACTTGTACCGACTTGTCCCGACTTGTCCCGACTTGTCCCAACTTGTCCCGACTTGTCCCGAGTTGTTTCGACTTGTTCTGACTTGTCACGACTTGTCCCGACATGTCCCGATTTGTTTCGACTAATCCCGACTTGTCCTGACTTGTCCTGACTTGTCCCGACTTGTCCCGACTTGTCCCGACTTGTTCCGACTTGTCCTGAGTTGTACCGACTTGTCCCGACTTGTACCGACTTGTCCCGAATTGTCCAAACTTGTCTCGACTTGTACCAACTTGTCCAGACTTGTCCTGAATTGTCCCGTCTTGTCCTGACTAGTTCCGACTTGTCCTGACTTGTCCCGACTTGTCCTGACTTGTACCGACCTGTCCCGACTTGTCCCAGATTGTCCAAACTTGTCCCAACTTGTACCGACTTGTACCGACTTCTCTTGACTTGTCCCGGATTGTCCGAACTTGTCCCGACTTGTACCGACTTGTCCCGAATTGTCCCAACTTGTTCCGACTTATTCCGACTTGTCCTGACTTGTCCCGACTTGTCCCGACTTGTTCCGACTTATCCCGACTTGTCCCGACTTGTACCGACTTGTCCCGACTTGTACCGACTTGTCCCGAATTGTCCAAACTTGTCCCGACTTGTGCCGACTTGTCCAGAGTTGTCCAAAATTGTACCGACTTGTTTCGACTTGTCTCGACTTGTCTTGACTTGTGCCGACTTGTCCTGACTTGTCCCGACTTGTCCTGACTTGTACCGACTTGTCCCGGCTTGTCCCGGATTGTCCCAACTTGTCTTGACTTGTGCCGACTTGTACCGTCATGTTCTGACTTGTCCTGACTTGTTCCGACTTGTTCCGACTTGTCCCGACTTGTCTTGACTTGTACCAACTTGTCCCGACTTGTTCTGACTTGTCACGTCTTGTCCCGACTTGTACCGACTTGTCCCGACTTGTACCGACTTGTCCCGAATTGTCCAAACTTGTCCCGACTTGTGCCGACTTGTCCAGAGTTGTCCAAAATTGTACCGACTTGTTTCGACTTGTCTCGACTTGTCTTGACTTGTGCCGACTTGTCCTGACTTGTCCCGACTTGTCCTGACTTGTACCGACTTGTCCCGGCTTGTCCCGGATTGTCCCAACTTGTCTTGACTTGTGCCGACTTGTACCGTCATGTTCTGACTTGTCCTGACTTGTTCCGACTTGTTCCGACTTGTCCCGACTTGTCTTGACTTGTACCAACTTGTACCGACATGTTCTGACTTTTCCTGACTTGTTCCGACTTGTCTTGACTTGTACCAACTTGTCCTGACTTGTTCTGATTTGTCACGTATTGTCCCGACTTGTCCCGACTTGTCCCGACTTGTCCTGACTTGTCCCGACTTGTCCTAACTTGTACCGACTCGTCCCGACTTATCCAGGTCTGTCCAAACTTGTTCCGACTGGTACCGACTTATCCCGACTTGTCCCGACTTGTCCCAACTTGTCTGACTTGTCCCGAGTTGTCCCGACTTGTTCTGACCTGTCACGACTTGTCCCGACATGTCCCGACTTGTTTCCACCTATCATGACTTGTCCTGACTTGTCCTGACTTGTCTCGACTTGTCCCGACTTGTCCCGACTTGTTCCGACTTGTCCTGACTTGTACCGACTTGTCCCGACTTGTACCGACTTGTCCCGAATTGTCCAAACTTGTCCCGACTTTTACCGACTTGTTCAGACTTGTCCTGAATTGTCCCGTCTTGTCCTGACTTGTTCCGACTTGTCCTGACTTGTCCCGACTTGTCCTGACTTGTACCGACTTGTTCCGACTTGTTTCAGATTGTCCAAACTTGTTCCGTTTTGTACCGACTTGTACCGACTTTTCCCGACTTGTCCCGGATTGTCCGAACTTGTCCCGACTTGTACCGACTTGTCCCGACTTGTCCCAACTTGTCCCGGATTGTCCAAACTTGTCCCGACTTGTAATGACTTGTCAAGACTTGTCCTGACTTGACCCGACTTGTTCCTACTTGTCTCGACTTGTCTTAACTTGTACCGACTTGTCCCGACTTGTACCGACTTGTCCCGACTTGTCCTGACTTGTTCCTACTTGTCTCGACTTGTCTTGACTTGTACCGACTTGTCCCGACTTGAACCGACTTGTCCCGACTTGTTCTGACTTGTCCAAACTTGTCCCGACTTGTGCCGACTTGTCCCGACTTGTCCAGACTTGTCCCGACTCGTCCCGACTTATCTTGACTTGTCCTGACTTGTTCCGACTTATCCCGACTTGCCCTGACTTGTCCAGACTTGTTTCGACTTATCCCGACTAGTCTCGACTTGTACCGACTTGTCTCGAATTGTCCAAACATGTCCCGACTTGTACCGACTTGTCCAGACTTGTCCCGAATTGTCCCGTCTTGTCCTGACTTGTACCGACTTGTCCCGACTTGTCCCGACTTGTCCCGACTTGTTCCAACTTGTCCTGACTTGTACCGACTTGTCTTGACTTGTCCCGACTTGTCCCGACTTGTCTCGACTTGTCCCAACTTGTCCCAATTTGTCTTGACTTGTGCCAACTTCTACCGACATGTTCTGACTTTTCCTGACTTGTTCCGACTTGTCTTGACTTGTACCAACTTGTCCTGACTTGTTCTGACTTGTCACGTATTGTCCCGACTTGTCCCGACTTGTCCCGACTTGTCCTGACTTGTCCCGACTTGTCCTGACTTTCACCGACTCGTCCCGACTTATCCAGGTTTGTCCAAACTTGTTCCGACTGGTACTGACTTATCCCGACTTGTCCCGACTTGTCCCGACTTGTTCCGACTTGTCCCAACTTGTCCCGACTTGTCCCGAGTTGTCCCGACTTGTTCTGACTTGTCACGACTTGTCCCGACATGTCCCGACTTGTTTCGACTTATCCCGACTTGTCCTGACTTGTCCTGACTTGTCCCGACTTGTCCCGACTTGTCCCGAATTGTCCAAACTTGTCCCGAGTTTTACCGACTTTTTCAGACTCGTCCTGAATTGTCCCGTCTTGTCCTGACTTGTTCCGACTTGTCCTGACTTGTCCCGACTTGTCCTGACTTGTACCGATTTGTCCCGACTTGTCCCGGATAGTCCATACTTGTCCCGACTTGTACCGACTTGTACCGACTTTTCCCGTCTTGTCCCGGATTGTCCGAACTTGTCCCGACTTGTCCCGACTTGTCCCAACTTGTCCCGACTTGTCCCGAGTTGTTTCGACTTGTTCTGACTTGTCACGACTTGTCCCGACATGTCCCGATTTGTTTCGACTAATCCCGACTTGTCCTGACTTGTCCCGACTTGTCCCGACTTGTCCCGACTTGTTCCGACTTGTCCTGAGTTGTACCGACTTGTCCCGACTTGTACCGACTTGTCCCGAATTGTCCAAACTTGTCCCGACTTGTACCGACTTGTCCAGACTTGTCCTGAATTGTCCCGTCTTGTCCTGACTAGTTCCGACTTGTCCTGACTTGTCCCGACTTGTCCCGACTTGTACCGACTTGTCCCGAATTGTCCAAACTTGTCCCGACTTGTACCGACTTGTCCAGACTTGTCCTGAATTGTCCCGTCTTGTCCTGACTAGTTCCGACTTGTCCTGACTTGTCCCGACTTGTCCTGACTTGTACCGACTTGTCCCGACTTGTCCCAGATTGTCCAAACTTGTCCCGACTTGTACCGACTTGTACCGACTTTTCTTGACTTGTCCCGGATTGTCCGAACTTGTCCCGACTTGTACCGACTTGTCCCGAATTGTCCCAACTTGTTCCGACTTATTCCGACTTGTCCTGACTTGTGCCGACTTGTACCGACTTGTCCTGACTTGTCCCGACTTGTACCGACTTGTCCCGTTTTTTCCCGACTTGTAATGACTTGTCAAGACTTGTCCTGACTCGGCCTGACTTGTTCCTACTTGTCCCGTTTTGTCTTGACTTGTACCGACTTGTCCCGACTTGTACCTACTTGTCCCGACTTGTCCCGTTTTGTCCAGACTTGTCCCGACTTGTACCGACTTGTCCCGACTTGTTTCGACTAGTCCCGACTTGTCTTGACTTCTGCCGACTTGTACCGACTTGTCCTGACTTGTCCCGACTTGTACCGACTTGTCCCGACTTGTAATGACTTGTCAAGACTTGTCCTGACTTGGCCTGACTTGTTCCTACTTGTCCCGTTTTGTCTTGACTTGTACCGACTTGTCCCGACTTGTACCTACTTGTCCCGACTTGTCCCGTTTTGTCCAGACTTGTCCCGACTTGTACCGACTTGTCCCGACTTGTTTCGACTTGTCCCGACTTGTCTTGACTTGTACCGACTTGTCCCGACTTGTACCGACTTGTCCCGACTTGTCCCAACTTTTTCCGACTTATTCTGACTTGTCCTGACTTGTCCCGACTTGTCCCGACTTGTTCCGACTTGTCCCGACTTGTACCGACTTGTCCCGACTTGTACCGACTTGTCCCGACTTGTCCCGACTTGTACCGGCTTGTCCCGACTTGTACCGACTTGTCCCGACTTGTACCGAATTGTCCCGAATTGTCCAAACTTGTCCCGACTTGTGCCGACTTGTCCAGGTTTGTCCAAACTTGTTCCGACTTGTACCAACTTATCCCGACTTGTCCCGACTTGTCCCAACTTGTCCCGACTTGTCCCGAGTTGTCCCAACTTGTTCCGACTTGTATTGACTTGTACCGACTTGTCCCGACTTGTTCCGACTTGTCCCGACTTGTACCGACTTGTTCCGACTTGTCATGACTTGTACCGAAAGTCCCGACTTGTACCTACTTGTCCCGACTTGTCCCGTTTTGTCCAGACTTGTCTTGACTTGTACCGACTTGTACCGACTTGTCCCGACTTGTCCCGACTTGTCCCGACTTGTCCCAACTTGTCCCGGATTGTCCAAACTTGTCCCGACTTGTACCGACTTGTCCAGACTTGTCCAGACTTGTCCAGACTTGTCCCATCTTGTTCCGACTTGTATTTACTTGTACCGACTTGTTCCGACTTGTTCCGACTTGTCCTGACTTGTACCGACTTGTCCCGACTTGTACCGACTTGTCCCGAATTGTCCAAACTTGTCCCGAGTTTTACCGACTTGTTCAGACTCGTCCTGAATTGTCCCGTCTTGTCCTGACTTGTTCCGACTTGTCCTGACTTGTCCCGACTTGTCCTGACTTGTACCGATTTGTCCCGACTTGTCCCGGATTGTCTATACTTGTCCCGACTTGTACCGACTTGTACCGACTTTTCCCGTCTTGTCCCGGATTGTCCGAACTTGTCCCGACTTGTCCCGAATTGTCCAAACTTGTCCCGACTCGTACCGACTTGTCCCGACTTGTCCCGACTTGTTCTGACTTGTCACGTCTTGTCCCGACTTGTTTCGACTTGTCCCAACTTGTCCCGACTTGTCTCGACTTGTCCCAACTTGTCCCAACTTGTCTTGACTTGTACCAACTTGTACCGACATGTTCTGACCTGTCCTGACTTGTTCCGACTTGTATTGACTTGTACCGACTTGTCCCGACTTGTTCCGACTTGTTCCGACTTGTACCGACTTGTTCCGAATTGTCCCGACTTGTCCCGACTTGTACCGACTTGTCCAGACTTGTTCTGACTTGTCACGTCTTGTCCTGACTTGTCCCGACATGACCTGACTAGTCCCGACTTGTCCTGACTTGTACCGACTTGTCCCGACTTGTCCCGACTTGTCCCGGATTGTCCAAACTTGTCCCGACTTGTACCGACTTGTCCCGACTTGTCTTGACTTGTCCCGACTTGTCCCGACTTGTCCCGACTTGTCTCGACTTGTCCCAACTTGTTCCAATTTGTCTTGACTTGTGCCAACTTGTACCGACATGTTCTGACTTGTCCTGACTTGTTCCGACTTGTTCCGACTTGTCTTGACTTGTACCAACTTGTCCCGACTTGTTCTGACTTGTCACGTCTTGTCCCGACTTGTCCCGACTTGTCCCGACTTGTACGGACTTGTCCAGACTTGTCCAGACTTGTCCCGACTTGTCCTAACTTGTCTCGACTTGTCACATTTGTTATGGTTCATAATATTTGTTGGATTGACAAAAAATCTGAAAGCTCGTTTCCCGACCCGACCCGACCCGACATAATTACGAATAGAGTCCAAGACGATAAGATGAATATTAGTGCCATAACATTGACTCGATTTGACCATGTGAAGTGAATATTTTTTTTCAGAAAAAATAAATTTAATTTCTTGCCGTTATGAAAAATTTTGGCGAGATGATTCGATACCAAAATATTCAGAAATGGACTGACTTCAATATTTTTTGAAATTTTTCATAATTGAATTTTTGCTGAAATATTTGAAACAAATATTAAAATCTTTGTTTTTTTTTGTAGTTATAATTTTTTTCCACAAAATACTTCAAAGAATTCTAAATAAAATTCCAAGAAGAAAGTCTGAGTAAAGATGTCCAAGTGGAATATCCGTGTGAAATGTCCAAATGAAATCAGGATAAAATGTCTGGGTAAGGAGCCCAGGTAAAAAGTCCAGAATTATTTGAAATTCAAAATGATTCTATCAAAAAATATATTTCCAATAATACTTTCCTCGACCCGACCCAAAATTCCTGACTAGTTCCGACTTGTCTTGTCCTGACTTTTCCCGGATTGTCCAAACTTGTCCTGAATAGTCCCGACTTGTCCCGATTTGTCCCGTCTTGTCCAGACTTGTTCTGACTTGTTACGTCTTGTCCCGACTTGTCTCGACTTGTCCCGACTTGTCCCGACTTGTCCCGGCTTGTCTCGACTTGTCTCAACTTGTCCCAACTTTTCTTGACTTGTACCAACTTGTACCGACATGTTCTGACTTTTCCTGACTTGTTCCGACTTGTCTTGACTTGTACCAACTTGTCCTGACTTGTTCTGATTTGTCACGTATTGTCCCGACTTGTCCCGACTTGTCCCGACTTGTCCTGACTTGTCCCGACTTGTCCTAACTTGTACCGACTCGTCCCGACTTATCCAGGTCTGTCCAAACTTGTTCCGACTGGTACCGACTTATCCCGACTTGTCCCGACTTGTCCCAACTTGTCTGACTTGTCCCGAGATGTCCCGACTTGTTCTGACCTGTCCCGACTTGTTTCGACCTATCATGACTTGTCCTGACTTGTCCTGACTTGTCTCGACTTGTCCCGACTTGTCCCGACTTGTTCCGACTTGTCCTGACTTGTACCGACTTGTCCCGACTTGTACCGACTTGTCCCGAATTGTCCAAACTTGTCCCGACATTTACCGACTTGTTCAGACTTATCCTGAATTGTCCCGTCTTGTCTTGACTTGTTCCGACTTGTCCTGACTTGTCTTGACTTGTCCTGACTTGTACCGACTTGTTCCGACTTGTTCCAGATTGTCCAAACTTGTCCCGACTTGTACCGACTTGTACCGACTTTTCCCGACTTGTCCTGGATTGTCCGAACTTGTCCCGACTTGTACCGACTTGTCCCGACTTGTCCCAACTTGTCCCGGATTGTCCAAACTTGTCCCGACTTGTAATGACTTGTCAAGACTTGTCCTGACTTGACCCGACTTGTTACTACTTGTCTCGACTTGTCTTAACTTGTACCGACTTGTCCCGACTTGTACCGACTTGTCCCGACTTGTCCCGACTTGTTCCTACTTGTCTCGACTTGTCTTGACTTGTACCGACTTGTCCCGACTTGAACCGACTTGTCCCGACTTGTTCTGACTTGTCCAAACTTGTCCCGACTTGTACCGACTTTTCCCGACTTGTCCAGACTAGTCCCGACTCGTCCCGACTTATCTTGACTTGTCCTGACTTGTTCCGACTTATCCCGACTTGTCCTGACTTGTCCAGACTTGTTTCGACTTATCCCGACTAGTCCCGACTTGTACCGACTTTTCTCGAATTGTCCAAACTTGTCCCGACTTGTACCAACTTGTCCCGACTTGTTCCGACTTGTCCTGACTTGTAATGACTTGTTCCGACTTGTACCGGCTTGTCCCGAATTGTCCAAACTTGTCCCGACTTGTACCGACTTGTACAGACTTGTCCTGAATTGTCCCGTCTTGTCCTGACTAGTTCCGACTTATCCTGACTTGTCCCGACTTGTCCTGACTTGTACCGACTTGTCCCGACTTGTCCCGGATTGTCCAAACTTGTCCCGACTTGTACCGACTTGTACCGACTTGTACCGACTTGTACCGACTTTTTCCGACTTGTCCCGGATTGTCCGAACTTTTCCCGACTTGTTCCGACTTGTCCCGACTTGTCCCAACTTGTTCCGACTTATTCCAACTTGTCCTGACTTGTCCCGACTTGTCCCGACTTGATCCGACTTGTCCCGACTTGTACCGACTTGTCCCGACTTGTACCGACTTGTCCCGACTTGTCCCGACTTGTACCGACTTGTCCCGACTTGTCCCGGATTGTCCAAACTTGTCCCGACTTGTACCGACTTTTACCGACTTTTCCCGACTTGTCCCGGATTGTCCGAACTTGTCCCGACTTGTACCGACTTGTCCCGACTTGTCCCGACTTGTCCCAACTTGTCCCGACTTGTCCCGAGTTGTTTCGACTTGTTCTGACTTGTCACGACTTGTCCCGACATGTCCCGATTTGTTTCGACTAATCCCGACTTGTCTTGACTTGTGCCGACTTGTACCGTCATGTTCTGACTTGTCCTGACTTGTTCCGACTTGTTCCGACTTGTCCCGACTTGTCTTGACTTGTACCAACTTGTACCGACATGTTCTGACTTTTCCTGACTTGTTCCGACTTGTCTTGACTTGTACCAACTTGTCCTGACTTGTTCTGATTTGTCACGTATTGTCCCGACTTGTCCTGACTTGTCCCGACTTGTCCTAACTTGTACCGACTCGTCCCGACTTATCCAGGTCTGTCCAAACTTGTTCCGACTGGTACCGACTTATCCCGACTTGTCCCGACTTGTCCCAACTTGTCTGACTTGTCCCGAGTTGTCCCGACTTGTTCTGACCTGTCACGACTTGTCCCGACATGTCCCGACTTGTTTCCACCTATCATGACTTGTCCTGACTTGTCCTGACTTGTCTCGACTTGTCCCGACTTGTCCCGACTTGTTCCGACTTGTCCTGACTTGTACCGACTTGTCCCGACTTGTACCGACTTGTCCCGAATTGTCCAAACTTGTCCCGACTTTTACCGACTTGTTCAGACTTGTCCTGAATTGTCCCGTCTTGTCCTGACTTGTTCCGACTTGTCCTGACTTGTCTCGACTTGTCCTGACTTGTACCGACTTGTTCCGACTTGTTTCAGATTGTCCAAACTTGTTCCGACTTGTACCGACTTGTACCGACTTTTCCCGACTTGTCCCGGATTGTCCGAACTTGTCCCGACTTGTACCGACTTGTCCCGACTTGTCCCAACTTGTCCCGGATTGTCCAAACTTGTCCCGACTTGTAATGACTTGTCAAGACTTGTCCTGACTTGACCCGACTTGTTCCTACTTGTCTCGACTTGTCTTAACTTGTACCGACTTGTCCCGACTTGTACCGACTTGTCCCGACTTGTCCTGACTTGTTCCTACTTGTCTCGACTTGTCTTGACTTGTACCGACTTGTCCCGACTTGAACCGACTTGTCCCGACTTGTTCTGACTTGTCCAAACTTGTCCCGACTTGTGCCGACTTGTCCCGACTTGTCCAGACTTGTCCCGACTCGTCCCGACTTATCTTGACTTGTCCTGACTTGTTCCGACTTATCCCGACTTGCCCTGACTTGTCCAGACTTGTTTCGACTTATCCCGACTAGTCTCGACTTGTACCGACTTGTCTCGAATTGTCCAAACATGTCCCGACTTGTACCGACTTGTCCAGACTTGTCCCGAATTGTCCCGTCTTGTCCTGACTTGTACCGACTTGTCCCGACTTGTCCCGACTTGTCCCGACTTGTTCCAACTTGTCCTGACTTGTACCGACTTGTCTTGACTTGTCCCGACTTGTCCCGACTTGTCTCGACTTGTCCCAACTTGTCCCAATTTGTCTTGACTTGTGCCAACTTCTACCGACATGTTCTGACTTTTCCTGACTTGTTCCGACTTGTCTTGACTTGTACCAACTTGTTCTGACTTGTCACGTATTGTCCCGACTTGTCCCGACTTGTCCCGACTTGTCCTGACTTGTCCCGACTTGTCCTGACTTTCACCGACTCGTCCCGACTTATCCAGGTTTGTCCAAACTTGTTCCGACTGGTACTGACTTATCCCGACTTGTCCCGACTTGTCCCGACTTGTTCCGACTTGTCCCAACTTGTCCCGACTTGTCCCGAGTTGTCCCGACTTGTTCTGACTTGTCACGACTTGTCCCGACATGTCCCGACTTGTTTCGACTTATCCCGACTTGTCCTGACTTGTCCTGACTTGTCCCGAATTGTCCAAACTTGTCCCGACATTTACCGACTTGTTCAGACTTATCCTGAATTGTCCCGTCTTGTCTTGACTTGTTCCGACTTGTCCTGACTTGTCTTGACTTGTCCTGACTTGTACCGACTTGTTCCGACTTGTTCCAGATTGTCCAAACTTGTCCCGACTTGTACCGACTTGTACCGACTTTTCCCGACTTGTCCTGGATTGTCCGAACTTGTCCCGACTTGTACCGACTTGTCCCGACTTGTCCCAACTTGTCCCGGATTGTCCAAACTTGTCCCGACTTGTAATGACTTGTCAAGACTTGTCATGACTTGACCCGACTTGTTACTACTTGTCTCGACTTGTCTTAACTTGTACCGACTTGTCCCGACTTGTACCGACTTGTCCCGACTTGTCCCGACTTGTTCCTACTTGTCTCGACTTGTCTTGACTTGTACCGACTTGTCCCGACTTGAACCGACTTGTCCCGACTTGTTCTGACTTGTCCAAACTTGTCCCGACTTGTACCGACTTTTCCCGACTTGTCCAGACTAGTCCCGACTCGTCCCGACTTATCTTGACTTGTCCTGACTTGTTCCGACTTATCCCGACTTGTCCTGACTTGTCCAGACTTGTTTCGACTTATCCCGACTAGTCCCGACTTGTACCGACTTTTCTCGAATTGTCCAAACTTGTCCCGACTTGTACCAACTTGTCCCGACTTGTTCCGACTTGTCCTGACTTGTAATGACTTGTTCCGACTTGTACCGGCTTGTCCCGAATTGTCCAAACTTGTCCCGACTTGTACCGACTTGTACAGACTTGTCCTGAATTGTCCCGTCTTGTCCTGACTAGTTCCGACTTATCCTGACTTGTCCCGACTTGTCCTGACTTGTACCGACTTGTCCCGACTTGTCCCGGATTGTCCAAACTTGTCCCGACTTGTACCGACTTGTACCGACTTGTACCGACTTGTACCGACTTTTTCCGACTTGTCCCGGATTGTCCGAACTTTTCCCGACTTGTTCCGACTTGTCCCGACTTGTCCCAACTTGTTCCGACTTATTCCAACTTGTCCTGACTTGTCCCGACTTGTCCCGACTTGATCCGACTTGTCCCGACTTGTACCGACTTGTCCCGACTTGTACCGACTTGTCCCGACTTGTACCGACTTGTCCCGACTTGTCCCGGATTGTCCAAACTTGTCCCGACTTGTACCGACTTTTACCGACTTTTCCCGACTTGTCCCGGATTGTCCGAACTTGTCCCGACTTGTACCGACTTGTCCCGACTTGTCCCGACTTGTCCCAACTTGTCCCGACTTGTCCCGAGTTGTTTCGACTTGTTCTGACTTGTCACGACTTGTCCCGACATGTCCCGATTTGTTTCGACTAATCCCGACTTGTCCTGACTTGTCCTGACTTGTCCCGACTTGTCCCGACTTGTCCCGACTTGTTCCGACTTGTCCTGAGTTGTACCGACTTGTCCCGACTTGTACCGACTTGTCCCGAATTGTCCAAACTTGTCTCGACTTGTACCAACTTGTCCAGACTTGTCCTGAATTGTCCCGTCTTGTCCTGACTAGTTCCGACTTGTCCTGACTTGTCCCGACTTGTCCTGACTTGTACCGACTTGTCCCGACTTGTCCCAGATTGTCCAAACTTGTCCCAACTTGTACCGACTTCTCTTGACTTGTCCCGGATTGTCCGAACTTGTCCCGACTTGTACCGACTTGTCCCGAATTGTCCCAACTTGTTCCGACTTATTCCGACTTGTCCTGACTTGTCCCGACTTGTCCCGACTTGTTCCGACTTATCCTGACTTGTACCGACTTGTCCCGACTTGTCCCAGATTGTCCAAACTTGTCCCAACTTGTACCGACTTGTACCGACTTCTCTTGACTTGTCCCGGATTGTCCGAACTTGTCCCGACTTGTACCGACTTGTCCCGAATTGTCCCAACTTGTTCCGACTTATTCCGACTTGTCCTGACTTGTCCCGACTTGTACCGACTTGTCCCGACTTGTACCGACTTGTCCCGAATTGTCCAAACTTGTCCCGACTTGTGCCGACTTGTCCAGAGTTGTCCAAAATTGTACCGACTTGTTTCGACTTGTCTCGACTTGTCTTGACTTGTGCCGACTTGTCCTGACTTGTCCCGACTTGTCCTGACTTGTACCGACTTGTCCCGGCTTGTCCCGGATTGTCCCAACTTGTCTTGACTTGTGCCGACTTGTACCGTCATGTTCTGACTTGTCCTGACTTGTTCCGACTTGTTCCGACTTGTCCCGACTTGTCTTGACTTGTACCAACTTGTCCCGACTTGTTCTGACTTGTCACGTCTTGTCCCGACTTGTACCGACTTGTCCCGACTTGTACCGACTTGTCCCGAATTGTCCAAACTTGTCCCGACTTGTGCCGACTTGTCCAGTGTTGTCCAAAATTGTACCAACTTGTTTCGACTTGTCTCGACTTGTCTTGACTTGTGCCGACTTGTCCTGACTTGTCCCGACTTGTCCTGACTTGTACCGACTTGTCCCGGCTTGTCCCGGATTGTCCCAACTTGTCTTGACTTGTGCCGACTTGTACCGTCATGTTCTGACTTGTCCTGACTTGTTCCGACTTGTTCCGACTTGTCCCGACTTGTCTTGACTTGTACCAACTTGTACCGACATGTTCTGACTTTTCCTGACTTGTTCCGACTTGTCTTGACTTGTACCAACTTGTCCTGACTTGTTCTGATTTGTCACGTATTGTCCCGACTTGTCCCGACCTGTCCCGACTTGTCCTGACTTGTCCCGACTTGTCCTAACTTGTACCGACTCGTCCCGACTTATCCAGGTCTGTCCAAACTTGTTCCGACTGGTACCGACTTATCCCGACTTGTCCCGACTTGTCCCAACTTGTCTGACTTGTCCCGAGTTGTCCCGACTTGTTCTGACCTGTCACGACTTGTCCCGACATGTCCCGACTTGTTTCCACCTATCATGACTTGTCCTGACTTGTCCTGACTTGTCTCGACTTGTCCCGACTTGTCCCGACTTGTTCCGACTTGTCCTGACTTGTACCGACTTGTCCCGACTTGTACCGACTTGTCCCGAATTGTCCAAACTTGTCCCGACTTTTACCGACTTGTTCAGACTTGTCCTGAATTGTCCCGTCTTGTCCTGACTTGTTCCGACTTGTCCTGACTTGTCTCGACTTGTCCTGACTTGTACCGACTTGTTCCGACTTGTTTCAGATTGTCCAAACTTGTTCCGACTTGTACCGACTTGTACCGACTTTTCCCGACTTGTCCCGGATTGTCCGAACTTGTCCCGACTTGTACCGACTTGTCCCGACTTGTCCCAACTTGTCCCGGATTGTCCAAACTTGTCCCGACTTGTAATGACTTGTCAAGACTTGTCCTGACTTGACCCGACTTGTTCCTACTTGTCTCGACTTGTCTTAACTTGTACCGACTTGTCCCGACTTGTACCGACTTGTCCCGACTTGTCCTGACTTGTTCCTACTTGTCTCGACTTGTCTTGACTTGTACCGACTTGTCCCGACTTGAACCGACTTGTCCCGACTTGTTCTGACTTGTCCAAACTTGTCCCGACTTGTGCCGACTTGTCCCGACTTGTCCAGACTTGTCCCGACTCGTCCCGACTTATCTTGACTTGTCCTGACTTGTTCCGACTTATCCCGACTTGCCCTGACTTGTCCAGACTTGTTTTGACTTATCCCGACTAGTCTCGACTTGTACCGACTTGTCTCGAATTGTCCAAACATGTCCCGACTTGTACCGACTTGTCCAGACTTGTCCCGAATTGTCCCGTCTTGTCCTGACTTGTACCGACTTGTCCCGACTTGTCCCGACTTGTCCCGACTTGTTCCAACTTGTCCTGACTTGTACCGACTTGTCTTGACTTGTCCCGACTTGTCCCGACTTGTCTCGACTTGTCCCAACTTGTCCCAATTTGTCATGACTTGTGCCAACTTCTACCGACATGTTCTGACTTTTCCTGACTTGTTCCGACTTGTCTTGACTTGTACCAACTTGTTCTGACTTGTCACGTATTGTCCCGACTTGTCCCGACTTGTCCCGACTTGTCCTGACTTGTCCCGACTTGTCCTGACTTTCACCGACTCGTCCCGACTTATCCAGGTTTGTCCAAACTTGTTCCGACTGGTACTGACTTATCCCGACTTGTCCCGACTTGTCCCGACTTGTTCCGACTTGTCCCAACTTGTCCCGACTTGTCCCGAGTTGTCCCGACTTGTTCTGACTTGTCACGACTTGTCCCGACATGTCCCGACTTGTTTCGACTTATCCCGACTTGTCCTGACTTGTCCCGACTTGTCCCGACTTGTCCCGAATTGTCCAAACTTGTCCCGAGTTTTACCGACTTGTTCAGACTCGTCCTGAATTGTCCCGTCTTGTCCTGACTTGTTCCGACTTGTCCTGACTTGTCCCGACTTGTCCTGACTTGTACCGATTTGTCCCGACTTGTCCCGGATAGTCCATACTTGTCCCGACTTGTACCGACTTGTACCGACTTTTCCCGTCTTGTCCCGGATTGTCCGAACTTGTCCCGACTTGTCCCGACTTGTCCCGAGTTGTTTCGACTTGTTCTGACTTGTCACGACTTGTCCCGACATGTCCCGATTTGTTTCGACTAATCCCGACTTGTCCTGACTTGTCCTGACTTGTCCCGACTTGTCCCGACTTGTCCCGACTTGTTCCGACTTGTCCTGAGTTGTACCGACTTGTCCCGACTTGTACCGACTTGTCCCGAATTGTCCAAACTTGTCCCGACTTGTACCGACTTGTCCAGACTTGTCCTGAATTGTCCCGTCTTGTCCTGACTAGTTCCGACTTGTCCTGACTTGTCCCGACTTGTCCTGACTTGTACCGACTTGTCCCGACTTGTCCCAGATTGTCCAAACTTGTCCCGACTTGTACCGACTTGTACCGACTTTTCTTGACTTGTCCCGGATTGTCCGAACTTGTCCCGACTTGTACCGACTTGTCCCGAATTGTCCCAACTTGTTCCGACTTATTCCGACTTGTCCTGACTTGTCCCGACTTGTCCCGACTTGTTCCGACTTGTCCCGACTTGTCCTGACTTGTACCGACTTGTCCCGACTTGTACCGACTTGTCCCGAATTGTCCAAACTTGTCCCGACTTGTGCCGACTTGTCCAGAGTTGTCCAGAATTGTACCGACTTGTTTCGACTTGTCTCGACTTGTCTTGACTTGTGCCGACTTGTCCTGACTTGTCCCGACTTGTCCCGGATTGTCCGAACTTGTCCCGACTTGTACCGACTTGTCCCGACTTGTCCCAACTTGTTCCGATTTATTCCGACTTGTCCTGCCTTGTCCCGACTTGTCCCGACTTGTTCCGACTTGTACCGACTTGTACCGACATGTCCCGACTTGTACCGACTTGTCCCGACTTGTCCCGACTTGTACCGACTTGTTCCGACTTGTACCGACTTGTCCCGACTTGTACCGACTTGTCCCGAATTGTCCAAACTTGTCCCGACTTGTGCCGACTTGTCCAGGGTTGTCCTGAATTGTACCGACTTGTTTCGACTTGTCTCGACTTGTCTTGACTTGTGCCGACTTGTACCGACTTGTCCTGACTTGTCCCGACTTGTACCGACTTGTCCCGTTTTTTCCCGACTTGTAATGACTTGTCAAGACTTGTCCTGACTTGGCCTGACTTGTTCCTACTTGTCCCGTTTTGTCTTGACTTGTACCGACTTGTCCCGACTTGTACCTACTTGTCCCGACTTGTCCCGTTTTGTCCAGACTTGTCCCGACTTGTACCGACTTGTCCCGACTTGTTTCGACTAGTCCGGACTTGTCTTGACTTCTGCCGACTTGTACCGACTTGTCCTGACTTGTCCCGACTTGTACCGACTTGTCCCGACTTGTCCCGACTTGTAATGACTTGTCAAGACTTGTCCTGACTTGGCCTGACTTGTTCCTACTTGTCCCGTTTTGTCTTGACTTGTACCGACTTGTCCCGACTTGTACCTACTTGTCCCGACTTGTCCCGTTTTGTCCAGACTTGTCCCGACTTGTACCGACTTGTCCCGACTTGTTTCGACTTGTCCCGACTTGTCTTGACTTGTACCGACTTGTCCCGACTTGTACCGACTTGTCCCGACTTGTCCCAACTTTTTCCGACTTATTCTGACTTGTCCTGACTTGTCCCGACTTGTCCCGACTTGTTCCGACTTGTCCCGACTTGTACCGACTTGTCCCGACTTGTACCGACTTGTCCCGACTTGTCCCGACTTGTACCGGCTTGTCCCGACTTGTACCGACTTGTCCCGACTTGTACCGAATTGTCCCGAATTGTCCAAACTTGTGCCGACTTGTCCAGGTTTGTCCAAACTTGTTCCGACTTGTACCAACTTATCCCGACTTGTCCCGACTTGTCCCAACTTGTCCCGACTTGTCCCGAGTTGTCCCAACTTGTTCCGACTTGTATTGACTTGTACCGACTTGTCCCGACTTGTTCCGACTTGTCCCGACTTGTACCGACTTGTTCCGACTTGTCATGACTTGTACCGAAAGTCCCGACTTGTACCTACTTGTCCCGACTTGTCCCGTTTTGTCCAGACTTGTCTTGACTTGTACCGACTTGTACCGACTTGTCCCGACTTGTCCCGACTTGTCCCGACTTGTCCCGACTTGTCCCAACTTGTCCCGGATTGTCCAAACTTGTCCCGACTTGTACCGACTTGTCCAGACTTGTCCAGACTTGTCCAGACTTGTCCCATCTTGTTCCGACTTGTATTTACTTGTACCGACTTGTTCCGACTTGTTCCGACTTGTATTGACTTGTACCGACTTGTCCCGACTTGTTCCGACTTGTCCCGACTTGTACCGACTTGTTCCGACTTGTCATGACTTGTACCGAAAGTCCCGACTTGTACCTACTTGTCCCGACTTGTCCCGTTTTGTCCAGACTTGTCTTGACTTGTACCGACTTGTACCGACTTGTCCCGACTTGTCCCGACTTGTCCCGACTTGTCCCGACTTGTCCCAACTTGTCCCGGATTGTCCAAACTTGTCCCGACTTGTACCGACTTGTCCAGACTTGTCCAGACTTGTCCAGACTTGTCCCATCTTGTTCCGACTTGTATTTACTTGTACCGACTTGTTCCGACTTGTTCCGACTTGTCCTGACTTGTACCGACTTGTCCCGACTTGTACCGACTTGTCCCGAATTGTCCAAACTTGTCCCGAGTTTTACCGACTTGTTCCGACTTGTCCTGACTTGTCCCGACTTGTCCTGACTTGTACCGATTTGTCCCGACTTGTCCCGGATTGTCTATACTTGTCCCGACTTGTACCGACTTGTACCGACTTTTCCCGTCTTGTCCCGGATTGTCCGAACTTGTCCCGACTTGTCCCGAATTGTCCAAACTTGTCCCGACTCGTACCGACTTGTCCCGACTTGTCCCGACTTGTTCTGACTTGTCACGTCTTGTCCCGACTTGTTTCGACTTGTCCCAACTTGTCCCGACTTGTCTCGACTTGTCCCAACTTGTCCCAACTTGTCTTGACTTGTACCAACTTGTACCGACATGTTCTGACCTGTCCTGACTTGTTCCGACTTGTATTGACTTGTACCGACTTGTCCCGACTTGTTCCGACTTGTTCCGACTTGTACCGACTTGTTCCGAATTGTCCCGACTTGTCCCGACTTGTACCGACTTGTCCAGACTTGTTCTGACTTGTCACGTCTTGTCCTGACTTGTCCCGACATGACCTGACTAGTCCCGACTTGTCCTGACTTGTACCGACTTGTCCCGACTTGTCCCGACTTGTCCCGACTTGTCCCGGATTGTCCAAACTTGTCCCGACTTGTACCGACTTGTCCCGACTTGTCTTGACTTGTCCCGACTTGTCCCGACTTGTCCCGACTTGTCTCGACTTGTCCCAACTTGTTCCAATTTGTCTTGACTTGTGCCAACTTGTACCGACATGTTCTGACTTGTCCTGACTTGTTCCGACTTGTTCCGACTTGTCTTGACTTGTACCAACTTGTCCCGACTTGTTCTGACTTGTCACGTCTTATCCCGACTTGTCCCGACTTGTCCCGACTTGTACGGACTTGTCCAGACTTGTCCAGACTTGTCCCGACTTGTCCTAACTTGTCTCGACTTGTCACATTTGTTATGGTTCATAATATTTGTTGGATTGACAAAAAATCTGAAAGCTCGTTTCCCGACCCGACCCGACCCGACATAATTACGAATAGAGTCCAAGACGGTAAGATGAATATTAGTGCCATAACATTGACTCGATTTGACCATGTGAAGTGAATATTTTTTTTCAGAAAAAATAAATTTAATTTCTTGCCGTTATGAAAAATTTTGGCGAGATGATTCGATACCAAAATATTCAGAAATGGACTGACTTCAATATTTTTTGAAATTTTTCATAATTGAATTTTTGCTGAACTATTTGAAACAAATATTAAAATCTTTGTTTTTTTTTGTAGTTATAATTTTTTTCCACAAAATACTTCAAAGAATTCTAAATAAAATTCCAAGAAGAGAGTCTGAGTAAAGATGTCCAAGTGGAATATCCGTGTGAAATGTCCAAATGAAATCAGGATAAAATGTCTGGGTAAGGAGCCCAGGTAAAAAGTCCAGAATTATTTGAAATTCAAAATGATTCTATCAAAAAATATATTTCCAATAATATTTTCCTCGACCCGACCCAAAATTCCTGACTAGTTCCGACTTGTCTTGTCCTGACTTTTCCCGGATTGTCCAAACTTGTCCTGAATAGTCCCGACTTGTCCCGATTTGTCCCGTCTTGTCCAGACTTGTTCTGACTTGTTACGTCTTGTCCCGACTTGTCTCGACTTGTCCCGACTTGTCCCGACTTGTCCCGGCTTGTCTCGACTTGTCTCAACTTGTCCCAACTTGTCTTGACTTGTACCAACTTGTACCGACATGTTCTGACTTTTCCTGACTTGTTCCGACTTGTCTTGACTTGTACCAACTTGTCCTGACTTGTTCTGATTTGTCACGTATTGTCCCGACTTGTCCCGACTTGTCCCGACTTGTCCTGACTTGTCCCGACTTGTCCTAACTTGTACCGACTCGTCCCGACTTATCCAGGTCTGTCCAAACTTGTTCCGACTGGTACCGACTTATCCCGACTTGTCCCGACTTGTCCCAACTTGTCTGACTTGTCCCGAGTTGTCCCGACTTGTTCTGACCTGTCACGACTTGTCCCGACATGTCCCGACTTGTTTCGACCTATCATGACTTGTCCTGACTTGTCCTGACTTGTCTCGACTTGTCCCGACTTGTCCCGACTTGTTCCGACTTGTCCTGACTTGTACCGACTTGTCCCGACTTGTACCGACTTGTCCCGAATTGTCCAAACTTGTCCCGACATTTACCGACTTGTTCAGACTTATCCTGAATTGTCCCGTCTTGTCCTGACTTGTTCCGACTTGTCCTGACTTGTCTTGACTTGTCCTGACTTGTACCGACTTGTTCCGACTTGTTCCAGATTGTCCAAACTTGTCCCGACTTGTACCGACTAGTACCGACTTTTCCCGACTTGTCCTGGATTGTCCGAACTTGTCCCGACTTGTACCGACTTGTCCCGACTTGTCCCAACTTGTCCCGGATTGTCCAAACTTGTCCCGACTTGTAATGACTTGTCAAGACTTGTCCTGACTTGACCCGACTTGTTACTACTTGTCTCGACTTGTCTTAACTTGTACCGACTTGTCCCGACTTGTACCGACTTGTCCCGACTTGTCCCGACTTGTTCCTACTTGTCTCGACTTGTCTTGACTTGTACCGACTTGTCCCGACTTGAACCGACTTGTCCCGACTTGTTCTGACTTGTCCAAACTTGTCCCGACTTGTACCGACTTTTCCCGACTTGTCCAGACTTGTCCCGACTCGTCCCGACTTATCTTGACTTGTCCTGACTTGTTCCGACTTATCCCGACTTGTCCTGACTTGTCCAGACTTGTTTCGACTTATCCCGACTAGTCCCGACTTGTACCGACTTTTCTCGAATTGTCCAAACTTGTCCCGACTTGTACCAACTTTTCCCGACTTGTTCCGACTTGTCCTGACTTGTAATGACTTGTTCCGACTTGTACCGGCTTGTCCCGAATTGTCCAAACTTGTCCCGACTTGTACCGACTTGTACAGACTTGTCCTGAATTGTCCCGTCTTGTCCTGACTAGTTCCGACTTATCCTGACTTGTCCCGACTTGTCCTGACTTGTACCGACTTGTCCCGACTTGTCCCGGATTGTCCAAACTTGTCCCGACTTGTACCGACTTGTACCGACTTGTACCGACTTGTACCGACTTTTTCCGACTTGTCCCGGATTGTCCGAACTTTTCCCGACTTGTTCCGACTTGTCCCGACTTGTCCCAACTTGTTCCGACTTATTCCAACTTGTCCTGACTTGTCCCGACTTGTCCCGACTTGTTCCGACTTGTCCCGACTTGTACCGACTTGTCCCGACTTGTACCGACTTGTCCCGACTTGTCCCGACTTGTACCGACTTGTCCCGACTTGTCCCGGATTGTCCAAACTTGTCCCGACTTGTACCGACTTTTACCGACTTTTCCCGACTTGTCCCGGATTGTCCGAACTTGTCCCGACTTGTACCGACTTGTCCCGACTTGTCCCGACTTGTCCCAACTTGTCCCGACTTGTCCCGAGTTGTTTCGACTTGTTCTGACTTGTCACGACTTGTCCCGACATGTCCCGATTTGTATCGACTAATCCCGACTTGTCCTGACTTGTCCTGACTTGTCCCGACTTGTCCCGACTTGTCCCGACTTGTTCCGACTTGTCCTGAGTTGTACCGACTTGTCCCGACTTGTACCGACTTGTCCCGAATTGTCCAAACTTGTCTCGACTTGTACCAACTTGTCCAGACTTGTCCTGAATTGTCCCGTCTTGTCCTGACTAGTTCCGACTTGTCCTGACTTGTCCCGACTTGTCCTGACTTGTACCGACTTGTCCCGACTTGTCCCAGATTGTCCAAACTTGTCCCAACTTGTACCGACTTGTACCGACTTCTCTTGACTTGTCCCGGATTGTCCGAACTTGTCCCGACTTGTACCGACTTGTCCCGAATTGTCCCAACTTGTTCCGACTTATTCCGACTTGTCCTGACTTGTCCCGACTTGTCCCGACTTGTTCCGACTTATCCCGACTTGTCCCGACTTGTACCGACTTGTCCCGACTTGTACCGACTTGTCCCGAATTGTACAAACTTGTCCCGACTTGTGCCGACTTGTCCAGAGTTGTCCAAAATTGTACCGACTTGTTTCGACTTGTCTCGACTTGTCTCGACTTGTCTTGACTTGTGCCGACTTGTCCTGACTTGTCCCGACTTGTCCTGACTTGTACCGACTTGTCCCGGCTTGTCCCGGATTGTCCCAACTTGTCTTGACTTGTGCCGACTTGTACCGTCATGTTCTGACTTGTCCTGACTTGTTCCGACTTGTTCCGACTTGTCCCGACTTGTCTTGACTTGTACCAACTTGTCCCGACTTGTTCTGACTTGTCACGTCTTGTCCCGACTTGTCCCGACTTGTCCAGACTTGTCCCGTCTTGTACCGACTTGTCCCGACTTGTTCCGACTTATCCCGACTTGTCCTGACTTGTCTCGACTTGTTCCGACTTGTCCCGACTTGTACCGACTTGTCCCGACTTGTACCGACTTGTCCCGACTTGTACCGACTTGTCCCGAATTGTCCAAACTTGTCTTGACTTGTGCCGACTTGCCCAGAGTTGTCCTGAATTGTACCGAATTGTTCCGACTTGTCTCGACTTGTCTTGACTTGTTCCGACTTGTCCCGACATGTACCGACTTGTCCCGACTTGTCCCGACTTGTCCCGACTTGTCTCGACTTGTCCCAACTTGTCCCAACTTGTCTTGACTTGTGCCAACTTGTACCGACATGTTCTGACTTGTCCTGACTTGTTCCGACTTGTTCCGACTTGTCCCGACTTGTCTTGACTTGTACCAACTTTTCCCGACTTTTTTTGACTTGTCACGTCTTGTCCCGACGTGTCCCGACTTGTCCCGACTTGTCCAGACTTGTCCCGTCTTGTACCGACATGTCCCGACTTGTCCCGACTTGTCCCGACTTGTTCTGACTTGTCACGTCTTGTTCCGACTTGTCTCGACTTGTCCCGACTTGTCCCGACTTGTCCCGACTTGTCTCGACTTGTCCCAACTTGTCTCAACTTGTCTTAACTTGTACCAAATTTTCCCGACTTGTTCTGACTTGTCACGTCTTGTCCCGACTTGTCCCGACTTGTCCCGACTTGTCCCGACTTGTTCTGACTTGTCACGTCTTGTTCCGACTTGTCTCGACTTGTCCCGACTTGTCCCGACTTGTCCCGACTTGTCCCGACTTGTCCCGACTTGTCCCGACTTGTACGGACTTGTCCAGACTTGTCCAGACTTGTCCCGACTTGTCCCAACTTGTCCCGACTTGTCACATTTGTTATGGTTCATAATATTTGTTGGATTGACAAAAATCTGAAAGCTCATTTCCCGATCCGACCCGACCCGACATAATTACGAATAGAGTCCAAGACGATAAGATGAATACTAGTGCCATAACATTGACTCGATTTGACCATGTGAAGTGAATATTTTTTTTCAGAAAAAAAAAATTTAATTTCTTGCCGTTATGAAAAATTTTGGCGAGATGATTCGATACCAAAATATTCAGAAATGGACTGACTTCAATATTTTTTGAAATTTTTTTATAATTGAATTTTTGCTGAAATATTCGAAACAAATATTAAAATCTTTGTTTTTTTTTTGTAGTTTTCATTTTTTTCCACAAAATACTTCAAAGAATTCTAAATAAAATTCCAAGAAGAAAGTCTGAGTGGTCTGTCCAGGTGGAATATCCGTGTGAAATGTCCAAATGAAATCAGGATAAAATGTCTGGGTAAGGAGCCCAGGTAAAAAGTCCAGAATTATTAGAAATTCAAAATGATTCTATCAAAAAATATATTTCTAATAATATTTTCCTCGACCCGACCCAAAATTCCTGACTAGTTCCGACTTGTCTTGTCCTGACTTTTCCCGGATTGTCCAAACTTGTCCTGAATAGTCCCGACTTGTCCCGACTTGTCCCGTCTTGTCCAGACTTGTTCTGACTTGTCACGTCTTGTCCCGACTTGTCTCGACTTGTCCGGACTTGTCCCGACTTGTCTCGGCTTGTCTCGACTTGTCCCAACTTGTCCCAACTTGTCTTGACTTGTACCGACTTGTACCGACATGTTCTGACTTTTCCTGACTTTTTGCGACTTGTCTTGACTTGTACCAACTTGTCCTGACTTGTTCTGACTTGTCACGTATTGTCCCGACTTGTCCCGACTTGTCCTGACTTGAACCGACTTGTCCCGACTTGTCCCGACATGTCCCGATTTGTTTCGACTAATCCCGACTTGTCCTGACTTGTCCTGACATGTCCCGACTTGTCCCGACTTGTCCCGACTTGTCCCGACTTGTTCCGACTTGTCCTGAGTTGTACCGACTTGTCCCGACTTGTACCGACTTGTCCCGAATTGTCCAAACTTGTCCCGACTTGTACCGACTTGTCCAGACTTGTCCTGAATTGTCCCGTCTTGTCCTGACTAGTTCCGACTTGTCCTGACTTGTCCCGACTTGTCCTGACTTGTACCGACTTGTCCCGACTTGTCCCAGATTGTCCAAACTTGTCCCGACTTGTACCGACTTTTCTTGACTTGTCCCGGATTGTCCGAACTTGTCCCGACTTGTACCGACTTGTCCCGAATTGTCCCAACTTGTTCCGACTTATTCCGACTTGTCCTGACTTGTCCCGACTTGTCCCGACTTGATCCGACTTGTCCCGACTTGTCCTGACTTGTACCGACTTGTCCCGACTTGTACCGACTTGTCCCGAATTGTCCAAACTTGTCCCGACTTGTGCCGACTTGTCCAGAGTTGTCCAGAATTGTACCGACTTGTTTCGACTTGTCTCGACTTGTCTTGACTTGTGCCGACTTGTCCTGACTTGTCCCGACTTGTCCCGACCTGTACCGACTTGTCCCGACTTGTCCCAACTTGTTCCGACTTATTCCGACTTGTCCTGACTTGTCCCGACTTGTCCCGACTTGTTCCGACTTGTCCCGACTTGTACCGACTTGTCCCGACTTGTACCGACTTGTCCCGACTTGTCCCGACTTGTACCGACTTGTTCCGACTTGTACCGACTTGTCCCGACTTGTACCGACTTGTCCCGAATTGTCCAAACTTGTCCCGACTTGTGCCGACTTGTCCAGAGTTGTCCTGAATTGTACCGACTTGTTTCGACTTGTCTCGACTTGTCTTGACTTGTGCCGACTTGTACCGACTTGTCCTGACTTGTACCGACTTGTCCCGACTTGTCCCGACTTGTAATGACTTGTCAAGACTTGTCCTGACTTGGCCTGACTTGTTCCTACTTGTCCCGTTTTGTCTTGACTTGTACCGACTTGTCCCGACTTGTACCTACTTGTCCCGACTTGTCCCGTTTTGTCCAGACTTGTCGCGACTTGTACCGACTTGTCCCGACTTGTTTCGACTTGTCCCGACTTGTCTTGACTTGTGCCGACTTGTACCGACTTGTCCTGACTTGTCCCGACTTGTACCGACTTGTCCCGACTTGTCCAGACTTGTAATGACTTGTCAAGACTTGGCCTGACTTGGCCTGACTTGTTCCTACTTGTCCTGTTTTGTCTTGACTTGTACCGACTTGTCCCGACTTGTACCGACTTGTCCCGACTTGTCCCAACTTGTTCCGACTTATTCTGACTTGTCCTTACTTGTCCCGACTTGTCCCGACTTGTTCCGACTTGTCCCGACTTGTACCGACTTGTCCCGACTTGTACCGACTTGGCCCGACTTGTCCCGACTTGTACCGACTTGTCCCGACTTGTACCGACTTGTCCCGACTTGTACCGAATTGTCCCGAATTGTCCAAACTTGTCCGGACTTGTGCCGACTTGTCCAGGTTTGTCCAAACTTGTTCCGACTTGTACCAACTCATCCCGACTTGTCCTGACTTGTCCCGACTTGTCCCAACTTGTCCCGACTTGTCCCGAGTTGTCCCAACTTGTTCCGACTTGTATTGACTTGTACCGACTTGTCCCGACTTGTTCCGACTTGTCCCGACTTGTACCGACTTGTTCCGACTTGTCATGACTTGTACCGAAAGTCCCGACTTGTACCTACTTGTCCCGACTTGTCCCGTTTTGTCCAGACTTGTCTTGACTTGTACCGACTTGTACCGACTTGTCCCGACTTGTCCCGACTTGTACCGACTTGTCCAGACTTGTCCAGACTTGTGCCATCTTGTTCCGACTTGTATTTACTTGTACCGACTTGTTCCGACTTGTTCCGACTTGTCCTGACTTGTACCGACTTGTCCCGACTTGTACCGACTTGTCCCGAATTGTCCAAACTTGTCCCGAGTTTTACCGACTTGTTCAGACTCGTCCTGAATTGTCCCGTCTTGTCCTGACTTGTTCCGACTTGTCCTGACTTGTCCCGACTTGTCCTGACTTGTACCGATTTGTCCCGACTTGTCCCGGATTGTCTATACTTGTCCCGACTTGTACCGACTTGTACCGACTTTTCCCGTCTTGTCCCGGATTGTCCGAACTTGTCCCGACTTGTCCCGAATTGTCCAAACTTGTCCCGACTTGTACCGACTTGTCCCGACTTGTCCCGGATTGTCCAAACTAGTCCCGACTTGTACCGGCTTGTCACGACTTGTCCCGACTTGTACCGACTTGTCCCGACTTGTTCCGACTTGTAATGACTTGTCAAGACTTGTCCTGACTTGGCCTGACTTGTTCCTACTTGTCCCGACTTGTCTTGACTTGTACCGACTTGTCCCGACTTGTACCTACTTGTCCCGACTTGTCCCGTTTTGTCCAGACTTGTCCCGACTTGTCCAAACTTGTCCCGACTCGTACCGACTTGTCCCGACTTGTCCCGACTTGTCCCGACTTGTCCCGACTTGTTCTGACTTGTCACGTCTTGTCCCGACTTGTTTCGACTTGTCCCAACTTGTCCCGACTTGTCTCGACTTGTCCCAACTTGTCCCAACTTGTCTTGACTTGTACCAACTTGTACCGACATGTTCTGACCTGTCCTGACTTGTTCCGACTTGTATTGACTTGTACCGACTTGTCCCGACTTGTTCCGACTTGTTCCGACTTGTACCGACTTGTTCCGACTTGTCCCGACTTGTCCCGACTCGTACCGACTTGTCCAGACTTGTTCTGACTTGTCACGTCTTGTCCTGACTTGTCCCGACATGACCTGACTAGTCCCGACTTGTCCTGACTTGTACCGACTTGTCCCGACTTGTCCCGACTTGTCCCGACTTGTCCCGACTTGTCCCGACTTGTCCCGGATTGTCCAAACTTGTCCCGACTTGTACCGACTTGTCCCGACTTGTCTTGACTTGTCCCGACTTGTCCCGACTTGTCCCGACTTGTCTCGACTTGTCCCAACTTGTTCCAATTTGTCTTGACTTGTGCCAACTTGTACCGACATGTTCTGACTTGTCCTGACTTGTTCCGACTTGTTCCGACTTGTCTTGACTTGTACCAACTTGTCCCGACTTGTTCTGACTTGTCACGTCTTGTCCCGACTTGTCCCGACTTGTCCCGACTTGTCTCGACTTGTACGGACTTGTCCAGACTTGTCCAGACTTGTCCCGACTTGTCCTAACTTGTCTCGACTTGTCACATTTGTTATGGTTCATAATATTTGTTGGATTGACAAAAAATCTGAAAGCTCGTTTCCCGACCCGACCCGACATAATTACGAATAGAGTCCAAGACGATAAGATGAATATTAGTGCCATAACATTGACTCGATTTGACCATGTGAAGTGAATATTTTTTTTCAGAAAAAATAAATGTAATTTCTTGCCGTTATGAAAAATTTTGGCGAAATGATTCGATACCAAAATATTCAGAAATGGACTGACTTCAATATTTTTTGAAATTTTTCATAATTGAACTTTTGCTGAAATATTTGAAACAAATATTAAAATCTTTGTTTTTTTTTTGTAGTTATAATTTTTTTCCACAAAATACTTCAAAGAATTCTAAATAAAATTCCAAGAAGAAAGTCTGAGTAAAGATGTCCAAGTGGAATATCCGTGTGAAATGTCCAAATGAAATCAGGATAAAATGTCTGGGTAAGGAGCCCAGGTAAAAAGTCCAGAATTATTTGAAATTCAAAATGATTCTATCAAAAAAGATATTTCCAATAATATTTTCCTCGACCCGACCCAAAATTCCTGACTAGTTCCGACTTGTCTTGTCCTGACTTTTCCCGGATTGTCCAAACTTGTCCTGAATAGTCCCGACTTGTCCCGATTTGTCCCGTCTTGTCCAGACTTGTTCTGACTTGTTACGTCTTGTCCCGACTTGTCTCGACTTGTCCCGACTTGTCCCGACTTGTCCCGGCTTGTCTCGACTTGTCCCAACTTGTCCCAACTTGTCTTGACTTGTACCAACTTGTACCGACATGTTCTGACTTTTCCTGAATTGTTCCGACTTGTCTTGACTTGTACCAACTTGTCCTGACTTGTTCTGATTTGTCACGTATTGTCCCGACTTGTCCCGACTTGTCCCGACTTGTCCTGACTTGTCCCGACTTGTCCTAACTTGTACCGACTCGTCCCGACTTATCCAGGTCTGTCCAAACTTGTTCCGACTGGTACCGACTTATCCCGACTTGTCCCGACTTGTCCCAACTTGTCTGACTTGTCCCGAGTTGTCCCGACTTGTTCTGACCTGTCACGACTTGTCCCGACATGTCCCGACTTGTTTCGACCTATCTTGACTTGTCCTGACTTGTCCTGACTTGTCTCGACTTGTCCCGACTTGTCCCGACTTGTTCCGACTTGTCCTGACTTGTACCGACTTGTCCCGACTTGTACCGACTTGTCCCGAATTGTCCAAACTTGTCCCGACTTTTACCGACTTGTTCAGACTTGTCCTGAATTGTCCCGTCTTGTCCTGACTTGTTCCGACTTGTCCTGACTTGTCTCGACTTGTCCTGACTTGTACCGACTTGTTCCGACTTGTTTCAGATTGTCCAAACTTGTTCCGACTTGTATCGACTTGTACCGACTTTTCCCGACTTGTCCCGGATTGTCCGAACTTGTCCCGACTTGTACCGACTTGTCCCGACTTGTCCCAACTTGTCCCGGATTGTCCAAACTTATCCCGACTTGTAATGACTTGTCAAGACTTGTCCTGACTTGACCCGACTTGTTCCTACTTGTCTCGACTTGTCTTAACTTGTACCGACTTGTCCCGACTTGTACCGACTTGTCCCGACTTGTCCTGACTTGTTCCTACTTGTCTCGACTTGTCTTGACTTGTACCGACTTGTCCCGACTTGAACCGACTTGTCCCGACTTGTTCTGACTTGTCCAAACTTGTCCCGACTTGTACCGACTTGTCCCGACTTGTCCAGACTTGTCCCGACTCGTCCCGACTTATCTTGACTTGTCCTGACTTGTTCCGACTTATCCCGACTTGCCCTGACTTGTCCAGACTTGTTTCGACTTATCCCGACTAGTCCCGACTTGTTCCAACTTGTCCTGACTTGTACCGACTTGTCTTGACTTGTCCCGACTTGTCCCGACTTGTCCCGACTTGTCTCGACTTGTCCCAACTTGTCCCAATTTGTCTTGACTTGTGCCAACTTCTACCGACATGTTCTGACTTGTCCTGATTTATTCCGACTTGTTCCGACTTGTCCTGACTTGTCTTGACTTATACCAACTTATCCCGACTTGTTCTGACTTGTCACGTCTTGTCCCGACTTGTCCCGACTTGTCCCGACTTGTATGGACTTGTCCCTACTTGTCCAGACTTGTCCCGACTTGTCCTATTTTGTCCCGACTTGTCACATTTGTTATGGTTCATAATATTTGTTGGATTGACAAAAAATCTGAAAGCTCATTTCCCGACCCGACCCGACCTGACATAATTACGAATAGAGTCCAAGACGATAAGATGAATATTAGTGCCATAACATTGACTCGATTTGACCATGTGAAGTGAATATTTTTTTTCAGAAAAAAAAAATTAATTTCTTGTTGTTATGAAAAATTTTGGCGAGATGATTCGATACCAAAATATTCAGAAATGGACTGACTTCAATATTTTTTGAAATTTTTTTATAATTGAATTTTTGCTGAAATATTCGAAACAAATATTAAAATCTTTGTTTTTTTTTTGTAGTTTTCATTTTTTTCCACAAAATACTTCAAATGATTCTAAATAAAATTCCAAGAAGAAAGTCTGAGTGAAGATGTCCAGGTGGAATATCCGTGTGAAATGTCCAAATGAAATCAGGATAAAATGTCTGGGTAAGGAGCCCAGGTAAAAAGTCCAGAATTATTTGAAATTCAAAATGATTCTATCAAAAAAGATATTTCCAATAATATTTTCCTCGACCCGACCCAAAATTCCTGACTAGTTCCGACTTGTCTTGTCCTGACTTTTCCCGGATTGTCCAAACTTGTCCTGAATAGTCCCGACTTGTCCCGTCTTGTCCAGACTTGTTCTGACTTGTCACGTCTTGTCCCGACTTGTCTCGACTTGTCCCGACTTGTCCCGACTTGTCCCGGCTTGTCTCGACTTGTCCCAACTTGTTCCAACTTGACTTGTACCAACTTGTACCGACATGTTCTGACTTTTCCTGACTTGTTCCGACTTGTCTTGACTTGTACCAACTTGTCCTGACTTGTTCTGACTTGTCACGTATTGTCCCGAATTGTCCCGACTTGTCCTGACTTGTCCCGACTTGTCCTGACTTTCACCGACTCGTCCCGACTTATCCAGGTTTGTCCAAACTTGTTCCGACTGGTACTGACTTATCCCGACTTGTCCCGACTTGTTCCGACTTGTCCCAACTCGTCCCGACTTGTCTCGAGTTGTCACGACTTGTTCTGACTTGTCACGACTTGTCCCGACATGTCCCGACTTGTTTCGACTTATCCCGACTTGTCCTGACTTGTCCTGACTTGTCCCGACTTGTCCCGACTTGTCCCGAATTGTCCAAACTTGTCCCCAGTTTTACCGACTTGTTCAGACTCGTCCTGAATTGTCCCGTCTTGTCCTGACTTGTTCCGACTTGTCCTGACTTGTCCCGACTTGTCCTGACTTGTACCGATTTGTCCCGACTTGTCCCGGATAGTCCATACTTGTCCCGACTTGTACCGACTTGTACCGACTTTTCCCGTCTTGTCCCGGATTGTCCGAACTTGTCCCGACTTGTCCCGACTTGTCCCAACTTGTCCCGACTTGTCCCGAGTTGTTTCGACTTGTTCTGACTTGTCACGACTTGTCCCGACATGTCCCGATTTGTTTCGACTAATCCCGACTTGTCCTGACTTGTCCTGACTTGTCCCGACTTGTCCCGACTTGTCCCGACTTGTTCCGACTTGTCCTGAGTTGTACCGACTTGTCCCGACTTGTACCGACTTGTCCCGAATTGTCCAAACTTGTCCCGACTTGTACCGACTTGTCCAGACTTGTCCTGAATTGTCCCGTCTTGTCCTGACTAGTTCCGACTTGTCCTGACTTGTCCCGACTTGTCCTGACTTGTACCGACTTGTCCCGACTTGTCCCAGATTGTCCAAACTTGTCCCGACTTGTACCGACTTGTACCGACTTTTCTTGACTTGTCCCGGATTGTCCGAACTTGTCCCGACTTGTACCGACTTGTCCCGAATTGTCCCAACTTGTTCCGACTTATTCCGACTTGTCCTGATTTGTCCCGACTTGTCCCGACTTGTTCCGACTTGTCCCGACTTGTCCTGACTTGTACCGACTTGTCCCGACTTGTACCGACTTGTCCCGAATTGTCCAAACTTGTCCCGACTTGTGCCGACTTGTCCAGAGTTGTCCAGAATTGTACCGACTTGTTTCGACTTGTCTCGACTTGTCTTGACTTGTGCCGACTTGTCCAGACTTGTCCCGACTTGTCCTGACTTGTACCGACTTGTCCCGACTTGTCCCGGATTGTCCGAACTTGTCCCGACTTGTACCGACTTGTCCCGACTTGTCCCAACTTGTTCCGACTTATTCCGACTTGTCCTGACTTGTCCCGACTTGTCCCGACTTGTTCCGACTTGTACCGACTTGTACCGACTTGTCCCGACTTGTACCGACTTGTCCCGACTTGTCCCGACTTGTACCGACTTGTTCCGACTTGTACCGACTTGTCCCGACTTGTACCGACTTGTCCCGAATTGTCCAAACTTGTCCCGACTTGTGCCGACTTGTCCAGAGTTGTCCTGAATTGTACCGACTTGTTTCGACTTGTCTCGACTTGTCTTGACTTGTGCCGACTTGTACCGACTTGTCCTGACTTGTCCCGACTTGTACCGACTTGTCCCGACTTGTCCCGACTTGTAATGACTTGTCAAGACTTGTCCTGACTTGGCCTGACTTGTTCCTACTTGTCCCGTTTTGTCTTGACTTGTACCGACTTGTCCCGACTTGTACCTACTTGTCCCGACTTGTCCCGTTTTGTCCAGACTTGTCCCGACTTGTACAGACTTGTCCCGACTTGTTTCGACTTGTCCCGACTTGTCTTGACTTGTGCCGACTTGTACCGACTTGTCCTGACTTGTCCCGACTTGTACCGACTTGTCCCGACTTGTCCCGACTTGTAATGACTTGTCAAGACTTGGCCTGACTTGGCCTGACTTGTTCCTACTTGTCCTGTTTTGTCTTGACTTGTACCGACTTGTCCCGACTTGTACCGACTTGTCCCGACTTGTCCCAACTTGTTCCGACTTATTCTGACTTGTCCTGACTTGTCCCGACTTGTCCCGACTTGTTCCGACTTGTCCCGACTTGTACCGACTTGTCCCGACTTGTCCCGACTTGTACCGACTTGTCCCGACTTGTACCGACTTGTCCCGACTTGTACCGAATTGTCCCGAATTGTCCAAACTTGTCCCGACTTGTGCCGACTTGTCCAGGTTTGTCCAAACTTGTTCCGACTTGTACCAACTTATCCCGACTTGTCCCGACTTGTCCCGACTTGTCACGTCTTGTCCCGACTTGTTTCGACTTGTCCCAACTTGTCCCGACTTGTCTCGACTTGTCCCAACTTGTCCCAACTTGTCTTGACTTGTACCAACTTGTACCGACATGTTCTGACCTGTCCTGACTTGTTCCGACTTGTATTGACTTGTACCGACTTGTCCCGACTTGTTCCGACTTGTTCCGACTTGTACCGACTTGTTCCGACTTGTCCCGACTTGTCCCGACTTGTACCGACTTGTCCAGACTTGTTCTGACTTGTCACGTCTTGTCCTGACTTGTCCCGACATGACCTGACTAGTCCCGACTTGTCCTGACTTGTACCGACTTGTCCTGACTTGTCCCGACTTGTCCCGACTTGTCCCGGATTGTCCAAACTTGTCCCGACTTGTACCGACTTGTCCCGACTTGTCTTGACTTGTCCCGACTTGTCCCGACTTGTCCCGACTTGTCTCGACTTGTCCCAACTTGTTTCAATTTGTCTTGACTTGTGCCAACTTGTACCGACATGTTCTGACTTGTCCTGACTTGTTCTGACTTGATCCGACTTGTCTTGACTTGTACCATTTTGTCCCGACTTGTTCTGACTTGTCACGTCTTGTCCCGACTTGTCCCGACTTGTCCCGACTTGTACGGACTTGTCCAGGCTTGTCCAGACTTGTCCCGACTTGTCCTAACTTGTCTCGACTTGTCACATTTGTTATGGTTCATAATATTTGTTGGATTGACAAAAAATCTGAAAGCTCGTTTCCCGACCCGACCCGACCCGACATAATTACGAATAGAGTCCAAGACGATAAGATGAATATTAGTGCCATAACATTGACTCGATTTGACCATGTGAAGTGAATATTTTTTTTCGGAAAAAATAAATTTAATTTCTTGCCGTTATGAAAAATTTTGGCGAGATGATTCAATACCAAAATATTCAGAAATGGACTGACTTCAATATTTTTTGAAATTTTTCATAATTGAATTTTTGCTGAAATATTTGAAACAAATATTAAAATCTTTGTTTTTTTTTTGTAGTTTTCATTTTTTTCCACAAAAAACTTCAAAGAATTCTAAATAAAATTCCAAGAAGAAAGTCTGAGTGGTCTGTCCAGGTGGAATATCCGTGTGAAATGTCCAAATGAAATCAGGATAAAATGTCTGGGTAAGGAGCCCAGGTAAAAAGTCCAGAATTATTTGAAATTCAAAATGATTCTATCAAAAAATATATTTCCAATAATATTTTTCTCGACCCGACCCAAAATTCCTGACTAGTTCCGACTTGTCTTGTCCTGACTTTTCCCGGATTGTCCAAACTTGTCCTGAATAGTCCCGACTTGTCCCGATTTGTCCCGTCTTGTCCAGACTTGTTCTGACTTGTTACGTCTTGTCCCGACTTGTCTCGACTTGTTCCGACTTGTCCCGACTTGTCCCGGCTTGTCTCGACTTGTCTCAACTTGTCCCAACTTGTCTTGACTTGTACCAACTTGTACCGACATGTTCTGACTTTTCCTGACTTGTTCCGACTTGTCTTGACTTGTACCAACTTGTCCTGACTTGTTCTGATTTGTCACGTATTGTCCCGACTTGTCCCGACTTGTCCCGACTTGTCCTGACTTGTCCCGACTTGTCCTAACTTGTACCGACTCGTCCCGACTTATCCAGGTCTGTCCAAACTTGTTCCGACTGGTACCGACTTATCCCGACTTGACCCGACTTGTCCCAACTTGTCTGACTTGTCCCGAGTTGTCCCGACTTGTTCTGACCTGTCACGACTTGTCCCAACATGTCCCGACTTGTTTCGACCTATCATGACTTGTCCTGACTTGTCCTGACTTGCCTCGACTTGTCCCGACTTGTCCCGACTTGTTCCGACTTGTCCTGACTTGTACCGACTTGTTCCGACTTGTACCGACTTGTCCCGAATTGTCCAAACTTGTCCCGACTTTTACCGACTTGTTCAGACTTGTCCTGAATTGTCCCGTCTTGTCCTGACTTGTTCCGACATAACCTGACTTGTCCCGACTTGTCCTGACTTGTACCGACTTGTTCCGACTTGTTTCAGATTGTCCAACTTTGTTCCGACTTGTACCGACTTGTACCGACTTTTCCCGACTTGTCCCGGATTGTCCGAACTTGTCCCGACTTGTACCGACTTGTCCCGACTTGTCCCAACTTGTCCCGGATTGTCCAAACTTGTCCCGACTTGTAATGACTTGTCAAGACTTGTCCTGACTTGACCCGACTTGTTCCTACTTGTCTCGACTTGTCTTAACTTGTAGAGACTTGTCCCGACTTGTACCGACTTGTCCCGACTTGTCCTGACTTGTTCCTACTTGTCTCGACTTGTCTTGACTTGTACCGACTTGTCCCGACTTGAACCGACTTGTCCCGACTTGTTCTGACTTGTCCAAACTTGTCCCGACTTGTACCGACTTGTCCCGACTTGTCCAGACTTGTCCCGACTCGTCCCGACTTATCTTGACTTGTCCTGACTTGTTCCGACTTATCCTGACTTGCCCTGACTTGTCCAGACTTGTTTCGACTTATCCCAACTAGTCCCGACTTGTACCGACTTGTCTCGAATTGTCCAAACATGTCCCGACTTGTACCGACTTGTCCAGAATTGTCCCGAATTGTCCCGTCTTGTCCTGACTTGTACCGACTTGTCCCGACTTGTCCCGACTTGTCCCGACTTGTTCCAACTTGTCCTGACTTGTACCGACTTGTCCTTACTTGTACCGACTCGTCCCGACTTATCCAGGTCTGTCCAAACTTGTTCCGACTGGTACCGACTTATCCCGACTTGTCCCGACTTGTCCCGAGTTGTCCTGACTTGTTCTGACCTGTCACGACTTGTCCCGACATGTCCCGACTTGTTTCGACCTATCATGACTTGTCCTGACTTGTCCTGACTTGTCCCGACTTGTCCCGACTTGTCCCGACTTGTTCCGACTTGTCCTGACTTGTACCGACTTGTCCCGACTTGTACCGACTTGTCCCGAATTGTCCAAACTTGTCCCGACTTTTACCGACTTGTTCAGACTTGTCCTGACTTGTACCGACTTGTCCCGACTTGTACCGACTTGTCCCGAATTGTCCAAACTTGTCCCGACTTTTACCGACTTGTTCAGACTTATCCTGAATTGTCCCGTCTTGTCCTGACTTGTTCCGACTTGTCCTGACTTGTCCCGACTTGTCCTGACTTGTACCGACTTGTCCCGACTTGTCCCGGATTGTCCAAACTTGTCCCGACTTGTACCGACTTGTACCGACTTGTACCGACTTGTACCGACTTTTTCCGACTTGTCCCGGATTGTCCGAACTTTTCCCGACTTGTTCCGACTTGTCCCGACTTGTCCCAACTTGTTCCGACTTATTCCAACTTGTCCTGACTTGTCCCGACTTGTCCCGACTTGTTCCGACTTGTCTTGACTTGTCCTGACTTGTTCCGACTTATCCCAACTTGTCCTGACTTGTCCAGACTTGTTTCGACTTATCCCGACTATTCCCGACTTGTACCGACTTTTCTCGAATTGTCCAAACTTGTCCCGACTTGTACCGACTTGTCCCGACTTGTTCCGACTTGTCCTGACTTGTAATGACTTGTTCCGACTTGTACCGGCTTGTCCCGAATTGTCCAAACTTGTCCCGACTTGTACCGACTTGTACAGACTTGTCCTGAATTGTCCCGTCTTGTCCTGACTAGTTCCGACTTGTCCTGACTTGTCCCGACTTGTCCTGACTTGTACCGACTTGTCCCGACTTGTCCCGGATTGTCCAAACTTGTCCCGACTTGTACCGACTTGAACCGACTTGAAACGACTTGTACCGACTTTTTCCGACTTGTCCCGGATTGTCCGAACTTTTCCCGACTTGTTCCGACTTGTCCCGACTTGTCCCAACTTGTTCCGACTTATTCCAACTTGTCCTGACTTGTCCCGACTTGTCCCGACTTGTTCCGACTTGTCTTGACTTGTCCCGACTTGTCCCGACTTATCCCGACTTGTCCTGACTTGTCCAGACTTGTTTCGACTTATCCCGACTAGTCCCGACTTGTACCGACTTTTCTCGAATTGTCCAAACTTGTCCCGACTTGTACCGACTTGTCCCGACTTGTTCCGACTTGTCCTGACTTGTAATGACTTGTTCCGACTTGTACCGGCTTGTCCCGAATTGTCCAAACTTGTCCCGACTTGTACCGACTTGTACAGACTTGTCCTGAATTGTCCCGTCTTGTCCTGACTAGTTCCGACTTGTCCTGACTTGTCCCGACTTGTCCTGACTTGTACCGACTTGTCCCGACTTGTCCCGGATTGTCCAAACTTGTCCCGACTTGTACCGACTTGTACCGACTTGTACCGACTTGTACCGACTTGTACCGACTTTTTCCGACTTGTCCCGGATTGTCCGAACTTTTCCCGACTTGTTCCGACTTGTCCCGACTTGTCCCAACTTGTTCCGACTTATTCCAACTTGTCCTGACTTGTCCCGACTTGTCCCGACTTGTTCCGACTTGTCTTGACTTGTCCCGACTTGTCCCGACTTGTCCCGACTTGTCCCGACTTGTCTCGACTTGTCTCGACTTGTCCCAACTTGTTCCAATTTGTCTTGACTTGTGCCAACTTGTACCGACATGTTCTGACTTGTCCTGACTTGTTCCGACTTGTTCCGACTTGTCTTGACTTGTACCAACTTGTCCCGACTTGTTCTGACTTGTCACGTCTTGTCCCGACTTGTCCCGACTTGTCCCGACTTGTACGGACTTGTCCAGACTTGTCCAGACTTGTTCTGACTTGTCACGTCTTGTCCTGACTTGTCCCGACATGACCTGACTAGTCCCGACTTGTCCTGACTTGTACCGACTTGTCCCGACTTGTCCCGACTTGTCCCGACTTGTCCCGACTTGTCCCGACTTGTCCCGACTTGTCCCGGACTGTCCAAACTTGTCCCGACTTGTACCGACTTGTCCCGACTTGTCTTGACTTGTCCCGACTTGTCCCGACTTGTCCCGACTTGTCCCGACTTGTCTCGACTTGTCTCGACTTGTCCCAACTTGTTCCAATTTGTCTTGACTTGTGCCAACTTGTACCGACATGTTCTGACTTGTCCTGACTTGTTCCGACTTGTTCCGACTTGTCTTGACTTGTACCAACTTGTCCCGACTTGTTCTGACTTGTCACGTCTTGTCCCGACTTGTCCCGACTTGTCCCGACTTGTCCCGACTTGTCTCGACTTGTCTCGACTTGTCCCAACTTGTTCCAATTTGTCTTGACTTGTGCCAACTTGTACCGACATGTTCTGACTTGTCCTGACTTGTTCCGACTTGTTCCGACTTGTCTTGACTTGTACCAACTTGTCCTGACTTGTTCTGATTTGTCACGTATTGTCCCGACTTGTCCCGACTTGTCCCGACTTGTCCTGACTTGTCCCGACTTGTCCTAACTTGTACCGACTCGTCCCGACTTATCCAGGTCTGTCCAAACTTGTTCCGACTGGTACCGACTTATCCCGACTTGACCCGACTTGTCCCAACTTGTCTGACTTGTCCCGAGTTGTCCCGACTTGTTCTGACCTGTCACGACTTGTCCCAACATGTCCCGACTTGTTTCGACCTATCATTACTTGTCCTGACTTGTCCTGACTTGTCTCGACTTGTCCCGACTTGTCCCGACTTGTTCCGACTTGTCCTGACTTGTACCGACTTGTTCCGACTTGTACCGACTTGTCCCGAATTGTCCAAACTTGTCCCGACTTTTACCGACTTGTTCAGACTTGTCCTGAATTGTCCCGTCTTGTCCTGACTTGTTCCGACATAACCTGACTTGTCCCGACTTGTCCTGACTTGTACCGACTTGTTCCGACTTGTTTCAGATTGTCCAACTTTGTTCCGACTTGTACCGACTTGTACCGACTTTTCCCGACTTGTCCCGGATTGTCCGAACTTGTCCCGACTTGTACCGACTTGTCCCGACTTGTCCCAACTTGTCCCGGATTGTCCAAACTTGTCCCGACTTGTAATGACTTGTCAAGACTTGTCCTGACTTGACCCGACTTGTTCCTACTTGTCTCGACTTGTCTTAACTTGTAGAGACTTGTCCCGACTTGTACCGACTTGTCCCGACTTGTCCTGACTTGTTCCTACTTGTCTCGACTTGTCTTGACTTGTACCGACTTGTCCCGACTTGAACCGACTTGTCCCGACTTGTTCTGACTTGTCCAAACTTGTCCCGACTTGTACCGACTTGTCCCAAATTGTCCAGACTTGTCCCGACTCGTCCCGACTTATCTTGACTTGTCCTGACTTGTTCCGACTTATCCTGACTTGCCCTGACTTGTCCAGACTTGTTTCGACTTATCCCAACTAGTCCCGACTTGTACCGACTTGTCTCGAATTGTCCAAACATGTCCCGACTTGTACCGACTTGTCCAGAATTGTCCCGAATTGTCCCGTCTTGTCCTGACTTGTACCGACTTGTCCCGACTTGTCCCGACTTGTCCCGACTTGTTCCAACTTGTCCTGACTTGTACCGACTTGTCCTTACTTGTACCGACTCGTCCCGACTTATCCAGGTCTGTCCAAACTTGTTCCGACTGGTACCGACTTATCCCGACTTGTCCCGACTTGTCCCGAGTTGTCCTGACTTGTTCTGACCTGTCACGACTTGTCCCGACATGTCCCGACTTGTTTCGACCTATCATGACTTGTCCTGACTTGTCCTGACTTGTCCCGACTTGTCCCGACTTGTCCCGACTTGTTCCGACTTGTCCTGACTTGTACCGACTTGTCCCGACTTGTACCGACTTGTCCCGAATTGTCCAAACTTGTCCCGACTTTTACCGACTTGTTCAGACTTGTCCTGACTTGTACCGACTTGTCCCGACTTGTACCGACTTGTCCCGAATTGTCCAAACTTGTCCCGACTTTTACCGACTTGTTCAGACTTATCCTGAATTGTCCCGTCTTGTCCTGACTTGTTCCGACTTGTCCTGACTTGTCCCGACTTGTCCTGACTTGTACCGACTTGTCCCGACTTGTCCCGGATTGTCCAAACTTGTCCCGACTTGTACCGACTTGTACCGACTTGTACCGACTTGTACCGACTTTTTCCGACTTGTCCCGGATTGTCCGAACTTTTCCCGACTTGTTCCGACTTGTCCCGACTTGTCCCAACTTGTTCCGACTTATTCCAACTTGTCCTGACTTGTCCCGACTTGTCCCGACTTGTTCCGACTTGTCTTGACTTGTCCTGACTTGTTCCGACTTATCCCGACTTGTCCTGACTTGTCCAGACTTGTTTCGACTTATCCCGACTAGTCCCGACTTGTACCGACTTTTCTCGAATTGTCCAAACTTGTCCCGACTTGTACCGACTTGTCCCGACTTGTTCCGACTTGTCCTGACTTGTAATGACTTGTTCCGACTTGTACCGGCTTGTCCCGAATTGTCCAAACTTGTCCCGACTTGTACCGACTTGTACAGACTTGTCCTGAATTGTCCCGTCTTGTCCTGACTAGTTCCGACTTGTCCTGACTTGTCCCGACTTGTCCTGACTTGTACCGACTTGTCCCGACTTGTCCCGGATTGTCCAAACTTGTCCCGACTTGTACCGACTTGTACCGACTTGTACCGACTTGTACCGACTTTTTCCGACTTGTCCCGGATTGTCCGAACTTTTCCCGACTTGTTCCGACTTGTCCCGACTTGTCCCAACTTGTTCCGACTTATTCCAACTTGTCCTGACTTGTCCCGACTTGTCCCGACTTGTTCCGACTTGTCTTGACTTGTCCCGACTTGTCCCGACTTATCCCGACTTGTCCTGACTTGTCCAGACTTGTTTCGACTTATCCCGACTAGTCCCGACTTGTACCGACTTTTCTCGAATTGTCCAAACTTGTCCCGACTTGTACCGACTTGTCCCGACTTGTTCCGACTTGTCCTGACTTGTAATGACTTGTTCCGACTTGTACCGGCTTGTCCCGAATTGTCCAAACTTGTCCCGACTTGTACCGACTTGTACAGACTTGTCCTGAATTGTCCCGTCTTGTCCTGACTAGTTCCGACTTGTCCTGACTTGTCCCGACTTGTCCTGACTTGTACCGACTTGTCCCGACTTGTCCCGGATTGTCCAAACTTGTCCCGACTTGTACCGACTTGTACCGACTTGTACCGACTTGTACCGACTTTTTCCGACTTGTCCCGGATTGTCCGAACTTTTCCCGACTTGTTCCGACTTGTCCCGACTTGTCCCAACTTGTTCCGACTTATTCCAACTTGTCCTGACTTGTCCCGACTTGTCCCGACTTGTTCCGACTTGTCTTGACTTGTCCCGACTTGTCCCGACTTGTCCCGACTTGTCCCGACTTGTCTCGACTTGTCTCGACTTGTCCCAACTTGTTCCAATTTGTCTTGACTTGTGCCAACTTGTACCGACATGTTCTGACTTGTCCTGACTTGTTCCGACTTGTTCCGACTTGTCTTGACTTGTACCAACTTGTCCCGACTTGTTCTGACTTGTCACGTCTTGTCCCGACTTGTCCCGACTTGTCCCGACTTGTACGGACTTGTCCAGACTTGTCCAGACTTGTTCTGACTTGTCACGTCTTGTCCTGACTTGTCCCGACATGACCTGACTAGTCCCGACTTGTCCTGACTTGTACCGACTTGTCCCGACTTGTCCCGACTTGTCCCGACTTGTCCGGACTTGTCCCGACTTGTCCCGACTTGTCCCGGATTGTCCAAACTTGTCCCGACTTGTACCGACTTGTCCCGACTTGTCTTGACTTGTCCCGACTTGTCCCGACTTGTCCCGACTTGTCCCGACTTGTCTCGACTTGTCTCGACTTGTCCCAACTTGTTCCAATTTGTCTTGACTTGTGCCAACTTGTACCGACATGTTCTGACTTGTCCTGACTTGTTCCGACTTGTTCCGACTTGTCTTGACTTGTACCAACTTGTCCCGACTTGTTCTGACTTGTCACGTCTTGTCCCGACTTGTCCCGACTTGTCCCGACTTGTACGGACTTGTCCAGACTTGTCCAGACTTGTCCCGACTTGTCCTAACTTGTCTCGACTTGTCACATTTGTTATGGTTCATAATATTTGTTGGATTGACAAAAAATCTGAAAGCTCGTTTCCCGACCCGACCCGACCCGACATAATTACGAATAGAGTCCAAGACGATAAGATGTATATTAGTGCCATAACATTGACTCGATTTGACCATGTGAAGTGAATATTTTTTTTCAGAAAAAATAAATTTAATTTCTTGCCGTTATGAAAAATTTTAGCGAGATGATTCGATACCAAAATATTCAGAAATGGACTGACTTCAATATTTTTTGAAATTTTTCATAATTGAATTTTTGCTGAAATATTTGAAGCAAATAATAAAATCTTTGTTTTTTTTTTGTAGTTATAATTTTTTTCCACAAAATACTTCAAAGAATTCTAAATAAAATTCCTAGAAGAGAGTCTGAGTAAAGATGTCCAAGTGGAATATCCGTGTGAAATGTCCAAATGAAATCAGGATAAAATGTCTGGGTAAGGAGCCCAGGTAAAAAGTCCAGAATTATTTGAAATTCAAAATGATTCTATCAAAAAATATATTTCCAATAATATTTTCCTCGACCCGACCCAAAATTCCTGACTAGTTCCGACTTGTCTTGTCCTGACTTTTACCGACTTTTCCCGACTTGTCCCGGATTGTCCGAACTTGTCCCGACTTGTACCGACTTGTCCCGACTTGTCCCGACTTGTCCCAACTTGTCCCGACTTGTCCCGAGTTGTTTCGACTTGTTCTGACTTGTCACGACTTGTCCCGACATGTCCCGATTTGTTTCGACTAATCCCGACTTGTCCTGACTTGTCCTGACTTGTCCCGACTTGTATCGACTTGTCCCGACTTGTTCCGACTTGTCCTGAGTTGTACCGACTTGTCCCGACTTGTACCGACTTGTCCCGAATTGTCCAAACTTGTCCCGACTTGTACCGACTTGTCCAGACTTGTCCTGAATTGTCCCGTCTTGTCCTGACTAGTTCCGACTTGTCCTGACTTGTCCCGACTTGTCCTGACTTGTACCGACTTGTCCCGACTTGTTCCAGATTGTCCAAACTTGTCCCAACTTGTACCGACTTGTACCGACTTTTCTTGACTTGTCCCGGATTGTCCGAACTTGTCCCGACTTGTACCGACTTGTCCCGAATTGTCCCAACTTGTTCCGACTTATTCCGACTTGTCCTGACTTGTCCCGACTTGTCCCGACTTGTTCCGACTTATCCCGACTTGTCCCGACTTGTACCGACTTGTCCCGACTTGTACCGACTTGTCCCGAATTGTCCAAACTTGTCCCGACTTGTGCCGACTTGTCCAGAGTTGTCCAGAATTGTACCGACTTGTTTCGACTTGTCTCGACTTGTCTTGACTTGTGCCGACTTGTCCTGACTTGTCCCGACTTGTCCTGACTTGTACCGACTTGTCCCGACTTGTCCCGGATTGTCCCTACTTGTCTTGACTTGTGCCGACTTGTACCGTCATGTTCTGACTTGTCCTGACTTGTTCCGACTTGTTCCGACTTGTCCCGACTTGTCTTGACTTGTACCAACTTGTCCCGACTTGTTCTGACTTGTCACGTCTTGTCCTGACTTGTCCCGACTTGTCCTGACTTGTACCGATTTGTCCCGACTTGTCCCGGATAGTCCATACTTGTCCCGACTTGTACCGACTTGTACCGACTTTTCCCGTCTTGTCCCGGATTGTCCGAACTTGTCCCGACTTGTCCCGACTTGTCCCAACTTGTCCCGACTTGTCCCGAGTTGTTTCGACTTGTTCTGACTTGTCACGACTTGTCCCGACATGTCCCGATTTGTTTCGACTAATCCCGATTTGTCCTGACTTGTCCTGACTTGTCCCGACTTGTCCCGACTTGTCCCGACTTGTTCCGACTTGTCCTGAGTTGTACCGACTTGTCCCGACTTGTACCGACTTGTCCCGAATTGTCCAAACTTGTCCCGACTTGTACCGACTTGTCCAGACTTGTCCTGAATTGTCCCGTCTTGTCCTGACTAGTTCCGACTTGTCCTGACTTGTCCCGACTTGTCCTGACTTGTACCGACTTGTCCCGACTTGTCCCAGATTGTCCAAACTTGTCCCGACTTGTACCGACTTGTACCGACTTTTCTTGACTTGTCCCGGATTGTCCGAACTTGTCCCGACTTGTACCGACTTGTCCCGAATTGTCCCAACTTGTTCCGACTTATTCCGACTTGTCCTGACTTGTCCCGACTTGTCCCGACTTGTTCCGACTTGTCCCGACTTGTCCTGACTTGTACCGACTTGTCCCGACTTGTACCGACTTGTCCCGAATTGTCCAAACTTGTCCCGACTTGTGCCGACTTGTCCAGAGTTGTCCAGAATTGTACCGAATTGTTTCGACTTGTCTCGACTTGTCTTGACTTGTGCCGACTTGTCCTGACTTGTCCCGACTTGTCCTGACTTGTACCGACTTATCCCGACTTGTCTTGGATTGTCCGAACTTGTCCCGACTTGTACCGACTTGTCCCGACTTGTCCCAACTTGTTCCGACTTATTCCGACTTGTCCTGACTTGTCCCGACTTGTCCCGACTTGTTCCGACTTGTACCGACTTGTACCGACTTGTCCCGACTTGTACCGACTTGTCCCGACTTGTCCCGACTTGTACCGACTTGTTCCGACTTGTACCGACTTGTCCCGACTTGTACCGACTTGTCCCGAATTGTCCAAACTTGTCCCGACTTGTGCCGACTTGTCCAGAGTTGTCCTGAATTGTACCGACTTGTTTCGACTTGTCTCGAATTGTCTTGACTTGTGCCGACTTGTACCGACTTGTCCTGACTTGACCCGATTTGTACCGACTTGTCCCGACTTGTCCCGACTTGTAATGACTTGTCAAGACTTGTCCTGACTTGGCCTGACTTGTTCCTACTTGTCCCGTTTTGTCTTGACTTGTACCGACTTGTCCCGACTTGTACCTACTTGTCCCGACTTGTCCCGTTTTGTCCAGACTTGTCCCGACTTGTACCGACTTGTCCCGACTTGTTTCGACTTGTCCCGACTTGTCTTGACTTGTGCCGACTTGTACCGACTTGTCCTGACTTGTCCCGACTTGTACCGACTTGTCCCGACTTGTCCCGACTTGTAATGACTCGTCAAGACTTGGCCTGACTTGGCCTGACTTGTTCCTACTTGTCCCGTTTTGTCTTGACTTGTACCGACTTGTCCCGACTTGTACCGACTTGTCCCGACTTGTCCCAACTTGTTCCGACTTGTCCCGACTTGTACCGACTTGTCCCGACTTGTACCGAATTGTCCCGAATTGTCCAAACTTGTCCCGACTTGTGCCGACTTGTCCAGGTTTGTCCAAACTTGTTCCGACTTGTACCAACTTATCCCGACTTGTCCCGACTTGTCCCGACTTGTCACGTCTTGTCCCGACTTGTTTCGACTTGTCCCAACTTGTCCCGACTTGTCTCGACTTGTCCCAACTTGTCCCAACTTGTCTTGACTTGTACCAACTTGTACCGACATGTTCTGACCTGTCCTGACTTGTTCCGACTTGTATTGACTTGTACCGACTTGTCCCGACTTGTTCCGACTTGTTCCGACTTGTTCCGACTTGTACCGACTTGTTCCGACTTGTCCCGACTTGTCCCGACTTGTACCGACTTGTCCAGACTTGTTCTGACTTGTCACGTCTTGTCCTGACTTGTCCCGACATGACCTGACTAGTCCCGACTTGTCCTGACTTGTACCGACTTGTCCCGACTTGTCCCGACTTGTCCCGACTTGTCCCGACTTGTCCCGACTTGTCCCGGATTGTCCAAACTTGTCCCGACTTGTACCGACTTGTCCCGACTTGTCTTGACTTGTCCCGACTTGTCCCGACTTGTCCCAACTTGTCTCGACTTGTCCCAACTTGTTCCAATTTGTCTTGACTTGTACCGACTTGTCCCGACTTGTACCGACATGTTCTGACTTGTCCTGACTTGTTCCGACTTGATCCGACTTGTCTTGACTTGTACCAACTTGTCCCGACTTGTTCTGACTTGTCACGTCTTGTCCCGACTTGTCCCGACTTGTCCCGACTTGTACGGACTTGTCCAGACTTGTCCAGACTTGTCCCGACTTGTCCTAACTTGTCTCGACTTGTCACATTTGTTATGGTTCATAATATTTGTTGGATTGACAAAAAATCTGAAAGCTCGTTTCCCGACCCGACCCGACCCGACATAATTACGAATAGAGTCCAAGACGATAAGATGAATATTAGTGCCATAACATTGACTCGATTTGACCATGTGAAGTGAATATTTTTTTTCAGAAAAAATAAATTCAATTTCTTGCCGTTATGAAAAATTTTGGCGAGATGATTCAATACCAAAATATTCAGAAATGGACTGACTTCAATATTTTTTGAAATTTTTCATAATTGAATTTTTGCTGAAATATTTGAAACAAATATTAATATCTTTGTTTTTTTTTTGTAGTTATAATTTTTTTCCACAAAATACTTCAAAGAATTCTAAATAAAATTCCAAGAAGAAAGTCTGAGTAAAGATGTCCAAGTGGAATATCCGTGTGAAATGTCCAAATGAAATCAGGATAAAATGTCTGGGTAAGGAGCCCAGGTAAAAAGTCCAGAATTATTTGAAATTCAAAATGATTCTATCAAAAAATATATTTCCAATAATATTTTCCTCGACCCGACCCAAAATTCCTGACTAGTTCCGACTTGTCTTGTCCTGACTTTTCCCGGATTGTCCAAACTTGTCCTGAATAGTCCCGACTTGTCCCGATTTGTCCCGTCTTGTCCAGACTTGTTCTGACTTGTTACGTCTTGTCCCGAATTGTCTCGACTTGTTCCGACTTGTCCCGACTTGTCATGGCTTGTCTCGACTTGTCTCAACTTGTCCCAACTTGTCTTGACTTGTACCAACTTGGACCGACATGTTCTGACTTTTCCTGACTTGTTCCGACTTGTCTTGACTTGTACCAACTTGTCCTGACTTGTTCTGATTTTTCACGTATTGTCCCGACTTGTCCCGACTTGTCCCGACTTGTCCTGACTTGTCCCGACTTGTCCTAACTTGTACCGACTCGTCCCGACTTATCCAGGTCTGTCCAAACTTGTTCCGACTGGTACCGACTTATCCCGACTTGACCCGACTTGTCCCAACTTGTCTGACTTGTCCCGAGTTGTCCCGACTTGTTCTGACCTGTCACGACTTGTCCCGACATGTCCCGACTTGTTTCGACCTATCATGACTTGTCCTGACTTGTCCTGACTTGTCTCGACTTGTCCCGACTTGTCCCGACTTGTTCCGACTTGTCCTGACTTGTACCGACTTGTCCCGACTTGTACCGACTTGTCCCGAATTGTCCAAACTTGTCCCGACTTTTACCGACTTGTTCAGACTTGTCCTGAATTGTCCCGTCTTGTCCTGACTTGTTCCGACTTGTCCTGACTTGTCCCGACTTGTCCTGACTTGTACCGACTTGTTCCGACTTGTTTCAGATTGTCCAACTTTGTTCCGACTTGTACCGACTTGTACCGACTTTTCCCGACTTGTCCCGGATTGTCCGAACTTGTCCCGACTTGTACCGATTTGTCCCGACTTGTCCCGGATAGTCCATACTTGTCCCGACTTGTACCGACTTGTACCGACTTTTCCCGTCTTGTCCCGGATTGTCCGAACTTGTCCCGACTTGTCCTGACTTGTCCCAAATTGTCCGGACTTGTCCCGAGTTGTTTCGACTTGTTCTGACTTGTCACGACTTGTCCCGACATGTCCCGATTTGTTTCGACTAATCCCGACTTGTCCTGACTTGTCCTGACTTGTCCCGACTTGTCCCGACTTGTCCCGACTTGTTCCGACTTGTCCTGAGTTGTACCGACTTGTCCCGACTTGTACCGACTTGTCCCGAATTGTCCAAACTTGTCCCGACTTGTACCGACTTGTCCAGACTTGTCCTGAATTGTCCCGTCTTGTCCTGACTAGTTCCGACTTGTCCTGACTTGTCCCGACTTGTCCTGACTTGTACCGACTTGTCCCGACTTGTCCCAGATTGTCCAAACTTGTCCCGACTTGTACCGACTTGTACCGACTTTTCTTGACTTGTCCCGGATTGTCCGAACTTGTCCCGACTTGTACCGACTTGTCCCGAATTGTCCCGACTTGTCCCGACTTGTTCCGACTTGTCCCGACTTGTCCTGACTTGTACCGACTTGTCCCGACTTGTACCGACTTGTCCCGAATTGTCCAAACTTGTCCCGACTTGTGCCGACTTGTCCAGAGTTGTCCAGAATTGTACCGACTTGTTTCGACTTGTCTCGACTTGTCTTGACTGGTGCCGACTTGTCCTGACTTGTCCCGACTTGTCCCGGATTGTCCGAACTTGTCCCGACTTGTACCGACTTGTCCCGACTTGTCCCAACTTGTTCCGACTTATTCCGACTTGTCCTGACTTGTCCCGACTTGTCCCGACTTGTTCCGACTTGTACCGACTTGTACCGACTTGTCCCGACTTGTACCGACTTGTCCCGACTTGTCCCGACTTGTACCGACTTGTTCCGACTTGTACCGACTTGTCCCGACTTGTACCGACTTGTCCCGAATTGTCCAAACTTGTCCCGACTTGTGCCGACTTGTCCAGAGTTGTCCTGAATTGTACCGACTTGTTTCGACTTGTCTCGACTTGTCTTGACTTGTGCCGACTTGTACCGACTTGTCCTGACTTGTCCCGACTTGTACCGACTTGTCCCGACTTTTCCCGACTTGTAATGACTTGTCAAGACTTGTCCTGACTTGGCCTGACTTGTTCCTACTTGTCCCGTTTTGTCTTGATTTGTACCGACTTGTCCCGACTTGTACCTACTTGTCCCGACTTGTCCCGTTTTGTCCAGACTTGTCCCGACTTGTACCGACTTGTCCCGACTTGTTTCGACTAGTCCCGACTTGTCTTGACTTGTGCCGACTTGTACCGACTTGTCCTGACTTGTCCCGACTTGTACCGACTTGTACCGACTTGTCCCGACTTGTCCCGACTTGTAATGACTTGTCAAGACTTGTCCTGACTTGGCCTGACTTGTTCCTACTTGTCCCGTTTTGTCTTGACTTGTACCGTCTTGTCCCGACTTGTACCTACTTGTCCCGACTTGTCCCGTTTTGTCCAGACTTGTACCGACTTGTACCAACTTGTCCCGACTTGTTTCGACTTGTCCCGACTTGTCTTGACTTGTACCGACTTGTCCCGACTTGTACCGACTTGTCCCGACTTGTCCCAACTTGTTCCGACTTATTCTGACTTGTCCTGACTTGTCCCGACTTTTTCCGACTTGTTCCGACCTGTCCCGACTTGTACCGACTTGTCCCGACTTGTACCGACTTGTCCCGACTTGTCCCGACTTGTACCGAATTGTCCCGACTTGTACCGACTTGTCCCGACTTGTACCGAATTGTCCCGAATTGTCCAAACTTGTCCCGACTTGTGCCGACTTGTCCAGGTTTGTCCAAACTTGTTCCGACTTGTACCAACTTATCCCGACTTGTCCCGACTTGTCCCGACTTGTCCCGACTTGTCCCAACTTGTCCCGACTTGTCCCGAGTTGTCCCAACTTGTTCCGACTTGTTTTGACTTGTACCGACTTGTCCCGACTTGTTCCGACTTGTCCTAACTTGTACCGACTTGTTCCGACTTGTCATGACTTGTACCGAAAGTCCCGACTTGTACCTACTTGTCCCGACTTGTCCTGTTTTGTCCAGACTTGTCTTGACTTGTACCGACTTGTACCGACTTGTCCCGACTTGTCCCGACTTGTCCCGACTTGTCCCGACTTGTCCCGACTTGTCCCGACTTGTCCCGGATTGCCCAAACTTGTCCCGACTTGTACCGACTTGTCCAGACTTGTCCAGACTTGTCCCATCTTGTTCCGACTTGTATTTACTTGTACCGACTTGTTCCGACTTGTTCCGACTTGTCCTGACTTGTACCGACTTGTCCCGACTTGTACCGACTTGTCCCGAATTGTCCAAACTTGTCCCGAGTTTTACCGACTTGTTCAGACTCGTCCTGAATTGTCCCGTCTTGTCCTGAATTGTTCCGACTTGTCCTGACTTGTCCCGACTTGTCCTGACTTGTACCGATTTTTCCCGACTTGTCCCGGATTGTCTATACTTGTCCTGACTTGTACCGACTTGTACCGACTTTTCCCGTCTTGTCCCGGATTGTCCGAACTTGTCCCGACTTGTCCCGAATTGTCCAAACTTGTCCCGACTTGTACCGACTTGTCCCGACTTGTCCCGGATTGTCCAAACTAGTCCCGACTTGTACCGGCTTGTCACGACTTGTCCCGACTTGTACCGACTTGTCCCAACTTGTCCCGACTTGTAATGACTTGTCAAGACTTGTCCTGACTTGGCCTGACTTGTTCCTACTTGTCCCGACTTGTCTTGACTTGTACCGACTTGTCCCGACTTGTACCTACTTGTCCCGACTTGTCCCGTTTTGTCCAGACTTGTCCCGACTTGTCCAAACTTTTCCCGACTCGTACCGACTTGTCCCGACTTGTCCCGACTTGTCCCGACTTGTTCTGACTTGTCACGTCTTGTCCCGACTTGTTTCGACTTGTCCCAACTTGTCCCGACTTGTCTCGACTTGTCCCAACTTGTCCCAACTTGTCTTGACTTGTACCAACTTGTACCGACATGTTCTGACCTGTCCTGACTTGTTCCGACTTGTATTGACTTGTACCGACTTGTCCCGACTTGTTCCGACTTGTTCCGACTTGTACCGACTTGTTCCGAATTGTCCCGACTTGTCCCGACTTGTACCGACTTGTCCAGACTTGTTCTGACTTGTCACGTCTTGTCCTGACTTGTCCCGACATGACCTGACTAGTCCCGACTTGTCCTGACTTGTACCGACTTGTCCCGACTTGTCCCGACTTGTCCTGACTTGTCCCGGATTGTCCAAACTTGTCCCGACTTGTACCGACTTGTCCCGACTTGTCTCGACTTGTCCCAACTTGTTCCAATTTGTCTTGACTTGTGCCAACTTGTACCGACATGTTCTGACTTGTCCTGACTTGTTCCGACTTGTTCCGACTTGTCTTGACTTGTACCAACTTGTCCCGACTTGTTCTGACTTGTCACGTCTTGTCCCGACTTGTCCCGACTTGTCCCGACTTGTTCTGACTTGTCCAAACTTGTCCCGACTTGTACCGACTTGTCCCGACTTGTCCAGACTTGTCCCGACTCGTCCCGACTTATCTTGACTTGTCCTGACTTGTTCCGACTTATCCCGACTTGCCCTGACTTGTCCAGACTTGTTTCGACTTATCCCGACTAGTCCCGACTTGTACCGTTTTGTCTCGAATTGTCCAAACTTGTCCCGACTTGTACCGACTTGTCCAGACTTGTCCCGAATTGTCCCGTCTTGTCCTGACTCTTACCGACTTGTCCCGACTTGTCCCGACTTGTCCCGACTTGTTCCAACTTGTCCTGACTTGTACCGACTTTTCTTGACTTGTCCCGACTTGTCCCGACTTGTCCCGACTTGTCTCGACTTGTCCCAACTTGTCCCAATTTGTCTTGACTTGTGCCAACTTGTACCGACATGTTCTGACTTGTCCTGATTTGTTCCGACTTGTTCCGACTTGTCCCGACTTGTCTTGACTTATACCAACTTGTCCCGACATGTTCTGACTTGTCACGTCTTGTCCCGACTTGTCCCGACTTGTCCCGACTTGTCCCGACTTGTCCCGACTTGTATGGACTTGTCCCTACTTGTCCAGACTTGTCCCGACTTGTCCTAACTTGTCCCGACTTGTCACATTTGTTATGGTTCATAATATTTGTTGGATTGACAAAAAATCTGAAAGCTCATTTCCCGACCCGACCCGACCTGACATAATTACGAATAGAGTCCAAGACGATAATATGAATATTAGTGCCATAACATTGACTCGATTTGACCATGTGAAGTGAATATTTTTTTTCAGAAAAAAAAAATTTAATTTCTTGCCGTTATGAAAAATTTTGGCGAAATGATTCGATACCAAAATATTCAGAAATGGACTGACTTCAATATTTTTTGAAATTTTTTTATAATTGAATTTTTGCTGAAATATTCGAAACAAATATTAAAATCTTTGTTATTTTTTGTAGTTTTCATTTTTTTCCACAAAATACTTCAAATGATTCTAAATAAAATTCCAAGAAGAAAGTCTGAGTGAAGATGTCCAGGTGGAATATCCGTGTGAAATGTCCAAATGAAATCAGGATAAAATGTCTGGGTAAGGAGCCCAGGTAAAAAGTCCAGAATTATTTGAAATTCAAAATGATTCTATCAAAAAAGATATTTCCAATAATATTTTCCTCGACCCGACCCAAAATTCCTGACTAGTTCCGACTTGTCTTGTCCTGACTTTTCCCGGATTGTCCAAACTTGTCCTGAATAGTCCCGACTTGTCCCGTCTTGTCCAGACTTGTTCTGACTTGTCACGTCTTGTCCCGACTTGTCTCGACTTGTCCCGACTTGTCCCGACTTGTCCCGGCTTGTCTCGACTTGTCCCAACTTGTTCCAACTTGTCTTGACTTGTACCAACTTGTACCGACATGTTCTGACTTTTCCTGACTTGTTCCGACTTGTCTTGACTTGTACCAACTTGTCCTGACTTGTTCTGACTTGTCACGTATTGTCCCGACTTTTCCCGACTTGTCCTGACTTGTCCCGACTTGTCCTGACTTTCAACGACTCGTCCCGACTTATCCAGGTTTGTCCAAACTTGTTCCGACTGGTACTGACTTATCCCGACTTGTCCCGACTTGTTCCGACTTGTCCCAACTTGTCCCGACTTGTCCCGAGTTGTCCCGACTTGTTCTGACTTGTCACGACTTGTCCCGACATGTCCCGACTTGTTTCGACTTATCCCGACTTGTCCTGACTTGTCCTGACTTGTCCCGACTTGTCCCGACTTGTCCCGAATTGTCCAAACTTGTCCCGAGTTTTACCGACTTGTTCAGACTCGTCCTGAATTGTCCCGTCTTGTCCTGACTTGTTCCGACTTGTCCTGACTTGTCCCGACTTGTCCTGACTTGTACCGATTTGTCCCGACTTGTCCCGGATAGTCCATACTTGTCCCGACTTGTACCGACTTGTACGGACTTTTTCCGTCTTGTCCCGGATTGTCCGAACTTGTCCCGACTTGTCCCGAATTGTCCAAACTTGTCCCGACTTGTGCCGACTTGTCCAGAGTTGTCCTGAATTGTACCGACTTGTCCCGACTTGTCCCGGATCGTCCAAACTTGTCCCGACTTGTACCGACTTGTCCCGACTTGTCCCAGATTGTCCAAACTAGTCCCGACTTGTACCGGCTTGTCACGACTTGTCCCGACTTGTACCGACTTGTACCGACTTGTCCCGACTTGTAATGACTTGCAAAGACTTATCCTGACTTGGCCTGACTTGTTCCTACTTGTACCGACTTGTCTTGACTTGTACCGACTTGTCCCGACTTGTACCTACTTGTCCCGACTTGTCCCGTTTTGTCCAGACTTGTCCCGACTTGTCCAAACTTGTCCTGACTCGTACCGACTTGTCCCGACTTGTCCCGACTTGTCCCGACTTGTCCCGACTTGTTCTGACTTGTCAAGTCTTGTCCCGACTTGTTTCGACTTGTCCCGACTTGTCCCGACTTGTCTCGACTTGTCCCAACTTGTCCCAACTTGTCTTGACTTGTACCAACTTGTACCGACATGTTCTGACCTGTCATGACTTGTTCCGACTTGTATTGACTTGTACCGACTTGTCCCGACTTGTTCCGACTTGTTACGACTTGTACCGACTTGTTCCGACTTGTCCCGACTTGTCCCGACTTGTACCGACTTGTCCAGACTTGTTCTGACTTGTCACGTCTTGTCCTGACTTGTCCCGACATGACCTGACTAGTCCCGACTTGTCCTGACTTGTACCGACTTGTCCCAACTTGTCCCGACTTGTCCCGACTTGTCCCGACTTGTCCCGGATTGTCCAAACTTGTCCCGACTTGTACCGACTTGTCCCGACTTGTCTTGACTTGTCCCGACTTGTCCCGACTTGTCCCGACTTGTCTCGACTTGTCCCAACTTGTTCCAATTTGTCTTGACTTGTGCCAACTTGTACCGACATGTTCTGACTTGTCCTGACTTGTTCCGACTTGTCCTGACTTGTCCCGACTTGTCCTGACTTGTACCGATTTGTCCCGACTTGTCCCGGATTGTCCATACTTGTCCCGACTTGTACCGACTTGTACCGACTTTTCCCGTCTTGTCCCGGATTGTCCGAACTTGTCCCGACTTGTCCCGAAATGTCCAAACTTGTCCCGACTTGTGCCGACTTGTCCAGAGTTGTCCTGAATTGTACCGACTTGTCCCGACTTGTCCCAGATTGTCCAAACTTGTCCCGACTTGTACCGACTTGTCCCGACTTGTCCCGGATTGTCCAAACTCCTCCCGACCTGTACCGGCTTGTCACGACTTGTCTCGACTTGTCTTGACTTGTGCCGACTTGTCCTGACTTGTTTCGACTTGTCCTGACTTGTACCGACTTGTCCCGGATCGTCCAAACTTGTCCCGACTTGTACCGACTTGTCCCGACTTGTCCCGGATTGTCCAAACTAGTCCCGACTTGTACCGGCTTGTCACGACTTGTCCCGACTTGTACCGACTTGTCCCGACTTGTCCCGACTTGTAATGACTTGTCAAGACTTGTCCTGACTTGACCTGACTTGTTCCTACTTGTCCCGACTTGTCTTGACTTGTACCGAATTGTCCCGACTTGTACCTACTTGTCCCGACTTGTCCCGTTTTGTCCAGACTTGTCCCGACTTGTCCAAACTTGTCCCGACTCGTACCGACTTGTCCCGACTTGTCCCGACTTGTCCCAACTTGTCCCAACTTGTCTTGACTTGTACCAACTTGTACCGACATGTTCTGACCTGTCCTGACTTGTTCCGACTTGTATTGACTTGTACCGACTTGTCTCGACTTGTTCCGACTTGTTCCGACTTGTACCGACTTGTTCCGACTTGTCGCGACTTGTCCCGACTTGTACCGACTTGTCCAGACTTGCTCTGACTTGTCACGTCTTGTCCTGACTTGTCCCGACATGACCTGACTAGTCCCGACTTATCCTGACTTGTACCGACTTGTCCCGACTTGTCCCGACTTGTCCCGACTTGTCCCGACTTGTCCCGACTTGTCCCGACTTGTCCCGACTTGTCCCGGATTGTCCAAACTTGTCCCGACTTGTACCGAATTGTCCCGACTTGTCTTGACTTGTCCCGACTTGTCCCGACTTGTCCCGACTTGTCTCGACTTGTCCCAACTTGTTCCAATTTGTCTTGACTTGTGCCAACTTGTACCGACATGTTCTGACTTGTCCTGACTTGTTCCGACTTGTTCCGACTTGTCTTGACTTGTACCAACTTGTCCCGACTTGTTCTGACTTGTCACGTCTTGTCCCGACTTGTCCCGACTTGTCCCGACTTGTACGGACTTGTCCAGACTTGTCCAGACTTGTCCCGACTTGTCCTAACTTGTCTCGACTTGTCACATTTGTTATGGTTCATAATATTTGTTGGATTGACAAAAAATCTGAAAGCTCGCCCGACCCGACCCGACCCGACATAATTACGAATAGAGTCCAAGACGATAAGATGAATATTAGTGCCATAACATTGACTCGATTTGACCATGTGAAGTGAATATTTTTTTTCAGAAAAAAAAAATTTAATTTCTTGCCGTTATGAAAAATTTTGGCGAGAAGATTCGATACCAAAATATTCAGAAATGGACTGACTTCAATATTTTTTGAAATTTTTCATAATTGAATTTTTGCTGAAATATTTGAAGCAAATAATAAAATCTTTGTTTTTTTTTTGTAGTTATAATTTTTTTCCACAAAATACTTCAAAGAATTCTAAATAAAATTCCTAGAAGAAAGTCTGAGTAAAGATGTCCAAGTGGAATATCCGTGTGAAATGTCCAAATGAAATCAGGATAAAATGTCTGGGTAAGGAGCCCAGTTGAAAAGTCCAGAATTATTTGAAATTCAAAATGATTCTATCAAAAAATATATTTCCAATAATATTTTCCTCGACCCGACTCAAAATTCCTGACTAGTTCCGACTTGTCTTGTCCTGACTTTTCCCGGATTGTCCAAACTTGTCCTGAATAGTCCCGACTTGTCCCGACTTGTCCCGTCTTGTCCAGACTTGTTCTGACTTGTTACGTCTTGTCCCGACTTGTCTCGACTTGTCCCGACTTGTCCCGACTTGTCCCGGCTTGTCTCGACTTGTCTCAACTTGTCCCAACTTGTCTTGACTTGTACCAACTTGTACCGACATGTTCTGACTTTTCCTGACTTGTTCCGACTTGTCTTGACTTGTACCAACTTGTCCTGAATTGTTCTGATTTGTCACGTATTGTCCCGACTTGTCCAGACTTGTCCTGACTTGTCCCGACTTGTCCTTACTTGTACCGACTCGTCCCGACTTATCCAGGTCTGTCCAAACTTGTTCCGACTGGTACCGACTTATCCCGACTTGTCCCGACTTGTCCCAACTTGTCTTGACTTGTCCCGAGTTGTCCCGACTTGTTCTGACCTGTCACGACTTGTCCCGACATGTCCCGACTTGTTTCGACCTATCATGACTTGTCCTGACTTGTCCTGACTTGTCCCGACTTGTCCCGACTTGTCCCGACTTGTTCCGACTTGTCCTGACTTGTACCGACTTGTCCCGACTTGTACCGACTTGTCCCGAATTGTCCAAACTTGTCCCGACTTTTACCGACTTGTTCAGACTTATCCTGAATTGTCCCGTCTTGTCCTGACTTGTTCCGACTTGTCCTGACTTGTCCCGACTTGTCCTGACTTGTACCGACTTGTTCCGACTTGTTCCAGATTGTCCAAACTTGTCCTGACTTGTACCGACTTGTACCGACTTTTCCCGACTTGTCCCGGATTGTCCGAACTTGTCCCGACTTGTACCGACTTGTCCCGACTTGTCCCAACTTGTCCTGGATTGTCCAAACTTGTCCCGACTTGTAATGACTTGTCAAGACTTGTCCTGACTTGACCCGACTTGTTCCTACTTGTCTCGACTTGTCTTAACTTGTACCGACTTGTCCCGACTTGTACCGACTTGTCCCGACTTGTCCCGACTTGTCCCGACTTGTCCCGACTTGTTCCTACTTGTCTCGACTTGTCTTGACTTGTACCGACTTGTCCCGACTTGAACCGACTTGTCCCGACTTGTCCAGACTTGTCCCGACTCGTCCCGACTTATCTTGACTTGTCCTGACTTGTTCCGACTTATCCCGACTTGTCCTGACTTGTCCAGACTTGTTTCGACTTATCCCGACTAGTCCCGACTTGTACCGACTTTTCTCGAATTGTCCAAACTTGTCCCGACTTGTACCGACTCGTCCCGACTTGTTCCGACTTGTCCTGACTTGTAATGACTTGTTCCGACTTGTACCGGCTTGTCCCGAATTGTCCAAACTTGTCCCGACTTGTACCGACTTGTACAGACTTGTCCTGAATTGTCCCGTCTTGTCCTGACTAGTTCCGACTTGTCCTGACTTGTCCCGACTTGTCCTGACTTGTACCGACTTGTCCCGACTTGTCCCGGATTGTCCCGACTTGTACCGACTTGTACCGACTTGTACCGACTTGTACCGACTTGTACCGACTTTTTCCGACTTGTCCCGGATTGTCCGAACTTTTCCCGACTTGTTTCGACTTGTCCCGACTTGTCCCAACTTGTCCCGACTTGTTCCGACTTGTCCTGAGTTGTACCGACTTGTCCCGACTTGTACCGACTTGTCCCGAATTGTCCAAACTTGTCCCGACTTGTACCGACTTGTCCAGACTTGTCCTGAATTGTCCCGTCTTGTCCTGACTAGTTCCGACTTGTCCCGAATTGTCCAAACTTGTCCCGACTTGTACCGACTTGTCCCGACTTGTCCCGACTTGTACCGACTTGTCCCGACTTGTCCCGGATTGTCCAAACTTGTCCCGACTTGTACCGACTTTTACCGACTTTTCCCGACTTGTCCCGGATTGTCCGAACTTGTCCCGACTTGTACCGACTTGTCCCGACTTGTCCCGACTTGTCCCAACTTGTCCCGACTTGTCACGAGTTATTTCGACTTGTTCTGACTTGTCACGACTTTTCCCGACATGTCCCGATTTGTTTCGACTAATCCCGAATTGTCCTGACTTGTCCTGACTTGTCCCGACTTGTCCCGACTTGTCCCGACTTGTTCCGACTTGTCCTGAGTTGTACCAACTTGTCCCGACTTGTACCGACTTGTCCCGAATTGTCCAAACTTGTCCCGAATTGTACCGACTTGTCCAGACTTGTCCTGAATTGTCCCGTCTTGTCCTGACTAGTTCCGACTTGTCCTGACTTGTCCCGACTTGTCCTGACTTGTACCGACTTGTCCCGACTTGTCCCAGATTGTCCAAACTTGTCCCAACTTGTACCGACTTGTACCGACTTTTCTTGACTTGTCCCGGATTGTCCGAACTTGTCCCGACTTGTACCGACTTGTCCCGAATTGTCCCAACTTGTTCCGACTTATTCCGACTTGTCCTGACTTGTCCCGACTTGTCCCGACTTGTTCCGACTTATCCCGAATTGTCCCGACTTGTACCGACTTGTCCCGACTTGTACCGACTTGTCCCGAATTGTCCAAAATTGTCCCGACTTGTGCCGACTTGTCCAGAGTTGTCCAGAATTGTACCGACTTGTTTCGACTTGTCTCGACTTGTCTTGACTTGTGCCGACTTGTCCTGACTTGTCCTGACTTGTACCGACTTGTCCCGACTTGTCCCGGATTGTCCCAACTTGTCTTGACTTGTGCCGACTTGTACCGTCATGTTCTGACTTGTCCTGACTTGTTCCGACTTGTTCCGACTTGTCCCGACTTGTCTTGACTTGTACCAACTTGTCCCGACTTGTTCTGACTTGTCACGTCTTGTCCCGACTTGTCCCGACTTGTCCCGACTTGTCCAGACTTGTCCCGTCTTGTACCGACTTGTCCCGACTTGTTCCGACTTATCCCGACTTGTCCTGACTTGTCTCGACTTGTTCCGACTTGTCCCGACTTGTACCGACTTGTCCCGACTTGTACCGACTTGTCCCGACTTGTACCGACTTGTCCCGAATTGTCCAAACTTGTCCCGACTTGTGCCGACTTGCCCAGAGTTGTCCTGAATTGTACCGAATTGTTCCGACTTGTCTCGACTTGTCTTGACTTGTTCCGACTTGTCCCGACATGTACCGACTTGTCCCGACTTGTCCCGACTTGTCCCGACTTGTCTCGACTTGTCCCAACTTGTCTTGACTTGTGCCAACTTGTACCGACATGTTCTGACTTGTCCTGACTTGTTCCGACTTGTTCCGACTTGTCCCGACTTGTCTTGACTTGTACCAACTTTTCCCGACTTGTTTTGACTTGTCACGTCTTGTCCCGACTTGTCCCGACTTGTCCCGACTTGTCCAGACTTGTCCCGTCTTGTACCGACATGTCCCGACTTGTCCCGACTTGTCCCGACTTGTCCCGACTTGTTCTGACTTGTCACGTCTTGTTCCGACTTGTCTCGACTTGTCCCGACTTGTCCCGACTTGTCCCGACTTGTCTCGACTTGTCCCAACTTGTCTTGACTTGTACCAAATTTTCCCGACTTGTTCTGACTTGTCACGTCTTGTCCCGACTTGTCCCGACTTGTCCCGACTTGTCCAGACTTGTCCCGTCTTGTACCGACATGTCCCGACTTGTCCCGACTTGTTCTGACTTGTCACGTCTTGTTCCGACTTGTCTCGACTTGTCCCGACTTGTCCCGACTTGTCCCGACTTGTCCCGACTTGTACGGACTTGTCCAGACTTGTCCAGACTTGTCCCGACTTGTCCAGACTTGTCCTGAATTGTCCCGTCTTGTCCTGACTAGTTCCGACTTGTCCTGACTTGTCCCGACTTTTCCTGACTTGTACCGACTTGTCCCGACTTGTCCCAGATTGTCCAAACTTGTCCCGACTTGTACCGACTTGTACCGACTTTTCTTGACTTGTCCCGGATTGTCCGAACTTGTCCCGACTTGTACCGACTTGTCCCGAATTTTCCCAACTTGTTCCGACTTATTCCGACTTGTCCTGACTTGTCCCGACTTGTCCCGACTTGTTCCGACTTGTCCCGACTTGTCCTGACTTGTACCGACTTGTCCCGACTTGTACCGACTTGTCCCGAATTGTCCAAACTTGTCCCGACTTGTGCCGACTTGTCCAGAGTTGTCCAGAATTGTACCGACTTGTTTCGACTTGTCTCGACTTGTCTTGACTTGTGCGGACTTGTCCTGACTTGTCCCGACTTGTCCCGACCTGTACCGACTTGTCCCGACTTGTCCCAACTTGTTCCGACTTATTCCGACTTGTCCTGACTTGTCCCGACTTGTCCCGACTTGTTCCGACTTGTCCCGACTTGTACCGACTTGTCCCGACTTGTACCGACTTGTCCCGACTTGTCCCGACTTGTACCGACTTGTTCCGACTTGTACCGACTTGTCCCGACTTGTACCGACTTGTCCCGAATTGTCCAAACTTGTCCCGACTTGTGCCGACTTGTCCAGAGTTGTCCTGAATTGTACCGACTTGTTTCGACTTGTCTCGACTTGTCTTGACTTGTGCCGACTTGTACCGACTTGTCCTGACTTGTCCCGACTTGTACCGACTTGTCCCGACTTGTCCCGACTTGTAATGACTTGTCAAGGCTTGTCCTGACTTGGCCTGACTTGTTCCTACTTGTCCCGTTTTGTCTTGACTTGTACCGACTTGTCCCGACTTGTACCTACTTGTCCCGACTTGTCCCGTTTTGTCCAGACTTGTCGCGACTTGTACCGACTTGTCCCGACTTGTTTCGACTTGTCCCGACTTGTCTTGACTTGTGCCGACTTGTACCGACTTGTCCTGACTTGTCCCGACTTGTACCGACTTGTCCCGACTTGTCCCGACTTGTAATGACTTGTCAAGACTTGGCCTGACTTGGCCTGACTTGTTCCTACTTGTCCTGTTTTGTCTTGACTTGTACCGACTTGTCCCGACTTGTACCGACTTGTCCCGACTTGTCCCAACTTGTTCCGACTTATTCTGACTTGTCCTGACTTGTCCCGACTTGTCCCGACTTGTTCCGACTTGTCCCGACTTGTACCGACTTGTCCCGACTTGTACCGACTTGGCCCGACTTGTCCCGACTTGTACCGACTTGTCCCGACTTGTACCGACTTGTCCCGACTTGTACCGAATTGTCCCGAATTGTCCAAACTTGTCCGGACTTGTGCCGACTTGTCCAGGTCTGTCCAAACTTGTTCCGACTTGTACCAACTTATCCCGACTTGTCCCGACTTGTCCCGACTTGTCCCAACTTGTCCCGACTTGTCCCGAGTTGTCCCAACTTGTTCCGACTTGTATTGACTTGTACCGACTTGTCCCGACTTGTTCCGACTTGTCCCGACTTGTACCGACTTGTTCCGACTTGTCATGACTTGTACCGAAAGTCCCGACTTGTACCTACTTGTCCCGACTTGTCCCGTTTTGTCCAGACTTGTCTTGACTTGTACCGACTTGTACCGACTTGTCCCGACTTGTCCCGACTTGTACCGACTTGTCCAGACTTGTCCAGACTTGTCCCATCTTGTTCCGACTTGTATTTACTTGTACCGACTTGTTCCGACTTGTTCCGACTTGTCCTGACTTGTACCGACTTGTCCCGACTTGTACCGACTTGTCCCGTCTTGTCCCGGATTGTCCGAACTTGTCCCGACTTGTCCCGAATTGTCCAAACTTGTCCCGACTTGTACTGACTTGTCCCGACTTGTCCCGGATTGTCCAAACTAGTCCCGACTTGTACCGGCTTGTCACGACTTGTCCCGACTTGTACCGACTTGTCCCGACTTGTCCCGACTTGTAATGACTTGTCAAGACTTGTCCTGACTTGGCCTGACTTGTTCCTACTTGTCCCGACTTGTCTTGACTTGTACCGACTTGTCCCGACTTGTACCTACTTGTCCCGACTTGTCCCGTTTTGTCCAGACTTGTCCCGACTTGTCCAAACTTGTCCCGACTCGTACCGACTTGTCCCGACTTGTTCTGACTTGTCACGTCTTGTCCCGACTTGTTTCGACTTGTCCCAACTTGTCCCGACTTGTCTCGACTTGTCCCAACTAGTCCCAACTTGTCTTGACTTGTACCAACTTGTACCGACATGTTCTGACCTGTCCTGACTTGTTCCGACTTGTATTGACTTGTACCGACTTGTCCCGACTTGTTCCGACTTGTTCCGACTTGTACCGACTTGTTCCGACTTGTCCCGACTTGTCCCGACTTGTACCGACTTGTCCAGACTTGTTCTGACTTGTCACGTCTTGTCCTGACTTGTCCCGACATGACCTGACTAGTCCCGAATTGTCCTGACTTGTACCGACTTGTCCCGATTTGTCCCGACTTGTCCCGACTTGTCCCGACTTGTCCCGACTTGTCCCGGATTGTCCAAACTTGTCCCGACTTGTACCGACTTGTCCCGACTTGTCTTGACTTGTCCCGACTTGTCCCGACTTGTCCCGACTTGTCTCGACTTGTCCCAACTTGTTCCAATTTGTCTTGACTTGTGCCAACTTGTACCGACATGTTCTGACTTGTCCTGACTTGTTCCGACTTGTTCGGACTTGTCTTGACTTGTACCAACTTGTCCCGACTTGTTCTGACTTGTCACGTCTTGTCCCGACTTGCCCCGACTTGTCCCGACTTGTCCCGACTTGTACGGACTTGTCCAGACTTGTCCAGACTTGTCCCGACTTGTCCTAACTTGTCTCGACTTGTCACATTTGTTATGGTTCATAATATTTGTTGGATTGACAAAAAATCTGAAAGCTCGTTTCCCGACCCGACCCGACCCGACATAATTACGAATAGAGTCCAAGACGATAAGATGAATATTAGTGCCATAACATTGACTCGATTTGACCATGTGAAGTGAATATTTTTTTTCAGAAAAAATAAATGTAATTTCTTGCCGTTATGAAAAATTTTGGCGAAATGATTCGATACCAAAATATTCAGAAATGGACTGACTTCAATATTTTTTGAAATTTTTCATAATTGAATTTTTGCTGAAATATTTGAAACAAATATTAAAATCTTTGTTTTTTTTTTGTAGTTATAATTTTTTTCCACAAAATACTTCAAAGAATTCTAAATAAAATTCCAAGAAGAAAGTCTGAGTAAAGATGTCCAAGTGGAATATCCGTGTGAAATGTCCAAATGAAATCAGGATAAAATGTCTGGGTAAGGAGCCCAGGTAAAAAGTCCAGAATTATTTGAAATTCAAAATGATTCTATCAAAAAATATATTTCCAATAATATTTTCCTCGACCCGACCCAACATTCCTGACTAGTTCCGACTTGTCTTGTCCTGACTTTTCCCGGATTGTCCAAACTTGTCCTGAATAGTCCCGACTTGTCCCGATTTGTCCCGTCTTGTCCAGACTTGTTCTGACTTGTTACGTCTTGTCCCGACTTGTCTCGACTTGTCCCGACTTGTCCCGACTTGTCCCGGCTTGTCTCGACTTGTCTCAACTTGTCCCAACTTGTCTTGACTTGTACCAACTTGTACCGACATGTTCTGACTTTTCCTGACTTGTTCCGACTTGTCTTGACTTGTACCAACTTGTCCTGACTTGTTCTGATTTGTCACGTATTGTCCCGACTTGTCCCGACTTGTCCCGACTTGTCCTGACTTGTCCCGACTTGTCCTAACTTGTACCGACTCGTCCCGACTTATCCAGGTCTGTCCAAACTTGTTCCGACTGGTACCGACTTATCCCGACTTGTCCCGACTTGTCCCAACTTGTCTGACTTGTCCCGAGTTGTCCCGACTTGTTCTGACCTGTCACGACTTGTCCCGACATGTTCCGACTTGTTTCGACCTATCATGACTTGTCCTGACTTGTCCTGACTTGTCTCGACTTGTCCCGACTTGTCCCGACTTGTTCCGACTTGTCCTGACTTGTACCGACTTGTCCCGACTTGTACCGACTTGTCCCGAATTGTCCAAACTTGTCCCGACTTTTACCGACTTGTTCAGACTTGTCCTGAATTGTCCCGTCTTGTCCTGACTTGTTTTGACTTGTCCTGACTTTTCCCGACTTGTCCTGACTTGTACCGACTTGTTTCAGATTGTTCAAACTTGTTCCGACTTGTACCGACTTGTACCGACTTTTCCCGACTTGTCCCGGAATGTCCGAACTTGTCCCGACTTGTACCGACTTGTCCCGACTTGTCCCAACTTGTCCCGGATTGTCCAAACTTGTCCCGACTTGTAATGACTTGTCAAGACTTGTCCTGACTTGACCCGACTTGTTCCTACTTGTCTCGACTTGTCTTAACTTGTACCGACTTGTCCCGACTTGTACCGACTTGTCCCGACTTGTCCTGACTTGTTCCTACTTGTCTCGACTTGTCTTGACTTGTACCGACTTGTCCCGACTTGAACCGACTAGTCCCGACTTGTTCTGACTTGTCCAAACTTGTCCCGACTTGTACCGACTTGTCCCGACTTGTCCAGACTTGTCCCTACTCGTCCCGACTTATCTTGACTTGTCCTGACTTGTTCCGACTTATCCCGACTTGCCCTGACTTGTCCAGACTTGTTTCGACTTATCCCGACTAGTCCCGACTTGTTCCAACTTGTCCTGATTTGTACCGACTTGTCTTGACTTGTCCCGACTTGTCCCGACTTGTCCCGACTTGTCTCGACTTGTCCCAACTTGTCCCAATTTGTCTTGACTTGTGCCAACTTCTACCGACATGTTCTGACTTGTCCTGATTTGTTCCGACTTGTTCCGACTTGTCCTGACTTGTCTTGACTTATACCAACTTGTCCCGACTTGTTCTGACTTGTCACGTCTTGTCCCGACTTGTCCCGACTTGTCCCGACTTGTATGGACTTGTCCCTACTTGTCCAGACTTGTCCCGACTTGTCCTATTTTGTCTCGACTTGTCACATTTGTTATGGTTCATAATATTTGTTGGATTGACAAAAAATCTGAAAGCTCATTTCCCGACCCGACCCGACCTGACATAATTACGAATAGAGTCCAAGACGATAAGATGAATATTAGTGCCATAACATTGACTCGATTTGACCATGTGAAGTGAATATTTTTTTTCAGAAAAAAAAAATTTATTTCTTGTTGTTATGAAAAATTTTGGCGAGATGATTCGATACCAAAATATTCAGAAATGGACTGACTTCAATATTTTTTGAAATTTTTTTATAATTGAATTTTTGCTGAAATATTCGAAACAAATATTAAAATCTTTGTTTTTTTTTGTAGTTTTCATTTTTTTCCACAAAATACTTCAAATGATTCTAAATAAAATTCCAAGAAGAAAGTCTGAGTGAAGATGTCCAGGTGGAATATCCGTGTGAAATGTCCAAATGAAATCAGGATAAAATGTCTGGGTAAGGAGCCCAGGTAAAAAGTCCAGAATTATTTGAAATTCAAAATGATTCTATCAAAAAAGATATTTCCAATAATATTTTCCTCGACCCGACCCAAAATTCCAGACTAGTTCCGACTTGTCTTGTCCTGACTTTTCCCGGATTGTCCAAACTTGTCCTGAATAGTCCCGACTTGTCCCGTCTTGTCCTGACTTGTACCGACTTGTCCCGACTTGTCTTGGATTGTCCGAACTTGTCCCGACTTGTACCGACTTGTCCCGACTTGTCCCAACTTGTTCCGACTTATTCCGACTTGTCCTGACTTGTCCCGACTTGTCCCGACTTGTTCCGACTTGTCCCGACTTGTCCTGACTTGTACCGACTTGTCCCGACTTGTACCGACTTGTCCCGAATTGTCCAAACTTGTCCCGACTTGTGCCGACTTGTCCAGAGTTGTCCAGAATTGTACCGAATTGTTTCGACTTGTCTCGACTTGTCTTGACTTGTGCCGACTTGTCCTGACTTGTCCCGACTTGTCCTGACTTGTACCGACTTGTCCCGACTTGTCTTGGATTGTCCGAACTTGTCCCGACTTGTACCGACTTGTCCCGACTTGTCCCAACTTGTTCCGACTTATTCCGACTTGTCCTGACTTGTCCCGACTTGTCCCGACTTGTTCCGACTTGTACCGACTTGTACCGACTTGTCCCGACTTGTACCGACTTGTCCCGACTTGTCCCGACTTGTACCGACTTGTTCCGACTTGTACCGACTTGTCCCGACTTGTACCGACTTGTCCCGAATTGTCCAAACTTGTCCCGACTTGTGCCGACTTGTCCAGAGTTGTCCTGAATTGTACCGACTTGTTTCGACTTGTCTCGACTTGTCTTGACTTGTGCCGACTTGTACCGACTTGTCCTGACTTGACCCGATTTGTACCGACTTGTCCCGACTTGTCCCGACTTGTAATGACTTGTCAAGACTTGTCCTGACTTGGCCTGACTTGTTCCTACTTGTCCCGTTTTGTCTTGACTTGTACCGACTTGTCCCGACTTGTACCTACTTGTCCCGACTTGTCCCGTTTTGTCCAGACTTGTCCCGACTTGTACCGACTTGTCCCGACTTGTTTCGACTTGTCCCGACTTGTCTTGACTTGTGCCGACTTGTACCGACTTGTCCTGACTTGTCCCGACTTGTACCGACTTGTCCCGACTTGTCCCGACTTGTAATGACTCGTCAAGACTTGGCCTGACTTGGCCTGACTTGTTCCTACTTGTCCCGTTTTGTCTTGACTTGTACCGACTTGTCCCGACTTGTACCGACTTGTCCCGACTTGTCCCAACTTGTTCCGACTTGTCCCGACTTGTACCGACTTGTCCCGACTTGTACCGAATTGTCCCGAATTGTCCAAACTTGTCCCGACTTGTGCCGACTTGTCCAGGTTTGTCCAAACTTGTTCCGACTTGTACCAACTTATCCCGACTTGTCCCGACTTGTCCCGACTTGTCACGTCTTGTCCCGACTTGTTTCGACTTGTCCCAACTTGTCCCGACTTGTCTCGACTTGTCCCAACTTGTCCCAACTTGTCTTGACTTGTACCAACTTGTACCGACATGTTCTGACCTGTCCTGACTTGTTCCGACTTGTATTGACTTGTACCGACTTGTCCCGACTTGTTCCGACTTGTTCCGACTTGTACCGACTTGTTCCGACTTGTCCCGACTTGTCCCGACTTGTACCGACTTGTCCTGACTTGTTCTGACTTGTCACGTCTTGTCCTGACTTGTCCCGACATGACCTGACTAGTCCCGACTTGTCCTGACTTGTACCGACTTGTCCCGACTTGTCCCGACTTGTCCCGACTTGTCCCGACTTGTCCCGACTTGTCCCGACTTGTCCCGACTTGTCCCGACTTGTCCCGGATTGTCCAAACTTGTCCCGACTTGTACCGACTTGTCCCGACTTGTCTTGACTTGTCCCGACTTGTCCCGACTTGTCCCGACTTGTCTCGACTTGTCCCAACTTGTTCCAATTTGTCTTGACTTGTACCGACTTGTCCCGACTTGTACCGACATGTTCTGACTTGTCCTGACTTGTTCCGACTTGATCCGACTTGTCTTGACTTGTACCAACTTGTCCCGACTTGTTCTGACTTGTCACGTCTTGTCCCGACTTGTCCCGACTTGTCCCGACTTGTACGGACTTGTCCAGACTTGTCCAGACTTGTCCCGACTTGTCCTAACTTGTCTCGACTTGTCACATTTGTTATGGTTCATAATATTTGTTGGATTGACAAAAAATCTGAAAGCTCGTTTCCCGACCCGACCCGACCCGACATAATTACGAATAGAGTCCAAGACGATAAGATGAATATTAGTGCCATAACATTGACTCGATTTGACCATGTGAAGTGAATATTTTTTTTCAGAAAAAATAAATTTAATTTCTTGCCGTTATGAAAAATTTTGGCGAGATGATTCAATACCAAAATATTCAGAAATGGACTGACTTCAATATTTTTTGAAATTTTTCATAATTGAATTTTTGCTGAAATATTTGAAACAAATATTAAAATCTTTGTTTTTTTGTAGTTATAATTTTTTTCTACAAAATACTTCAAAGAATTCTAAATAAAATTCCAAGAAGAAAGTCTGAGTAAAGATGTCCAAGGGGAATATCCGTGTGAAATGTCCAAATGAAATCAGGATAAAATGTCTGGGTAAGGAGCCCAGGTAAAAAGTCCAGAATTATTTGAAATTCAAAATGATTCTATCAAAAAATATATTTCCAATAATATTTTCCTCGACCCGACCCAAAATTCCTGACTAGTTCCGACTTGTCTTGTCCTGACTTTTCCCGGATTGTCCAAACTTGTCCTGAATAGTCCCGACTTGTCCCGATTTGTCCCGTCTTGTCCAGACTTGTTCTGACTTGTTACGTCTTGTCCCGAATTGTCTCGACTTGTTCCGACTTGTCCCGACTTGTCATGGCTTGTCTCGACTTGTCTCAACTTGTCCCAACTTGTCTTGACTTGTACCAACTTGGACCGACATGTTCTGACTTTTCCTGACTTGTTCCGACTTGTCTTGACTTGTACCAACTTGTCCTGACTTGTTCTGATTTTTCACGTATTGTCCCGACTTGTCCCGACTTGTCCCGACTTGTCCTGACTTGTCCCGACTTGTCCTAACTTGTACCGACTCGTCCCGACTTATCCAGGTCTGTCCAAACTTGTTCCGACTGGTACCGACTTATCCCGACTTGACCCGACTTGTCCCAACTTGTCTGACTTGTCCCGAGTTGTCCCGACTTGTTCTGACCTGTCACGACTTGTCCCGACATGTCCCGACTTGTTTCGACCTATCATGACTTGTCCTGACTTGTCCTGACTTGTCTCGACTTGTCCCGACTTGTCCCGACTTGTTCCGACTTGTCCTGACTTGTACCGACTTGTCCCGACTTGTACCGACTTGTCCCGAATTGTCCAAACTTGTCCCGACTTTTACCGACTTGTTCAGACTTGTCCTGAATTGTCCCGTCTTGTCCTGACTTGTTCCGACTTGTCCTGACTTGTCCCGACTTGTCCTGACTTGTACCGACTTGTTCCGACTTGTTTCAGATTGTCCAACTTTGTTCCGACTTGTACCGACTTGTACCGACTTTTCCCGACTTGTCCCGGATTGTCCGAACTTGTCCCGACTTGTACCGACTTGTACCGACTTGTCCCGACTTGTCCCAACTTGTCCCGGATTGTCCAAACTTGTCCCGACTTGTAATGACTTGTCAAGACTTGTCCTGACTTGACCCGACTTGTTCCTACTTGTCTCGACTTGTCTTAACTTGTACAGACTTGTCCCGACTTGTACCGACTTGTCCCGACTTGTCCTGACTTGTTCCTACTTGTCTCGACTTGTCTTGACTTGTACCGACTTGTCCCGACTTGAACCGACTTGTCCCGACTTGTTCTGACTTGTCCAAACTTGTCCCGACTTGTACCGAATTGTCCCGACTTGTCCAGACTTGTCCCGACTCGTCCCGACTTATCTTGACTTGTCCTGACTTGTTCCGACTTATCCCGACTTGCCCTGACTTGTCCAGACTTGTTTCGACTTATCCCGACTAGTCCCGACTTGTACCGACTTGTCTCGAATTGTCCAAACATGTCCCGACTTGTTCCGACTTGTCCAGACTTGTCCCGAATTGTCCCGTCTTGTCCTGACTTGTACCGACTTGTCCCGACTTGTCCCGACTTGTCCCGACTTGTTCCAACTTGTCCTGACTTGTACCGACTTGTCTTGACTTGTCCCGACTTGTCCCGACTTGTCCCGACTTGTCTCGACTTGTCCCAACTTGTCCCAATTTGTCTTGACTTGTGCCAACTTCTACCGACATGTTCTGACTTGTCCTGATTTGTTCCGACTTGTTCCGACTTGTCCTGACTTGTCTTGACTTATACCAACTTGTCCCGACTTGTTCTGACTTGTCACGTCTTGTCCCGACTTGTCCCGACTTGTCCCGACTTGTATGGACTTGTCCCTACTTGTCCAGACTTGTCCCGACTTGTCCTATTTTGTCCCGACTTGTCACATTTGTTATGGTTCATAATATTTGTTGGATTGACAAAAAATCTGAAAGCTCATTTCCCGACCCGACCCGACCTGACATAATTACGAATAGAGTCCAAGACGATAAGATGAATATTAGTGCCATAACATTGACTCGATTTGCCCATGTGAAGTGAATATTTTTTTTCAGAAAAAAAAAATTAATTTCTTGTTGTTATGAAAAATTTTGGCGAGATGATTCGATACCAAAATATTCAGAAATGGACTGACTTCAATATTTTTTGAAATTTTTTTATAATTGAATTTTTGCCGAAATATTCGAAACAAATATTAAAATCTTTGTTTTTTTTTGTAGTTTTCATTTTTTTCCACAAAATACTTCAAATGATTCTAAATAAAATTCCAAGAAGAAAGTCTGAGTGAAGATGTCCAGGTGAAATATCCGTGTGAAATGTCCAAATGAAATCAGGATAAAATGTCTGGGTAAGGAGCCCAGGTAAAAAGTCCAGAATTATTTGAAATTCAAAATGATTCTATCAAAAAAGATATTTCCAATAATATTTTCCTCGACCCGACCCAAAATTCCTGACTAGTTCCGACTTGTCTTGTCCTGACTTTTCCCGGATTGTCCAAACTTGTCCTGAATAGTCCCGACTTGTCCCGTCTTGTCCAGACTTGTTCTGACTTGTCACGTCTTGTCCCGACTTGTCTCGACTTGTCCCGACTTGTCCCGACTTGTCCCGGCTTGTCTCGACTTGTCCCAACTTGTTCCAACTTGTCTTGACTTGTACCAACTTGTACCGACATGTTCTGACTTTTCCTGACTTGTTCCGACTTGTCTTGACTTGTACCAACTTGTCCTGACTTGTTCTGACTTGTTACGTATTGTCCCGACTTTTCCCGACTTGTCCTGACTTGTCCCGACTTGTCCTGACTTTCAACGACTCGTCCCGACTTATCCAGGTTTGTCCAAACTTGTTCCGACTGGTACTGACTTATCCCGACTTGTCCCGACTTGTTCCGACTTGTCCCAACTTGTCCCGACTAGTCCCGAGTTGTCCCGACTTGTTCTGACTTGTCACGACTTGTCCCGACATGTCCCGACTTGTTTCGACTTATCCCGACTTGTCCTGACTTGTCCTGACTTGTCCCGACTTGTCCCGACTTGTCCCGAATTGTCCAAACTTGTCCCGAGTTTTACCGACTTGTTCAGACTCGTCCTGAATTGTCCCGTCTTGTCCTGACTTGTTCCGACTTGTCCTGACTTGTCCCGACTTGTCCTGACTTGTACCGATTTGTCCCGACTTGTCCCGGATAGTCCATACTTGTCCCGACTTGTACCGACTTGTACGGACTTTTTCCGTCTTGTCCCGGATTGTCCGAACTTGTCCCGACTTGTCCCGAATTGTCCAAACTTGTCCCGACTTGTGCCGACTTGTCCAGAGTTGTCCTGAATTGTACCGACTTGTCCCGACTTGTCCCGGATCGTCCAAACTTGTCCCGACTTGTACCGACTTGTCCCGACTTGTCCCAGATTGTCCAAACTAGTCCCGACTTGTACCGGCTTGTCACGACTTGTCCCGACTTGTACCGACTTGTACCGACTTGTCCCGACTTGTAATGACTTGCAAAGACTTATCCTGACTTGGCCTGACTTGTTCCTACTTGTACCGACTTGTCTTGACTTGTACCGACTTGTCCCGACTTGTACCTACTTGTCCCGACTTGTCCCGTTTTGTCCAGACTTGTCCCGACTTGTCCAAACTTGTCCTGACTCGTACCGACTTGTCCCGACTTGTCCCGACTTGTCCCGACTTGTCCCGACTTGTTCTGACTTGTCAAGTCTTGTCCCGACTTGTTTCGACTTGTCCCGACTTGTCCCGACTTGTCTCGACTTGTCCCAACTTGTCCCAACTTGTCTTGACTTGTACCAACTTGTACCGACATGTTCTGACTTGTCATGACTTGTTCCGACTTGTATTGACTTGTACCGACTTGTCCCGACTTGTTCCGACTTGTTACGACTTGTACCGACTTGTTCCGACTTGTCCCGACTTGTCCCGACTTGTACCGACTTGTCCAGACTTGTTCTGACTTGTCACGTCTTGTCCTGACTTGTCCCGACATGACCTGACTAGTCCCGACTTGTCCTGACTTGTACCGACTTGTCCCAACTTGTCCCGACTTGTCCCGACTTGTCCCGACTTGTCCCGGATTGTCCAAACTTGTCCCGACTTGTACCGACTTGTCCCGACTTGTCTTGACTTGTCCCGACTTGTCCCGACTTGTCCCGACTTGTCTCGACTTGTCCCAACTTGTTCCAATTTGTCTTGACTTGTGCCAACTTGTACCGACATGTTCTGACTTGTCCTGACTTGTTCCGACTTGTCCTGACTTGTCCCGACTTGTCCTGACTTGTACCGATTTGTCCCGACTTGTCCCGGATTGTCCATACTTGTCCCGACTTGTACCGACTTGTACCGACTTTTCCCGTCTTGTCCCGGATTGTCCGAACTTGTCCCGACTTGTCCCGAAATGTCCAAACTTGTCCCGACTTGTGCCGACTTGTCCAGAGTTGTCCTGAATTGTACCGACTTGTCCCGACTTGTCCCAGATTGTCCAAACTTGTCCCGACTTGTACCGACTTGTCCCGACTTGTCCCGGATTGTCCAAACTCCTCCCGACCTGTACCGGCTTGTCACGACTTGTCTCGACTTGTCTTGACTTGTGCCGACTTGTCCTGACTTGTTTCGACTTGTCCTGACTTGTACCGACTTGTCCCGACTTGTCCCGGATCGTCCAAACTTGTCCCGACTTGTACCGACTTGTCCCGACTTGTCCCGGATTGTCCAAACTAGTCCCGACTTGTACCGGCTTGTCACGACTTGTCCCGACTTGTACCGACTTGTCCCGACTTGTCCCGACTTGTAATGACTTGTCAAGACTTGTCCTGACTTGACCTGACTTGTTCCTACTTGTCCCGACTTGTCTTGACTTGTACCGAATTGTCCCGACTTGTACCTACTTGTCCCGACTTGTCCCGTTTTGTCCAGACTTGTCCCGACTTGTCCAAACTTGTCCCGACTCGTACCGACTTGTCCCGACTTGTCCCGACTTGTCCCAACTTGTCCCAACTTGTCTTGACTTGTACCAACTTGTACCGACATGTTCTGACCTGTCCTGACTTGTTCCGACTTGTATTGACTTGTACCGACTTGTCTCGACTTGTTCCGACTTGTTCCGACTTGTACCGACTTGTTCCGACTTGTCGCGACTTGTCCCGACTTGTACCGACTTGTCCAGACTTGCTCTGACTTGTCACGTCTTGTCCTGACTTGTCCCGACATGACCTGACTAGTCCCGACTTATCCTGACTTGTACCGACTTGTCCCGACTTGTCCCGACTTGTCCCGACTTGTCCCGACTTGTCCCGACTTGTCCCGACTTGTCCCGACTTGTCCCGGATTGTCCAAACTTGTCCCGACTTGTACCGACTTGTCCCGACTTGTCTTGACTTGTCCCGACTTGTCCCGACTTGTCCCGACTTGTCTCGACTTGTCCCAACTTGTTCCAATTTGTCTTGACTTGTGCCAACTTGTACCGACATGTTCTGACTTGTCCTGACTTGTTCCGACTTGTTCCGACTTGTCTTGACTTGTACCAACTTGTCCCGACTTGTTCTGACTTGTCACGTCTTGTCCCGACTTGTCCCGACTTGTCCCGACTTGTACGGACTTGTCCAGACTTGTCCAGACTTGTCCCGACTTGTCCTAACTTGTCTCGACTTGTCACATTTGTTATGGTTCATAATATTTGTTGGATTGACAAAAAATCTGAAAGCTCGTTTCCCGACCCGACCCGACCCGACATAATTACGAATAGAGTCCAAGACGATAAGATGAATATTAGTGCCATAACATTGACTCGATTTGACCATGTGAAGTGAATATTTTTTTTCAGAAAAAAAAAATTTAATTTCTTGCCGTTATGAAAAATTTTGGCGAGAAGATTCGATACCAAAATATTCAGAAATGGACTGACTTCAATATTTTTTGAAATTTTTCATAATTGAATTTTTGCTGAAATATTTGAAGCAAATAATAAAATCTTTGTTTTTTTTTTTGTAGTTATAATTTTTTTCCACAAAATACTTCAAAGAATTCTAAATAAAATTCCTAGAAGAAAGTCTGAGTAAATATGTCCAAGTGGAATATCCGTGTGAAATGTCCAAATGAAATCAGGATAAAATGTCTGGGTAAGGAGCCCAGGTAAAAAGTCCAGAATTATTTGAAATTCAAAATGATTCTATCAAAAAATATATTTCCAATAATATTTTCCTCGACCCGACTCAAAATTCCTGACTAGTTCCGACTTGTCTTGTCCTGACTTTTCCCGGATTGTCCAAACTTGTCCTGAATAGTCCCGACTTGTCCCGACTTGTCCCGTCTTGTCCAGACTTGTTCTGACTTGTTACGTCTTGTCCCGACTTGTCTCGACTTGTCCCGACTTGTCCCGACTTGTCCCGGCTTGTCTCGACTTGTCTCAACTTGTCCCAACTTGTCTTGACTTGTACCAACTTGTACCGACATGTTCTGACTTTTCCTGACTTGTTCCGACTTGTCTCTACTTGTACCAACTTGTCCTGAATTGTTCTGATTTGTCACGTATTGTCCCGACTTGTCCAGACTTGTCCTGACTTGTCCCGACTTGTCCTTACTTGTACCGACTCGTCCCGACTTATCCAGGTCTGTCCAAACTTGTTCCGACTGGTACCGACTTATCCCGACTTGTCCCGACTTGTCCCAACTTGTCTTGACTTGTCCCGAGTTGTCCCGACTTGTTCTGACCTGTCACGACTTGTCCCGACATGTCCCGACTTGTTTCGACCTATCATGACTTGTCCTGACTTGTCCTGACTTGTCCCGACTTGTCCCGACTTGTCCCGACTTGTTCCGACTTGTCCTGACTTGTACCGACTTGTCCCGACTTGTACCGACTTGTCCCGAATTGTCCAAACTTGTCCCGACTTTTACCGACTTGTTCAGACTTATCCTGAATTGTCCCGTCTTGTCCTGACTTGTTCCGACTTGTCCTGACTTGTCCCGACTTGTCCTGACTTGTACCGACTTGTTCCGACTTGTTCCAGATTGTCCAAACTTGTCCTGACTTGTACCGACTTGTACCGACTTTTCCCGACTTGTCCCGGATTGTCCGAACTTGTCCCGACTTGTACCGACTTGTCCCGACTTGTCCCAACTTGTCCTGGATTGTCCAAACTTGTCCCGACTTGTAATGACTTGTCAAGACTTGTCCTGACTTGACCCGACTTGTTCCTACTTGTCTCGACTTGTCTTAACTTGTACCGTCTTGTCCCGACTTGTACCGACTTGTCCCGACTTGTCCCGACTTGTCCCGACTTGTCCCGACTTGTTCCTACTTGTCTCGACTTGTCTTGACTTGTACCGACTTGTCCCGACTTGAACCGACTTGTCCCGACTTGTCCAGACTTGTCCCGACTCGTCCCGACTTATCTTGACTTGTCCTGACTTGTTCCGACTTATCCCGACTTGTCCTGACTTGTCCAGACTTGTTTCGACTTATCCCGACTAGTCCCGACTTGTACCGACTTTTCTCGAATTGTCCAAACTTGTCCCGACTTGTACCGACTCGTCCCGACTTGTTCCGTCTTGTCCTGACTTGTAATGACTTGTTCCGACTTGTACCGGCTTGTCCCGAATTGTCCAAACTTGTCCCGACTTGTACCGACTTGTACAGACTTGTCCTGAATTGTCCCGTCTTGTCCTGACTAGTTCCGACTTGTCCTGACTTGTCCCGACTTGTCCTGACTTGTACCGACTTGTCCCGACTTGTCCCGGATTGTCCCGACTTGTACCGACTTGTACCGACTTGTACCGACTTGTACCGACTTGTACCGACTTTTTCCGACTTGTCCCGGATTGTCCGAACTTTTCCCAACTTGTTTCGACTTGTCCCGACTTGTCCCAACTTGTCCCGACTTGTTCCGACTTGTCCTGAGTTGTACCGACTTGTCCCGACTTGTACCGACTTGTCCCGAATTGTCCAAACTTGTCCCGACTTGTACCGACTTGTCCAGACTTGTCCTGAATTGTCCCGTCTTGTCCTGACTAGTTCCGACTTGTCCCGAATTGTCCAAACTTGTCCCGACTTGTACCGACTTGTCCCGACTTGTCCCGACTTGTACCGACTTGTCCCGACTTGTCCCGGATTGTCCAAACTTGTCCCGACTTGTACCGACTTTTACCGACTTTTCCCGACTTGTCCCGGATTGTCCGAACTTGTCCCGACTTGTACCGACTTGTCCCGACTTGTCCCGACTTGTCCCAACTTGTCCCGACTTGTCACGAGTTATTTCGACTTGTTCTGACTTGTCACGACTTTTCCCGACATGTCCCGATTTGTTTCGACTAATCCCGACTTGTCCTGACTTGTCCTGACTTGTCCCGACTTGTCCCGACTTGTCCCGACTTGTTCCGACTTGTCCTGAGTTGTACCAACTTGTCCCGACTTGTACCGACTTGTCCCGAATTGTCCAAACTTGTCCCGAATTGTACCGACTTGTCCAGACTTGTCCTGAATTGTCCCGTCTTGTCCTGACTAGTTCCGACTTGTCCTGACTTGTCCCGACTTGTCCTGACTTGTACCGACTTGTCCCGACTTGTCCCAGATTGTCCAAACTTGTCCCAACTTGTACCGACTTGTACCGACTTTTCTTGACTTGTCCCGGATTGTCCGAACTTGTCCCGACTTGTACCGACTTGTCCCGAATTGTCCCAACTTGTTCCGACTTATTCCGACTTGTCCTGACTTGTCCCGACTTGTCCCGACTTGTTCCGACTTATCCCGAATTGTCCCGACTTGTACCGACTTGTCCCGACTTGTACCGACTTGTCCCGAATTGTCCAAAATTGTCCCGACTTGTGCCGACTTGTCCAGAGTTGTCCAGAATTGTACCGACTTGTTTCGACTTGTCTCGACTTGTCTTGACTTGTGCCGACTTGTCCTGACTTGTCCTGACTTGTACCGACTTGTCCCGACTTGTCCCGGATTGTCCCAACTTGTCTTGACTTGTGCCGACTTGTACCGTCATGTTCTGACTTGTCCTGACTTGTTCCGACTTGTTCCGACTTGTCCCGACTTGTCTTGACTTGTACCAACTTGTCCCGACTTGTTCTGACTTGTCACGTCTTGTCCCGACTTGTCCCGACTTGTCCCGACTTGTCCAGACTTGTCCCGTCTTGTACCGACTTGTCCCGACTTGTTCCGACTTATCCCGACTTGTCCTGACTTGTCTCTACTTGTTCCGACTTGTCCCGACTTGTACCGACTTGTCCCGACTTGTACCGACTTGTCCCGACTTGTACCGACTTGTCCCGAATTGTCCAAACTTGTCCCGACTTGTGCCGACTTGCCCAGAGTTGTCCTGAATTGTACCGAATTGTTCCGACTTGTCTCGACTTGTCTTGACTTGTTCCGACTTGTCCCGACATGTACCGACTTGTCCCGACTTGTCCCGACTTGTCCCGACTTGTCTCGACTTGTCCCAACTTGTCTTGACTTGTGCCAACTTGTACCGACATGTTCTGACTTGTCCTGACTTGTTCCGACTTGTTCCGACTTGTCCCGACTTGTCTTGACTTGTACCAACTTTTCCCGACTTGTTTTGACTTGTCACGTCTTGTCCCGACTTGTCCCGACTTGTCCCGACTTGTCCAGACTTGTCCCGTCTTGTACCGACATGTCCCGACTTGTCCCGACTTGTCCCGACTTGTCCCGACTTGTTCTGACTTGTCACGTCTTGTTCCGACTTGTCTCGACTTGTCCCGACTTGTCCCGACTTGTCCCGACTTGTCTCGACTTGTCCCAACTTGTCTTGACTTGTACCAAATTTTCCCGACTTGTTCTGACTTGTCACGTCTTGTCCCGACTTGTCCCGACTTGTCCCGACTTGTCCAGACTTGTCCCGTCTTGTACCGACATGTCCCGACTTGTCCCGACTTGTTCTGACTTGTCACGTCTTGTTCCGACTTGTCTCGACTTGTCCCGACTTGTCCCGACTTGTCCCGACTTGTCCCGACTTGTACGGACTTGTCCAGACTTGTCCAGACTTGTCCCGACTTGTCCAGACTTGTCCTGAATTGTCCCGTCTTGTCCTGACTAGTTCCGACTTGTCCTGACTTGTCCCGACTTGTCCTGACTTGTACCGACTTGTCCCGACTTGTCCCAGATTGTCCAAACTTGTCCCGACTTGTACCGACTTGTACCGACTTTTCTTGACTTGTCCCGGATTGTCCGAACTTGTCCCGACTTGTACCGACTTGTCCCGAATTTTCCCAACTTGTTCCGACTTATTCCGACTTGTCCTGACTTGTCCCGACTTGTCCCGACTTGTTCCGACTTGTCCCGACTTGTCCTGACTTGTACCGACTTGTCCCGACTTGTACCGACTTGTCCCGAATTGTCCAAACTTGTCCCGATTTGTGCCGACTTGTCCAGAGTTGTCCAGAATTGTACCGACTTGTTTCGACTTGTCTCGACTTGTCTTGACTTGTGCGGACTTGTCCTGACTTGTCCCGACTTGTCCCGACCTGTACCGACTTGTCCCGACTTGTCCCAACTTGTTCCGACTTATTCCGACTTGTCCTGACTTGTCCCGACTTGTCCCGACTTGTTCCGACTTGTCCCGACTTGTACCGACTTGTCCCGACTTGTACCGACTTGTCCCGACTTGTCCCGACTTGTACCGACTTGTTCCGACTTGTACCGACTTGTCCCGACTTGTACCGACTTGTCCCGAATTGTCCAAACTTGTCCCGACTTGTGCCGACTTGTCCAGAGTTGTCCTGAATTGTACCGACTTGTTTCGACTTGTCTCGACTTGTCTTGACTTGTGCCGACTTGTACCGACTTGTCCTGACTTGTCCCGACTTGTACCGACTTGTCCCGACTTGTCCCGACTTGTAATGACTTGTCAAGGCTTGTCCTGACTTGGCCTGACTTGTTCCTACTTGTCCCGTTTTGTCTTGACTTGTACCGACTTGTCCCGACTTGTACCTACTTGTCCCGACTTGTCCCGTTTTGTCCAGACTTGTCGCGACTTGTACCGACTTGTCCCGACTTGTTTCGACTTGTCCCGACTTGTCTTGACTTGTGCCGACTTGTACCGACTTGTCCTGACTTGTCCCGACTTGTACCGACTTGTCCCGACTTGTCCCGACTTGTAATGACTTGTCAAGACTTGGCCTGACTTGGCCTGACTTGTTCCTACTTGTCCTGTTTTGTCTTGACTTGTTAGACTTGTCCCGACTTGTACCGACTTGTCCCGACTTGTCCCAACTTGTTCCGACTTATTCTGACTTGTCCTGACTTGTCCCGACTTGTCCCGACTTGTTCCGACTTGTCCCGACTTGTACCGACTTGTCCCGACTTGTACCGACTTGGCCCGACTTGTCCCGACTTGTACCGACTTGTCCCGACTTGTACCGACTTGTCCCGACTTGTACCGAATTGTCCCGAATTGTCCAAACTTGTCCGGACTTGTGCCGACTTGTCCAGGTCTGTCCAAACTTGTTCCGACTTGTACCAACTTATCCCGACTTGTCCCGACTTGTCCCGACTTGTCCCAACTTGTCCCGACTTGTCCCGAGTTGTCCCAACTTGTTCCGACTTGTATTGACTTGTACCGACTTGTCCCGACTTGTTCCGACTTGTCCCGACTTGTACCGACTTGTTCCGACTTGTCATGACTTGTACCGAAAGTCCCGACTTGTACCTACTTGTCCCGACTTGTCCCGTTTTGTCCAGACTTGTCTTGACTTGTACCGACTTGTACCGACTTGTCCCAACTTGTCCCGACTTGTACCGACTTGTCCAGACTTGTCCAGACTTGTCCCATCTTGTTCCGACTTGTATTTACTTGTACCGACTTGTTCCGACTTGTTCCGACTTGTCCTGACTTGTACCGACTTGTCCCGACTTGTACCGACTTGTCCCGTCTTGTCCCGGATTGTCCGAACTTGTCCCGACTTGTCCCGAATTGTCCAAACTTGTCCCGACTTGTACTGACTTGTCCCGACTTGTCCCGGATTGTCCAAACTAGTCCCGACTTGTACCGGCTTGTCACGACTTGTCCCGACTTGTACCGACTTGTCCCGACTTGTCCCGACTTGTAATGACTTGTCAAGACTTGTCCTGACTTGGCCTGACTTGTTCCTACTTGTCCCGACTTGTCTTGACTTGTACCGACTTGTCCCGACTTGTACCTACTTGTCCCGACTTGTCCCGTTTTGTCCAGACTTGTCCCGACTTGTCCAAACTTGTCCCGACTCGTACCGACTTGTCCCGACTTGTTCTGACTTGTCACGTCTTGTCCCGACTTGTTTCGACTTGTCCCAACTTGTCCCGACTTGTCTCGACTTGTCCCAACTTGTCCCAACTTGTCTTGACTTGTACCAACTTGTACCGACATGTTCTGACCTGTCCTGACTTGTTCCGACTTGTATTGACTTGTACCGACTTGTCCCGACTTGTTCCGACTTGTTCCGACTTGTACCGACTTGTTCCGACTTGTCCCGACTTGTCCCGACTTGTACCGACTTGTCCAGACTTGTTCTGACTTGTCACGTCTTGTCCTGACTTGTCCCGACATGACCTGACTAGTCCCGAATTGTCCTGACTTGTACCGACTTGTCCCGATTTGTCCCGACTTGTCCCGACTTGTCCCGACTTGTCCCGACTTGTCCCGGATTGTCCAAACTTGTCCCGACTTGTACCGACTTGTCCCGACTTGTCTTGACTTGTCCCGACTTGTCCCGACTTGTCCCGACTTGTCTCGACTTGTCCCAACTTGTTCCAATTTGTCTTGACTTGTGCCAACTTGTCCCGACTTGTTCTGACTTGTCACGTCTTGTCCCGACTTGCCCCGACTTGTCCCGACTTGTCCCGACTTGTACGGACTTGTCCAGACTTGTCCAGACTTGTCCCGACTTGTCCTAACTTGTCTCGACTTGTCACATTTGTTATGGTTCATAATATTTGTTGGATTGACAAAAAATCTGAAAGCTCGTTTCCCGACCCGACCCGACCCGACATAATTACGAATAGAGTCCAAGACGATAAGATGAATATTAGTGCCATAACATTGACTCGATTTGACCATGTGAAGTGAATATTTTTTTTCAGAAAAAATAAATGTAATTTCTTGCCGTTATGAAAAATTTTGGCGAAATGATTCGATACCAAAATATTCAGAAATGGACTGACTTCAATATTTTTTGAAATTTTTCATAATTGAATTTTTGCTGAAATATTTGAAACAAATATTAAAATCTTTGTTTTTTTTTTGTAGTTATAATTTTTTTCCACAAAATACTTCAAAGAATTCTAAATAAAATTCCAAGAAGAAAGTCTGAGTAAAGATGTCCAAGTGGAATATCCGTGTGAAATGTCCAAATGAAATCAGGATAAAATGTCTGGGTAAGGAGCCCAGGTAAAAAGTCCAGAATTATTTGAAATTCAAAATGATTCTATCAAAAAATATATTTCCAATAATATTTTCCTCGACCCGACCCAAAATTCCTGACTAGTTCCGACTTGTCTTGTCCTGACTTTTCCCGGATTGTCCAAACTTGTCCTGAATAGTCCCGACTTGTCCCGATTTGTCCCGTCTTGTCCAGACTTGTTCTGACTTGTTACGTCTTGTCCCGACTTGTCTCGACTTGTCCCGACTTGTCCCGACTTGTCCCGGCTTGTCTCGACTTGTCTCAACTTGTCCCAACTTGTCTTGACTTGTACCAACTTGTACCGACATGTTCTGACTTTTCCTGACTTGTTCCGACTTGTCTTGACTTGTACCAACTTGTCCTGACTTGTTCTGATTTGTCACGTATTGTCCCGACTTGTCCCGACTTGTCCCGACTTGTCCTGACTTGTCCCGACTTGTCCTAACTTGTACCGACTCGTCCCGACTTATCCAGGTCTGTCCAAACTTGTTCCGACTGGTACCGACTTATCCCGACTTGTCCCGACTTGTCCCAACTTGTCTGACTTGTCCCGAGTTGTCCCGACTTGTTCTGACCTGTCACGACTTGTCCCGACATGTTCCGACTTGTTTCGACCTATCATGACTTGTCCTGACTTGTCCTGACTTGTCTCGACTTGTCCCGACTTGTCCCGACTTGTTCCGACTTGTCCTGACTTGTACCGACTTGTCCCGACTTGTACCGACTTGTCCCGAATTGTCCAAACTTGTCCCGACTTTTACCGACTTGTTCAGACTTGTCCTGAATTGTCCCGTCTTGTCCTGACTTGTTTTGACTTGTCCTGACTTTTCCCGACTTGTCCTGACTTGTACCGACTTGTTTCAGATTGTTCAAACTTGTTCCGACTTGTACCGACTTGTACCGACTTTTCCCGACTTGTCCCGGAATGTCCGAACTTGTCCCGACTTGTACCGACTTGTCCCGACTTGTCCCAACTTGTCCCGGATTGTCCAAACTTGTCCCGACTTGTAATGACTTGTCAAGACTTGTCCTGACTTGACCCGACTTGTTCCTACTTGTCTCGACTTGTCTTAACTTGTACCGACTTGTCCCGACTTGTACCGACTTGTCCAGACTTGTCCAGACTTGTCCCATCTTGTTCCGACTTGTATTTACTTGTACCGACTTGTTCCGACTTGTTCCGACTTGTCCTGACTTGTACCGACTTGTCCCGACTTGTACCGACTTGTCCCGTCTTGTCCCGGATTGTCCGAACTTGTCCCGACTTGTCCCGAATTGTCCAAACTTGTCCCGACTTGTACTGACTTGTCCCGACTTGTCCCGGATTGTCCAAACTAGTCCCGACTTGTACCGGCTTGTCACGACTTGTCCCGACTTGTACCGACTTGTCCCGACTTGTCCCGACTTGTAATGACTTGTCAAGACTTGTCCTGACTTGGCCTGACTTGTTCCTACTTGTCCCGACTTGTCTTGACTTGTACCGACTTGTCCCGACTTGTACCTACTTGTCCCGACTTGTCCCGTTTTGTCCAGACTTGTCCCGACTTGTCCAAACTTGTCCCGACTCGTACCGACTTGTCCCGACTTGTTCTGACTTGTCACGTCTTGTCCCGACTTGTTTCGACTTGTCCCAACTTGTCCCGACTTGTCTCGACTTGTCCCAACTTGTCCCAACTTGTCTTGACTTGTACCAACTTGTACCGACATGTTCTGACCTGTCCTGACTTGTTCCGACTTGTATTGACTTGTACCGACTTGTCCCGACTTGTTCCGACTTGTTCCGACTTGTACCGACTTGTTCCGACTTGTCCCGACTTGTCCCGACTTGTACCGACTTGTCCAGACTTGTTCTGACTTGTCACGTCTTGTCCTGACTTGTCCCGACATGACCTGACTAGTCCCGAATTGTCCTGACTTGTACCGACTTGTCCCGATTTGTCCCGACTTGTCCCGACTTGTCCCGACTTGTCCCGACTTGTCCCGGATTGTCCAAACTTGTCCCGACTTGTACCGACTTGTCCCGACTTGTCTTGACTTGTCCCGACTTGTCCCGACTTGTCCCGACTTGTCTCGACTTGTCCCAACTTGTTCCAATTTGTCTTGACTTGTGCCAACTTGTCCCGACTTGTTCTGACTTGTCACGTCTTGTCCCGACTTGCCCCGACTTGTCCCGACTTGTCCCGACTTGTACGGACTTGTCCAGACTTGTCCAGACTTGTCCCGACTTGTCCTAACTTGTCTCGACTTGTCACATTTGTTATGGTTCATAATATTTGTTGGATTGACAAAAAATCTGAAAGCTCGTTTCCCGACCCGACCCGACCCGACATAATTACGAATAGAGTCCAAGACGATAAGATGAATATTAGTGCCATAACATTGACTCGATTTGACCATGTGAAGTGAATATTTTTTTTCAGAAAAAATAAATGTAATTTCTTGCCGTTATGAAAAATTTTGGCGAAATGATTCGATACCAAAATATTCAGAAATGGACTGACTTCAATATTTTTTGAAATTTTTCATAATTGAATTTTTGCTGAAATATTTGAAACAAATATTAAAATCTTTGTTTTTTTTTTGTAGTTATAATTTTTTTCCACAAAATACTTCAAAGAATTCTAAATAAAATTCCAAGAAGAAAGTCTGAGTAAAGATGTCCAAGTGGAATATCCGTGTGAAATGTCCAAATGAAATCAGGATAAAATGTCTGGGTAAGGAGCCCAGGTAAAAAGTCCAGAATTATTTGAAATTCAAAATGATTCTATCAAAAAATATATTTCCAATAATATTTTCCTCGACCCGACCCAAAATTCCTGACTAGTTCCGACTTGTCTTGTCCTGACTTTTCCCGGATTGTCCAAACTTGTCCTGAATAGTCCCGACTTGTCCCGATTTGTCCCGTCTTGTCCAGACTTGTTCTGACTTGTTACGTCTTGTCCCGACTTGTCTCGACTTGTCCCGACTTGTCCCGACTTGTCCCGGCTTGTCTCGACTTGTCTCAACTTGTCCCAACTTGTCTTGACTTGTACCAACTTGTACCGACATGTTCTGACTTTTCCTGACTTGTTCCGACTTGTCTTGACTTGTACCAACTTGTCCTGACTTGTTCTGATTTGTCACGTATTGTCCCGACTTGTCCCGACTTGTCCCGACTTGTCCTGACTTGTCCCGACTTGTCCTAACTTGTACCGACTCGTCCCGACTTATCCAGGTCTGTCCAAACTTGTTCCGACTGGTACCGACTTATCCCGACTTGTCCCGACTTGTCCCAACTTGTCTGACTTGTCCCGAGTTGTCCCGACTTGTTCTGACCTGTCACGACTTGTCCCGACATGTTCCGACTTGTTTCGACCTATCATGACTTGTCCTGACTTGTCCTGACTTGTCTCGACTTGTCCCGACTTGTCCCGACTTGTTCCGACTTGTCCTGACTTGTACCGACTTGTCCCGACTTGTACCGACTTGTCCCGAATTGTCCAAACTTGTCCCGACTTTTACCGACTTGTTCAGACTTGTCCTGAATTGTCCCGTCTTGTCCTGACTTGTTTTGACTTGTCCTGACTTTTCCCGACTTGTCCTGACTTGTACCGACTTGTTTCAGATTGTTCAAACTTGTTCCGACTTGTACCGACTTGTACCGACTTTTCCCGACTTGTCCCGGAATGTCCGAACTTGTCCCGACTTGTACCGACTTGTCCCGACTTGTCCCAACTTGTCCCGGATTGTCCAAACTTGTCCCGACTTGTAATGACTTGTCAAGACTTGTCCTGACTTGACCCGACTTGTTCCTACTTGTCTCGACTTGTCTTAACTTGTACCGACTTGTCCCGACTTGTACCGACTTGTCCCGACTTGTCCTGACTTGTTCCTACTTGTCTCGACTTGTCTTGACTTGTACCGACTTGTCCCGACTTGAACCGACTAGTCCCGACTTGTTCTGACTTGTCCAAACTTGTCCCGACTTGTACCGACTTGTCCCGACTTGTCCAGACTTGTCCCTACTCGTCCCGACTTATCTTGACTTGTCCTGACTTGTTCCGACTTATCCCGACTTGCCCTGACTTGTCCAGACTTGTTTCGACTTATCCCGACTAGTCCCGACTTGTTCCAACTTGTCCTGATTTGTACCGACTTGTCTTGACTTGACCCGACTTGTCCCGACTTGTCCCGACTTGTCTCGACTTGTCCCAACTTGTCCCAATTTGTCTTGACTTGTGCCAACTTCTACCGACATGTTCTGACTTGTCCTGATTTGTTCCGACTTGTTCCGACTTGTCCTGACTTGTCTTGACTTATACCAACTTGTCCCGACTTGTTCTGACTTGTCACGTCTTGTCCCGACTTGTCCCGACTTGTCCCGACTTGTATGGACTTGTCCCTACTTGTCCAGACTTGTCCCGACTTGTCCTATTTTGTCTCGACTTGTCACATTTGTTATGGTTCATAATATTTGTTGGATTGACAAAAAATCTGAAAGCTCATTTCCCGACCCGACCCGACCTGACATAATTACGAATAGAGTCCAAGACGATAAGATGAATATTAGTGCCATAACATTGACTCGATTTGACCATGTGAAGTGAATATTTTTTTTCAGAAAAAAAAAATTTATTTCTTGTTGTTATGAAAAATTTTGGCGAGATGATTCGATACCAAAATATTCAGAAATGGACTGACTTCAATATTTTTTGAAATTTTTTTATAATTGAATTTTTGCTGAAATATTCGAAACAAATATTAAAATCTTTGTTTTTTTTTGTAGTTTTCATTTTTTTTCCACAAAATACTTCAAATGATTCTAAATAAAATTCCAAGAAGAAAGTCTGAGTGAAGATGTCCAGGTGGAATATCCGTGTGAAATGTCCAAATGAAATCAGGATAAAATGTCTGGGTAAGGAGCCCAGGTAAAAAGTCCAGAATTATTTGAAATTCAAAATGATTCTATCAAAAAAGATATTTCCAATAATATTTTCCTCGACCCGACCCAAAATTCCAGACTAGTTCCGACTTGTCTTGTCCTGACTTTTCCCGGATTGTCCAAACTTGTCCTGAATAGTCCCGACTTGTCCCGTCTTGTCCTGACTTGTACCGACTTGTCCCGACTTGTCTTGGATTGTCCGAACTTGTCCCGACTTGTACCGACTTGTCCCGACTTGTCCCAACTTGTTCCGACTTATTCCGACTTGTCCTGACTTGTCCCGACTTGTCCCGACTTGTTCCGACTTGTCCCGACTTGTCCTGACTTGTACCGACTTGTCCCGACTTGTACCGACTTGTCCCGAATTGTCCAAACTTGTCCCGACTTGTGCCGACTTGTCCAGAGTTGTCCAGAATTGTACCGAATTGTTTCGACTTGTCTCGACTTGTCTTGACTTGTGCCGCCTTGTCCTGACTTGTCCCGACTTGTCCTGACTTGTACCGACTTGTCCCGACTTGTCTTGGATTGTCCGAACTTGTCCCGACTTGTACCGACTTGTCCCGACTTGTCCCAACTTGTTCCGACTTATTCCGACTTGTCCTGACTTGTCCCGACTTGTCCCGACTTGTTCCGACTTGTACCGACTTGTACCGACTTGTCCCGACTTGTACCGACTTGTCCCGACTTGTCCCGACTTGTACCGACTTGTTCCGACTTGTACCGACTTGTCCCGACTTGTACCGACTTGTCCCGAATTGTCCAAACTTGTCCCGACTTGTGCCGACTTGTCCAGAGTTGTCCTGAATTGTACCGACTTGTTTCGACTTGTCTCGACTTGTCTTGACTTGTGCCGACTTGTACCGACTTGTCCTGACTTGACCCGATTTGTACCGACTTGTCCCGACTTGTCCCGACTTGTAATGACTTGTCAAGACTTGTCCTGACTTGGCCTGACTTGTTCCTACTTGTCCCGTTTTGTCTTGACTTGTACCGACTTGTCCCGACTTGTACCTACTTGTCCCGACTTGTCCCGTTTTGTCCAGACTTGTCCCGACTTGTACCGACTTGTCCCGACTTGTTTCGACTTGTCCCGACTTGTCTTGACTTGTGCCGACTTGTACCGACTTGTCCTGACTTGTCCCGACTTGTACCGACTTGTCCCGACTTGTCCCGACTTGTAATGACTCGTCAAGACTTGGCCTGACTTGGCCTGACTTGTTCCTACTTGTCCCGTTTTGTCTTGACTTGTACCGACTTGTCCCGACTTGTACCGACTTGTCCCGACTTGTCCCAACTTGTTCCGACTTGTCCCGACTTGTACCGACTTGTCCCGACTTGTACCGAATTGTCCCGAATTGTCCAAACTTGTCCCGACTTGTGCCGACTTGTCCAGGTTTGTCCAAACTTGTTCCGACTTGTACCAACTTATCCCGACTTGTCCCGACTTGTCCCGACTTGTCACGTCTTGTCCCGACTTGTTTCGACTTGTCCCAACTTGTCCCGACTTGTCTCGACTTGTCCCAACTTGTCCCAACTTGTCTTGACTTGTACCAACTTGTACCGACATGTTCTGACCTGTCCTGACTTGTTCCGACTTGTATTGACTTGTACCGACTTGTCCCGACTTGTTCCGACTTGTTCCGACTTGTACCGACTTGTTCCGACTTGTCCCGACTTGTCCCGACTTGTACCGACTTGTCCTGACTTGTTCTGACTTGTCACGTCTTGTCCTGACTTGTCCCGACATGACCTGACTAGTCCCGACTTGTCCTGACTTGTACCGACTTGTCCCGACTTGTCCCGACTTGTCCCGACTTGTCCCGACTTGTCCCGACTTGTCCCGACTTGTCCCGACTTGTCCCGACTTGTCCCGGATTGTCCAAACTTGTCCCGACTTGTACCGACTTGTCCCGACTTGTCTTGACTTGTCCCGACTTGTCCCGACTTGTCCCGACTTGTCTCGACTTGTCCCAACTTGTTCCAATTTGTCTTGACTTGTACCGACTTGTCCCGACTTGTACCGACATGTTCTGACTTGTCCTGACTTGTTCCGACTTGATCCGACTTGTCTTGACTTGTACCAACTTGTCCCGACTTGTTCTGACTTGTCACGTCTTGTCCCGACTTGTCCCGACTTGTCCCGACTTGTACGGACTTGTCCAGACTTGTCCAGACTTGTCCCGACTTGTCCTAACTTGTCTCGACTTGTCACATTTGTTATGGTTCATAATATTTGTTGGATTGACAAAAAATCTGAAAGCTCGTTTCCCGACCCGACCCGACCCGACATAATTACGAATAGAGTCCAAGACGATAAGATGAATATTAGTGCCATAACATTGACTCGATTTGACCATGTGAAGTGAATATTTTTTTTCAGAAAAAATAAATTTAATTTCTTGCCGTTATGAAAAATTTTGGCGAGATGATTCAATACCAAAATATTCAGAAATGGACTGACTTCAATATTTTTTGAAATTTTTCATAATTGAATTTTTGCTGAAATATTTGAAACAAATATTAAAATCTTTGTTTTTTTTTTGTAGTTATAATTTTTTTCTACAAAATACTTCAAAGAATTCTAAATAAAATTCCAAGAAGAAAGTCTGAGTAAAGATGTCCAAGGGGAATATCCGTGTGAAATGTCCAAATGAAATCAGGATAAAATGTCTGGGTAAGGAGCCCAGGTAAAAAGTCCAGAATTATTTGAAATTCAAAATGATTCTATCAAAAAATATATTTCCAATAATATTTTCCTCGACCCGACCCAAAATTCCTGACTAGTTCCGACTTGTCTTGTCCTGACTTTTCCCGGATTGTCCAAACTTGTCCTGAATAGTCCCGACTTGTCCCGATTTGTCCCGTCTTGTCCAGACTTGTTCTGACTTGTTACGTCTTGTCCCGAATTGTCTCGACTTGTTCCGACTTGTCCCGACTTGTCATGGCTTGTCTCGACTTGTCTCAACTTGTCCCAACTTGTCTTGACTTGTACCAACTTGGACCGACATGTTCTGACTTTTCCTGACTTGTTCCGACTTGTCTTGACTTGTACCAACTTGTCCTGACTTGTTCTGATTTTTCACGTATTGTCCCGACTTGTCCCGACTTGTCCCGACTTGTCCTGACTTGTCCCGACTTGTCCTAACTTGTACCGACTCGTCCCGACTTATCCAGGTCTGTCCAAACTTGTTCCGACTGGTACCGACTTATCCCGACTTGACCCGACTTGTCCCAACTTGTCTGACTTGTCCCGAGTTGTCCCGACTTGTTCTGACCTGTCACGACTTGTCCCGACATGTCCCGACTTGTTTCGACCTATCATGACTTGTCCTGACTTGTCCTGACTTGTCTCGACTTGTCCCGACTTGTCCCGACTTGTTCCGACTTGTCCTGACTTGTACCGACTTGTCCCGACTTGTACCGACTTGTCCCGAATTGTCCAAACTTGTCCCGACTTTTACCGACTTGTTCAGACTTGTCCTGAATTGTCCCGTCTTGTCCTGACTTGTTCCGACTTGTCCTGACTTGTCCCGACTTGTCCTGACTTGTACCGACTTGTTCCGACTTGTTTCAGATTGTCCAACTTTGTTCCGACTTGTACCGACTTGTACCGACTTTTCCCGACTTGTCCCGGATTGTCCGAACTTGTCCCGACTTGTACCGACTTGTACCGACTTGTCCCGACTTGTCCCAACTTGTCCCGGATTGTCCAAACTTGTCCCGACTTGTAATGACTTGTCAAGACTTGTCCTGACTTGACCCGACTTGTTCCTACTTGTCTCGACTTGTCTTAACTTGTACAGACTTGTCCCGACTTGTACCGACTTGTCCCGACTTGTCCTGACTTGTTCCTACTTGTCTCGACTTGTCTTGACTTGTACCGACTTGTCACGACTTGAACCGACTTGTCCCGACTTGTTCTGACTTGTCCAAACTTGTCCCGACTTGTACCGAATTGTCCCGACTTGTCCAGACTTGTCCCGACTCGTCCCGACTTATCTTGACTTGTCCTGACTTGTTCCGACTTATCCCGACTTGCCCTGACTTGTCCAGACTTGTTTCGACTTATCCCGACTAGTCCCGACTTGTACCGACTTGTCTCGAATTGTCCAAACATGTCCCGACTTGTTCCGACTTGTCCAGACTTGTCCCGAATTGTCCCGTCTTGTCCTGACTTGTACCGACTTGTCCCGACTTGTCCCGACTTGTCCCGACTTGTCCCGACTTGTTCCAACTTGTCCTGACTTGTACCGACTTGTCTTGACTTGTCCCGACTTGTCCCGACTTGTCCCGACTTGTCTCGACTTGTCCCAACTTGTCCCAATTTGTCTTGACTTGTGCCAACTTCTACCGACATGTTCTGACTTGTCCTGATTTGTTCCGACTTGTTCCGACTTGTCCTGACTTGTCTTGACTTATACCAACTTGTCCCGACTTGTTCTGACTTGTCACGTCTTGTCCCGACTTGTCCCGACTTGTCCCGACTTGTATGGACTTGTCCCTACTTGTCCAGACTTGTCCCGACTTGTCCTATTTTGTCCCGACTTGTCACATTTGTTACGGTTCATAATATTTGTTGGATTGACAAAAAATCTGAAAGCTCATTTCCCGACCCGACCCGACCTGACATAATTACGAATAGAGTCCAAGACGATAAGATGAATATTAGTGCCATAACATTGACTCGATTTGCCCATGTGAAGTGAATATTTTTTTTCAGAAAAAAAAAATTAATTTCTTGTTGTTATGAAAAATTTTGGCGAGATGATTCGATACCAAAATATTCAGAAATGGACTGACTTCAATATTTTTTGAAATTTTTTTATAATTGAATTTTTGCCGAAATATTCGAAACAAATATTAAAATCTTTGTTTTTTTTTGTAGTTTTCATTTTTTTCCACAAAATACTTCAAATGATTCTAAATAAAATTCCAAGAAGAAAGTCTGAGTGAAGATGTCCAGGTGGAATATCCGTGTGAAATGTCCAAATGAAATCAGGATAAAATGTCTGGGTAAGGAGCCCAGGTAAAAAGTCCAGAATTATTTGAAATTCAAAATGATTCTATCAAAAAAGATATTTCCATTAATATTTTCCTCGACCCGACCCAAAATTCCTGACTAGTTCCGACTTGTCTTGTCCTGACTTTTCCCGGATTGTCCAAACTTGTCCTGAATAGTCCCGACTTGTCCCGTCTTGTCCAGACTTGTTCTGACTTGTCACGTCTTGTCCCGACTTGTCTCGACTTGTCCCGACTTGTCCCGACTTGTCCCGGCTTGTCTCGACTTGTCCCAACTTGTTCCAACTTGTCTTGACTTGTACCAACTTGTACCGACATGTTCTGACTTTTCCTGACTTGTTCCGACTTGTCTTGACTTGTACCAACTTGTCCTGACTTGTTCTGACTTGTCACGTATTGTCCCGACTTGTCCCGACTTGTCCTGACTTGTCCCGACTTGTCCTGACTTTCACCGACTCGTCCCGACTTATCCAGGTTTGTCCAAACTTGTTCCGACTGGTACTGACTTATCCCGACTTGTCCCGACTTGTTCCGACTTGTCCCAACTTGTCCCGACTTGTCCCGAGTTGTCCCGACTTGTTCTGACTTGTCACGACTTGTCCCGACATGTCCCGACTTGTTTCGACATATCCCGACTTGTCCTGACTTGTCCTGACTTGTCCCGACTTGTCCCGACTTGTCCCGAATTGTCCAAACTTGTCCCGAGTTTTACCGACTTGTTCAGACTCGTCCTGAATTGTCCCGTCTTGTCCTGACTTGTTCCGACTTGTCCTGACTTGTCCCGACTTGTCCTGACTTGTACCGATTTGTCCCGACTTGTCCCGGATAGTCCATACTTGTCCCGACTTGTACCGACTTGTACCGACTTTTCCCGTCTTGTCCCGGATTGTCCGAACTTGTCCCGACTTGTCCTGACTTGTCCCAAATTGTCCGGACTTGTCCCGAGTTGTTTCGACTTGTTCTGACTTGTCACGACTTGTCCCGACATGTCCCGATTTGTTTCGACTAATCCCGACTTGTCCTGACTTGTCCTGACTTGTCCCGACTTGTCCCGACTTGTCCCGACTTGTTCCGACTTGTCCTGAGTTGTACCGACTTGTCCCGACTTGTACCGACTTGTCCCGAATTGTCCAAACTTGTCCCGACTTGTACCGACTTGTCCAGACTTGTCCTGAATTGTCCCGTCTTGTCCTGACTAGTTCCGACTTGTCCTGACTTGTCCCGACTTGTCCTGACTTGTACCGACTTGTCCCGACTTGTCCCAGATTGTCCAAACTTGTCCCGACTTGTACCGACTTGTACCGACTTTTCTTGACTTGTCCCGGATTGTCCGAACTTGTCCCGACTTGTACCGACTTGTCCCGAATTGTCCCGACTTGTCCCGACTTGTTTCGACTTGTCCCGACTTGTCCTGACTTGTACCGACTTGTCCCGACTTGTACCGACTTGTCCCGAATTGTCCAAACTTGTCCCGACTTGTGCCGACTTGTCCAGAGTTGTCCAGAATTGTACCGACTTGTTTCGACTTGTCTCGACTTGTCTTGACTTGTGCCGACTTGTCCTGACTTGTCCCGACTTGTCCCGGATTGTCCGAACTTGTCCCGACTTGTACCGACTTGTCCCGACTTGTCCCAACTTGTTCCGACTTATTCCGACTTGTACCGACTTGTCCCGACTTGTCCCGACTTGTACCGACTTGTTCCGACTTGTACCGACTTGTCCCGACTTGTACCGACTTGTCCCGAATTGTCCAAACTTGTCCCGACTTGTGCCGACTTGTCCAGAGTTGTCCTGAATTGTACCGACTTGTTTCGACTTGTCTCGACTTGTCTTGACTTGTGCCGACTTGTACCGACTTGTCCTGACTTGTCCCGACTTGTACCGACTTGTCCCGACTTTTCCCGACTTGTAATGACTTGTCAAGACTTGTCCTGACTTGGCCTGACTTGTTCCTACTTGTCCCGTTTTGTCTTGATTTGTACCGACTTGTCCCGACTTGTACCTACTTGTCCCGACTTGTCCCGTTTTGTCCAGACTTGTCCCGACTTGTACCGACTTGTCCCGACTTGTTTCGACTAGTCCCGACTTGTCTTGACTTGTGCCGACTTGTACCGACTTGTCCTGACTTGTCCCGACTTGTACCGACTTGTACCGACTTGTCCCGACTTGTCCCGACTTGTAATGACTTGTTAAGACTTGTCCTGACTTGGCCTGACTTGTTCCTACTTGTCCCGTTTTGTCTTGAATTGTACCGTCTTGTCCCGACTTGTACCTACTTGTCCCGACTTGTCCCGTTTTGTCCAGACTTGTACCGACTTGTACCGACTTGTCCCGACTTGTTTCGACTTGTCCCGACTTGTCTTGACTTGTACCGACTTGTCCCGACTTGTACCGACTTGTCCCGACTTGTCCCAACTTGTTCCGACTTATTCTGACTTGTCCTGACTTGTCCCGACTTGTCCCGACTTGTTCCGACCTGTCCCGACTTGTACCGACTTGTCCCGACTTGTACCGACTTGTCCCGACTTGTCCCGACTTGTACCGACTTGTCCCGACTTGTACCGACTTGTCCCGACTTGTACCGAATTGTCCCGAATTGTCCAAACTTGTCCCGACTTGTGCCGACTTGTCCAGGTTTGTCCAAACTTGTTCCGACTTGTACCAACTTATCCCGACTTGTCCCGACTTGTCCCGACTTGTCCCAACTTGTCCCGACTTGTCCCGAGTTGTCCCAACTTGTTCCGACTTGTTTTGACTTGTACCGACTTGTCCCGACTTGTTCCGACTTGTCCCAACTTGTACCGACTTGTTCCGACTTGTCATGACTTGTACCGAAAGTCCCGACTTGTACCTACTTGTCCCGACTTGTCCTGTTTTGTCCAGACTTGTCTTGACTTGTACCGACTTGTACCGACTTGTCCCGACTTGTCCCGACTTGTCCCGACTTGTCCCGACTTGTCCCGACTTGTCCCGGATTGCCCAAACTTGTCCCGACTTGTACCGACTTGTCCAGACTTGTCCAGACTTGTCCCATCTTGTTCCGACTTGTATTTACTTGTACCGACTTGTTCCGACTTGTTCCGACTTGTCCTGACTTGTACCGACTTGTCCCGACTTGTACCGACTTGTCCCGAATTGTCCAAACTTGTCCCGAGTTTTACCGACTTGTTCAGACTCGTCCTGAATTGTCCCGTCTTGTCCTGACTTGTTCCGACTTGTCCTGACTTGTCCCGACTTGTCCTGACTTGTACCGATTTTTCCCGACTTGTCCCGGATTGTCTATACTTGTCCCGACTTGTACCGACTTGTACCGACTTTTCCCGTCTTGTCCCGGATTGTCCGAACTTGTCCCGACTTGTCCCGAATTGTCCAAACTTGTCCCGACTTGTACCGACTTGTCCCGACTTGTCCCGGATTGTCCAAACTAGTCCCGACTTGTACCGGCTTGTCACGACTTGTCCCGACTTGTACCGACTTGTCCCGACTTGTCCCGACTTGTAATGACTTGTCAAGACTTGTCCTGACTTGGCCTGACTTGTTCCTACTTGTCCCGACTTGTCTTGACTTGTACCGACTTGTCCCGACTTGTACCTACTTGTCCCGACTTGTCCCGTTTTGTCCAGACTTGTCCCGACTTGTCCAAACTTTTCCCGACTCGTACCGACTTGTCCCGACTTGTCCCGACTTGTCCCGACTTGTTCTGACTTGTCACGTCTTGTCCCGACTTGATTCGACTTGTCCCAACTTGTCCCGACTTGTCTCGACTTGTCCCAACTTGTCCCAACTTGTCTTGACTTGTACCAACTTGTACCGACATGTTCTGACCTGTCCTGACTTGTTCCGACTTGTATTGACTTGTACCGACTTGTCCCGACTTGTTCCGACTTGTTCCGACTTGTACCGACTTGTTCCGAATTGTCCCGACTTGTCCCGACTTGTACCGACTTGTCCAGACTTGTTCTGACTTGTCACGTCTTGTCCTGACTTGTCCCGACATGACCTGACTAGTCCCGACTTGTCCTGACTTGTACCGACTTGTCCCGACTTGTCCCGACTTGTCCTGACTTGTCCCGGATTGTCCAAACTTGTCCCGACTTGTACCGACTTGTCCCGACTTGTCTTGACTTGTCCCGACTTGTCCCGACTTGTCCCGACTTGTCTCGACTTGTCCCAACTTGTTCCAATTTGTCTTGACTTGTGCCAACTTGTACCGACATGTTCTGACTTGTCCTGACTTGTTCCGACTTGTTCCGACTTGTCTTGACTTGTACCAACTTGTCCCGACTTGTTCTGACTTGTCACGTCTTGTCCCGACTTGTCCCGACTTGTCCCGACTTGTTCTGACTTGTCCAAACTTGTCCCGACTTGTACCGACTTGTCCCGACTTGTCCAGACTTGTCCCGACTCGTCCCGACTTATCTTGACTTGTCCTGACTTGTTCCGACTTATCCCGACTTGCCCTGACTTGTCCAGACTTGTTTCGACTTATCCCGACTAGTCCCGACTTGTACCGTTTTGTCTCGAATTGTCCAAACTTGTCCCGACTTGTACCGACTTGTCCAGACTTGTCCCGAATTGTCCCGTCTTGTCCTGACTCTTACCAACTTTTCCCGACTTGTCCCGACTTGTCCCGACTTGTTCCAACTTGTCCTGACTTGTACCGACTTTTCTTGACTTGTCCCGACTTGTCCCGACTTGTCCCGACTTGTCTCGACTTGTCCCAACTTGTCCCAATTTGTCTTGACTTGTGCCAACTTGTACCGACATGTTCTGACTTGTCCTGATTTGTTCCGACTTGTTCCGACTTGTCCCGACTTGTCTTGACTTATACCAACTTGTCCCGACATGTTCTGACTTGTCACGTCTTGTCCCGACTTGTCCCGACTTGTCCCGACTTGTCCCGACTTGTCCCGACTTGTCCCGACTTGTATGGACTTGTCCCTACTTGTCCAGACTTGTCCCGACTTGTCCTAACTTGTCCCGACTTGTCACATTTGTTATGGTTCATAATATTTGTTGGATTGACAAAAAATCTGAAAGCTCATTTCCCGACCCGACCCGACCTGACATAATTACGAATAGAGTCCAAGACGATAATATGAATATTAGTGCCATAACATTGACTCGATTTGACCATGTGAAGTGAATATTTTTTTTCAGAAAAAAAAATTTAATTTCTTGCCGTTATGAAAAATTTTGGCGAAATGATTCGATACCAAAATATTCAGAAATGGACTGACTTCAATATTTTTTGAAATTTTTTTATAATTGAATTTTTGCTGAAATATTCGAAACAAATATTAAAATCTTTGTTATTTTTTGTAGTTTTCATTTTTTTCCACAAAATACTTCAAATGATTCTAAATAAAATTCCAAGAAGAAAGTCTGAGTGAAGATGTCCAGGTGGAATATCCGTGTGAAATGTCCAAATGAAATCAGGATAAAATGTCTGGGTAAGGAGCCCAGGTAAAAAGTCCAGAATTATTTGAAATTCAAAATGATTCTATCAAAAAAGATATTTCCAATAATATTTTCCTCGACCCGACCCAAAATTCCTGACTAGTTCCGACTTGTCTTGTCCTGACTTTTCCCGGATTGTCCAAACTTGTCCTGAATAGTCCCGACTTGTCCCGTCTTGTCCAGACTTGTTCTGACTTGTCACGTCTTGTCCCGACTTGTCTCGACTTGTCCCGACTTGTCCCGACTTGTCCCGGCTTGTCTCGACTTGTCCCAACTTGTTCCAACTTGTCTTGACTTGTACCAACTTGTACCGACATGTTCTGACTTTTCCTGACTTGTTCCGACTTGTCTTGACTTGTACCAACTTGTCCTGACTTGTTCTGACTTGTCACGTATTGTCCCGACTTTTCCCGACTTGTCCTGACTTGTCCCGACTTGTCCTGACTTTCACCGACTCGTCCCGACTTATCCAGGTTTGTCCAAACTTGTTCCGACTGGTACTGACTTATCCCGACTTGTCCCGACTTGTTCCGACTTGTCCCAACTTGTCCCGACTTGTCCCGAGTTGTCCCGACTTGTTCTGACTTGTCACGACTTGTCCCGACATGTCCCGACTTGTTTCGACTTATCCCGACTTGTCCTGACTTGTCCTGACTTGTCCCGACTTGTCCCGACTTGTCCCGAATTGTCCAAACTTGTCCCGAGTTTTACCGACTTGTTCAGACTCGTCCTGAATTGTCCCGTCTTGTCCTGACTTGTTCCGACTTGTCCTGACTTGTCCCGACTTGTCCTGACTTGTACCGATTTGTCCCGACTTGTCCCGGATAGTCCATACTTGTCCCGACTTGTACCGACTTGTACGGACTTTTTCCGTCTTGTCCCGGATTGTCCGAACTTGTCCCGACTTGTCCCGAATTGTCCAAACTTGTCCCGACTTGTGCCGACTTGTCCAGAGTTGTCCTGAATTGTACCGACTTGTCCCGACTTGTCCCGGATCGTCCAAACTTGTCCCGACTTGTACCGACTTGTCCCGACTTGTCCCAGATTGTCCAAACTAGTCCCGACTTGTACCGGCTTGTCACGACTTGTCCCGACTTGTACCGACTTGTACCGACTTGTCCCGACTTGTAATGACTTGCAAAGACTTATCCTGACTTGGCCTGACTTGTTCCTACTTGTACCGACTTGTCTTGACTTGTACCGACTTGTCCCGACTTGTACCTACTTGTCCCGACTTGTCCCGTTTTGTCCAGACTTGTCCCGACTTGTCCAAACTTGTCCTGACTCGTACCGACTTGTCCCGACTTGTCCCGACTTGTCCCGACTTGTTCTGACTTGTCAAGTCTTGTCCCGACTTGTTTCGACTTGTCCCGACTTGTCCCGACTTGTCTCGACTTGTCCCAACTTGTCCCAACTTGTCTTGACTTGTACCAACTTGTACCGACATGTTCTGACCTGTCATGACTTGTTCCGACTTGTATTGACTTGTACCGACTTGTCCCGACTTGTTCCGACTTGTTACGACTTGTACCGACTTGTTCCGACTTGTCCCGACTTGTCCCGACTTGTACCGACTTGTCCAGACTTGTTCTGACTTGTCACGTCTTGTCCTGACTTGTCCCGACATGACCTGACTAGTCCCGACTTGTCCTGACTTGTACCGACTTGTCCCAACTTGTCCCGACTTGTCCCGACTTGTCCCGGATTGTCCAAACTTGTCCCGACTTGTACCGACTTGTCCCGACTTGTCTTGACTTGTCCCGACTTGTCCCGACTTGTCCCGACTTGTCTCGACTTGTCCCAACTTGTTCCAATTTGTCTTGACTTGTGCCAACTTGTACCGACATGTTCTGACTTGTCCTGACTTGTTCCGACTTGTCATAACCTGACCTGACATAATTACGAATAGAGTCCAAGACGATAATATGAATATTAGTGCCATAACATTGACTCGATTTGACCATGTGAAGTGAATATTTTTTTTCAGAAAAAAAAATTTAATTTCTTGCCGTTATGAAAAATTTTGGCGAAATGATTCGATACCAAAATATTCAGAAATGGACTGACTTCAATATTTTTTGAAATTTTTTTATAATTGAATTTTTGCTGAAATATTCGAAACAAATATTAAAATCTTTGTTTTTTTTTGTAGTTTTCATTTTTTTCCACAAAATACTTCAAATGATTCTAAATAAAATTCCAAGAAGAAAGTCTGAGTGAAGATGTCCAGGTGGAATATCCGTGTGAAATGTCCAAATGAAATCAGGATAAAATGTCTGGGTAAGGAGCCCAGGTAAAAAGTCCAGAATTATTTGAAATTCAAAATGATTCTATCAAAAAAGATATTTCCAATAATATTTTCCTCGACCCGACCCAAAATTCCTGACTAGTTCCGACTTGTCTTGTCCTGACTTTTCCCGGATTGTCCAAACTTGTCCTGAATAGTCCCGACTTGTCCCGTCTTGTCCAGACTTGTTCTGACTTGTCACGTCTTGTCCCGACTTGTCTCGACTTGTCCCGACTTGTCCCGACTTGTCCCGGCTTGTCTCGACTTGTCCCAACTTGTTCCAACTTGTCTTGACTTGTACCAACTTGTACCGACATGTTCTGACTTTTCCTGACTTGTTCCGACTTGTCTTGACTTGTACCAACTTGTCCTGACTTGTTCTGACTTGTCACGTATTGTCCCGACTTTTCCCGACTTGTCCTGACTTGTCCCGACTTGTCCTGACTTTCACCGACTCGTCCCGACTTATCCAGGTTTGTCCAAACTTGTTCCGACTGGTACTGACTTATCCCGACTTGTCCCGACTTGTTCCGACTTGTCCCAACTTGTCCCGACTTGTCCCGAGTTGTCCCGACTTGTTCTGACTTGTCACGACTTGTCCCGACATGTCCCGACTTGTTTCGACTTATCCCGACTTGTCCTGACTTGTCCTGACTTGTCCCGACTTGTCCCGACTTGTCCCGAATTGTCCAAACTTGTCCCGAGTTTTACCGACTTGTTCAGACTCGTCCTGAATTGTCCCGTCTTGTCCTGACTTGTCCCGACTTGTCCCGACTTGTTCCGACTTGTCCCGACTTGTCCTGACTTGTACCGACTTGTCCCGACTTGTACCGACTTGTCCCGAATTGTCCAAACTTGTCCCGACTTGTGCCGACTTGTCCAGAGTTGTCCTGAATTGTACCGACTTGTTTCGACTTGTCTCGACTTGTCTTGACTTGTGCCGACTTGTCCTGACTTGTCCCGACTTGTCCCGGATTGTCCGAACTTGTCCCGACTTGTACCGACTTGTCCCGACTTGTCCCAACTTGTTCCGATTTATTCCGACTTGTCCTGCCTTGTCCCGACTTGTCCCGACTTGTTCCGACTTGTACCGACTTGTACCGACATATCCCGACTTGTACCGACTTGTCCCGACTTGTCCCGACTTGTACCGACTTGTTCCGACTTGTACCGACTTGTCCCGACTTGTACCGACTTGTCCCGAATTGTCCAAACTTGTCCCGACTTGTGCCGACTTGTCCAGGGTTGTCCTGAATTGTACCGACTTGTTTCGACTTGTCTAGACTTGTCTTGACTTGTGCCGACTTGTACCGACTTGTCCTGACTTGTCCCGACTTGTACCGACTTGTCCCGTTTTTTCCCGACTTGTAATGACTTGTCAAGACTTGTCCTGACTTGGCCTGACTTGTTCCTACTTGTCCCGTTTTGTCTTGACTTGTACCGACTTGTCCCGACTTGTACCTACTTGTCCCGACTTGTCCCGTTTTGTCCAGACTTGTCCCGACTTGTACCGACTTGTCCCGACTTGTTTCGACTAGTCCCGACTTGTCTTGACTTCTGCCGACTTGTACCGACTTGTCCTGACTTGTCCCGACTTGTACCGACTTGTCCCGACTTGTAATGACTTGTCAAGACTTGTCCTGACTTGGCCTGACTTGTTCCTACTTGTCCCGTTTTGTCTTGACTTGTACCGACTTGTCCCGACTTGTACCTACTTGTCCCGACTTGTCCCGTTTTGTCCAGACTTGTCCCGACTTGTACCGACTTGTCCCGACTTGTTTCGACTTGTCCCGACTTGTCTTGACTTGTACCGACTTGTCCCGACTTGTACCGACTTGTCCCGACTTGTCCCAACTTTTTCCGACTTATTCTGACTTGTCCTGACTTGTCCCGACTTGTCCCGACTTGTTCCGACTTGTCCCGACTTGTACCGACTTGTCCCGACTTGTACCGACTTGTCCCGACTTGTCCCGACTTGTACCGGCTTGTCCCGACTTGTACCGACTTGTCCCGACTTGTACCGAATTGTCCCGAATTGTCCAAACTTGTCCCGACTTGTGCCGACTTGTCCAGGTTTGTCCAAACTTGTTCCGACTTGTACCAACTTATCCCGAATTGTCCCGACTTGTCCCAACTTGTCCCGACTTGTCCCGAGTTGTCCCAACTTGTTCCGACTTGTATTGACTTGTACCGACTTGTCCCGACTTGTTCCGACTTGTCCCGACTTGTACCGACTTGTTCCGACTTGTCATGACTTGTACCGAAAGTCCCGACTTGTACCTACTTGTCCCGACTTGTCCCGTTTTGTCCAGACTTGTCTTGACTTGTACCGACTTGTACCGACTTGTACCGACTTCTCTTGACTTGTCCCGGATTGTCCGAACTTGTCCCGACTTGTACCGACTTGTCCCGAATTGTCCCAACTTGTTCCGACTTATTCCGACTTGTCCTGACTTGTCCCGACTTGTCCCGACTTGTTCCGACTTATCCCGACTTGTCCCGACTTGTACCGACTTGTCCCGACTTGTACCGACTTGTCCCGAATTGTCCAAACTTGTCCCGACTTGTGCCGACTTGTCCAGAGTTGTCCAAAATTGTACCGACTTGTTTCGACTTGTCTCGACTTGTCTTGACTTGTGCCGACTTGTCCTGACTTGTCCCGACTTGTCCTGACTTGTACCGACTTGTCCCGGCTTGTCCCGGATTGTCCCAACTTGTCTTGACTTGTGCCGACTTGTACCGTCATGTTCTGACTTGTCCTGACTTGTTCCGACTTGTTCCGACTTGTCCCGACTTGTCTTGACTTGTACCAACTTGTCCCGACTTGTTCTGACTTGTCACGTCTTGTCCCGACTTGTACCGACTTGTCCCGACTTGTACCGACTTGTCCCGAATTGTCCAAACTTGTCCCGACTTGTGCCGACTTGTCCAGAGTTGTCCAAAATTGTACCGACTTGTTTCGACTTGTCTCGACTTGTCTTGACTTGTGCCGACTTGTCCTGACTTGTCCCGACTTGTCCTGACTTGTACCGACTTGTCCCGGCTTGTCCCGGATTGTCCCAACTTGTCTTGACTTGTGCCGACTTGTACCGTCATGTTCTGACTTGTCCTGACTTGTTCCGACTTGTTCCGACTTGTCCCGACTTGTCTTGACTTGTACCAACTTGTACCGACATGTTCTGACTTTTCCTGACTTGTTCCGACTTGTCTTGACTTGTACCAACTTGTCCTGACTTGTTCTGATTTGTCACGTATTGTCCCGACTTGTCCCGACTTGTCCCGACTTGTCCTGACTTGTCCCGACTTGTCCTAACTTGTACCGACTCGTCCCGACTTATCCAGGTCTGTCCAAACTTGTTCCGACTGGTACCGACTTATCCCGACTTGTCCCGACTTGTCCCAACTTGTCTGACTTGTCCCGAGTTGTCCCGACTTGTTCTGACCTGTCACGACTTGTCCCGACATGTCCCGACTTGTTTCCACCTATCATGACTTGTCCTGACTTGTCCTGACTTGTCTCGACTTGTCCCGACTTGTCCCGACTTGTTCCGACTTGTCCTGACTTGTACCGACTTGTCCCGACTTGTACCGACTTGTCCCGAATTGTCCAAACTTGTCCCGACTTTTACCGACTTGTTCAGACTTGTCCTGAATTGTCCCGTCTTGTCCTGACTTGTTCCGACTTGTCCTGACTTGTCCCGACTTGTCCTGACTTGTACCGACTTGTTCCGACTTGTTTCAGATTGTCCAAACTTGTTCCGTTTTGTACCGACTTGTACCGACTTTTCCCGACTTGTCCCGGATTGTCCGAACTTGTCCCGACTTGTACCGACTTGTCCCGACTTGTCCCAACTTGTCCCGGATTGTCCAAACTTGTCCCGACTTGTAATGACTTGTCAAGACTTGTCCTGACTTGTCCCGACTTGTACCTACTTGTCCCGACTTGTCCCGTTTTGTCCAGACTTGTCCCGACTTGTACCGACTTGTCCCGACTTGTTTCGACTAGTCCCGACTTGTCTTGACTTCTGCCGACTTGTACCGACTTGTCCTGACTTGTCCCGACTTGTACCGACTTGTCCCGACTTGTAATGACTTGTCAAGACTTGTCCTGACTTGGCCTGACTTGTTCCTACTTGTCCCGTTTTGTCTTGACTTGTACCGACTTGTCCCGACTTGTACCTACTTGTCCCGACTTGTCCCGTTTTGTCCAGACTTGTCCCGACTTGTACCGACTTGTCCCGACTTGTTTCGACTTGTCCCGACTTGTCTTGACTTGTACCGACTTGTCCCGACTTGTACCGACTTGTCCCGACTTGTCCCAACTTTTTCCGACTTATTCTGACTTGTCCTGACTTGTCCCGACTTGTCCCGACTTGTTCCGACTTGTCCCGACTTGTACCGACTTGTCCCGACCTGTACCGACTTGTCCCGACTTGTCCCGACTTGTACCGGCTTGTCCCGACTTGTACCGACTTGTCCCGACTTGTACCGAATTGTCCCGAATTGTCCAAACTTGTCCCGACTTGTGCCGACTTGTCCAGGTTTGTCCAAACTTGTTCCGACTTGTACCAACTTATCCCGACTTGTCCCGACTTGTCCCAACTTGTCCCGACTTGTCCCGAGTTGTCCCAACTTGTTCCGACTTGTATTGACTTGTACCGACTTGTCCCGACTTGTTCCGACTTGTCCCGACTTGTACCGACTTGTTCCGACTTGTCATGACTTGTACCGAAAGTCCCGACTTGTACCTACTTGTCCCGACTTGTCCCGTTTTGTCCAGACTTGTCTTGACTTGTACCGACTTGTACCGACTTGTCCCGACTTGTCCCGACTTGTCCCGACTTGTCCCAACTTGTCCCGGATTGTCCAAACTTGTCCCGACTTGTACCGACTTGTCCAGACTTGTCCAGACTTGTCCCATCTTGTTCCGACTTGTATTTACTTGTACCGACTTGTTCCGACTTGTTCCGACTTGTCCTGACTTGTACCGACTTGTCCCGACTTGTACCGACTTGTCCCGAATTGTCCAAACTTGTCCCGAGTTTTACCGACTTGTTCAGACTCGTCCTGAATTGTCCCGTCTTGTCCTGACTTGTTCCGACTTGTCCTGACTTGTCCCGACTTGTCCTGACTTGTACCGATTTGTCCCGACTTGTCCCGGATTGTCTATACTTGTCCCGACTTGTACCGACTTGTACCGACTTTTCCCGTCTTGTCCCGGATTGTCCGAACTTGTCCCGACTTGTCCCGAATTGTCCAAACTTGTCCCGACTCGTACCGACTTGTCCCGACTTGTCCCGACTTGTTCTGACTTGTCACGTCTTGTCCCGACTTGTTTCGACTTGTCCCAACTTGTCCCGACTTGTCTCGACTTGTCCCAACTTGTCCCAACTTGTCTTGACTTGTACCAACTTGTACCGACATGTTCTGACCTGTCCTGACTTGTTCCGACTTGTATTGACTTGTACCGACTTGTCCCGACTTGTTCCGACTTGTTCCGACTTGTACCGACTTGTTCCGAATTGTCCCGACTTGTCCCGACTTGTACCGACTTGTCCAGACTTGTTCTGACTTGTCACGTCTTGTCCTGACTTGTCCCGACATGACCTGACTAGTCCCGACTTGTCCTGACTTGTACCGACTTGTCCCGACTTGTCCCGACTTGTCCCGGATTGTCCAAACTTGTCCCGACTTGTACCGACTTGTCCCGACTTGTCTTGACTTGTCCCGACTTGTCCCGACTTGTCCCGACTTGTCTCGACTTGTCCCAACTTGTTCCAATTTGTCTTGACTTGTGCCAACTTGTACCGACATGTTCTGACTTGTCCTGACTTGTTCCGACTTGTTCCGACTTGTCTTGACTTGTACCAACTTGTCCCGACTTGTTCTGACTTGTCACGTCTTGTCCCGACTTGTCCCGACTTGTCCCGACTTGTACGGACTTGTCCAGACTTGTCCAGACTTGTCCCGACTTGTCCTAACTTGTCTCGACTTGTCACATTTGTTATGGTTCATAATATTTGTTGGATTGACAAAAAATCTGAAAGCTCGTTTCCCGACCCGACCCGACCCGACATAATTACGAATAGAGTCCAAGACGATAAGATGAATATTAGTGCCATAACATTGACTCGATTTGACCATGTGAAGTGAATATTTTTTTTCAGAAAAAATAAATTTAATTTCTTGCCGTTATGAAAAATTTTGGCGAGATGATTCGATACCAAAATATTCAGAAATGGACTGACTTCAATATTTTTTGAAATTTTTCATAATTGAATTTTTGCTGAAATATTTGAAACAAATATTAAAATCTTTGTTTTTTTTTGTAGTTATAATTTTTTTCCACAAAATACTTCAAAGAATTCTAAATAAAATTCCAAGAAGAAAGTCTGAGTAAAGATGTCCAAGTGGAATATCCGTGTGAAATGTCCAAATGAAATCAGGATAAAATGTCTGGGTAAGGAGCCCAGGTAAAAAGTCCAGAATTATTTGAAATTCAAAATGATTCTATCAAAAAATATATTTCCAATAATATTTTCCTCGACCCGACCCAAAATTCCTGACTAGTTCCGACTTGTCTTGTCCTGACTTTTCCCGGATTGTCCAAACTTGTCCTGAATAGTCCCGACTTGTCCCGATTTGTCCCGTCTTGTCCAGACTTGTTCTGACTTGTTACGTCTTGTCCCGACTTGTCTCGACTTGTCCCGACTTGTCCCGACTTGTCCCGACTTGTCCCGGCTTGTCTCGACTTGTCTCAACTTGTCCCAACTTGTCTTGACTTGTACCAACTTGTACCGACATGTTCTGACTTTTCCTGACTTGTTCCGACTTGTCTTGACTTGTACCAACTTGTCCTGACTTGTTCTGATTTGTCACGTATTGTCCCGACTTGTCCCGACTTGTCCCGACTTGTCCTGACTTGTCCCGACTTGTCCTAACTTGTACCGACTCGTCCCGACTTATCCAGGTCTGTCCAAACTTGTTCCGACTGGTACCGACTTATCCCGACTTGTCCCGACTTGTCCCAACTTGTTCTGACCTGTCCCGACTTGTTTCGACCTATCATGACTTGTCCTGACTTGTCCTGACTTGTCTCGACTTGTCCCGACTTGTCCCGACTTGTTCCGACTTGTCCTGACTTGTACCGACTTGTCCCGACTTGTACCGACTTGTCCCGAATTGTCCAAACTTGTCCCGACATTTACCGACTTGTTCAGACTTATCCTGAATTGTCCCGTCTTGTCTTGACTTGTTCCGACTTGTCCTGACTTGTCTTGACTTGTCCTGACTTGTACCGACTTGTTCCGACTTGTTCCAGATTGTCCAAACTTGTCCCGACTTGTACCGACTTGTACCGACTTTTCCCGACTTGTCCTGGATTGTCCGAACTTGTCCCGACTTGTACCGACTTGTCCCGACTTGTCCCAACTTGTCCCGGATTGTCCAAACTTGTCCCGACTTGTAATGACTTGTCAAGACTTGTCCTGACTTGACCCGACTTGTTACTACTTGTCTCGACTTGTCTTAACTTGTACCGACTTGTCCCGACTTGTACCGACTTGTCCCGACTTGTCCCGACTTGTTCCTACTTGTCTCGACTTGTCTTGACTTGTACCGACTTGTCCCGACTTGAACCGACTTGTCCCGACTTGTTCTGACTTGTCCAAACTTGTCCCGACTTGTACCGACTTTTCCCGACTTGTCCAGACTAGTCCCGACTCGTCCCGACTTATCTTGACTTGTCCTGACTTGTTCCGACTTATCCCGACTTGTCCTGACTTGTCCAGACTTGTTTCGACTTATCCCGACTAGTCCCGACTTGTACCGACTTTTCTCGAATTGTCCAAACTTGTCCCGACTTGTACCAACTTGTCCCGACTTGTTCCGACTTGTCCTGACTTGTAATGACTTGTTCCGACTTGTACCGGCTTGTCCCGAATTGTCCAAACTTGTCCCGACTTGTACCGACTTGTACAGACTTGTCCTGAATTGTCCCGTCTTGTCCTGACTAGTTCCGACTTATCCTGACTTGTCCCGACTTGTCCTGACTTGTACCGACTTGTCCCGACTTGTCCCGGATTGTCCAAACTTGTCCCGACTTGTACCGACTTGTACCGACTTGTACCGACTTGTACCGACTTTTTCCGACTTGTCCCGGATTGTCCGAACTTTTCCCGACTTGTTCCGACTTGTCCCGACTTGTCCCAACTTGTTCCGACTTATTCCAACTTGTCCTGACTTGTCCCGACTTGTCCCGACTTGATCCGACTTGTCCCGACTTGTACCGACTTGTCCCGACTTGTACCGACTTGTCCCGACTTGTCCCGACTTGTACCGACTTGTCCCGACTTGTCCCGGATTGTCCAAACTTGTCCCGACTTGTACCGACTTTTACCGACTTTTCCCGACTTGTCCCGGATTGTCCGAACTTGTCCCGACTTGTACCGACTTGTCCCGACTTGTCCCGACTTGTCCCAACTTGTCCCGACTTGTCCCGAGTTGTTTCGACTTGTTCTGACTTGTCACGACTTGTCCCGACATGTCCCGATTTGTTTCGACTAATCCCGACTTGTCCTGACTTGTCCTGACTTGTCCCGACTTGTCCCGACTTGTCCCGACTTGTTCCGACTTGTCCTGAGTTGTACCGACTTGTCCCGACTTGTACCGACTTGTCCCGAATTGTCCAAACTTGTCTCGACTTGTACCAACTTGTCCAGACTTGTCCTGAATTGTCCCGTCTTGTCCTGACTAGTTCCGACTTGTCCTGACTTGTCCCGACTTGTCCTGACTTGTACCGACTTGTCCCGACTTGTCCCAGATTGTCCAAATTTGTCCCAACTTGTACCGACTTGTACCGACTTCTCTTGACTTGTCCCGGATTGTCCGAACTTGTCCCGACTTGTACCGACTTGTCCCGAATTGTCCCAACTTGTTCCGACTTATTCCGACTTGTCCTGACTTGTCCCGACTTGTCCCGACTTGTTCCGACTTATCCTGACTTGTACCGACTTGTCCCGACTTGTCCCAGATTGTCCAAACTTGTCCCAACTTGTACCGACTTGTACCGACTTCTCTTGACTTGTCCCGGATTGTCCGAACTTGTCCCGACTTGTACCGACTTGTCCCGAATTGTCCCAACTTGTTCCGACTTATTCCGACTTGTCCTGACTTGTCCCGACTTGTACCGACTTGTCCCGACTTGTACCGACTTGTCCCGAATTGTCCAAACTTGTCCCGACTTGTGCCGACTTGTCCAGAGTTGTCCAAAATTGTACCGACTTGTTTCGACTTGTCTCGACTTGTCTTGACTTGTGCCGACTTGTCCTGACTTGTCCCGACTTGTCCTGACTTGTACCGACTTGTCCCGGCTTGTCCCGGATTGTCCCAACTTGTCTTGACTTGTGCCGACTTGTACCGTCATGTTCTGACTTGTCCTGACTTGTTCCGACTTGTTCCGACTTGTCCCGACTTGTCTTGACTTGTACCAACTTGTCCCGACTTGTTCTGACTTGTCACGTCTTGTCCCGACTTGTACCGACTTGTCCCGACTTGTCCCGACTTGTACCGACTTGTCCCGAATTGTCCAAACTTGTCCCGACTTGTGCCGACTTGTCCAGTGTTGTCCAAAATTGTACCGACTTGTTTCGACTTGTCTCGACTTGTCTTGACTTGTGCCGACTTGTCCTGACTTGTCCCGACTTGTCCTGACTTGTACCGACTTGTCCCGGCTTGTCCCGGATTGTCCCAACTTGTCTTGACTTGTGCCGACTTGTACCGTCATGTTCTGACTTGTCCTGACTTGTTCCGACTTGTCTTGACTTGTACCAACTTGTCCTGACTTGTTCTGATTTGTCACGTATTGTCCCGACTTGTCCCGACCTGTCCCGACTTGTCCTGACTTGTCCCGACTTGTCCTAACTTGTACCGACTCGTCCCGACTTATCCAGGTCTGTCCAAACTTGTTCCGACTGGTACCGACTTATCCCGACTTGTCCCGACTTGTCCCAACTTGTCTGACTTGTCCCGAGTTGTCCCGACTTGTTCTGACCTGTCACGACTTGTCCCGACATGTCCCGACTTGTTTCCACCTATCATGACTTGTCCTGACTTGTCCTGACTTGTCTCGACTTGTCCCGACTTGTCCCGACTTGTTCCGACTTGTCCTGACTTGTACCGACTTGTCCCGACTTGTACCGACTTGTCCCGAATTGTCCAAACTTGTCCCGACTTTTACCGACTTGTTCAGACTTGTCCTGAATTGTCCCGTCTTGTCCTGACTTGTTCCGACTTGTCCTGACTTGTCTCGACTTGTCCTGACTTGTACCGACTTGTTCCGACTTGTTTCAGATTGTCCAAACTTGTTCCGACTTGTACCGACTTGTACCGACTTTTCCCGACTTGTCCCGGATTGTCCGAACTTGTCCCGACTTGTACCGACTTGTCCCGACTTGTCCCAACTTGTCCCGGATTGTCCAAACTTGTCCCGACTTGTAATGACTTGTCAAGACTTGTCCTGACTTGACCCGACTTGTTCCTACTTGTCTCGACTTGTCTTAACTTGTACCGACTTGTCCCGACTTGTACCGACTTGTCCCGACTTGTCCTGACTTGTTCCTACTTGTCTCGACTTGTCTTGACTTGTACCGACTTGTCCCGACTTGAACCGACTTGTCCCGACTTGTTCTGACTTGTCCAAACTTGTCCCGACTTGTGCCGACTTGTCCCGACTTGTCCAGACTTGTCCCGACTCGTCCCGACTTATCTTGACTTGTCCTGACTTGTTCCGACTTATCCCGACTTGCCCTGACTTGTCCAGACTTGTTTCGACTTATCCCGACTAGTCTCGACTTGTACCGACTTGTCTCGAATTGTCCAAACATGTCCCGACTTGTACCGACTTGTCCAGACTTGTCCCGAATTGTCCCGTCTTGTCCTGACTTGTACCGACTTGTCCCGACTTGTCCCGACTTGTCCCGACTTGTTCCAACTTGTCCTGACTTGTACCGACTTGTCTTGACTTGTCCCGACTTGTCCCGACTTGTCTCGACTTGTCCCAACTTGTCCCAATTTGTCTTGACTTGTGCCAACTTCTACCGACATGTTCTGACTTTTCCTGACTTGTTCCGACTTGTCTTGACTTGTACCAACTTGTTCTGACTTGTCACGTATTGTCCCGACTTGTCCCGACTTGTCCCGACTTGTCCTGACTTGTCCCGACTTGTCCTGACTTTCACCGACTCGTCCCGACTTATCCAGGTTTGTCCAAACTTGTTCCGACTGGTACTGACTTATCCCGACTTGTCCCGACTTGTCCCGACTTGTTCCGACTTGTCCCAACTTGTCCCGACTTGTCCCGAGTTGTCCCGACTTGTTCTGACTTGTCACGACTTGTCCCGACATGTCCCGACTTGTTTCGACTTATCCCGACTTGTCCTGACTTGTCCTGACTTGTCCCGACTTGTCCTGACTTGTCCCGACTTGTCCTGACTTGTACCGATTTGTCCCGACTTGTCCCGGATAGTCCATACTTGTCCCGACTTGTACCGACTTGTACCGACTTTTCCCGTCTTGTCCCGGATTGTCCGAACTTGTCCCGACTTGTCCCGACTTGTCCCAACTTGTCCCGACTTGTCCCGAGTTGTTTCGACTTGTTCTGACTTGTCACGACTTGTCCCGACATGTCCCGATTTGTTTCGACTAATCCCGACTTGTCCTGACTTGTCCTGACTTGTCCCGACTTGTCCCGACTTGTCCCGGATTGTCCGAACTTGTCCCGACTTGTACCGACTTGTCCCGACTTGTCCCAACTTGTTCCGATTTATTCCGACTTGTCCTGCCTTGTCCCGACTTGTCCCGACTTGTTCCGACTTGTACCGACTTGTACCGACATGTCCCGACTTGTACCGACTTGTCCCGACTTGTCCCGACTTGTCCCGACTTGTACCGACTTGTTCCGACTTGTACCGACTTGTCCCGACTTGTACCGACTTGTCCCGAATTGTCCAAACTTGTCCCGACTTGTGCCGACTTGTCCAGGGTTGTCCTGAATTGTACCGACTTGTTTCGACTTGTCTCGACTTGTCTTGACTTGTGCCGACTTGTACCGACTTGTCCTGACTTGTCCCGACTTGTACCGACTTGTCCCGTTTTTTCCCGACTTGTAATGACTTGTCAAGACTTGTCCTGACTTGGCCTGACTTGTTCCTACTTGTCCCGTTTTGTCTTGACTTGTACCGACTTGTCCCGACTTGTCCCGACTTGTACCGACTTGTCCCGAATTGTCCAAACTTGTCCCGACTTGTGCCGACTTGTCCAGGGTTGTCCTGAATTGTACCGACTTGTTTCGACTTGTCTCGACTTGTCTTGACTTGTGCCGACTTGTACCGACTTGTCCTGACTTGTCCCGACTTGTACCGACTTGTCCCGTTTTTTCCCGACTTGTAATGACTTGTCAAGACTTGTCCTGACTTGGCCTGACTTGTTCCTACTTGTCCCGTTTTGTCTTGACTTGTACCGACTTGTCCCGACTTGTACCTACTTGTCCCGACTTGTCCCGTTTTGTCCAGACTTGTCCCGACTTGTACCGACTTGTCCCGACTTGTTTCGACTTGTCCCGACTTGTCTTGACTTGTACCGACTTGTCCCGACTTGTACCGACTTGTCCCGACTTGTCCCAACTTTTTCCGACTTATTCTGACTTGTCCTGACTTGTCCCGACTTGTCCCGACTTGTTCCGACTTGTCCCGACTTGTACCGACTTGTCCCGACTTGTACCGACTTGTCCCGACTTGTCCCGACTTGTACCGGCTTGTCCCGACTTGTACCGACTTGTCCCGACTTGTACCGAATTGTCCCGAATTGTCCAAACTTGTGCCGACTTGTCCAGGTTTGTCCAAACTTGTTCCGACTTGTACCAACTTATCCCGACTTGTCCCGACTTGTCCCAACTTGTCCCGACTTGTCCCGAGTTGTCCCAACTTGTTCCGACTTGTATTGACTTGTACCGACTTGTCCCGACTTGTTCCGACTTGTCCCGACTTGTACCGACTTGTTCCGACTTGTCATGACTTGTACCGAAAGTCCCGACTTGTACCTACTTGTCCCGACTTGTCCCGTTTTGTCCAGACTTGTCTTGACTTGTACCGACTTGTACCGACTTGTCCCGACTTGTCCCGACTTGTCCCGACTTGTCCCGACTTGTCCCAACTTGTCCCGGATTGTCCAAACTTGTCCCGACTTGTACCGACTTGTCCAGACTTGTCCAGACTTGTCCAGACTTGTCCCATCTTGTTCCGACTTGTATTTACTTGTACCGACTTGTTCCGACTTGTTCCGACTTGTATTGACTTGTACCGACTTGTCCCGACTTGTTCCGACTTGTCCCGACTTGTACCGACTTGTTCCGACTTGTCATGACTTGTACCGAAAGTCCCGACTTGTACCTACTTGTCCCGACTTGTCCCGTTTTGTCCAGACTTGTCTTGACTTGTACCGACTTGTACCGACTTGTCCCGACTTGTCCCGACTTGTCCCGACTTGTCCCGACTTGTCCCAACTTGTCCCGGATTGTCCAAACTTGTCCCGACTTGTACCGACTTGTCCAGACTTGTCCAGACTTGTCCAGACTTGTCCCATCTTGTTCCGACTTGTATTTACTTGTACCGACTTGTTCCGACTTGTTCCGACTTGTCCTGACTTGTACCGACTTGTCCCGACTTGTACCGACTTGTCCCGAATTGTCCAAACTTGTCCCGAGTTTTACCGACTTGTTCCGACTTGTCCTGACTTGTCCCGACTTGTCCTGACTTGTACCGATTTGTCCCGACTTGTCCCGGATTGTCTATACTTGTCCCGACTTGTACCGACTTGTACCGACTTTTCCCGTCTTGTCCCGGATTGTCCGAACTTGTCCCGACTTGTCCCGAATTGTCCAAACTTGTCCCGACTCGTACCGACTTGTCCCGACTTGTCCCGACTTGTTCTGACTTGTCACGTCTTGTCCCGACTTGTTTCGACTTGTCCCAACTTGTCCCGACTTGTCTCGACTTGTCCCAACTTGTCCCAACTTGTCTTGACTTGTACCAACTTGTACCGACATGTTCTGACCTGTCCTGACTTGTTCCGACTTGTATTGACTTGTACCGACTTGTCCCGACTTGTTCCGACTTGTTCCGACTTGTACCGACTTGTTCCGAATTGTCCCGACTTGTCCCGACTTGTACCGACTTGTCCAGACTTGTTCTGACTTGTCACGTCTTGTCCTGACTTGTCCCGACATGACCTGACTAGTCCCGACTTGTCCTGACTTGTACCGACTTGTCCCGACTTGTCCCGACTTGTCCCGTCTTGTCCCGGATTGTCCAAACTTGTCCCGACTTGTACCGACTTGTCCCGACTTGTCTTGACTTGTCCCGACTTGTCCCGACTTGTCCCGACTTGTCTCGACTTGTCCCAACTTGTTCCAATTTGTCTTGACTTGTGCCAACTTGTACCGACATGTTCTGACTTGTCCTGACTTGTTCCGACTTGTTCCGACTTGTCTTGACTTGTACCAACTTGTCCCGACTTGTTCTGACTTGTCACGTCTTATCCCGACTTGTCCCGACTTGTCCCGACTTGTACGGACTTGTCCAGACTTGTCCAGACTTGTCCCGACTTGTCCTAACTTGTCTCGACTTGTCACATTTGTTATGGTTCATAATATTTGTTGGATTGACAAAAAATCTGAAAGCTCGTTTCCCGACCCGACCCGACCCGACATAATTACGAATAGAGTCCAAGACGGTAAGATGAATATTAGTGCCATAACATTGACTCGATTTGACCATGTGAAGTGAATATTTTTTGAAATTTTTCATAATTGAATTTTTGCTGAACTATTTGAAACAAATATTAAAATCTTTGTTTTTTTTTGTAGTTATAATTTTTTTCCACAAAATACTTCAAAGAATTCTAAATAAAATTCCAAGAAGAGAGTCTGAGTAAAGATGTCCAAGTGGAATATCCGTGTGAAATGTCCAAATGAAATCAGGATAAAATGTCTGGGTAAGGAGCCCAGGTAAAAAGTCCAGAATTATTTGAAATTCAAAATGATTCTATCAAAAAATATATTTCCAATAATATTTTCCTCGACCCGACCCAAAATTCCTGACTAGTTCCGACTTGTCTTGTCCTGACTTTTCCCGGATTGTCCAAACTTGTCCTGAATAGTCCCGACTTGTCCCGATTTGTCCCGTCTTGTCCAGACTTGTTCTGACTTGTTACGTCTTGTCCCGACTTGTTACGTCTTGTCCCGACTTGTCTCGACTTGTCCCGACTTGTCCCGACTTGTCCCGGCTTGTCTCGACTTGTCTCAACTTGTCCCAACTTGTCTTGACTTGTACCAACTTGTACCGACATGTTCTGACTTTTCCTGACTTGTTCCGACTTGTCTTGACTTGTACCAACTTGTCCTGACTTGTTCTGATTTGTCACGTATTGTCCCGACTTGTCCCGACTTGTCCCGACTTGTCCTGACTTGTCCCGACTTGTCCTAACTTGTACCGACTCGTCCCGACTTATCCAGGTCTGTCCAAACTTGTTCCGACTGGTACCGACTTATCCCGACTTGTCCCGACTTGTCCCAACTTGTCTGACTTGTCCCGAGTTGTCCCGACTTGTTCTGACCTGTCACGACTTGTCCCGACATGTCCCGACTTGTTTCGACCTATCATGACTTGTCCTGACTTGTCCTGACTTGTCTCGACTTGTCCCGACTTGTCCCGACTTGTTCCGACTTGTCCTGACTTGTACCGACTTGTCCCGACTTGTACCGACTTGTCCCGAATTGTCCAAACTTGTCCCGACATTTACCGACTTGTTCAGACTTATCCTGAATTGTCCCGTCTTGTCCTGACTTGTTCCGACTTGTCCTGACTTGTCTTGACTTGTCCTGACTTGTACCGACTTGTTCCGACTTGTTCCAGATTGTCCAAACTTGTCCCGACTTGTACCGACTAGTACCGACTTTTCCCGACTTGTCCTGGATTGTCCGAACTTGTCCCGACTTGTACCGACTTGTCCCGACTTGTCCCAACTTGTCCCGGATTGTCCAAACTTGTCCCGACTTGTAATGACTTGTCAAGACTTGTCCTGACTTGACCCGACTTGTTACTACTTGTCTCGACTTGTCTTAACTTGTACCGACTTGTCCCGACTTGTACCGACTTGTCCCGACTTGTCCCGACTTGTTCCTACTTGTCTCGACTTGTCTTGACTTGTACCGACTTGTCCCGACTTGAACCGACTTGTCCCGACTTGTTCTGACTTGTCCAAACTTGTCCCGACTTGTACCGACTTTTCCCGACTTGTCCAGACTTGTCCCGACTCGTCCCGACTTATCTTGACTTGTCCTGACTTGTTCCGACTTATCCCGACTTGTCCTGACTTGTCCAGACTTGTTTCGACTTATCCCGACTAGTCCCGACTTGTACCGACTTTTCTCGAATTGTCCAAACTTGTCCCGACTTGTACCAACTTTTCCCGACTTGTTCCGACTTGTCCTGACTTGTAATGACTTGTTCCGACTTGTACCGGCTTGTCCCGAATTGTCCAAACTTGTCCCGACTTGTACCGACTTGTACAGACTTGTCCTGAATTGTCCCGTCTTGTCCTGACTAGTTCCGACTTATCCTGACTTGTCCCGACTTGTCCCGACTTGTCCCGGATTGTCCAAACTTGTCCCGACTTGTACCGACTTGTACCGACTTGTACCGACTTGTACCGACTTTTTCCGACTTGTCCCGGATTGTCCGAACTTTTCCCGACTTGTTCCGACTTGTCCCGACTTGTCCCAACTTGTTCCGACTTATTCCAACTTGTCCTGACTTGTCCCGACTTGTCCCGACTTGTTCCGACTTGTCCCGACTTGTACCGACTTGTCCCGACTTGTACCGACTTGTCCCGACTTGTCCCGACTTGTACCGACTTGTCCCGACTTGTCCCGGATTGTCCAAACTTGTCCCGACTTGTACCGACTTTTACCGACTTTTCCCGACTTGTCCCGGATTGTCCGAACTTGTCCCGACTTGTACCGACTTGTCCCGACTTGTCCCGACTTGTCCCAACTTGTCCCGACTTGTCCCGAGTTGTTTCGACTTGTTCTGACTTGTCACGACTTGTCCCGACATGTCCCGATTTGTATCGACTAATCCCGACTTGTCCTGACTTGTCCTGACTTGTCCCGACTTGTCCCGACTTGTCCCGACTTGTTCCGACTTGTCCTGAGTTGTACCGACTTGTACCGACTTGTCCCGAATTGTCCAAACTTGTCTCGACTTGTACCAACTTGTCCAGACTTGTCCTGAATTGTCCCGTCTTGTCCTGACTAGTTCCGACTTGTCCTGACTTGTCCCGACTTGTCCTGACTTGTACCGACTTGTCCCGACTTGTCCCAGATTGTCCAAACTTGTCCCAACTTGTACCGACTTGTACCGACTTCTCTTGACTTGTCCCGGATTGTCCGAACTTGTCCCGACTTGTACCGACTTGTCCCGAATTGTCCCAACTTGTTCCGACTTATTCCGACTTGTCCTGACTTGTCCCGACTTGTCCCGACTTGTTCCGACTTATCCCGACTTGTCCCGACTTGTACCGACTTGTCCCGACTTGTACCGACTTGTCCCGAATTGTACAAACTTGTCCCGACTTGTGCCGACTTGTCCAGAGTTGTCCAAAATTGTACCGACTTGTTTCGACTTGTCTCGACTTGTCTCGACTTGTCTTGACTTGTGCCGACTTGTCCTGACTTGTCCCGACTTGTCCTGACTTGTACCGACTTGTCCCGGCTTGTCCCGGATTGTCCCAACTTGTCTTGACTTGTGCCGACTTGTACCGTCATGTTCTGACTTGTCCTGACTTGTTCCGACTTGTTCCGACTTGTCCCGACTTGTCTTGACTTGTACCAACTTGTCCCGACTTGTTCTGACTTGTCACGTCTTGTCCCGACTTGTCCCGACTTGTCCAGACTTGTCCCGTCTTGTACCGACTTGTCCCGACTTGTTCCGACTTATCCCGACTTGTCCTGACTTGTCTCGACTTGTTCCGACTTGTCCCGACTTGTACCGACTTGTCCCGACTTGTACCGACTTGTCCCGACTTGTACCGACTTGTCCCGAATTGTCCAAACTTGTCTTGACTTGTGCCGACTTGCCCAGAGTTGTCCTGAATTGTACCGAATTGTTCCGACTTGTCTCGACTTGTCTTGACTTGTTCCGACTTGTCCCGACATGTACCGACTTGTCCCGACTTGTCCCGACTTGTCCCGACTTGTCTCGACTTGTCCCAACTTGTCCCAACTTGTCTTGACTTGTGCCAACTTGTACCGACATGTTCTGACTTGTCCTGACTTGTTCCGACTTGTTCCGACTTGTCCCGACTTGTCTTGACTTGTACCAACTTTTCCCGACTTTTTTTGACTTGTCACGTCTTGTCCCGACGTGTCCCGACTTGTCCCGACTTGTCCAGACTTGTCCCGTCTTGTACCGACATGTCCCGACTTGTCCCGACTTGTCCCGACTTGTTCTGACTTGTCACGTCTTGTTCCGACTTGTCTCGACTTGTCCCGACTTGTCCCGACTTGTCCCGACTTGTCTCGACTTGTCCCAACTTGTCCCAACTTGTCTTGACTTGTACCAAATTTTCCCGACTTGTTCTGACTTGTCACGTCTTGTCCCGACTTGTCCCGACTTGTCCCGACTTGTCCCGACTTGTTCTGACTTGTCACGTCTTGTTCCGACTTGTCTCGACTTGTCCCGACTTGTCCCGACTTGTCCCGACTTGTCCCGACTTGTCCCGACTTGTCCCGACTTGTACGGACTTGTCCAGACTTGTCCAGACTTGTCCCGACTTGTCCCAACTTGTCCCGACTTGTCACATTTGTTATGGTTCATAATATTTGTTGGATTGACAAAAATCTGAAAGCTCATTTCCCGATCCGACCCGACCCGACATAATTACGAATAGAGTCCAAGACGATAAGATGAATACTAGTGCCATAACATTGACTCGATTTGACCATGTGAAGTGAATATTTTTTTTCAGAAAAAAAAAATTTAATTTCTTGCCGTTATGAAAAATTTTGGCGAGATGATTCGATACCAAAATATTCAGAAATGGACTGACTTCAATATTTTTTGAAATTTTTTTATAATTGAATTTTTGCTGAAATATTCGAAACAAATATTAAAATCTTTGTTTTTTTTTTGTAGTTTTCATTTTTTTCCACAAAATACTTTAAAGAATTCTAAATAAAATTCCAAGAAGAAAGTCTGAGTGGTCTGTCCAGGTGGAATATCCGTGTGAAATGTCCAAATGAAATCAGGATAAAATGTCTGGGTAAGGAGCCCAGGTAAAAAGTCCAGAATTATTAGAAATTCAAAATGATTCTATCAAAAAATATATTTCTAATAATATTTTCCTCGACCCGACCCAAAATTCCTGACTAGTTCCGACTTGTCTTGTCCTGACTTTTCCCGGATTGTCCAAACTTGTCCTGAATAGTCCCGACTTGTCCCGACTTGTCCCGTCTTGTCCAGACTTGTTCTGACTTGTCACGTCTTGTCCCGACTTGTCTCGACTTGTCCGGACTTGTCCCGACTTGTCTCGGCTTGTCTCGACTTGTCCCAACTTGTCCCAACTTGTCTTGACTTGTACCGACTTGTACCGACATGTTCTGACTTTTCCTGACTTTTTGCGACTTGTCTTGACTTGTACCAACTTGTCCTGACTTGTTCTGACTTGTCACGTATTGTCCCGACTTGTCCCGACTTGTCCTGACTTGAACCGACTTGTCCCGACTTGTCCCGACATGTCCCGATTTGTTTCGACTAATCCCGACTTGTCCTGACTTGTCCTGACATGTCCCGACTTGTCCCGACTTGTCCCGACTTGTCCCGACTTGTTCCGACTTGTCCTGAGTTGTACCGACTTGTCCCGACTTGTACCGACTTGTCCCGAATTGTCCAAACTTGTCCCGACTTGTACCGACTTGTCCAGACTTGTCCTGAATTGTCCCGTCTTGTCCTGACTAGTTCCGACTTGTCCTGACTTGTCCCGACTTGTCCTGACTTGTACCGACTTGTCCCGACTTGTCCCAGATTGTCCAAACTTGTCCCGACTTGTACCGACTTTTCTTGACTTGTCCCGGATTGTCCAAACTTGTCCTGAATAGTCCCGACTTGTCCCGTCTTGTCCAGACTTGTTCTGACTTGTCACGTCTTGTCCCGACTTGTCTCGACTTGTCCCGACTTGTCCCGACTTGTCCCGGCTTGTCTCGACTTGTCCCAACTTGTTCCAACTTGTCTTGACTTGTACCAACTTGTACCGACATGTTCTGACTTTTCCTGACTTGTTCCGACTTGTCTTGACTTGTACCAACTTGTCCTGACTTGTTCTGACTTGTCACGTATTGTCCCGACTTTTCCCGACTTGTCCTGACTTGTCCCGACTTGTCCTGACTTTCACCGACTCGTCCCGACTTATCCAGGTTTGTCCAAACTTGTTCCGACTGGTACTGACTTATCCCGACTTGTCCCGACTTGTTCCGACTTGTCCCAACTTGTCCCGACTTGTCCCGAGTTGTCCCGACTTGTTCTGACTTGTCACGACTTGTCCCGACATGTCCCGACTTGTTTCGACTTATCCCGACTTGTCCTGACTTGTCCTGACTTGTCCCGACTTGTCCCGACTTGTCCCGAATTGTCCAAACTTGTCCCGAGTTTTACCGACTTGTTCAGACTCGTCCTGAATTGTCCCGTCTTGTCCTGACTTGTCCCGACTTGTCCCGACTTGTTCCGACTTGTCCCGACTTGTCCTGACTTGTACCGACTTGTCCCGACTTGTACCGACTTGTCCCGAATTGTCCAAACTTGTCCCGACTTGTGCCGACTTGTCCAGAGTTGTCCTGAATTGTACCGACTTGTTTCGACTTGTCTCGACTTGTCTTGACTTGTGCCGACTTGTCCTGACTTGTCCCGACTTGTCCCGGATTGTCCGAACTTGTCCCGACTTGTACCGACTTGTCCCGACTTGTCCCAACTTGTTCCGATTTATTCCGACTTGTCCTGCCTTGTCCCGACTTGTCCCGACTTGTTCCGACTTGTACCGACTTGTACCGACATATCCCGACTTGTACCGACTTGTCCCGACTTGTCCCGACTTGTACCGACTTGTTCCGACTTGTACCGACTTGTCCCGACTTGTACCGACTTGTCCCGAATTGTCCAAACTTGTCCCGACTTGTGCCGACTTGTCCAGGGTTGTCCTGAATTGTACCGACTTGTTTCGACTTGTCTAGACTTGTCTTGACTTGTGCCGACTTGTACCGACTTGTCCTGACTTGTCCCGACTTGTACCGACTTGTCCCGTTTTTTCCCGACTTGTAATGACTTGTCAAGACTTGTCCTGACTTGGCCTGACTTGTTCCTACTTGTCCCGTTTTGTCTTGACTTGTACCGACTTGTCCCGACTTGTACCTACTTGTCCCGACTTGTCCCGTTTTGTCCAGACTTGTCCCGACTTGTACCGACTTGTCCCGACTTGTTTCGACTAGTCCCGACTTGTCTTGACTTCTGCCGACTTGTACCGACTTGTCCTGACTTGTCCCGACTTGTACCGACTTGTCCCGACTTGTAATGACTTGTCAAGACTTGTCCTGACTTGGCCTGACTTGTTCCTACTTGTCCCGTTTTGTCTTGACTTGTACCGACTTGTCCCGACTTGTACCTACTTGTCCCGACTTGTCCCGTTTTGTCCAGACTTGTCCCGACTTGTACCGACTTGTCCCGACTTGTTTCGACTTGTCCCGACTTGTCTTGACTTGTACCGACTTGTCCCGACTTGTACCGACTTGTCCCGACTTGTCCCAACTTTTTCCGACTTATTCTGACTTGTCCTGACTTGTCCCGACTTGTCCCGACTTGTTCCGACTTGTCCCGACTTGTACCGACTTGTCCCGACTTGTACCGACTTGTCCCGACTTGTCCCGACTTGTACCGGCTTGTCCCGACTTGTACCGACTTGTCCCGACTTGTACCGAATTGTCCCGAATTGTCCAAACTTGTCCCGACTTGTGCCGACTTGTCCAGGTTTGTCCAAACTTGTTCCGACTTGTACCAACTTATCCCGAATTGTCCCGACTTGTCCCAACTTGTCCCGACTTGTCCCGAGTTGTCCCAACTTGTTCCGACTTGTATTGACTTGTACCGACTTGTCCCGACTTGTTCCGACTTGTCCCGACTTGTACCGACTTGTTCCGACTTGTCATGACTTGTACCGAAAGTCCCGACTTGTACCTACTTGTCCCGACTTGTCCCGTTTTGTCCAGACTTGTCTTGACTTGTACCGACTTGTACCGACTTGTACCGACTTCTCTTGACTTGTCCCGGATTGTCCGAACTTGTCCCGACTTGTACCGACTTGTCCCGAATTGTCCCAACTTGTTCCGACTTATTCCGACTTGTCCTGACTTGTCCCGACTTGTCCCGACTTGTTCCGACTTATCCCGACTTGTCCCGACTTGTACCGACTTGTCCCGACTTGTACCGACTTGTCCCGAATTGTCCAAACTTGTCCCGACTTGTGCCGACTTGTCCAGAGTTGTCCAAAATTGTACCGACTTGTTTCGACTTGTCTCGACTTGTCTTGACTTGTGCCGACTTGTCCTGACTTGTCCCGACTTGTCCTGACTTGTACCGACTTGTCCCGGCTTGTCCCGGATTGTCCCAACTTGTCTTGACTTGTGCCGACTTGTACCGTCATGTTCTGACTTGTCCTGACTTGTTCCGACTTGTTCCGACTTGTCCCGACTTGTCTTGACTTGTACCAACTTGTCCCGACTTGTTCTGACTTGTCACGTCTTGTCCCGACTTGTACCGACTTGTCCCGACTTGTACCGACTTGTCCCGAATTGTCCAAACTTGTCCCGACTTGTGCCGACTTGTCCAGAGTTGTCCAAAATTGTACCGACTTGTTTCGACTTGTCTCGACTTGTCTTGACTTGTGCCGACTTGTCCTGACTTGTCCCGACTTGTCCTGACTTGTACCGACTTGTCCCGGCTTGTCCCGGATTGTCCCAACTTGTCTTGACTTGTGCCGACTTGTACCGTCATGTTCTGACTTGTCCTGACTTGTTCCGACTTGTTCCGACTTGTCCCGACTTGTCTTGACTTGTACCAACTTGTACCGACATGTTCTGACTTTTCCTGACTTGTTCCGACTTGTCTTGACTTGTACCAACTTGTCCTGACTTGTTCTGATTTGTCACGTATTGTCCCGACTTGTCCCGACTTGTCCCGACTTGTCCTGACTTGTCCCGACTTGTCCTAACTTGTACCGACTCGTCCCGACTTATCCAGGTCTGTCCAAACTTGTTCCGACTGGTACCGACTTATCCCGACTTGTCCCGACTTGTCCCAACTTGTCTGACTTGTCCCGAGTTGTCCCGACTTGTTCTGACCTGTCACGACTTGTCCCGACATGTCCCGACTTGTTTCCACCTATCATGACTTGTCCTGACTTGTCCTGACTTGTCTCGACTTGTCCCGACTTGTCCCGACTTGTTCCGACTTGTCCTGACTTGTACCGACTTGTCCCGACTTGTACCGACTTGTCCCGAATTGTCCAAACTTGTCCCGACTTTTACCGACTTGTTCAGACTTGTCCTGAATTGTCCCGTCTTGTCCTGACTTGTTCCGACTTGTCCTGACTTGTCCCGACTTGTCCTGACTTGTACCGACTTGTTCCGACTTGTTTCAGATTGTCCAAACTTGTTCCGTTTTGTACCGACTTGTACCGACTTTTCCCGACTTGTCCCGGATTGTCCGAACTTGTCCCGACTTGTACCGACTTGTCCCGACTTGTCCCAACTTGTCCCGGATTGTCCAAACTTGTCCCGACTTGTAATGACTTGTCAAGACTTGTCCTGACTTGTCCCGACTTGTACCTACTTGTCCCGACTTGTCCCGTTTTGTCCAGACTTGTCCCGACTTGTACCGACTTGTCCCGACTTGTTTCGACTAGTCCCGACTTGTCTTGACTTCTGCCGACTTGTACCGACTTGTCCTGACTTGTCCCGACTTGTACCGACTTGTCCCGACTTGTAATGACTTGTCAAGACTTGTCCTGACTTGGCCTGACTTGTTCCTACTTGTCCCGTTTTGTCTTGACTTGTACCGACTTGTCCCGACTTGTACCTACTTGTCCCGACTTGTCCCGTTTTGTCCAGACTTGTCCCGACTTGTACCGACTTGTCCCGACTTGTTTCGACTTGTCCCGACTTGTCTTGACTTGTACCGACTTGTCCCGACTTGTACCGACTTGTCCCGACTTGTCCCAACTTTTTCCGACTTATTCTGACTTGTCCTGACTTGTCCCGACTTGTCCCGACTTGTTCCGACTTGTCCCGACTTGTACCGACTTGTCCCGACCTGTACCGACTTGTCCCGACTTGTCCCGACTTGTACCGGCTTGTCCCGACTTGTACCGACTTGTCCCGACTTGTACCGAATTGTCCCGAATTGTCCAAACTTGTCCCGACTTGTGCCGACTTGTCCAGGTTTGTCCAAACTTGTTCCGACTTGTACCAACTTATCCCGACTTGTCCCGACTTGTCCCAACTTGTCCCGACTTGTCCCGAGTTGTCCCAACTTGTTCCGACTTGTATTGACTTGTACCGACTTGTCCCGACTTGTTCCGACTTGTCCCGACTTGTACCGACTTGTTCCGACTTGTCATGACTTGTACCGAAAGTCCCGACTTGTACCTACTTGTCCCGACTTGTCCCGTTTTGTCCAGACTTGTCTTGACTTGTACCGACTTGTACCGACTTGTCCCGACTTGTCCCGACTTGTCCCGACTTGTCCCAACTTGTCCCGGATTGTCCAAACTTGTCCCGACTTGTACCGACTTGTCCAGACTTGTCCAGACTTGTCCCATCTTGTTCCGACTTGTATTTACTTGTACCGACTTGTTCCGACTTGTTCCGACTTGTCCTGACTTGTACCGACTTGTCCCGACTTGTACCGACTTGTCCCGAATTGTCCAAACTTGTCCCGAGTTTTACCGACTTGTTCAGACTCGTCCTGAATTGTCCCGTCTTGTCCTGACTTGTTCCGACTTGTCCTGACTTGTCCCGACTTGTCCTGACTTGTACCGATTTGTCCCGACTTGTCCCGGATTGTCTATACTTGTCCCGACTTGTACCGACTTGTACCGACTTTTCCCGTCTTGTCCCGGATTGTCCGAACTTGTCCCGACTTGTCCCGAATTGTCCAAACTTGTCCCGACTCGTACCGACTTGTCCCGACTTGTCCCGACTTGTTCTGACTTGTCACGTCTTGTCCCGACTTGTTTCGACTTGTCCCAACTTGTCCCGACTTGTCTCGACTTGTCCCAACTTGTCCCAACTTGTCTTGACTTGTACCAACTTGTACCGACATGTTCTGACCTGTCCTGACTTGTTCCGACTTGTATTGACTTGTACCGACTTGTCCCGACTTGTTCCGACTTGTTCCGACTTGTACCGACTTGTTCCGAATTGTCCCGACTTGTCCCGACTTGTACCGACTTGTCCAGACTTGTTCTGACTTGTCACGTCTTGTCCTGACTTGTCCCGACATGACCTGACTAGTCCCGACTTGTCCTGACTTGTACCGACTTGTCCCGACTTGTCCCGACTTGTCCCGGATTGTCCAAACTTGTCCCGACTTGTACCGACTTGTCCCGACTTGTCTTGACTTGTCCCGACTTGTCCCGACTTGTCCCGACTTGTCTCGACTTGTCCCAACTTGTTCCAATTTGTCTTGACTTGTGCCAACTTGTACCGACATGTTCTGACTTGTCCTGACTTGTTCCGACTTGTTCCGACTTGTCTTGACTTGTACCAACTTGTCCCGACTTGTTCTGACTTGTCACGTCTTGTCCCGACTTGTCCCGACTTGTCCCGACTTGTACGGACTTGTCCAGACTTGTCCAGACTTGTCCCGACTTGTCCTAACTTGTCTCGACTTGTCACATTTGTTATGGTTCATAATATTTGTTGGATTGACAAAAAATCTGAAAGCTCGTTTCCCGACCCGACCCGACCCGACATAATTACGAATAGAGTCCAAGACGATAAGATGAATATTAGTGCCATAACATTGACTCGATTTGACCATGTGAAGTGAATATTTTTTTTCAGAAAAAATAAATTTAATTTCTTGCCGTTATGAAAAATTTTGGCGAGATGATTCGATACCAAAATATTCAGAAATGGACTGACTTCAATATTTTTTGAAATTTTTCATAATTGAATTTTTGCTGAAATATTTGAAACAAATATTAAAATCTTTGTTTTTTTTTGTAGTTATAATTTTTTTCCACAAAATACTTCAAAGAATTCTAAATAAAATTCCAAGAAGAAAGTCTGAGTAAAGATGTCCAAGTGGAATATCCGTGTGAAATGTCCAAATGAAATCAGGATAAAATGTCTGGGTAAGGAGCCCAGGTAAAAAGTCCAGAATTATTTGAAATTCAAAATGATTCTATCAAAAAATATATTTCCAATAATATTTTCCTCGACCCGACCCAAAATTCCTGACTAGTTCCGACTTGTCTTGTCCTGACTTTTCCCGGATTGTCCAAACTTGTCCTGAATAGTCCCGACTTGTCCCGATTTGTCCCGTCTTGTCCAGACTTGTTCTGACTTGTTACGTCTTGTCCCGACTTGTCTCGACTTGTCCCGACTTGTCCCGACTTGTCCCGACTTGTCCCGGCTTGTCTCGACTTGTCTCAACTTGTCCCAACTTGTCTTGACTTGTACCAACTTGTACCGACATGTTCTGACTTTTCCTGACTTGTTCCGACTTGTCTTGACTTGTACCAACTTGTCCTGACTTGTTCTGATTTGTCACGTATTGTCCCGACTTGTCCCGACTTGTCCCGACTTGTCCTGACTTGTCCCGACTTGTCCTAACTTGTACCGACTCGTCCCGACTTATCCAGGTCTGTCCAAACTTGTTCCGACTGGTACCGACTTATCCCGACTTGTCCCGACTTGTCCCAACTTGTTCTGACCTGTCCCGACTTGTTTCGACCTATCATGACTTGTCCTGACTTGTCCTGACTTGTCTCGACTTGTCCCGACTTGTCCCGACTTGTTCCGACTTGTCCTGACTTGTACCGACTTGTCCCGACTTGTACCGACTTGTCCCGAATTGTCCAAACTTGTCCCGACATTTACCGACTTGTTCAGACTTATCCTGAATTGTCCCGTCTTGTCTTGACTTGTTCCGACTTGTCCTGACTTGTCTTGACTTGTCCTGACTTGTACCGACTTGTTCCGACTTGTTCCAGATTGTCCAAACTTGTCCCGACTTGTACCGACTTGTACCGACTTTTCCCGACTTGTCCTGGATTGTCCGAACTTGTCCCGACTTGTACCGACTTGTCCCGACTTGTCCCAACTTGTCCCGGATTGTCCAAACTTGTCCCGACTTGTAATGACTTGTCAAGACTTGTCCTGACTTGACCCGACTTGTTACTACTTGTCTCGACTTGTCTTAACTTGTACCGACTTGTCCCGACTTGTACCGACTTGTCCCGACTTGTCCCGACTTGTTCCTACTTGTCTCGACTTGTCTTGACTTGTACCGACTTGTCCCGACTTGAACCGACTTGTCCCGACTTGTTCTGACTTGTCCAAACTTGTCCCGACTTGTACCGACTTTTCCCGACTTGTCCAGACTAGTCCCGACTCGTCCCGACTTATCTTGACTTGTCCTGACTTGTTCCGACTTATCCCGACTTGTCCTGACTTGTCCAGACTTGTTTCGACTTATCCCGACTAGTCCCGACTTGTACCGACTTTTCTCGAATTGTCCAAACTTGTCCCGACTTGTACCAACTTGTCCCGACTTGTTCCGACTTGTCCTGACTTGTAATGACTTGTTCCGACTTGTACCGGCTTGTCCCGAATTGTCCAAACTTGTCCCGACTTGTACCGACTTGTACAGACTTGTCCTGAATTGTCCCGTCTTGTCCTGACTAGTTCCGACTTATCCTGACTTGTCCCGACTTGTCCTGACTTGTACCGACTTGTCCCGACTTGTCCCGGATTGTCCAAACTTGTCCCGACTTGTACCGACTTGTACCGACTTGTACCGACTTGTACCGACTTTTTCCGACTTGTCCCGGATTGTCCGAACTTTTCCCGACTTGTTCCGACTTGTCCCGACTTGTCCCAACTTGTTCCGACTTATTCCAACTTGTCCTGACTTGTCCCGACTTGTCCCGACTTGATCCGACTTGTCCCGACTTGTACCGACTTGTCCCGACTTGTACCGACTTGTCCCGACTTGTCCCGACTTGTACCGACTTGTCCCGACTTGTCCCGGATTGTCCAAACTTGTCCCGACTTGTACCGACTTTTACCGACTTTTCCCGACTTGTCCCGGATTGTCCGAACTTGTCCCGACTTGTACCGACTTGTCCCGACTTGTCCCGACTTGTCCCAACTTGTCCCGACTTGTCCCGAGTTGTTTCGACTTGTTCTGACTTGTCACGACTTGTCCCGACATGTCCCGATTTGTTTCGACTAATCCCGACTTGTCCTGACTTGTCCTGACTTGTCCCGACTTGTCCCGACTTGTCCCGACTTGTTCCGACTTGTCCTGAGTTGTACCGACTTGTCCCGACTTGTACCGACTTGTCCCGAATTGTCCAAACTTGTCTCGACTTGTACCAACTTGTCCAGACTTGTCCTGAATTGTCCCGTCTTGTCCTGACTAGTTCCGACTTGTCCTGACTTGTCCCGACTTGTCCTGACTTGTACCGACTTGTCCCGACTTGTCCCAGATTGTCCAAACTTGTCCCAACTTGTACCGACTTGTACCGACTTCTCTTGACTTGTCCCGGATTGTCCGAACTTGTCCCGACTTGTACCGACTTGTCCCGAATTGTCCCAACTTGTTCCGACTTATTCCGACTTGTCCTGACTTGTCCCGACTTGTCCCGACTTGTTCCGACTTATCCTGACTTGTACCGACTTGTCCCGACTTGTCCCAGATTGTCCAAACTTGTCCCAACTTGTACCGACTTGTACCGACTTCTCTTGACTTGTCCCGGATTGTCCGAACTTGTCCCGACTTGTACCGACTTGTCCCGAATTGTCCCAACTTGTTCCGACTTATTCCGACTTGTCCTGACTTGTCCCGACTTGTACCGACTTGTCCCGACTTGTACCGACTTGTCCCGAATTGTCCAAACTTGTCCCGACTTGTGCCGACTTGTCCAGAGTTGTCCAAAATTGTACCGACTTGTTTCGACTTGTCTCGACTTGTCTTGACTTGTGCCGACTTGTCCTGACTTGTCCCGACTTGTCCTGACTTGTACCGACTTGTCCCGGCTTGTCCCGGATTGTCCCAACTTGTCTTGACTTGTGCCGACTTGTACCGTCATGTTCTGACTTGTCCTGACTTGTTCCGACTTGTTCCGACTTGTCCCGACTTGTCTTGACTTGTACCAACTTGTCCCGACTTGTTCTGACTTGTCACGTCTTGTCCCGACTTGTACCGACTTGTCCCGACTTGTCCCGACTTGTACCGACTTGTCCCGAATTGTCCAAACTTGTCCCGACTTGTGCCGACTTGTCCAGTGTTGTCCAAAATTGTACCGACTTGTTTCGACTTGTCTCGACTTGTCTTGACTTGTGCCGACTTGTCCTGACTTGTCCCGACTTGTCCTGACTTGTACCGACTTGTCCCGGCTTGTCCCGGATTGTCCCAACTTGTCTTGACTTGTGCCGACTTGTACCGTCATGTTCTGACTTGTCCTGACTTGTTCCGACTTGTCTTGACTTGTACCAACTTGTCCTGACTTGTTCTGATTTGTCACGTATTGTCCCGACTTGTCCCGACCTGTCCCGACTTGTCCTGACTTGTCCCGACTTGTCCTAACTTGTACCGACTCGTCCCGACTTATCCAGGTCTGTCCAAACTTGTTCCGACTGGTACCGACTTATCCCGACTTGTCCCGACTTGTCCCAACTTGTCTGACTTGTCCCGAGTTGTCCCGACTTGTTCTGACCTGTCACGACTTGTCCCGACATGTCCCGACTTGTTTCCACCTATCATGACTTGTCCTGACTTGTCCTGACTTGTCTCGACTTGTCCCGACTTGTCCCGACTTGTTCCGACTTGTCCTGACTTGTACCGACTTGTCCCGACTTGTACCGACTTGTCCCGAATTGTCCAAACTTGTCCCGACTTTTACCGACTTGTTCAGACTTGTCCTGAATTGTCCCGTCTTGTCCTGACTTGTTCCGACTTGTCCTGACTTGTCTCGACTTGTCCTGACTTGTACCGACTTGTTCCGACTTGTTTCAGATTGTCCAAACTTGTTCCGACTTGTACCGACTTGTACCGACTTTTCCCGACTTGTCCCGGATTGTCCGAACTTGTCCCGACTTGTACCGACTTGTCCCGACTTGTCCCAACTTGTCCCGGATTGTCCAAACTTGTCCCGACTTGTAATGACTTGTCAAGACTTGTCCTGACTTGACCCGACTTGTTCCTACTTGTCTCGACTTGTCTTAACTTGTACCGACTTGTCCCGACTTGTACCGACTTGTCCCGACTTGTCCTGACTTGTTCCTACTTGTCTCGACTTGTCTTGACTTGTACCGACTTGTCCCGACTTGAACCGACTTGTCCCGACTTGTTCTGACTTGTCCAAACTTGTCCCGACTTGTGCCGACTTGTCCCGACTTGTCCAGACTTGTCCCGACTCGTCCCGACTTATCTTGACTTGTCCTGACTTGTTCCGACTTATCCCGACTTGCCCTGACTTGTCCAGACTTGTTTCGACTTATCCCGACTAGTCTCGACTTGTACCGACTTGTCTCGAATTGTCCAAACATGTCCCGACTTGTACCGACTTGTCCAGACTTGTCCCGAATTGTCCCGTCTTGTCCTGACTTGTACCGACTTGTCCCGACTTGTCCCGACTTGTCCCGACTTGTTCCAACTTGTCCTGACTTGTACCGACTTGTCTTGACTTGTCCCGACTTGTCCCGACTTGTCTCGACTTGTCCCAACTTGTCCCAATTTGTCTTGACTTGTGCCAACTTCTACCGACATGTTCTGACTTTTCCTGACTTGTTCCGACTTGTCTTGACTTGTACCAACTTGTTCTGACTTGTCACGTATTGTCCCGACTTGTCCCGACTTGTCCCGACTTGTCCTGACTTGTCCCGACTTGTCCTGACTTTCACCGACTCGTCCCGACTTATCCAGGTTTGTCCAAACTTGTTCCGACTGGTACTGACTTATCCCGACTTGTCCCGACTTGTCCCGACTTGTTCCGACTTGTCCCAACTTGTCCCGACTTGTCCCGAGTTGTCCCGACTTGTTCTGACTTGTCACGACTTGTCCCGACATGTCCCGACTTGTTTCGACTTATCCCGACTTGTCCTGACTTGTCCTGACTTGTCCCGACTTGTCCTGACTTGTCCCGACTTGTCCTGACTTGTACCGATTTGTCCCGACTTGTCCCGGATAGTCCATACTTGTCCCGACTTGTACCGACTTGTACCGACTTTTCCCGTCTTGTCCCGGATTGTCCGAACTTGTCCCGACTTGTCCCGACTTGTCCCAACTTGTCCCGACTTGTCCCGAGTTGTTTCGACTTGTTCTGACTTGTCACGACTTGTCCCGACATGTCCCGATTTGTTTCGACTAATCCCGACTTGTCCTGACTTGTCCTGACTTGTCCCGACTTGTCCCGACTTGTCCCGGATTGTCCGAACTTGTCCCGACTTGTACCGACTTGTCCCGACTTGTCCCAACTTGTTCCGATTTATTCCGACTTGTCCTGCCTTGTCCCGACTTGTCCCGACTTGTTCCGACTTGTACCGACTTGTACCGACATGTCCCGACTTGTACCGACTTGTCCCGACTTGTCCCGACTTGTCCCGACTTGTACCGACTTGTTCCGACTTGTACCGACTTGTCCCGACTTGTACCGACTTGTCCCGAATTGTCCAAACTTGTCCCGACTTGTGCCGACTTGTCCAGGGTTGTCCTGAATTGTACCGACTTGTTTCGACTTGTCTCGACTTGTCTTGACTTGTGCCGACTTGTACCGACTTGTCCTGACTTGTCCCGACTTGTACCGACTTGTCCCGTTTTTTCCCGACTTGTAATGACTTGTCAAGACTTGTCCTGACTTGGCCTGACTTGTTCCTACTTGTCCCGTTTTGTCTTGACTTGTACCGACTTGTCCCGACTTGTCCCGACTTGTACCGACTTGTCCCGAATTGTCCAAACTTGTCCCGACTTGTGCCGACTTGTCCAGGGTTGTCCTGAATTGTACCGACTTGTTTCGACTTGTCTCGACTTGTCTTGACTTGTGCCGACTTGTACCGACTTGTCCTGACTTGTCCCGACTTGTACCGACTTGTCCCGTTTTTTCCCGACTTGTAATGACTTGTCAAGACTTGTCCTGACTTGGCCTGACTTGTTCCTACTTGTCCCGTTTTGTCTTGACTTGTACCGACTTGTCCCGACTTGTACCTACTTGTCCCGACTTGTCCCGTTTTGTCCAGACTTGTCCCGACTTGTACCGACTTGTCCCGACTTGTTTCGACTTGTCCCGACTTGTCTTGACTTGTACCGACTTGTCCCGACTTGTACCGACTTGTCCCGACTTGTCCCAACTTTTTCCGACTTATTCTGACTTGTCCTGACTTGTCCCGACTTGTCCCGACTTGTTCCGACTTGTCCCGACTTGTACCGACTTGTCCCGACTTGTACCGACTTGTCCCGACTTGTCCCGACTTGTACCGGCTTGTCCCGACTTGTACCGACTTGTCCCGACTTGTACCGAATTGTCCCGAATTGTCCAAACTTGTGCCGACTTGTCCAGGTTTGTCCAAACTTGTTCCGACTTGTACCAACTTATCCCGACTTGTCCCGACTTGTCCCAACTTGTCCCGACTTGTCCCGAGTTGTCCCAACTTGTTCCGACTTGTATTGACTTGTACCGACTTGTCCCGACTTGTTCCGACTTGTCCCGACTTGTACCGACTTGTTCCGACTTGTCATGACTTGTACCGAAAGTCCCGACTTGTACCTACTTGTCCCGACTTGTCCCGTTTTGTCCAGACTTGTCTTGACTTGTACCGACTTGTACCGACTTGTCCCGACTTGTCCCGACTTGTCCCGACTTGTCCCGACTTGTCCCAACTTGTCCCGGATTGTCCAAACTTGTCCCGACTTGTACCGACTTGTCCAGACTTGTCCAGACTTGTCCAGACTTGTCCCATCTTGTTCCGACTTGTATTTACTTGTACCGACTTGTTCCGACTTGTTCCGACTTGTATTGACTTGTACCGACTTGTCCCGACTTGTTCCGACTTGTCCCGACTTGTACCGACTTGTTCCGACTTGTCATGACTTGTACCGAAAGTCCCGACTTGTACCTACTTGTCCCGACTTGTCCCGTTTTGTCCAGACTTGTCTTGACTTGTACCGACTTGTACCGACTTGTCCCGACTTGTCCCGACTTGTCCCGACTTGTCCCGACTTGTCCCAACTTGTCCCGGATTGTCCAAACTTGTCCCGACTTGTACCGACTTGTCCAGACTTGTCCAGACTTGTCCAGACTTGTCCCATCTTGTTCCGACTTGTATTTACTTGTACCGACTTGTTCCGACTTGTTCCGACTTGTCCTGACTTGTACCGACTTGTCCCGACTTGTACCGACTTGTCCCGAATTGTCCAAACTTGTCCCGAGTTTTACCGACTTGTTCCGACTTGTCCTGACTTGTCCCGACTTGTCCTGACTTGTACCGATTTGTCCCGACTTGTCCCGGATTGTCTATACTTGTCCCGACTTGTACCGACTTGTACCGACTTTTCCCGTCTTGTCCCGGATTGTCCGAACTTGTCCCGACTTGTCCCGAATTGTCCAAACTTGTCCCGACTCGTACCGACTTGTCCCGACTTGTCCCGACTTGTTCTGACTTGTCACGTCTTGTCCCGACTTGTTTCGACTTGTCCCAACTTGTCCCGACTTGTCTCGACTTGTCCCAACTTGTCCCAACTTGTCTTGACTTGTACCAACTTGTACCGACATGTTCTGACCTGTCCTGACTTGTTCCGACTTGTATTGACTTGTACCGACTTGTCCCGACTTGTTCCGACTTGTTCCGACTTGTACCGACTTGTTCCGAATTGTCCCGACTTGTCCCGACTTGTACCGACTTGTCCAGACTTGTTCTGACTTGTCACGTCTTGTCCTGACTTGTCCCGACATGACCTGACTAGTCCCGACTTGTCCTGACTTGTACCGACTTGTCCCGACTTGTCCCGACTTGTCCCGTCTTGTCCCGGATTGTCCAAACTTGTCCCGACTTGTACCGACTTGTCCCGACTTGTCTTGACTTGTCCCGACTTGTCCCGACTTGTCCCGACTTGTCTCGACTTGTCCCAACTTGTTCCAATTTGTCTTGACTTGTGCCAACTTGTACCGACATGTTCTGACTTGTCCTGACTTGTTCCGACTTGTTCCGACTTGTCTTGACTTGTACCAACTTGTCCCGACTTGTTCTGACTTGTCACGTCTTATCCCGACTTGTCCCGACTTGTCCCGACTTGTACGGACTTGTCCAGACTTGTCCAGACTTGTCCCGACTTGTCCTAACTTGTCTCGACTTGTCACATTTGTTATGGTTCATAATATTTGTTGGATTGACAAAAAATCTGAAAGCTCGTTTCCCGACCCGACCCGACCCGACATAATTACGAATAGAGTCCAAGACGGTAAGATGAATATTAGTGCCATAACATTGACTCGATTTGACCATGTGAAGTGAATATTTTTTGAAATTTTTCATAATTGAATTTTTGCTGAACTATTTGAAACAAATATTAAAATCTTTGTTTTTTTTTGTAGTTATAATTTTTTTCCACAAAATACTTCAAAGAATTCTAAATAAAATTCCAAGAAGAGAGTCTGAGTAAAGATGTCCAAGTGGAATATCCGTGTGAAATGTCCAAATGAAATCAGGATAAAATGTCTGGGTAAGGAGCCCAGGTAAAAAGTCCAGAATTATTTGAAATTCAAAATGATTCTATCAAAAAATATATTTCCAATAATATTTTCCTCGACCCGACCCAAAATTCCTGACTAGTTCCGACTTGTCTTGTCCTGACTTTTCCCGGATTGTCCAAACTTGTCCTGAATAGTCCCGACTTGTCCCGATTTGTCCCGTCTTGTCCAGACTTGTTCTGACTTGTTACGTCTTGTCCCGACTTGTTACGTCTTGTCCCGACTTGTCTCGACTTGTCCCGACTTGTCCCGACTTGTCCCGGCTTGTCTCGACTTGTCTCAACTTGTCCCAACTTGTCTTGACTTGTACCAACTTGTACCGACATGTTCTGACTTTTCCTGACTTGTTCCGACTTGTCTTGACTTGTACCAACTTGTCCTGACTTGTTCTGATTTGTCACGTATTGTCCCGACTTGTCCCGACTTGTCCCGACTTGTCCTGACTTGTCCCGACTTGTCCTAACTTGTACCGACTCGTCCCGACTTATCCAGGTCTGTCCAAACTTGTTCCGACTGGTACCGACTTATCCCGACTTGTCCCGACTTGTCCCAACTTGTCTGACTTGTCCCGAGTTGTCCCGACTTGTTCTGACCTGTCACGACTTGTCCCGACATGTCCCGACTTGTTTCGACCTATCATGACTTGTCCTGACTTGTCCTGACTTGTCTCGACTTGTCCCGACTTGTCCCGACTTGTTCCGACTTGTCCTGACTTGTACCGACTTGTCCCGACTTGTACCGACTTGTCCCGAATTGTCCAAACTTGTCCCGACATTTACCGACTTGTTCAGACTTATCCTGAATTGTCCCGTCTTGTCCTGACTTGTTCCGACTTGTCCTGACTTGTCTTGACTTGTCCTGACTTGTACCGACTTGTTCCGACTTGTTCCAGATTGTCCAAACTTGTCCCGACTTGTACCGACTAGTACCGACTTTTCCCGACTTGTCCTGGATTGTCCGAACTTGTCCCGACTTGTACCGACTTGTCCCGACTTGTCCCAACTTGTCCCGGATTGTCCAAACTTGTCCCGACTTGTAATGACTTGTCAAGACTTGTCCTGACTTGACCCGACTTGTTACTACTTGTCTCGACTTGTCTTAACTTGTACCGACTTGTCCCGACTTGTACCGACTTGTCCCGACTTGTCCCGACTTGTTCCTACTTGTCTCGACTTGTCTTGACTTGTACCGACTTGTCCCGACTTGAACCGACTTGTCCCGACTTGTTCTGACTTGTCCAAACTTGTCCCGACTTGTACCGACTTTTCCCGACTTGTCCAGACTTGTCCCGACTCGTCCCGACTTATCTTGACTTGTCCTGACTTGTTCCGACTTATCCCGACTTGTCCTGACTTGTCCAGACTTGTTTCGACTTATCCCGACTAGTCCCGACTTGTACCGACTTTTCTCGAATTGTCCAAACTTGTCCCGACTTGTACCAACTTTTCCCGACTTGTTCCGACTTGTCCTGACTTGTAATGACTTGTTCCGACTTGTACCGGCTTGTCCCGAATTGTCCAAACTTGTCCCGACTTGTACCGACTTGTACAGACTTGTCCTGAATTGTCCCGTCTTGTCCTGACTAGTTCCGACTTATCCTGACTTGTCCCGACTTGTCCCGACTTGTCCCGGATTGTCCAAACTTGTCCCGACTTGTACCGACTTGTACCGACTTGTACCGACTTGTACCGACTTTTTCCGACTTGTCCCGGATTGTCCGAACTTTTCCCGACTTGTTCCGACTTGTCCCGACTTGTCCCAACTTGTTCCGACTTATTCCAACTTGTCCTGACTTGTCCCGACTTGTCCCGACTTGTTCCGACTTGTCCCGACTTGTACCGACTTGTCCCGACTTGTACCGACTTGTCCCGACTTGTCCCGACTTGTACCGACTTGTCCCGACTTGTCCCGGATTGTCCAAACTTGTCCCGACTTGTACCGACTTTTACCGACTTTTCCCGACTTGTCCCGGATTGTCCGAACTTGTCCCGACTTGTACCGACTTGTCCCGACTTGTCCCGACTTGTCCCAACTTGTCCCGACTTGTCCCGAGTTGTTTCGACTTGTTCTGACTTGTCACGACTTGTCCCGACATGTCCCGATTTGTATCGACTAATCCCGACTTGTCCTGACTTGTCCTGACTTGTCCCGACTTGTCCCGACTTGTCCCGACTTGTTCCGACTTGTCCTGAGTTGTACCGACTTGTACCGACTTGTCCCGAATTGTCCAAACTTGTCTCGACTTGTACCAACTTGTCCAGACTTGTCCTGAATTGTCCCGTCTTGTCCTGACTAGTTCCGACTTGTCCTGACTTGTCCCGACTTGTCCTGACTTGTACCGACTTGTCCCGACTTGTCCCAGATTGTCCAAACTTGTCCCAACTTGTACCGACTTGTACCGACTTCTCTTGACTTGTCCCGGATTGTCCGAACTTGTCCCGACTTGTACCGACTTGTCCCGAATTGTCCCAACTTGTTCCGACTTATTCCGACTTGTCCTGACTTGTCCCGACTTGTCCCGACTTGTTCCGACTTATCCCGACTTGTCCCGACTTGTACCGACTTGTCCCGACTTGTACCGACTTGTCCCGAATTGTACAAACTTGTCCCGACTTGTGCCGACTTGTCCAGAGTTGTCCAAAATTGTACCGACTTGTTTCGACTTGTCTCGACTTGTCTCGACTTGTCTTGACTTGTGCCGACTTGTCCTGACTTGTCCCGACTTGTCCTGACTTGTACCGACTTGTCCCGGCTTGTCCCGGATTGTCCCAACTTGTCTTGACTTGTGCCGACTTGTACCGTCATGTTCTGACTTGTCCTGACTTGTTCCGACTTGTTCCGACTTGTCCCGACTTGTCTTGACTTGTACCAACTTGTCCCGACTTGTTCTGACTTGTCACGTCTTGTCCCGACTTGTCCCGACTTGTCCAGACTTGTCCCGTCTTGTACCGACTTGTCCCGACTTGTTCCGACTTATCCCGACTTGTCCTGACTTGTCTCGACTTGTTCCGACTTGTCCCGACTTGTACCGACTTGTCCCGACTTGTACCGACTTGTCCCGACTTGTACCGACTTGTCCCGAATTGTCCAAACTTGTCTTGACTTGTGCCGACTTGCCCAGAGTTGTCCTGAATTGTACCGAATTGTTCCGACTTGTCTCGACTTGTCTTGACTTGTTCCGACTTGTCCCGACATGTACCGACTTGTCCCGACTTGTCCCGACTTGTCCCGACTTGTCTCGACTTGTCCCAACTTGTCCCAACTTGTCTTGACTTGTGCCAACTTGTACCGACATGTTCTGACTTGTCCTGACTTGTTCCGACTTGTTCCGACTTGTCCCGACTTGTCTTGACTTGTACCAACTTTTCCCGACTTTTTTTGACTTGTCACGTCTTGTCCCGACGTGTCCCGACTTGTCCCGACTTGTCCAGACTTGTCCCGTCTTGTACCGACATGTCCCGACTTGTCCCGACTTGTCCCGACTTGTTCTGACTTGTCACGTCTTGTTCCGACTTGTCTCGACTTGTCCCGACTTGTCCCGACTTGTCCCGACTTGTCTCGACTTGTCCCAACTTGTCCCAACTTGTCTTGACTTGTACCAAATTTTCCCGACTTGTTCTGACTTGTCACGTCTTGTCCCGACTTGTCCCGACTTGTCCCGACTTGTCCCGACTTGTTCTGACTTGTCACGTCTTGTTCCGACTTGTCTCGACTTGTCCCGACTTGTCCCGACTTGTCCCGACTTGTCCCGACTTGTCCCGACTTGTCCCGACTTGTACGGACTTGTCCAGACTTGTCCAGACTTGTCCCGACTTGTCCCAACTTGTCCCGACTTGTCACATTTGTTATGGTTCATAATATTTGTTGGATTGACAAAAATCTGAAAGCTCATTTCCCGATCCGACCCGACCCGACATAATTACGAATAGAGTCCAAGACGATAAGATGAATACTAGTGCCATAACATTGACTCGATTTGACCATGTGAAGTGAATATTTTTTTTCAGAAAAAAAAAATTTAATTTCTTGCCGTTATGAAAAATTTTGGCGAGATGATTCGATACCAAAATATTCAGAAATGGACTGACTTCAATATTTTTTGAAATTTTTTTATAATTGAATTTTTGCTGAAATATTCGAAACAAATATTAAAATCTTTGTTTTTTTTTTGTAGTTTTCATTTTTTTCCACAAAATACTTTAAAGAATTCTAAATAAAATTCCAAGAAGAAAGTCTGAGTGGTCTGTCCAGGTGGAATATCCGTGTGAAATGTCCAAATGAAATCAGGATAAAATGTCTGGGTAAGGAGCCCAGGTAAAAAGTCCAGAATTATTAGAAATTCAAAATGATTCTATCAAAAAATATATTTCTAATAATATTTTCCTCGACCCGACCCAAAATTCCTGACTAGTTCCGACTTGTCTTGTCCTGACTTTTCCCGGATTGTCCAAACTTGTCCTGAATAGTCCCGACTTGTCCCGACTTGTCCCGTCTTGTCCAGACTTGTTCTGACTTGTCACGTCTTGTCCCGACTTGTCTCGACTTGTCCGGACTTGTCCCGACTTGTCTCGGCTTGTCTCGACTTGTCCCAACTTGTCCCAACTTGTCTTGACTTGTACCGACTTGTACCGACATGTTCTGACTTTTCCTGACTTTTTGCGACTTGTCTTGACTTGTACCAACTTGTCCTGACTTGTTCTGACTTGTCACGTATTGTCCCGACTTGTCCCGACTTGTCCTGACTTGAACCGACTTGTCCCGACTTGTCCCGACATGTCCCGATTTGTTTCGACTAATCCCGACTTGTCCTGACTTGTCCTGACATGTCCCGACTTGTCCCGACTTGTCCCGACTTGTCCCGACTTGTTCCGACTTGTCCTGAGTTGTACCGACTTGTCCCGACTTGTACCGACTTGTCCCGAATTGTCCAAACTTGTCCCGACTTGTACCGACTTGTCCAGACTTGTCCTGAATTGTCCCGTCTTGTCCTGACTAGTTCCGACTTGTCCTGACTTGTCCCGACTTGTCCTGACTTGTACCGACTTGTCCCGACTTGTCCCAGATTGTCCAAACTTGTCCCGACTTGTACCGACTTTTCTTGACTTGTCCCGGATTGTCCGAACTTGTCCCGACTTGTACCGACTTGTCCCGAATTGTCCCAACTTGTTCCGACTTATTCCGACTTGTCCTGACTTGTCCCGACTTGTCTCGACTTGTTCCGACTTGTCCCGACTTGTCCTGACTTGTACCGACTTGTCCCGACTTGTACCGACTTGTCCCGAATTGTCCAAACTTGTCCCGACTTGTGCCGACTTGTCCAGAGTTGTCCAGAATTGGACCGACTTGTTTCGACTTGTCTCGACTTGTCTTGACTTGTGCCGACTTGTCCTGACTTGTCCCGACTTGTCCCGACCTGTACCGACTTGTCCCGACTTGTCCCAACTTGTTCCGACTTATTCCGACTTGTCCTGACTTGTCCCGACTTGTCCCGACTTGTTCCGACTTGTCCCGACTTGTACCGACTTGTCCCGACTTGTACCGACTTGTCCCGACTTGTCCCGACTTGTACCGACTTGTTCCGACTTGTACCGACTTGTCCCGACTTGTACCGACTTGTCCCGAATTGTCCAAACTTGTCCCGACTTGTGCCGACTTGTCCAGAGTTGTCCTGAATTGTACCGACTTGTTTCGACTTGTCTCGACTTGTCTTGACTTGTGCCGACTTGTACCGACTTGTCCTGACTTGTACCGACTTGTCCCGACTTGTCCCGACTTGTAATGACTTGTCAAGACTTGTCCTGACTTGGCCTGACTTGTTCCTACTTGTCCCGTTTTGTCTTGACTTGTACCGACTTGTCCCGACTTGTACCTACTTGTCCCGACTTGTCCCGTTTTGTCCAGACTTGTCGCGACTTGTACCGACTTGTCCCGACTTGTTTCGACTTGTCCCGACTTGTCTTGACTTGTGCCGACTTGTACCGACTTGTCCTGACTTGTCCCGACTTGTACCGACTTGTCCCGACTTGTCCAGACTTGTAATGACTTGTCAAGACTTGGCCTGACTTGGCCTGACTTGTTCCTACTTGTCCTGTTTTGTCTTGACTTGTACCGACTTGTCCCGACTTGTACCGACTTGTCCCGACTTGTCCCAACTTGTTCCGACTTATTCTGACTTGTCCTTACTTGTCCCGACTTGTCCCGACTTGTTCCGACTTGTCCCGACTTGTACCGACTTGTCCCGACTTGTACCGACTTGGCCCGACTTGTCCCGACTTGTACCGACTTGTCCCGACTTGTACCGACTTGTCCCGACTTGTACCGAATTGTCCCGAATTGTCCAAACTTGTCCGGACTTGTGCCGACTTGTCCAGGTTTGTCCAAACTTGTTCCGACTTGTACCAACTCATCCCGACTTGTCCTGACTTGTCCCGACTTGTCCCAACTTGTCCCGACTTGTCCCGAGTTGTCCCAACTTGTTCCGACTTGTATTGACTTGTACCGACTTGTCCCGACTTGTTCCGACTTGTCCCGACTTGTACCGACTTGTTCCGACTTGTCATGACTTGTACCGAAAGTCCCGACTTGTACCTACTTGTCCCGACTTGTCCCGTTTTGTCCAGACTTGTCTTGACTTGTACCGACTTGTACCGACTTGTCCCGACTTGTCCCGACTTGTACCGACTTGTCCAGACTTGTCCAGACTTGTGCCATCTTGTTCCGACTTGTATTTACTTGTACCGACTTGTTCCGACTTGTTCCGACTTGTCCTGACTTGTACCGACTTGTCCCGACTTGTACCGACTTGTCCCGAATTGTCCAAACTTGTCCCGAGTTTTACCGACTTGTTCAGACTCGTCCTGAATTGTCCCGTCTTGTCCTGACTTGTTCCGACTTGTCCTGACTTGTCCCGACTTGTCCTGACTTGTACCGATTTGTCCCGACTTGTCCCGGATTGTCTATACTTGTCCCGACTTGTACCGACTTGTACCGACTTTTCCCGTCTTGTCCCGGATTGTCCGAACTTGTCCCGACTTGTCCCGAATTGTCCAAACTTGTCCCGACTTGTACCGACTTGTCCCGACTTGTCCCGGATTG